>JAFREQ010000009.1:7056812-8296583 GCA_025331565.1 Holacanthus passer | reverse complement strand
ATAATCAGATTTTGCTTGCAGTTTCTTTTATTCTTCTTTTTTAATTTTCTGCCCTTTTCTTTGTTTTGTATCACTGTGAATTGGGGATGTCCTAATAAAGTTTTTTTTTTTTTTTTTTTAATGTTGATTAAATATGCATCTGACGCATTGGAACACAGCAGCTCTAGCCTTTTTAATCTGACACACCTTATCTATCACAAGCTACTTGACCCAAATACTGAAGGTCCTGGTTCTTAAGTTTATTGGCTTAAATTATTAATATGATAAATGAAAGTTTAACTAGACAACCTGACTCCTGAAATCAACGTGACACGATCCACTAGAGAGAAGTATCACTTCATGATGCCTTGCGAAATGATTCACTTGTGTCCCATGTAAGATGAATTAATGATGTCTTTACTATGAGATGGACAAAACAGTGTAGAGTACATTAAAGAAAGATTAGATTGGAGACATCTTTAACTGAGCCCTAAACCATGGTAAACACAATGAAGAAATGACAAGTGAGCTTCTCATAAAGGACACAAAAAACAGGTTTTGATGACAAAGAAGAGTCAACATATTCCCTTTATCCAGATGCTCCATAGATATCAGACCATAGATATAAGCAAGACTTTATTTAACATAGACAAAAATCATGTGCCTAAGCACTCTGAAAGATCTCACATGGAGAGGATTTTCCCATCTCTTCTAGATGAAATGCCACTGATTTTCTCATTCCCCAAATTACATTTTGGTGTCATGTATGTCTGCTGGCAGGAAATCTCCACAACAGGAAATAACTAATCAAAACTGGAGAGAGAAATCTAAACCGCTCTGTAAGCAGAAAGTTGGAGATTGTTTGAACATTCCTGTAAAAAAAAACAATGTTTACTCCCTCGACAGCTACAAAAGTGAAGAACTGCACATGAAAATGAACATGGTGACTGTTCAGCCAACTGACACGTTCATATCCTCAAAACCAAACAAAACTCTCCTTTAAAATCCTTTAAATCTTTCTTCTGCTGCTTTACACAATGGCTTCAACCTCTCTCTCTTGCCACAAGTCTTGTTATGATTAACTGTACAAAAAGACGAGGCATCATTCTGTTTTAATAATGATGTCTGTTATAAATAAGCAGTGTTTGATCTGGTGCATCATCTGGTGCATCTGGTGATCTGGGGGGCGGGGGGCTGTAAAGGTTGCACACAGTCCCCTGCAACAGCAGTGACAGAGCTTCACCCCAGAACCAAACCACATATAATTTACATTCCTCAGATACCAGCTAACCTGAGCACAAACAGGACGATCGAAAACAGGTGTGTGTGGCGACAGCCCTTTTTCTTTTATGGTCCACCTTTCTAAGGTGCTATCTGGCTTTCATGTCGCAGCTTAAAGTGGCTTAATGTGCAGGGTCAAGGGCCTGGATGTGGATCTGTGGTCCATTACTGTGTGTAAATTGAAATACTATCATTGGAGAAACATGAAACGTGGAAATCTTCCTACAGGCCAGCAGACAGAAGGCAAGAAGAAGCCTTGCTGGCCACACAGCTTACATAATGTTACCGCAAATTGATTACTGCCTTTGAGAAGCTGGCCCATTGTGAGGAGAGGAGTTAGGGAATTGACAGACGTGTGTGCTCAAAGACACACACGTAAGCTCGCACACACACACACTCAGTGGGTGATATCTACAGTACAGTGATGAGTGGGTGAGAATGGCATCGCCGCAATGACACTGGCCTTACACCAAGGGAACAAAAGAGCCTGTGTGCATGATAATGTGTGTGTGTGAGTGTGTGCGTCCTCCCGTCCCTTCACATCGGATCCATCTTAAAATACTGCGGCTGCTCCACTGATGAAAATTGCTCCCTTTCATTCTTACTGTAAGTGCGTCTGGGAGGGGGAGAAGTATGACTGTGAGGGGAGGAGAGAGAAAGAGCTGGAAAGATGTGGGCAGGAGTGCAGATTAATGCATGTTTTGTCACAGCATATGTTTATCAGGGCATCTCGTTGACTGAGAGATCGTTTTACCATCCATTTACAGGCAAAACAAAAAAGAGGAGAACAAGCTTAAAACACCCCCATGCAAGGCACGCACAGCCATTAGCAACTGTGAGCCATCATGACTTGTATCGTAAGCCAGAGATCCTCTGGTTATCAAAGGCTGCATGTGATGAGGAACCCATATGGGGATGTGTTATTTTCTTCGCAGAAGACACATATTTTCTCCCTCTTAAGGCCTGCATCGGTTTGTTTGTTTGCTGGTGAAGGGCCCCAGCACGCAGATGTGCCACAGAGCTCCTTTGGAATGAGATTTGTAGCGTCGAAGTCAGACCCCTGGCGTTGGAGACGCTAACTCTGTGTTTGCTGTTAATTTTACAAGCCTGGGCTTTGTCGGCCTTGTCTATAACACGGGGAAATGTGAAATAAACCCAGTGTTCACTTCATTGGTGCACAAGAAGGAGAAAATTAGAGCCTGGGTTAACAATCTGCGGGATCATAAAAACAGTCTTTGTCCCACCCTGACTCACTCTGTTTGCTTCTCTGTTTTTCCTCTCGTCTTTCTTCTTCTGCTTAATTCTGCCTCCCCTGCCATCGCTCTATCTTTTCACTCACTCTCAGTGCTCGGCTCTAATTTGCAGTTTGGCTTAATTGAGGATGGATCAATCCCAGACGGCAATAATTGTGCACCTCTGAAAGCTCTGAACCCTCAGCCCATCTCGGCTTCTCTATCTGTGCTCCCTCCCTCCTGCCCTCACCTAGAGTCCCCGCTCTCTCCTGGCTGCACAAGTCTTGTTTACTCTGGTGTCAGAGCTGATTTAGAGCAGGTTCAGTGGCATGTGTTGAGTATGCGGGAGATTTCCCCTTCTATTTGTTTAACCCTGTAACCCCTGTCTTCTTATTGTATGGAGAGGTGTGTGCGATTGTATGTTGGTGTGTGAGAACATACAGAAAACGAGGACAGCGTTCGAGGTGAAGAAGCTTTTAATCATGTTTTGAAATATGGCATCTCTTTTGGCACATATTGATTGTGACTTGAGGAAACAGTAAGGAGGTGCCAGAGGGAGGTAATTGAACGCGACACCTCATCCGCCCTCATGTCAGGTTGGCTGGCGGGCCCCTGATGTCGACATTTTGCTGGTGGGTTTTTTCCCCCAGGATTTCAGCAAGTCCCTGAATGTCCTTTACGTCATTGTCAGAGTCTGCAGCCCATCCGTCACTCCCTGAACGTCTGCCAAGCAAAACTCAAAATCGTCCCACCTCGTTCCATCCTTGTCCACTCTCAGAGCCAAAACTACCCTTGGTCCATCTGGGCTGTGTTTTGTCAGATATCAACCCGGCCACTGCGGGAAATCCTGCAAAGGTGGATGTTGTATCAGTTTCAGTGTGTTTGCTGATTGATCGCTGGAGACGTAACACTTAAATTAAGGACCAGAGAGCAGCTTCTGGCAAAGATCCGTTTATGCTTTCCATTTTTGCAACAAGCAACTTCAAACTTCAAACAGGGGTTTTTGGCAGTGCATTTAACCCACCACTGGCTCCAACAGATTAGACTCTTTCCATTACGGAGCTAAATAATAGGGGCCGCACTAGAAGGAGATGGGGCCATGTTTTATAGGTGCTACCCAGCAACTTTGGCAGGGAGTCCTGTGGGTCTGTGGCTACTGTGGTAGTGAACTCGGGAGGTGGTGCAGCGGAGGGTTTTTGCAGGAAGAATAGTGGTGATGGAGGATATTTTGGGACTGAATGAGGTTTATGGCCTGGTTATCTGGGGCTACAACCAATGACAAAAGCATGAAATGAAAACAAGGACTGTAAAATCCCATTGAGAAGTCAATGTCTGCAGGTTTAACTAGTTAGAGTCATCTGTTCTCATCACTTGGGAGACTTTTTTCTTTGCACTTTCATTGACCCTCTCGCATGAGGGCACTTTAAAAAAAAAAACTCTTACAGGAGAGGAGATCAGAGAAGCCGAGAGGCGAGGTGTGGTCCATTAGCTGCCGAATCCCCCTCCCTCCCTCCTCTGAGAAATCACTGACTACTCCTCAGCAACATCTGACTTCATTATAAGAGCCTCACTGAATCTGTGGCTATCTGTGAAACCTGGATAATAAATGTGAAGCAGGCTTCCTGCGATCTTCTGAAGTCTGATGTGGTTTTGATGTGGAAATAGATGCTGTTGGGGAAAAGGGGAACCAGACTTGTGTTGCAACCAGCTGTGTCCCCCCAGAAAAGAAATCTGTAACCCGTTACATCTGGCTTGGTTTGGCCTGTCCCTGGCCTCTGTTCGTACTACGCTGACATTAATGAGCCCCACAACAGTAATGGCTACCAGGACACGGTGGAGGGGAAACATATTGTGGCAGATTGTGTATTAATAATCTACCATTTCTGTTGTTGTGGTAATCACTGTCGTCTTTGTTTGTAGACTTTGGAACGGCTCTGAAACCTTGTATGTGGTCAACGTGCCGCCTCCACACCTCTGGGTCGTGTTAGTGCCTGTACAACTTTTCTATGCATTAATAATACTGTACGTGCATGTTTCTATCACAGACCCGTTCCGTATAATTTCATTATAGTGGAAATATTGCTCATGCACTAAGCCTGTTTTGCCGTCCCCAGAGCTCGAAGCATATAATAAAGATGGAAGGAAGCTCTTTATGTCAGCCCTCTGTGAGGAAGCAGTCGTCTGTAATTATCGCTGCTTTTCATCCCTCGTAGCAAACACAACAAATAAGTGCTCTTGTGTGACCTGGCAACGTGTTTCAGACAAACCATTTGTTTGTAAGCTAGTTTGTTTGTGTAGTTGACATCACATGACCAAAACCCCATACTTTTTTCTTTCTCTCTCCCTCCTCTTTTCTCAGAGCATTAAGTGCATTTGAAGTTGCAATGTGGAAGTCATTAGCCACAAATCCCAACAAATATAATAACAGGGCGATTAGCTCTCTCCCAGCGATGCTCCGCTGTTTTTCTTTTTTCTTTTCTGTCTCTCATTGCTGGGGTGGTGCTGTATTCTGTGAGCGCAGGGCTTGGTCAAGGGCGAGTCTCCCTCTTCCCTTTCCCGGACTTTTTCTATTTGTAGATCTGCATGTATTTTATAGGAGGCTTTTTTTCCCCCCCCTTCTCTCCGTCTTTCATGCGGTGGTGGTTCTGTTTCCCATCACGGCCTATGATGAAACCACAAGAAAGCCCAAGCCCATGTGACGAGAGCGCAACAGTTGCTTGGTGACAAGGAAAGGGGCGTGAGGGTGGGGGGCTGGGCGTGTTCGGAGGGGGAGTGAGCCTAATGCGGTGACGGTCCAATCAGCAGATGAGCTCTTCATTTCATCCAGGACAAGGATAAAACGCTCATATTCACACCGCTCCAACGTTAAATTGGCCTTTTCTCTTTAGCTTGATAGATGTGTGGCCATCCGCAAGGCTCTTAAATGGACCATTCATCTTTACGATGGCCTCACTTATCTCTGAGTCCTTGCAGATCTGCTACTTCCCATTCTCACCACAAGCAAATGGTGCCTTGAAACCACATGGAACACCCCCCCACCATCTCCCTCCCGGTGGCAAAACGCTGCCATATTTACCATCTCGTCCTGGAAAGCTAACTTGGCCGCAGCAGGGCAGAATGATTGCCAGCAGCAGCTCGTTCCAAGCGGACCATGTGCAGACAAGCTCTCCTTCATCCTGAAACTCCGGGCAAAAGTTTCCTGAAGGAGGAGAGGAGAGGAGACATTTACAAAGTCATTTGGCTCTTTCTTTTTGATACAGTGTGTTGAGCAGCGCTGCACGCAGCCAAGTTCAGTCATTTTAATACCCGCTCTTTTGGAGGGGAAGATATTTGAAGGACGTGAGCTCATTTGGGATGCAGTCGGCTGCCCCGTCCCTGCCTGATGTTATCCTCTCTGACTGGGGCAGTAACAGTCGTGATTGCTTTTGGGCTGCAGTGACTCATGATTGTGCTTGTGGCGCTGCCAAACTCTCAATAGCAGCGTTTCCTTCTCTTTCTTTCTGTTGCAGTGGCTGCTGGCATCCAGAAAAAATGTAAATGCAATAAAAATTCATCATCTGGTTCCCGTCTTATCATCATCTTATACAATGCATATCCAAGTACTATCATTCTCGAACTCTACCGGGGCAGCTGACACTAATGTTGCCGTCAGAACACTCTTTTTTCTTCAAAGTCCTCTACAAGTTTAAAACCCTCCATGGCGATCGTCTGCATCCTTTGCACATGCAACAATTAAGACCTTCCACACGTGCATTATTTAACACACCTTGCCTGTCCGCCGAGTGTCAGCCCGACGATAACTTTTTTCCGCCACCCTTCTCATCACCCGTGTAAGGGTAGCAAGAGCATGACCCCTGTTGTAACACCATTAAGCTGTTTTTCTAATTTTATGGAGTCGTGTTCTGCCTCAGCCACTCTCAAGTGGATTTACGATCCGGTGGTTGATATCCTTGCATGCCGAGGCAGGATTAATTTGCTAAGAGAGAGGGGAGCGATTTACAGACAATAGAATGGCATCATAATTGCAGGAACCTGACACCCTGCAGCTCCCTGCTGCTGCTGAACTCCTGTCAGCAAGACGATGGATGACTGATAAGCTTGACTGAACAACACAACCGAAACAACTTTAATTAAAAGCAACTTTGGCTGACACACTGAGAACAGCCGGGCCCTCTGATTTACTCTAAAATTAAGTGTTCGCAGTACTTTTGTGGTGGATGCAAGAGGCTGGAATGCATGTTTGCGTGCAAGCTAACTGCTTTGAATATTGCAAAGCATGGTGGAAAGTATGGGAAGCTAATTACTAAATACATGAAAGTTTCACAATATTTATTTTTTGTTTAGGCCCTACAACGCTACATTTATTCACTTTTGAAGAATCTTCTAATGTAATCGGCACGCAGAAGTTTGATTATGGAGTTTATTTGTCTCCCACAAATGCAAAATAAGCTGTCATGCTACCCAGCTCCTCAAGACCTGTGAAACAGCATCTTGCGGCTGCCATCTAAGGACAGACCTGGCAACAGACTCCAAAAGTTGCATTACAAGGCTGCGAGGTTAAGCGATCCCCAAAGAAATGTTTGTCTGTGCGTAAGTTGAAAGGGGAGAACAGAAAAAGGCCAAAGCAGCAGAGGAGGAAAGAACAGAGGGTGGTGAGGGAGGAGAACAGACGATAAGAGGAACAGAGAGAGGAAGTTGGGAAACCTTGGACTCTAAAGAGAATGAGAAAGAGCCTTGCAGCACAGCTGGCTCACCGAGGGGTATAATGACTGTCATATTGCAATGCATTAGCTCATACTCAGCCCAGACAGCTTGACTTGATGAAAGGGGCCGGTCATTGGCTAACCGCGTACATAGCAACAAGACCCCATGGAGATGAGCCAAACAAGCGACTATTGTCTTTTTTTTAATGTTTTGATTGACAGGCATGATGTGGATTTGTTGTAATACTTCCATGTGCTCTTGTTTGGCATTTGAAAAACAGATTAAGTTAATAATAGAGAGTGTTTTTGATATGTTTTAAGAATGGAAAATGCGTTTGCTGTATGTCAGAACTTCAAACCGTTGCCCCTGTGGCTAGAGCCGCAACAATTCGAAAGAAAATTATTATAATTTTATATAACTATATATATATATATATATGTATATGTAGTTATATAACGAACTATAATTAATTTGATAAATGATTAATCCTTTCAGTCATTTTTAATGCAAAAATGTCAAACATTTGCTGGTTCCAGCTTCTTAAGTGACATTTATGATAGTAAATGAATGTTTTGCACTGTTGGTCGGACAAGCAGGAATTTGAAGACGTCAGTTGTGGAGAGCATTTTCACATGTTTTTGACATTTTATAGACTAAAGGATTAATCAATTAATCATGAAAATAATAATCATCAGATAAATCAATAATGAAAATAATCACTAGTTGCAGGCTGTGACGTTGTTTGCATCTACTCTTTACAAGGTAATGTCATATTTAGACAGTGAAGGACCTGTTTTTATCCCCGCCGGTTCCACCGAAGGGGTATCCTGCTCTGTCAACACTCGTGGCAATAATGAGCACCTGCAGCAAGAGTAATCATAACACTCACAAAATAAATTAATATTTTCCGTCGTAATGCAATCAAAAGAGGAATTCAGCTGTAGCTGTTAAAGCTGTCTTGACGGGAGCCCCCCTGAGACTGAGAATGATGAGCGGTGATGGCTCATCATGCTCCCATCAGCCATTGTTTATTTGAATTCCCTCTTTCAGGGAAGAAAAACCTTCCACCAGCCATTGTTTTGCCTTGGGAACCCAGCTCTCTCTCTTTCCCACTCCCTCTCTCTGACTTGGCCATATGGTTGTCATACACTTCCTGGAAATTCAAGCCATGTTTGCTTTTGTTGTATATCAGTGGGGTATTTTTTTTTTTTTTTCTATGCTTCTGCGTTGACATTAATTGAAACAATACTGTGATTGATCTTACTTTAACACATTTGGCCGGAGCTGAAATGAATTGAGCCTGGGCAAAGAATACAATTACTCCAAACTTATCGTCTATGATCATTCCAAACATATTAAAACATTTTTAATAGCACAAGAGTGTTTCACTGAATCCAGATTGTCAATAAAGCAGGTCACATATGTGGCTGCCTTTTACATGCCTGGTTAAAAGCTCTCGCCAAGCTTTTGATTTCCGTCTTAAGAGACGACTAATCCCTTATTGCAGACACCAGTAAATTCTCTCACTCATTCCATTTCATTTCTCTCTTTACAGAGTGTTACACTGCCAACGGAGAGGACTACCGGGGCTTCCAGAACCAGACCAGTCTGCACGGTGGTAAACCCTGCCTCTACTGGAATGAGACCTTCCAGCACCCGTACAACACCCTCAAATACCCCAACGGAGAGGGTGGATTGGGCAGACACAACTACTGCAGGTGAGCTCTTCTTCTTTATCTGGAAGTTTACTGCAAGTGTAGCTCATGGAAAGGGTTTACTTACTTGCAAGAAGTTAATGAACTGTTTCCTGAGTTTTAATTTCAAATAATAGGTTGCAACCCAAGGGTTATTATAGTATTTTATGGGATATTGGAACCCTGGGTTGGTGGATAGGACGAATACATTGTCTGTAGGTTGAATCAAGGGCAGATGGACTTGTGTTTCTGCCTCATCAGCGCATATGGCATCGACTAGAATGCAAATAATTAACCTCTAAAGCAGAGGTTCCCAATCCTTTTAGCTTGTGACCCCTTCATGCAAAGTGGTGCCGAATTTTTTTGTGGTCTCAAGAGGTTACAGTTTCCAGTATGCCATGAGAAAATATTTTCATCCTATATAAATATCCTACACTGTAAAAACAACTCACCACCAGCCCTCCACTTGGTGTCTATACGAGAAAACATTATCTGACTATGTTTCTGTGATTAAAAGTTTTGTAGACAGGATACACAGTGGAGCATATGGAGCACACCAGTAGAGATAGAACATTTTTGTATTGCAGCCTTTTGGAAATGTCTATGATAATATTAAGAATGCAGCGCCAGATTAGGTATCCTCGGAGGTCACACTCAGCTTAAAGTTACATGCAGAATCTTAAAAAATTGGATATATTTATTATTAACTGATTAGAGCATGTCGGTATGATTCCTGCAAGCAAATGAGACCCTCCTTCTACCCCCGATGTCACAAAGATTGTTCTGATTGTTTTCTGAAATGAAGACCATACCTGCTGTCACTCCAGGTCCATTTGTTTTACAGAGCTAAAACTTTAGTGTGACATTATTCTTGTAGGCTTTTCACTCATTTCACCACCCAGCATTTCAAGAAGCTTTGTCTCGTTCTGCACTGCAAGAATAACAACTGTTCCCTTTTGTTTTTTATTGTAAAGCAGTCTCCTTTTGTGCTGGAAATCCGGCACATTTATCACTAAAATCCTGAACAGTGGCTCACAGTGTAGGCCGCCAGTCTTTTCAGCAGTTATCTTTTTTGTGTATGATAATTAGAATTTATGTTATGGATGTCAAAATGCTTTGAGTATCACCTTTAAAACTCATCTTTCCAAGTCAGACTGATTGTTTGACAGAGCTTTGAACTTTCTAGACAAAGCATTTGACTCGCTTAATAATTTAGAATCAGGTCGTTGGTGTTTTGCAAAGGGGTTTGAGCGCAGGGGACCTGCTCAGACATTCGCTCCTGAATATTTTATAGATGGTGCCCAAACCGAGCGTTTAGCCCTGTCATCACAAGGATGCAAACACGCTTGAAGAGTTTGTGTAAGCAAATCTCCATCCCTCATCCCTGGAATGTGAAGGGACACGGTGGCTTTGGGTGTCTAGAAAACCCTTTCTATCCGTCAGTCACACTCCAAGTACAATTGTCAGCGTTGTATTCACGACTGTCAAACCTGTGTATCTGCAGAGAGCCGCACTCTTTCGTGAGTCAGTTCAAAATCACCGAGACGTCCAGAACAGTGGCTTGGCCC
Source organism: Holacanthus passer (assembly GCA_025331565.1). Lineage (NCBI taxonomy): Eukaryota > Metazoa > Chordata > Actinopteri > Pomacanthidae > Holacanthus > Holacanthus passer. The sequence goes on along the minus strand of JAFREQ010000009.1, from coordinate 8,286,125 downwards.
GGATCGCCAAGCCATAAGAAACAGAACAACCCCCTCCTCTTCGGCCCAAAGCCTCTGAAACATTTCTCTAAGTCATGGTTGTAAACTCATAACACAGCAATGCTTTGAAGTGGCACTAGACAGATTTGTTTTTACTTGAACTGGGTGGGAATTCAGAAGATTTATGAGCAGGATACATGCAGAGGCTCGAGGAAGACTTTCCCTGCACATTAGGAGTGTATCATGTCCAGCGAACGATTCAAAATGGACATCTTCATTGTTTGGATTTTGCTCTTTTCTTGGCCACCGACGCACTTAGCAGCTTTTCCAACTCACTGACAGCTCACTGCTTTGTTTCTTCCTGACAGAGGGATTTCTTTCACTTAGGGCCGGAGCTACAACTACTCTCAGTCCCTCTCAGACACCCTCCTTGTAAAGAGTGACCCATCAGCAGTGCTGTGGGGACCAAAGTGGCCACTTCATTGTGAAAAGATGAGGAATGGTATTTATGGCATGTCTGCGCAGGGTCAAGTATTTGTGCGTGCGTCCACCCACGTACGTGTGTGTGTTGTTAACATGTACATGCCCGCAGAGGAGTATCTCATCCTGCCGCAATGAAAGATGGGTAATGTTTGATTTGTTTGATCACCCAGAGTTGGCTCGTGAGTTGTTGTTGCAATTTGGATTGCAAATCTCCTTATTTACATGAAACGCAGCTTGCAATTCAAATTCTGTTTCCCATATTTCAATAACCCCCTCTAACCTTCAGACTCTTACTCATCTTCCTACCCCAGCTCTGCTCGTCTTTCATCTGAGATGTTTCTGGTGAGAAGTCCACAATAGGGGGAGGTAGCACAATGAGAGGGGGCGAAGGAGGGGTGAAAGAGGAGAGCCAGGGCAGTTTTGGCATGTCTGACCCCGAGGCCAATTGAGGTTTTATGAGATGAGAGCTGAGGGCCGGGGCACAGGTGGATAATGCAAAGCTGGAAATCACTGTGAGTCTTAACTTTAACACACGGCTCGAAACACGTATCAGATGTTGAGAAGCAGAGAAGCAGAGGATTACAAACCCTGCTTCTCGTCCCATCACTGGCGTTTTCCCAGTGGTGGTTAGTGGAGAGGGCACCACAGTGGAGCTGAAGAAAGAGCCCTAACAGCCCTCATATTTCATCTTCATGGCCTGCTATAAAATATCCCAGTGAAAACAGGGAGAAGCTGGGCAGAGGGGAAATGTCACATTGTTCCCCTGCGAAAAAGGAGCACAAAGCCTCAGGAAAAGGACAACAGCCCCCGTGTCTAAGCTGAGACTTAGGGAGACTCATTTCAACAGTGAATATCGCATTACTGATAATTGGAGTGGTTCAATTCAGAATTCATTTCGTATCATAAAGTAGAAGTAAATGATCTACTTTTATGTCCGGTACAGAGCTCGGATGTTGCTTTGGAGCCATTCCACAATTTTACGTTTAAACAAGGGGCTGTTTTCACTTCTTAAGTACTACTTTGACCTTTTCTGAATACTTTATGACATTCATAAGAACATCACACAAATCGAAGTCCTGATTTATATTTCATTTATTGTTCCTTCCAATATACTCTTCGTACAGCTTCTCCCCCCCAAGGTGCATTAGTATGAGGGTGTGAAGTGCATGACGGTTCAGTGGGTGGTTGAATAGCTTTGCCAGCCATTTCCTGGCTATTTATATGCAGGTGTGTGTGTGTACTGCACAATTTATGAGTGTCCACTATGGCTTCTAATGCTTTTCCCTTACATAGATGAGATAATGGAAATGCCAGAGTGAATAGTGTTCCCCAAGTTGATTGTAATTGAATCTCCATGATGTCAGGTGCAAATCTGAGGTCAGGCAAACTGCAGCCAAGTTGTCCACCGTTTGTATGACTATATAATGATCCCAGTGCGCTGCTTTGTTAAATTGAAGAAGTTAATAGAAGTGTCCCGTGAGAAGATGTACTGTGTGGCGTGAAAGCATCTGCCATCAACATTATAGTAATTTCACAACTGGAGTAGGAACCAATTTCATGCAATGAAATGTGTCCCTTATATGTTTGTACTTTTATCGTTAAAGGAAAATTACAAATAACAGTCATGTTTTCAAACTTGGTCTTTTAGCCATGCGGATAGCTTTTCACCTGTAGGTTTTAACGTGCCCAGGTTTTAAGATCTCACTCCAACTAATAGAGTTGCAAAGAAAGGGACACTGGTTCCAGATGTGTTTTTACCCCATTCTGTATGCTATCGTCTTCAAATGTTATGCTCAACCTAGAATCATAAGAGTCTTTCAGATAATGTAATGATCATATAGGTTTATGCTTTGACCACCAGCTTTAATTATTTCAACTTTGAGAAATCATTTTTTGTCCGTTAGTTGTGGCGGATGGCTCAAAATGCTACAATACCCATAATCCTTAGCTACTGGAGAAGAAGCCAGTCAGAGGCGTGAATCAGAGTGGTTACAACTTAAAACACTTTGTTGTTGAATTTGTGAACCAAAGACTGTGCCACAGTTGCTGAATTCATCCAAAATTTGACTCAGAATCCAAATATGTTGTCAGTTTTCTCAACGGTGCAATCTTTAGCTTTCACCACCATCAGTGGCACATGTAACCAAATTTTAGAATAGGATGAAATCATCTATTAATTCCATAAAAGATCCTCAGGCCTCAATTTCAACAGTTTTCCATGGACCTACTTTCTGCTGAAGAAATCATTTCAAAGACTGTAGACAGTGATGTCTTGTGTCAGTGATGAAGTAACAGGGTTGTTTTTCTGGAAAGACACAGTTTCTGTTGGGTAATTTCTGATCACTGTGAGCATTACACATACAACTTCAATCATCTTCATTGTATTGTGGTGGAAATCTCAGAAGCAAATATCTTAAATCCTGGTAAATACAACCAAAAGGATCTAGATGGCTAGATACCAGAAAAAGCTCTTATGTAATTTAGGTGAATCGATCCTTTGAAGACATTAGTCAAAGAACATCGTGGTGTGTTTACCAGCCACACTTGACACAGTAACATCACGACATCGTATTTAGCACGAGTGGACCATGAGAGAGTAGACAGTAGACTATACATACTTGGCCACAGCCAGCGAGTCCTCTTCTTCAATACATGCATTCATCCAGCACAGCAGCAGGCAGCAGTTTGCATGCTAAATCATGCAAGTCAATTAAAGAGTCTTCTCTCAGGCAGTAAATTGCCAGACTCTGATCTGCTGTTGACCTCAAATCCCAATCCAGACAAGCCTCTCACCACCACTTTCCAATCAGCATTTCTCCACTCTCCAATTCTGCAAAATGAGGGAAGTGTAGCTTTCATTTCTTTTATGCATCTACTAGTTTAACAAAACAAAAGTTCCCCTAGAATCTCACTCAAAGTTTAACTCATGTAAAAACACCTACAAGCATGTTATTTTCAGCATTTGCACACGTAGTTTGATGTAAATTATTTAAAAAATTTAATATATATTTCACAGTGCCAGGCGTTTTAAAGATGGTCATAAATTTTCTCATTAGGGGACGTGGAAAATGGTTATTAAAGGAAACCTTTTGAACAGCAGCCAGCCAAGAACAGCTGTTTTTCTCCGTGTTCACATGTAAGACACTCTTGCCTTCAAGTGCAGGTCTGGGGAGCCTGTGAGGCAAAATGCAATGTGGCTATAATTGGCTCTGTACCGAAGTGTGTGGCTCACTCCGAGCAAAATGAGTCAATCAGCGTAATTGTGCCAATTAAGTGTCCAAACATCTTCTGTGATCTACCTCTGGGTATGGGAGTGTTTCAACAAGCTCCTCTACTCTAAGCCAAGCGGGGCCATCTCTGACGCACATGGATGTGAATGCAACCCCCTCCCCCGTAAAACCCCCCTAAACACACAAATACACACACACACACAAATACACACACTTGTAGCAACTTTTATCAGAGCGTCTCCACAAGGTCCAAAGTCTTTTTCTGTGCTGCCGGGTTAAACGAATAGATTTCCATCCATCGTGGTCTGGTCTTATCTGCACTGTGGCACCTACCTCGGCTAATCTGACGCTGTCTGCTTTTCAACTCCCCCCCACACACACATGCAAACACACACATTGGCACCTCTGAGCAGCATTGATTATGTTTCTCAGTCATGTGGGCTGGCCCGCTCACCTTAGCCCCGTGGATGATGTTCCCATGCTTCTGCTAAAAGGGTGTATGTAGGTGTGTGTGTGAAAGGGAGGGATTAAAGAGTATTTGGGGACCAGGGGTTTGGGCGAGAGAGTTCAAAAGGGGCACACCACATCATTTACTGATCAAATATGCCGGTGGGTCAGGCATGGGATGTGTGGTCTTCTGAGGATGTTTTTTGTTTTAATTGCTGATGGTTGTAATTCATGTCTGCCTCCTTAGGGGGTGATTAAGAAAGTGGAGTAAATTACATAAGTGTCTATAGATGAGCTCTTAGGAGTCTTATTTCAAATGAGGCTATTACCCGTTGACAGGCATGAAAAGGAGAAGGGGAGACAGAAATAGAGAGAGGGTATATAATCCAGTGTTTTGATGGTTGGACCCAGTTTTTCCTCTCTCTTCTGCAGTAGCCTCAGGCTAAGCAAACAGGTGTCTGCCTCCAATCTGGGTGGAGCAACAAACAGATCCAGACTCATGATACAGTGTTGAAATTTACTGGAAAACAGGACTGACTTCCTGTGAACATGGGAACATTTCAGGCTGAGCGTCGTCCTGGGTTGTTTTGATAGAATGGTTCAGAAAGGAATAAATGAAAATGCAAACTCTTTCTTCACACAGTCCCGTTGCCGACAGACTGCAAATAGAGAGCAATGACTGTTTGCCAGATATTGAGAGTGAAAAGCTTTAAGGCACTTAAACTTGAGTTCAACCCAAAAAAGTCTTAACAACGACATCTTTGTCAATACCTCATTTTGAGTGTGAAAAGAGAGGAGGAAACTCTGGATAGTGTTTTTGATAGGAGAAGAAAAGAAATGGAAACGCCCTTCACAACTTTGCTCACAAAAGGCGAAACAGGATAGCGCAGCGCCCCAGGCCTTTTTCAGGATGCTACAATGAGGTGTGTCAAAAGGGAAAAGAAAAGGTCTCCGTCAATTACAGTCAGGTCTGGAAAAAAAATGTCATCTTAGAAGGCTTCTTTAGTTGACGGGATGTGTATTTTTTACAGTTCACAGTAATCCTGAAATAGAGCTTAAAGAGCTGAAACAGAACGAGATGAGTCCCAACTGCATACTAGCTGCTTTGATTTCATTTATCAGCAATTTCGAAGTTGCCATAAGGGTCGTGATTTACAAAGTCTTATGATCACCCTGGAGATACAGAGCCTGCACAAAGCTTTTAGGTATTTCTGTCTTCAATCCCGCTTCTCATCACTTTTGTAAGTGAAACTGAAAAGCGAAAGCACCGAGGGGCCTGTCAGCCTTATTATGATGGGTTAAAAGTGCCTTGATGAGGTTCAAAGGAGGCCTCAGCCTCAGACAAAAGCTTTTTCCCCATCACCCATCCATTTTTTCAGGTCTGTGTCTGGCCTCGAACAAAGAGCCTCCCCCGACCTCCAACCACCTCCGCCCATCAAAGACCCATTGGTCCGGCCCTTGACTGACACGCATGGTCAAGCCTTCAGAGGGCAGAGGAAGAGGCCAAACCAACAAGCGCCAAGGGGTGCTACTGATGATTGACACAGCCAAGATTATCTCCCTCTTCACTTATGATTATTGAGCATTTAGCCCTCTGCGGCAGTGTTTTCTGATGAGCTTTGTTGTTGCCCTCATATCCCTGCCATCACTCCTTCTCCCTTTCCTTTTCGATTTTTTTCTTTTTCTGCCTTCGTTCTCTTCTCAGCTCACCTCTTTTACACTAAGACAGACAAATCTTAAAATGCAGTTTATTTGTAAAGATCACTAGTTTGTAATCACAAATAGGACTGCGACTAACAATTGTTATCAGTCAGTTTGAAAAATTAATGAACCATCAGACAATAGCAAAAAATGTCTGTTATGATTTCCTTCGATACAGGTGACCTCTTAACATTTCTTATTTTGTCTGACCAACACTACAACCAAAGAGATTCAGTTTACCATCATATATGACAAACAAAAGCATCAAATCCTCACATCACAAATCATCTCGAATCACAAAACCGCAGCATCTGCCTCACACTAAAATCCATGCAAGTGTTTTATCCACTCTGGAGGAAGTTCTTGAAAACCTCAATTTTTGGGTCTGAAAAAAACTGCTTACTTTTAACAGGAAGCCAAAATGGAGTAAAAAAAAAAGATGCATTATCAGATTTAACCAGCACAGTGTGGTCTAACTGTTACTCCTTTATGTCTGCAGGAACCCCGATGGGGACGTTCAACCATGGTGCTACATTGCAGATCATGAAGACGGGATCTACTGGAGATACTGCGACATCCCTACGTGCCAAAGTAAGAGATTATTGCCACCCATTCATCCTTCTTTCTGTCTCTCTGCCCTTCCATGCCCTCGAGGCCATATCATGGGCACAAGGATGAGCCATTTCCATTGCTATGCTCATCTACTCGCCTGCTATGAATAGCTTTTATAGACTGTATGGCTTGTACACAGCTATTATCGTCTAAAAAATGCTTCTAATTGCCTCCCGTCACCCCTCCTCCTGCCATGCCCGGGCCTGCCCTCACTTTAATGTGAGCTGTCAATCACTGCCTCGCTGTGTGTGTGTATGTGTGTGTGTGTTCGTCAGTTTCCCCTTTGGCTCCGTAGCTTGTTTTGACACGTTTATTGATGTGAGTGATTATGCGCATCTACCTGTTACCTGATGCATTAGTATGATCTGTTCACATGTTGGTGTGAGCCCCCGTCCAGTCATCGCTGGATGAGTGTGTGTGATGGACTGTTTGGGTTGGGAGGTTTTGTGCTCCCGTATGTCTTCTGTGCCGCTTTGGCACACATTTACAAAGAGCTGTCTGTCTTTAATCCCATTACTTTCATTCCCTCCACCTTTTTAATCACTGCTGTTGAAAACAGACTTAGGTGGATCAACCTGCACTGTTTTTGATGCCAAAGATGATGAATTCCTGCAGAGGTTCAGACAGTAGTGATTTGCTGCAAGCACATTTTTTTTTCTCAAGTAACTGTCACACATGCTCATATTTCTAAAGTATTGAGATATTTCCAACAATTTACTTAACATTATTAAAAGATTTTCCATATGTTCTTCCATTTGCACGGCCAGGTCAGAAGTGTTATTGCATACTTTCAGTAAACTGAAAGAATCTGGTGACTGAACACAATGTGAAAGATAAAAGTGCCAAGCGCAACTCAAACATTCTGTTTAACTAAAATAAATATTTCATCATGAATTATGTTCCCCTTTCTTATGTAATCAGCCTCGACTGTTTTGCCATTTTTCTCTGAGGTTAAACATTCTTCCTCCTTCTCTATCTATGTCCTCTTTCTTTTCCAAACATTTATCTACCTTTTTTAACCTCTGTTTTCTCTCTGTCTGAACCTTGCATTCCTTAATATTGTAGGAATTTAGTTATAATGCTACCACAACACATACAAGCCTCAAGTAGTAGTAGTAGTAGTAGTAGTAACAGTGGAGGGTCAAAGCTGAGAGATGTTGTGACTTTTCGCTGCAGTAGGTACCACCAGGCAGCCCCTCGAGCTATCCCACCATTATCCTGCCTGAGTAGCATGCTTGACTAAAGCCTGCTGTTTGAATAGCTCAGGACCCATTAACCCATCTAATAATGCCTTTTGGCTGCACGGCCTGTGTGTGTCCACTTATTTGTGCCTGGTGTTTTTTAGCGTGTTTATAGGAGCTTGTGCGTATCCCATTAGACTTTTGACTGACCTATTTCAGACAACTGTCCATTTAGCTCAGTTTTTGTAGGCCGATATCCCAAACCTTTGTGGTTTGGGATGAAAGAGGAGAGCAGCCCACACCGTCTCTGTTCGGAGCCAGGCTTGTCCCTTATCTTTGATGAAATTAGGCCAGCTTTTGTTCCAGATGGGTTTGCCATGTGCTGGTTCAGCCTTGTTTTTGTCAAGGATCCAGTGCTGTGCAGAGTGTAACACATCCTTGCAACATGTGGCGGGTTTCTAATGGCTGAGAGCTTCGCCCGTATCAAATGCTGTCTCACTATTTCTGTTTGGGCATTTAAAGTTATACTGAGCCCTGTAATGTAAGAAAAGGCGATGAGCTTTGCTGTGAGCCATGCATCTAGTGTCATGAAAACGGGCCTGTTCAGCAGAGATGGTTTCTCCCTGCGGGGATACCGTGGAGCTTTCAGACATGAACGCTCTGTCTCATCTATTGTGAAACCACAATCGCCACATGGTGCCTCACCTTCTGGCAGTGCCTGTTCTCAATCTGCTCTGTTTGAGAGCTTTAGCTGCCAAGTGAGAGAATGCTGATGCTCTCTCAGTGTCAGTGTTCTCAGTCTGCGGCTGGCAACCAAAGGCTGAAAAACACCGTGGTGTGCCAGAGAAAGGGCAACAGTGGTCTTTGTTTTCATTTTGTCTGGTTTATGTTTTGTCTGTGCCTTCGTTTTGTCTACTTTTTTGCTTACGTTTGATGACGCGTGGTTGGTAGTTGGTGGCCGCTCGCTGAGGCACCTGGAGCCTGCCAACGGCCGGCCTGTTATCCAGCCCGGTCCCCTGTCATCTAGGGTCATGCCACCCTGGTGAGGGTGACACACCCTGCACACTGCCTGCCAGGTCACATGAGGCCAGAAACACATAGTCTGACAGGGTGGATTATAGTGTAGGTCACGACATTTGTTGATCCTAGTAATCCCTCATGGCAGCAGTTATCATGTGGTGGATTTATCTAAACATTTCAAAAAGGAGCGCTGTCAAAGCACATCGACTACTGTACAAATTGACATTTCCATGCTGTTTCAATGTGGACGCTGGTTTTGAGACTCTTCTCATTCCCATGCCGCTAAACGCTCAGCTAAGCATAACCCTGTCACGAGTGTTGTTATTTATTGAAGTCCGGTTCCTGTGCAGCAGACCAGCCTTGCTCTGCTGAAAAAATCAGCTAATTAATTTGAGCTATATTGAAAACCAAGGTTAAGGAGTTTTTTCCAGACACAGTTTTCTCTGTACTAGAGGTCAGTTCAGTATTGATTTATTTACATCAAGCCTGAGTGCGTGAAGCAGGGAAGGTTGTCTGACTGAGCAATGCTGATTCTATTGAGGTGTGAGGAATTTACTAGTGGAGCCTCTGGCTAAACCAGTAGGTCCACCAGATAAAAACGAGAGTTGACAGCTCAATCCGTTATTAAGGGCCTTTCAAAGTCAGGCCGTTTCTGAGAGATCTTGAAAATCTGTTCTGTGGTACTTACTTGTGATAAAACACGCATTCATGTTACTGATAAATAAGATGGTGAAGGATTTTTTGCTGAGATTTGAAAGAAAATCCAGTTAAAATGATTCAGTTAAGTGTTAATAAAACCTTTGGTTGCACGCTTCAAGCACGGCCGTACTGCACGCCTCAGTGTTTAAGATTAGATAAATCTTGAGATAAGATAAACCCTTATTTGTCCCACAGTGGGGAAATTTGCAGATGTTTTTAGATGACTTCTTTACTTGACCATTGACAATGCGATGGTGCCTGTTGTGCGTTTCATACTGGAAGGACATGTTGCTTTTGTAAGACTCCATTAAGCTGGCATACATTTGCCTGACAATATGCTGGCTGAATTTGATTGACACAGAGTTAAACTGTCAGGGCGAAGTCCTCGAGCATTCGCCAAGACAAAGACGCTTTGATCTGTGCGCTCGGAGCTCATCTCCCAGCTTATAACAGCTTATAACCAGGAAAAACTTGTTGTGCCACTGTTTCCTGCACTGAGGAGACATGCTGCAGCTGTGTCCCCTAATGCAACAACACCTTTTAGAAAAGAAGATACTTTGGAATATAATGCGTGTTATAATTGGATTTTACTTGGTTTACTTGAGATTTGTACTTCATTTTGCCTACTGTCGTTCCGTACCTTTCTACTGAACGCATATAACCTGTGTTCTCAGTGTCTCTTTATCTGACCAGAACATCATGGCATGAAATTAGATAAACAGGAACTAGATGTAGATGATCCACAGGATCCTCTTTAATCAGTCGGTTAGGTCTGTTGAAATAGATACACGCCTAAATGACAACATCCACACAAGTTTCGTATCACATTTCTGTAAGTTCACATGAACAGTGGTTGACCTGTACACGTTAGAGATAACTGGCAAATGAGACTCGGTTGTGTAAAAGTCCAACCGATGTATGCCATACCCGAATATCGAGGCTCCGACTGACTGAGATCCTGCGAGAGCTCTGTCACCCCGAGCCCGGCGCTGCTGTACTTTACCTGTGACCTAAATAAATTCTACATCTGTGAACTGAAGAGTTCTCTGGTTTGTTCTTGGGCTTCCAACTAAAGAATTGGGTTAACATGCGTGTGAAGGATAATGTTAAGAAGTGTTAAGTTAATCTCAGGACTAATGGTGGTTGCAACTAGTAAGATCACAAAGGGAGCATCTCAGAGGTTTGATAAAGTTCGGTTTTGCCTCGGACCGTCCAACTTATACCAAACCAGGGGCTGCATTTTCTGTCTTTCAGAACTCCTATTAGTATTTGCACATCATATCAATCGATAACAAACTTGTTAACAGGATGGAAAAAAATACACATCACGTTAACTTTAAACCTTAAACCTTGAGTTATAGAATTTATTTTTTTTATCAATAAAGTGTGATACTGTATTTTTACAGTATCTTTTTATTGACATGACTGGCTGACAATACATGCAGTGTTGGATAATGAGACTCATTATTTGTATGCCAGAATTCCCGTAAGCTAATTTGGGATATTTTAAGATGTACCTGTGTTAAAGAGCTGTCAGTATTGTCGACACTGAGCATTTAACTGACTTGATGTATGACTTACAGTACTTTCATCTATTTGAGCAATTGAGGGAATGTCTGATTAACCTTGTCTGTCACCATGGAACAATAGTCTCAGTAACAGAGGCACCACATCCAATCTGGCAAGCTCATTGGCCACACCTTGAAGACATTAAAACAAAGTAGTTATGTGTTTGGCCCAAGATTTTATTACTGAACACTGACAAAAATATGCAGTGATGAGATATTGGCTTCATTAAGGTTGATTTATGAAGCCGCTAAATGGTGCTTTGAAGTTGTGGGACACCTGAGTCGCCCGCCAGAATGAATCCGACCAGGTATCTATATAAAAGTTGCTCTTGTGCAACCTTTTGGGATGAAACTGAGCTGTCCATGCTGGGTTTTCACACAAGTCTTCTTTTAAGTTGCTCTGCCTCAGCTGCTGTAAATGTCCATCTTCTCTGCTCAGATACAGCCGTTAAGTTTACAGTTCAATGAAACGCAAAAAATACCACCACTTCTCTGCAGCATGAAGTGTCTTCATAGTCTCCAGATGATGAATCCTAATGACTTAGGCGATCCCCTCACATTTCCTCTAGTGCCACCAGCAGGCAAGTGTTCTCACATATCCAGAGACATATCTCAACATCTACTGGAGGGATTGGCAGAACATTTTGTGCAGGAATTCATGCTGCCTCGAGGATTTATTCTAATGACATTGGAGATCCTCTGACTTGTTCTATAGTGCCACCAGCAGGTTGATGTTTGTGGTTGAGTGAAATGTCTTGACAGCTATTTGACATGTTCCCCTCAGGATGAAGTGTATTAACTTTGGTGTTCCCCTCACTTTTCATCTCATGCCAATATCGGGTCAAAATTCGAATTTTGTCCAAATACAGATATTTGTCAAATATCCCATTCCCACACATCTTCATCAGCCATAGCTGTACTTTGTATTAGGTGTTGTTGTTTAATTGTTTATTGTATAAAATGCCAGAAAATACTGTAAAAATGCCCATCACAAGTTCCCAGACCCCAAAGTTATGCCCAGTGGGAATTCTTGGTATTTATTCTTGATAAATTTTATTGATCAATTATGATTTTTGCTGATTAATTTCCTTTCAATACACTAATTTATTAATTATTCCTGCAGTAATTCAAGACCATGCTAGCTGAGTCTAAATTAGTTTCAGGGCCGGGCACAGTGGAGTTGAAGACAAGAAGAGGTCTGAGAGGTATCAAGTCAAGACCAGACAGAACCAGCGAAAAATCTGTCTATATTCAAGTCAAAATGGGCAATAAGCACGCTATTGTGTGTGAAACGATTGATTTATGAGCCTCATAAATATGAAGAGGTGAACCTGTCTGTGCACCAGCCAGGCGCATCCAACCAATCCATACACTGACTAATTGTAGAATACACACAGGTGTTATTACTTATGTTGCGGTGCTGTAAAGAAAATAAGAGGCCGTGGATCGGGTTGAGAAAAATGCATCTTTGTTATAATAGGCAGGAGAAGTCAAACAGCTGAATGAATGACTAGGACAAGAACAAGTGCGAGTCAAAATAAGCAAGAGGCCGAGACAATTCGAACACGTTGGACATGCGGTCTGGAAACCGAGCGCAGGTTGTTGTGGTTTGCCTGAACCGGGGATGCTTTCAGGTTCTGTTATTGCAGGATTCATCTCACTCACTGTCATTGTTTTCAGAGGCAGGATATTTCCCCTAGGTGGTCTTTTGCCGACTTTCACCACAAGCAACCCTCCCAACCGGCATACTGAGGCAGGTTCAGGCATCACTGAGTGGAGAAGGGTGTGTGCCTGTTTGTTACTGTGAGTGTGTTTGTTCTTGTGCTTTTGACAGTGTAAAAACCGGTCAGAGATTTAGACCTTCAAAGTGAGGACATTTTTGTGAAGTGAGCTAATTGTGGCCATTCCTTCATGCCTCCCTCAGGATGAATTGCAGAAACTTTGTTTATCCCCTGACTTATTGTGTGGCTCAGCTGAGCCTTGTGTTTAGTCTTAATTAGCAAATATTATGAGCAACAACACAAACAATATAAACCTACATAAACCTCTTTAAGAGGCTGCTGTAGGTTGAAATGATGAGAACCAAGGTTGGGGTAAGGTCAGTCAGGTTTTGGCTTTCTGATCTTCCTGTGTTTATCTTTTTTACATGTATTAAAAATAGGAAGAACATTTAAAAAAACAAAACAAAGTACAGACCTGTTAAAACATGAAGAAAGATTTATAACAGGTGATCCAGTAGAACTGAAAAGAGCAAAGAAGCTTAGTGTATGGCTCCCCTTAAAAGACCTGCATTCATAAGAACGAGGTAATGAATGTGTGTGCGCGCGCACATGTGTGTGTGTGTGTGTGTGTGTGTGTGTCTGTGTGTGTGTGTGTGTGTGTACGTGCACTGACATGTAACCCATGTCCAAGATTAGCTTTTAGCACCGCCCCAGGCTTCTAAATTAAAGAATTACCTGCCAAGATTATTTTCTACCAAGCAAATTAATTATTATGCATTTTTCATAGAAATATGCCAACCGCCTTCTTTTTAGACCTATTTTATGTATAGAATGACCACAGGTGCCGTGTGAGTAAATTTAGAGGTTTAATTTAAAACTTGTGCATAATGGAAGTTTTTGTCTTCATTTTTTTCCTTGCCACTCCCCTCCACATGGGGATGAAGTTAACTTTCTGCTAACAGTAGACTTGTTAACCATCCCCACGTTGGAGAAACCAGAGAGATGTTTAGGCACTGCAGATTTACAGCAGTGAATCAGGAGCCATATTCTTTGTACAGTTGAATTTCAGATCGTCTGTGACTGAGCTGAGACTGTGTTTACTGGTATTTGGCGCTCTCAGGGTGTGGAGGGTTTGTGGCACAGACATCTGTCAATTTTGACATGTCCCCTTTCACCCATTAGGCCTGTCCTTACCTGGCAAAGAGGGTTGGCGAGCTTTGAACGCGCTCATTGTTATCTTACTCTGACCTCTGACCTCCTCATAGCTCCACCCACACCTGCCCTCGGGGGAAATACCTGCCTGCAGTGCTGTGAAGAAACTCTCAGACAGAAACTCGAGAGTAGAGACTCACACAAAAACAAGCCAGAGGACATCAGGTAGATTTAATCTCTCAGCCTCTCCCCTTGGCTCCTTCCCTCTTCCAACATGGCCGGGGTTAAATCAGCTGGGGCCATTAGGGAATTAAAGGTATTGATTACGAGGGGAGCTGGTTGTGTAGAATGTTTGCTAATGAGAACAAGTAGATGGCCATTGTTTAGTGCTTGTCGTGGGAAAGAGAAGATGAATAGCGTGTTGGCCGATTTAGCTCTCAGGAATGAGGGCTCACAGCCAAACGTAGATCAGCGTGGTTATGCACAGGTGCAATAAATGCAATTTTATTATTGGATGTTGTTCAGCTAGTGTAACTCAAGAGCACGATGCATGGTGGGTGTGCTTTGACATTTTGCCTGTTTGCAGCAAATTTGATCAAAATGTATTAGCACAGTCAATATGTTTTTTTATTGCGGAAGTTTAGACAGTGATAAAAAGAATGTATGACCATGCAAGCAGCTCTGTGAAGCTGCACAACAGTGCTTTAAGCTAAACGCTAATGTCTAACAAGCAGATGTTTAGCAGCGATAATGTTTATGCTAAGTACCCCCCCTTTTAGTTTAGCATGCTAATGTTTACTAATTAGGGCTAAACACAAAATAGAACTGTGATGAGGGGGGCGTGAATGTGTGTACCACATTTCATGACAATCCATCCAGTAGTTGTTGAGGTATTTTACTCAAAAATGTCAACCAAAGTCATTCATTTCATCATCTGGTGACCACAAATATCTGCACCAAATTTCATGGCAATCTATCCAGTATTCAAAATAGTATTGCTGTCAGTTTCCTTTGTGTTAACACTGCATCAGCCACCAATTTGCATATGTACAACTTGCATGATGATCAAATTAAAGTTAAAATGTGGGATTAGTTTTTTACAACATCTCCTAATTAGAATTTGAATAAAAGAAAGTGACAGAATTTGGACTTTTCAAGCTGCGTTGTATGCATCATAACACATTTTCTATAACTTTTTTTTACACATTCCTGGAGACTTTGCCACTGTTGTTGACATCCAGATGACCGGGGCAACCTGCCACAAGTGGACAAACACGAAGTCCATCTCTTTAAATGTGAATGATGATAAGTGGAAGTGTGCCGCAGTGCTTGTCTAACACCCGAGGTGGCCACAAAATGTCTGCCCATCTTTTAATGTCCCAGTCGCCCTTGCATCAAGTCCCCTGGGATTCCTCAGCATGCAGGCTATTTAGTTTGTCAGGGGAGGCAGAGTGATGCAGTGTGGCGCCCATTTTTCATCTCTTCCCTGCATTGTTCGGCCCAGTCTCTGAGAAGGCACTAATTATTCATTTAAAGCTCCGGCTCTTCCCTCTTCCCTCTAATTAGATGGTTAGTCACTCTCCCAGGGCCTCAGGCTGGGGTATTGATCTACTCCATCTCAATCTTGTTGTAACACAGCCTCCACCACACACATATGCACACACAGAAATGTTTAAATGGGATAAAGGAGGACATACAGATAAAGTTATTGTGCAACATGCATATGGTATACTGACACAACATGTAGTGGAGTCTCTCTCTCTCTCTCTCTCTCTCTCTCTCTCGCTGTCTGTCTGACACACTCACACCCTCTCTCGCTCTCTCTCTCACACACACACATCCCAGCAGCATGTTTTGAACATCCCACTTGCAAAGTCAGTCGGCTACATACAAATACTTCTCTCATTCTGTCCAATAATAAGTCCCTCATTGTAAATCGTTCCCATTTACAGGCTGGAGAATTTATGATCTCAATAGAAAAGCAAAGCATAAACTCATCAGAAACACATAATAGCAACTCCCACCTCCTCACAAACAAGACAGAGTTTCCAGAAACGCTCATCCTGGGGGAGCTTGTGGCATATTTCTCTGTTTCTCTTGTGTTCTCTCAGGCTGTGGCGCAGTCGACAAGACTAATCACAGGCTAGATGAAATGCAGCAGCTGTATTTGTTTATGTATTGAATATACTGTACTACAAAAGGGGTAATAAATGGGGGCTGAGACACAATGAAAGGGAGACAGAGCGAGGAATAAAGGCAGAGAGACAGGGTGGGATGGAGGGGGGGGGGGGGAAATCACATAAACGCCGACTGTGATAAGAGTTGTTTCCTTGCTTTGTTGCACTTAGCATTCCTGGGAAGGCAGTGTATGTTCCAGGAGGCGTGGCTGCATCAGATCTGAATTGTTAACCTGCTGGCGGTGTATTAATGGGTTGGTGGGAGTGTTTCCAAGGCTTCAACATACCTGTGTTAAATTACTCGTATCAAGCCTTTTAGCACTTGAGGAATGCACTTTTCAAATCTTGCCTCTCCTCGTTTGACCTCGCGGCTTCAACATCTCTAATGTGGAACCACTAATAACTTTTCTGTCTCAGGTTACAGTGTAATTAAAGTTAATGAAGCATTGGTGCTGCTTAAAGGATGGTTTTGGCCACGGTGATGTTAAACGGGCAGTGTGTTCATTTCTGCCACTAGGGGTGTCTCAATCAAAACAATAATAAAAGACATAGATGATGATGTTGTGATGTAGCGTGGGTTCATGGGAGTTGTTTAGTTGTTAAACTGCGATCATTGCAGATGAAAATATATAATTGTGTTCCAACACAAGTGAGGAATACAAAAAATAATAAACAATAGAGTGGCCGGCTAACCAGTTCACCAACTTCCTTCCTCACTTTCTGACGCATCATCAGGTGTTTCCCTGGAAGCTGCATTGACAGGTGACAAAATGAAACAGACCTTGAATGAAAATGCAGATTTATCTGGGTTTGAAGGTTGTTGGAAACATTGGTATAATGCAAGTACACAACTGGTCAAAAAATATGATATAGGTCAACTTGTTTTTAGATATTGCTCAAATGTTACAAATTACACCTTTGAGGTTTTATTTTTTCCAGTATTTCTTCAAAAACTGCTGAATTTCTTTGATGCTTCTACCAGAGATACTTAATTTGCTTCTTTTTACTCTCTATCAATACTAAATCTCTGAGATGTCACAAACTTAATTTAAGAAAGTAATGCATAAAAGATATCTGCCTACAAAGTGTTTCAAGGCTAATGAGGCATAAAAAGAAAAAAATTTAATGTTTATGCATTCATGAGGCCGTCTGAAGCAAAAGTGGTGATATTAGACACTAAAAGAGGAGGAAGGACAAACAGTGTAGCTGCACATTGGACCTGAAGCATGATCCTCTGCATAACAATGAGGATATATATATATATATATATATATATATATAGAAATATGTTTTCCTCAATGATGCTGCTTTGCCCCATCAGATTGAGACATGATATGTATGTAGCTTGGCTGGTCGCTGCTTATATTTTTCATTACTGAAAGTTGCACCTTTGACAGAATGCCTCACCCTTTGCAAATACCTTCAGGTGTTAGAGTCTACCTCACGTCAAATCTCTCAGCTACCTGACTGTAGTTCATATGAATTTAGGGCTGCAATTTATGATTACTGTCATTCCAGGGTAATCTGCTGATTATAATCTCAATCAATGAATTGTTTTTGTATTTGTAAAATGTCCCTTAAAACCTTCCACAGCCCAAAAGTGTAAATCAGTAAATAAAGCTAAAGTATAAAATAATTTGATGTGCAAAAAAGAAAAAAAAATTGGGAATGTGACGAAGAAGTTATTCTCGTAGAAGGGGGCAAACATTTCACCGTGACTGTCGTCATTCATCACAGAAACCCCACACCATCACCTACACAGTGAAACCACAGTGGCGATATCATTAACGATCTGTGTGGGCGCTATCAGCCAGCGCCTTTAATCTGACCTTTCATCTTCCCACATCCAGAATTCTTCAGGCGGAAACTGACAACCCATTCACTGTTTCGTCACTGAGAGAACAAACAAGCAACTGAATAAAACAAAATCACCTGACAGGAATAATTTTTAGCCCAAATAATGAATGTAAATTAATTCAGATGTGTGTAGGTGGAGGTAAAAAAAGGAGGGAGGGAGAAAGAAAAGTTTAGGGACATTGCTCAGTGCATTGTAATAAATAGCCCATCTGTGCATTGATTTGATTTTTATGTTGAATTTGCTCAGTATTCAGAATCAGAAATATTGGTCCCATTTTTTACAAAACAATAAAAGCAGAACTAATAGTGACTGCATATGTTATTCCTACCTTTATTTTGGTAAGATCCAAATCATTACAATTTTATTAATTCTACTGTCAATATGATAACTGAACTTTGGTTGCAGTAACAAAAGTACTATATATATATATATATATATATATATTATTAAAAAAAAAAAAAAAAGAACAAAAACAAATAAAAATCTAATTATGAATCTGACCAGTTATTTGATGCCACCTCTTTGTTCTTTGCAGTTTTCAATGCATTTCAGTCAGTAGTGAAATACCACTGAGGTTTGACACCCAGCCCTAATTTTGGTGATTTATTAAATGTATATTGAGTTGTTTTGCAGTCTTTTGTTTCTACATTTCTCAGTCTCATCATGACTTATCTTAGGACAGAGATTGTCAGACTGTGAGAATAGCTTTTCTCCTGAAATCCTCCAGCGTTTCGACTGTGATTATAAAGCAGAGAATTTAAAGGTTTATTGTTCCTTGCGGCTTCGTATTCTCTGTCTTCTTTTCTGTCTCTGCCTTACCTCATATTTTCAGTGAAAATATCTGACACGCTGTGCTGGAGGAAGGCAAGAAAGCAGAGTCTGGCTCTTAAGAGTAAATCTATTTCGAAAAGAGAGACACCCAAAGTCCCATTAAAAAGTAAACACTTATTTACTTCTCTCTCGCTCTCTGTCTTTCCACTTTTTTTTTCCTTAGATTTCTTCAGCGCTTTACCTTCCAGATGGCATAGAAATTTATAACTGTAATTATGTTTCCTTAATAACATGTTTGCCCCCCCAGCTCATCAACCTGCTTGCATGCTCCCTGCCAAGTGCACTTGCCAAAGCCTGCTGCACATGTTTGATGTTGTTATATCCCTCTGTGTTGTTCTTTGCGCTCTCTCTCTGATGTGTTTTGGGTCGGCGCTGTTGTTGTGTCTGCTGCATCAACAGAGGTGTCTCCTTCTCCCCGCTAGACAGACACCCGTGAACTTTGTTGTTTTGCCTGCCGTCTCCTGTCTGCATTAAACTGTGTTGCATTGTGGGAAGGCTAACTAGCTGCTCTTTTCCGAGCTGTGATGAGTCTGGCTGCAGTCAAGCCTTGTTTAGCGCTGTGTGTCTGTTTTTTTTCCTTTGCTTTTTTAAAAAACTTTGTGGGAGTCCCCCCCTCCCGCTGCGATCTCCCGAGGTTTTCAGAGGTCTGGTCTGGGCTGACGGGAGCATTTATGCACCTTGTGTTTCCTCCATTTCTCCCCTCTGGCTCGTTAAAGCCTAAATTCCTCTGCCAGCTTTGAAGTGTGTTGAGTGTGTTTGTGCGTTTTTTTCTTTTATTGTACTTGGAGATATTTGCACTTGTTGCGCCTGCAAAGCAGATGTTTTTAAAGGAACAATGCTTCGCTCAGGGGTTTTCACGCAGGGACAATTTTACACTTTTTTTTTTGGAAAAACGCTGTGCATGCAGGGAAGGCGCAGTGCAGGGGCTGCTGCCTTCTTCGTCGCCGGCCTCCTTACAAATGTCCAACTCTCTGGTGTGATACGATCCCACCACCTGCTGCTTTTAAGCCAGCGCTTCGCAGCCCCTGGGACGAGAGGAGGACAAAGACAGATAAATAGACTGCAGTCTGCAATCTTCTTGTCAAAGCAAAATGAAAAAGGAGCACTGCTGCCTTTAATCTGGCTGTTGAGCCCTGCAGTAGCATTTTTTCCTACGCTTTTCAAAAGCTCCATTGAAGTGGTACCCGCCTGCCTGCCTTGCTCGGAGGGAGGTTGCTGGTTCCCAACCAGGTGTTTATCTCTCGTCTCTTCTCATCTCCCCTCCTGCACGCTTCACTGGGGTTAATCCAGTGTGTACTTAAGTGACGGATAAAAAAAGAAACTGCTGCTACAGTGCTGCCCTGTCTCACCCAGAAAATATGAAGTAGCTTGAATATTCTCATTACTGTCATGTTTGCCTCCAACCTGTCGTATGATGCAGCCTTCAATTCTGAGAGTGTTCACTGTGTAGTCCTTCTAAATGATTCAAACAGCCATATTAATCCATTCATAAAGCCTTGGCGTGGTTCTGGCTGAAAAAGGAATATTGCACATGATTTATTGCTGGTCCGAGGGAGTCGGAGGACTTTGTCTTCAAGTCTTGAGTCATCTGTCAAACAAAGTTCTGCACGGCAGTGAATCAAGGCTGCAGCCAAAATCTCGCCGGTCACTTTCCGGTCAGCAAACGTGGGTGAAGCGCAGGGAGCGGCCCTCTCTCTGCCAGTCTGTTTCACTTCATTTCCCCCATCTCCCCTCCTTCACTTTTCCAGTCTGTGGCGGACATTCTTGTGGACAACAATTTGCGTGGAATCCCAAACATGTCACACTTTTTACCCAAAAGTCTTTGTGCCTCATTCTTACATAAACAGAAAGAATCTGCAGCATCTGTTGTGCATGTAGAGGAGCTTTTGTTCCAGTCAATAAGTTAACATTGTCAAAAAACTGGCATCTCGAAGACAATGCACGTGTGTGGTCTTTATCAAGGTCACTTTGGTTCATGAAGGCTGTTTGAGTGATATCCATCTACAATAATGTAGAAATTTTCAAATTGAGTCGTACGCTTATCCGCACTTTTTTTTTCTTTTGCAGAGTACCAATACTCCAAAGTGGAATCATGACAGGCTTGTGAAAATGGATCGTGTGTTTTTCTGTTTCTTACTGCCAACAGCTGGGTGCCAGTTGTTCACTGGTGGAACTCGCTGTCATCAGACGAGCAGGCAGCTTTCAACATGCAAATGTTTGAGAGAAGAGAAGACACACAAAAAGCGAAAAGGCTCCAGAGATATTCAGTTCTAGGACAGTGTTAGAATACAAAATGAGGGGACAAACCGCTCCACAGTCTGTGAGCTTGTTGTCAGACTTTGAGGCGTCCACAAAGTACGACAGTAGTTGCAGTACACAAATACGGGACATACTCCTGTGTAATAGCCAACTGTCTCTTTTATCAATATGTGGAGAAAGTGCGTCGCTCAGTTCTCTGCTAGATTGCATTTGCATTCGTATCTGTATTTAGCAAAATAACCCAACAGAACTCTCAACTATTGCTCAAAGAAATGCCTCATCTTTTATCACTGTGTGCTCTACAGGTGTAACCACATTATGTTCCACAATTCCAGTGTTGTAAAGCTGGTACAAAATTCTCAAGTCATTTGATTTCCATTTCCAAAAATTTTAGTCATTCTGAGTTCACAAGGCTGCAAGAAATTAGATTTGAAAAGCAGGAAGCGTCAGTCACACTTTGAGCTCTGTATTAAAGATGGCTTTTGCTTCAGTTGACTTGCATGTGGAGATCAAAATGAATTTGGAGATCACAGATGTTTGATAAAGAACAAGAATGTTTTGTAATGTCACATGCTTTTGATTTTTGCATCCACATTGTGTCCCAGAGGAGCATTGACAGCTATTTTGGACACAGTCATTGCTCTTGTCTTTTCGTACCGTATAGTCAGATGACACCAATTCCAATTAGACTGGAAAGGTTTTTTTTGAGGAGTTTTTCTGACTTGCAGGGGAAATTACTTTCAGACTGTGCATTTACTTTTGTTTGTCAAATTCTTTTCACCTTAGAACATGGAAATGAAACAAGAGTAAGCCTGTTTGAATCACGAATAAAAAACGAATCATAAGTGGGATATAGACCGCTGGTGGCTTTGTTGACACTTCCTGTGCTACCATGATGAATTTAAAGGGTTTGGAGTGTTTAATCACCGGGCTGGATATTGAAAGATTGCATAGTATTTGATGGATGTAGTACACTGTGGATTAAGAGAGGCGGGTTGATCCGTCAGACTCGAATGTTATCTGGAAAGATGTCAACATCCATCTTCCATCTATCTGTCTGGTCTGTGATCCATCTGCGTTTGTTGGCCTATTTGTGTCATACATCCCCAAGTCTCACCCAATAAACAAACACTTTAATGTTCAATAGTTATTCATATGATGGGCAGCAACAAGAGTCAAAACCAAGAGGGTATAAAAAAGTGCAAACAAAATTGAGATGTAGAAGTTGTATGTAGTAGCTGCTTGCATTGTTTTATGAAAAACTGACCAAAGTTCGCAGCAGGTAGCAGTCTGAAACCAAAAACTTTGTTGCATTATTTTTTTCTTATGCTCTGATGTCACTTCTGTGCTCTTGCGGCTTTTGAGCCTGTGTTTAATGTGGTACTAAGGTGTTGGAGTCGGCCTCTTTCCAGATGTTGCTATTCGTCAAATACCATCTGGAAAGGTGCTATATAACAATTCTTTCCATTTCTTGGCAGATCAAACTTAAGAAATTGGATCTCTCACCACACACACAGTCACATGTGTAGAAAACGTTATATCCCTAATCTGATGCAACTTGCTTTCACGTCTGACAGGGTACATTTTCTGGATTCCAGCTCTCTCTCGCTATGACTCAAACATCCCTGTCCCCTTCACCCCTCTTCCCTCCCTCCACCACCTCCTCCTTGTCCTCCATTACCTCTCACCTCCTCCTCCTTCTCTTTTCTTCTGAGGCCAGATTGTTGGCTTGCCTGTTGGCAATACACACCAAAACATTCAAACAGAGGCCTAAATACTTCTCGAGTGTGTCACCATAGATTGTTCTTTTGGGGGTGGGTTTGTGAAGCAAAGTGTTAATCACAAACATGATTATAAAGCTTGAACAACTTATGGGAAGCTATGAGACACAAAAGGCTTCAAAGTACAAAGAGTATGATGTGTTTCATAAAATGCAAACCAGGGACCGATTCCTGCAGTGGATCTAGAAGGAAATCTGGTCATAGTAAAACAACAAAAAACACCCATCAAATTTGATGGCTTGTGATACAGATTGCATCAAAGTTTTTGTGTGTAACTGATCATTTTGTCACCCTCCTCTTGTCTCCCTGCAGTGCCTGGGAACCTGGGCTGCTTCAAAGACAGCGGTGACCCTCCCACTCTGTCCGGCACCAGCGAGACCTCCAACAAGCTCACCATCCAGAACTGTATTAGCTTCTGTAGGAAGCAGAGATACAAGGTGAGATTTGAACCTAAAGTAGAAATGCATAAAAAAAAAAAACAATAAATATTCAGCAGTGTATTTTAACTCGGATTAAAGCTGGCAGCCTTTGAAGGAGAAAACATTCAAAACTAAATAAGAAAAAAGGATTCTAATATGGTTAGTGTGTCCTTTATCCTGGCACTGGTACTGGAAAGTTCAAATGCGTTCATTCACTGGATGAAAAAGCATTCAGTCAATTGCCCGTGTCATGTCTAAAATGGACACAAGCTGTCTCTTGCAATAATCAAGCTTTTATGTAAATCATCTGCTTTACAGGCAGTTTCCTGACAGTTATTAGCATGATGCCCGGCACAGTCTATACCCTCTTTATTCAGCCATCAAGTTTCCTGTTTCAAACCAACCAGCGGATGACAAATCATCACGGCAATCAAGGCTGACAGCTGGAAATGACTGGTTATTAGCCCAGTGGGCACCTCCTCTTCAATGCGTTTTCCTCATCTCTGAGTCTGGCATGCCATTGTCCCAGCTATAAACAGTGCCAGGTGTTCGTTTTCTGTCTCAGCAGGTCCAGTTCAGCTCCGTCTGCATTGACAGATACTGACAACCTCCTCCTCCCCTCTCAGTTCAGCAGATGTTACAGGATGTGGCGGCAGATTGGCATTGTCTGCCTACCCTTGGACTGTCACCGTCCTTAATGCGCATGTGAAACATCAGTGCTCGGAAGTACGGATCCCGTGTGACTGTTTGACAAAGAGCATGCCTGATGAGTTAGACAGCGATCCATTGCTTGTTTGCGCTACCAGAACTATTCATGTTGGTGTTTCTTCATCAGATAGAATAATGCAACAAGGACGTGAGAGCAGAGACTTGATAAATTCCTGTTCCATGAGAAAAGACGCAGAATGGGAAATGATGCAGTACCTTCAGTTGTGTGAATTCATTTAGGGCCTGAATATTGGACAATGGTGTCCTTTTGAATGAAGGACAACAGCTCTTTTGAGGACACGCAGCCAGTGGTAGCGAGGTCACGATGTGTGAAGGTTTTTTGACGTTTCGGATTCCTGCTCCGACGCTTTCAGGAACAGTTTACTAACAGTTTTGGTTTGAAAAGATAGATAGGTGCTATTTCTGTACGGTTTATTCTCTGCTCTCTGTGTGCAGCTGCGTGTTTGAAAGGAGGTTTCTAATCATCTGAGAGGTTGTGGTTGTCCAGACTCAGATTACAGCATCTTGTAATCATGAGAGAAAGAGCAATTAGAGTACTTTAGACTCAAGTCGCTCTAATTTCAAAGAGAGAAGGAGCTCCATGCAATGGACTGTTTACTAAGTGTTAACACAATTTCACATAAAGCTGATATGAGGAACACAATCTATAAAACAACTTTGATTTCAATGTGTGATGTGTTTTGCAAGCTTGTTTTATTACTATGCAAAGTTGTTACGTAATTGTGTGTAATTTTATGGAAAAAGTAGCCACGTTGAATATTTTTATTAGAAAGAATAGCCAAAATCTTTTCGCTTCCTCTACAAAGTTTGTTCTCTCAGTCGCTGGATTCCTCAGTGTTTTCCTCGCCTGCACCTATGCCAAATGGATTTTTAATGAATAGCATTATGACAAGCCTTACCCAAAGTTTGTTTTGAATTGCTGATGCAATGATTTGCATAACTCCTTTTGTGTTTTGCAGCTTGCTGGAATGGAGTCAGGATATGCCTGTTTCTGTGGCAACGAAGTGGACCCGCGTGACCACGGCGAGTCGCCCAGCATGGAGTGTAACCATGTTTGCTTCGGCGACCACACCCAGCCCTGCGGCGGAGACGGCTGGGTTATCATCTTCGACAGTGAGTGTTAACCTGTGTGTCTCTGGGCCTGACTCTTTGATCTTTTCACATCTGTGCTGTGATTTGAAATTCTGGAAACACAACACAACACAACAAACTTTAGGATTTCAAAAGTAATATGATGTAGTGCACTTTTGCAAATGCACCTGTAACTGTGGTAATGACCCTTTGTTGCCCTCGTGTTAGAGTCTGCGGTTTGTGTAAACGCAATGTGGGACCAGTTCTATCATTGTTGTTGTCATGTGGACACCTCCCATCAAATATGTTTTGTTGAATTAAGCTCCAGTTCACCTCCAGAAGGCACAGCCAAAAATTTTCTTGTCACCAACAGCCCTCCTTTCTTCATCCACGACTGTGATCAGACCTATAGCCTTTCACATTACTGTGCATGAAACAGCTTTTCAATTTGACGTTGTTTCACTAAAGTTTTGAAAGTTTAAAGAACTTCATTACTATGCACAATGTTGTCTCCCCCAATAACAAATTCTGACACCTTTACACAAGGTTTTTGCAAATACTGAGTACCAATCTAATACTTCTCGTTTTCCGAAATCTGGAATCCATTGCTGTGACAAAGAAACTGGATCAGTTAGTGGATCAGTGGCTTATAACTTACCTTGCAAGGCAGCTGGATTTATCAGATCACACAAAATCACACAAGTCAATAATCCATCTTGCAATGCTTCAAGCTATGCGCTTGTGGCCGGACCACAGTCGTTCAGACGAATCAGTGTCCCATGAAGAACTACTTGCAGCCATGGATGTTTTTTTAGGTGTGCATTTTTAGGTGGCTCCTAAAGAGGTTAGTGTAGATGCTGCTATCAGAATCAGTTATATCAGAGGTGGAGAGTATTTATTCATTGAAAGAAGAGCAAAGAATGGCACTGAAGGCTTTTCAAGAAAAGTTTTCCCTCTTCTCCCAACTTCGGCAAGAGTCCTACTACATCATAGGGTTTGCTGCTCTGATTGGTTGAAGGAAGCCTGTGATAGACAGTGATAGACTGATGGTTCATCCAATCACCTGCCAAGTATTTTTTGAAATTGCCTGCCCTTTTCCAAATAGTTTCCAAGGAAGACCTCCCAGATGGTTCTGTGTAATAAACCATCTGGCAGGTCAGGTTATTTCATAATCCATCCACTTAATAAAGTCAGTATTGGGGCTGATCTAGTGTATCAGATTCAGTAGTATGAAATCGTGTACCTTACCAAAGTATGCCTGAGACAAAAAATAACCCAGTCATCAGTTCAAAAACTGATCAATCTTAACACTTTCAACAACTTCAAAGCTTTGATGACAAGTATCATTGACTGCTTTCTCCTCTTTTTTTGCTTTCTTCCAGCCCGAGTGGGGGCCTGTGGTGGAAACTATTCCTCTCCATCAGGAGTGATCTACTCCCCTGACTTCCCCGACAAGTATAGTGCTGGCCGTGTTTGCTACTGGACTATCCAGGTCCCTGGATCCTCCGCCATCCTCTTCAACTTCACTTTCTTTGACATCTCCGACCAGACAGACATGGTGGAGCTACTGGACGGCTACACCAACCAGGTGGTGGCACGCTTTGACTGGCGTAGCCCACCACGGGAGCTGGTGAACATCACCGGCGATTTTGTCATACTGTACTTCTACTCAGATCGCACCAACCAGGCCCAGGGATTTGCTCTGCTCTACCAAGGTAGGATTTCACTTGCTTTTTTGGTGTTTTTGGTGGGAAAGGTTCTAGCAGTGCGTTGAAAGAAGAATGGTTTTGTAAAATGTGCCAAAGCCTATGACAGAACATCACTTCTAATGTTTGGTTTGAATTCTAGCAAACATCCTGAACTACAGTACCCCTTCAAACTCAACGAGCCAGATTTGCATGATCAGGTGCCTGCTGATTTGCTGGCTCCATGATGGACCTTTGCATAGCAGCACCTGTTTGCTCTGGTGTGGCAGTTGTCACACCACTGCCAGGCTCTTTTCTCTTTTCATTTGCCAGTCAATGTCTCACAGCCTCGGGTGATACTGCATATTTAAATAATGCTTTGTTTTTCTAGGAACTCACTCTCTTATCAAGCTGCAGCAGGTTGGTTGGCTTCTCCAGAGTGTGTTCCTTGGTGAATTGCGCAACAAGTTTTTACGCCACCTACATACAAAATACTGTGATTCTATGTATCGCGCCACGATTTCACTGTCAAGCACACATAAAGCTGAGGAACTACAGCTCACAGAAAGTTGACCACACAGCAAATTCTATTTATCTCTTCAAACTAATGTGGAAAAAGGAAATCTATCCTCTTGTTTTCATATTATGTTCTCTCTGAATGAGTCTGTGTGGATAGTCTGAATGCACCACAAATTATTTAATAGATTAATTTCTAGAGAGAAGCACACACCGCTATAATTCAGTGTAGGTGACATTCAAGCTTGCAGCTCGCCTCGCTGGAAGGCAATCTGTCCCCGCTCCTCCCTCTCTGCCTCCATTTGTAATCCTTTGTCATTTTTCTTGCCCGCTGGCGTTACAGTAAAAACAATATACGAAGGTCAAAATCCTCTGACCTCTGCTCAGGCACAATCCTTTCTGCTCACATCTTGGTTCTTGTTTTGCGTCGTGTAGCCAAGAAATGGAGTCTGAGATATGATATGAGAAAAGGTCACCTCCTGAGGTAATAGTTTTTTTTTAACAGAAATATGAGAAAAATACAGAGCAACTCGGGTACAGAGAAAAAAACTGAAACTGAAAGAGGGAGACGACAGTTAAAATGAGTATCAGAACTACATACATCTAGTATCTCCTCTGTGGAGCGCTGAGCGGTTGAAACAGTAATTTCAGGATAAACACTCTCAGATGAGCATGGCAGAGGGTTTCAGCTGAGCCCGGGTTTGAAGCATGCTATTTTGTTTGCAAATGGGGAACATGTGGGAAGTTCTGGGAACATCACAGTCGGGTCGAGCTATAATATGAAAGGGGAAAAAAAAAAATCCCACGCTGCTTTAACATCCAACCACCATTCATGAAAGAGTGGAACAGGCCTGGATCAAATAGTATTTAGAAGTAGTTCTGGCTGTTTGATTTAACCTGCATGGGACACAAGATGGGTGGGGTTTACCATTTAGTTTGGAGTGTAGCTTGTCAGTCATTCTCAGTATCTCATCTTACCACTAGGGGTCCTCCTAAGTGACTAAAGTTTTTACCTATGAGTGGGGTTGACCCTGTTGCTGTGGATGACATCATGTTTCATGAATGAACCTACTCTCTACCTTTACGGTGACTGGTTATAGTCTGTCAGCGAATGTGAAATAAATTATTAATTGGCACACAGGAGTGTAGACTAAAGTTAAATCAGATTGAGATACACAGACAGTCAGATAGATAGATACACATTTAGAGTTCATAGGAAATATTTTACTTTTATAAACTCTGTTACAGATTGAAACAAAGTAAAATATTGACTTGTTAAGTATATTGTATCTGTCATATTCTTTCCAGCTGACAAAACAAGTCATCATAAGATTTTACTGGACAACCAAGTAATTGTCATGAAATCGCCTTCATTTGGTGGTTATTTAATGTACAGTTAATGAACCTTTCGAACAAACATAAAAAAGGATATTTTTGGTTTGATGAATAATTCTGACAGACAGCTGAAATAGTTCATCAGCACTGCAAACTAGCATTTTTCCAGAGAGTTGTGTAAACATCTCCGGTGTTATTGGACTGTTTCAATTCGCTGATGAGCTGACTGGATCTTTATTAACTGTGAGCAGGTCCTTGTGATTTAGGAGTCCTCTGGACCGACTCTAACTTAGACTTAGAAGCTAGTTTTAGCACAAAAAGGGCTTAAGCGAAAAGTCACTGTTAGACCAAAAGACAAACCAACCGAACCTAACTCAGCTAATTAGAACCTACTTTCAGTCTTCGGATGTTTTGTGAATGTGGCCCCAAGCTTATAATTATAAGTATATTAATGTGGAACATGTGGGAAGTTTTCTTTATTATTTCTGCTTCCTACCCCCTGAGGAGCAGTTTTGAGATTTTTATAGATGTTTCTCTTTACCAAACCTTACTGCAAATTAAGACGTAAGAAAAATAATGAAAGAGTCAAGCGAGACACATAAATATCAGCATGACACTTTCCAGAGTTTGTTTCTCAGAGGCAGCGTTTGAGAAGCAGGAGAAGAAAATTCTCAAAATCACACAGTAATTTTAAATAAATCACATCTATGTTTAG
Organism: Holacanthus passer; assembly: GCA_025331565.1. NCBI lineage: Eukaryota > Metazoa > Chordata > Actinopteri > Pomacanthidae > Holacanthus > Holacanthus passer. The sequence continues at coordinate 8,256,956 of JAFREQ010000009.1, read as the reverse complement.
GAGGAGTAAATGAAAGGCAGAGGAGATCTTATTTAGGATATTGCCTTCCCCTGGGAACACATAAATGAGTCGAAATAGTCCACGCTCTCTGGCACTTGTTTTATGAAGCAAACTCTGCCCATCTGGTGCTGTAAGCAGGTTAAAACAAACAGAATTTATTGCAAACACTTTCTGAATCATGTCTTGGGCGGACAGAAAAGCTCTCAACACCACATGTTTAGAGCACGCTCAAGTGTTTTCGTAAAGCCGATCTGTTTCTTAACAAATGCTGTTGGTATTAAATATTCACCCGTGACTCGGCTGTATATACTTTCAACAACACGATCAACATGATGTATCCTATTACTTCGTGCTTGCTGCCACAGCCCAGTTTACCCACAGGGATAATTAAAAGGCCGTTAAGTGATATGTGTGCTCAACTTGTAGAAATTACATCAGCATGGCAGACCTTTTCCTCTTCTGTGTCCCTGGCACGGGACACACCCCTCACCGCTCCACCGCTCTCCCTGGGAGCTGAAAAAGCCTATAATACATACACACATATATCACATTTTAAAGAGGTGAGATGCCACATTACAAAGTATAAGAGTATTCCAAAAAGAAAAGAAAGTAATATTAACAGAAATAAAAACTGAGAAAGCATTTATACATTGCATTATTTACACAATATATATTTGCTTGAAAAATGAAAATGGCAATTAAATGGCTTCCATCTTCCCTAAAATTATTTCTACCCTTTTCCCTTTGTGGTATTATCTAATATTCAGGGATAATTATATGCATATTACATCTGTTTAAAAAGCTATATACATTTGCAAAAGTGTTTTGCTGTCACTGACAAATATTAAAGTATCTAGTAAATTTGGTAAAGCAGCTATACTCAGTATTTTCATATTAACAAAAAAGTCACGTGAGCACTTGTATGTGCTTATAGTGACGATAAGAAAATGATCACCTGACTCTGAAGTTCCCCTCAGCTCTATGAAGCATTTTAGTGTCTTTTAGCTCATTGTGTTGGATTTATGTCGTCCAACTTTACTGTTTTGGTTTTCTGGCAAAAACAGAGCTAAAATAGAGTGAATATTGGCCTTACATTTCATTCCTGTTTCCTCAGCACTCAGAAGCCAAGTAACAGAGACTGAAGGAGACGACGAGGATGAAGGTGAGGACGTCTCCAGCACGGCGGGGCCCCAGCTAGCTGGCGGCGTCACTGAGAGATCCAACAGCACCTCCAATGGACACTCCTCCCACATCCTCTACGTGATCACGTCCAGCCCCGGTAAACCGGAGCACAACATGCCAGGTCAGTGGCCTGGACACGGCGAGACCACCGGCCACAGCGCTAGTATGTTAACACCCATGATACACTGCACCTACAGCACCTCTCTCTACCTCTGCAGGGATGTTGTTGGAGGATTCTTGGCTAGTGCTCCCATTTAGCATGACCTGGTTTCTCTGCAAGTATTAAAATCATCTTAGTTTGATGAGAGGCTTCTGGAAGCTTCAGCCCACAGTGACTCCCTATGATCATACATAGAAGTAAAGCTATGTGACGCTTGTTTTTTCCTGTCATAACTAAAGTTACTTTGGGTCTCCCTGCTGATCACAATCAGGCCTCTTGTCAAAGCTACGCAGGGTGTCCTGATGTGTTCTCCGCTTTTTTTTTTTTTTTTTTTATTTCACTCAAATATTATTAATTCCAAACTCGGAGCGCTCTGTCTCAAAGGGCTATCTGATGTATTTCTCAACCAGATGAAAACAGATGTGCAAACGATAATGCATCACCATTTTTTGACAATCTGCTGGCTGAACACTGCTAACAGGTGCACCAGCAGCGCTTCAATCATTCTTTTCTTGTAATGCTTTCCGTCTGCTTCAGTTTGATTTCATTACCGTGATGTTATGTCTCATGTCTTGTCACTGTGTCGCTCCCTCTCTGCAGTGTGGACCATTTACGCTCTGGCTGCTCTCCTCATTCTGACAGTCATAGCCATGGTGGCAAAGCTGCTGCTGCACATCACAGTCAAGTAAGTAAGGATGTTGGAGGTGTGTGTGTGTGATCAGCCAAGCATCAAATGTCAAAGCATTCATCTGTGTTATTATGTTTTTATTGGAAAAGCATGGAAGAAAAGGAAAACATTCACCTGATTAAAGTCCCAGTATGTTGAATTTCTTTGTCATTATAGCAGCTAAGGAACTGACAAAATGTCAGTTAAAATTAGTACATTGTTCGAGTTGCACTCCGCCAGTTCATGATTGGCGTTCCTGTCTCCCACAGTGTTATTTTTGCTACTACCACTAGAAGTCGCCAAAACTAGAAATGCTCAAATCCTACACTGAAAATTCAGAGATTCTCCTCATACTTGTATATTTCTATAGTTAAATTTATAAAAATATTAATATTAAATATTAATACTTCTACTCTAGTTAAACTGTTGATACTTTTTATTCTAGTTAAGTTGCTGATACTTTTCCCCCCCGAGTTGAATCGTTAATACTTTTTTTATACTTCTTGTTTACCTACTATTTATCTCGCTGCTGTAACATTGCAAATTTCCTCATTGTGGGACTAATAAAGGAACATCTTATAGCAACAATACAGGGAATGCGAAAGAAAAAAAATTGAGAACTCTATTGGCAAACTTATTTCATTTTATTTTAAATTTTTTTGGTATTTGTTTAAACATTTTCTTAAAGTAGATCATTTCTTTCCTTTCCCTTAATTGAAAAAGAAAATATTATAAATCCTCTTCTTTCTTTCTGTCTTTCAATTTTCTTACTCTCCCTCGAAATTAATTTAATAGAGATAAAGAAATTTAAATTCAGTCCAAAACCAAGTTTTATGTGGATGATGATTCCTAAAATACTGTAGGAGTTTAACTTTTTCGTCAAATGGCACAATATGAAATATTTTTTTATGATTCAAATGAAATGTGACTAACATGGGTAAAGTTGTTGATTTTAGGTGAATAAGATTTTAACCATTAATTGACCATTAAAAGTGTGTCATATCAAATGGAAGATAATGAAGCCTATAAAAGCATCCACCACTGTAACTGCCCTTAGTTTGTGTTGAGAATAAACCTGGCATTGAATTAATGCCACATAAGGAATATACACTTAGAAGGCAATATGACACCCTTTATATATCACCTTCTTCTTTACCATGTATTGCATTGTTCACCTGTTTCCTGTTCTACTGTTTTCCCTCTTCTCTCTCTCTCCCTCCTCTCTGTCTAATATTATAAAGAATAAAGTCTAGACTTGCTCTATATGAAAAGTGCCTTGAGATGACTTCTATTGTGGCTTGGTGCTGTTTAAATAAAACTGATCTTAATTGAAATTGAATTTTCCTCTCCTCCTCATTTTCCCTCTCAGGTCCCCGAACATCCCAACGGTCAGCGGTTCAGACAGCTGCAGCCAGAGCACGGCTTCCTCTGAGCCTTGGATCATCCTGTACAGACCCTCCACCATCTCCCTCTTCAAGAAGAAGCTAAAGAACCACCACGGCGACCTCAGCCCCCTGGTGGGCAACTAGCGGCACTGCTGCGCTCCACCGTTAACCAAATGCTACCGCCACCCACAACTACTCTGTACAAGGGCCGTCAGATGCCAGGCCCTCAGACAATGAAACTCTATGAGGCGCTACGCTAACAAGCCAACAACTGAGTGGCTAATGACAACTGACTGAGTGACTGCTACTAAATGGCGTGTGGGCCAAAGTGGCTGGGCCCTCCCATCCCGCTCAGCACCAAGGAGGAGGGGGACAGGCAGGGCTGTCAGTGACCTCAGTGTGGGAGAGGAGAGCGAAGGATTAGATGGAGGAAGATCTGCAGCTCTGACAAAGATTCAAGGACGCTTTTAACAATGCGGGAAGCTTCTCTGGTTCAGCGAGGCTCTGTTTCCATCGCCCACGGATGTCCCTAACAATCAACATACCTCCAAAAAACTCTTCCAGACTGCAGTGAAAACACAGCACAGCCGGGTGCAGAACAACGGCTAAGTTCACTGTCTGCGTTCAGTTTAGGAAACAGGGAGGTTTAGCTCTTCTTGGTGCTTCAGAGTGGCAACAAATCTTCGTCAGTATCAAGGAGAGGATGAAGAAGTGGAGTCTTTGATACACATGTGCTGTAACACTCAACAGCTTATCACTTTTGTATAACTCTTCTAACTGCCTCATATGGACGATGATCACGTGCAGCCAAAAACCAGAATCCTCCCATCCCAAAGAGTTGTGTATTTATTTGTCTTTTTGATTCCATATGCAAAGTTACTTTCAGACGTGTTTCACGTGACAACTAGCTTTCTGAGCAGAGGGGAGCAGGACGTGGAGACGGGTCACACAGAAGGTAGATATCACAGCACTTAGGAGATGAATCACTCACCGTAAAAAGAAAAGATCAGAGAGAAAGAGAATGCGCTCACCCACTCGTTCACTCAGCGCTCATGTGGATTTGGGTGGAGAGAAGAAGTAGCGTCGTTCACTGAGGGGGTTGGGTGGTGCAGTTTGCAGACAAACTGCCATTTAGGGAGGCTTGGGAAGATCTGAGGGCTTTTTCTGCTCGGTTGTGGGTGGAAGTCTTTCCGGTGTGACGGTGTTCAAGTGCCTTAAGGATCTCCTCTTCCCTTGTCTCAGATTCCTCACATCTGTTTCTTTCACGAAGTGGACTGGGGTCCCTCACAAGAGTGTGCATTTCTTTAAAATCAGCGTGGTCGTGAAGAGTTTCAGTCCAAAATAGGATTTCCACCACTTTAACGTAAAGTGAAAAACTAAACGATGCCACATCTTGTACAGTGATCGAAAGCATTGAATATTAGTCTTTTTAAACATAGTACACTCAACTGAACACCTCTCCAGACTGGATCTTTTACATTTTTCTTACATGATGGACATTTTTTGTTTCCAAAATGAACACATAGTCTTTGGGAATAGGACTCTTCATGTAGTAACGGACAAGGCTTTAAAGGAAATGTTTGTTTTTCATTTCTGTGTGCGCTCTTATATGTAGTCTTGGACATTTACTGAACATATTGTTCACATTAAGTTGTCTTTTGATTACGGGGGGGTGAATATTGTTGTATATTATGTAATTCAGTGTGGGAATGATGATATTTATGCCCGCCCTTTCATTTTGTGACCCGGCAAAGCATTTGAGAGACCCGTCAAAGTGCTTTTTGTTCGTACTCCTCAATTTAGCTCAAAGGTGGAATGCGTTTTTTCTCTCTTCAGACAGCAGTAAATTGCCTAAATTCCACAAGACACTGCAGACCTGGAAGCTTTTACTTGTCACCTCAATTTCAGGCCAAAAGGTTGAGCGCAAACAATATACCCAGATAGAAACCAAACCAAAAGCACTCAATGGTACTATGCACAAGCTGACAGCAGGTTTGCAGCTGAGACAGTTTTCTGTGCATTGCTGTGACATTTAAACTACTTGTGAAAGGTCAAAATCTACCAGTTCGCCATTGGCATAGTAATTGGCCTTTCCTGTTGTGGGGCTAGATGTTAGCGGGAGTCTTTGCAGATGGTCACCCAACAAAAATCTTCCAATCATTCACGGACAGAGCTCCGAACTGTCAATGCACTTAGATTTGCTTCTACTTACAAGACAAAACAGTACTTATTCACTTTTGCATTCAGTTTCAGCGACAAGAAAAAAACTAAAAAGTACTTTGTGCAGCAACTTGAGCACTTGAGCCGAAACGTAAAACATGATGCAGCCTCACAGTGACATTCAAGTCAAAAGTTTTATAGTTTTTCAAGAATCAGACAGAATCTGAGGCCCATAAAAAGATGAAGAACCTTTCTTTTCCCAGTGAGACGTTTGAAAAAAATGTGACTCTGTGCTATATTCTTGCCTGTCTGCTCAACTGTAACTCATCTTAATTATTGCAAGACAAGAGCACATGCCCCTGGGTCTGTGATGTTCAGAGCAGACCATGCGTGGAGAGAGGGAGAAAAGAGGGCCTAGATGTGAGAGCGATGGGAAATTAATGTGCGTTCAAATCAAACACAAGCTAACGAAATCTGACAGTTAAAATCTAACAAGGGCATATTTGTTTGGATAGCCTGGTGAATTATGCAAACTCCCATTTTCTGTCCCGTCCTCCACTCAATTGGAAAATTCCACGCTATCTTCTGAGCGGCGGAAACAGTCTTTTCCCAAACTGTAGTTGATGTGAATGTCCCGTAGTGCTCGATGACGTGAAAGCAACACCAGAAGCCCTGTGGGAAATGATCTGGAGGGGCCAAAACATTGTTTTCATCAAATTGTAAATAGCAAAATAGTGAAATGTTTAATTTATACAGTAAATTATTGTTATTTTGTATGTGAATGGGATATAATCTATCTTTTGTATAAGTGAAGTACCTTTGTAGTTTTATTTAATGTGTCCTGGTTGCAAAATAAACACTGTATGCATGTTTCTTAAGCTTGTGTGTGCTTGTTCTTTTTTTTGTGTTTTGTCCTCTTAATAAAACACCATTTATTCCATAATCGCACACAATATTACGTACCCGAGTGGCTGAGAAGCATATGTGCCACAAAACCTGGATCAAGCTAATCCCATTCACTTTTCCATTTGAAACCATTCCATTTGGAAAAAAAAAACAAAAAAAAAAAACCAGGCTTCAGTGTTTGCATGGTGGGACATCTGCACCCCCTTCTCCTCTTTCTCCTCTTCTGTGGAGCTAAATACTTATCAGATATGTGAAATGACTCCCAGACTGTTTGGAGATGCACACACACGGAGGGAGGATTTGGAGTGCCATGTGTAACCTATTGGTTCCCCTCCGGGATGAGGTCAAGCATGCAACCTGCACATTTTAGAGGGAAACAGCAGGAGCTCAGATTTACAACTGGAACACCATGAAAAAACACAAACATGGAAGGACGTGTAATAAGCTGGAACACTTGGGACGTATGCAATGATGATTTCTTAATTCATGAAAGGTGTGCCTGTGTTTCTTTCATCTCGGGCTCACTCTGAAACTGCTGAAAGGCTTGTTTTGTTTCTGAGAAATTCAGCAGCTGCATGCGTTCGCTATTTGTTGGCAAGACAACGGCAATTCGAAGTTTGTGCTACCAAATCATCTCCTATGGAAGTACATGTGCAATAATGAGGACTCACAATTAAAGGAATTAAAGGAACAAAAAAGGTTTCCTGAAAAATGTCTGCAGGGCTTCCAGAATCCCAAATCTATTAACCTGTGAACTTCTGATGCTCCTGGCTAAATCACATTTCACAGCAAAAACCTTGTGGAGAACCTTTTTTTTTTAATAATGTAAAAATCCTACAACGATTGTTTACAGATGATCATTTTAGACCCTCTATAATATAATATAATATAAAACATATGTGATAACTTCCAATGAGCTGAACATGCTGTCACATTCACGAATCACGTTCTAGCAAGTGATCACAGTTTTCACACTTTAAACTTTGATTATTCATCCTATACATTCATCCCATAGTCTTACCCAATGCTATCTTTAATTTGTGTTCAGAATAATATTAAATCATGATGACTGGAGTCTCTGCAGTCACAGGTGCTGCTACAGCTGAACAGAGGAGGCAGAATATTCATAAAATGCTCACAACAGGATCACCACACACAGCCTGGTGTTAACTACTGGCCATAACCACTAGTTTACAGCGAGAAACAAGAGGCCATGGAAGGCAATAATCCAAGCAATAATCTGCCAACATCAACATCACTTCAGTCCTGAGGAGAGCACACACCACAAGTCTGAATTTATCAATAAACAAGATTTTACTCCAGCAACTAAATATACCACCATCACCGTCAACAATTTGACGGCAGTATGAATAAATCAGCTGTGTTACCGGCTTATCTCTTACACTAGGATTAAGAGTTCTGCAGCCACAACTCCGCCACATACACACACACAAAATATATTTTATTAACTAACCAAGATTCAAAGCCAAGATGTTATTATTCAGTGAACTCCAAAAAAGTAAGTCCTCCAGTTTCATACCAACTCTGAAAACATTAGAAAAAAATAAGTATTTTTTGAAAAAGCTTGAAAGAAAACTGGACTTAAAGATGAAGGTTCACTCCAGGTAGCACCAGACAGGCAACACTGTAGGAACACAACTATGGGAGCTACAGGACAACAGCAGATGCACAGCCCACTACATGATATTAGATATGATTTTCAAAATATATTTTCTGCCTTACAAAACATCAAGTACGTGAGTGTTTTACATTAGATTGTTTCATCTTTTTTAGAAACACACACATTCCGGTACAGGAAACTAGAAACAGCAAATTGTAGCTGATCCTCTTTCTCCCTCTACTGGTGATATAATGTTTGAACCCATTGCCTGCTTGGTGCAAGTTTTTGTTTGTTTGGGTAATAAAATCATGTTTATTGGCCACAACCAACCAGAAATGTTACCAAAAATGTTGAATGAATGCTTGAATTCAAAATACAGCTGATCACAAATTCTAAGATTTCTTAGCTGAGGTTTTGTATGACCTCCATTATAGGTTCTGCCATCCATACACCTGCAGTGAGATATCAAATCTTTGTGGCCTTCTACACACCCTCCCATTGACCTCAAAACGTTTTTTTTTTCTTCACAATAGCAATTGTGCAGCTGAAACATTAATCCTTAACTAGACTCTGGGCCTTATCGCCACTCCTCTGGGTCCCTGTGAAAAAGCCTTGGCCTGCAGACCCCCCTCCGGTCAACCTTCCCATAGTCAAGGAAAAGAGAGCAATGTAAGCTGAGCCCACTGAACCCGAGTCGACCAGTAATTGAGGCAACAATGGGACAATACATCGCCGTGTTTGGTTACTGTCAGAACGAGAAAGTGAGAAGAATGGGAGACAATACCTGCCACTTTCTGCACTCAGGGTACTGAAGTCAGGTAGATTAGGAGAGAGGTACTGTTGGAAAATAAAAGAGCTGGTCTCCCTTGATAGATTGGAAAAAGAAGTGTGTGAAAGAGGTTTACTGGCTGTGCATGAACTTGTCTGTTGTGATCCGTCTTGCTCTGTAATATTGCCTGTGACCCCGGTGCAATTAACGCACTCTCATGCCCTTCAGTGGTTTTGACTACATGCATTGGCCTGTTTAATGCTCAAGATTTTCTTTCTATTATTGTAGCTTAATGCTGCTGAAAGCTGTTTATATACACAACTTTTTCACCTCTGCCTTCAGTTGATTAGTGCTCAAAATAATTGAGAACCATTTAGATAATTGTATTATCATTTAAGTCATTTACCATGCAAAAGTATTCATGTGAACATTCACTGGCTCCAGCTTCTCAAATGTGGGGATTAGAAGCTTTTTTTCTGTTTTACATCATTTTAAAGATGGTGGAGCTGGTTGGCCATTAATTGCACAGTTGGTGATTTGATCCCCTGCTCCTCCTCTTCACAAGCCAAAGTGCCCTTGAGTAAGAAAGTGAATCCCAAATTGCTCCCCAAATAAATGCATTTTTAAAAGAGAATTTCTGCAAGTGGCTGTAATAATATCTTTGGGTTCTGAGAAAAACAATAGGATTTTTTCTTTTAAGATTATTATTTGGCTTTATTGGATAAGGACAGTGAAGAGGCAGACAGGAAATGGGGGAGAGAAATGGGTATGACCTGTTTTGTACAGTCTGTGGGTATGACATGCAACAAAGGTCGGATCAAACTGTTAACATTTGCAGCTGTGCAGCCGAACAGCACGCACACTGTAGCCATTCAGCTTCAAATGCACCCTAAAATATGGGAATCTGTCACCATTGACATTTTATACAATAAATTAACAAAAAAAAATAGTTGAGTTTCCATTTTATGTAACTTCATACTTCTATTCCACTACATTTCAGACAAATGTTGCATTTTCCACTGCATTACATATGTCTTTCAGCTTTAGCTACTTTACAGGTCACAGTTTTTCATACCCTTCTTGTCTAGTGAAGAACGTAATGATTTTGAATGTGATGTTTTCTGATAAACTGAAGTATTACTTTATGGGTTGAGAAAATTGTACTTTACTAAATAAACTATTAAACAACATCCTTGAGCTGTTCTTCTAGTAGTTGCCTTTTTAGAGTATGTGGTTCTCACAGGACAGCAACACTACAAACATGTGATAATCTGATAGAACATGAGGCATTTCTGTAGATACCAAACAGCATATAAAGGAGTTAAAATGATCTCAACCTTAAACATCTACAGAAGTAAAATGAACACATTAATGCAGCAGTAATATTAATCCAAAAACATCAGATATCATAGTGAAACACTGACAGGGAGCATTTTACTGCACAGTGAATACTTTTATTTTTGGTACTTTTTGAGTACATTTTATTATTATTACATACTTTTATTGATGTAAGGAGTATTTCCACAGTGTGGTATTAGTATTTTCATTAAAGGATCTGAATACTTCTTCCATCACTGTCCATAATGAGTCTTAAACTTTTTAGAAATATAATAATAATTTCAACCATTCAAAACATTTTCAGTTTTTTTTTTAAATCGACCTATTGTGTAAAATCCTGTCATACTCATTGTCTTTAGTATAAAATTATAAGTGATATTTAAATGTGAAGTCTGTCGCTGTCGCCTGTGGATGACGACAGACTGACGCACACTTGTGTAATCAGCCAACATGGCGGCGTCCGTGAGACTGCTGGTCCGGAGGGCGATCCGTCTGTCTCATAGAAATATTAACGTGTCCGCAGCCGGAGTCTCAGCTCGGTCGGGCTGCTGTTCAGTACCGTCGCCCTGTCGGTGTTTCAGCGATGCAGCCGGAGAGAGAAGTACACATTTTGGTTTCGAAACGGTGCCAGAGACCGAGAAGGCGAAGAGAGGTGAGCTACACAACAGGGTGACAGGCTCCATTCAGAAATGTTGCTGTTTAAAAGTTAGTTATCTCTCCTTAAATGAACACACTTTGAGGGACGGGATATGAGATGTGTTATGGGATCGTTAGAGTTTGCTGGACAATTCGGCTCACATGAAGTGTCAGGTTTGTTCAATTAAACCTCTGCAAGATTTAAAGGTTATTCCTTCATCTGTAAGTGAGAATCGAGTGGTGATTTGTGTAATATACATGTGCCAATTTTAAAAGTGGAAGCAAGGAAATATCATTTGTCAATTTTTTTAATGAGGTTTGTATCAACAGAAAACAGGCTTTGTCAGTTCTGCACTGTGGATATTCTGTGTATTAATAGACTGATTTGCTTTGTAGAATAATAAATAATAGCATTTTGTTATAGTCTTGAACATGCAGAGAAATCCCTTGTGGTGAGTGTCATAATTTAATGGTAGGGATATCAAATAATTTTCTGTACTCAAATTTAAGACTCATACAGACACATAATAAACCATGTGCAAATTATTTTTTGACCATTTTTATGCTTGGCAATTTCAGACATCCCATTATAGATTACTAACAGTTTGGGATTGCTTTACAGGAAGCCAAATTATATTCATAAACATGAGGAGCATTCACCGGTTTTTGTTGTTGTTGTTGTTGTTGTTTTTAAAAAAAATTATTTAGGTTCAGGTCAGGATACAGATTCTGTTTGATCTGCAATTGATGCTTGACCCCAACTGCAGAGAACAGAGAGTGATGCAGTTAAATGAATACATCACAACACTGTCTTTGTTGACGTCAAGCTCAACTTTGTTTGTCAACTCAAATGTGAAATGTACAGTTCAAATGAAACAGCATTTTTCCCGAACCAGAGTATAAAACTAACAAACAACGCAGGATCAAGAGGAAAAAAAAACAGTGAACATCTAAAGTATATTGATGCAGTAAACACAGTAGACCCAAGTGCAATAATATATCTAAGTACGCTCAAATTAAGTGCACATAACTGATCATAAACATAAAATACACCGGCAACAGCTTCCAGTGACACAGATGCCCTCTCTCTGCTTTTTCAGTGTACAAGGTGTTTGAGAATGTGGCTCAGAAGTACGATGTTATGAACGATGCCATGAGTCTGGGGATTCATCGAGTGTGGAAGGACATGCTGCTGCATGTCATGCACCCACAGCCCGGGGTGCGACTCCTGGATGTGGCGGGAGGAACAGGTAAAGCAGTTTGTGTGCACTTCTGCAAAACAACTGGAACCCGGACCGGTGTCACACTTGTGTTTGTGATGATCCCCCCCCCCTGCAGGTGACATCGCCTTCCGTTTCCTGGAGTATGTTCGTTCTCAGCAGGAGCGTCAGAGGCGGCGGGCGGCGCGGTCCATGCAGACGCCGTCGTGGGAGGACATTTCCCACAATTACTCCACAGAGGATGAGGACAGGCCCCAGGAATCCAGGGCTGTGGTCTGTGACATCAACAAGGAAATGCTGAAAGTGGGCAAGCAGAAAGCCGACAGCATGGGCGTCAGTGCTGGTAAGTTTTTGACTGTAAAACGGCTTCAAGTGTTTCAGAGCAAGACATCTGATCCCTGCTTTTTCACTCAACTGGGAGGTTTTAGTGAGCATGTTTATATGTACACAGATCAGGTTTTTGGGATATCCCCGTTCACATTGCTGTGATCCTATGATTACAGGAGTCTGGATAAACCTTTATCCTTGCTTTGAGAGGGCCAGATGTTTTGGCTGAGCTGTACTGAAAGAAACTGGGTTACTGTAGCATGTAAACATCTTATCCAGGTTTCTGATCACTGTCTGCAAGGCTGTGTGTCAAACCTCAGTCCTGTGTGGAACGGACTGAAATGGGCCCATAATAACACAGAATGCGACAAGTTGTTGAAATGTGACATTGATAGCTTGGTCTGCAAGATACATTCAGACTTAAATCATAATTGTACTAATTTTATATTGTATATAATTTGGGCAGAGTAGACAAAATAGTACAAAACTAAAAACAACTTGTATATACTCCTTAAAGTAAGATATGAATATAATATGAACATGTTTTGGTATCAGTAATGAAAACTCATTGGCATATTGACACCAATATTGATAAAGATAATTGTCATCAGTCTGTAAAGGAGCATTTGGTGATGTGGTCAGTTAGTCAGAAAAACAAGCTCTATGATTGTAAATGTTAGTAATTTTGATAATGTGATGAGTGACAACCTAATAAAAGTCAGAATGGAGAAGATGTTTCCGCTCTGATTGGCAATAAGTTGGAGAAACTAAACCCATAACATTTAATACAGGCGGCGAGTTGGTTCATATTCATTTGTAGAGATAACTCAGTCAGGTCTGAAACAACACAGACTGGTGGAGATGTAAATAAGTTGGAACTTGGATAACTTCTTCATCCTAGATATCACGTAAGCATTTCTATCAAATATGATCAAAGGCAGAATGAGGCTCGTAATATGAAAACTGGTGTGCTGTGAAATATGCCGAAACTCTGCAGCTGTGACTCGACTGGATGTCAACAGTCTTGGATAATTTTATGCATGAATAGACATTCAGTTCCAAATCACTCTCCTGAGTACACAAACTGGTAAGTGCAGAAACAGAACAACTTTTTAATTATAAGTGTGTGAGATTTCTGGGCAGCCATGCATGACAATAATTGTTGCTGGATTATGAAACCAAACTGGAATTACAGCTACAAGTGCATCAAAACATATCTGTGTGTCTTTGTGTTGGTGTGTATCAGGTCTTTCGTGGGTTGTGGGGGACGCAGAGGAGCTGCCCTTTGATGATGATCAGTTTGACATTTATACCATTGCCTTTGGCATTCGGAACGTCACCCATATAGATCAGGTAACTGACCTGACCATTATTGCAGCTGATGCACAGATGTTCCCGTAACTGTGTGGTACTGTTGGTGCCACAGCTCTGTGATCTCAGCCTGTTAGTGGAACAGAGTTAACAGCCATTGTGTCATTCATTGGGACATTGCGCAGCTTTATAGACACCAGTACTGTCAACTTTTTTTTTTTTTTACTGTGATCTATTTGATAAAATGTGCTTGTCAGGACAATATGTGAATGAATACATCTGTATGCAATATTTTGGTTCTGTGCTTTAAATTGTTTTTCAAAAGTTGTTTTGGGTTACATTTTATGTTGAGCTCAAGGTTACATTTCCATCTCCTGCACATGCATTAAGCCAAAACTGTTGATTCATTTTCCAGCATAAAAGTGTCTTAAATTTCTGAAAAAATGTTTTGTTACATGATAAATGACTTAAATGATTAATTGATTGTCAGAATTGTTATTGCTGTATTTTCTGTGGTTTCACTGATCAATTCTTTTTCTTCAGGCACTTCAGGAGGCTCTGCGGGTCCTGAAGCCTGGTGGCAGGTTCATGTGCTTGGAGTTCAGCAAAGTGACAAATCCTTTGTTGGCAAGGTGAGGAGGAGTGTTCTCTAATTGGTGTGGATATGAATCAGCCTTGTAAGTCTCAGAGGGTCCTTGCAGATGTTTTACTGCAGCTTGTTTTTGCTCCTGGAGGTTGTTGTCTGCTTATGGACAAACTGCATAGTGTTCATCCAAGCTGCTGCAGAAACAAGCCTGCAATCTGTGGGTAAAATTAATTTATTCTTATTTATTATTCAGTCTCACCATATTCTAGGAGCAGTGATTTTGTGTCCTCGTTAGATGTGGTTTATGTTGTATTTTGTAAGTGGATACTTACTGAAAAGCAGTTAATTCTCCTGAGAGGAAATCCTGCTACATTGAGACACTTACCATAAATACTTGTCCTCTGCTTTACTATTATTTATCTTAAGTTTTCTGAATGGCTTTTGTGCCCTTCTATAATCTGCACATTTGAGAAACTCAGCAACTTTTCACTGTGTGGTCTGGACAAACACTGCCCTCTTCTGGTTGTGTATCTCAAATTCAGCCTGTTAAATGTGACCTGGCTGCAGGGGACCATAGAGGATGGGTGGCCAACAGTCTATGAAGGGTTTTACTCTAGACAAGGACTCCACCCTCTGATTAGCACTTCTTCAACTGGAGTGGAAGAAATCACTGGTGAAATCACCTGCTGAGACAAAGAATTTAGTCTGTTGCTCTGTGGCTCAAGGTTTGCTACCCCTGCTGGAGGGGCTTGATGAGGCTGCCAGTCTATAGTAATTATCTAATAATTCCACATATGCCCCAAAAGCAGAAGGATTTACATATCTAAACATAGTGCATGCAATGGTTTTAAAGAGCCAGTCAGTAATTTCTAACTCTTTAAGCAAGTTCCTACATATGTAATTTAAGGGTTTGGCTTGATGATCAGTAAGCTTTTTTTAACTGCTGATTTACTCCATGTAAACAAACCTTTCCTCTATAAGAAAACATTGCAAAGTTAGACTTTGTAAGTCCATGTATGAAAGATCTTAAAAGCCACAGTGTCCAGCTCTGAGAAAGCAGTTTTTGGCTCCTCTGGTAACTTGTATCCTGTTTTGTTTTTCAGGCTCTATGACGCATACAGTTTCCAGATGATCCCAGTTTTGGGAGAAGTGATTGCTGGAGACTGGAAATCGTACCAGTATCTGGTAGAAAGTATCCGCAAGTTCCCAGACCAGGTGAGAAAAAATGATTCTTTATTTCTGTCCGTCTCATTTCTGTTATTTTTCTATTATTGCTGCTCTAAATTTGGACCTGATTCACTCCAAATTAGGCCTATTTTAAATTATTTTTTATTCTCGTTTGAGTGTACAGATTTTATTATACCGTTTTCCACTGTCCTTAAGTTAGATGTTTTTTTTGCTCATCATATTTGTCCTGAATTGAGATGTTTTCACTGGAGGCAGGCTTTTTTACTTTTACAGATATTATGAATTTTGCTACTAGGACTGCAGTTATTCACTAATTCACTTATTTTATCAGCTGTTTAATAATTGATTCAACGTCGAAGGTGACATCTGGAACCAGATTTTTTTTTTTTTTACGTGATAAGTCAATTATTACTTTTGCTGATTAACTTTAACTACTTGTTTCAGCACCATTAACCACTGAGTTCCTAAACTAAATTTACATTTCTTCAAGCTAGTTAGATTTTCACTAATTTTAATTATTTGATGCCAAACATCAATCTATGTGCAATAGTGTCACTGTTGGTGAGTCAGTTTCCTTTACGCTTTTCCTTCTGCAGGAGGAGTTT
The DNA here is from genome assembly GCA_025331565.1 of Holacanthus passer. Lineage (NCBI taxonomy): Eukaryota > Metazoa > Chordata > Actinopteri > Pomacanthidae > Holacanthus > Holacanthus passer. Next base: position 8,240,895 of record JAFREQ010000009.1, on the reverse strand, counting down.
AAAGGAATGATTGAGGATGCAGGTTTCTACTGTGTGCAGTACTACAACTTCACTGGCGGAGTTGTGGCTCTTCATTCTGGTTTCAAGCTGTGAAGTGCACTCCGAACATAGTTTAAAAAAAAAAAAAGACTGACTCTACGTTTCAGGCTTTTCTGCGTGTAGGACAAACTGTCTAGAGAGCATGAAGCCCAAAAGCTCCTCTCTGCAGATGTCACTGCACAGTGACAGAAGTGTCAGAGATCAGTGGACATATTTATTGACTGTATTGATCAAACTGCTCTGAAAACTGTACTAAAAACCAAAATGTCACTCTGTGGTATCAATGTTGAGACAAGAGAGTTTAACCATGTGAGTACAGTCAGTTTTGAATATTGTATATTTGTAACACCTACATTTTCGCATTTAATAATAAAACTTGAAAAAGTTGATCTTAGTATCTCAATGGATTATTCTCAAAGCTACAGAATGCAAGCTAATTGTTACTACTACTAATAAAATTACAACTACTAACATTTAGAAAGCAACAAAGTAAAAATGTGAATATGGAAGGGAAGGCAAATAATGGAAAGGAGGACACCACACCATGAGTTACTTGAATAAAACTGTATATTTTACAGATCTTTGTACACTTTAATTACAAAACTGTATGGTACTAAAGTTTTAAAATCAGTTTTTTGGTCAGAGAAGATTTAATCGTCTTGTGTGCAATTACCATGTATATACAAAGTCTCATGTTAGTGATTTTTCTCAAAATAAAAAGCAACCAAATAACTCAAACGTTCATACACTCCGAACATAAGACATGGCTTAAAGATAAATATATTAGTAAATAAATATTCAGAGAACATATTTCCATTTATGAAATGTGTTTGCTATACAGGTACAGAAATATACACAAGATTGATTTCTAGCCTTTTTTTAAACATTTGTAATGGTAATGACAGAAAATAATTATATTCTTAAAAAATTAAAAAATATTAATTTTTGTACATATTTTTAATCTTCTTAAGTGCTAGAAACAATAACAAAAAAAAATTAAATAGTGACTCAAGTACCCCAAAATGTTATATTTGCAGTAGGTACATATCTCTATGCAAAAGGCAAGATTAGATTCTCACTTGATTACAGCACTGGGTTAACTTATAAATAGGGTTATTTCAGAAAGTTTTCCTCTGTGTAGAGAATGTGTATATTTCATAGAAACAGTATAAAAACAGTCTGCAGGACAAACAGAAAGGCATGAATGACAAGCATTGATATCACAAGTATGTATTATGCATGGCACGATATGATTCAAACGGATACGCTGTGGTATGTATAACTGCATCGTTTAAAAAAAAAAAAAAAAAAAAAAGTCACAGTACAATAAGGAACCCTTATGAAAAATGAGTCTTTTCCAGCTACTTTCCTTTGGCCTTTTGATACACGCTAGAACCTTTATAGATATTTATTAGAGCATGCCTCATTGAGGAAATTGGGTAAGTGAGAGCAAAAATACACTTTTAAGGGCTTCCAAACAAGACGTAGAGTGCTACACTCTACGTCAGAAGAACTCTACTGACCCCCGAGGCACTGTCGCTTCAGTCTGGAGTTTGACTGAAAGCAGTGCAGCGCCTTCAGATACTGCTACAAATAGCTTACCAGCGTAAGGCTTTCATTGTTGCTCTGGCACATCTCATACAGGTAGGCCACCACTGGACAGAAATGCAATGCATAAAAAAAAAAATCTGTATTAAATTGAGACCAGTGTCAGCCTTGCATTCACATTTCTATGCATTTTTCTGTAATATATAGCTTCTTCTCCTCAGAGAAATGTGTGGGTCACAGACACTTAAAAAGACCCATTTCCCTGCTCTTGAAAAAAGTAAAAAAAAACAAAAACCAAACAATCATGTCTTTCTGTTTTGGTATAGCTATGTCCGTACAACCTATTTAAGTTGGTGGTTGAAGCTTTATAGGCAGTCAGTGTTCGTGTGCGCACATTTACATGTTGCATTTACATGATGTTTGTGAATTAAGAGTGTACTTTTTTGTAGAGAAAAATCTCCCAGATGTTGCACAAAAGATTTATATCTTGTTCTTGACAAAATCTGAAAAAAAATCTCACAAGAAATTGGCCCTGATTACATCGTGCTGAAGGGGCCTAACCCTTGATGGCAGCAGACGGTCCGCTGATAGATGCCAGTACCAACCCACTTCTAGTTTCAGTTAACAACCTCCGTCCATATTTGTGCTATCAGTTGTCTCAGTGCTATGGTAACAATAGTTTGGTGCTGAGACGTTTGTGGCCACAGGAATGAACTTGATACACTGTATATCTAGAGATGACAGGCCTTTTCAGTAGAAATCCACACAATCTTAGATGATAACATTCAACGCTCAGAGAGCAAGGTTAGAACAAGGCAGCTGAGGGTTTCAATGATTGACTGACTGACTGATATGGTACCAAATACATAGTTTTGACTGAGTCCCTTCTATCTGGGCTCAAGCTCATAAACCCAGACCGCCCTCATTTGTTGAAGTACTGCTTCCAAATGCAGTGGGGCTGGCAGAAAGCTGAGGGTGGAATAAAGCCCTGGTCTCCTCCTCCTGAGGGTATGGCTGACCTCTAAACTGTCCTGAGGTGAAGTACCCCTCCCTGGGCTCGTGCCGCTCCCCTGTCCGCACCTCTGCCTCCACTGTGACACTAATGGGCAACAAACTGCTTTGGGTCTCTGCCCCTGTGCCCAATTCACAATCTGTGTCCTCAGGAATTATGGGTATTCTCTGGTTGAGTTCGCAGCAGCCCTGTCCAGAGCAGGCCTCTGAGTCTGCATGCGCATACTGCACATTAACAGCGTAGTCCTCGGTGTAACGCCCTGCTGTGGCCCTGTGGACCTTCATCTCTTTGTAGAAGCAGCAAGGCAGCCCTTCGTAGCTCACCTGCTCTGAGGAAGGGCACATGTGCTCAGGAGCAAAGTAGTTCTTGGAGGCTGAGCTCTGAAAGTCCACCCCCCTGTGAAAACGTCCTGTGGCCAGAGGCCCAGCTTGGTCCGAGTCCTGCCCTTTGCACTCCACATTGGGAGGAAGCACCTCAAAGCAGCAGCTACAGGCTGCAGCCCCAAGCTCCCCTGACTCCTCCTGCGCCCCTTTCCCCCTGTCTGCTCCAGTGGCCTCTGGAGCCCCGGCTGAGGTAGTGCTAGTGTTGCTGTTCTCCCTGGGTTCCAGTGATGAGCGACTGCTGTAGTTGGGCTCCAAACTGCAGTTGGAGAGGTGGTCCCCCGAGTTATATCCCGAAGCTCCAGGAGGGAGCTGGAGGCAGTCATGTCCCAAGAGAGCAGGGGATGACGAGTCCTCTGCAGGAACTGTGGTGCAAGCCGCAGCCCCTGCTTCCCCTGTGGAGCCCCTACACGGACTCTTACTCCGGTAGACGTAAGGATCGTAGTCACTGCTCAGCGAGCTGCGGAACGTAGAGCAGCTACCGTACACCCCCTGGTTGCTGACCTCAGTACAGTCCAACATGGAGTCGCTGGAGGAACAGTGGCACTGACCTGAGCTGCTGCTGCTGCTGTCACTACCAGGGCAGTCAGCCAGGTAACCACTGCACACTGAGCGGTGGTAACAGCTCAGGCCAGAAGTGCTGCCGTTATCACCTATCCTCGAAGAAGAGGCAGGTGCCATGTGTACCACTGTGGGGTATAGCAGCCCCTGCTGAAAGGCCCTGCTGTGGTGGCCCTTGTGGGCCCCTCCTGCTCCACCAAGCTGCCCTGCTGTAGCAGGCCCTTGGCCACCCTCTGGCTGTTGAGGGAAAGTCAACCCCTGAAAATAGTAGTGCTGGTACATGGTCTCGTACTGCGAGAAGCAGGCTGCTCGGGAAAAGTTGCGACCGTGGAACTTGGGTCGTTTAAAAGCAGCATGATGCGGCTGTGCTGGGTAGGCGGGGGGTCCACGGTGCTCTAATCCACAGTGGTGGGGGTTAAGCGAGTGGTCCAGATGGAGGGTGGGGTGGTAGCTCCGGAGAAAGGCAGACGTTGATTGGGGTGGGTACAGACCTTGAGGGTCTGGGTGCTGGTCCACAGTGAGCACGGTGATGGGGTTGCCGTGGGGGTCCATACTGGTTCTGGTGGGGTAAGCTGTCACCTGGCCAGCCCGGTGCACCCTGCCAGGATAATGGACTGGCAGCACCACCCGCTGCCGGCCGTGGACTGGGTTGCCAGGGTCCATGCATGCTGGTCCTGGATTTCCCTTCTTTTGCTCTGTGAAAAGAAATAATGAAACATTTAGCACCTCACAAATGAAAAGTAACTGAGTGTGTTTTATAACCCAAGGAACAGTTTTTTCCCTCTGTGAAATAAGCGTTTCTGTTGCTGACAGTGTAGAGTATTTTATCTAAACAGGTCATGCATCAACTCACCGATGATGTTGTGTCTACAGTGGGGGCAGGTGTGATGCTGGAGCAGCCAGGGGTCCACACATTTCTTATGAAATCTGTGAGCACAGGGGATAACCCGCAGCTCCTGTGGAGTAAATACAAGATTTAATAGTCAGATTTTACTTGTGCTGTCATCTGCAAAGTACAAATAGCAGCAAATACAGTAAGCACAAATAGAGCAAGACAAGAACAGAAATCTAACATGAAGGTTTTCCTTAAATTAAATTACACACATACTGAGGTGTGAATGAAATGTCCAAGTGAACAGTGGCTTATAAATTAATTCAAGAGAAACTTGCTCATGTTACTTAGTGGTAAATTTAAGGATCTTTGATGCTGCCTGGTAGCACCTTAAATGACTTCTACAGGTTTAAGATAAAGGTATTAAGTCAAGTCTGTTCATTTCTTCAGTATTTTTGTAAAATGGTTCAGTTAAATCACAATTACAGAGGTTGTTGCATGTTATGTAGGCGAATTAGTGGAATGAGTCAACTTAAATAGAGGCTTAATGTCATTTGTGTACGTACATTTATTGTTAAAGGCAACAAAAGACATTTCCGGTAGTCAATAACTTCCTGCTAAAATTATCCACAAGAAAAACGGTTAAAAGGTTTTAATTTGTCAGCGTGAATAAATGTGTGGTCGAGAGCGTCTGAATGTCCAGAGGGGGGCAGCAAAACCATACAGAAGTGTCAGTTGTGGTGATGGTTGTGAGTCTAATCAAGTTTTTAAAGGAGCCAACTTCACATCGTGCCACAAACAAAACTCTTTAACGAGATGCCACACCGCAGTACAAATACAACTTTGATGCTCAATGTCACCACTTTCTGGAACAAAACAAACAAGAGGCTTACACTTGAGGATTGATATGAAAAGAATGCAGCGCTTTGTATTCAGATGGAGAATTGACTTGGAGGAATTCCAAGACACAAAGCAGGAGCGCCGCAAATGTGAATTATAATATTCTTTTCCAGTGAGAGCTCTTTCACAGCCATAAATACTTTACTCTATGGCTTAATGTGACTCATCTTTGGGCTCTTTTCCACCCAAGCTTTTGTTGCTTGGTTCACTGCAAAAAACCGCTTTGATGCCATTCAGCCTTTTATATCGCCACTTCCTCTGTGCAATACTGGCGCCATGCTTTGTTGTGTTTTCTTCTCCTCCTTAGCGAAGAGACACATAACCACAAAAAAAACACACACACATGCACCAGCTATGTCCCCGTGGGCACTGGGGTTTGTCCCTCCAGGCGTCCGTGTCAAGGATGAGCAATGCTGTTACAGTAAACCCTCAAAGTTCAAGATTAGGATGCATATTTCGACAGTGACTCCTTTAAGGATTAAAGAAGGCCACACTGGGAAAACAGGAAGCATAATCACAACCCAATGCACCCTGGGTACCGTTATCTCTCCAGGTGCTCTGAAAGACTGAACTAAACATCTAAAAGGCGGCGGAAAGAACGTCACTGAAGATCTCAGGACTGCGGTCCCCAAGCACATCAGGGGAACTTCCATTCTATTGTCCACATCACTGCATTATGTTTCATGTCTACAGAATATGTAATGAAAAGAAAACAAGCTCAGTGGGTAGATGGCCACACAAACACTGCCACAGTTAAGAGGTTTGACTCCCACATGGTCCACTTTTGCATGCATGGTGCTATAAGGCACTTTGGATTAAAAGCATTCTCCGGATGAACGTATACTACTTTTGTGTCTGTGTTAAACTACATCAAACTGTCGGCCGTGTAATTTTATTATGAGTTTCTTTTATTTTGGTTTTATAATTAACAAATCTTCATAAAAAAACGGACAGATTTTAAAACAAAAAGCTCAAGTTTAATTTTCTGCTACAATAAATGAGTTGAAAGCAGAAACTGCTTTTGGTGAGAAAAAAATTGGAAGATTATGCAAACAAGCTGTTAATTATGCCCCTCATAATTTTTAAATTATAAATTAGTAAACCACAAATCATTTTGTATGTTTATGTTATTTTTTTAGTCTCTTGTCTTTAAAAGCCACAGTTTATGGCAGTTAATACCATAATTTGAATCATGCAGTTTATATATAAAGGTCCCTAATCGATAAAGACAGAGCCTTAAATTCAAAGTGTCTTTTCTCACCTCCCCATCGATGTACTTCTCCAGACAGATGGCACAGTCAGAGGTGGAGCTGCTGCTCAGTGAATCAGAGGCTCCACAGCTGCTCTCACGCTGGCCCTTTCCTTTGGCCTTGAACTTCCTCGTCTCCATCTTTTCCAAGGCTTGGATGGCCATTCTGTTCATGGAGCTCTGTGGTGGGGAGGAAGGTGGGACAGGGTCAGCGGGAACATCTGTACGTTGACGAGCCACATTTAACTTTTAAAAGTCACTTTTAATGCTCTGCAGAATTAAGAAAACAAAAGCTTAAAATGACAAGACTGTCAGGAGACTTGAGTCAGTGATTTTGTTTTTAAGTAAACATCCTGTTAAACGTCTATACGTCAGTGTTTGCTGATGTTGATGTGAGGGGGTTGATGTCATGATTTGAGACTTTGCCCCTTGATACAGTTCATCATTTTGCAACGTTTGACCGATGCATTAACAACACTCTCTGGCTCCGACTATCTGGTCTCTTTTAATTTGCATCCTGTTGCCTTAAAAATGTTACTTATTAAAATGTGGTGACTGATTAGTTGACAAATAGAAAACTACTTTTTTTATTACATTTCACATGTGTGGCAGACATTGTGATTTAGAGCCTGAATTACTGGTTGTTGTTGTTATTTATGCTCAGGCTTTACTAAACTAGGGTCTCTGGAGGGTGTGTGTCCCTGCGTGTTGCCTCACATCTAGATAATTGCAGACTTTTTAAGGACATGTCGACTTCCTGGTCTGCAAGAGAGCAACGAACTGCGCCTTGAAAGTCATGACATGAAATATTAGGAATTAAAATTCCGCATTTTCTGTATGTAATTAACTGCAGTCTTTTGAGGGCAAAGAAGAAGTATTATGAAATGTTTTCAACTCTTTAAAGTTAAATTGGATAGAAACTGTTAAGACTGTATAAACAATATTTACTTCACAAGAAGCTCATTAATTTTTCACATTTCGGAAAGGAAAAGTTCGGTACATGTGACAAAGTTGCCCCTGGTGTGAGCCGTTAATTAACCACCAAAGGAAGTGACGACCAAGTCATCCGCTGCTGTGACACACACACACACACACACATTATCCACCCCCACACACACGCACACGTGTGCTGGCACGATTACACCTGTCTCAACGGATGTCGCCACAGGTTTTCTGCTCTGTTGTGACATTTCCGTGCGTTCGGCTCCGGCAGCCACCCTCTCATCAGCGTTAATTAAATGCTTATCCTGATTCATGCGCCCGACGTAAGCCTCCACTTTTTTTGTCAACACACGAGAGGAATCAATCAACAGCGGCGCTACTGTCGCCTGACTCAACGCCTGCGACTCCAAGTGAAGTTGCGTCGACTGGAAAAACAGGGCAAGGCGTTGTGTATTTGGGTGTGTTTCTCAGAAGAGGCCTATGTTACTCAGACTGGGATGATAAATAAAGTTCCTCAAGTTCGAGTGGTGACGAATGCGTAATTTAAACACTAACCTGGCTTCTCCTTTGCTTGAGTTTGATCTTGATGAGCAGAATGAGACAGACCAGCGACACGACCACAAAGAAAGCCAGGAAGATGCCCATGTCGAAATATTCCGTGGGCTGCTGTGGAGAAGGAGGCAACACAAACACAAATTTGTCACATAATCTTCACATGCATCTGGTTAAAGGGGTCACAAAAAGGGTTATTTGGCCTGAAAACAGTTGCAGTGTTTCATTTCCATTAACAGACAGTTGAGGATATTTGATTATAGCTTTTTCAGAGCACTCAGTTATGTGACTCAATCGACTCCTCATTATGCAAATAAAAAGACCTTCACACATAATTTGATGGTGCTTTTTGAAGTAAATATATGGTTGATTATTCACTCAAATTAATTTCCATCTCAGAATCCTTTTCTCCTCGTCAATTTTCCACATCTCTTAAAATTAGACGCAAATTAGACCGCTTGGAAACAATTTACTCGATTAACAGTTTAGTTGACAGAAGACTATTTTGTTAATAAAGTAATCATGTTAGTCACATGCAAAATGTGGTTCAAGTTTCTCAAATACTTGCTTTTTATCTTTCTATCTTTTCTTGTGAAAACCTACATGGCAATAAAACTGATTCTGATGTCAGGATTTGCTATATTGTTATGTTTTATAATCATTGTAAAGTGAATATCTTTGGGCTCTGGACTGTTGGTCAGACAAAAACCAGCAAATTAAACACAACTTTTTGATTCTGACATTTCACAATCTAGTCAGGAAAATGATCTGCAGATGAACTGATATTGAGTTGACTGACTTTACAGGCTGATGACTTCCAATAAATGTAGTCCACAAATAGCTGCTCACAAACTCAAGAATAAACTGTTTTATTCTTTATCACAAAAATATGTCTTATCGGACAGTCTCTTCTCTCTGGCTTTCATTATGTCAAGTCATTTGACCTCAAAGTGTACTGGACTCTTATCAAATATTCCAAGCAAACAAACAGCTCTTTGAACGGCTCATATTAATTTCCCACAGTGCTGCAAAAAAAAGTCCTCAGCCTCGGGGGCAGCGAAGAACACAGAAGAAAGGATAAGGGTCCGATCTCACAGCTGGAATTTTCTTTTGTTTTCACATCTAAAAATCTCTGCGCTGCTTGGTTTGACTAACATGTTCACCTCTTTCCTCATGCTCCTCACATGTGCCTTTGATTAGTCTCGATCACACATGCGCATCATTTACTCTGAGCGGTTTGGGGGTTTTGGCAGGAGCCCTTACCCTCGGTGGTCTGTGCTGTATCCGAGCGCGAGCCACTTTCTGCTTGTTGACGATGTTCATCAACTTAACGGCGTCGTTGCCCTTCACGTAAACCACCGGCCGCTTCAGAGGATCCTCGCCAACCTGGTTGAGCTGAAGAGGAGAAAGAGATAGAAAAATACATCAAACAGATAAGCTAATACAAAACAAAAATAAACAAATTCATCTGGTCAATAATAGCCTTTAAATGGCCCCTTTCAAATTCTCACATAAACACATAAAATTTGATGTAGGTTTTGATCTGATCTGACAAAATGTAAACACAATTTATTATTTAATATATCTATTTTTCTTTTATTGAATTTCTTGAATATGTTTATTATTCTTGTTTTATTTTTCTAAATATTTTTTAATTAATTAATTTATTTGAAAGGAGAAAAAAAGAAAAAAAACTCTTGCTTAATCTTTCCTTCTTGTGAAACACTGGATAGTTTTACCCTGTAAGTGCTCAAATGTAACAAGGAAAAAAAATGGATTTTTTTCCCCCACTCATTTAATGTTTTATATATGGATATCTGCTTATTCTGAAGTTGATGGCAGCAACACGTTTCAAACAAGTTGGGACAGGAGCAACAAAAGACTGTGAAAGTTGTGGACTGATCCAAAAACACCTGTTTGGATCATTCCACAGGTAAACAGGTTCATTGGTAACAGGTGATAGTATCATGATTGGGTATGAAAGGTTCATCCTGGAAAGACTCAGTCGTTCACAAGCGAGGATGGAGAGAGGTTCAACACTTTGTCAAACACATGATTGTATAAAGGAGATTACTACATGGGCTCAGGAACACTTTGTAAAACTGTTGTTTTTATTTACCCTTCACACAGTGTCCCAATTTTTTTGGTTGTAAGTTTGTGAACTGCCCAAATGCATGTGTTAAAGGCATACATGAACCTCTGTCAAAGAGGGAAAATGACCTATAGGCTCAAGACATGGAAACTGTGGTCGCAGCTTGCCAGAGGGATCAGGAGGAAACAGTCAATGAATAGTACGTTCTGGCTTTGGAGATAGTTGACATGCTCTTTTACTCCTCCTCTCCCTCTCTGTTCTCCCCACTTGTCTGCTGGTTGGAATCTGTAATTTGAAAAGCCCAAGGGAAATACCGAGGATATTCGCATTTCTATTTCTTCTGCTGTCGTCATGTTCCCCAGTGAAATACTCTATGTTCTGGTTTGAAAGTATAGACTCTGAGACTTTTGATGTCTCGTTCGATTCTGGTGCGCCGCTCCCGCTTTGAGGAATGACTCCTCCAAGACTCCAGCTTGTCCTTGACAAACAATACAGCAAAAGTACACCTATAAGTCCTACAATTTCACTTGAGCGTATTACAGTTTAAAGAAAGTTGAATCACAAACTTGACTTTTCCCCAAACAAAACGAAAAGTGTTTCAGCCACAAGCAGCACTTGGCCTCACACACAGTATTAACTGAGATTAAAAAAATAAGGTCAAGTACATTAACTTCATAAAGCTTTTCTCCTAATTTCAGCCTTGGGACCTTAATTCCTCCCAAGCTCCTCCTCCCTGCCCCTCGGCCTTGTGGGTCCTGTCTCTGCTGATCGGGCCGCTCTGACTGGAAAAGCCTCTCGGGGGAATTTAACACAGCCGCCCAGCGATGCCTTTCATGTGGTCTCGGCGCAATCCCTTTTATCTCTCAGCTACGCGCTTTACGACCGAGCAGCAGAGGAGAGGAGGTGAGGAGGGAGGGAGGGAGGGAAGGAAAAGAAAAAAGAAAAACCTGCAAGTCCAGGCCTGGCGTGGCGGGGATGAATACCACAGGAGAATTCTTGCGACAAAGGCGCTCAGAGGAGCAACTCGTGTATTATACCTCTTAACAGCAAAGACACAGGAGCAAGAAAGAGGAATGCGAGTGTCTGGGCGTGTGAGACAAGAAATACACTTTGTTCTTACTCGAGCCAGTGTGTGTGCTCCCTCCAAATGTGCACTCAAAGACAGATCCATAGTCTCAGGGGATGAGGTAATGTGCGCTACCTGTTCAATTATGAGCTCAACAGAGTTCGGTCATGGTCTAGTGAAAGCTGAACCTGCATATCCATTTTCTGTGCTCTCCTCCAAACACAAGTTAGAGAGCTCAAAGGCCCAGAATGGTTGAATGAGCAAGGCTGATCCACACGCTTTTGAACAGGACTAAAGATAGAAAGATCATTGTTTGTACAAACAGCACACACACACACACAGAGTCAGGCACAAGGGCAGGGCGTGCTGATGAAAAAGCAGAGTGTCTTTCACAGACAGACCGTTTCAGTGTGGTTGAAACGTGACTTTGTGAATGCCTGGGTAATTTTTAGGTGTGCACAAACCTGGTCAATGGCATCCGGATTCTCTGACACATCAAAGATGACGGCCGTGGCTCCCCGCTGCACTGCTCTCTTCGCCTGCAAACACACAACACGATGATCATTAGAAATGTTCAACAACAGTGCAGAGGAAAAGCCATGCTCACATTGTCAACTACACTCTCAACTATAGAAGATTTCACATTCAGATTGAGAACACTAGAGGGAGTTCTCTGCCTAAGTGTAACCCCGTGCAGATCATCTGGAACGAGCCAACGATAGAGAGAAAAGAGACAGAAAACCAGCAGGCGAGAAGTAAACATGCCATTGACGATATTTGCTAGGATGCACATGTGGTCCATGTCTCCATTTCTCCGAAGTCGTCATGATGTCATTCCAAGTGAATCTGCACCACATTACGCTAACAGGATGACAGAAACGAAAACGGTTTCATCCCCGTGTCAAGAACTAATGCATGCACAGCTCCGTGTGATGCAACTCTGCGTGACATGGAGCTGAATTTGAATCGAATTCTGCTGTGCACGCTCAGGGAAAAAAAAAAAGTTGTATTAAGTTATCATGGGTTTCCAACTGCTAAAAATGTGAGCTCCTTTCATGTGAGAGCAGGGAAAGTCAGAGCACAGAGGTCTTTTGAAGACTTCTGCTAAAGGCAAAAGATAAAGGAAATGCTTGGATCTGCAGAACCCCAAGTATCTCCTTGCAGAATCCAAATTGGCTTCCCCTTCGTCGGGCAAAAAAAAAGAAAAAAAAAAAGTTCCTTTATCTTAACTCCTGCTTTCCCCTGCAACCCGTTCTCACCCCGCTTGATTCACGGTGCCCTATTTAGACAACGTTTTGATGTCTGCACTACATGATCTAAAATAGCGCAGCTGGGATCATATCCTGGTATTATCAAGTGCCCTTGGGCTCTTGCCAACGCTCTTCATAACTGGAGGGAAGTGGAGGGGGGGGGTGAAGATCAAAGTGACAATGTACAGTGCTGCGACTCTGGCTGGAGAGTGTCACCGCTCCAGTCGGCGGCCGCTTGCAGGGGGCAGATAGAGAGGGAGGAGACGGGGAGAAGTATGTGCGGGGGAGGCGCAATCGCTCTTTTCACAACACATTATGTCGATTTCTGAGATAACAGCACTCGACAATGGGATGTTGAGCAAGTCGCTGCATCTTTGGGCCAAAGAGGAAGGGATTTTCAAGTGGCCAGGCTTCACACCTGGTTGGGGACTAGAGGGGAAAACCAGCCTCTCTGCCCATTCTGACATGTTTACAGTGATTAATATGCACCGTCCCTGAAAATAGAAAGAGCTGATGAATGATTTTCTACAGAATATACAGAAAAAAACTCTTGGCACAGATTCTCCCAAGTCTGAGCAGCTCTACCTGAGGGAAGTGCAGCATTCATCCAAATGTTAGTCCCTCACATGGTGTTTTGATGATGGTGGTGGAGAGCGCTGTCTAACATGTCAGTCCAAAATGTGTTTGCTCAAACATTTTCCCATAGGTGTTCAATTTGGTCTGGCAACTGGAGGCCAGAACTTATGATTGACGCGTTATTCGTGCTCATGCCACTCTTCTCCTGTGTCAAAGCATAAGTATTTCTTTATGACACCCGTTTGTGTCTGTCATAAGCTTGTTAATCAATGATAATTCCTGTACTTCCTACTGTTTTAGACCTCATGTTAAAGTGCTGATTTCCTAACCTCTTGTGAAGCTGATCAATGCTAAATGGCCTTCAGTGTAATACGATCCAGTTTCGTAATTGTTATTTAGATCTTAGATTTCATTGTCCATTATTTCCCCTGCTCCCTGTGTGCACTATGAGTCCTTAGAAAGAGGTTAATGATTAAATATAGCAGCATGTGGAGCTAAAGTACCTCACCTACGTCTCAGCTCAATATACATGGCAGCCTTCTATTGTTTAAAGTTTCTTTTTTCCTCCAAAGGAAGAAGATAGCCAGAGGTGTTTGCATTCTCCAGAGTCAATAACTGTCAATAACAGAGTCAATAATGATATTAAATATAGGATATACTTTAGAGTAACATACATGTGTGGGCCAGCCTGGGTCTTCTTCACTGTTAGTAGTGGGACTACTGCTGCATAGACAAGTCACAGCAGGAAATAGAAGCAAACTAACAAAAGGCCTTTAATATAAGGGGTGGCATATGTACCACGCTTTGTGAATTCGACTCGGAGCTTCAGGAAAACGCGCATCGTGACTCCAAAGCACTTGAGCTACGTCTCAATTCGACTTCCCCTTGATTTAATCCACAGATGTTTATGAATCTGGCTTTCATCGCTCATTAAAGACTAATTAACCCTGCAAACTGATTCGATCTTTCCCAGCAGCGTATGAAAGCCTTGTCAAACACCGAAACATAAAAACAGCGACGCGCTACAAACACAAGCTCTTCCAACTTTCTCTTTCGTCCTGCCTCCTTTACATAAACTAACATCGCTCTTTTTCTTTCTTCTTTTCACTTTTTTTTTTGTGCTGGGAAAGTTCAAAAGCGAGCGGAGCGAAACCTCGCTCAGCTTTTCCCTCTCACCCAGTTTTCTCTCAGCTCTGCACTGCCAGGCTCCAGCCCCCATTTAATTCAGCACAAGTCTGCTCCTTTGATGTTAGCTCTCCCGGTTAATAATTAATAGCTCTTGGTAAGACACTTTGAGAAGAAAGAGATCTCCCTCCTAAAGAATCTCCACTCGGGCAGGCCTGCGCTGCAGTGCAGGGACTTGCCTGACGACAACAAAAATGCACCCACAGGCAAACTGGCTCTCTTAAAAAACATGACACATCTCCTTCCCACCCCTGTAAAAAACTACAACCTCGGACACCAAAGGAAGGAGAAATTCTTCTTGCTTTGTGACTGTTGTAATATAAGTTTTCTCTTCCTCTCAGGACTTTTGTCACGTTGCTAAAAACTAAACCCTTCAGTGAGGAAATGCTGTTTACTTCACCGACTCTTAACCAGCTATAGAACTATAGAAACGGCAAAGCTCCTGTGGAAGATATTGTGCAAGCAATTTGAGACGGCATTAAGCGCTCTGCTGCAAAACTTTTCAAAACGATGAACAACACGCCGGAAAACGTAAGCTTTCATTCATGCCGGTTTCATTGACATTGAACAAGAATTTCAAGAGCGTCTGTTCATTAAGCTCGTCAGGGTGAAGTCGATGTGAGGTGACATTTTGATCTTCTCATTCATGATTAAAGATGAGATCAAGACATACAGATGTGATCGTTTTAAGAATCCAGTTTTTCAAGGCAGTGATAAGGTGCCAACTCAGAGAAGCTGTTTGGCAAGTAGCAGTTTATGTAATTTGAGCTTCACACAATAGACTTGTAACTGTAAATAAAAGTACAAATGGAGAGAAACAGTGGTGGAATGTAGCAAAGGTACACATACTCAAATACTGTACTTTTTACTGCACATTATGAGGTTGTCTTTGAGTATTTACATTTTAGGCCAGTTTATACTTCCACTTCATTACATTTCTATTGTTCACTCCACAAAATATGATGGATGTAGTTACTGGTTACTTTACAGATTAAGAAAAAATATAAACATGATAAGCTATGTGATAAGCTATAAAGTAAAACATACTGTTAACATTTTAAACCAGTAAGTCCCAACCATTTTGGCTTGTGACCTCTTGGAGGTCTAGCTCGATGCATCAGAAACATTGTAATTAGGTCATTTATTATAACATATGACTCACTGCAGATGTTTTACTACAAGTACTTTCACTCTCGCTACGTTAAGTACGTTCTGCTGTACTTGGACTTTAACAAAAAGATCATTCTTCTATTAATGGAGACGAACAGGAAGAAGACAGGTAATAAAGAACCTGAAATTCCATTTCATTCAATATATTTTTGTCATTGCTAAAACGATGACAAAAAAATGATTTGTGAAATGATCTGTTGTGCTTGATTAGTCATCCACGTTTAAAAGTCTGTAAAACTGATGCCACAACAATTGTCACTGTGCTTTTTTCAGCCATTGGAGAGTAAAAGACGGATTTGACAAGTAGCAGTTTATAAGATTTGATCTTTGAACATTTCTCTAACAGTAAATTGAGGTACAACCTTTGAGAAAAAGTAAGAGACAAATTCATGGGTGGGATGAATAGGAAGAAGACAAGCAATCAAGAATGGTCTCCCCTTAAAATCCTACAGAAAGTGCACAGCTAATGTTTTTGAAACAGTTGAAACATGATCTCTGGTCCCTGACACGAGCCCTTGATCAGTCATCCATGCTCAAAAATCAGCTAAACGCTCAACCTGAACTACACGTCAAGGAGGGGTTTCACAGGTACTTCACAATACTGCTGGCTAAACAAACTTCCCACTGGCTCTGGGGCATGAGAATTAGGGTACAATCTTCCCTGAGTGAACAAAAAACCACAGCAGAAAGTACTGAGAACCCAGTCTAGACACAGAGGAAAATGAAAGCTATGTTTAGCATCCCTAAGTAAGCCTGCCAGCTTGTAAGATCTGAGGGAGAGAAATTTTCACTTGTCTGGAAAGAGACTTTTCTCAGTGTAGCGCCCACTTCATCATTCACATGGGCCGAGGATCCTCGTACTGACACACCGACACACACGGGTACAGAAGAATGCATTTGCAAATGTGTGCGCGCACATGTGTAAACGTGCACGTGAAACAGAAGGTTGGGACGTGCTCACATGCAAACAGACACACACCTGGATTGGACCTGCAACATCTGGCTCACGCACGAGTTCCTCTATCACATAACTCCCTCTTTCTTCCTGACTTTCTTCTTCTCCGCTTCTCTTTCCTCCTCCTCCTCCTCTTCATGCTTTCCCTTCCCTCTCACTCTCGCTCGCTCGCTCGCTCTCTCTCCGCATCGCTATAATTAAGGCAATTAAGTCTTCAGAAGACTCTCCACTGCTATTATGCTGTAATTTCATGTTGCCTCCTGGCTTTACGGTTTATTAAAAGATAAAGGCATACTTTTCTCCCATGGATTTTCTTATATGTGGTCGGCCCTCTTTTTTTTTTCCGCTCCTTCCTCGCTCCCGCTCTGAGCAGGCACGTGAGCCAAGACATTATTTACATTCAACTAAAATAAAATCTTAAGTTTTTCGACGTGGCCCTGCGTCATCTGATTGGAAGCTTGTGCAGCCCGGAGAAAGAAATGAGAACTATGTCTGAAGCAGCTCATCCTCGTTTATTCTCCTGTACATGTTGTACTTTTGCACATGATGTCATTATCTTGACATTTTCATTACCGCAGGATTCGGTCATTTCGCCTGTTCGTGCAGCACATTTTTCACCATCTTCCCGATCACCTGCTGTTTGATGTTAACGCCTCACTGACAGACCATAATTTGTCGGATCTTTTTATTCTATTTACAGAGATATGACGTAATCGAACTGGCTGCGTGACATGTAATCAGCCAGTTTGACACTCTTGACGTGCTGTGTCACGATGACTGCGAATTAGGACTTTCCTGTTCCCACACACACACACATAAAAACTACTGTGAACCCATTCACAAGGGCACAATGTGAACTCAAATAACCCTGTTGAGGTTAATCCTGCCAATAACTTGTTTTAATGAATCCCCTTCCACTCATATTTAAGGTTATGACTCACGGCCAGGAAGCTGCAGATTAAAAACAGGTAAAAAATAAGCACAAATATTCTCTTGTGGCTGAGTTTTCTTTGGAGTTTGAAACAAGTCATTGTTCGTTTTCTCCCTCCACCTTCCCAAACTTTTGAACTCTCCCATATTCCTGTTTAATATTCACTTGAATGCTGCTAAGCCCCCGGCTGGAGTGTTTTACAGGAGTCCCGGGACGTCCAGGCCACCATTTCTCCAACTGCGTAAAAAAATGTTTACGAAGCACATAAAAATCCACTTGTGTGTCACACGGGCGGAGGACGGGGACCGGCGAGCCTCCTCCAGCTCCTCTCCATTCGGACGCCTTCATGTAAACGGACAGTTTACCCAACGTAAACACACAGGGGAAAGAATCACTTGAAGCTCTCAGTGAGCTCAGTGGCTGCCATCAATATCAAACTGCAGATGGGAGGTTGAGTCAGGCAGTGAACGCAGACCAGGAGTGTCTTCCAGCAAGGGTGCTGATCTGAGTTCAGTTCAAAAGATACAATTTGTCCTTAAGGCTGCATTAATTGATTTTTGACCTCTAGTGGGCAGAAGAACATGCCAAGAGATACACCAAATCACAGGACTATATATAGTTGTGTTCGCAGACAGCTGCCTCTTCATTTATAGTTGTTTCTGCCACCTGACTTGAATAAGTTCAAAATTCACTGTTGTTATAGCTCTGTTTTGGTCTCTACCAACTCCTGAGAAAAATATCTGAGTCTTTAGCTGCTATTGTAAATGTTTTATTTTTCTTTCTTCATCATCTAGTCGCTCACTTTTGTCTGTCTGCTGTTTGGTGATGGCAGGAAGTGTTCATTGTCTTAATTTGATCCTTTATTGTCTTTTGCTGGAAACTGCAGATCGAGGCAGTTACAGTAAGCAGATCTGTGGGCTATAAACCAAAAGCAATGATCTAAATGAGACATTACCACAGAGAAATAGACTAGCTGCTGCTCCTGTGGCATCTGTCTCAATCTATTCTTCCTTTGTCTCCCCCAAATGCAAAATACGGCAATCCTAAATAAATATTAAAGTCCTTGTCCATGAAGTAAAGAACAGGACATCTTTGAGCACTGTCCATGCATCATGTTGTGAATGAAAATGGTGCATAAAGTGTGAACCACAGGCCTAAACGTTAGACCTGTAGCACATAAGCGTAAGCATTTATGGCCCTTAATTAGTTATTATAGACAAGACTGATATCAAAGTTGGGATCAAATTTCTGGTCAGATTCATAATCTTGCTTATGTTGTATTTGACCTGATAACTCCTGATTTACAGCAAAATTCTGCCAATTTTAGTTTAATTTAAAATCCTTTGTAGAAAGACAAGTTTATATTATTCAGACACTGAAAAGCAGCAAGTTTTGCTATTGGTGGTTTGCTCACAGACAGGCCTATAGGGTAGGGTTTGGCACAGTGTCTGTATACGCAGAAACATAGGGGTTTGTGGGTAAACTGCACACCAGTCCAGGAAGACAGAAAGACAGAAAGAGAGAGAGAGAGAGATTTGGGGCGGATGTAATGACCTCACTATCAGACAAAGACAAGGACCACCCCAGGTACACTGATCCCCGAGCCTGCCTCTGTGCTGTACATCATGTACAGCCAGCATGCACCTACACACACACACACACACACACACACACACACACACACACAGTATGTAATGATGATCTGTCCCCCTGTGTTGTCATCCCTGAGGGAAATCAGTTCCCATGGGTGAAGTCTCTTCTTTCCACTGGTTTAAAATCCCCACAGGTAAAACAGTGTTGTGGCACAAACGCAGAAAAAGACGACAACCCTATAACTAGGTCCCCTGAATCTATTTCCTTTAGAGGAAGATGTTTTTCCACCAAGAGGCCATCTTCAGGATTGGTGTGAAAAGCCCCTTTTAAGGTGGTAATATCAGCTTTGAAGGAAAAACCAGAGCTCTCTGGGGGGACAGACATAACACATCAGATAAGGAGCCTGAAGACTTGAGATTATATTTCTACCATTATTCAACCAAGTTCTCCAAGTGAGTGTCTCTTTAAAGCTAAAAATCTCTAAAAACTCATTTCACTTTCCTTTTCCTTGTCTTCACCTCATCTTTGCCAACCAGTAACAACGCCCCTCCATTCCTGTCTCTGCCTCAGCGCACAATGTGGGGTGGCCATTCACCCACCATTGCATAACCAGAATTATACAAGTGAATTGTGCTATCAAAATGTGTGTGTGTGTGTGTGTGTGTGTGTGTGTGTGTGGGGGCACCTCTGAGGGGCCTGCCAGTGGAACCTGGCAAAGAGCCTACCCCATTAGAGAGAGAGAGAGAGAGAGAGAGAGAGAGAGAGAGTAAGGTGTACCAGGGAACACTCGCCCTCCCTCATCATAAGACCCATATATAGTGCTTTATTTCATTCACACTTATATCTTCATCCTGTACTGTACCAAATGTTGACCCTGATATTTACTGCAAACTTCTTTGAAAACACATAAAGGACTTAAACTTCAAACTCATAGCATATATAGTCAATCATGGATGCTGGTGTGAGTATTGAAAACTGTGCAGGTACTGTGATGAATACCTCTTTAGTTACTCTTTGATGAGATTGCTCTTGACTTAATTCACATTTTTGCCAATTGATTTTTGTCCTTCACAAGACATGAGCTTGTAAGAACTTTGGCTTCTTTTGTTAAGTAGTATTGAGAAGAGGTATTGAGAGAAAGGCACTGCACACTGAACTGATGCTCCCAAAAAAGATTTATATAGTGCAGTAGACTGCAGCTACGATGTTTTGACAGTATCTCTTCATGAGGGTCTACTCAGCACGTGATCAAAATGGTCCATGTGCACAGTTACGGAGTGGGAGGAGCTATTATGTGGAAGTAAAAGTCTTGCTGATTTTTCCTATAGACAATGTTACCTGGCTCACAGCTGGAGCACCTCTCTACAAATCAATAGACTCCACCTGATACAACCCAGGTGTTGAGCCATATTAAGTCCATATGAAGGCATCAAGTTATTTACTATATTTACAACGAATGCGAGACAAAAATCACCCACTCTTGGCGGACGATGAACACTGTGAAACCATAGACTTTTTTTGGGTACAAAAACCAAAATGTTTTGGCGGAAAGCCTTCATCAGGTTTACACAACAAAGAGATAATTGTTCAGAAACATTTAAACGCTTGTCATCATGTGGCCATGAAGAAGGATTTTTGAA
Organism: Holacanthus passer; assembly: GCA_025331565.1. NCBI lineage: Eukaryota > Metazoa > Chordata > Actinopteri > Pomacanthidae > Holacanthus > Holacanthus passer. The sequence continues at coordinate 8,220,422 of JAFREQ010000009.1, read as the reverse complement.
GGAAACACTGCGGTTTTTATGAACTAACAGACCATTTTAGAACTTTCAACAAGCTCCGAGTTGAATGTGTCCATCCTTTCAATCTTCTTTTGCTTTTCCATCACATGCATTTCGGTGATGAAACAAAACAGCAGGACATTACATTAGTTTTTCCTATGTGTGCTGTGAAGATATGATAAATAATAAATGATGCATGAGGCTCATGTGCCAGACTGAAATACCGAGCATTTAAACATCTTTCTAAATATACATGTTTGTCTTGCTTGTTGTGCACCACAGGCAGCATTTCCTGTCTCTCTCCACAGTTTGATGTCTTGTGGCGTCAGGCGTGCGCACACACACACATTGAACATGAACACAGACGCAAACGCACTGACTCAGACCGCCGCTTATCAAGAAGCCTTTTAGTCTCCTCTCCTGCTGCTGCCCACTGCTCTGCCCTGCCGAGACCAAACGCTGGGGCCGGAGGAATGGACAACCGCTAATTAAATTTCCTCCACTTTTCCTCTGTCCCTCCCATGTTGTTTTCTTACTGGTTTTGGGCTCTGGGCCTTTGTGATTCACAGGAAAATAAACAAGCTTTCCGGCAAGGGACAAGAATACTACTTTTTAAAGTGCTTCTTCTCATCCAAGGAGCTGTTTGGATGAAAGTGACGGGAAGTTTTGGTTAGAAATGATTACTGATTACCTGTTTTTTATTTTTATTTTGAAAGCACAAAACATAATATAGATTAATTTGATTATCTGTAGTCGTTAGACTTAAACACAAGTTTTAGAGAACAACACTAAGTTAAGAAACACTAATGCATGCTGGATATTTGATATATGAGGTAAGGGATCTCGTGAAATTTTGATATTGGACTTTTTTTTTGCCTCTCGGGTCTCAAAGGAACACTCAAAGGTGGAAGAAACTTTTCCTGGTATTGAAAATTCTGAATTACCATATTTTTCATGAGATGAGAGCTGTCAGATGAGGGCAGGGAAGACGACAAAGTTTGGAGCGGGTAAAGACAAGTGAAACACTAGATTTATGCTCGCTGGCTGCAAGTCTCCTGGCACGTAATAGATCAAATGTGGAGTGTGATTCTTCAACTTTCGAGGATATAGACAACTCTGCTAACAGTCTCGGATGTGAAAACAGCAGGTCAGACGGATTTAAGCGATAGGGCAGTCTCAGGGAGTATTAAAGGAATATTTTCAACCCTACAGTACACTTTATTTTTACCACTTTATTGGCAGCTTTCTTCCTGGGTAGCTTTAATGTCATGCACTCTTAATCTTAATGTATCTAAAGTTTGTCTAGGTGAAGAACCAGTGACTGTATGTAACAGTGGCATTTTAGGCAGAGCCATGATGATGCTCTGAAGAAAACTTACTGCAGTTGCTTGATGCACTACTTGTACACTGATAATCAAGCCTTATTCTACCCCAAAATTAGGAGCTGCTGCTGCTGTAGCACACATGCTTTTATCTCTAGCTTGGTAGAGCGTGCTGACAGCTAACACAATATAGTCTACACATGTTGTGTAGTGAAAGCAGCAGCTTCAGTCTGGACACGGGATGCATTCAGGCACAGGATTGATGGAGTTCACAGGTGCTTTGGCAGCGTTTAAAGCCCAACAGACAATCACTGCAGTTATGTGAATAAAATGAAGGAAACAGACTGAAGTGTAAAGGTTTGCTTCAGGTAAATGAAACAAAGCTGACAGACCATCTGTGTAGACAGCTGTACTGATTAAAATAAGAGCGCATCAATTCTGTCACATGAGACGACAGAAAAACGTAGCCTACCGTGAAGAAAGCCGTAAGTGCTCGCTCAGTCAGTCAATCTTTTTTTCAGCCCAAAAAGAAAAAAACAGCTGGTTCCACCTCCTGAGCTCACGACCAACCACCAGACTCAAACACACAGGTGCACCTGCCATTGACAGCTGATTGGTAGACTGGATCAACTCTACTACCACAGACATGTTGATTAACATATATCTACAGAAACTTTCACAGTTTAACCCTAATTATGATTAGGAGACATTTTTGAATCCGACAACAAAAATGCAACATAGCAGTGTTTATGCTTCCTTTTACCCAGGATGCTATAGTGTGAACATGCACTATAATCCAAATGTAGTGATTTCAGTCGAGCTGAGGCGTCTCACCGAACGGCCACCTCTCTCCTTCCCTTAATTCGTCTGCAGTCATATGGTTTTTCTCTAATCTCTCTCTGCCTTGAAGCTGCTTTAGGAGACCATGTCCCTGCTTGCATGAAAGAGAAGTTGCTGTTGTAGCTTCTCTCTCTTGTAATACTCGATCCGGCTGCTGGAGGAGGGGGGTTGCTGCTGCCTTCTTTCCCTGGGCAAACAAGGCAGAGCAGGTCGGGACTCGGCCCAATAGCCCCCACGTTGCCTCCTTTCTTACTGTACTCGTCTCCCACTGTGCAGTCTTCCTAGCAGCGGGCCAGCAAAGGAGGCTGACTTAACCTTTGGTCGTTTATTTCATTTCATCAGACAAACATGTAGAAGAAAGTGCTGAAGGAGAGAAGCCGACTGGGTTTATAATTTCTTTGAAAAGACCAGGAACTTTCTTTAGACTGTCACTCTTTTTATATCCATCAATGTCAAAATTGAAATATAGACAGATAATGCTTTGATGACAGAATGAAGGTGAAGCCAAAGCAGCAGTCTATGAAAATGTATGCACTGCATCACAAGTACATATTTAGCATTGCACTCCTACAACAGTGTCAGACTCTAATGGACAGAGATGACATCTATTTTATTCCACAAAAACTTGTTCCATGGGCGCCTACATTACCCACAAAACAACATGACCTAGAGACACAAAAGGCTTTGCACAATTTTTTTTCACATATGCAGTAGAATTCATCAAGACTAAAAAAAAAAAAAGACTGTGATTGGTAAAAATCAGTGCCATTCCCTTTTAAGTAATCTAGGACAATGCTTCCAAACAAAGAACAGGAAGGCAAAAAAAAAACCCACACACCATATTTCACAAAATGAACCTTTTTTTCCACAAATCATTGCTTTTTTTCTCATGACTAGCTTTTACCTCTACCTCCAAAATGTATTCGAATAAAATAGTGTGTGAGGAATAATCTTTTTTTTTTTTTTTTTTTTAGGTCAAACTGGTCACAAAAGAGCAAAAAACTGGACTAAAATTCGGGAAACCATTGCTAAACAAAAAGGGCAAATGGGAGTCCATCTCTTCACCGAACATATTAATGCACCTTTTCCTTATGTTGTGTCCCAATAAAGATAAGATCAAAGCAGGAAATTTGTGGCTGTAAATAGGATTTGAACAAAGCATGGCAGCAGGATGGTGCAATATTCAAGCATGACCCCAATATAACACCTTGATGTTGTCTTATCTCAACAAGTCATCTGCCTGTTACAGTATATTTGGTCATCAGATTGGTCAACAATTAGACACCTACTGCCAGAATGTACCCAATGGTAACAAAGCAGTATCCTTAAGTACAGTTTTTAAGTAACATTTAATCGCAGACAACCAACACCCAGATGTCTGTAAATCTAAATTCCATTGTTATATTTGGTCTCCAGTAAAAATCCTAATGTCTCTTCCAGCATCTGCCAGGTGCATGGCCATTCTTCATCCCATCTCCATGTTTCTCTTTCTCTCCTTCCATTACCTCACTGTCTCAGAGAATGGGCAGCTCCAATGTCGCCCTCATACACCCACCCACCCACACACACCCACCCACACACACACACACACACACACACACCACACCACTTCGTCTCCATCTCCTTGCAGTGGGCCCAACCTTGCCTCCCTGGTGAAACATAAAAGAAAGTTGAAACCACAAGAGCAGGATGACATTTTCACCCCTGCTAACCCTCCAGTAGAGGAATCATCTGTAGTGGGACGAGGCATCAGATTAGCCATGCGGGGACCGGGGGGCTTCAGTTTCCAGCTTCCATGCCAGGCTGTGGGCCCGAGCCTTAAAGACAACAAGGCCCTGACACACACAGCGGGGCGCAGGGCACGCGGATTCTCACGCACACAAGCGCATTCCCCTACAAAGCGACAGGCTTAGACAGAGATGAAGAGAGAAAAGACAGGGCTTTGGTTGACGTGGGTGGATGTCTGGTCCTATCTTTTCTAAGATTTACTTTTTCCACGGCACATCTTTTGATCCAGCACCGCCCCGTCTTCTCTGGGTGCTGTTTGACAGACAGGGGAGCTTTAGTTGTGGCTGGTGTCTGACTTTCAAATACCAATTGTGGTTAAGAACAAAAATCGATGTAAGGGTGGGGAAAAATAAAAAAGAAGCAAGTCCACAGTGGTGCTAAGTGCACTTTCTTCTCTTTCCTCTCATTTCCACTCGCTTCTTCTTTGCCCTCCTTCTCTACTTTCTTCCTTCACCCTTTCTCTGTCCCTCCATCGCTCTCTCATCTTAAGTCCCCAGGGCTCCTTTCTTCTCTCTTTAAATAGGGGCCTGAGCTGTGAAGTCTAATAATGGTCATTTGGCCTCCCATTGAAAGCTGGGTAATTCGGCCCAGGGACGGCTCACTTTGAGCCACATGACACAAGAAGCTTCCCAGTGACCATGGAAACGAGCGCAGTGGGATCCCGGGCGCCTCCGAGCGCCGTGAAACATGGTGAAGCAGTGATTTAAGAGAGATTTTGGGGTGGGGGGGGGTGGTCGAAGTAGGAAGGTGGGTGAGGGTTCCAGCACAGCCTGAGTGAGGGGGGTTGAGAGAGGCAGAGAGACATAAAGAACCAGAGAGAGAGAGAGAGAGAGAGAGAGAGAGAGAGAGAGACCCCTGCCTGGTAACAGTGGAAACCTCTCCCGACACCCCGCCAGGAAGAGCGGCCAAGATAATATCAGCAAGTCGAGGCGTACACAAACATGAAAGGAGAGCCCAAGAGGCAGGCCCCAGAGTGCTCCCTGCTTCACAAGCTTTTTTCTGCCTTTTTTCTCCTCTCCCTGCTGCTCCTCCTCTCTTTTTCAGTTTCTCTTTCTATCCCTCCCTCCATGCTGCGGTGTTTCAAAGTGTTTGTTCAGGGGGTTTGGGGCGAGGGGCAGGTGGAGAGGAAGCTAAAGAGCTAGCTTGTGCATTTTACCCTGAGCTGGACTGAAGTTTTTTTCATTCACCTTTCATTTGGGACTTCATTGAGTGTGTGGATGCAATTTAAATGTCAAATCTCTCAGAACTAGGAGCGCCTAAAACTTTTTGAATGTGGTAAAATTGTCTGGAAAATGCTATTTTCTAGAACCTGTGAATTTGACAAAAACGTATTTCAATGACAGAAAACCCAAAGTTCAGTGAAAACTCCGACAAGGCCAAAAAGTTTATGAAGTTACTCCAACATTAACCTCCATTATACTTCATGCTAAAGCTGCCAATGTCAGCTGCCTTGAATTAACAACTCAAAATTGACTTTCAATTTGCCGCACTCAACTGAAAGGAAGCAAGACCGGTCATTTTTAGCACAAGCACAGGGTAAAATTGTCTTATTATTATCCTGCATCTTCATGGCTCTGCTATGAAAAGATTTCTTTTAAAAACTCTGAGGGGAAAAACAAGCTTCATCTGTATCGAACAAAAGCCGCCATTGTAAATCAATCACTATTGCGGCTTCACTGCAATTTAACAAAACATTCTGGACTCGGCAGAGTGTAAAACTACAGCAATTTTCTTTCTTTCTGTTATCAAGGCTCTCGGCTTCACCAAGGTCTTTGTAGAGAGAGAAGAGAAAAAGCATGAAAAAGGAAAGGAGTGAGAAGAGAGTGATGAGAGAGAAACACGGTGAGTCATGCAGCCGTCTGCATCAAAACACAAGCTGATCTGCCAGCCTTCTAGTTCTTTTTATCAAGACTGATAAACAGTGCATGATCTAATGCAGGCACATATACGCACATCAACAAATACACCCACTGATCAGACAGTATTCCTGTCTGCGAAGGCCAACATGCTGCATTAGAAGTGGTCTGAGAACAAGGCCAAGATGCAGCCAGTTCAATCCAGCATTGAAGCTTCTTTACAACAAGCTCTGCGGCTTGACACCCTACTGGCACTGCCGTGGCCTCGGCACGACCTCTAGCACACACCTGAGTGTGTAGAACAGCTAACCTGGCCACAGGCTCGGAGCCAGTCGCCCGCAATCTCACACTCATCTGTCTGTTGCCATTTCTTTCATTTAATGCAGGTCTCTCCCTTCTTCAGACACACACACACACACACACACACACACACACATCGTCCTTGTAGCCCTTGTGTACTTTCTATATCCCTGTCATTCCTCACACACACACACACACACACACACACACACACTACGCCCTCTCTGTAGCTCTGGCTGAGATGCCAGACACGGTTAGAATCCAAAAGCCACTTAGCACTAAGGCGCAGCAGCTGTTTGCTCTGGCCTGTCGTCCCATAGTGCCAACTTAAGGGCCACGGTAGAAAAAGACACAGAGACACACTCCTCTGCTCCCTCACATTGTTCCATGGCAACTGAGGTTTTAGGAGTGTGTTTGTATGTGTGTCAAAGACAGAGCTTCCCACACAGGATACACTTTTTATGGTTGTGTGCCTCTGGCAAAAACTTTAAAGCAGCTAGCTTTATTTCTGGGAGGATATGTCAATAAAGATCTTGATACTTTTCTTGTTGCTCTAGTTATTTTTAAGTGCTTTGTAGCGGCTGGTCTGGGGCCAGTTGCGCTCCGCTGCGATGAAATGTTGTCTTTGGCTGGTGTTTAAGGTGGAACTGATCGTGGTTCAGAGACGAGCTGGTCAAGGGCAGTGCCAGGCCACACACAACAAGCACATACCAGGGAGTTTTACATGCTATGCCAGCCAAGAGACTTGCTTTACACAAGCTGCAGGGCTGTGTGGGAGGATGGGCCGCATTTTTCTGCTTATGTGCCTACCAAAAAAAAAAAAAAAAAAGTTGTATCAAGCGAGACACAAATCCCAGCCACCCACTTACCAAACCAGACACATTCACCCTCGTCATCTCCTTGAGAAGCCAAACCCCCAACCTCTTTCCCTTCCCTCTGTCCTCCAACTCCCACTCCTCTCTCTATCTGCCACCACTCCACTTCTCTGCCTTTCCTCCCTCAGTAACCTGGGTGGGGGGCTGATGTCATGAGAGCCCGAGGAGGATGAAAGGGGAAAAGCCGGCATGCTAAGGCCCCATGAGGCCATTGGACTGACACCATGGTACTTGAAAGAAGAGATATCTCACTGGCACGGTGACAAAGACTCCGACCAGCCTGCGCCACCAAATGAAAGCCAGTGGCATGATTTCATGTTCCAGAGGAGCTGCCAAAAATCGCAATGCATGTGTGTGAAAGACAGCGTAGAGCAGAGGGGAGGGAGGCCAGTTCTGAGAAAGCCAGGCAGCACGGAGGAAATGACAACCCAAAATATGTTATTGACTGCAATAAATAGTTCAACTCGAGAACGGATACATGTGGACAGAGGTGTAAGCAAGATTTACGACATTTACAAACACCTCAAAGAAAGCGACAAGTTGATAAGCTGCAACTAAAGAGAAGCAACTACTTGCAACTGTGTTCTATTAGCACCAGGGCACCTTGCAGTGTCATCCTTATAGGAGAACATAACTCAGACAACTAAAGCACTTCAAAGAGTGTCAGTCCTAACACAGTTAGCTACAGTAGGAACCAATTTGCACATGGTTTTCCTGCTGCTGGGGGAGGGGCTACTACTGTGGCACACAGAAGTCAGGGGCTTAACAGTGTTGCAGCTCTCACAGGAACCAGACAGGAAGGGCAGGAAAAAACTGTGTACATATATATGACACACCAGCACTTTGGTGAGGTTCGCACGTGGACTTCAGAGGCCGGCGTGACCGACCTCTTTTCCTCCACTTCCGCTACTGCTAATGTTTGCTGATTTCACAGCATCTCTCTGCAGCAGTAAGTGCAGTCTGCAATCTAAGTTGATAGCTAAGCTGAATAATGTCGTACAAGCTAAAATCATATTGATGCAATATTGATAACAATGGCATTGTAAGGAACATCCTGTGGAGAATTTCTTTAAGGCACAAAAATTAAAGCCTGTATTAAAAGATAGCTCCATCTAATATAATTCCTTATTGATCCCGCAGAGGGGAAATTTGAGTCAATATATGAGTAGTTCTGAAGTTACTGAACAAGCTGCAGGAGCTTGGACAGCAAATCTACACTTCTTCGAAATCATCCTACTGTGGTGGGTCTAGTTCTTGGCACAGTGAGAGCTCATCCCTTTTCATCCAGAAGAGGAGGCTCTTCCTCCTCTGGATGACCATATGCATCAGCCAATTAGGAATGCAACTTAAATGCAAGCCCCTTCCTTGTATTCAGCCAAGTCTAAATGTAAGGAGGCAATACCCGTCGCTACATGTTGACCAGCTCCTAAGCACAGCTGGTGGCCTTGTGTTCCCAGACACTTTATTTTTAGACATGAAAGGGCGCAAACAGCATTTTTTCTCTGCAATTCCATTCTGTGCATTTGCTGGGATTTGGTAATTGAATGGAATCTAAATCAACCAGACAAGACTCCAACACTGCTGGTGGCAAAGTGGCAGCAAAGTGGAGTGGGCTCTTGGGTTCAGTCAAGGGCCAGTCGGGCAGGGCAGGAGGGGGGGGGAGGTCTGCCAAGCATGAGGCCAGACCAGGCGGGGTGAGTGTGTAAGAGTGGGCATAGTATCCAGACTGGGACTGGGGCTGGGCATGGTGGCCTGGATGGCTGGCTGACTGGCTGGGCAGAGTAAGCAGACTGGCAGGGGGTAAACACTGCACTGTCTGGCCTGGCAAACGCGGCGGTGCCAACGCAAAGCCCCCAGCTGTGTTCGGGCCCCGGGCGAGAGTCTGTGAAGATGCAACAATGGGCTTTCCCTTCTCTAATTATAGTCCCGGCTGAATAAAAACAGAGGAAACAGAGTGGTCTAGAGGTTAGGGGGGCTGGCTGGAGGCCAAAAGGTCACCGGGATGGTTCTTGCCATCCTCACTACAGTGTGCCTTAGCAAAACATCAAACCCAGAATGTATAAAAATGGTTTGACTGAGCTTTGACTGATTTCAATGAGCGGAAGGTGTGAGTTTCTGGTACTCGGGTATACTCGTGGCTCAGTTGGCCAGGGTACACGCCATGTAGCCGCAATATTCTGGATCTGAATCTGAATTATTGCCTGATCACACCGCCCATCCATCCCATCTCTCTGATTTTTCTTGTCTCTCTCTTTGACCATCCTGAAAAACAGTGATCTCATAACAACTGAACAAAACTGACAACCTGACTTAGCATCCTATCAAAGGCATATGTTAATGGTAAATGCCTGTGGTTGGACACAAGAGATCAGATTGTTGGACCACATTGGTATGATTACTAACAAGTGTACGCCACAGATTCAGCATTACACCCCTACAACATTGTCGGACTCATGATGGACAGATTAAAAATTGATGCTCCAGAACGAGAGATATTATCGTTTTCATTCCATATATTCTTCTTCCTTGTCAAAATCAAGTGCCCAGATTATCCACAATACAACTCAACTGGGACCAGTATGGTCAGACACTCCGGTGTGTTATGATAATAGTGGCTAATGTAGTTTGATGCAGAGATGAGGAGTGAGCTACAGAGGTCTGGTAAGCTCATTTCTTTCCAACTCTAAACCCCCAGATTTTTTTCATTTTCAAATTTGTAGTCTTCAGTCCCAGTGTGCGTGTAACTTACGTGACACTTGAGACCATTTATCAGACTTGGCTCAACTCCCTCTGGAGCAACAAAAAGCTTTATACAACTTTTTTCACATATGCAGTAATACTCCAAAGATCTGTGAACAAACTTTGACGTGTAAAATCAGTTTCCTCTTTAAACATTCACCACCTACTATTAAACATCATGTACTTCTTCTCTTACAAACTGAAACCATGTCTGTCTTACTGTCCTGCAGGAACACTGTTCCTGTGACAATTATAGTCGTGGTAAGTGGTAAACAACAATTTAAACCAGTTACAGTTTCCTTGGTTTCCCTCTGGAAGTTAACTGCCCCTCAAACATGGACTCATCACCTCAATGAAGACTGTTTACTAGTGAGCGAAGCCACACGTGACAATGATATATTCTTAGCTCCAGTCGAAGAGCAGTTTGAGTGTTGAGCATTAGGTCAGTTTTCAGGGCTCAGCATAATTGTGCATCAGCTAGGTAGCAGCGACCATCACCAAAGAAAGTGCACCATTAGCATATCTATACGGCACAAGGGCTCCTTAAATTATGAATGGCTGCTCTCTGTCACTGGGCATGCTCAGGATAAATGAGACTATAGCCAGCCCCCCACCCCCACCCCAACCCCCCCGCCTCATCCTCCCGGGAATGTTGGTACATTCCATTAAGAGGAACACTTAATTAAAGCATGATAAAATACCACTCGGAGACTCCAGAGGGGTCTGGGAGCACTGGAGGAGGGAGGGAGGATGGAGACGAGGGGGGCGGTGAGAGACAAGGGAGGGATTCAGTTCACCCTCATTCTCCCAGCAATGGGAAGTAAGAAACAAAATAAAACAAAATCATCCTTCCGTGAATTGTCTCTGCAACTACAAAAGATCAAAGATAAATCCTTAAAAGGTTTTAATTAAGTACAAAGGAAAGAATTGTCCTCAGCGCGAGTGTAGCGGAGGGGATCATCTGTATACACAAAACACCATGCTGTCTGCACATTTCTGCTCGTTGCTCACTTAGCCAAAAATCTCATGGCCAAACATCCAATACACCTGACAACTCTGCTGATTGTGTTTACAGGCATAGAGAAATCCATTTATCATTCTTTCGGCATCTTCATGTCCCAGGATGTGAAAACTGGCTGTAGATAGCAGCTGTAAAAAATTGAAACTCTGGTCCGTCTGGAAACTGTATAGTATATTTATCCTGAATATGGCCAGACAATCTTCAAACATGCAATGAATGAAGCAGTACTCTACATCTAACAGCCTGGCAATTAGTCACATTAAGGTGTCAAAATTGCATTTGCATGACTCACCTACAGTGGCACCTAAATGCACGTCATGCTGCATGTACATAGAGTACTTTATCGCGTGAATGCAAAGTGATAAGTGCAGTTTAGAGTGTGGTGCATGTTTTTTATTGACCTCTTATTAAGAGGTGTGTTGTTGCTCTTGTTCTATCTGTGTTGTGTATTAATTCCTGTACATCATGACATAACATAACATGACCTGTGCAAGTCATGTGGGCAACTGGCACTCCACAGATAATTGAAAGAGTAAATAACAAGTTCTTTACCTTTCCCAGCACAGTGAGACAACTGGGGTCCAGCTCTGGTTGTTCCAGCTTTACCACTCCGACCCAGCCATACTCATATAGGTCCTCTTCATCGTTGTTATTACATAGTCCCAAAGGATGCATCTGGAAAGAAGAGAGAGGGATTGATAAGTACTTTGGGGTTAAATTTATATTAAAATGAATCTAAAAGATGACAATGGGCAATGCTTTAGTGTGAGAATTTCAAACTACAACACCACTGATGCAACAAAAAAGGGTTAAAACGTTTTGAAAAGACGTGTCATGCAAGTCACATTTAAACAGCATTTTCTGTCTCGGGTTCCTAATGCAACAAAGAAAGGAGCCATGTGCAGTGTTTTAAGGAGACATCAAAAGCTGCCCCACACGAAGCATCAAGTTAGAGTCCTGGCATCACTGGCTTATAGACTGACCCCCGTCTGAGGGAGCACGACAATTTATAATCCACTTGCCACCTATTTTCCATAATGAAACACAAGAGCTTAAGAGTATTAGGCTTCTCTGAAGTATTTGCTGTGTGCAGCAAAATCATGCAGGATCTAAACATGTAGTACGACGTTCTACCAGAGCTCTCAAAGAACAGCAGCAGATAAGCAAAAACTGGGATTTATGTGCTTTCATGGATCCGCTGATGAGGCAGATTTTCACTGTATTTCTACTTAAGGAACGGTGCGTTAAGCGTACTTCCATTCTTACTCCTGCAAATGATTAATGCTGCTGCCATTTCCATTGTGTTTGTGCATGCATGCACAAGGTTTTATCTTCTCTTATTAAATTAAAAAGTGGATGCTGACGTTTCACACAAACACACACACTCTCTGATTAGTGTCTATCAGAATGTCTTGAGTTGTCCTCCTGTTACACTTAAGGCCACTAAATTGGCCCAGTTCCCTGTGCCAAATGCTCTCCAGAGCAAGCGCCTAGATGATGCCTTGAGAGACAATTAAAGCTAAAAGGACAGCAGACATCACAAACACTGACTCACTCACTGGGCCCAAAAAAGAAAGAGGTGGTAGCCTCCTTAATTGCAAACTAACAGAAGCACTTATCTCAAAGCATTCATCTCAAAGCACTTCCGTTACTTTACTTGATATGTCTTGCCAGGGAAAGATGGTGAAGAAGACTACAGAGCTAGCTAAGTGTAAGACATGCTGTCAAAGAATGAGAATTTTAAAAACCAAATCTGTATTCCACATTTTCACATTAAGAGAATCGAGCCAGAGGCTGTTATCTAATCCTCAATCTTGCGTATGTGCTAGTATGCACTCCCAAGAGGGATCTGTATCATGAGGGAAGTTAACAGATAACACTAACAATCACAGCAGGCCATCATTTGAACTGAACACTGCAATAAAAGACGTGAAACACACAAACACAAACTGAAAGCCAAAAGTAGAGGACAACTGTGGCTGTCAACCATTCACTAGGATGAAATGCTGATCTGCTCAAACAAGGTTGGATTAAAACTGTAACCAATTGGGAGTCCCAAAATCCTGGATCTATTCCCTACCCTGGCAACAGTGCAAAGACAACCTCCTGTATTAGCATTAAAACTGGGCCAAACTGACCTGCAGGCCACTTATCCTATTAACCCAATGACCACAGCACCCCAATCAGCCAGCACTGTGGCGCCGAGCCCTTGGCCGCTCTGGCCTCTGGGCCACTGCTGATGACCCGAGATACCCTTCTCCCTCTGGTGACCCCTGACCTTTGAACCCCACTTCATCACATTGGGAGCAGGTTAGTCGTGCAGCAGGCCAATTGAAGAGATATTCAGAAGGTGCCTCGTCACTTCAGTGCCACAAGGCAGAGGGGTCAAGCCCCTGACCTGAAGGATTTTTGCGAAGGACTTAGCTAAGAGTAAGGGGGTCAAATGCAAATCAGGTGGACTACTGAAGAGTCATAGGGAAGGAATGTGGACAGCGTGTGCCGCCATGGAGCTCCGCAGTGTAGCATCTTTTCTTTCTGCCTTAGGGATGAAATCTGATGAAGAGACTGGCATCAGTTTTAATCGTGGAGAGACAGCAGATGCTGAATTGGAGAAATCACAAGCTTTTAAGTTATCCAAGTTGGAGGAACATTTAATACCAAAGACACATGCAGGCACACACATTGTACATACACGTTCTCTCAGATTCTGAATTGCACCTTTAGAGAGAAGAACGCTCATCCTTGAATCCTCCTCCTCCTCAGGCCTCCCACACAAATACAAATGTGAGTATGACGAAACACGAAAGATTAAGCTCCATTTTTCAACCACAACGTTTGTTTGTTGAAACAAAATGGATCATTCTCTCAGCAGAGTAAAGAGAAGGTCATCGTGAATCGAGGCTACACTGACTCAAAACACCTTTTCACGAATTCCACAGAATGCAGTTCCCTCGTCCGCCTGCATTTCATAGTCTCATTGCGCATTTCCTCAAAGCTGCTTTTTCTCTGGTAAACATAGGTGAGCAGAGAGCTGCCATACTCTGGATGACTGTTTGGAAGATAGATATTAGCCTAGGGCTGGCAGGAGCAGGGAGGCAACGCAGGTATACATTACATACGCATTTGGTATGATAATTTCAGAGTGAGCTCTCCCTCTCAGCCTTTGGAGGATGCCAAAATTGAAGGGAAAGACAAAGATAAAAGAGCGTAACCCAGTCAGGTTTCCATTCAACCTGCAGATCCCGACCTGCCCCTCCCACATATCATCATTCCATAACTGTTACAATTCTCTGAGGCATACCGCACATCCCAGTCAACTGAGGTAACATTTTGAATTTTATGTGAGATACGACACCACGAGCAGGTTGTTGGGAAGGAAGCAGAGACAGTCAGCGTAGGAGGGGATCTGAAGAGGGGCTCAGTCTGTGTGTGTCTCAGTCAATCGAAAGGAGGACCAGGAAGTGAAGCGCTGCTTGCTGTGTGATTGTGACCTCTCTCTCCTGCTTGTCTAACAGCTTGGATGGCAGCGGGGAGCCCCGCCTGCGCCCCTGGGTCCTGAACACTGGGCCATTGTGCGGGGGCTCTTGCACTCCAAATGGGGCAGTGTTGTTGTTGTGGACCATGTTGTTATTTTAGAGGCTGGCCATTGCACCATTATCTCCACCACAGGGATTTTTCTTTTTTGTCAGATGTTGACGTAGGCGTTGATGGATATGGGGATGGGGAGCGAAAGGAAAAGGAGATTGGTTTGGATGAGAGAGGGTGATCTAGTGAAGTGGGTCACTGCTACTGGCCATGCACACAAAGGAGTAACAAGCACATATGCAAACGTGCCTTCACACACACACACACAAAATGACAGAGACTGTCCCCTCTTGTGTTCCAACTGCTAGCTTTCCCTGCTAGGCCCCAAATCACACAAGCTCAGCCCACTGGAAACATCCCATTGCTCCACTTTGCTCCACTTAGCTCCTCTCCTCCGTACCTAGGGTTTTGGGTGAAGAGAATCCGGCGCCCCTGAAGTGCCACAAGGGGGCGACTCTTGTTTTGCCCTGCCTGTTCTGCCCCTGGGGGAGGCAGCCTTTCACATGAATATCCCGTTACAGAGGCCACACTCTCAATGAAATCCTGGCGGGGATTTGAACTCCACCTGTCACTCAAGCTGGCCACACCCCCCTGCCAACCCCCACCCCTTTCTGCAAAACCACCTGTAGAGAAAGTTCGTGCTCACGTGGGATGCTTTTTAATGTGATACCATCATGATGACTGATTCATACTATGGTGTTCCTTTGTTCTCAATCATTCAGTAGTGACCTCTTCTGTTTCATTTCAATTCCTCAAGGTATTTGTAATTTGTAAAGTTTATAATATGTTTTTCTTTCCGCTATTGCTATGAGTTTTGTATGTCAGATTTACATGGCTCTTTATTTCATATGTCTTTTTGTTTATCATATTATCATACACTTTCATATAAATATAGAAGGTGACTGTTAAGCACATTGTAAACACTGAAATTCAAGTTTTGGAAAAGATTTGGTTTAGCTGAGAGAAAAACAATAAATCGTAAACTTTCCTTTAACTCTGTCACACCCAGTCCTTTATGGTTGTCTCCACCATGAAGTGACCTGATAACAGTTGGTAATTGGATCAAAACAGGGACCTACTTCTAAAAACTCCCACCATCACCACCCCCAACCCCCGGCTCCCCCCCGGGCTCTCAAAGGAAATCAAAATGCAAGTCACACCATCCAACGCCATTCTTCTCCGTCTGTCTGTGACACAATTCACCAAGCCTTTGATCATACAACAACCACTTCTTCTGCCCCCCCACCCTCTTTTTCCCCTTGCCGCACCCCCTTTTCCTCTCTCCCTCTAAATTATTGGTGGCCCTGGTCACAAACCCCCATTACTCCCTCATCCCTCCCCAACTCCAAAACACTCACCCTCCCCTGCCCTCACCATGCTATATGCATGAAAGAGCCTGTTTTTTTTCTGCACAGCTGTGCGCGTTGTACAAAATCTATCCTCACTTGCACTTCCACTTCAACATGAAAAGCAGTAATGGTCGACATAAAAAATAATAATCAGCAAGTTTGTTTTCTCGCTTTACTTAACTTCTTAAAAATTCTTCAGAACGCCTTTGAAATCTTTCTAACTTCTCCAAACGTTTGGATTTGCACATGAAACATCCCCTAGGCTAAAAAAAGGATTTCTTTGTGACAAAGCAGAAATTTCAAAAAGATTATGCTCCTCTCTTGCTTTTAACACCACCGGCCAGGAAAGCCTTGTGAACTTGAGGAAAAATGATGCTCATAGGGTACAAAATCCTGCTGAAACACGGTGCTTAATGTGCTGTGCATTACAACAAGGCATCCATGCTACAACACACCAGGAGCTCAAAACATCAAAGGCAAGTAGGCGGATTGGAGAGGAGAATGATCCCTGAGCTAAACTGATCTATATGGGATGCAGATATAGAACCTTGTATGCAAGTCCTTGAAAAATCAACTCTTTTTAAAAATCTCAAGCACCAATATTTTACCCAGAACTGAGTTGCAACACTTCCTGTGATGGCATTTAGGCCACACCAAGGATGAGTGTCTGTTGTAACAATCAAAGCTGCCTTGTTGTCTGAAGCCGGTGCCAGCCTCAGACCGTTTTTACAAGATGTTCTTTGTGAGGCTGGCTAAATGATTAACCGGACACATCTGTTGTTCATAGGTTTCCTTTATGAATTTTGGAAGACGAGCTGGCACCTATTTCACATGCACACACAATCTAGAAAAAGAAGAAAAACCTGGGCACGACGCCAGTCCTCGCACCCACCTGCTTCCCCAGTGCTGTGCATGTGTTTACGTATCTCACTGTTTGAGCACAGACGTGTGTATTGGCTGGTGTGTAGCCTGAAACGCATCATGGGTGACCGAGGGGTAACTCGGCTGAACCTCTCACTGACCGTCCGTCCGCTCGCCATGAACTCATTCACCCCAGTGAAGAAGCATCCCACCCACCTCCCCGGGCCTTTAATTCGGCCGACCCCTCCGACCTCCTCCAACACCCCTCCCCACAGCCACTTCGACCAACACTTTCTCCTCCCCAGCACTGGGCTTCAAACTCCCTCCCTATTTGGGGGGAGCATTGTCAACTTCCTGGAATAACACACCAGTCTTGCCAACGGAGGTGGCGGGCGGTTGTGGGGATGGGACGGCTGGATGGGTATGTATGATCACAGGCCACAGACCAAGTCTCCTCTGGGACCTGTGCTGTCTTTATAACAGTCACAACACTCAGAGATGTTTTGGAAGTAAAAACAAAGACACAACAGAAATGTCAGCTTTCATCAGTCAGTATAGCTGGTTCGTATAACCACCTGTTGTGTGTGTTTAAAACTTAATCTGTTGCCTTTCAATCAACACTAGTTCACTCCCAGAGATAATATGGCTAATAACATGACTGTCATGTCAAGTGTCGCATGTACAATAATGACATATCCATACAGGTAAAGGAACAATTTGCAGCTCTGTCACTGCCTGAACCTGTAGTTAAATCATTCATTCATTCTTGCATTTGTATCAGCTGCAACTAATGATTATTTTAATTTACGATCAATCCACCAATCACTTTGAAAACTAGCAAAACAAAGTGCCTATGACTAGTATATTTTTGTATGAACAATCTTTTAGGTATTTAAAGTGGGAAAAAATTATGATAAATTGTTGATCGATTAGTTGTTTCAGTCATTTTGGAGCTGCAAAAAAAATAAAATAAAAAAAACAGACTAATAATCCAGATTAATAAAACTGTTGACTAAAACACACAAACCAGCAAAACATCAACACCATGTTATCTCCAGTTCCTCCAGCAGCCACTCTGCTGCGCCCTCCCTGACATCAAACTGTGCTAATGTCAGGACACAGTCAACTACAACCCCATATGCCCTGCAGGACAGACATGGGAGCTTTAACCAATCACAAACCTACTGGTGCTTAACCCCCCAACCCTCTTCTGCACTCCTGGTGATAAGGACACAAATGACCTCTCTCTGCCAAGCACGCTCTTCAGACAGCCAGGAAACATACGGAGGGTGAGATGGATGAGGGTGTTTGCTGGGCGCTTATATGAGCTGCAGTTCTTGTGGGCGAAAGTGGCATCCTAATTTAAAGTATGTGTGAAAAGTTCTTTCACACACACACACACACACACACACACACACACACATACTACTACTGAATGCCTTGTTGTCCAGTCTACAACATGGCCTCACCAGCTGCCACATACTTACAGTCAGATCTCATCTACAAACCTGGTAACTCGCTCTCAAAAATAACAACATGGCTGCAAACAAACATTGATCAAATCTGCAGTAATGTGAAAAGAAGGAACTGATCTCACAAACAACTGCAATGTAGTGTGTTTTCATTCATGACTGTATGTTTGCAGTGATGATGCAAGTACATATTTGGCAAGAAGTATGTGGCAAGTCACAATTGATTGACAGTCATAAGTCAGAGGTCAAATTTTCCCAAAGTCTTGTCGCCATCTGTTCATGTGGAATGTCTCTTCTTGCTTTCATCCCTCCACATCTCCTGCATTTCATTATCACACCTTCCCCACAGACATAGACTGTCTGAACCCCGAAGAGCTCAGACATTGTGTCAGGAGGACAGAGGAAGGAAATCAAGGTTTAGACACAGAGCCTTAATCCAAAACATGGCACCTAAAGAATCGTCAATGAAGCAGGCAGGGGCAGGGAGTCTCTCCTTAGCAAGTCATTTTAGTTCAGGCTCTGGGAGTTTAAGCTTCTGGCGCAGATTGGGATGTACGTGTTTAACAGACACTCAGACCTCATCAGGAGGATTTACAGTGAGTGTCCTTGACTGCAGATAGGTTAGGGTTACTGCCAGTGGTAAGATGTGACAAGTCTGGTCAGGTTGTTCTTCTGTCTGACCAAGTAGGTTTTAAAGCAATTGTATGCAATCATTTGCAAACAAATGTGTTTACTGACAACTGTGACAACAAAGTGTTCCTGAGCCTATGTAGTAATCTCCTTTATACAAATACGTGTTTGACAAAGTGGTGAACCTCGCTCCATCCTTGCTTGTGAATGAGTCTTTCCAGGATGAACCTTTCATACCCAATCATGATACTATCACCTGTTACCAATGAACCTGTTTACCTGTGGAATGATTCAAACAGGTGTTTTTGGATCAGTCCACAACTTTCAGTCTTTTGTTGCTCCTGTCTCAACTTGTTTGAAACATGTTGCTGCCATCAAATTCAGAATAAGCAGATATTTACAAAAATCAATGAAGTTGATGCAGTCAAACACGAAATATATTGTCTTTGTACTGTTTTCAATAGAGTATTTTAAAAAAGGATTGGCACATTATCACATTCTGTTTATGTTTTACACAGCGTTCAAACTTTTTTTGAATCAGGGTTGTAATTCATATCTGGACAGATACACGTAGAAAGGTTGTATCATTATGGGTATGTCAATTATGTCAAAATAATATATGTATGATTATACATTTAGTTTACAGAAATAAACTTTTGTGGAGGACAGAAATGTGGGGAATGTGAAATGTTCCTGTTTTTTTTTTACAGTAAAATATGTGAGAAAGAAAATTCTTCACACATCCAGACTCTTACTTTGGAAATGTTGCACTGCTCTCTAAGTTGTTCCATCAATTTTCTGCATGGAGAAACTGTCAATCAAGGTATTAGGCGGTTTGTTTTCTAGGCTATAAATAACACGACTTCAGGGCTTGTTGTGAGGTTGATTCATTTACTTCATAAACACAATATGTCTTATCCTCACCTCCTACAGAGGTTCAATGTCAGACTGCACAGGAGGGAAACGAGCACAAGAAAGGAGCAAGAGTTTTGAATTGCAGCCTTCTATGTATAGCATGCACAAATAGACTCACAAACTTAAATGCATGCACTAACACACCACACACACGCACACACACCTCCCCTCTCAGTCACTCTTTGCCCCTCTCGGTCACTCTCTGCCCCTCTTTCCCAGCACTGGAAATAACTTCAAAGAGAGACTGGTAGCCTTGAGGAGAGAAGGAGCGGGGTCCAGTTACAGTGGAGCAGCTGGGAGGGCCCTACAGGTGGGGCCGACACTCCACCTCCTGTAACATTATCACCGTAAAGGGATCCCTCTGCTTTTCCTCTCAAATAATGAAGACTTCCTCCCTTTTGTCTTCGCCGCTGGGACTAAAGGAACAATTAGCCAAACGTCCACCTTTTATTTTGGCAGTCTAAGCCAATGTCAATGAGGAGCGTCATAAAGAGAAAAACACAATGTTTTGGAGTGAAATAGGGACGTTTGCCAAAGCGAGAACATCAATTACATTTTTGCGATGTGAACAATCTAACTTCACTCGCCGCTTCTGGCAGGCTGGTGCGCCCTAAGCAAGCCAGCTTTGTGATGCGAGCCTCAGTGCAGTCATCATCTGTCTGTTTGCCCCCCCCCCCACTACTCGCTGTCCCCTCCTTAACCTTCCCCGAAAATCACCTCCACGCCATTTTCATAGCAACGGGCAAAGCAAACAAGTGTCATGGTTTCACTGTGAGCGGGGGACACTGGCAGAGGACACCTAATATCATGTAAATGTCCTGATATGTAGCACAAGGCTGTGGGGTTGACAGCTTTAACACTGAGCAGGACGCCGAGCTTGTGACTCTATTAACTCTGTGCGAGTGCATCCCGAAACAGTCAATGGCGTGTGTGTGTGTGTGTGTGTGTGTGTGTGTGTGTGTGTGTGCTGTACGCACACTCAAAAAGTCTCCCTGGTGTCACTTTCAGCTCTTCAGTCTTTAAAACCCAGAGTGACACGAACAAAGGACAGGCCGACAAAGTTCAGGGGTCAACATTGGGCTGGATGCCACCATTTTGGAAAGAGAAGGGGGGAGTGGAAACAACTGCCCCCCCCTTCCCTGAAAAGATCGCAGCATCTATGTGCAAAGATAAAGTAACAACAGCAAACAAACGCATTGTCTCTCCGCATAGGAGGCTGCTGTCCTTATGAGGACAATTACGGAAGTAGGTGAACACACGCATAAATTATTTGTCAGCATCAAGGTGCCACAGTGAATTAATTAGCATGACTAACAGTGTAACAAGCAGAGGGAAATGGGGCTCATTAATAAACAATTCCATACGCACACAACTGCAGAAGAGCAAGAACGTTTTTTGTTTTTTTTACCTGACACATTTCCCACAAGATGTCATTTTGAAAGACAACTCAACTTCACTTTCTACAGAAAACAAGACGAAGGAATTCCATCACAAAAACAATACAATAAAACCGATGACAACTAAATCAACTATTAATCATTTGTTTTGTCTATAAATAGTGAGAAAAATGCCAAAGACAAGTTCCCAGAGCCCAAGGTGACGTCTTCAAAATGCTTGTTTTGTCTAACTCAGAGCAAAAAAGCCAAAGACAATGATTTTTTATTAAAACAGAGAAAATATCATTTAAGAAGCTGAAACTGCCAAACATTGCTTGTGAAGTGGCTCGAAACGATTAAAAGCAAAAATCATTTCACAAAATTGCTGTTCTTTTTGTCCAACGACTACATGATTAATTCACTAGTCATTTCAGCGCTACACAGTTCATCACACAACAATTTTCTGCCATTGTCTCAACCCCACATTCGGTGTTTGCGCAGGTCGATTACATCCACCGCCAGCACCCTCTCCAAACATCAGCAGCATCTCGCGCCTGGCTCCTCTTCAACCCTCACCATAAAACAAAAGTCAATGTCACTACTTAATGAGCTATGATTAATGCTGCTGCAGACTGGCTGGTGAGCCCGGGGAGGAAGGAGGGAGGCTGGAGGGTGCACATACCTGACGCAGTCGGCCCGCTCTGTATGTGTGCGTGTGTTAGAGGGCTGAGGGGTTGAGGTTGCTAAAAGTGGACCGAGGGGAGGATTGCAGTCATCAACACCTAGGCTCTGAGTGGCCTTTGATGTTGCGCTGCGTCTTTGATGGCCCCGGTCATGGAGGAATGCTGCCCACCCTCCCCTCTTTGCCTCCCCACCCAAAAAGCCCCCAGAGTTGTGGAATGCGGCACATGCTGCTGCTGCTGCTCGGCCTGCTGGAATAGGATTAGAGCATAGGCAGCCCATATTACCCTGCCTCCCCTCCCTCATCTTGCTCCCACCCTGCCCTCTGGAGTGGACAACATGGCGGCAACCTTGTCCAGTCCTTAAACTTTGGGGAGATAGTGAGAAGGATACATTACCAAGTATTGCTTCAATTAGTCTCTCGCCTCTACTTTAGTGTGTCACAACCAATGACCATGGGGGCTCAAACTGTTGTTATTTTTTTAATTAAGTAGTGGAGAATTTTTTTTGATAATCAATGAACTGTTTAGTCTATAATGTCCCAATTTCTTAAAGCCCATGGTGACATCTTCCAATGTCCCGTTTAGTCCAATCAGTTGAGCAAAACCCAGAGATATTTACTGTCAAATAAGACAAATCAATAAATCAATCAACAGGCAGATTACTTTTCTGTTTACTGACTAATCAATCACTTCAGCGCTAAAGAACTTAATACACCACTTAAACAATAATTCAGGAATTCTGCTAAGGCTGGTTGAAATTGGTGCCTAAAGGACCATATGAACATTTTTCAGTATATATCTTGATATGTCAAGCGTATGCAAAAGAATGACGTGAAAATATTGCTGAATGCAGTGAAATGTTCCACTGGTGTGCATTACACCGGAAAAAACCACATGTAAAAGAGAACTTCTGTAAGTACGTTGCTCAGTCTCAGAAATTTGGATGAAGATGATCATATCAACACAATATGATTTTGCTAAAGGTCACTGGATGATAAAACAGAAGAACTGTCCAGCTCTTTCTTCAGTAAAGTGACCTGGAACAAAAAGTGATTTGGATGTGGCCACTCTCCATGTGAAATGTTAGTATTTGGATTTACAGTATGTGGGAGAGGCGGCAGAGGTGGCCTGTGGAGATCAAACATGTCCAAGGCGAGCAGCTGGCCCGCAATCAAAAGCCCCACCGCCTAAACCCTGATGCTTTGAGATATTAGATTAGGGGAATGGCAAACACTTCACATGACCAAAGTCACTTGTCAGATATGCACAGCAGCCCTGGTATATCACAGTGGAGAGCCGAAATATGAAATCAGAGCGACTGTGTACGCTGCTGCTGTGGACTCTCACACAGATATATATACAGTGTGTGTGTGTGTGTGTTTGCATGGAGTATGTGACAGTTAGAGCAGCAGAGGAGCGTTGTAATCCTGCCGCTCCTCTGAGGGGAGACAGACAGGGCTTTCTGCAAAGGTCAGGTTCATATTGTCCTCACACACACTTAACTTAGTGAATGACCTTCCACATAACAACTGCACAAACAACCCATTTTGGCCATGCATGCCGGTGTCTGTCAGGGCGTGGCTAGACGAGGCTAGGCTAGCCAGAACATTGGCTTACGCTGCACAGTGTGTTTGCTGAGGATTGTAGCTCCCCGCCAGTGAGAGTCGAGAGGAATGTGAGCAGGGCTTACAGTATATGCACATGTTCACACACTTAAATGAATGTGTGCACAGACGGTGGGTTTTGTACAGTAAGAGTTGCTCCCCCCTTCCCTCCCTCCTTACCTCTGCTTTCACCCTGACCACAGGGTTTAGGGAGGGAGGGAGGCAAGGTGGAGAGGCAGCCAGCATTAGCGCTGGTTTCAGATTTCGGCCGCCTCTGACTTGTTTTCTTTAGGAAACACTTACTGGGGCTCCAACTACACCAGAGGAAGTGCTCACCTACATCACTTCCGGGTCGGATGGCTTAGGTCACGCTGCACCCGGGGGAAGAGATGAAAAGCGGGAGCACCATTTAACCACATGAGGAATGTGTTTAGTATCACCACCAATTAACCTCGTGATTTCATTTCAAACGTTCTGACCTTTAAAGAAAACATGGGAGAATAAGTGGTGAGGGGGGTTAGAGAGATTTGCTTTTATTGTGAAAACTGGCACAAGTAGAAACAGACTTTCTCATCTTTTTTTTTTTTTGGCTCGCTTGTGTCTGCCTTTTTTTCCTGCCCCTCTCTTTCTTTCGCTTGCTCTCTTGGTTTTGTGAATGGCTGCACGATCACCTTTCATGACAACCTGGAGGGCGAAACAAGAGGAAAGCTCGATCCAGGAGCTCAAGGCCCTCTGAGGAGCTAATGATATTCCAGAGGAAATGAGAATGTGAATAAACACAGCCAGGGCCATTTCCAGGAATAATGCTATAGAGAGACGTGGAATTAGGGGTGGTTAGATGGATAGAGGGGTTTCATCGTTTGGCTTCCTACTTAGGTTCCTTACGGGAAGACCTTGGATGGCAAGAACAGGAGCAGCGGAAACTATTTGGATGCTCTCCAAACTCCCAATTGTTTTCTTTGTTGTACCTTAAAGGATAGGACACAGGAAAGTTTGTCACACAAACAAAATACATATATAGTGTGTGCTTGCAGAGGTTTATGAGAGCCAAACGATACCTTGGCAAAGTCAATACTATCAACCAATCTTTGTATGGTATCTCATACAATATATATATCAATATCACTATCAGCTTTTAAAATACAGTTTCACTCAAGCTCTACTATAGATGTAAACTAGTTAAGAAACACTTCAGGAAACAAATATTTAATGAATTGAGAGACAGAACAGATTAATTAATCAATAGTGAAGATCATTAGTTGTTGCCCTAATGCAGAGACAATACTGAGTAACTGTCAAATGAGCATATAGGAAACCTTTCAAGCCTTTATGTTGACTGCAAAGTGAATTAAACTTTATGCTATACACAAGCCGTAAATAAAGACTTTATCATCATCAACAAAATATGAGATAACTCATTCCAGTAGACACTGCTCCTGTGATTCCTCCATTTAAAAAGCCCTTTAAATTTACTGATTTCTATTCCAGGGGGTCTAAGACACGAGCTATGTTAAAGACATCAGGAAGGACCAGTGGGCAGGTTTATCCCACCTCTGAACTTGAAAGCAGCAACCATCTCTGCATGTGTTTTCGGAGCCTCTCCCAGCGTTTATTCTGACCGGTGATCAGGTTAGACAAGTCCCTCTATTCAGGGCTACACAGTAATACCGATATCCCCAAAGAGAGGGAGGAGGTGGAGAAGAAGAAGGGGGAAAAATCCTATCTGAGAGATTAACTCGCAGCACCCAACCGAGCCAGTGCTGGGTTCACTGGCTCACTCATTCCTATCTTACCCACTAGTCTCTTGTTCTAAAGCAAAGCATGTCTTTGATACTCGACTAGAAGGAATCTGGAGGCGTTACAGGTTTCTTTTGTGCTTTACGCTGCACAGAGAGTCTGTGTGTGTGTGCCAAGGCTGGGATTTCTTTTCTTTACCCCCACCTCCCTCCCTCCTTCTTTCTTTTTCTCCCTCGTCCCTTTGCCTTCATCTCCTGCTCCCCTTCCCCCACCCCAAACACTAAATCAAAGTGAATCATAAACTTTTCTCTCTTTTTTGGGGACCATCATAAAGTATTATCTAAAAGTTTAAACCCTTCTTATAAAGTTTCAAATCTGATGTACTTGGGGATCACGGTGACCATATTTGGGTCGTGACCAAAGGTGGTGACCGCTTCAGAGGAGTTTGGAGGGAGGATGAGGGGTGGGATTTTGGACAGAGAAGGAGGGGAGGGTAGGGGGGTAGTTGGGGGTGTGTGGGTGAAGTTTGACTCCCCTTGGAGATTTTCTTAAACCCATTACATCAGCTTTTTTCTGCTTCATGGGGTCCAAGTCCGGGGCTTTTGTGAGGGTAGAAAATGACCTAAATTGACATTCAGTGTGGTTGTGGTTGGTTAATTGTGGCCAGGCATTTTTGGCATAAATAAAACAAGATTCCAGAGGCCTTCTTCTTCACGCCTTTTACGAATTCTGCCTCTTTGTAAGCATAACCTCACAATGAATGTAAAGTGGTCATACCCCAAACCACGTCAGCTTTCTCAAATTTGCTAAAGCCTTGCTGATCAAAAGGGAGGGGGGCCACAATATCAGAATGATTATGAGTAGTGATAAGAAACGTGCAATATCAAAGCGAGTAATTGCTCAACACCCACACTGTGATTCAGCTTTTGAAGAAACTTCGACAGTTCTCACCAACTGTGCAGCGCTCGCATCTCTGCTTTTCGAATGGCTGAAACATCAGAGTGCCTCAGCTTTGATCACCACAAAGAGGCTCATCCGCACACTGTGGCTCTCTTTCACTTAAGAGCACATGTTCTACATACATGTTGGCGGAAGTTGACATTTGGAAAAAGTGGTCAACACAGGCCTTGTTCAAAAGAAGGGACAGCAGGATCATGAGAAAAGTGTGAAATAAGAAATGATGCAGCAGTCCTGCTAAGCTCTACCCACACAGTCTAATCAAAAGGCTTCACAATGGCTGGCCTAAAAAACATAAAAGAAAAAGGAGAAATTCAAAAGAGGCCACTTGCTGGTGCCGAGCAAACTGATCAGCAGCACATAGACTGTCAAAAGCTAGTGGGAATGTCAAAAGCACCACTGATCTCTCTCTTTCTCCCCTAATGTGATCAAACAGGGGTTCCTTCCCTGGGGGAGGTCAAAGAAAGAGAGGGAGAGAAAGTGAATGGGAGCTTTGGTGCACCATAGGAAGCCAGCCACCAGCAGCACAACCGAGCAGTGAGCACAAAACAACATGCCGTCTCTCAAGCTTTCTTCCAGTCCCACAGCGAGGGGGAAAAAGAAGAAGAGTTGGCCGAGGAGGAAAGAGTGGCTGGGCAAACAGTGAGGGGTAAGGGCTCAAAGGGGCCTGGTTGCCCGGGTGAGGGGGACCCGCTGCTCCAAAAATGTCCACATCAAGCGTCCGGCTACGGGCCAGGCCCCGCAGAGGTGCGCTCCCAGTGCGCTCGGAGGTCAGTGGCATGGACAAAAGGGAATGAAACGGCCCTACCCTGGCAGAGCAGCTGGGCTCAGGGTATAGAAACTTAGGACTTGAGAAGAGGTGTGTGTGTGTAGAAGTGTATGTGTGTGTGTTTGAAGAGGTAAATAAGAGAAGGCAAGCACAGGACGTACACTTTCAAATCTCTCAGCTCATCCAAAATCTCTCCTCCCTGAATACTCTATACAGAGTTGCAAAATGGGAGGCCTCGCTAGTTTCAGAAGTATTTTTCTGTGTAAATTCCCATTTCAAACTATTCTTTTAATGAAACCCTCCATGTTCCACAACACAAAAAACAAATGGGTTCCTAGATAAACTCCATTGTACAACAGGTATATATAATGGTCATTAGTTTTTGATTACACCAACCTGCAAAAACTGAAAAATCTTTTCATCAGTTTGTTATGTCAGACTGCTCTAAATACTGCACCACTCATAAGCCTCAGGCTCTTCTGCTATTAAGAGGAAGCCAAGCCAGATTCAGAGATGCAGCAAACTCAGAACACCTCATCTTTGCTTTTGGGAACAAAACACCACACCATCGTGGCTAAATTCATCCAAAATTTATCCATAATCTTGAAGAGAACTGATTTAAACTGCTGAGTGTTTTATCAGGTTTCTACAAGCCATAATCTTTCATTTCAAATCACCCCTTGTGGCGTATGCAACAGTATTTTAAGCTCAGTAATTCAATAATTTCCCAATTGCACTTGAACTCATTAACTACCTCTTTCTTGTTTTTTTAAAACCAAAAAGACATTTGACTTTTGATTAGAAAAAACAGATATTTTCTAACACAGTTGCTCATCTTTTGTATGGATGATTCAATCTGGAGAGGTTATTTCCCATCAAAGACTTGGAAGCACTCCAACTGCAAGTCATCCAACATCGTCTATGCCGACTTTTACTTCCTGAATGTCGGCTGCTCGATATAACTCCCCCCACTTTGCAACTCCAACGCAGATATCAAGCTCAGTACTTCTTTTTATTTGCAATTTAAGTTACCGTAACGATCCAGCCACACCTCCTTCTCAACTGCTTGAAAAACAGAGTGCACATACACACACAGACCTACACACTCACTCACTCACTGTCCCTCCACACACACCAATAAAAGGGGGGTGGGGCTGCAGTGGTGATCGGACAAACACTGTTCTTGGAACTCTGCCGAGCAAGGCTATTGTGCAGGCGCGCGGTAAAGAGACAGAGAGAAAGGTTGGGGAGGGGTGGGGGTGGCGTCGAGGTTGCTTCAATGGCTGGCTCCATCAGCGGAGATAAAAGGCAGAAAGGTGCTGGGCCAAGTTGAGGCCTGGTTGAGGTGGAGTCAGTGATGCTTTTCGAGGTGGGTCAGAGAAAAGATGTGCATGTGTCTGTGAAGATTCTCAGTCATCCAGGTCATGGTTATCCAAGAAGGGTTGAATCTGGGGCAACTGGACTTAGTTGTAGACACAACTTTTCACCTCTCAAGGGGCAAATTGGTAGAATACCCAGATCTAATCAATCTCATCAAATCTTTAATCTTCTCCATTTTATTGTCAAAGACTGAGCGATCCATTTAGCTAAGACGCAAATATGTAATATTTCTTTAAAAACTTTAGTATTAGACTGTAATGAGTATTTAAATATCTTTGAGTTACAGTACATAAATATTGTCCTTTTTATTAATATTGTTGCTTCATGTTGAAAGCTAAACGTAAATAGATATGATAAGGGATTTGAAAGAATGCGGTTGTAAGCAGATTCGATACTTCATCCAGATTTGATTACACACTACTGAATATGAAAACCTGGGGAAGGGTTGTCTTAGGAAAGACAAATTCATATGGAGTTTTGTAATTTGGATGAACCAACTCTTTTTAACGGTGAACTCTATACTTGAAAAAGGAGCAAAAGGCCCAGAGTTATCTCGCATGTGTGTATCCTTTTACTAGTCACCTCAGGGCCACAAGGACCGAAGGTCTGGGTGTGGATCCATGTCACCCGGCCATTCAATCCCCCTCATCTCCAACTCTGTCAGCCCACACCATTTGCCTGAGGACAGGGTCTGTGGATTTCAGAAATTTCACGGTGGGAGGGGATACGCTTTAGATTCTCCCACATATGTGGTTTTGATTTTCATAAGATTTTGTTCAGTCACATCTGAAAAAATTGACTTAAAAAAAACATGCAAAATAACATACCCCAACCACCATGAAAACAAGTTATTTAGGACAGTGGGCGTGTTAACCACTCTGTAAATATCACCACAACATCAGCGGCAATTACAGGCAGAGAAAGTGGCATAAACTAGAGTGTCATGCCTTCGTCACTCCACCCCTTGCAGAGCCTGCAACTCCCAAGAAATGCATGTTTGTGCCCTGAGCAACAGAACATTTCCCTTTCTGCTGCAGGAGTAAAATAAATAATCTACAAGAAGGCAAGGGGAGAGAAAAGTAAACTTTAATTGGTGTGGAAATAATTCCATTACCATATAGCTCCCTATAAAGGCTGATTTGTTCTTTTGATCGCCCCAGAGAGTGTTTATGAAGTCACTGTGGGATCAGCCTGGGCCCAGGGGCAAGGCCAGTCACCAGAATTCCTCCTCCGAACATTTGTTTAGCAGCAGGCCGAGTGCAGAGCGGTGCACAAACGCAGTATTGTTCCTGCCGTTCTCACTGGTCGCGCTGCCAGAGATAGGAGCTGACAGAGCCGGAGAGAGAAGGGGAAGGAGAGCTGTGGGGTTGAGGGCCGAGGGCTGGGAATAAGCAGACCCTGGGGATAACCGCCCCTGAAGAGTTAAACATCAGACCTGCTTTACACACAAGCACTTCCTGCCGTCAGCGTTACGGAGGCCACTTTGAAAACGTAATGGGCAACTTCTAAAGATCAGGTCATTTCACAGTCGAGAGGGCTGTTCCATCGCTGAGTGGTCAGAGCTTTCCCCCTCCCCTCCTCTACTCGACACATTGTGGCTTGTAAATTATACAATCAAAGCCAACAAGTTCCTCCCACATCCATGCCTTTGTATGGGTATATTTGGAAGAGATTTATCTGCCCAAGAGTTCATGACTCTAGTGTTATAAACCCCTAGGGATCCATGTTATTTGATTTGTTTTTTATTAGAAACAAGGAACCACTTAGCTGGCTGTAACCTCTGGGGCATTTGGCTCCACATCTAAGAGGATTGCAGGTTGCAAGCCCTTTTCTGAAAAGGGACGGCCATGACAAATACTGCCTCCAGAGACGAAAAACAAGCTGGAAAAACCATGCAAAGTTACTGTAATTCAGACAGGATGTCACAAAAATGCCAACTAGAGTTTTCCCTTGAAGCCAACTTTTGGGTTTACTGGAATTTGCAGATTTGGCAAATTGTGTGACAATAAATCTGAACGATGCAATGCAGCACAATTCACCATCTCTTTGAGAGCCTCATATTAAAATAATATGGCTTAGAGCTGATTTATACTGCAGTGTGATTATGTGATTTATTCTTAAAGCCCAGTCTGCAGGGGGAGTTACTATCAACCTCCACCTCCATGTTTCTATTGAACAGCCAGGCATTTGTTAGACTAGACTTCGGCTCTTTGACAGGCAATACAGACCCTTCTGAAATGAATAATCAGCGTGATAAAAATATTAAAAGGAAAGAGGAAGACAAAGGGTCAGTGAAGGTCTGTCTGTCACTGCTTCAGCCAAAATTAACATATGCCTCACCATGACACCTTGAAGATGAATACCTAATTCTGAGGATCCAAGAATGATGAACACTATAAGAAGATGAGTGCATATTCAAATAGCCTGGCAGTCTGGCCTATTTTTGCATATGAAATTCCTTTGCAACTCAGGGTCAGGACCTCTGGGTCCTTAAGGAAAGAATGTGTGACTTGAAATGGGAGACTAAAAGGGCTGCTCGCATCCCCTGGCCTCCCAGCTGGGAGGACAGCATACAGATCAAAGAGGCTCTGTGAATCTTCAAGAGGGGCGACTGGGATAAACTTGGAGGGCATGCGAAGGGTCTGGGAGAGCTCCCGCTCTTCGTGCATTGCGTGTGGAAGTCCCATCTTCTCCTCGGACCATTTACGGCTTCTCCTCGTTTCGTTAATAATTCAAAAAACATGAAAAGACCACAGCTAGCCTCAGCCATAGAGTCCCCAGGGCGTGCTGCTAGCATGTTAAAAGCGTGAGTCACACAGTCCAGTGAGCACTGTGTTTACCTCACGTTTGTCTTGGCCAGCTGTGCTGTATTAGAGCAGAACGGGGGATGATGAAACCTCTTGTGACAGCCATTGCAGCTCCCTCTCTCAAACGCCCTCCTGTACTTCACTAGGTGACTCAAAGGCAGCATCTGCACACTGGATCTCAGCTCAAAACCAGCTAACAGCATCCTAGTCAGTCAGGAATCTAACTTTTCTCGTTACTGTTTATAATCTCTTTACTTTCAACTCCTAACATCCATGCTGAATAAAAAGCTTAAACCTCAGAAAGTTGCAAAGTTACACATGCTCATACAAATTTGTGTGTGTATATAAAGGCATTGATCACTGAACACTCTACTGTCCTAAAGTGCCGACCTCAGGATGTGACCCGTATAGATTTTATGGAAAAGTACATACTTAAAATAAATTTACCACAGTTTTTTCTTTTGCCCTCAAAACATTTAACTCGTGAAACAGCATGAAAAAATAGGCTAATACTGTTGTTTTACTGCTAAACCCTAAAGCTGTTGAGTTAAACCACCTCCATTTCCACCTCCATCATATCAGCAGGGAGCATCTGTTCAAAATTCAAAATCACAGAAAATCCAACATCTGTTAACCAGTTATCCATAGCCATGCAAAAACATCCAAACACAGGTGAGCGATGTGGTCGACGCTGTGTTCTCTTGGCTCCCAGCTAAACCTGTGTGTCTAAGTGTACCTGGCATGTCACAATAACAAAGGCTGGTCATAGGCAGTGAATAGAGTGTCTTTTGTAGCTAGAACCAGGATGACCAGCATCCCCTGTCGGGCTTCTACCACTATGAGAGAGCCGAAGTCTCTGGACCTCCAGCACCTAGTCTGCCAGCCAGCCAGGGCCCAGCCCGGAGAAGCCTGTCATCACTACCACAGAGGCCTCTATTCATCCCTGCAAAGACAAAGCCAAAAGTGTACAGCAGCCATCCAAGGCATCCCAAGCATCCAGATATCCACCAGCGATATCATTTTAGGCTTTTGTGAGCCCGTGCTTTGGTTTACCCGCCGTTCTCTCCCCACCCTTCCCTGCTTTTCGCTCCCTCCACATGAAGGATTTGTCCGTTTTGTGGTGAAAGGACCTCACATGCATCGCAGATCCATGGAGCAAGTTCATGAAAATTTTACAAATTTGCTTAACAACAGGTGTCAGGTGCAGGTTGTTATTGGGTCTTGCAACAGTAACAAGCAGGACACAGCAAACTTAGATGCAACACAACATTTACACACAATATTTAGCATAAAATTTAGCTATTGAACATTTCGAGGTTTGTAGCATGAACAGGTGACAAAAAGATCAGCAAAGCTTGAACTTGATCATAAACAAATCCAAAGAAAATTAAACATTTCAATCTGTACTGTTTGACATGAAGTCAAACAAAAACTAAAAAAGCAGGTGTTTAAATGACAGTGGGGCTCACATTGTCGGAAGTTCACATTGCAAGTTCCCATGTCAGACCCTTCCGGTCTGGCCCTCCTCTGGCCACACCGGGCCCCTGAACTCGGTGGTGAAATCTCCACCTGCTGATAGCATCAGCTGCCCCACTGCTGCCCCCCACCATCACCCCACCAACCCCTTCTCTCGGGCATGTGTGGCGGCCACTGATAAAAGAACTGCAGATAAGAGGAAACACAAGCTGTGATGAGGACCACATTGCCGCCAGGAGAACAGAACAGAACATCAGTCCAGTGGAAATGAATGAGAAGGAGAGATAGAGGGAGCGGGAGGAGGGGGAGGCAAGGAGATGAGAGAGGAAGCGGTGAGAGAGGAGAATGAGAAGGAGGCAGAGAGAATCTGAAAATGATTAAAGGAGAACACTTGGTAGAAGAGAAAAACGAAAGCCATTGTGTTTCCCCAGGCTAAAAAAGCAGAGAAGAGGAGGTTCTGTGAAACAAAACTTAACAATAATAAATACGAATGTCCTACGTGTTAAAGGACAAGTTATTCTATACAGTGTATTTCTGAACCCAACCGGCTTTTTATGAGATTTGGGAAACATGTGGTTTGTTTGAAAAACAAACAAAGAGTAACTGCAAGTTCACAGACAAGTGCCCATAAACACGACATGAGAAGTAGCATAAAAACATAGAGCTGTGTCCGCACAAGAATATTACTGCACAGAACACTGCTTTAACACCAAGCACTATTTCCTCTGCAAGAGCTTGAGCGAGACTGAACAACCTTCTAGTTGATGCTGGATTTAGAAATACTGCTCCAATAAAGTAATAAAGAAAAAGTGCATACTAAAGAGGAAGTGTGTTGTTGTAACGCTGCATCTTAAAATCAAGAAAAAGTGACAGCAATCACAAACTCCATCAAGTGACAAACATCCAGAAGACACAAACCGATCCCCTGCTGTTTACAGCTCAGTCCTCTGGAAAACAAGAGTGAATGTAAATAAATCTGAGCTGTTGACACGGGCTGAGAGTGGAGCGGACAGGTGCCACAATGACACCAGCGACCTCCAGGGGATGTATGCATCCCATAGCGGTGTCCCCTTTCAAGATGGACACCGGAGGGGACAAACCAGTTGGTCCACCCAGGGGTGTGAGCACAGCAGCAGGTCACTCCGCTCGAGCCAGAGAAGCACCCGCGACTTAGGCGACACTTAGCGTGCATTGTTTGAGGATCTTTAGGTATATAGTTGCTTTTCTGTCCCTCCCATGCCTTGAGACAATATTTCAGTCTTGTGGTGAAGTTGCTGAAATATGAAAATTACTTCTTGTTCTCTCTCGGGTCTTGTTTTTCTTCCGTTTTACATATCATTTTGGGGAGAACTCTTTGAAGCTCTCAACTCTGCTGTGCTTACTGTAAGTCACGCTGGATACAAGCAGAGCCGGCATGCTTAAAATGTAAACTAATATATATAGCTCAAAAGAATCTATTAGCCTGCATTTGACCAAGTAGGCCCTGCTCCTGGCCCGGCTCCCTCCCATTGGCTCAGAGTCAACGTAAAGTGTCCTGCTAATCCAACAGTTGTCTGGCTACACTGAAAGTCACCTCTGAGTCCAGCTCTAGCGCTCGTGTCAGGAATCCACAGGCTCTTTGCATACCGAGTGGCCGGATATCCTCTGGTTAAAGAGGGCCCTCTAAGCCAGGGCCATGTGTTGGTCAACTGGGGAGGGCGACAAGGGGTTGGGGTGTTTTTTTGGGGTGGTGGCCGGGATGTACAGGCAGTGCTTAAAAGGCCTTTAGAGTGACATCAGCATCACTTTGAGCAAACACAAAGCGAGGTGAAGTGAGAGCGGACCGTTCAGGTTCCATAGAAACCAGTCCATTTTCCTGCAGCTCCTCGGAGCCGTGCACCGCGCCGGATAAAAGTGCAGTTGCTCCTGCTCTGAGCCCGCGGATCTGTGCATCTGTGAATGGCTTTTGTGTTGCTGCCGGGGCAGAACAAAGTGAGTTCAGGTTACTGCACTCCTCCCGTTATTGGCCCACATTGTCTCTAATTATTCTAGCAAACATTGACACAGCATGTGTGGTCTCACATTTATACCCCCTCCCCCTTCCCCTCCCATGCTTAACAGAGTGAGAGAAGACAGAGAGAGAGAGAAAGAGGGCAGAAAACAGACAGAGAGAACTTATGAAAGGGAGGGAAGGAATGATGAGACAAAGACATGTACTTGCATTCACTGCTTTGTGCTTCATTATGATGCAATTAGAAGTGAAATTGCTTTAAGGTGTACTGCAATGCTTTGTTTGCTTTCTTGTTTTCGTGCCTGCGAGGAGAACGCAGTGTATACTCAGGGGTTTTCCTCACCTCTCTCCCATGCCACCTCAACTAGTCAGAGAACAAATGCACCATGCCAACTCAAGCTTTTAATACATGAGCGACCATGAGCAGCCAACAGGGGGTAGAGTGCAAAATGACAGAGCTTTCTAGGATGCAATAACCGAAAACAGAAAACAGCCACAACTTTAAAGCTCAATCCCACACTCTAATTTGAATTCTGAAGCTTTCCCGTTGCCTGGGTGCTTCTAACTCCAGCTTTTGCAAAACAATAATTATGACGAATGTATGCATCAGTAGCTTACCAAATCCTCTGTCCGTGAGCTTAGCTTGAGGCAATGCTGCAGAAAAGCTGACCCAAATATGCTACATGTGGTTGCCAATAGGAAACGGTTTAAAGTTAGGCACAAGGATGGTCTGGTCTAAAATCAAATTACAAAAATGTAGAAATGGCCTGTACCGGCGAGCTTTCTTACTGTAAAATCGACCGACCTGTTACCATTTGATAGCAGTGCCATAAACCCTCAGCTGAGTATGAAGCCATTAATGCAAAACTCACGTAAGAGTTTCTGAGCAGATCGATAGCAGATATTTACAGGAAACAATTTGAGCAAATGGACTGACTCATCTATTTCTAATTTCAGTTGCCTGAAGATTGGTTTTAAATACTAAGAGTTGATTCAGATTTGCTTTTATTTTACAGCTCTGAGATTTGATAAAATAGTCTTGCTTTGACAGACCCAATTTGAATTATTGATATGCTGAGCCTGTCATCAAGAATGACAAATGATACCAACCAGCACCTCAAAAAATAATGAACAGAATAACAGCAAGAAAGCAAATATATATATATACTTATATTACATTAATAGTATTTCCCAAAATGTTAAATGTTTCTTTAATGATATTTTAAGAATATATATGAGCCCCATCTATTGCATAAATAAATCTGCAATATACAGATTTCAGATGCTCATGCACCCACTATATGACAGAGAATGATGCTTCCAACTGACTGGTGAGGCCACTATCCAAATCTCAGAGCCACATCCCTGGGATGTGTTTACTTCAAAATGCCTGCGGGATGCATGTCACCCCAGGGGTGACAGTTTGCTATTCCGTTTGCATCCCACAGGCATGTGACAAAGTCAAAGGGCTGTATTGGCCCCGTCTTTTTCTGTCATTCCCATCTTCTCCCACTCGATCTGTCCTTTCTCTCAAAACAGTATTCTGAGAAACTAGATTCCCTGACATGTCCAAGGACAAGTTATCATTAGTGAGCCAAGTTTGTTTGGACAAAGCGCACACACACTGTCAAGCAAAGAATAGCCAAGATCTGCTCTGTGCCTCTTTTAAAATTGCTAAAAATGAAAAGTGCAGCTTTTACAGTGACATATGACAG
This sequence comes from Holacanthus passer, assembly GCA_025331565.1. Taxonomy (NCBI): domain Eukaryota; kingdom Metazoa; phylum Chordata; class Actinopteri; family Pomacanthidae; genus Holacanthus; species Holacanthus passer. The sequence continues at coordinate 8,184,378 of JAFREQ010000009.1, read as the reverse complement.
AAGGACGAATCTGGATAAATTGAGGAGAAGGGGTGAGATTGAGAAAGTGCAACGACATAATGATGTTCTCTTACTACATAAAACAATTTGGTCGTTCGGTCCACTTTCCCTCGTTGGCGACCTGTAATTTCAATTTTAAAAATGTATGCTGAAAAGAAATACCATGACATTTTCCCTGACAGCAAGGAAGGGACAATGAGGGGTGAACAGATGGACTGCAAGGGGACTGAAATGGACACAGCTGGCCAGGAGTAATTGTCTTGACCTTTTCATATACACTCAGGTTCACACTGAGCCATGGGGGTTTAGAAGGTGGTGGTGGGCAGGGTAGCAGGACTGCAAGAGTGCGGACAGAATTTGCATGACGAAAAATGTCATACCCATTAATGGTCTTTCAAGTTATTGTCTGGACATCTCCACTTCATTAGTAACTTTCTTTCTCATTCATCTAAAAGAATTTATAAATACATTTTAAATGTTAGATTGAATAAATTGAAATGTCTACATGTATCTGTAATAAGTTTTTAAACTCTGAATCTCAATCTGAGTCATATACATATATTGAGTACAGATAGACCTAATCCAATATTTACATTTTCCTCTTGTATAACATGGTGCAAACTTAAAAATAAGGATAAAGAAGGTCTACATAATAATTGTAACAAAAAAACAATTTACTCTAAAAAGTTCTGCATTCAGAAAATACATCCTGAAGCTTTTCTTCAGTGGTTGTCCATGCTGTTTTGTACAGTATCCCACAGTGTTTTGTAGAATATCTGTGGCTGGATGGTTTGGACAGCCTTTCTTCACCCACAGCATGAAGTTGAATTGTAGTTTCACCTAACAGCAGCACTTTAGAGGCGCTGAGCACCTGTAAACTAACACTGAAACAGAGGCAATGTGATGTGTGAACTCACAGTGGACCTGCCTGCTTATTTCACTGATACACAGGATCAGTGTGAATACAGTTATATAAAACTGCATTGATTAATTGTGAATTAAAGCAATTCAAATTAGTTGCCAACAGCACAATCTGATCAGAATGTTGCTTGTAAAGTCATGGATATAGTACTGAAACCATTAGATCATTAATCGGTTAGTTGGTCAACAAAGTTAATTAACAACTACTTAGACCTACTTATAATTGCTTAATTGTTAAGTCATTCATCAAGCTGAAATGACAATGAAAGATGCAAGCTACTTTTCTCTGTTGTACATCAATGTAAACATCTTGGGACTGTTGGAACAGAACAGAACAATCCATTTGAAATATATTTTCATTATTTTCTGGCATTTTACAGACTGAACAATCAAATTAAGAAATGCTAAAGAATTGTTATCTGCAGCCCTAGCTTTGGCAAAAATAATCTTTCATCTGGATGGTCCTCTAATAGTCATGAGCTGCTACGCTAAACATGCTCAAAACAAGGAGGTCTCTTTTTTTACAACCACCAACAAAGGCTTTGTGTGGCGAGCCTGAGTTCCACGTCTGACCCAGGATACAGGAGTTAAAAGGCTGACCCCCACATGAACTCCAAATAAATAAAAGTGCAGCTGTTTACTGCTAATTTAACATCAAAGGGACATACAATCAAAAAAAACAAGGGCGAGGAGAAGGGAACTTCAATCAGAGGCATGCAAATAACCTTTGGCAAACCGAATCAACAACTGTGAATTATTGCCGCGTGCTCTCAACAAGGGAGATACTTTCCCGCAGCGTGTGCCTCTGAACTGTCATGGGAGCTGTCAATGAGTTATCAACCTGATGATCATGGGGGCATTTTGAAAGAATCTCTGGTCATGCTTGGTTTAACACACATTACAAGGGAAGAACATGTGCACACTCTTTGCCTCACACACACGCACGCAGGCCCTGTATAAACTTTACAAAGAACAGACTCGACTCTGTTCCACCTGTTGTGCACTTCAGAAAACACCCTGTAGATTAACCTGCTGAAATCAGATAAAAACTGCTTCCCTTTCCAAGTCCTCCATCAAAAGCATAAATAAAACTTTTTTCACCGCGATCCTACATTAGCATAGTATCAGGAAGTGACCTAACACCTTCACCTGCAAGCTGTTCCAAACTCTGGCTTCAACCTAACACTTAAAGTATTTTTCTCACCGTGCTTGTGCAAGGGAACACCTCCACCTTTATTTGTATGGGAGCGGATTTAGCTCGAAGGCCTGCAATTACATCATCATTCAGTTTTGCAGAGCCGCATATCAGGGCCGGCATTACTCAGAGAGGCCTTTGAAGAGTTTGGCCCGGCCCTCGCGCTCTCTCTTCTTCCCTCCTCACCCTCCACCACCTCCCCCTTCAGCGCTGCCTTTGATGTTAGCGCGTGGAGCTGCGCCGAGCGTTGCGGCCTCCCAGGCCTCCCCGCCTCGCCTGATCCTATCTGCTCAGGCGGCACATTCATGTGGTTTACACCCGCAGCACGACTCCCAGCAGCTATTCACCCAGCCCTGCAGGCCCCTCCCTGATCAGGGTCCAGGGGCTGGAGAGGGACGCAGCATGGCCTGAGCTGCCGACGGGGGTCAAGGGGAAGGACAGGAGGAATTGTGGAGGCTTTATCAAAGCCCAAGGCTGTACTACAGAGCTTTTATTGGCATGGTATGCTAGTGAAGGTACTAGGTAGACCCGTGAAAGGAAAAGTAACACCTGACCCTTGGGGACTTCTCTTAAGAGTCAAATCAGAATGCATTGGCGAAGGTCTTACTCGTACAACTACAGAGGCAGTGACTGTTCTTAGCTTTGGGTGCAGCTGCACTGCACAAAAAAAAGAAACAGAAAATAGAATATGCTGTGTCCCCAATATCTTCAGTATACCCATGATACAGGAACGACATAAAAAGAAAGCCAATTTTTCATTTCAAAAATCTAGGGCGCATCTTTAGCAACAGGAAGAGGAGGAGCTGGGACGACGCAGCGATATATCTTCACTGTGGAGCCAGAAGACATGCAGCACTCTACCAGACAAAAAAAATGCGGAGATAACCCAGCTTGTTCTCATCTGACCAAGAAAGCCCAATCCATCATACCTCTGGCCCCATTGTGTTACAGCCTGGATCTTCCTCATTGCTAGAATTACTACATGTGCGTGCACACACACGCACACACATGCACGCGCACACACACGCACACGCACACACGCACGCACACACACACACACACACACACACACCACAAAAAAGTAGACTCCAGAAACCAGTGCAGAATAGGAGGTTTAGGGCAGAGATGAACATGATGGGGTCGGCGCTTCCACCTGAAACTGATTTGTCCCCATCTGGCACCCCTGTAAATGACCTTTGCCACTGTTGTGTTGGAATCCATTAAAGGAAACAAAAGAAAGGAAAATGAAAAATGGCAGGGTTTCTGACAGAGGGCCTGTCAGGAGAACCCCCACAACATTAATAAGATGCATTAGGCCGAGGGTGACCACGTGCACACAACCAGTAATGGCTTCTTTGAACAATGAGCAGAGAAATTGCAACTAGGGGTAAAACATATTAGTATGAATCAAAATGACAAGAGGGCAGGAAAAAGAAAGCGACATTGTGTTGTTTAGCCATGTGAGGCTGATAATTATGCAATGATGTACAGAAAGAAACACCGTCTTCTTGAACTTAGGTGAGTGGGACAGATCTTTAATAATCCTTTCATGAAAACAAACGTGAGTAGTAAGAGGATTGAGGGCACAAAGATCTAAGTATACTGAGAGGTAGGAGGAGAAGGAGGCAGATGGAGTGTATTGCTCAGAATGAAATTGACTCCCGGCGCAGCTACCTTCCCAGTCTATTGGCAAAAAACATACAACAAAAGGAGAGGCTGGCGTTGTGGCCTTCCACGGTTAGTCAGCACATTCCTGGCCGACAACAAAGCATGCCTCTGCCTGGATGAGCCACTGTGAGCATTGTCATTTCATAACCCTCGACCCCTTAGCTTTTGTTTTGCAGACCCTCTGTGTCAGTGGATAAAAATATGGGCCGAGAGGATGGACTGGGCCTTTCAGCGCTGTTTCATCAAATGCCGACAGACACACCAGGGGCCAGTCAGAAAGCAAAAAAAAAAAAAAAACCCACTCCGGAGTCTTTTTCATGTTTGACTTGTTACAAATGTGTTTCAGAAATAACCAGAGTGAAGACAGGCGGTATGAAAAATCACTTTTTCACCTGTCAAAGTGTGACATTCTCTTATGGTGCATTACCCAGCACTCATCATAGAAAAAAAAAAGTCACAGCCTCGGGGCAAACTGAATTAACATTTCCTCGTTATTGGAGTGTAAAGCAGAGAACAAACACAAGACGTTCCTACAAATGAACTCGGACACATAATCAATAGCAGATCAGGAGGAGGGTGACACTGGGGAATAGGGTTCCCCTGGGAGAGGCCTGGTCCTGGAAAGAAAGCAGTAGCAAGCACCAGAGCTGACTGCTAATCTCTCTTGGAGTGGAACATCAAAGATCAGCTCAGTCACTCAGCCCAGTGGAAACTAACATAGCTACTGGGGCCACCAGTACCAACATGCACTTGTTCCAGGTGGAGCTGTGCAGTGAGTGGAAATGAGAAGCTCAGAGAAGACAGAGTACAGGAGCCAGGCGCAGGAGAGGAAAACAGGGGCTGCAGGTTTGGGAGATAGTGTAGCCAAATAAAAGAGGTCTGGATAAGTATTAAGAGATCCAACAGGTTTTAAGATCTATACACCTGAATGATCACTGTGGGCAACCAGTACTTTCAGTTTGATGCTAAAAATTCAATTAGATTCCTTTTCAGGATTTCATATATCTACCATGAGTTTGCCATAGAATTAGTTGTTGAAAATGTTATTTGATTACTTGATCAGTCAATTTAAAGAAACTAAACAAATTTGATGATCATAACAATGTCAGATATCAAAAGGATCCTGCTAATCAAATGCAAAGCAGCTTTTTCTCATTTTATAATCACTGTAAATTCAATATCCTTGATTTTGCTGTCCAGACAAATGAAGCAATTTGAGGATGTCATCTTGCCTCTGGGAACATGAAATGGGCCACTGTCATTATTTCTAAATATTCATAGGCTTTATGATTAACTGAAAGAATTTTTGATGCCTTTATTAGTGAGTTGCCAGTAAAATTACAGGAAATGAGGGGAGACAGGGGTTGGGAACCATATGCAAGAAAAGTCCAGGGACTGGGACACTGGGGCTCATGGCTGGCACCCTACACCCCATGCCCACCAGGACACCACAATACAAATGTATTAACAGTATTAACAATTCATTAGTACGCACTGGTTATGAAGTAGGTTCAAGTCGCACTTGATTTTATTCACTGGCGATATAGGATGCATGACAATTTTTGGCTGCATCAGAAAGAGCAGACTGGTGGTGGGGGGTGAGAGTGTGTGTGTGGGAGGGGGTGTTAAGCAAGAGAAAGAGAAAAACAGTTTAGTCTGTTCTATTCCGAAAAGGGGAGAAACGCAGCCTCAAATTACTTTGGCTGGGACATGAAAGTGAAACAGGGTGGCGGTTAAGAGACGATAGCACTTAAAATACAGCTGCGACCGCCAAGCCAATAAATGGAAAAAAGTAGGGAGCAGCACTTTTAACCTTTTAAACCAGCGTTTGTGTACTGCTACTGTTGCTTTGGCGCTGGGAGTGGCCCGGTCCCTGGCACCTCCCGTCTGGGACCGGCCCATTATGGCCTCTTGGGGTTTCCAGCCTGTGGTGAGAAAGCGCGCTGGATGCCTTAAACCACTAAAGCTCTCATTATAGTCTAAATGCAGCGCGACACAACTCTTGCCAGCTCCAAGGTAGGAGCTCCAGTATTTAAGCTCATCGTTGTCTTAGCTCAAAACCACCACTTTCCCCCTGCACATCCAGTCAGAAAAAAAAAACTGCCACTTTCAAAGAACCACATCATGAAGTCTCCCAGCTATAGTTACTGGCACTTCATGTGCACGGAGGTGAAGTTCAAAGGTGAAACAGCTCATGGGTGTTGGGAAACTATAGCCTCTTCTTCCTGACGCTGGATTCAGAGGATGTCCCCGTCTCTGTGTCCCTTCTGAGAGGAAGTAGGCAAAAGCCACATTATTCCCTCTGGTTCTGGCCGACGACGCTGCGAGTTCCATCTGGTCCTCTCGGTGCCCCTGCCACGTCCCTGCCTCAGCTCCTCACTCACATGCTGACAGCACGGGCCTGCTGGAAATCAGAGGCAGATGTGCGCTCATGCAGTGCATCGCAGCTCATCTCGCTACAGGAAAGATGATTTGGCGTCAAGGAGACAATAGTGAATGATGAGCAGCAGATGGTGTTTCCCGTCGCATCAAACGTGTGCTAATCAGGAGAGCTGTGTGTGCTGTCAACAATGATGTGAATGAGAAAAACATGGTGGCTAGCAAGTGTGACTGAGCATCCAGCATTCCAGAAATTAGATTACATCTAGAAGCAGAGCACTATCAGCTGGTTTTGTTAAAATCTGCCAATCGAGGTGTCACCTGTGTAACTCAATCAGGTTGTTCCACCATTGCTCAAGTCAAAGCTGCTGCTGGTATGTGGAAACGTATAGCAAGACTACTAAACCTTCTAATATATGTAAAATATGAATCCAAAGCATTGAATAGTCTAAGTCCAAGTCCTCCAAATCAGGGTTTCTTCACTTAATTAATTTCTCTGGGCCCAATGTCCTGCTGGTCTTTCATTTTACCAGGCCATTTTCATTGTAGCAGTCAAACCAGGAAGTATTCAAATCTGGGACAAGAGACAAATACAATTAACTACCTGGCAGGATGGCCAACCTGCCGCAGTCTTGTTGCCAAGAATCAGAGTCAAGAGCCACTGCTGTAAATATAGTCTTAAAGTCATTTGAGTGAAATTCCTGCCGCTACACACACATAGTTTCAAACTTTGATGAAGTGAAAGTATGTTGGCACCGTCTTCCTCGATTTACAATAGGCCTTTGACACAGTGATTCATACTAAACTGCTGGTTCACTTCTTACCTTACAGGAAGAACTCAAGTCTGTGATGTTGAAGGGGTTAAATCCGAACCTCAAGTTATTACAAGTGGGGTCCCACAAGGTTCTATTCTGGGGCCTCTTTTATTACTCATGAATATAAATGATATGCCAGCAGCTGTGAAATGTAAACTCTTGTTGTACGCTGATGATTCTGCATTACTGGTATCTGTGAATGATGTCAGTGAGATTGTGACAGAACACTCTTAATAATGAATTAGAAAGTGTGAGAGAGCTCATTGATAACAAGCTGTCAATACATTTGGGTAAAACCCTGTTTGGATCTAAGAAGAAGCCGTCAAGAACAAGCATGCTGAAAGTCTATTGTAAAAGAGTTGAAATAGTATCTCAGACAAATGTCTCGTACTTAGGAATAACATGGGAACACTCACTCTCCTGTGAATCCATTGCTGCTATATTTCTGCTAAGTGTGGCAACAAACTCAAGCTGCTGTTTCGCAGAATAAGGCTTTTCATCATTTCAGTTCAGAAACTTCTCATGTCATCACTGATACAGTGTCATTTCAATTATGCATGTTCTGCTTGGCACAGTGGTTTGACAGCTAAACTTGGGAACAAACCGCAGGTGTTGCAAAATAATATTATTCCGTATTTATATAATCCATCCCCTCCAACTCATGCTGGTAGTGATGAATTCAGATGGGTATGACTGCTGCCAGTTCAGCTCAGAGTAGAACAACAGAGGCTGCATCATAGGTACAGGTATCATCAACGGGCATGCTCCTCAATACTTGTGTTCTCAGATAACAATGGGACATATTCAGCATAACAACAATACCACAGCCAGGGTGCATGTAAAGTGCTTCAAATGAATAATGTAGCTAGAAGTTCCTTTTTTTGGTGACAGCCTTCTGCTACACATCAAGTTTTTAAATATGAGAGGGGGGAGAAGAAGTCAGGTTAGGACATTTTTATGGAACGGGGTAACAGATTTATAATGAAATTTGCATGACATTTTTATTCAGCCGTCTTTTGTTTTTTTTCTGTCTGATAATCCATAAATCAAATCAATCAACGAATCATGTCTTGACAGAATGATTTAAGGAGACATTGATTACTTTAATATTTCAGAGCTGAACTGTAGCAATCAGGGAACTGGCTTGGGAAGCCTGGGGTTTGGACCTGCGGCCAGATCTGCGCCGTCATGCTTCCCCCCTCGGAGCAGAGTGAGAAGCAAATTAACTTAATTTATTATTTTTGGCCCCAGCAGCATTTGCCACTTTTCGCACTCTTCAGGCAGAGCTGAGCCGGTGTTAGCTTTAGGGAATTAGCAAGGCCAATTGGGAGTGTATGAGCGGTGATCGTGGTTGGGTCTTTGCTCAGGAACGTTGCCAAGCCCCCCTTTCCCCTGTATTTGAACCCATACCTGCTGAGGTCTGGCCATTACTGCACACACACACACAAGGTAACGCAAACCCCTCAGGACTCTGTTCAAACAGCAGAGGAGAGAACTAGAAGGCCCCATAAACCTCAGGCAGACCAAATCAAGCACCCTATTCATTGAACACAAGAAGGCTCAAACCTTGAAAGCAAGAAGTAGACAAGTGCAATGGTTGTAGAGGTCAGTGTGGACAACTGAACGCACAACCTAAATATTTGTGTTCAACCCAATTCCAGTGTAAGACTATATCCGTTACAACACCGCAGCAATTTCCCAACATGTTGCTGCAATGTTATTTCACAAGTATAGAATTCGCAAGTGGGGAATTTGATACAAGTTTAAAATTATACTCCTCAGGTTGTATGGTTGTCATCCATTGTCATTTTCAACTTTCATAAATCTCCCGTAGAATATATGCTGTAAGAAATTCAAGACCGTGCGCCGTGCTGGACAAACTGCCCCTCATTATAGCCTGACAAAATATAAGCTGCCTCTAAGTGGTCAGAAGCTATGTTAGCAAAGAAAGCAAACCTAAATAGATGTGGTTTGCAATGTAAAGCTGAGGTCCGACATTTCTGTGCGGTTACTGAGTGGCGCCAAATGGCCATCACTGTGTATAAACAGGGGCCATTTTTGTGCTGAGCATCCCTTACTTTGATCCCCCGCATATCATCTTTCTTTCACAGTAAGAGTCTGCATTTTTGAGGGAAACAAAAATGCACAAGTGCACTTAAAAGATGCTGTTGTGTTGTTGATACAGAGCGGCAAGGGGTGGAGAAGGGACGCTGCTAGATGTGGAAATTCAGTGCGAGTGCATATGACAGAAAAGCAAACGTGCAAATGAATCGCTGTCTTAACTGATCTGCTCATGCTGTCGAAATGACACAGGTGAGGTGTCTTGCCACCGCCACACTTGACGCAACATTGTGAACATGATAAAACTGAAATGTGTATTTGCACCATTTAAAAACGCCCCCGCCCCTCAACTCGCTCCCCCCACAGGCTGCATTGTAACCTGGCCTCCCACCACAGATCAATGATCTCATGGAGCTCAATAGTTTCTTCAGTCTGAGGTCACACTTCAGCAGCTACTGGCTTTTGCACAATAAATGAAAACAAAAAACCCCAACCATCATCTCTGCTGCACTTTGTGAGGCTTTGTTCATGCAGTGACACCTGAGCTTTCATCTCCTGCTGATCCAATATTTAACTTAACATCAGAAACGGTGACGCAGGATCCAATCAGTCACAATGGACTGAACTTGTTGGATCAACCATCCAAATAACTTTATGTGCTATAGATGCAGAGTGGATTTTAAAGATGCCTTTAAATAAGTTGATAAAACTTCAAAGGCTGGACACAGGCCATACGAAAACAACTTCACATTCAAGTGGCTCCCAATCATTCCCAAAGAGCTGAAGGATCTGTCCGTCCCTCCATCACAAACACCAATAACACAGGGCATGTTTGAGGTCAGGAAAATAAAACAAGAAAATCTTTGGCGCATGAATGGACCCTGAACTCTTACACACAGCAGCCAAGCAGATTAAGCAAGAATTATAAAACTTCAAATAAAACACTTGGCTCTGGAGAAAGAAAAAAAAGCTCCATATTTTCTACTCGATCAAAGTTGAACAGTTGATCCAAACATAACCAGCTCGGGCCAAGTGCATTTTATCATTGAGTGGAGCCAGGAAATAAAAAGTGCAACATGGAAGGTTTCATCTATGATCACTCAATTCTTCGTTAGGCTTCAAAAAACATTCAAATTGATACAAAAAAGCCAAAAAAAACCATGCAGCGTTGATACATAGTAACAGGCTGCAAGCGGCGGGATGTGTGCGCGAGTTTGCACACAAAAACAAACATTATTAAAAACTAACTTTGGGGGATTTTAAAAACAGATCTGTGGCCACAAATCAATGCAACTTACAACATTAGATCTAAGCACAAACAGGAGCCTCGGATCCATGTTTCTGTGCGTCAATGCGCAAAAGCTGCTCGCTAAAAGTTTATTTTGGGGAAACTTTTGAGGAAAACAGTCCCCAAACACTCGAACTTCTGGATGAGTGCAATTAAGTGCATGAAGCAAGTGAGCTGTAGACATCAACAAAATAACCTGCAAGAGCATGTTTTCCCTGTGAATGAATTCCACAAGATAGGAGCCATCTTGTGACCGCATATGCTTGCAAGCTTTAGTTCCATCCTCACACTGCACGCACACGCACACACACACACACACACCATGCACAAGTCCTGTCAACCCCCCCTCCACCAAGCCCCTGTGGAAAAAGTTTGAAGAAGGGCAGCTTGGTAAAATTACACCCCACTGAGGCTGCTCATTCCCCGGCTAGGGAAAAAGCCACTTTGCACGTACTTGCACGATCTCCCCCTCGGCGCTGATGGTGGCTCCAGCTTTGGAGAACCGTCCCTGCAAACCGGTCGTGTAAGTAGTATAATCCCCATTGGGACTGGACTCGAACAGAACCACTTCCACAAAGGCGGTATCCTTGGCCAGAGCGGTGCCCAGAGAAGCGGCGACCAGGAGCACAATCACCGGGACCACCGAGTCCGGGACGCGGTCGGAGCCTCTGCTCGGTAGGATCATCATCTTGCCGGTTGGATCTGCGCCGATCGGGACATAATTTCACACGGATTAATGAGTCGGGGTGAAGGTAATGTGGACAAAAATGCCAGTCAAGGGTTGTGCAACAAAAAGCGGAGCCCGGGCTGAAGCGTGTTTATTTCACCACTGCGAGCCTTGTCAACTACACCGCCTGCTCGCTCGCTTGCTCGCTCTCTCTCTCTCTCTCTCTCTCTCTCTTTTCTCACCCTCCTCCTCATCCTCCTCCCCCTTCACAAAGCGGATCTCCTTTGATCTGCAAACACGTGATTTTTTTTTTTTTTTTTCAGTTTTTTCTCTCTCTCCCAAAAGGGTTTTATATCCCCACCCACCGATCTTTCTGACCCTCTCCTCTGCACTCCCCTCTCTCAAGTGCCAGCACGCAGTTAAGGAGGCTCCGCCGGCTGCACATCAGCCAAACAAGGGGGGTTTAGTTTTTAGCTAAATAATCAAGTCATGCATCGGAGTTTGTGTTCAGGCAGTTGTGTTGGGTTGACTGTCGAGCTGAAGGGTTGTTTTTATCCACCGATGCGACCCTGGGCTGTCCGGTGGTGTTCGGTGCTGTCGTACCACCTTAAAACAAACACTCCCCTCCTCAGGACGCTTCATGATTTAACCGGGCTAATTTTTCAATCGGATTCAGATTTGATCACCTGCAGGTTACAGTGGAGTCAACAGTTTGCTTCAGTCTCATATGACGTGAGACAGGCTATAAAAAGTTTTCACATCCTTTTTTTATTTTGTTTTTAGCTCTGGCAGAAATAAGGAACTTTAATAAAAGTATTGCAGCTTTTAAAACATTCACCTGTGCATCTTCATGATAAAGTGACATACACTGATCTGCAAACACTGATGGTGTTTTCACACTTATTTGGCATCACTGTAGAATCACATTTAATCTTTTTTCTTTTCAGTGTTCAAAGGCACAAACTTTTGTCCTCCATTTATTTTATCATTTGTCTCTGTTTCATCTGTTCATTCACTAATGTTTATAAGATACGTTCCTCTCTCTCTAAATATATATACACATCTATAACATATATATGTACAAATACCTGTGCATTATAGATGCATGACACAGTGATTTTCAACACCCACCCACACAATTACAATGAAGCCATATCAATACAAGACAATACTCAGTCTACTAACCATGAACAGGATATTACCTGGCACTATTGTTGTTTATAGGCCTATAGATTTAAAGTTAACATTTAACATTTAGCTTGTAGGTTTTTATTATTTCTTATCTACCTTAAAGTGTCCTTAGGTTTAGTTTTATGATTCTTGTGTGTGATGTGGCTGCTATCTATCTATCTATCTATCTATCTATCTATCTATCTATCTGTCTGTCTGTCTGTCTATCTATCTGTCTATCTGTCTATCTTTAAATGTCCTTACGTAATATTGAGGGAAACTCCTATAATTCTCTTTCTCACACTTAAGGCAATCTTTTGATCATCTTCATTTCTCTTCCAAGACGCTATTTAGTCATGATCTGTTGTATTGCACACGAATTAAAGGCAGTTCACTTGCACACATAATTGTGCACCAGTCTTTAGACAGATGGCTCTCCAATTAACCATCGCTTTTGATCTTCAAAGTAGTTGTCGTCATCAAGATGGGCCTGACAAGCTAATCATACATCATTTCAGGCATTTTACAACCCTCTAAATGTTTAAATGTAATTTGACATAATTTCTATCTGCAGAGAGTCAAATTAGTGGCTGGATGGAAAAGTTATAATCGCGAGCAAGTTTGTGATTCATCATGCATTTATTGATAAACAGCAATTTCATTATCTGCTCTATGTGTGGGGATATCCTGCATTTCTCTTTTAAACAAACTGTTGCTCTTATTTACTGCAGAAGAAGACAATTATTTCCCAATCATTCTCTGTTCAGAATAAAGGGCCTATTGTGAAACGTCCATGCTGACCAGTTCCTGGAGTACATCTTCTGCCTGGTGCCTTTTCTTTCAGCACATCACACTGTTCATTATGTGTCTGCAAACACACACACACTGTGCCTTGAAAGGACACTGAAAGAAAAGATAAACACACGCTATCTTTTCATTCCTACAAAAGAAGATGATTTGAATCTTTGTCCAGTCGAACAATTAATGAAAAGTGCTTGCAGTACCACGCAAGTGATGAAGATACTGTGCCTGCATTGTTCTGTCTTTAATGCAAGTTACGAGACTTAAAGGTGGCGAGTACAAGCTCTCATTTGAACGTGAAAGCAGACATCTTTCAAAATCTTACAATAATGCACTGAAGTTGATTAATACCACTTTTTAAAGGCCTGTCTCCAATAATCCCACCAAACTGGCCTCTTGCAAAGAAAGCCTTTAAATGATGTGCGAGCGCTGCACAGTGATAGATGTCCAAAAAATCCCAGAAAACAAGGTCTCATCTTGCTGTCAGCTGTGTGGCAGTGTGATTATGAAAACCAACTGTGAGGACGTTTTAGGTCAAGAATGCAGCCGCCTCTGGAAGAAAGCATGATGGTCAACATGTGTTCGGACTCAAAAAAGAAGGGGGGTGGAAAACAATTCAAAGCTGAAACTTAAGAACTTCTTCAGCGCCTCCGGCATGACAATAATTTACAAATCACATTGGACGTCACTCTGTTTTATGAATCCTGATCCACTCCACATGTCCCGTATCTGCCTTGTGACACTTTCTCACTCACACTCACTCACACACAATTTCGCACAATGCAAAACAAGATTAATTAAGTCAGATTTACATTGTCAGCTTACTAATGGACCACAAAATGCATTAGGACAACAAGTTATAGTGATAATCACAGAGAGTCTTGCTCCTCTTTTATTGCAAGTCTGCCCTCTGCTGGTTGCTGCAAGTTTTCAATCCAGGAGAGATGTTTAAAGCTGCAACCCCACTTTTGTAGTTTCCTTTAACTTACTTGAAGTACATGACTTACCTTTCAGATTATTTAAAGAGAGTGAGGTGACTCTTTGGTGGCCCTTAAAAAGACATATGATGATTTTCGAGAACAGGCCTTATTCTCTTGCTTCCTTCCTGACAAATTGTCCCCCACTCCCCTCCATATGTGTGGTTTTCATTTGACAGCAGCTGCGGATCCTCTCCTGACGCTCCAGTGTCTCACTACATCAGTGTCTAAACTCAGGCCACCCTGAGAAGAATCAGCTGTCCTCTTGTTTAGGCTGAGAGAGTGCCGAGGATGAGAATGACTTTGAGAGATGATGGCTGGCTCGCTCCGTGAGATAATGTGCCATCTCTCCCAGCAGACTGGATGTCTGTGGGCTGTTCTTTTTCCAGCTGAACTTGCAGAAGTAGGATTCAGTGGCTAATTTACGACGTTTTGTGTGATGTTAAAATGCTGGATGGCTCCTCTCTTCTGTTCTCTTTTCATCTCCTCTCTTTCAGTGAAATACTGTCTTGCCAGAGCTGAAACAAATGGTCAAATGAAAAACTATTAGTTAATCATCAAATAACTATTGGAAACTATTTGGATAATTGATTAAATGATTGAGTCTAAATGATGAACACTCATTACACTTACAGCATCTTAATTATTAGGGTTTTTTTCATTTTTGACTGTGAGTCAGACAGATTAAGCAATTTGAAGGCATCGCTTTGAGCTTTTTTTTAGGAGATTGTTAAGGGACCTTCTCTCTATTTCCTGACTTTTATTTAGACCAAATTATCACATTAATCCATAAAAAGAAATGCTTAAAATATTCAATAATAAAAAATACTGGTTAATTGCAGCCCTGAATCTAGTTTAGTCAATATATTTGTAGCATGGAACATTAATTTTTAAGGAGATGAATTCATCTCATAAGAGGCAGAATCATCCTCATAATCTCATTTATGAGGATTTATGGGTTTTCCAAAGAGATAAAAGCATATAAGTAGCAGTTGCTTTCATGGTGTCTCCAAATGAATCTATTGTACCATTTACTGTGTCCGAGCCCTCACGTGTCCATCCAGTTTTCCCCAGAGCTACTTCACTCTTTTACAGATTTCTATACGTCATTATAATATAACTGCGCTGATAGGCTGCTTCTTCTGTGTGCAAACCCCTCTTCCGGCCTGTCACTGTGAATAAGAGTTTGTCCTTAATTGACTTGCCTGGATAGATAAATAAATAAATATGAAATAAACACAAGATCACGGGTTACTAAGAATACCCAAAGGGAACATTTGAATGCGTTTGATCAGCCCTTCAGTGCAGCACTATGCGTACCAACCGGGCACCCAGCCTCTGTGAATTGCCCCTTTGTTGGCATGATGCTGACGTTATGTTTTAATGAAGAAAGGAGATGATGAGGAGGGGGAGCATTTACATTCATGGCTCCGAGAAGAGCGCATCACTGCAGCATATTATTACATAAAGCAATTAGGGGGCCCCACAGCCCCCAGATTATGGGAGATGCTTTCCCCATGATGACACAGTATACGGTGATGACTATTGACTCCAGCCGGCCCAGAGTATGTTGCATGTTTGCAATGATGTCACTGCACAAACCCCAGTGGGAAACTCTCATGAAATGTTCTGCGATGAATTATAAGTTGAGAGGACTGAGGGGAAAAATACCAGCACTGAGGGAGGGATCGTGGAGAGGCCCTTTGATAATAATAATAAAAATGTTATTTATGGCGTGCCTTTCCAAACAAGTGAGCTTTCATGAAGATTTGAAGTTAAAGCGGCTGTAATGAATATTTTTTATAATAGCAATGTGCTAAATGACAGTGTGAAACAATGTGAAAATGTGAAAGCGGTCGCTCGTAAAGAATTATCACCCAAATCTGCAGCTCGGCCTTACGGAGCTTTATCGTGAGTTTCATTGTTCAGCTGTCCAGTCCACAACTTTACTGTTTTGATTTATCTTTTCTGTTTTTGCTCACAGAATTGTTTTCAGGCCACGGCAGGCAGCTGTTTTCAGAGAAAAAACTCTAACATTGTATAATAGTGGAGCAAGTTGGAGGCGACCAAAAACAGAGCTAAAGGAGAGTGAACACTGGACTTATGTTCGCCAGGTAGCCAGAAACATGACGCCAAATAAATGCTCTGCTCTGTAACTGCTGGTTGTGTGAATAGGCAACCGTTTGCTAACAAGTTTGCCACATCAGCATCAAAGGTGACGATATGTCAATATTGTGGGCACAACTTTTTTTCTGCTGCCCCCAAGTGGCCAAAAAATGCAGATTTAAAGCTAGAGTATAACTTTTAAAAGAAGAAATAACACAAGCTTCCTTTTAGAAATGTGATTCATAGCCTCACTTAAAATGAGACTATGTAACTTTTGAAAGAAGAAATAACACATTCTTCATCTTAAAAATAAAAAAGTTGAACTATAAGCAATAAAATACAGCATTTCTAGTTTTAATACATTCAGTAGTTGTGCTGCTAGAGTCATACTCAATCTGGCATTACCTGTAGCTTATGTTGGCTTAAGTTAACATTAGCAAACTTTAGCTAGATATTCTTGTATAACAGCACTAAGTTTGTTAACTAATAATATAACTCTAACCTTTTAGTGTTACAAGGCAGGAAACATTATCCCATTATTGTCATTTATGGTTGCAGAGGCCATTGTACAGTATAGGTTTACATGAGAACATTCAGTAAAATCAAACACTAAAAATTAAAGCAGAAATGTACAAAATAATTGCAGGGATAAAACAAATAGGTAAATTATTATTGAGCCATTCTGTGTATATATATGTGCTTAGAGAAGCTATTTATGATCATTATCCAATGTTAAAAAGTGGAACCAGGTTGTACGCTGATGAAGAGCATAAGATGCAGTTGAAAACTCTAGAAGAAACTAGAAAATCATATTTTGTTTGTCAAAGTTTTACAATGCATTATTGATTTCCCAAGCACCAAAAATAAAATCAACCTTTTAATGATGAATATGACATCTAAAGTTTACAGATTTTTCTTTGTTCAGAGTCCAAAAATATACCATAAAAAAATTTTGTGAACATCTGTATCGCTATCATAAAAATACTCCTCCAAGTTCACCTCGTGCAGAAGACAATCAGTCCAAACAGTCTGAACACGTCTTTCCCTTCTCTGTATCTTTAAAGTTAATTAAGCTCTATAAAAGTAATTTTATCTGACCAAAGTTTTGGTCAGACAATTATAATTACAGTATCACCTTTACAGTGGACAAACGATAGCATCAATCACCTACTTTTTTAAAAGTGTTCTCCAATTTTCAAACAGCTCATAACTAAATGTTACAGGCTTTGAAGTCCTAACTATTCAGGGGCTGGGCCCTTTCCTGGTCGGACCGCCCCTCTCGGATCTGGCTCGAGGGTGAAAGTCGACTTTGAAGTGCAGACTAGACCAGGGGGAGGTATTTCAATAGGCCTCTAGTGGAGGGGTAAAGTTGCAGCCGTAAGGGGGGAGGGAGAAAATGAGAGAGGAAAAGGAGTGAAGGAGAGAAAGAGAGGAGGGCTGTAGTCTTTTGAAATGAGGCACCTGTACGTTTGAGGCTTGCAAGAACAGGTATGTTCCCAGGGGTTAGGGGCTTTGGAGAATTCAAAGTCATTTCAGTCAGCTCCAATGCTCATAATCTGTTCTGAGAAGTGAGGAGGATAAGGGGGGATATGATGTTGATACACTCACACAGGCGTGAACATGTTCTCAAAGGACTGGATGGATGGATGGGTGGAATCTGTGCTCACACACACACACACACACACACGTTTGTATCACTATCCCCGTGGGGACACTTCACTGACATAATGCATTCCTTAGCCCCTTACCCTAACCTTAACCATCACAACTAAATGCCTAACCTGAACCCTTAAACCAAGTCTTAAGGCTCAAAAAGCAGTCTGGCCACCAAAAAGTGATTTGGACAAATGTGGCGGCTTGATTTTCTTCCCTCTGTGAAAAAACTAATCTCTTACACATAAGAGCAACTGAAAACTACTGAAAGCTGTAGAAACAATATGTAGGTCATCTATATTATGACAAAAAAATGGAAACACCACAATAGAATGGAATGGAAATGGAATACCACAAAGAGCAAAAAAAGGTTAGTGGCTGATGTCTTCATTAATGATCAAAGAGAGAAAGAGCGAGCAGGCTTTGCCTTGTGGCGACATGACGGGAAAGTGGATGAGGAAACAAGACAGAGAGGAGACAGATGACGACCCCTCGGGACACTGTGTTTGTGTGTGCGTGTACATGCACAAAAACGAGTCTGTTTTCATGTTTGCTAACTTCTTCCACTTCACAACCTCAGCTGCTAAAGCCGCAAGATTTTTATCTCAAGATCCATTTGTATCGTGAACATTTACAACAAGGAGCTGGAAATGTCGATGCACCAGAAAATGAGGGAACAGTTTGACATTTTGGGAAATAGACTTTCTTGACAAGAATGAGATGAAAAATTTTGATACCACTGTCATATCTGTCTGTTAAAGAATTTATGCTGGACTCATGTAACTCTGTCTTTTAGTGATCCTCTAATGTAGCCTAGAGTTAACCTTTTTAACAGTTTTTAAACTTTTTTGCTTTGTATGTATGTGTATGTTTATTTCTTTTAAATAGGCTTACTACTTACACTTATTATGTTTCAATAATTAATTTACATATTATATCACTTTTTTGATTCATTCATTTTCATCTTACTTTTTAAAACTGTTCTTATTTTCTTGAAAAAATGTGCTTCGACACTTTAAAATATAAAATGCTGATTTTCATAGTGACTCAATGTCTCAATTTTTTTGTTTGTTTTTTGACAATTTTGTTATGTTTTGTAAATAAATAAACACATAAAGCCCCTAAACAGCAAGTAAACAGGACTGACCAACAATGGCTGAAGTTGCCAAACAAAAACTGGTTTCTCAACATAAATAAGAAGAAATCTATAGGCTTGGATTTATCAGCAATAAAGCTCATCTTGCCAAATTTTCTCTCCCTCTTTCCTGCTTACTAATTGTCTTTTTAGCCTTTCTAGTCTTTTATTCTCTCTTTTTCATCTTCATTCATCTCCTCTGTGGCCTTGTCTCCATCTCTCCCCCACTAACTCCCCATCACTCTCTCTGTGATGGTTCCCGTTCAATAGCTGCTGACTACAGGCACAGATCATCACTCTGCAGAGAAAAACAATGTGCCTGAGCGCCAATTCCCAAACATCCAAATCCCAGAAATCTGCTGGTCCACACGTCACATGTGCTGGTCTCAAAGAAGGGATCTTGCGTGAGAGAACATGCTGACACAGTGCAACATTTTGCCACATGTGCCACCCAGTGGTTGGGTGGTGGTAGAGATGTAAGGGTGGGGGTTTGGAGAGAGGGATGACTGGAGAGCTGGTTGGGAAAAATGTGAAGTGTGGTTCACCATGACTGAAAACTGATCATCTTCCCTCCTGGGTCTCTTTGATGTCTGAGAGACTTATTTTGTTTTCTGCTGATTTCGTGGTAATGGGTGCACACACACACACACACACACACACACACTCAAAGACTCTCACACATACACTCACAACAGTGTTGAAGGAGACATCAAAGGGACTTCAGTTCAAACTAGTGGCCGGTGGACATAAATTCAATTTCCCCAGAGAATCAGATCTTTGTATAAAGCAGCAGCTCATTGAATTATTACTTTACTGTTATTTTTAACTCAGGTTTCGGCCAAAACTGAAGTGCTGCAAGACAAAGATGTTTTTATTCTCACGTCTGCAAACAGAAAATAGTTCAGTGGCTATTCTGGAGCTTTCAATGATATCAGCTGATGGAGATTGCAAAGGCTCCTTGTGATGAAGATGATTCATTATTTATTTTGTTAAGAACAGCAACAAATGTTTCTTTCACAGCCAAATTGCCTAAAAGTTTACGAAGATGAATTAAGACAGTTTTGGCAAAAGCCCAGTTCAGACCCAGTTCGGTAAAATATCTGAGGGACCTCTCTTTTAGGATTTCACTTCAGTTTAATAGCATAAGGAAACAATGGATCATGTGTATTATTAGTAAATTAACATCACCTTTCTATGTCCAGCTATAGTAAAATATGATATATATTAGATGCATGGATTAACTTGTTGGGTGTGGAGAAGTTGTTCCTCAGTTCACCACAGTGAGGCAGAAATGAGCTGCTGGCCATGAAAGGTTTTCTTATTTTAACCAGTTTAAATTTGACATAAACTAGTAAGTTCACATTTAGTTTAAAAAAGAAAATCATCCAATTCTCCTATTTTTTGCAGTAGATTTGTTTATTTGTGGTTAGAAACAATAAAGTTTTTAAATGTCATCATTGTTTCAGTTTGATGCGAGGAATTGTTTCATGAAAACCCTTGACAAACAAGGAGAGCAGATTACAGCAGTGAGATGTAACTGCTTTCAGTGAAAACCTTTCTTCTTCACATTAAAAAGTTCAAGTCAGAAAAAGGGTTTGTGTGTGTGTGTGTGTGTGTGTGTGTGTGTGTGTGTGTGTGTGTAATTTGCAGTCACAAACACCAGAGGTCAGTAGGACACACGACTTCTGCAGTGGCAGTACAGGCTGGTGTTAAACTATGTCTTTTAACACTCTTGTTATAGGATGCCTGCACCACACATATCTGACTTTCACTCTCACAAAAGGAAGAGGAAGTGACAGTCATGAAGGAAGACGCAGGTTATGATGAGTGAGAGATTAACTTGGGTTTCATCAGTTTGTGCCAGACATCTTACTTCTTGCCTCTGTGTTGCATCAGATCAATGTTGCATCACAGTGGAGCCAATCATATCTGTCCAAGTACAGACCCAATCTTGCATGTTATTGTATGATACACACATGTGATGATCAGCTTCTTTATGCCTCAGACAAATGAACATGAACATAATGAAATAAGACTGATTTGGCATTTTTCATTTAGTTCCAATTTCTTAAAATGATGCTCAGTCAATCCTAAATGTGTATGCGCATGTAAAATAAACCAATGATTCACATGTTCCATCTTATCTTACTTTGACGTCATGTATTAAAGTCAAGTGAGCACAACAGCATTCAACAAGTTATTACGAGGCTGCTGCAAAGTCTTGCCTTTCTGTACCTGAACATCACAGTGTTGTCGCTGGCAAACAGTGTTGTTGTTGTTAGTCTGCCAGTACAGTGAGAGCAAATGTGGCCCATCAAACAAAAAGAGCGCTCTGTCAGCTCTCTGTACTAACAAAGCACGGCTTATCTGGGCAAACAAAGTGCTTGCAGAGACCCTAAGACAATTATGGAGGGGACAGACAACAAGCACTGTTCCACTGGTTGGATTTAGGTTAATTTATACTGAAAGATGTATTTGGCTTGATTGTTTTATTTCCCATGATGTCTCTCAATTAAAGGCAGGAATGTCGTTTGGTGCAGAAACAGTATGACGGATGGATTAATTAAAAAATGTGTGATGCATCAAAGACAGAGAGGATTTTGTTGTTCCAAGAGCAGGGAGATTTATGTGCTACTAAGAACCGTTGGTGTCTCTCTCATCTGTTTTACTGCCCGCTTAGACAGAAAGTGTACATGCAAAGTGGTGGGTAGCTTATCTATACAGAGGCTCATACACGCATACACGCACTCACACACACTCAGATAAAGAACCAACTGGCTGTGGAGTGACTGGTATACTGATATCAAAGAGCTGAATGAGTTACTGCTGCATCATTATTCAGTGTTAAGATGGGATGACGCTGCAGCAAGTCAACAGTGCTGCTTTTGCATGGCTGCAAAGGCTTCAACACCCACAAAAGCCTGGGTGGAAACCATACAAAATAACTGGCAAACTGACATATGAACAACCAGAGAGAAAAATGCAACTCTTATGATAACAAGAAATAAAGGAATAAAAGCAGGTAGAAAGGTAAAGAAAGCTGAGATCACGGTTTGCAGATATTGGCAATAACAAAAAAAAACCCTGAGAAAAAAGAGACAGAGGAAGATATAGAGGTGGAGGGTGTGGGAAGGCTCCAGGCCAAACAAACACACCAGTGGATCGTGGGTAGGGAGTGGGATGTGCGATGGGGAGGAGGTATAGGCAAACACACCGAGCAGCCGCCCCCTGCAGCTGGCTGCTGTCCCAGGGTGTGACCCCGCTCACCCCTCATTGTCCAGCCCAGCTCAGCCCTATAACACCACCGTTTACACCAGTGCCCGCCCGGGTGAGCACACAGGGGCGTTACTGTTTACCCTGCATGCCATGTCTGTGTTGTAGAAACCAGGCCTTTCCTAGAAAAACAACAAGCCACGCTAGGTTCGCAGCAGCCTCTAATTAAGTATTTGGTTCTTAATTACAACATGAGTGCATGAGCTGAGACATGCTGCAATCTAATAATGTTGTTTGTGAGATTATAATTAAGAGAGAATGCTGTGGAGTACTGTGTAAGATATCCAACTGATGCTGCTAGCAACAAATTAAGCTGCCAATATTCAATGTTTTGTGCCAATATGGAAATATCTTTGTTGTTTTTACGCCAGAAAACACAAAATATTCAAACAGAATTGTCATAGATAAACTCTCCATCAGTTCAAAATAATAAAATTCTTGCAGATCACTAATCAGTCCCAAGGTTTCTATGTCACTGAAGAGGTCTGTTGTTGTTCACCCTACCATATTCTGTTAAATTTATTTGATTAATGAATTTATGTAAAAACATAACTAAACACATAAAATATGCAAACGAACTAACATTTAATCTTATGTAACTGTTTGCAGGGAAATATTAGGAAAATATTTGCCATCAGCCAGTCCTGTCATTCGGTGGTGACATAATTCATTTAACCATGTCGTTTTTAGGTTGTCTGGACAAGTAAATGTCATACTAAGTAAGATGTTCATTAAGTTGTGCACCTTACCCAAGGCACTGAATTTATTATTTTTACAGCAGGTGTGCCCTCGTGCCTTGAGCTAACCTCATTAGGTTAAACACAAGAATGTTAAATAACCAAATATAAAAATGATCAAATAAATATGTGTAGTTTATGACAGGAGGGGAATTCCTGGCATATAGCTTGAAACCAAATGTATTAATTCAACAATATTAAGTGAAACCAGGCTTGTCCCATTAAGTTTTTGCTTCTAAAGGAGACTTGGCCGAGAAAAGAGCATGAAGACGAACATAAAATTTGCAGACAAACAGCATAACACAACCTACTGAGACAGAATATTAAAGTCCGCCCTCATTCAGCAGACGTTTGAATACCACAGGGTGCAGTTTTCATCTGGCAGGCCTGCTTATATCTTACATCACAGCTATGTCACCATCTGGAAGAAATCAATATGATTTATACGCCCTGAGATGTTCTTTTTTATGCTTTTGGGATTGGTCCATTATGAATTGTGGCTTGAAGGATCCACCCACCTTAATCACAGGCACCAACTTTAAGCTCCAGGGAGGATCCCCACGTCTGCATTTGTGAGTGGATCTGTATTCGAGTGTGTGTGTGTGTGTTAAGGCACTGGCTGAGCCGAGCGTAGCAGCCAGCATGGACTATGCCTAGGTTTAACTGTGCACACAGTCTCTCTCAGAGCCTCCAAGGAAGATTATCTGAATCCAGGATGTGTAACCAATGATTTACTGCCGACACTGCAAATAATGTTAGTCAGCCTGTCTCATGTTACAAAATATCAATTACTCTTAAAATACTGTAGGTAAACACTTCTGCTATAGGTAAACTCAACAATTTCTATTTTTTCCAAACAGATCAAATGATACAGGATGTCTCAGAAAGATGTGTCAATAATTCATAAAAGGAACAATAAGGCAGATCAGTGATGTAAATATTAAGGAAATCTCACACAAATTAAGGAAATTCTACTGACTTCTTCTACTACAATGAAGCTCAATTTTAATAGTTAAATATTAAATCTTCTTTTATGCGTGTGAATGAACTGAATACAAACAGTAGTCTGGAAGCCAAGGCTGTCTTTTATATTCAACATTTTTTTGCAGAAGTTTCCAGTACTTAACAACCAGTTTCAAGCCGGAGGCATTAACCAGACTAGTAGAGAGTTTATCGTTGCAGATGAGAACAAACGAAAATGCCATAAATCCTAAAACTCATCCAAAAGCGACCCAGAAATTAAAAGTGAAGCTGTTAAAGGTGCGAGCTGTAAAATTTATTTTCTCAATAACCCAATCCTTTGCTTACATGTGCCATTTCTGATGCACCTAGGATCATTTTAAACTCTGTGATTGGATACTTCTTCCCAAAATGCACAATGTGAGTAGTAGTTAAAGTTTACCCTCATGTTTCTTGCATAGACAAGCTTGGACCTTCAACTTTTTATTCATTTATTTTATCAAAGAGACAGATATTTTCCCACTTAAAGTTTGTTTAGCTAGTATTAGGATAAGCCACTACAAGCTACTGGTCATACCAGACCAAGTAAGGCTGTGGCAACAAAAACATCTGAGCGTATTGAACTGAGGAAGGGTGTGATTTATCGCGAATGAATTCATCATTTAATTTGTAAGAGGAAGAATGAGTTTTTCTTGCTTGAAAGATTACATACTCTCACTTTAATGGTGTCTGAAGGAATTTCTTGTTTTAAAGCCCCCTCAAAATCAAATCTTCAGTATTTTGATTTTAAACAAAAATTAAAGTTGATGTTGAGAAAAACAAGTTTTACTTATTGGGAGTTTTCCACTTAAAAACTCATCCAACCTACATTTTCAGGATTGCATGTATGTGTTTTGATCAGATTTGTTTGACAGTGCTGGACACACAAGTACACAACCACACAATGGTCATCACATCTGGTCAGGACCATGTCAATGTTTAATATACACAGTCTGCCATTGAATCAAGCTTTGGTCTTCTGACTCCAGTCATGGTTGACCTCAGCGTTCTTACATTAACAGCACCAATTAAAATAATGAGCTGAAGCTTATAATAATTAATCATGGAAAAGAAAAAGAATTTGGATTTAGGTACCAATTTGCTTAAATAGAACTTGTGTTTTGACCTTTGAAACATTTTCAGCATATTTAAAGATCTAGTAGATACTTAAAGCAATAGTTTTGAGAAATACATTAATTCACTTCCTGTCAGAGAGTTAGATGAGAAGATCAACCACTTTCATGTGTGTTTGTTAAAGGTATAGCCAGCAGCCAGTTAGCTTAGCATAAAGACTGGAAAAGGGGGAAACAGCTAGTGTGGCTTTACTATTTAAGAATGTAAAAACAACAATTTGCCATTTTACAGGATGGTGGACTATTTCTTGGCTCTGTGCAAGTTTTAAAAAACAAAACATAACGTGATCTTTACATGAGTGTTTCTGTGTTTCTGTGCATGTAGTCATTCCCTGAAGATGTTTCTGATTTGGAACACCAGTTTTTAATGAATAAGGAGTTTCAAGAAGACTCTCGTCAAGGCAAAACCTCGTCACTGCATGTGTACTTCAAGGTCTAACTCAAGTATTCTCAAAATGCACTCTGAATCTCTGAAACCAGTCAGGCAACAAACGGCTTTAAAGTTAAAGAGTTTCTTGAATGTCCTCGTCTCACATTGTATTCAATGAGTGGAAATTGTTTGTTCTTACAATGTGTAGTTACACCCATGTAAGCACATCATGTATTAAGAGGATTTTCATTAAGTTCTTACAGAGTGTTAGTTGGTGGTTACAACACTATGGGTCAACACAGTGGCATGAGTCCATTTAATGAAATGTTGTGAAACGGTGTGGACTGAACATGTGATTTGCATTTTGAATGTACAGAATTTGCAGAACAAAAGCATTTACTTGACTTTTAATTAACACCTTGCACATCTCACACTTTGATTGATGATTGAATGTGACAGAAGTGTGACACACAACAGTGAAAAAGGTTGGCCAAAAAGGTTTGAATTCTCCAGAGTTATTGCACCTGAACCCCCTCTGGGTTTTACATAACATATACATAACTACAGGAGGCAGCGGTGGAAAAAGTACTGAGATCTTTTACATAAGTAAATACCACAGTGTAAACACACTTTGTTACAAGTAAAAGTCTTTCATTCAAAAGTAAGTGAAAGTACAAGTTACGCAGAATGGCCCATTACAGAATAATTTATATTACTATAATTAAGGAATATCTTATCTTATCTTGTCTTATTGATTAATTTGATGTACACATCACTTTAATGTTGCAGCTGCTAAAGTTGGGGATCATTTTAATATCAATTTTAACATTTTAGGATAGATAAAGTCTTTTTTTAATCTTAAACTATAATACATCATAATTTAGTTGTTGATTATATTTTGTATTTTTAATCTCAATCCGGAAGTAATTAGTAACGCAGGTTGTCAAATAAATATAGGGGAGCGAAAAGTACAAAATTGGCCTTTGAATTGTAACAGAGTAGAGGCGTAAAGTAGCAGAAAATGAAAATAAACAAGTACAAGTAACTCAAAATTGTACAGTACAGTTGAGTAAATACACTTGGTTATTTCCCACCATTGAGAGGAAGTCACTTCAACAGTGGCGAATGTGACACTTGTCTCATCCATGATGGGGCATCCCCAACTGACTTCCCAGGTCAAAAATAACCAACTGCATTTTATCTTATGATGAGAGGGTAGTGGATGATCTTTGCCTGTTCTCTCCCTTGAGTGACATAAAGAAACCTGAAAATAGGAAATGTGCGCTAGGAAGTTCAAAGGCTATTTCCCTATTTGATTTATAGCTTGTGGCAAATTAGTGTTAACTTTCATTCATGTGGACACAAATTTCCCCATTGTGAGAGAAATAAAGGAATATCTTATCTTATTAGTTTTACCTATTTGCTATATTACTGAAAGATGAAGGAGATCCTGTATCTGAATCCTGTTTTCTCTGTTCAGTACTACACTATGACACACACACACACACACACACACACACACACACAGCATCATAAATAACTGCTCTTACTTTCTCGGATGTTGATTCTGTCGTGCCAGTAAAGCTCTACAAACAGGCCAGTGTTTGCTCTAGCTGCTGTAGTTACTCCTGCTGAGGTGACAGACATCAGGGGCAAAGGCCTACAAGCTGTAAACAATAACCAAGGCCAGATACTGCAAAAATGTGAATTCCTGTTTGAGGACAAATATCAGGAAGTGAGCGTACTTGTGAACCTACTTGATGTGTTTCTTTGTAACAGGTTCTGAATGAGGCATGTTGAGTTTGGCACCTTTATCTGAAATGATGGGTGGAGGTTTGTTGACTAAATGTTCAAAGCCACTTCAAGTTTTATTGCAATGGCATCAATTGTTACACAGTCTTGTACTACATAGTCTTATTATCAAGGTTGTAAACTACGGCCCTCCATTCAATACATGTGATGAATGTAAAAACACACCTCTTGTTTTGTTCAAAGTTGAACAACAGTGTGGTTGCTGAACTATTTCTTGTTACTGTCATCACATCTTATTGTTTTTCTACCAGTCTAAAGAGCTACTCCTGTTTTGTGTTATGTACAGTATGACTTCTACACGGCTCAGGCAAAGCACAGTTTCAATTCAAATCTTTTATAGACCTACTTTACACAACGTTCAGTGTTATAAAAATCTGAACTGAAATTGTAATGTTATCATAATTTGTTATTCCCCACTATGGGATGAATAAAGCTATATCTTATCTTATCTTATTTGATCCCAATGTAACAAATGAAAATGTGGATTTTTGATCAAACGGCAATAAATTGATCATCCACTGTGAAAAAGTCTAAAGGGTTGTGATTTTTAAAAAGTGCAAACAATGAAAAATCCATAATAACTTAATGCTACTAATTGTGTTAAAATTAATCTCTAAAACCTCCTTCAGTGGAGGAAAAAAAATAAAAATAATCTTTTGACAGACAGGAAACTGGCAAACACTCCATCACACCAAATTTCCCTTACAGGAAGTAGGCAATGAGCATTTCAGGGAAAGCCATCAGAGTGGCAAAACCTGTTTTGCGATGCTCCTTCAAAGAAAAGAATGAGGATATTATACTGTTCAAGACGAAGAACGGGAAGCATGAAATGCCTCAAAGATGCCAAAAAAGTTAAAAAATCTAGAACACATCTGATAAAAGTCCAAAGAACAACCTGTTATTTTACAGTGACATTTATGTTCTCAACATCAGATATGAAATCTAAAAAATCAATGTGACCTTTGGCCCTTAGAGGCAACATAAAGTACTCAGTGCTGTTTGTTTTTGTTGGACAGAGAGGTTGTAAATGCAGTCCATAGATGCATTAGGAACAACCAGCGAAGATCCAGGAAACTCCAAATCGATGTCACAGCTCCACGATCAATACAGTGAAAGTACTCAGGGCTTATAGTGTATTGATGTGAACTGTGGACTGAGCGAGTGTGTATAATCTGATGCAACCCCTTGAAACAGGAGTACACACTATCAAACAGATCAGACTGAAGAACAGACTATGACAGAATAAGATGGCTAAAAGGACACATTTTGGACTTGAAACAAAAACTGACATTGTCTCTTGACAGGAAACTCCACATACGAGGAACTTGAAGTTATTTTTCTTTGCAACCAGACTGAAACTTCAAATGCAAATTAAATGAGCATGGGCGACCAATCAGGGACCGCGAAACGCTTGCGTCAGAGCGGCGCGAGCCAATCAGCGAGCACCACGACGGTAGAAAAAGCATCGCAGGCGGAACTCGTCTCGAGCAACTGAAGAAGAATCAGCCGGGATCCATCCAGGTTTTTACCGGATCCAACAGGGACGCGGTTATTTCTCATTTCATACACTAGGATATACCGTCATGGTGGTGGTGGCAGCAGGGACCGGCGGGGCCCACAAGGTGCTCCTGATATCGAGGAAGCAGAGCGGCTCCTCGGATGGCTCGCAGCCGGGCTTCAGCCGGCCCCTCTCGGTGGTCCTGCCGTCCGCGGCCAGCCAGGCGTCCTCGGACTCGGACTCCAACTCCTCCGCGGGGCCGCCGATCAGAAAGAGACAGAGGCTCACACACTTGAGTCCGGAAGAGAAAGCACTACGAAGGTTAGTTTCACCAAAATACCCTTTATTCATCATTATATTTGAGGGTGAAACTACGTTTTTTTTTTAAAGCTCATTGTTGGAAGGAGGGACACGCCCAAACATTGATCCATATGTGGAACAATAGTAACGAGATTAGACGTTAAAATGGCAGCTCGAGAGAAACCGGGTCAATGTTGCGTCATACTTTACAACAAAGCAGCCAAAATGTCGCAGTGACGCATTTAAATATTTGATTTAAGTGTATCACCTCTGGACTTTGCTCCAGCTTGTCAAACTGCTATCTGAGTGCTTTCACGGAGCAGGACTCTGATATCCTGATTATGCCTGCGTGGCAGCAACATGGCCGCTGATTGCGCATTAATGTGAACCCGAGTCCTGTCAGAGCTGAGTCAGCATCATGGAAAGAGTGTGTTATAATCATGTTTGTTTGTTTTTTTTTTCCTCCCAGGAAACTCAAGAACAGAGTCGCAGCTCAGACAGCGAGAGACAGGAAAAAGGCCAAAATGGGGGAGTTGGAACAGCAAGTCCTGGAGTTGGAGCTTGAGGTAATTTTTTTTTCCATCTTGCAGAGTCCCCCATACAAAAACACTATTTAAAACCCATCTCACCATCACCCACTTTCCTCATGCCCCCGCATCATATAATAGCTCTTCCTGTAAGATGGAGTACTTATGATGGGTCAATAAGTATTAATGAGTACAGTCTAGACCTGGTCTATATGAAAAATGTCTTCAGATGACTTCTGTTGTGGTTTAGCAGTATATAGATAAAACTGAATGTCATCTGATGTTCAACTCAAACACATCTCCCCTCTTCTGCAGCTGTAATCATATCAAATACACAATTAATGTTTTGCATGTGAAAAATGAAGCTACCCTTTCCCCCCTGTTTGGTGCAGTTTCATTTCTAGTTTTGGTTTGTTTCACCCAGGACACTTCATGCATCATTTCCCAATAAACGGTCGCAAGTTTCAAGTACAAACATCTGCTCTCTTGTCCTCCTGCAGAACCAGAAACTTCACATCGAAAACAGGCTGCTTCGGGAAAAGACAAGTGGCCTACTGACAGAAAATGAGGAACTGAGACAGAGACTTTCCTTGGACACCCTCGACTCAAAAGAGAAGGTGAGATTGTAGCGCAAGCTGTAGAGGGAAGTGGGATGGGGTTGGTGTGTTGTGATTGTTATCTCTTGAGAGGAGTAACTTTAATTGACCCTCTTTCCATTCTTCTCATCACAGGTTCAAGGTCTGTTGTCCAACGGGAATGAAGCAGGTTTGGGGATCGGGTCTTCTGAGTCCGCAGCACTCAGGCTACGTGTGCCTCCGCAGCAGGTGCAGGCCCAGCAGTCCTTAAATCTGAAGACTTCTCAATGGATACAGACAGTTCTGACTCTACAGACAATGAGGTAAGTCTCTAAAAAAGGAATGGCTCCTTGTTATGGGAAGACAGTCCTGAGATTTTAATCCTGTTTGTAAGAAAGCTCTGTAATAACACCAGAGTCAGGTCATGGGTTACTAGGCTAATCTGTTTTCTCCCTCCTCCTTACTAGTCTGATTTGCTACTGGGCATTCTGGACATCCTTGACCCAGAGCTGTTCCTCAAGTCTTGCGAACAGGAGTGCCAGGAGCTGCAGGTGCAGCTGGTCGGAGGGGGGAACCCAGTACCTGCCGCCACACCTGCGACTCTGGGGTCCCCATCAGTTAAGCTGGAGGCCCTTAATGAACTGATCCACTTTGACCACATCTACACCAAGCCCGTGGAGGAAGTGAGCGGCGGGCAGTGCAGCGACTCGGAGAGTGACACAGAGGAGAAGATCGACGAGGCTACCATTCACGTCGCCGAGGTGGTGGTCGAGGAGGAGACGGTCTGCGTCAAAGACGAGCCGGAGGAAGTGGTCATCCCCAGCTGTAACAGTCACAGTCAGGTGGATGACTTTCTCTCTGAATCCTCCTCACCTGCCCTCAAAGGCCTGGATAAGGAAGCCTGCCTGGCAGACACCTACAGCGACTCCGGATACGAAGGGTCCCCTTCCCCTTTCAGCGACATGTCTTCGCCCCTGTGCTCCTGGGACGACATGTTCGCTACTGAACTCTTCCCCCAACTTATCAGTGTCTGAATCCAACCCCTAACCCGTTAAGTTATAATATATACACGTAAGAGCTCATGTGTAGTGTTCAATAACTACAAACAAATAATGCTTTATAATTACATAGAACACCACTGAACCCGTTCATATATAGGCTAAAGTTAAGCACATAATCTCCTTTTTTATTACAGCAGGTCTGTACCACTGGTGATTCTGCATTGACTTGTGGGAGATGGACTTCATGACCGCTTATTTTGGCATCATTTAATTACTGCAGAGGATTTAAGATTGAATACAAATCTTTTGCTCGCTGTTCATGATAAAATGTGGGTGGAATTCAGTATTACTGTAAATTAACAGTGGGACGGGGACAGATCATTTAAATATTATTTATTTGTGTATTCGCCTTCGGAGTCGTATGTCCACATGTATAAGACGCTTTCTTCTAATTTGTTGACCGCTCTCTATGTAGTCTAATTACTGCATTAAAAAATTTTGCATTGCATCTTGTCTCTTTTCAGTCATTGCAATTGTTTATACAGTGAGAAATGAACAGCTTTGACGACTTATAACATGTAAATATTGAAGTGTGTCACATTAGGGGTGTTTGTGGTTCTATCAAGAAGTAGTTGATCAGTTGACTGTTTTACAACACTTAAGGTTGTTTATCAAGTAAAACTACTGGTTACAGCTCATCATGCCTTTTACTGCTTTATACTGTCCACCAAATATCTTGGATTTTCAAACAATGGTGGCACAAAACCAACAACTCCAAGGTGTCACGCTGACATAAATTTAAGGTCATGCAAGATGATAAAAGGATGAACATCTCACAGAAATCTTTTGGAGGTTGAACTAATAGCTCACACTAAGGCTACGACCTGTTATGAAGGGCCGCAAGTAAATATTGCTTCATTTGAAGGGGTCACAAGCCAAAAAAGGTTTATAAATGACAAGACTAAACAATTATAAAAGAAAATTGAGATTAATGAATACTAAAAATGCTAGTTGCAGCCCGAATGGAAATATCATCTTTCTGCCTCACAGGTTTCATTAAAAAAACTGTAGCTCTGTTTAGTGAAATGCTTCTTAAGAATCATGTGCTTGTAGCTTGAATTATTTTACAATTTAAATCACATCAGTGGAATCAGTGTTACTCCCAGACGTAGTGGAGATAAGTTTTAACTATGCATATGAGGGTTAATGAGATTGAATGTTTACTGAGCTCTGTTCAGTGTGAGGGGTCAAAGGTTGGTGTATAGGGAGTATTTTTTAGAGAACAGGTTTATCAAATGTCCATCTGTGTAAAGCTCAATTTTTTCACAGTTATCTGTCCAACTCTCCAGTTCTCGTCTGTGAAATAATCTTACACATGTGCGAACACAGTGTTTATATTCCCTATCTCTCATGTGGCAGCACAACCTTGCTTTTCTGGGAAGGGGGCCTGCTTGTATTACATAACACTTCTAATGTAACTGGGAGTTTCCTGGGAGTCTAACCTGAGACACTTTCAGTCTTTCCTTTCCCGGCAGAAATAGGTCAGTGTAAGTATTGTTGGTGTTTTGGCCTGGTGAAGAGAATAGGCCAAGTGGGGAACACACCTTTCCCCCCAGGTCTTTATACTAATCACAATGAGATCTCTTTCTATATGTTAGGAGGAGACAGTCGCCCCTTTTAAGTTCCTGAGGCTGTGATTGCCATGACCCACCCATTGAACAAAAGCCCCTGGAGTCTCTGTTGTTGTATGAGCTGATTAGATCAGGTTTTCAGATGCACCAGCGATGTAATTGATCTTAACTCTGCTGGGCCGGATGCCTGTATCTGTTAGCTTTACCTCCTGTTCAATGATTGCATTGAATGTTTCACCGCAGCTACTCTTGTTTTGGAGTAGGTGAGAATGACGGCAAGTTAACTGGAAGACGAAGGAAAAAAAAGATGCAACTCAGCTATTTCATTGTAATTTGACCTCCATTTTGTCTTGTTGTGGTAGGTTGACAGAAACCACATCAGCCTTTGACGTAGTTTCAGCTCAGCTACCCCGAAAGCGCGTGGTAAGAAATTCACCGTTTCCTGCCTTGTAGGTGCAGACCACAGCAAAGACTAAATCAGTCTTACAGCTGTTGAGCTGAAACTGAAAAATATCTGCTGGAGCAGGTCTTTCAATTTCAGGCTGTAGATTCTGGTTTATTTAGGGACAACAGACTTATTTCTGTTTCTATTCAGTGTATGTGAGGGACAGTTAAGGTTTTAGTTTTTTACACCCATTGGTTAGGTAAAATAAGTGTTTTCATGTTTTAGTAAATCAGCTTGCAGAGTTTGTCAAGAGACATCTGCACTTTTAGGAGTTTTCTGAATTAGATATAAAACATGCATAAATCCTTAAAGTCGCTCAGCTGCTGTTAGTCTTTTACTTTTTCCTCTTTCAGTAAGATCCACTCAAAGCGATTCCTGCTAATATAAGATTCCTGCCATGATTCTTGTGATGAAACACATTTTTATCATCACTGGACATCTTGAAGGTGAATTAACCTTGAAGCACCCAAAATGGTTTACTTTCAGTTGTTTTGAAACTCAACACAGTTCAGAACTGATATTCAAATCATCATCAGTAAACTGAAGAACATTTGAACATCTGCTCTGTGCTGTGAAATAATCAAGATGTGGACTGTAATATTCATGTAGTTATTTAGGCAGACACTGACACTGTTACCCTCCAGCACAGACCCCATGTCATCTGTGGACATCTTGCATCAAATAACATAATTTGGATCTTGCTATTGGCCATAACATTGGCTCCTCCAACAAAGGAAGGATCCTTCAATGGAGGGATATAGTATCTAGCATTCAGGCAGTATAAAGGGGCACTGCAATGTGGTTGCATTTTTTGTCTGAGAGAATAGGTGAAAAAATGTAACTTTGCACAAGACAATCACAGAAACTGCAACAATCGACTGATGAGAGAGACGAGGGCTCAGGAAAAACCAAATGGCACTCCAGCCTACTACAATGCAATTGGTCAGATCACAAACGCTTTCTGTCCCCCTGTTGGATTAAATCAGGGTTGCAGTTACCATATTTGTCCAATAACTTAGTCCTCTGCATCATGTTATATCAATAATTAAAACCCCCCTAAATTAATAATAATAATTTCAACATATCATTGGCTTCAGGAGTTTGTTTCCGCTAAAATCTCAATAATGATAAAAAACTGATATGAAAGTAGGGTGAATAATTACTGTATGTCAACAATGTATTACAGAAAACTGACCCTGGATCTGCCACAAACGATGAACACATGACTGCTGACAGAGAGAGACTCTGACACCGCTTAAGACCTCATGTAAACTATTTTCGACTGTATGTGACTTGTGACTTGTTTCCTTTGGTACTGGCTTACATGTTGGGATGCACAGTGTGTCCTGTAGCCCTCATACTAAATAACAGCCTGTAGTCCAAACTCAAATTGATGAACCCTTGGATGTATTGCGAACTGCGAGATGTACGTTGCTAACTCGGTTCTGAGTGCACCATAGTCTGGATCTAAATATATGATAGCTTGCCCTGAAATACAATACTTCTTTGTGAGATTATCCTTAGTTTGGCACCTTAAAATGCTGACTACTGTGCCTTGTTTTTATCTGTCGGAACAAGGCCTGAATCATGCCAACATTTATGGGCCCTTTGATGTTTTTTGATTTATCATTATCGCCTCATACTGGATAAAGGCAGGCTCCAGGTCAGTGTGTTCCTCTAAACCACTATGAAATCAACCTGGTCCTGGATGTCAAAGTTCATGCTTAAATTAGAGCCAGATCTGTCGTGCTAATATGACACTGTCGTCACCTATGCACGGCTTTGGATAAACCTTACTGCAGGCCTCGAGTTACTACGCTCAGCAGTATTATAAAGAGGATTGCTAAACCCACACTGGCAGCTGCCTCTTCATTGTAAATACAGGTTTTACAGTTGGAACGTTCAAGCTCTGCCGACTAAACTGTAAACAAGCGTGCTCGAAATGTCAGCTAAGAACGGGACAAATCTGCTCAGACACAATGACAGAAACATTTTTATGCGTTGAATTAGCTCTACTTTGCAGGAAAGGATTCTGAGAGAGAAACGAGCAAGTACCAGCTGATCAAACAAGGATTTAAAGACAAAGTTAGTCGAGTGTAAGGCAAACAGGGGTCAAGGCAGCCAGAAGCACATAACATGGCTCATGTGATGGTTTTCTCATGTGAGAGGGAATGGTAATGGTGTTGCTGGGTGGGGGGTGAGCTTGGGTCACACTCCGAGCAGCCGCCGAGCCTCCAGGGCTCGATCACATGACCCGAATGAGGAATGAAAATCAGTCAGACCTTTAAACCCTTTGGCCTTCTTTATTAAAAAGCAAATGAGTGGCTGATCACAAGCTGGGAAGGGGAAGGGACGAAGCCTTGGTATTCAGGGCAATTTATGAATGATTCAACCGGGAAAAAGTGAGTCATCGCCCCCGTCATTGCCAACAAACAACATCTGTCGATCTCTGTGCATGGACATGGAGGAACACGAATCACCAGCATGTTCAAAAGGCCACCGCCGCACTCCTGTTAATGTTGCAGGAAAGAAGGCTTGTTCATCCTGCCTTCCCGCTTCAAAAGGTGTGTGTTTCTATTCTCCTTATTCCTTTATGTCTGACTCGTTCTTCCAGATTCCAAATGATCATTTAACAGTCAATCATTAGACAGAAAAAAAGCCATCAATCATCAGTTTTCCATCTACGTTATCCTCTATGAGCTGGTCTTTTCATTGAAAACAAAGAACCCTCAACAGAAAAAACAATACTAACATGACAATCCCAAACCTCCAGCCTTGTCAGGATCCATTCAGCCATGTCTTAGTTGCATCACAACTTGAACGCGTGTGCAAACAAGAAGCTGCAGACGTATGTGGCCAGTGACGCACACATACCAGCATGCACTTATATACAGATGCATGCTTTGCTCTTGTGCTCAGTCAAGGTGGCTCAGTCTCGAGCTGTGAGAGAGATCTCTATCCTCAGTTACCAGCGGCAACAAAGGATGGTCAGTCGAGTGTGTTAATGCATGTCTGATTCGCGGCACTGAGCCAAAGCCCACTGAGGGAACAGTCAGGCTACTTATGGGAGTCAGATGGCTTCCTGAAAGTCAGAGGCTCCGGGCATCAAGTTTCCACATCACACTCGTGCAAGTTACCGTTTGGACCACAATTAGCTCCAAACTAGTTGAGTTGTCACAAACTGCTGCCCGTACACACAGTCTTCAACTCTGATCCAAGGTGAGCACAGAGAAACTCTCTCCCTCCAGCAGATGAATGTGAAAACAGCCTTCTAGTGTCAAACGTCTGCACAGTGTTTGACCTTCTGCACAGTGAAATAACGATAAGCAAAATAGATTTGAGTGTAGGGGGAGCTGAAATATTTGTAGAGCAAACATTTCTGCATGATTACATTCAGTGTAATCTTAATTATCACTTCAAAGTTCAAAGTGGAAAATTTCATTTCCCAAACAAGACTTTTGTTTTTGCACTCAGAAATTATACCCCAAGTATGTTAATTAGTGAATGGCCACATAGAAAGCATCAAAACTAATAAGTGATGACTATAAACACTTGTTCAGATCCATTTAGAAATAAACTCTCATCTTAAAAGAGAGACAACATAACCATCTTTTGCTTTAAAAAGGAACATTGACAAATTCTGAGGTCAGTGATGAGATGAGACAGCAGGCGAGGCTTCCTGGACTGATATTTAATAGTCGCAAGCTAATGCAAACTGCGGATGAACTGGCGTTACACATTACACAAGGCTCCATTGCCATGGTTTCACTTCCTGTACTCGTGGCAGGTCTGCAAGAGGCAGCCTGTCTGCTGGAAGAAAACATTAATCACTTGCATTCCTCCTACACAGCGTGGCAGATTCTCCCTTTGAAGCTCTTTCAAAGGCAGCGAGCCCACGTAACAAAGATTCAGAGCGGATCAAGGGGATTTAAACTGCACAGCACGAATATCTTTTCATATCATCTAAATGGCTTCAGCTTCATAACCTTGACACAGCTTTGCATTTTACTTGATCTGCAATCTAATTCAAATTCTCAGGTCCTAACTTTCTAAGTTTCTCTCCCTCTAACTTTTAGTGTTGCACCACAGAGCAGAACACTGAGGTTAAAGGCTCATGCATCAGCCTGTGTCAACCAGCAATTATAGAGTCTGCTAAAACACGATCACAGA
Source organism: Holacanthus passer (assembly GCA_025331565.1). Taxonomy (NCBI): domain Eukaryota; kingdom Metazoa; phylum Chordata; class Actinopteri; family Pomacanthidae; genus Holacanthus; species Holacanthus passer. The sequence goes on along the minus strand of JAFREQ010000009.1, from coordinate 8,147,071 downwards.
GCCAGACAGACAGGCATGGACACACATATGCAAGTTAACTACAGTCATTTCTTTTTGGGAATTTGATCTTCCATGCGTTTTCATCAGGACCACCTATGCTATCTGAGATAATAAACATCCCTGAGTTGTCACAGCTTGAACTGTGTATGTGGTAATATTGAGCATTCCCGCAGTGACCAGGTGGAAGAGTCAGAAATCAATAGTGTTACTGTCAGGCAAAAACTTTGTACTGTATATCAGCTTTTTGGAAACTTCAGTTGTTGCACAATGATATGCTTTTCAAACAAGAAGAGTTCACAGTGACTCTGTGGCCCATCGTGCAACTGATCAACACACTCACCAATATTGGCCTCACAAGGCTTTTACTACTATCTTCCTTTGAAAAATATTTGCCTTAGTCATCAAATGTAAACAGAGATAAGGCTATTTTATTTCCGCCACTCGCTGATGCAAATCACAGAGAACAACTTGATTTAGGTCATATTCCAAGAAAGATAATATGATCAATAAAAAGCCACAAGCGAGCTGACACACTGTTCTGTCATGGTGGGATATTAAATAGCACCAGTGGACCTGCACACTTTCACCACTGCTCCCACAACAGGTGGTTTCCTTCGGTGGCCTGGGCTGTAAAAGTGTCATATGTGTGTACTTTAAACTAAAGCTACACAGCTATTTTGGTCAGCGGTGAAGACAGCCTTTAGCCTAGCTGCTGCGACACTGTGACAAGTCACTTTGAACTTGGGCTTGATGACATTTGTCACAGTGACAGTAAAAAATCCAATGAATCACCAGTTTTTTTTTTGTCCTGATCTGTGGACACAATATGAGGGTAGAAAATTCAAGTGCGTGAGTGACTTTGAGAATGGCATAGGGACCCCTGACTGTTTGAGCAGCGATAAGAGAGTGTCCACATGTGCAAAGAGTCAGCTGCAGGGAATTTATCTGTAGGACAAAGGGCTCAGCGAGGGAACATGCAGGAGCAGGAAGACACAATAAAGGAACTGATAAAAGCCTGTCGTGCCGCCATTACAGTGCTTACTTTGATATTTCAGGAAGTCTCATCACATCGCAAGGAGTGCAACTAAAACACAAGATATATATGGTTGCTTAAATGTGAAATTGCAGGAGCACTACTGCAAATAAGGTCTCAATTTCACACCATTGATTTTACTACAGCTCAACTTTTTTTTTACATAATAATTTCGAGATGCAGCGTTGGGTTGCACAACTTTTCACCATTAAGCAAACACTTCTCTGTTCCTTTCCGTGCAGCCAAATTCACTTTCATAACTACACAAGCATGGAGAGCCTGCCGCCGTTAAACTGGAGAGTAAATATTGAATTTTCCTGTAGGCGGCTCGGGCCGTTGTGCTTTTGATAGGATCTGGCAGAAAGAGCACAGGGTTTTAAGATCAGGACACCTACACGACTTCATCCTCATCTGGTGTCCTGAAGCAGAAAACAGTGTGTGCTGTTTAATTAAACATATTTTGCTGGCACATTTGAACAGAAATGACTTCAGCAGCTGTTTTTACTCCTGCTGCTTGTAACAGTGGGGGATTTAAGCTTGTTGCAGTTATGTTCACAGCAAAACCTTTCACCAAAGTGATATGTAGATGCCTAAAGTCCTCTTAAAAAGCAACTGTTCATTTCTAATCACATGCTGTTTTTTTTCTTGTTCTACTCCTTCCACATATAAGTTTTAGTTCCTCTTTCATGTATGTTCTGTTGCTTGTGCTTCTTAAATGCGTCCCTTCATTGTGTTTTTCACTGAAATGTTGCACTGTGCTCTGATAGAAAAAGATCTAAGAAACGCAGGAGCTCGTACAGTATGTCTTGGATGGACCACACCATGGTCATAACCACACTCCATTGTGCCACCAGCAGACCAGCCTTGCAATAACAGCTATTTTTTAAAAAAATCCTCCCACACAGTTGAATCACCGTCCACCCAGTTTGTGCTTACATCTTGCATCATTCACAACTGCTCGGCCCTTACCGTATGAACTCTGCGGAAACATGCACAAGCAGAACCAGAGGGGCGAATTTCTAAATACTTAACAAGGTACTCCAGCAATTTAGTTTGGTACTTCCATGAAGCTGGGGCTCTTGTGAGAGACAGATTAAAGCTCCACATCTTTTGAGCTCAACACAGACTTTCTACCAAAACTGAGATAATCCTGATCACATCACCACGACACCATCGGAGTAATTTTCCTCTGACCATGACAAGTGAACTCATCATCATGTGTAATATTACTGGAGTTCCCCTTTAATGTTTGAGCAATCACCTGTGTTTGAATCCATTTTGAGGCTAAAAATATCACTGATAAGCAAATGGTGAGACGATAATATACAACTTTAAACTACAAACCTGTAATCATGAAACCTTTGTAATTAAGACGTGACTCATTAAACGTCTGACTTTTAAAAGAGAAACATTTTCAATTTTAACCACAGCTTCTTTTTAAACCAGCTTGCTCATGCTCTCTCAACCTAAAACTTTTTTTCCACTTCAAACCTATTTTACATTTCACTCATGTGCATAATTATACCGCTTTAAGTCCACTGACTGGCAGCTATATTTAATATTCAAACTTTTGTTTGCCATCTTGTGGTCTAGACACTGTGCCCTGAGGCATGAGCTCTAAAACCTGACTGAGAAGTTCAAATGAAAGAATGCTTGTTCCCCCTCATGTTTTCCTCTGCCGCCCTACACCTCACCATCCCCCCCGCCCAAGGCCAAGTCAGGGGTGTGGGGGTGGGTTGAGCTCCCAGACTGTGTGGCATTCCTGAAATGAGTGCTAGCTAGAGTGCTGCTGAACCCGTTCACAATCCCACCCCTCCTCTTGCAGGCAAGAAATTTTCCCCTTTTCAATCTATGCTGTTGCACTATCACACACACACACACACACACAGACACACAGACTGAAGCAGATTTGCCCCATCTCACATGGAAAAAAAAACGCAGTACATGTTATCATAAATGATAAGGAGGACTGGAAGTTACTAGAGGTCTTTTTCAAAAGCAGTAGTTAAGTAACACATATTGGCAAAAAGTCTGCTTCTTCTAATCATGCATGTTATGTATTGTGTTTGACAAACATAATTTTCATGTCTATAAAGGAATCTCAACCACACCAGATTTCAAACATTCACCATCACAAGAGACGATTTCAGTGATTTCTCCAAAATGCTGATCGAGACAATGACCACTTCTGTGTAAATACACTGAGAGCAAAGAAAAAATGGAGTCATGCTCCTTGTATGTGTACACATGCCTGGCCAATAAAGCTGATTCTGACAAGCAAGTTCATCTTATCATATCTAACAGACAGTTGAGTCTCTTTCATTCACAGCCCCATCAGGGGTGAGGCGGAGTCAAAGGTCACAGTAAATGTTTGGCTGGGTTTAACAGCACAGCAGAGTGTTGGTATATTAGATTGTTTTTCCTTATCACATCGGATTGTTTGTGACATCTGTGTTTGTACCTTAGCAGAAAAACAGATGAGTTTCAAATAGGGGCCTAGTATATTTTATGTCTGTTTTACTACTCTCTGCAGCCATATACTGTCTGTGACTCTGATTCAACCAAACCACTTCTGCTTTTGCAGTACATTTGCTGACATAAAAAACTGAGTCAAGTTGGTCTTTCCCGGAAAAATGCTCTTGCAAACAGGAAGGGGTGGGACTTAGAATTAATTTCACATTTGGCAACATCTACAGCGGTTTGTTAGAGATAAATAAATATGAGAAGAACTGGGTAGTTAGCATGGGTAGCGATGGATGCCATGACAGGACAGGCACAGAAGAGTGTCACATAAAGAAACGCAAACTTCATCACCACAAAATGCATGTAAAGAGATACACTGGGATGTTCAGTGCAAAACGGTAACCGTAAAATGCTCTTGGACCTTTAATGTAATTGTTCATTTTCTTTGGGCAAGAATTACATCTTCTAACTTTTGGTTTCTGTCCCAAATTGACATTTTCATTTTCTGGTTCTACTCTCTCAGTCAAATGGACTGTGAAGAGGCTGAAATGCAAAATAACTTCTCCTACTTATCACTTTTCCTCATCATTTTCACCCCATTGCTTTTAAGACTAATTTAGGTTGTTTTGGCCTGGAGCTCACATTTACATTTACAACCCTGGTGTGTTCCCGTTATCTACCTGTCCATGCCTGTAGCTTTCCTCCAGGTCTTGATGAGTGTGGATCACCTGGTGTTTGAGGGGCATGCTGGTACTGCGGGGGCTTCGTACTCCACCCTGGGCATGTGGACCACATACTCTATGGCAATCTGACAGAGATGGAGGAGGGCTGGTTAAATAGAGACAGACATGGACAGAAAGAGACAGATGGAAATGTATTTTCATAACTCTATAAGTGAAGCTAAAACTGATGAACACAGAGCTACTGGGAGATATTGGGCAGAAACTATCATGTAGATGAAGGGAGAGCATCTCAATGTTTGGCTTTGCAAAACCAAACCAAATTATACTTTGGTGCCCCAAACCCTGACCAAACTTTCCCCTAAAGACACTCACACCCTAACAATTCCAGACATCCCCCAACCCAGCCCACCCCGGTGTCCTCCTGCTGAGCCAGAAATGGAAACTGAAACAAGTCATCTGTGGTCTGTTTGATTCAGCTCAGTGCTTCAGAGAAAGATGCTGCCACATACCGTCCTGAAAGGAAACACAGGGAGACCGACCCTCCCCACTGACCCTCTGAATCAGTGAACCAACTTTACTGTCCTCTGGTGTCATTTATCAGTCAGCTTCCTGTCATTACACCTTCAGCTATCTGCTCCGGAGTCTGGGAAGGATGTATTGACCCTAATTTCTGACCGGTAGGGGCGTGTTCAGAGGGTCTGGAGTCAGTTAGTCTTGGGAGTGTCGCTCGTCCCTAATTGATGGTTTGGTGGGAGTGACCAGGAGTTAATGTCGGGCTTAAAGTTTGGGGGAAGATCAGAAGATTTAAATAAAATCCCACGATCAAATCTCTTATTTGAACACAGACCCTGTGGAAGTACATCATTGGAAAATATGTATGGTGGAACAAACAAGAGAATGTTTAATTTTGCTACATAATGCAAAAGGAATCCAAAAATGTCACATTTGTAAAGTTGCCTCTGTTTAGATTTGCATTGGATCAAGTTCAAATTTGCCCTTATTCTAGTCATCAGTAATATTAAACTATCAATTGTTTCAGCAATTCCTGGATGATTCTTAAAATGTGTGCCAGTTTCCAGCAGCTTACTTTCTGAAATGTGGTATGAGGTGTTTTATGTACCTGGATGGCCACACACAGCTCAGGCAGACAGAGCTCTGACCCAGACCCCCCTGCACCTACAGGAAGAGCTGAGGTCAAACCCTGAGTGTCTGCTGATCTGCAAAACCCCTCAGCTTCTCCAGCACCGGGCTCACCGCTCGCCCCCTGCACACCTGCTCAGCAGAGTGGACAGCCTGGAAGAACACGACAGAACAAACCAGCATGGGTGTCAGATGTGGTGATAACATCATGCAACACATAAGAATATAGTGTTTATTAGCTCTAATGTTAACACATGCATACCACATGTGCATGCAGTTCCACACATGCATGCAAACACAAATCTGACCCCCACCCCAATAAACCCGCTCACCCCCCCCCGACTCCACATTCCACACTAGATAATGTCTTCAACAGGCAGCATACCTCATATTGTTAGTGTCCCTGTTTTTGTTGTTGTTGTTTGGAGCTTCTGTCTCTTGAGACATGCAGGTCACATGACGAGGAAGGCCATGGGGTTCAGTCATGTGACACAGGGCTCAATAGCTCTGGAGATGACTGTTCAGCCTCTCCCAAGAAGACTGAATGAAATAAAGCAACCGGAGGAACCTGTGACGACTCACATTGTCTTACAGCCCATGGTTTGAAATGTTTTGTCACACTGACTGTATTTGACTTAAATTTGAATGAGCATTAATCAGGCAGAGCAGACATGGTTGTTACACAAGTTGCAGTACCTGTCTGAGGGATTAAGGGTGTTTACCTTCAGAGTCAGAGTAAAGGCTCAGAGAGTAAGTGGGTTAAAATCTAAAACATGATAAGATCACATCAATTAACCCATAGTTCAATTATTATCACAAAACATCTTCATCCCAGATGATTTAGAGGCAGGTCACAAATTCCAGTCAAAACATTAAGCAGAACTTGTACCTCAGGAATTTAAACACTATATGCTCTGACAATGAGCTCAGGGATCATCCATAGTAACATTTCTTAATGTGTTTTTCAAAATGTGAAGCTATTCTTACAAAACAATTCTTTGTTGATCCGCCAGAGGGGAAATTCCTGTATAATATTCAGTCTGGTCTGAAACATGTTTAGTTGAACTGATGCCATGCGACTGACTTCTGTCACTGTTTGTACCTAAAACCCACTGGTTGCTTTGTGTGTATACTTAAGATCACTGTGCTGCTGCACTGTGCTAAAAGTGGGGGACTGTGTATGAAAAGGACTCTGACTGCTACGCTGTTCAACCACAATGGATGTGACATGCTTGCAATACATTTCACTTAAAACCTAATAGTTATTGTTTTATTTAAAATAAAATTTTACAGAGTACAGAGCCAACAAAATGTAAAAATATGTCACATTATATGCTGATGGACTGCACTGTGTATATGAATTGTATGTATATAGAAATAACAACAGTGCGTCCTGTCAATATTCTAACTTTATAGTTTGAACAAAATATACATTTAAACAGAAAATGATATAATATTTTGACCAATAAGTCAGGTAAACGTTGGTCAAAAAAGTATTTAAAGTTATCCTCTGTCCTTTGATGACACATATGAGTTGTGGATGCTGTTACAGTAGCACCATTTGGGCTGAAAGCTCTTTGAGGTCTTAGACCTGGTTTGGTCGTCCTCCGGCGTGAAAGCAAGATTATAGGAGAGACTGTTAAAATAAGGAGAGGTCAAATTGGGTAACAGTGTCATGTCTATTAAAACTGCGATCTGATCCTACAGTATGTCGCCTGATATATTTCTGTCACATACAGAATCAGCTCTGCGTCCTGTTTCCCAAAAGCACCTTAAAGCTAAACTAATCTTAGTCCCGTTGTAAGTCTATAAGCTCAGGTCATATTAGCCTTAAGATGCTTTTTTGAAGTGGGGCCCATGTTTTAGCTGCTTTTCAGTGGTAGTATCTACTAAGACTGGGAAGAATGGGGTCATTTGTATTTGGCTTGCTAGTTGAAAATATAGTAATTAAAATGCAAAAAACACTTTCACTTGTGCTCCAACGATCTAAGGTTTCTTTTTACATGTTTTATGAGAATTCCTGCCCCCAAAATATTTATCTGGGGATGAATTTTTGAAGGCAAAGTATTAAATTTGTTATGATGTTTACTAGACTTATGTTATATGCTGTTATATTTTATGTGTATTTGTTTGTTTTCTGTCTTTCTACTTGTCTGTCTGCATATGGCTGCATGAACAAAAATTGAAACTCAAATATGGTCATATTTTTGGACTTTGGATAAACTGTTTGTAGTCAAATGTTGATGCAAACCTTGTCGGCACAAACTCATAATTACACAAAAAGCACAACTGGCTGGGAGAAAATAGTCACCTGGCACCTGTAATCAGTCATTAAACGGTGGTAATCATGCTGTCAAACCTTTAACAGCCTTGTAGTAGAAAGCACCAATGAAATGCCACTGATAACATTTTACGACTTGCCCCTTTGTCCCCTCTTCCACAACACAGTTCCACTGACGTTTTACAGCAAATTCCTGACATAGCCTTCCAGATCACCGCCTTTAAAATAGGCCATAGGAGGAATGAAGATGAAGGGGACTAAATATAGAAACACAAATTGAAGGGCTGTCACCACAGAGTGGGTGAGGAGAGTACAGGTTGAGCTGCCACTGTTAGTTTTCTTTTCCCTGCTCTTCTTTCTCTGCACACAATCTCTCCAGGGTCACAGGAATATTGCCTTGGCCGTGATGTTGGACTTTTGTCCTCTTTATGATACACTGCTGTTGATCTAGGAAATAATGCTGTTGGCGCTGGTACAGTTATTGCAAGTGACTAAATCATAATGGGAGCGCCGGCCTGAAACACAACAGCAGTCAGGGGTGGAATTTAAGGATTTATGACAGGAGGCTGGTAATGACACTGGGCTGTAATCTTTATACCATGTTTATCCTACAGGCTGCTGGAATACAGGTCATGAGCTGGAGGGCTGCTAAAATGTACATCCTGCAAGTTGAACTTACCTGTTTGTTAAGCTGCTGGTTTGTGGGCTCTCTTTCTTGACTTTCTGGTGGATATTTGCGAGTGTGACCTCAAGACCTAAAAAAACAAAAACGAACTTTTTTTTTTTCCTCATCTCTTGCATCTGTGCATTTTATTACAGATCTGTAAAGCTGTTTTGCTCTAATGTTCTAATTGTGTGTGATTAGATGGATTTGCACAGCTGAAGACATTTTTCACGCGATGATGGGCTGAAGGGAAGCAGGGTTTCTGGGGCAGGAGTGACGTCAAGTCAGGGTTATACACAATGATTCAGGAGTGATGCGTTTGCCTGATAAGGCTCAACACTTATTCAAAAAGCACTCCCTCCATACAGAGCATTTCTCTGTTGCTCCAATTCAGTCCCACACCAACTGCATCGATATACAAATCAATATAATGTGTTTGCCAATGTGTAACAGTAATGGATGAGCTCTCAGGTCACTAAGTACACCTGCTGCATCAGGGCTGACTTCAATAACAGGTAAAGGTTTTTTTTGTTTTTGTGCTCCTAGTTTCTTCCTTAATGACTTTAGATGAGCACAAGCCTTGAAACATTTTTCTGTTGCCTTTCATAATGGCTATTGCATCCTGTGAATAATATATGCACCTTCCTGTGAATAAGATTTCATGTCAATTGAATATTCAAATTGTCCTTCCTGTGGACTTAGTATTGGGATTTGCAGAGGATTAAGCCTGATAGATTGGATGGAGTTCATGTCCTGAGCTCAAAGGGGTCCAAAGATAAACCTGAGGGATAACAAGATGAAATAAAGAAAATGCACACACACAAAAAACTGCTACACAAAATCATATAGATTTTTTTCTGACTTTTCCTTTGACATTGCTTCATTTTGTCTGTATGTTATATTTTCATCAGATCTGTAAGAATCCAAATACATGAGTAGAACAGTGACATATAAGTTACGGAGATGTAAGTAATATAAATATAAGCAGGCATAATTGTGCAAGTATTCCTGCAGTGCATCTATTTCCACAAAGTAAAACAAAGTCAAAAAGTCTTACAGTATATGCTGTTTTCATATATGATCTCACAGCTCCCCCTGGTGCCCATATGCTGTTACTACACCGTGAAATGACTTGAGAAAAGTTCATCCTCACATGTAATCCCACTGAAGCAAGAGCTAGGGGTTCATACATAGATGTCACACGCAGTGATGACAGAATAAATCTTCATGAAGCTTCCAGAGAGCATAAAGCTTTCATTAAGAAGTTAAATACCAGCCTAAATGATTCTACTTCTCTATGAGCTGTGACAAAATTAATCACTGTGTGGAAAATCAGGGAGATGAGGCGCTTATTAAAATGTATAGCACAATTTCTCACGAGGAACAGCTCTAAAAACCTGCAGCCAAAACTGTAATAGCCAATAACTTTTGCAAATTGGCTGGCTTTAGATTGAATAAATAGAGTTCTTATTTTAATTATCCCAAATGAATGCAGCGGATTAACTATCTGTAGTGCTGAAAAAACTACTGGGGGAGGCATTGAAATGCAAAGATAAACCTCTTAATTATTCAAAGTTTTACAATTCCTTTTTTTCATCAAAGAGTTTTGAAAAATGACTTTTTTTCCCCTCTCAAAGTAAAGAACTCCTCTTTCAACTTCATTTACCAGGCAAAACAATGTAGTGTGGGCAGAGCTGCACGTCTCCAGTGGCCAATTTCTGGATTTGAGACATAACTCCGGGGATTAGCCTGAACAGCAGTTAATTGCTTTAAACCAATGACGCTGAATTAATCCTTTGATTTTTGGACTCCTTTTATGATTAGGGAGAGGGTGCGGGAGGGAGGGAGGGAGACGGAGAGAAAAAAATGTGAGAAAGAGAGAGTAATGGAGAGGAAAAAGAAGAAACAACAACATGACAATGACTCAGGCAGTGACAGCAAACTGAACAGTCTTTCATCAGGAGGTAATGATATGAAACCTGTAATCTACAGGAGGCGGGGGTGGTGGGAGAGATCAGATGACTAATTATACCGTGCTCTGAAGCCTGAAGCAGTGCACTCTGGGAAACAGCACAGGGCAAAGGAGGGCTGAGCCCTGGCACAAAGGCTCTGATCACCCAGCTGAGCAGTGTATCGAACGGACCCCACTCTTATTTTGGTTTCCATTTCAGACTCAGCAGGTGGTGGGTTAAGTGTGTGTGTGTGTGTGAGTGCTCATGGGGATGGACAAGAAATTCAGGTGCCATCATTTTTTTTCTGTAAAACTGTCCCTATCGCTGTCTGCAGGAATAAAGGGGCTTTTTAAGGCTTTGTAATCATTAGTTCATCATGTCAAACAGCTGTTTCTATGTAAACTGAGCTCAGATTTCTGTGCGTATGTGTGTTTCTGTGAACAATCCTGTCTTCTACCTTCACAGTAAAGTAGAGTTTTGGTGAAGGGAGATTGTTCTGGCTGCTTAGTTTGTTCCTCTAGATCCAGTTTAGATTTATATTGGGTGGGTGTCGGCTGGTGTTTAGGTTCATTCTGCCTTAAAATAGAAATCATGACATTGTGCTTTTGACATCAGAGGTCGAGTTTAGCATGTACTTGTTAAGTTTTTATAAATTATTGGGTATGGTTTTTTTGCATATCATGGTCACATTAGGAACAAGTAGAGCATCCTAATGAATAAAATAATTTAAACTTCAATTTTTGCTTGGCGCTTTCATAAAACTTATAGATTTAAAAAAGCACCTAATCAGTGATCTTTCAACAGTTTTTCATGTAAATGCTACACACAGCCCAAGTAAGGGTAAGGATCCAAATAAGATTTAAGCTGGTCTGTTGATTAAGATTATACTTTCAGAGGTGAGGATACAGGTTAGTCTTTGCATTAAGTAAATGACAAAACATTGATTGGATTGTGCATTTGTGTCTTTTGCTCATGTCTCAGCAAAGTGCTGATGGGAAATGGACAGGATCCCTCGCCTGAGATTTCGACTGTGTGCAAACCCACTCCTGCATACAAGACAGAAGTGACTCAAACACCTCTGTTTATACTTGGCATTGATATGTGTCACATTCAGACTGCAGACATTCAACATTTGTTGAAACTAAAATGTGATTTCTGTTGCCTTCTTGTCCTCAATCTACATCAATGCTTAGAGACTCATTCTGACAGTTATGATGTACTGTTTATATGAGCTTTGATGGTCAACCAGGTCAGCTAGTAGGGAGAGGACTAAGTGTCAAAATATTCACCTCTTCTTCTGTCAATCTTTTCCATTTTGAAAGTTTTTGGTTTCTTGACCAGAGCAACTGAGGCTTTTGACTCCACCAATAAAACCATTTCATTCCAATTGTGACAACTTACACTCAGAGGGGGGTCGATCTGTCTCCTCTGCTGCTCCCAGAGACTCTGTGTCCTCTTCAGCACCTGGAGCCAGAGAGGACACACTGATACCCACAGTGGAGATGAGGGCGGAGAGGGAGACCACACTCGTGAAGGGAGATGTGCTGTGGGTGTGGGGATGACAGAGGGGAAAAGGTAGTCTGTAAGTGAGCATTCATAAAGGACAGCGTGTGTTTAGTTAATCGTCTACACACAGATGTACCCACACAGGATGGACAAACCATTGTTGTTGTGGTCACAAGTGCAACAGACTTTCAACCCATAGAGGTCAGTACAACAAAGCTTTTCTACCATAAAAGATGACAGTGACGTTCCTTATTTAATCCTAACCTAATAATCCAATCCTAATCTTTAAATTGGTCCTAATTGTAATTTTAAAGACAAACCCACGCTTGAATAATATTATGTCAGCTAATTTTACATACATTTTATGTCAGTATACTCTGGTCGTGAAGAAAGAATTAATCGGATGTTTTATATCTTAAATGCCAAATTAAATTCATCATTGTCTGCGTTACAGTATTTTGTGATTTGGTGTTTTATGTTTCTGGTGTTTCCACTTTATCTCACCCTGAATCTTTTCGCTTAGTCATTTCCCACATTTCCCAGGTTGCATTTGAAATAGTCGTGACCTTGCTGCTTGCAGTCAAAGGTAGACCTCTGAACACATTATAGCTAACCACAAAAACATGTCAATAAAAGCTACTATGCCCCTCACTCAAAACTAATCTCTACTGGCTGTCTCATGTTGCCATGTATCGAGGCGACTGTCAACAGAGAATCTAATAGGCTATAATTGCTGATTTTTTGTTGTTGAATGTCAGCACAGGATGGAGGCTCTGGTATCAGTTCTGAGAGACTGACCAAAACCTGGCAGTAGTTACTGACGGTTTAGATCTTTAAAAGTTTTGTTTTTGCATCAAGCTCCATTTTTGCCATGCGAGACATAACTTAGTGTGATGTCTAGCCATCTGTGTTTGGCCGGTGATTCACTAGGAAAAAGTAAAGCGGACCAACAAACAACAACAAAAAAATCAGAACTGGTGAAACATTCCTATAATAATAGCTGGTTTTTGATGAGCTTTTGAATGAATTGATGAATTTATATCAGCTCCTTGTGGAGACATTTGATCCTCACGAACAGAAATATGCAAAAACACATAGGTACACACACACACACAAGTTGACAGGCAGCAGCTTGGCACACACACATAGGTGGACCCATCTCTCAACTCAGGACGACATGAGCAGCAGAAAGGAGCCAGACACGTCTCTCCCTCCCTCCTCTCTCCCATATGCCCTTCCCTCTCTCTCGCCTGTCTGTCAGAAAAGACCCGGGCCTTAAGTACGTGTGACGCTCCCATCAGCCTAATTATCAGGGTGGAAGGAAGCACAACACTTCAGCAACAGCTCTCCAAATGTCCTCTACTGCCACACACTGCCATCCCCTCAGGAGTAACTGTGTGTGTGCGTGTTCGTGTGTATAAAGATGGTCGCATGCATGTTTGACTGTTGAAGTAAGCGTGTCTGTGCATCGTGATTTAAGGTTTAGAGTATATTAAGTGTATTGCTCAAGCATGAGTGAGTAAACGTGCCTGACTCTTCCTTTGTCTTGCGTGCGTGTGTGTGTGTGTGTGTGCACCTGTGAGCAGAGGTGTCACAGTGCAGGATTTCTCTTTCTGCAGAGCATGGCAGGCAGAGGACTTTGAAAGATAAGTTTTGGGCAAACTCCAACCTTCTGCTGAGATCAGAGTTTGTCCAGAACTCAGAGAGACAGATGGAGAAAATTAATACCCTTTGCAGCCAAAGGTCTGTAGACGGCTCAACATTACAACCACATCTAATTCCATAACAGTGGGCATTAATGTGCTGCTATAAGAGCCTCCACTCTTTTGGGAGATTTTGGAACGTGGCTGCAGGGATTTGTCACCAGAACATTAGTGAGGTTCAACGCTGATCTTGAGGCAATAAAGCCTGGCTCGCAGTTGGAGTTCCAGTTCATCCCAAAGGTGTTGGATTGGATTGAGGTCAGGGCTCTGGGCAGGCAAGATCCTCCACATCAAACTTGGAAAAGCATTTCTTTCTGGACCTCACTATGTGTGTGGGGCATCATCATGTTGAAAAAGGGCCTGTCCTAAACCTTTGCCACAAAGCTGGAGACACAGTGTTTTTTAAAGTATTGTACACTGGAGCATGAAGATTTTCTTAAAGGATAACAAATCAGTAAAAGTGACAGTAAAAGTGCGTTACTCCCTCTCTCTGTACTTTCCTACTTCTCCATCCTCAAGGCCATTGGATGATGATGTAAGTCTTTAAAAACAGGTCACGAATATAGACAACATATATAAGTACGTGAAATTTAGTCAAAACAAAATACAGTGTGTGTATTGATGGTAATAAAACAACACGTCACCCAGTGCAACAGTGTGGCTAACTGATCAGTTTTTAATTGTTTTTGAACAACAAGTTCATTATTTGTTTTGGTCTTATCATGATTTTTTTCTTAACATTCAAAGTCTAACAACAAAGTCTAATATCCTATTGTCCTTTAATTGGATCTTTAATTGTAATGTTGCCCAAAACACAAGAAACAGCAACAAACACAGACGTGTGCAGACAGAGGTGTCCACATACTTTTGGCTCTAAAATGTAAATACAAATAAATTAAAAATTACCATAAATCATTAATAAAACAATAATTACAATAAATAATGGTTACCTTGGCTGAAACAAACTGCCCCCATTTCTTCTCAATGTCTCTCTCTCTTTTCAGCATCTTTATCGTGGTTCTGCCTCGGCCAGGGTCTCTGCAAATGGAAAATAATAGCCGCTGTTGTGATACATTCATCACACTGGTGACCTTCTGCGACTCACCACGAGCCGAAACCCGCCCTTCGAGGCAGAGACAGCTCGAGAGTCGCTCCGGCCATTATCAAAATCATAATTCATCTTATCGTAAAAACTGTGCGGTGTTTGAGATTGATGCCCAACATCAGAGCCGGCCGCCTGGTGGAGGGCCCAGCAGTGTCGTAACCTTGTGATAATGTTTCATTTCATCCTCTCCTTGTCTTCCTGTACAGTAATACCTCAGCTGGATCATTTGGCCCATAAAGCTTAAGACTTTCTGGGAAATTGGATTTGAAGCTGAGCGAAGGCCCTGGAGGCTGTAACATGATGACGTTTAGGTGCAAAAAAAAATGTCTCTTTGTAGCTCTTTTCCTCCCCTTCCTTCCGTTCTTTTCTTCTCTTTTTTATTCTTCTATCAATTATTCAAAGCTTACAGTGGTGTGCAATAATATTCCTGTACTACACTCTACAAGGAGCCATTGCGACTGAGCGCCGTACAGTCGCCTTTAAACTTTATGAATTCATCTATCCTCACAGTCCAGGTCTCCTCTGACACTTGAGAGAGGCCATAAACATCATCATAGATCAGTATCAAGGCAAAAAGAATAAAAAGAAATGTGAAGAGGGAACCTTGGAGAAGAAGAAGTGCCTCTGTGGAATAAAGCAGACTGCACACGTGTAACGCTGTGGGTTAAACATACATATGAGTTGAAGCCCCACACACAGCTGCCGCTTCTGCACCTTCTCTCCATTCCCTCACTCTTGACTCCCTGTGGTAGGTCAATACCACGGGAGCTGAAACCCGGAGGGAGGAGGGGGAGAAGATGGAAGAATGCAAAATGCAATCTGCTCGCAAAGCCTGGACCCCCTCCGGAGCTTTGGACTTTATATTTCATCCAGCAGTGTCAGCTCGTGCCTGCAGCTCCTGATCACCACCACCCTTCATCACCGGCTCTCTGCGGCACAGACACTGAGCCTCTTCAGGTGGCTCGCTTAAAAACTGTGGATTTGACAGAAGATAGCGGTCAGAGCGCAGAGGTCGGCCGATCGCTGATGGATATGTCGCTCATGCTGCTGCGTCTCAGCCTCTGGACCGAGGGTTCAGACAGGGGAGTCACTCTTTAATAAATGACAGTTAATGTATTATTTATGGGGCCTTTTGAGAATATGAGTTATGGGGTCATAATCCTAAAGCTCTATGTGATTTTGTGTCTAGTTGCTCAACATGAACGCACCATTCTTCTGTCAAGCCATAACATTGTCTAAAATAATTGAAGGATTCTTAATTCACAAGTTATATAAGTCAGATTTTAACAAATACCCACAACATATTAAAAAAATATTCAAGAGAAAAACATTTCAGCCTCAATTACAAAAAGTTTTATTTTATTCGGGCAGTGAGAGCAAATCAGTCTACGGGTTGATTAAGTGTATTTCTAAATAGAGATCTTGCCTTAGGGAGCTTTAAAAGGCATCTTCATATTCATGCTTTAACTGACCACTGGATCGCTGTGTGTGGGTGGTAAGAACCTTTGACCCCAGAATAACTTACTTGGGGTCCCAGCAGGCGCTGAGCGGGCCAACTCTGGCTGAGTGATGCAGAGTCAAGGCCTCCAGCAGCCAATCCAGACAGCAGAGCTGGCGGCAGATGACCTTCCTGCAACAGCACACAGACACATGAACTTTAACATGTATGTTTGCTTGTCCGAAGAATCCGTCGATATGCTTTCATTAGAATTCCAACTCCATAAGACACAGCAAGCAACACACTTGCTCTTTATGACAAATCTTCTTACTCGTGATTCCACAATAACAAATACACATTTAATATCCTATTTAGATCCAGTCTTTAAAACAGCCCTTTCTTAATACCTTCAAATGTGGATGTACTTAAAATAAAGCATTTTGAAATAAAGAAACATTTGTCATGAATAGTAACACTCAAGACTTTTATTGTTAATATGTAGAATTTAGGTTTAGCTGGAAATTCTGCTACGAAAAGGCATTTGAAGATTTTGTGTTTTATTGAAAGTCAGTGTGCAGGTGGTCCACAGCCACAGCCAGCAATCAAACTGTGGACGTTGCACCCTCAAAGTAACTTTCACTAAACTTTAACCCCAGTCAAACCAAGTCACTAAAACTGTCTGACTTCAGGAGGTGAAAGGTCAACATGTGAGAGTGTTACTTACAAATCATCACAGCCAATAAATAACATAAAATATTTAGTGAATTTATTCCCCTGTTTTATGAGAGTGGAATAAATAATGCACACATGGATCACAACAACCAAACATGAAAGCTTGTTTGCTTGTAAGGATCAGTAAATTATTGACCCTGATTTCCAAAAAAGTTGCTGTAAAACATAAATAAAAACAGAATGCAATCATTTGCAAACAAACTGTGTTTAGTGACAACAGTTTTACAAAGTGTTCCTGAGTCCATGTAGTAATCTCTTTTATCCGATCATGTGTTTGACAAAGTGGTGAACCTCGCTCCATCCTCGCTTGTGAACGACTGAGCCTTTCCAGGATGAACCTTTCATACCCAATCATGATACTATCACCTGTTACCAATGAACCTGTTTACCTGTGGAATGATCCAAACAGGTGTTTTTGGATCAGTCCACAACTTTCACAGTCTTTTGTTGCTCCTGTCCCAACTGGTTTGAAACATGTTGCTGCCATCAAATCATCAGAGGCAACAGTCTCTCTTTTTGTGGTCACAGCGACTCAAAAGCAGAACGATGGCAGCGGTTTTCTAAATGATGTTTGTACCCACACTCTCAAACTAACAAAGTTTCATAGAAACTGAAAAACAGACCAAACTGATAGCTTTTGTCCACAGCTTCAATTCCAGAATGTTCTTTTCTGACTCACAAGGCAATGCAAGGGAAGAAAAGAGAGAGAGGAGGAAAACATTTCAGATGCACCGTGTTGGCCTTAAGCTTCAGGACCCAGAAATCATGAAACATGTTATCTATTAACTGTTTCATAGCAGGTGCATTGAGAGTATTTTCCACCACCGTCTTGCTTTAGGCAAGAACATTTGACATTACTATCTCATACAACATTTTCGAAATATTTTTTTCCTAATATTTCTGATGTGCTCTTTTGCACTGATGGGTTCAATGTCTAACTTATATCCTAGAATTGCAATGCTGTGAAGTGCCTGAGGCTAAGAACAGTCCATTTTGCTTCGACTGTATCATAAATTCTCAAGGATAAATATGATATTAATGGATTCAGGCTTCACAGCAGTATTTTTCAAAATGAAAACTAGTATTTTTTTTCCCCCAAGAACTCAAATTACACTCAATTCAAATTTGTCATCATTTATCTTTTTCTTTTCCTGTTCTTTGCGACTTCATTGTTGGTTGCCTGTCTGATGCCTTATGGTCATAGTTTCTTGTCTGCTGGTAGTGTGGTTGGTGTTAGGTCAGACTGTAAAGTTTTTTTGTTTTCTTCTTTATCTCTGCAAAACAGATATGTATCTTGAATGAAACTACCTGATTAAATAAAGTTACACAAGTCTTTCACACCGAATGAGACGCTCTCTGCATCACTGTCACCAAGACAAAGTTGATTCGGATGCAAGTTTCTCTCAAGAAAAGGTAAACAGCACAACATTAAGCAATGGTGTAGTGCCCCCTCCGATGGCCAAAAATAGCCACTGCAAAACCAATCACACCAACAATCTTCTTCTACTACAGGTAAAATGAGTGGATGAAAACAAGAAGGCCGCTCTTCAATACAGGAGCTGCTGTGGTGGGAACAAATGCAAAACATGCCATCTCTCTGAAAGCCTGGTTACAGCGTCACCTGCAGTCAAGCGGTGCCGTCCGTCACCCCGACACTTTCACGCTTCGAGGCTTTACGACCACATCCATTCCCATGATGTCTCCTAACACATCAAACAACAACAATACGAATTCAGCCTTCTTTGCCGCCTCGCCCCCAACTGCCCAAAATGCCCCGGGTCGCTCCGAGCTCTTTTCATTATCGACCGGGCCATTTGTCTGCCAGGCAGATAGTCTGCTAGATTAGGATCTGTCAGATGTCAGGTAACAGCCTTTGAACAGGATTGTTATTTTGCAGAGGTCTTGCCAGAAAACAAGGCTGTATTCTGACAGTGGCAGTAATGCAGTGTCAGAGGAAATGCATGTTGAGTTGGTGATGGATCATAAACACAGGCTGCAGATTCGTCCCCATGGAACAGCGCACAGACAAATGTAAAACATGGAGGAGTCCTTCAGTCCATTAAGGCGCCAGAATCCACCTGAGCACCCACTCTCCTATTTATTATTGCCATATAAGTTATTGTTTCTAATGTTGGAAGTGGTGAGGTGTTTTGAATAATTTAATCGTAATCAAATTAATTTTTGTCATAATTTAATCATTGCTTTATATAAATTGCCTTTAAAGTTTTACAGTTTTGCTATGAATAATTTATGAACAAAAATCTGAGCAGCTACAATTCCATGGCAACTGGATAAAATCCATCTGCTGATGAAGATCATGTGATGTGGTCAAGTATCTACCAAATGGACACAGTGGTGCACGTGCACAAATCAGACGGGTTTAAAGCTGTTAATTAATGTGTTAATTAATTCACACCAGTTTCACAAACACTTTAAATCCATCTTTATATCTACATTACACTTACATCATAGTGTGTTATAAAGCATATTAAAATTTTATATTCTACCAATGAATAATTGCTGGCCTGGTTCCTCTACTTTACTGTTTGCATCTTGTATTTCTTTTAGCAGTTCAAACAGTACAGTATGATGAAAGTTTATCATTAAGTGACAGGACTTTAGTCACATTATTAAAATATATAAATGCTAAATATGTGGGTAAAACATGTAACAAGTTATAAGTCTGGGCCACAGAAGTGCAAATATATCTCAGTTCTTTAGCAAACTACTGGTACAACAGGCGTCTCCTAGTTTTGAAATCTAGAACGTTCCATCCTTTCCAACCACATTACACTTGTCCCAACACAATGTGTGACACATACTGTATTGCACTTTTATTCAGAAGCTAGTACTTGTGGATTGTAGGCAGCATTGCCATCAGATCCTCTATATAAGATCAAAGCAGTGTGTAATACTTGCAGAGCAGAAACCGCTAAATGTTGTTTTTGTGAACCCGAGCTCAGTGTGCGCTTATTGTCAGCCAGCACCCGAGTTTCTAACAAGGCAGATTTGTCAGGGAAAACTTTTTCTGACACGTTTTTCACAAAGGTTAGCTCTGGTTCACGCAGCATCAAAGGAGTCAAGCGTATAAAAGAAATACAAAATGAAAGCATCAGGAGTATCTCTCACTGTCAGATGTTTTACATTAAATATTCAGCAATCTGCCTGTTTGCTTTTCGTTGTTTGATGTTTGCTGAGGTGTTGCAACGTATCTGTTTGACATGAGTCAAACGGATGAACACTGACTGACGGAGGAGGATGCAATAACTGCCTTAAAATCGAATGTTTTTCAAATATCTCACCTTTTTCTTTAGCGTGTTACAGGGGCATGGAAATTCATAGAAACCTATGGCCTCATTTAAACAAGGAGTGAATAGTGGGATCATGGTAATAGGTGCAAATATTCAGATAATACACCTTAGTACACTAAATGGTTGACATAAGAGGTACTAATGGATCCTCTTAGTTCTGGTGTTCAAATTTATTTCATGCTCTTATTTGACCAACAATTCATTTTGAAGGCCAACTTTCTTAGGCCTTCTGGCATGAAGTCATATTAACACAGCAACTCTACCTACAGTACAAACTGCATATGATGAAGTACTACAACATTGTATGGGAATTGTATATCTGAAGGTTATAAACAGAAAATGAAGGACACAGCAAAGCAGCTGCGTTTCTCACATCTCTTTCACTTGGAGTAACGAGCACGCCGCTGCTTTCTCCATCTGTTAACACCGAAGCAGTTTGGTAGAACAAGGTTTTTCTAAGTAGGAGGATCGCAAGATGTGAACACGTCACATACCAACCAAGAGTGAGGTCTCTGGGGTCTGTGTGGCCTCAAGAGTTTGTGCTGTGACGGTACAATCAACCAAACTCAGATTCCTGCGCTTAGGAAGCTTTTAACCTTAAAACCTTTATATAACAGCTTGTTCAAAGGCCATCATCTTGAATATTGCTGGAGGAAGAGGCTGTGCAGTGTATAGTAACCTCACCTCTGTGCTTCACTCAGCAGAGGAGAGGTCAGAGAGTGATGGACAGGGGTCAAAGGTTGTGCTGACTGGCTCTCCTTCTTGCATGGCCTTGCTTCATTCACACCTGAACAGCTGGTTGCTGCAGGCTGAAACCACCTGAGCGCAGCAGAGATACAGTACTTATGTGAGGACAAGGATGACGTGTGATTAGCAGTGGTTTTTAGGTAGAGTGGCAACATTATCAAAGAATGGCCTCATCATCTTAACTATATTAGCTTGTATGGAGATTGGAGTTCAATATCTGAATGTTGTGATGTTAATACTAAAGGCTTACATTCTAACTAAGCTGCAAATATATCATACACATATCATGTGACTCTACAAATCTCCAGTGAAATTCATACATTTTAAAACAAACAATATTGAACAAATGATTACATTAATAATATGTTTGTATAGATTTTGCAGGGATGATGACGAACTTAAAAAAAGAGAGAAACTAAATACACTAGGGAGGAAAAGGTGAAACTAATCAGCAATGACAAAGAAAACTGAAAGGCCAGAAGTAAAGTTACTAAAATCTGCTTGCTGCTGGAACCAGGGTTGATGGGAGCTGGTTGAGCTGATGGTGGTTGAACCAAAACAGTAAAGTTCAGGCCTGTGAAACCAAAATGCTCTGCAGAGCCTCTGAACAGCAGAGTAGGGTGATAATTGCCTGTGTGTTTGTCATTTGATATTAATATGAAAAAAACTCGATTAGTGTAAGTCGTCTAACAAGTGAAGACCTTAATTAGAAGCTTTAAAGCAAAATAAGCATATACATTATTCATTTTGCACAACACACGCCTTTCCTCCGAGCTGATAAACTACATCAGAGAGAGACACTGCGAGAAGAAATGAAACAGAGCTGATGTGAGTTGTTGTCTCCGAATCGCTGTCTGAGTCAGAGGAGAAACTGGGAGGTCGTGGCTCTGTTCTCAGCGGCTGCTCCCTCCTCATCCGCCGCCTCCTGCCCCTCCTGTTCCTCTTTCTGCAGGAGGTGGAAGTAGCTCTGGCCTCGCTGAATTGCTGACACCACATGCCTGCAAAGCAGAGACACAAGCAGGAGTCATAAATACGGGGGCATCACCGGCATGCTTTAATAATGAAATATGTTCACTTCTTCAACAAGGCAAATAAGAGAAAAGGAGAAAAAAAACCAAACTGCACATAAACCCCAAATGTCAAGCCTGCACATCAATCTCCTGTCTTTGTCAGAGACATATAAGAACCATCAAAGCTGATGAGTTACAGTCAAAAGTGCCCGTGTGTCATTACAATAATCTCTCACAACCATGCACACGCACACACACACACACACACACACACAAGTGCGCTGTAAATCATCCAAATCAGAGCACACCAAAGCAGCAG
The DNA here is from genome assembly GCA_025331565.1 of Holacanthus passer. Classification (NCBI taxonomy): domain Eukaryota; kingdom Metazoa; phylum Chordata; class Actinopteri; family Pomacanthidae; genus Holacanthus; species Holacanthus passer. The sequence goes on along the minus strand of JAFREQ010000009.1, from coordinate 8,124,984 downwards.
GCAGGCACAAATGACACCTAACTAGAGCATTATGGGAGAAACGTGTTACGTCTGGCCAGATTAATGACTTAATTATGGCGGTTTAGCTTCCAACCATAACCTTTCCTCAAATACTGTTTGCTTGTTTTTCTCACACCGCACGCGTAATTACCTTTGCATTAATGCTGTGGTGGAAAATTAAAAGACGCACGCACAGAAGCAACTGTCGAGGTGACTTTGCCAGGAGACCGGCTGAGGTAACACACCTCTGTGTTTCTTAATCATTTCACACGAGCAGTCTTTCCTCTGAGTGAAGGAGGCAGAGAAATGCGGGTCAAAGTGCAGGCTGCCGCGAAGCTCGTTATAGCGAGCTGGAATGGAGAGTCAAGGCGGCGAACACTGCGTCGGCCGTGTGATCCTTTGTTGTTGGAATGAACTGGGACTCAAAAGAAATATTACAGGGCTGTGTGCGCTTTAAAATGAAATGAAGGCTGTGGTTCAGCTTATATGGATGTTTTTGATGTCGGAGGAAGCTCAGCAGTCGTCAGGAGTTTCAATATGGCCGTGACTCTGAGATAAGCAAAGGCAATATCTGACAGAAAAATGTATATTAGGGTTGGGCAACAATTCAGTGTTATTGTTTCTATACTTTCAGGGAAATTGTATCGAGATGGTATCGAGATGATGATATGAATGTTGTTTTTTTATAATATTCTGCTGTTCAAGCTAAATGTAATTAGAAAACTAACAATGTGTGTCTTTGTGATGAATGTTTTTTTATATCATGCTCTACTAGCACATGCACGACGACACATATTCAACTACCTGGATGATGCAATTCACATTCCTACCAGTAGTTTCATGCTATTCTGCTGATTAACAGTTGATGGCAGTAATGAGCCAAGAAATGTAGTAATGCGAAAGCGGAATGCAGAGAAGAAAAGACAGCCAGCTAGCAAAAATGCTTGCAAACAATAGATGCACTTAAAGAGCTGATCGGGTGCTGCCACTCATCTATACTGCCAATTTGTTCCAGTGGCCACTTGTAGTACTGCAACAAAAAAATCCACTGTGTCCCAATAAGTATTTTAGCCAACTGCAGATTATTACTAATTGTTACTTTTTGTATTATGATGTTTTTATCCATGAAGGTTTTACATTTGTAAAACTTTCCCAGAGCCACAAAAACTGTTTTTATGTGGATGATGTAATCTCAATGTAAAGTCTATGGCCCCAGCACAAAGATGCAGGTGTGGGACAAACATGAATGTGCAGTGGGCAGCACAATGCAAACAAGTCTCTAACTCGAGAGTTCATGTACTTTAAGCCCAAAAATGCAGAAGCCTGAAAAACGTTTCCAGTGTGTGCCCAGTGAGCATGAATGAATGGGAAAGAATCTGATAACACTGTCTCCAGCTCTCTCAGTAAAACATCAGTTTTGCAAATATTTCATGAGGAGGCTAATGCAATCATTAGGTTTGACAGACATCATTTGACTAATCCAGTTGTCCAGACAGCAAATGTAACAAGACACAGCTTCATTTTCCTGATCGTAAACATGACAGGAAACCAACAAGACGAAGTGTCCAGTGACCTTACAACATTCTTGTGACCTTTTCTTTCCAGGTGATTTTTTTTTTGCAAGGTTGAAACCAGAGCAAGCAAAGGCACAAACACCTGCATAATATGTTCCAACCCTCTGCTGCTCCGGTTCTTATTTGTTATCTAGTGAGCAGCTGGCTGGTAATATTTCGCCCACAAGAGGAGCCAAGCACTTCAGCCTAGGAGAGGGGGGGCACCGAGCACTTGTGTTCCAGCATGCTAATTTGGCTCCGTTCGGTGGTACGAGCGCACCAGTTTAGCTCGGAGGCATGTCTGTTCTATTTGCATACCACCACACCCCTGATATTACTTATTAATCTTCAGATGTGACATCTAAGTCCAAAATGCAGCAGTCTTAATTAAAGTGTGTTTCTATCAGCATCGCTAATGACTCGTAGCTTCAAATGTGCAAAAAGTTTTTCCCTGGAGTCGCTGCTGGCTGCCAAGAGTGTGGGAGGTGGCGCGGTGACCTTGCCTCAGACGTGACTCATTTTGTTAGGCTCTTTGTGCTAAAGTGACTCTCTCACTTAAGTTCATCTAATGTTTTTTTTTTTAATTGATTACTAATCTTCTTACTGGCAGGCAAGTGGGCGTCTTTCTGCTTGCGTTTTATGCACCACATGTACAAATGTTTGTGACAACAGCACCGGTCGTGCCTGAGTGTGACATGAAAGCTGCACAATAATACGCTGAAGGGAAAAGAGGGGAAGAGAGCGAGGAAGACAGAGGAAAGCTGCCGAGTCAATGACAGGCTGCAGTATTTGGTGTGACAAGAAAATAAAAGGCATTGAGAAGAAGCAATGTATCATCAATACACAAACACACAATGAAACTTTTGTGTTTGAAAGCCAAGAAGCTCTGAAGTGAAACCCCATTATGCCTCTTCTCATCACCGCCGTCTGTCCTTCCAGTCAATAACGAGTTATTCTTCTTTGTGAGAGCCAATCATGACCACGAATCGGAGGCTGGCAATGAAAAGCTCATTAAAGTTGACAATGCTTGGAAGGAGGACTTGATAGGTGGTTAAAAATTGATTGCTATGTAAAAAAATTTGGACATTTGTGCATAGGGGACAGTTTTTAACAGAGCGGATCATGGAGGCCTTTGGGTGGCAGCTTGTTTCCAGGCAACAAAAGAGACGGGGTTTGTCGTAGGTGAGAAATCTTTACAGCAATTAGACCAACTAAGATGTCCACTCTGAATCTACTCATCGGCTTTACACACAAATTCCTATACGTGAATTTTTAATGTTCTGATTAAAGTCATTGGCATTGTGAATGTTGCAGACGAGTTCAAACACATTTCATATTTAGGTCCCAATTATAAATCCAGCAGAAGGATGTTAGCTGGGAAGTATTATCTGTCAGAGACTACGTGACGAGAAACAGGACTTGCAGCAGTGTTGACAAGACAGCACGGGATGTTTCATATCAACATGGCCAGAGACAAATGGCCGACTGCGACAACACAAGCTGGCGCAGTCATAAATGACATAGTACCACAGACGAGGGGAAGAGCCAGAACACTTACTGGGCTTTGTAGCGTCTGTAGAGACAGGAAGGAAACAGCTGGAAATACAAAACCAAACTGGACTCTTGTGGTATTGGCAAACCAGATATGCAGCAGAGTTGGCCTTAATATTAAGACAGAAGCGAGTGACTGCTCTGGATTGGTAAATAAGGATTGGTAAAACCCATAAAATCAGTGCCAAGATACAAAAAGTATCTTACACACATATGAAATTAATAACATGACAAGCAGGAACCAATAATGTTCAAGTAAATATCAATAATAGATTAGACTCATCGATAGCAATAGACTCATCTTTGGATGGAAGAGAGAGAGACCATTATTTACTGCTGTGTCTGTGTTTTTGGGATTACCTAAATTATATGAGAAATCCCTGTCCTACAGAGGATTAGGGCCGTTTGAAATACATCATGTGACATTACGTAATATTATCCCATTTTCTGATATATTGGTGCTTTAATCTGTGAATTGTGATGGGGTTTTTTTTTTGCTGAACTTTAATCAAAGCTCCAATGTTTTTTTTGTACTCTCCTCTTATGAAGCTCTTGACAAGTGGAGTTCTTTTCACTTGTCAAGATACATTATTTTCTCTATCAGGTCGTCTTGAAGCTGTGTTCAAATCATCCAATTTTCAAAACTTTGTTCACAGTCAGTTTACATCAAGGTTATGTAAGTATTGATCTTAATATATTTGAGCAGTCCTGATCTATCTATCTATATATGAAATAGTATTTATAACTATTTCTTGGCTACTTCCTATTAACCACCTTCTGGCTTTAGCTTCATACTTAGTTACAAGTCCCAATCTTAGCAAAAAACATAATAAGAGTATAAGTAATAAATGTATATTTCCCAGAATACCTATGCCTATTCCTTTAATGGAAATGGTCTGTAGATTGTCCACAGTAACAAGGACATTGTTTCTAGAAAAACACACTGCTCCAAAATACAATTAAATTCCAATCACTTCTCACAGGTAGAAATCCCCCCCAAAAAAACCTGGTAGACAAAGTCACTCAGAGAGCGCAGACCTCTGCAAAGGTCAATAGTCTACTCTTCTTCTATGATATGCAAATCAGCAAGCACAACCAATTTCTATATCTAGATATATTTCCAATTTCAAATTTGTATGCAAGGAAGAGCATAATTAGTTGCATGATATGATGTGGTTTTATTTTACGTCACCTTAGTTTGAGAAAAAGTGCTGTTATAGTTGCACTGGTTCTCCCATGATCCACCCATAACAACTGCTGTCTGTATGAAGTTTGAGCAGCTACATGTGTAGACTACCACAGAGGACTACTGGTATCTGTGAATGTGGATTGTGATAATGAAGTCATTGTAGACATAGTTGGCTATGTTTTGTCACTTTTGAACTTTACTACCATCTGCTGGATATTAAGACATATAACATTTATTCCACCAAGGCCAAATGGCCGATCTTGCAATGTTAACCAAAGTATGTATCCGTCCTCTGATTCAGACCCACTCTAAAATTTAACAGGTTCTTCCTAAGCCCATGCTAGTGGTTCATATTTCTATTAAGACATCTATTATGAAATGTGGTATTGCTAAAAAAAAAAAGACCACTGCATGTCAGGTTTCCATCCAACTGCCCGAGCTGAAAAACAAAACCAGGCTGACTGAGTTTAAGAGGTTTAGTCTGGCCGGAGAAACAGCGAGATGCATGAGCTTTCGACATGTGAGCTGACAGAGAATAGGCTGCCATTTGGCCTAAAAGCCATCACAGCCCCAAATCATTACTACTGTATTCACTTGCAGGGATAAACAGCCACAATTCATCTGGGGGTTAGCTTCTCCTGTGAAAATGGCAACCTTTCCCCATAACACCTGTATGAATAATTCAACACTCTGGGCTCTATCAGAGGCTGTCAGAAATGTCAGCCGGTTGGAAGTACCCTTGGCTGCCCCCAGAGGATGTTGTCTCTACACCCTGTGGTGGGGTTAGGGGGTTGCACACACACTGGCAACACACACACACACCAGACCAAATGCCACCGCTTTTTCAGTGCCAGGACTCCAGTGCCTGCAGGACACAGCTCTGAAAGCTGAGCATACCTGCAGTGAGCAAACACTGAGCGATTTCATTGTTTAATGTGACTTTTCCATACATCAGTGCTATTGCAGTCCTCGTCTGTTTCAAGGGAAACGGCTGTTAAACACCACATATTCTCTATATCAACAGAAGGGATTCATTCTTTCCATATATGCCAAGCATCCGCAGATGTAATTCTCACCTGGCGTGCCCCACATGCTCCCTCAGGGAAACCATATTGGCTCTAATTCCAGCCTGGGTGCAACAAACTGGCAAACTCTGAAGGGAAAGTGCATGAAAACAAAGACATAAAAACAAAAGGACAGGCAGCTATTATCCTTTTGTCTTCTGAGTCGCTCTGGAGCTCAGAGCACTTCTTCACCCATGAAAGACTGTCTCATCCCCATGTGACCTCTGCAGAAGCAAATTGGGCAGCGGGCCAAGAGTAAAAATTGTGTCTCTAATATGACATCGCTTATGGAAATGACAGATAATCAGGCAATTAATCTCTACATAATTAACGGCATTGAGTAAAAAAAAAAGTCCTCATGCGAGATAAACTGATTTTTTCTGCAGTATAAATTAGATAACACGCTGTGAGAGGAGTATAAATGTGGGACTAACGATTAACAGTCACACCTTGCTTCCTCCTGTGGAATCTGGAGGGTTGCTGTAAATGGATTGGTCAACTATCTTTGACGGGTCATCTGGATTGTCTGTGAATGCATCATCGGAGAGGAGGAGGCAAATGAACAGAAATGGTTTGAAAGCACGAACTCAAAAAAGGCTACGTTAGAATGAAATGACATTTTTACATTTTTCCTTATCATGCTTAAAATTACTTACAGGACAAACTCTACATCACAATACAACAACTTCTTCCGTCTTTTTGCACAATATTATGCAAAGTATGTAGCCATCAAGTGGATATGAAGACTCCATTAACAAGACTGTTAAAACAAGTCGGCTGGAAACGTTAAAAAGTCAGCCGGAGACTGTTTTCAACCAACTTATGGAGCGAGTGTGAGCTTAATTAAAGAGGTAGCTACAGCTGAACGACACTTGTCAACTGGCAAAATCAATGGCTGCTAAATAGGAAGTGAAGGACCCATTTTTTTCAAAAAATAAGAATTTCAAGTGGTAACTCTGCAGCCGTTGTTGAGTTATGCAAGAATGGAAAGGTAGCAACTGAACTATGGGAGCAAGGGTAGACCTGTCCACACAAATTACTCTCGAAAGTGTCCCTTACTTTGCAATAAAAAAAAAAAAATTAGATGTTATAGTTGATCAGCTCTATTAGAGTAAATTGTAATGTCCTCTCAAGAGACTGTTTCTTCCCTCCTGATAACAGCTGGCACAACTTTTAATCAAGCCACCGCTCAAACTCTGACCACAGATCAATGACTAAAAAGCAACCCAAATATTATCTACTGTTCCAAATTAGACTTCTGTCTGTTTCATTTTATTCAGGCCTCCAATTCAGTTCCAGAAACCAAATTTTTTTGTTGATCACCAAAAGCATTTACAACTCAAATGTCTTTGTAGCCATGAAAAATTAACCTGTAAAACTCTGTTCAGAACTCATAGAACTATATATGAAATCCTTCGGGAGGTTGCAAAGTTTCCAGACACCAAATATGGCTGAATATTTGAGGGAAAGGTGCCTACAATGGTAGTGAAAAGATCAAGAATATTTCCATTGCATGATGCAGTCTCTTGGGTTTGAAAATTTTACCTAATATAAACATGATATATCTTCAGTGTAGAGTTAGAAAAATAAGATAAGGACTATATATATAATATTGCCAGACTGGGTTTTATTTTCAACCTTAAAGCTGAAGAAAAATAAGAAAACTGTACATAAAGGAGTTAAAGAAAATTGAGTTCCAGAGAGCAAATGCTGAATCGCTGTCGTTTAGAGTAGTTAAAAAAGCTGCTCCCCTAAATGTCATGACTTTTCCAGATTTATGGCAAAGCTACAGATGAACTGGACAAGGACCAAACTGAGCTCAAGTCTTCAAGCTGCGACATCCAAAAGGACAAGAGAACATGCCGGAGAGCACGGAAATGCCACGACCGTCATATTTCAGTGTGAGCGGTCCTGCCTGTGCTCTGCCCCCTGCTCCGCCCCGCCGTCTCTCTTCATCTTCCTCCTCGCCCTCCTCCTCCTCATCATCCCCTTGTCCCCACACGCTTCTGCTGATGGATGAGCTCATTTGCTGCAAATCTCTTTCGAGTCAAACGGGGACACTGTTGTTGCCTTTCTGCTACTTCAGTGGACACAGAGACCTCAGCGTATGAATGCTGTATGCGCGCACACACACAGAAAGTGCACGCTCCAACACATACATGTGATAGAAAAACTACTTTTTGAAATGGTCTGTAAAGTGGCCCTGTGTATTTCCATCAACACCCAAGAGTAACACACATACACCAAACACTGTTGTTAGTATTGCATTTGTCTTAACAGCACCACAGAGAGCTGAATCAAATACATTATAAATGCAATAACACAGAACAGGAAACTGTAGAAGATGAGATTGCCTTGTTTTCCCTCCTTGGTGATTTACAGTGTATACGAGGCTATTCTTGTTCACGGTACTCATACAGACAATGGATTGGCAACAGGCATGGCTAAACCAATCCGGGGAATGAATTTCTCCGACCAATAGCATCATTTCATGTTAGATCGAGGCTCAAGCGTCACTTCGGGTTATTTCTGACTCATTGCAATAACTTGTAAAACGGCTTTACGGAAACATATTTCCATACACAAGCCACTCGGTTCTGATGTGTCAGTTTTGATACGTAGCACGTCTCTCTATTCGCCAGCCTGCCTGCCTCGGCGACTGAGCCAGCCTCACAATAACTATGATAAATGCAGTGTCCACAGGGACAAACCAGCCGTTTGACACTTCATCCCCCCCTTGATGCATTAGCTGCTAATATTCCGTGGATTCATGGCGGGCTGTTTGAAGCCTTGTGATTGGTTGTGACTGGCCTCTGCTGAGCCCTCCCCTGTGCATAGGTGACTGTAATCATCTTACAACCGGCAACGTCTTACTTCAAATACATTTGCTGGTGGGAACAGGCCGGGGGGGGGATCAGACACAGCATCTGTGTTGCTGATTGGGGAAACTGACTCTGCAGAGCCCACCGGGCCTTCAAAACTATCTCTGAAGATGCTCTCCAACTCCAATCGCACTGAGGATGGTTAAAGTAAACTAGGTCATGGGTGTGTTTCCCATCCTTTGACTCCAAGTCCAAAATGTGTTTTTATATGGGCTAGGAAATTTGATTTGTAATGTATGTGCTTGAGCACAGAGGAGGGTCAGTTTCTACTCAAAGTAGATGAAGCGACCGGTCTTGAACGGGGCCGCTCTGTGTAGTCCAGGTGGAGGCAGCTGGGGTTAGTGTTGAATGAGAGATGGAAGCCTTGCCATGAAAGGAAAGGGATCACACACACATATCCACAGAAAGAATGAAAATATCACTTGAGAAGGGTCTTAGCAGTTCAAGGGAGGAAAAGTAAAAGGGTCCACGAAGTCTTTCTGATCTTATGCAGCTGCCAGATGGTAGGGGATGAATCAGAAAAAAGATAGCAGAGAAAGAGATGGAGTTTGTGTTCCTTCAAATGAGCTTTTTTTTTTATTTGGGTGAGATGAATGAACTGCCAGCTATCTTTGAAGTTCATCCCAATTCAAGACATCAAAATGATTCGGTGATGATGTGTTTACAGGAGGTGGGGGAAGTCGTCTGAGAGAAGATATTAGGCTTTTAGCACAGAAAGACAAACAAAACTAACTGTATTGTATTAACTGAATTTCACTGAAATTTTTGTAGGTTAACAAATGAAATACCATTCCCATGTGCTGTCGTCCCGAATTGTCCAGGATCACTGGGTTGGTTTCCAGATGTGAGGGGCGTCTGGCTGCTTCACTCCAGTCGCCTGCCGGCTCAGCTGCAGCTCCTGGCAGTTATGATTCTCTGGAAAGTCCGTCGATCCAGTTCTGCTCCAGACACAAAATTTCTGCTCCCAAACCAAAACAGACTTTACTGTCCCTAAACAAACGGGATCCAGCGTAGAATTTCAATTAATTATGATAAATTCATAAATTACAAAAGGAGACTGGACTAAGTGAACACAGTTAATCAATTAAATGAATCTCAGCCCACCAAAGTGAGAGTTACATTGTATGGCCAAAAGTATGTGGACATTCCTATATACATTTGTGTTTAGCAAGAAGCCTTAAATTAGCCTCTATTAACATCTTTGTTTGGTTAATTTATAATAGATTGAATCTCATGGTAGCGAGTCGAGACCTAATTATATGCACCTTACTATGAGGGACTAACAGGTGGATGACTGATTAGCATATTATGGACTATATCAGAAACCACATATAGAAAGGTTGTAATGTCTTAATTTAGGTTGGTCAATTCATAATGACCAATGTCAAAAATTGCTACAGAACCTGCCTAAAAAATGCATTCTTCAGAGACACAGTATCTACCAGCGAAATATGCTCCTTAAGTTTTTAAATTAAGTTACAAGTTCATACATTTAACTACAGTGTGTGATTTAAAGATACCTTAACCATGTCAAATCACATTCATTACGATGGCAGCTACAGAGAGATCTTAAATTAAGCTTGTCACCTTTAAAAGGAGTTTAGCTGGATTTTTATTCTATTCATTAGATTTAGCTGCTGCTTCATTTAGTTTAATGTGGAATTATCGAGATGTCAGTTCATCGAAAAGGATATTTTTCAATTCTAAATAACAGCTAAGGAAAAATCCCTACTTACTTTACTGCTCATTATAGAAAAACAGATGTCAAATCGTGAGATTCAAGCATTAACTAAATTACTACATTTTGCCTTTGTCATACAATAAAAAGCCACCAGCCCCAGCTTGTAGCTGCTGCCACACATATTATTAGGCTGAAGGCCTTTGCATTGAAAATGGGTAATTATGAATACAAAAAAATGAATTCAATGTACAGCTGAAACTGATAATCACTTCACACTAAGCCGTGGTGTCAGATGAAGAGCTAATTGATATCAATTTCACTGAGAATAGATGCCTTTTTTAAATATGGGCCTTTTTCACAGCACATCGTTTTGTCTTGTCACTGCAGGAGAAGCACAAATGCAATTAATAGCTTTTATGGTGGCTCTGTTCCATTAAGTGTCCCATTATGTTTTCCTACTATGACAAGTCAAAATAGGGTCAGACTAGGAAAATCAAAGATGTTACTCATGACATAAACAACAGCTCTGTTCTCTTCAACCGACTGACAGTGTGACAGTAAACCAGCATGCACAATACCAGTTAATAGTCTACTGTTTGTTTTAACATATACATCTGTCCTTGGCTGTTCTGGCATCTTAAAATGTCTGCCTTGAAAAAGACCTGTTGTCCTTTAATTGTTGTCTCACTCTCATTACATTGAGTGACATGAGCAGTGAATGCCCGTGCTCGGCTGCATTAACTTGTGAGATTTATATCACCCACCACTGAGATTACAGACGTTACTCCACCATCAATCTCACTCAAAAGATTGTGACTTTATTGATGTTAGCTGAAGTGAGCCATAACCTCTGTGATAGTTGGCTTTGTCAAAATCACCGCTCTGTGTGAGACTACATGCAATCAATCCAAATTAATAAATCAAGATAATGTTGCAGAATCAATAATAATTTCCCCTCCGTCCATTAATCTACCTTTTCACGCTCCATCTCTTCAGCACCATTTCAGTCCGTGCGGCTCCGAGATCAACGTGGAAAACTCTCAACCTACTAACTGTAAAAATGACAGTCTAATCACCTTGTGACCAGTGATCTATTTTACCACAAGGACAAAGAGAAAAAAAAGGGTTGGAAACCAGGATAGACAGACACAATGAGTTTACTCTGTTGAGCTGGATTGACTCGACCCTCTGCCACTAATTAACAGGCAGAGAAGAGGAACTAATCAGTGAAATTGGCTGCTGGTGTTTGGCTGGAAACCTGCACGTGCACGATGAGCAAGCGTTTAAATGCTGTTTCCTGTTAAAGCTGCAAGCCCACACATACTGTACAGTCCTCCAGTTTCTCCACTGAGCACAAAAAAAAGCTTAGATTAGGGAAAATAAGATAATTACGGGGTAAAAAACAACAACCCTGACTTAAAAATTCGGTAGTTTAAACATTTATTGTTAATTACTTTAAGGCATAAATAGGAGCTCATTTGCCTTTTTTCTCCATGTTTCTTTTCTGTGGAATTATTTAGTGAGTTGTCCTTGTATAAGAAGGGCCTTTTTACTGTAAACATGTGTATGGTGGAGTAGCATGCAGCAGGAAATACTATGTAACTATAAGGGGTAACATTTGGGGGTTGGATATTTTGGTGAAAGCTGTAAATAGCATTTAAGTCAGGAAGTGGGTGAAATGGATAAAAATCATATTCAGCATTTGACAAAAACTCATGTAATATTTAAAATAATTAAAAACATATTTACAATGCTGTACAATAATCTCAAAAACACCTACAAACTTTCTTCAGCTTTATTTCCTCCTCAGCCTTCCAAGCTAGTCCTGATGAATAGCGTGAACATTTTTGGTGCACTGCAGGCTCATGTGCCTTTAATGTGAACAGGATGAAAGTCTCTATTGATGGTTGAAACAGAGGAACCAATTTTTCAGGCAACTCAAGCCGAGGCACAGAATCCCAATTTAACCTCTCCCAGCATACCTTGTATCCTACAGACAGAATCTGTGGGTGAGGCATCGCACAAAGTGTCAGAAACATCTGTTCAATCTGTTTTGCGCTCCAGTGGACGGTATGCCAAGATCTCAGGGCACATGGCTCTAAAAATGAAACACTGACAAGTCTGTCACACTTGATAAAAGAGGGAACAATAATAATCCTGTTGAAACTGCAGAGCGAAAGAAAAATGGAGTGGAAGTGAGCTTTGTGCACTCAATACACACACATGCCACTGAAACATTTCAGATAACGCAAAAAAACAGCATTTCGTGTCCTTCCGGCCTCCAGTGGAGGCATTTCATGCTCCAGACAAACCGCTGCCACTGTGTGTCCTCGGAGGAGTGAAGCACAGGGTGAAGAGGCGCTATCACCGGCTCATGACAAGACTGAGGAGCCCAGTCACCACTGACAGAATAGAGTTCACTGGGATGTGAGAAGAACCATCTTCAGGCAACAAATGCAACAGTTCAAACACAAACCAGCCTCGGCCAACTGCTCGCTATTTGCCATTGCGCCCTTAAAAGTTATAAATACAACTAATTAGTCTGCTGCCTTCTTCGGGCCAGCGAGAGGTAACGGCCTCCCCTCCACACCCATCACCCCATGCCCACACACCCTTCTCATGGGATCGGCATGACTGCTTAATAAGTGCTAAAACAGACAAGAGCACTATATAAAGCCCCTCAGGGATTTCTCTGTCTCACCATCCTCAGCTTTCTTTTATCACTCCCTCACTCATTAAGGAGATTTTTAATTGCTGAAATTTCAGTGAGTCAAACCCAAGATTGGAGAAGTTACTCACTGACTGTCATCAACAAAAAGGGTCATTTTTTCATCCTCTCCCCAGTTTTTTTCCTGAGTCAATTTATCCCTTGAAACATGACTGAACAGGCCACAACAGAGCTGTCATGTGGGGAGTACAGCAGGGGTGTCCCCTGGTACCCCTTGAGAAAATGGTGGCAGTCCAGCCGACTTTTCAATCAGGATGTTGGCCTGCCGCCTTTCCTGGAGCCGTGGGACCCTCGGTGGATGGACGTGGCCGGGCTCCAGAGGAGTTTGGCAGCCTGTTCCTGGCCGGGGTACATACCCGCTCCGATGTTTGTGCCCTACATCTCTGGGTCGATGCATCATCCCAGCCAGAAGATTAGTAAGGAGCAGTACAAGTGGAGGGTCAGCCTGGACGTGGCTCACTTCTCGCCCTCAGAGATTTCTCTCAGCGTCACAGACGGATTCCTGGAGGTCGGAGGTACGGAACATTGGCTTACAGTCCTGTTAATTAAAGTGCTCTAAAAGTTCACTTTATTAAACATTGCTAATTACTTTTACACACTGGATAGTTTCTACTCCTAATGAAGTATTAATAATCTTATCTATCTAATATTATTATCTCAAAGAGTAACAGCGTTATCTAAATAGACTTCTCTCACAGTTCACAGAATAAACCCTTTAAGATGAACGAAGACGGAAAGGAAGCTGAATGTAACAAAATTAGAAAGCTGCTTAAATAATGTGCTCGGGGAAATCACAGCGCTGTGGCAGAAATTAATTTCTGTGTTGAGTGGTTTCTCTGTGTTGCTTGATTCCTCTGTGCGTCCTCACATTCTTCCCCATAAACGGTAATCCATCCCCAGGGAAGCACGAGGAGAGGCCAGACGAGCATGGATTTATTGCCAGATGTTTTACAAGGAAATACAGGTATGCAAAGTAAATACTGATACTAACCTGCACACGTTTGAAATATCCACAGTTTAAGCAATTCTAAGCACCACTCGGCAGCCAAGAACGTAGCACCCAAGGTCGGCTTTTGACAGTATCCAATCTCTAAAATGCTCACTGAGCTGCAAAATTAGATATTATGTACATCAGTTTCAGTATTAGAAAACATTTGCACTCTGTATGTAGAGACACTGCAAACACCATCCTGTTGTTTTCAGGCTCCCGGCTGAGATTGATGCTACCAAAATCGTATCCACACTTTCTGTTGATGGTATCCTGACTGTGGAAGCTCCAGTTCCTGAAACCTCTGTTCCTGCTGCAGTCATCATTCCCATAAAGGTGAACACACCTGAGAAGTTTAGTTACCTTTAAAAGAGTAGTTTTGGTGGAGATGTTAAGCCAGACTAGCTGTTTCCCCTCGTTTCCAGTCTTTATGCTAAGCTAAGCTAAGCAGTGGCTGGTTGTAGTTGTATACAGTATTTACCAGACAGAGTGTTTGAACTTTTCATCGCTCTGCAAAAAAGCACTTTTCTCAGAATGTCAAACCATTTTTAATGCTGATTTTCAAGACACTTTCTAAACAATATGAGTTGATTGCATCCAATTCAATATCCCTCTTGAGTTTCCACTCACAAAAACACTGGCACACAAATTCAGGATTAGGTGGAGCGAGCAAACCTTTAATCATGACCGTTTAATTTTACTGCTGACATTTTTGACCTATTTATGCAGATGGAGATGGAGACGACAGGAGAAAAACAGGAGAAAGAAGAGGCCCCTGATACAGAACCCGATAGACCACCAGAGGCCCCAGAGGATAAAGGGGAAGAGTCTCCACTAGAGGTCCATGGTGATCAGGCCCACCCTGGCAGCGCCACAGCTGGGCTTCAGCAGCATGAAGAGAGGAGGGAACAGGAGGAGGAGACCCATGAAAAGCCAGCTGGAGAGTCCCACCCTTCGGTGCCTGCAGATGGCGAAGGCACAGAGAGTCTTCAGGATTCTTCTCAGCACCAAGAAACCCTGGAAAGCCAAGAAAGCCCAGACACAGACACGTCCAAAGAGCCGGAACACAAAAACCATCCGTGGATGGAGAGATCCAGGTAATGGCGGGCTCAGGGGAGGCTGCTGAGGAGATCACCCAGCCCGAGGAGCCGGAGCTGGGCAAGAGTCCACAGAGCGAGGTGCCGCGCCAGGAGCTGGAGGATCCAGACATGAAGCAAGAACACACTGAGTAGAAACACAGATATGGGCAAAATGTTGCACACTTCACAAATTGACAAAATACTCACGCAGCCTGCATAGCTTGCATTGCACCACTTCTACAGATGCATTTTAGTCAATAGATATAACAGCCATATAACCATGCTGTGTTTGGAGCTCCAATAAAGCAATAGCATGTGAAAATGTTAAATATTGTGTTGATGTTACTCATTGTCTTGACATGCTTTTACTTCACCTCAATCATGTGGGTGATCTACATGTGAATTTTGCAGCAGTCTATGAATAAGTGTTCACATTCACGGGCATCATACTCACAGCTACCTCTGAAAATACGTGAGTGGAAAAATTTTAAAAAGAGATTAATTATCGTGCTGTTTCAGCTAAGAGGTTTTGACATTAATCAGATACTATACATTTGCACAGCTGTGCATTAGTCACTTCTACAAGAGTAACTCGCCCAAGGAGAAACTGGCGTGATTCCAATTATGCTGTTGCCATGGCAGCACAAGTCCACACACATCATCTAATACCAGTAAATACAACAGTTCATGTGAGCTGGCATGTGACACAAAGTGACGCCTGTGCAAAGCACAACGCTGTGGAGGACTCTGGTTGTTTCCTCAGTGCGGCTCCAGTTTGGAAACTTTTGAAATTTCGATCATCCCTCTTGATTCCAATACACAGAGAAGATTACATTATTTTGCATCACACAACATGCAATGGAACTGCCCCAATTTTTGCACTTGCATACAAAAGCTCTGGCAGTACTGCCTCCTTGAGTTCGGCCCCATTGTGCAGCACACAGCGGTGCCAATCTCACCCAGCACTAAGCCCTCTGCTAATCTGCTGCCCAATTCCTTCTGTTACCCAACAATAACACCACAGGCTCCCTGGATCCCTGGAACCAGGCCCACGAGTGGCACGGTTCTCAATGAAAGACACAGATGTTAAGACACACTGGGAGATTGGCTGGACATTTTTATTGCATCAGCCAATACAAAGACATCAACAGAGAAGAAACAAACGTCTTTGGCATACGAGTCGGTCTGTCCGCTCCAACAATCAGGCAGCCATCTTTCTGAAGGCTCACATAGAAAAGAAAAATGCAAACCATATTGCAAAACCTGGAACACTTCAGATTAATGTTTATAATGAATTGGCACATATTAAACTATATTTACAATGCACTTTGGTAGAATACAGTATTAATGCACACAATTCACCCACTAATGAAGCCACAAAGGGTCGATTACTTTTGTTTCTTGTCAGTTTAAAATGACATTCATTAACTCAAAAGATAAACAAGTGTGGAACCGAAGGAAGTCAAGGCACTCAGGTAAATAAAGGCACATTTGTCATTTCTTTTAAACCAAATGAATCACATACAATATATTTGATGCAAAAAAATGTTTCACTAAATTAATTGCATGTTAATATAAATACAAATATAAATCTGATCTGCAGAAGTTCACACACAGTGTCATATTACGCAATGACTTATATCAGTGGCCCAACAGCTCTTGCATAACCTCAAGATGCACCCATACACTATATTAAAGCTGCACAAGACAGGTTGACACACTGAAGGCTCCATAAGCTGGAGCTTTTTGAACATTTGTGATCTACAGTTTGCAAAAATCTAGCCTCAGTTTATCACCATTACCATTACAGTCGAGTCACAGAGAGAAGCTTTTGAGTTTCTCAAAAATAAACAACCAACACTCTTTAAAAGATCCAGAAGGCTGTTTAAAAACACTTTACTGCTCTTCTGAAGAGACATCTAAATTCTTCAAAGAGTCTTCAAACTATATGGATGAAAATATCCATCTTTTGCACCATATTTTTTTTTCCCTTGTTTGTCAAGTTGCAACTGTATTTCCTATTTAGATAGTCAGAAATCCCAAGCCCATATATCCTTTATACAACCATGTGTTTGACAAAGTGTTGAACCTCTCTCCATCCTTGCTTGTGAATGACTGAGCCTTTCCAGGATGAACCTTTCATACCCAATCATGATACTATCACCTGTTACCAATGAACCTGTTGACCTGTGGAATGATCCAAACAGGTGTTTCTGGATCAGTCCACAACTTTCACAGTCTTTTGTTGCTCCTGTCCCGACTTGGTTGAAACATGCTGCTGCCATCAAATTCAGAATAAGCAGATATTTACAAAATCAATGAAATGATTAAATAAATTATCTTTGTACTGTTTTCAATTGAGCATATGTCCAAAAGGATATGTATATGTTCCCTTCCTTCATTTTACAAGACGATGTGTGATTTATTTCAACCATCTTAGCTTGTTTATCTCTGTGACTCAGTTGTGTCTTGTGCAGCTTTAATACAGATGGCAAACAGAACTTACCTATTTAACCTATTTAACACATTTTAATTCCAGACATCTAACAACATGAAGCTGAGGGCCACACACTTCCTTTCAAACTCGCAATCAGTTGTACAGGATGATTTGTTACATTAGTTGGAAGGTGGGTGTTTAGACCATAGGGGCCTCTTGGGGCTTGGGGGCCTCCACCTCCAGCGCGTCCCCACCCTGGGAGCCCTCGCTGCTGAACAGGTAATATGGAGGCGTCTGGCGAGCTTCGATGATGAGGACGCCCTCAGGGGACAAGGAGGCGAAAACGGTCAGGGGGTCCACATCTATCGGGATCCTGATGAAACAGAGAAGAGAGGTGAGAATGAGTATATTGCTTGAGTATGTTTTTTATGCAAGGATAGACGTCTAGAGCAGAAGTTTACTTGGTGGAAAATCTGTAAGCTGCTGTGTGCATTCAGCATGTTTAAAAGCACGAGTGGGAGGAACAAAATGAGGAGAGCGTCGAGGAGAAACAGCCTCGAGAAGCAGTTCAGCTCCTGCTTGGAGGTCATGCAAAACTCTGTGACATTTTCCTCCAGAACAGCTGCTGTAAAATATTGTTAAATGCTATGTTTTTTTTATTGACACTTTTCCGATGCCCAACAGCCTGCAGTTGGATGACTTTAGCTCAGTATGTCTACGGCTGGAAAAAAAAAATTACTTGGCTCAGGATTTTGACTGTTATTAAAAACCCCTGTCCTCCTTGGCGAGCACTCATTCTCGTAGACTCACAAAAACTATCTCACACCTCGGAGATGAACTGAAAGCCATTGGGAGTTTTCATTAAAAACCCCGCAGCTCTGCGACAAAGAGGAGGGGGAGAAAACATGCCGTGGATCCAGGTGTGGGGTTTGCAAAAATGAAATCTGATTCCAATTAATGAGACTGTCTGTCTGCAGAAATTTAACACTTGTACATTTCCATTGGCGTATACTTTCTTAACCTGCTGTTCACATCTGTCATACAGACAACAGCTAATTGTGTGTCAGGCATTTTTCTTTGCCTCTTCTTTGACACTTCTCTTGCTGAAAATATTAGATTTTCCAGAGAAGACTGGGCTAATTGGCTTCCAAAACTTGCAGGAAGACACAAAGTATAGATGGAAAATCGGCCAGAGCTGCAGTATTTAAGGGTTTACATCCATAAAACTAGATTTATGGAACAATTAGATTGAATTTTCAAAATAATACACATCCCTTTGGAATGAAAGTCCTTCAAAACCTGCTGCAGAGGCAAACACACAGAGATCCAAAGTCTGGTCTTTGTCAGACAGTGTGGCCAAATATGGGCATTGTGGGTTTTCTGAGAGAGCAGCCAAGTGTCTTTGGGAGTTAATATAAACATCAGGCTGCCCTGTTCAGAGGAGGAGACTGCGGATTTACCCTCCATTTAATTAGAGACAATCCTTCAATGGCTTCTCACTCCACTGAGAAATACAATGTCGGACGGGACTGAAAACTTCCCCTCACAGATGCAGACAGACAGGGAGGTAAAGTCAGGTCTATTTGTGTAGCCAAATATCACACACGGTGTCTCGCTGAGCTTCAGGACCACTTCAACAACGAGCACCAGACCCAGGCCAAAGAAGACGAGGAAAAGTCGCCTCAAAACCTGATGAACACTAGATCTAGAAATCCCTCCTCCTCACATGCTGCAGAAGCCATCGGTGGAAAAAGGCAATTACAACAAAATAAAGAGAAAACTGTAACAACAATAGAAATACAGAGTTCAATCGTAGGGACAGTAAATCCAATTTAGATAGAACAAGGCCAACACAATATGTCCACAGAGATAAGTTGCAGGAAATAGCTGAAAATGTCTTCACATGGTTTCAAGGCTGAGGGTGGAGAGGTAAGTGAGGGTTCAGGTGGGGGGTAAGTGGATGAAGCAGCCTGGAGGATGTGTGGGGGAAGGGTAGCTGGAAAGATGGAGGAGGCCCAGAGGTTTAAAGACAAACACTGTCAAATACTAGATGTGTACAGGACGACAACTTTTATAGGTATACGTTTTGCCATCAACTTTTAATCTCCATCACTGTCAGAAAGAGATCTCAGAGTCTCTGCTACTTTTGGAGCAGTTTCCTTTTACTCATGTAGTCATCTCATTCATGATGATGCTTGAAGGGATCACAAAAGTCAGTGGGATTCACCCGCTGGAAACCATGAATATTTGTAGAAGATGTGGTGCCAATCCATGTGGTAGATGTTGCGATATTTCACTACATTAGTAAAAACTTTGACCTGCTAGATATTTCATTCTGAACCACAAGATTCAAGCTCATGGTGGCGCTTGATGAAAAGTCAGGGGATCACCGGCGTTATTCCAATTCATCCTGAGGGGACCGTGAATGTCTGGGCCAAAATCATTTTGACAATCCATCTAATCAGTAGTTGTTCAGACATTTCACTCAAAACCATCAATCCCTTGGTGGAACTGGATGTAATGCTGAGGATCATTAAAATAAACATGGTTCACCCTCTGGGGACAGTTATTAGCTGTTGAGATATTTCAGTCTGGACCAAAGAGGTGGACTGACATCCACAGAGCTATGACACAAGCATGGCTAATAATAATACATTTTAGTGGTCAGTGTATTACAGACTCAATATCCTGAGGAGGAAAGCATTTAAAGCCAGCATTAGAAGTTGGTGTAAGCCAGTATTAATGCTAAATATTTTTTCTTATCAATTCCCCTCCAGTCTCACATGCAGACCTTCACATGTGTCAGTATCGGTGCCCCCCGCTCCCCCCGCCCACCTTCCTTCAAGGAGCCAATTGCTGCAAAGCAAAGTTGCCCCTTCTGACAAAGTCAAATCACTCAGCCGGCCCGTTACGTGGGATTCCTGCAGAAACCTTATCTGTCCGGCTCGGGGAGTTTATTTACCTCCAGCAAGCGCACGTTTTATCTCACACATTGATTTTGTACAGCTGCCAAAAACCTGTCCAATACACTCTCCCCCCGCAGAGATACTGAGGCAGAGAGAGACGAGACAGTGAGCTGGGACAAGGTTAGTATGTGTTCACGGAGTGTGTGTAGTGTGTAAAACATACGCTCGGTCACACACACACAGACACAGACACAGCACACACGAGTCAGTCCGGGAGTATAATGTGTTTCATGAGGCCAAAAAAACGAGGGGAAACCAAAAGATTTCTAAATAACAAACTGCTCACACTTTAGATTTTCCCATGCAAATAGATGGAGACAGGTTATTACGTTGCTGCTGGGCTGAGCTTTGCCCTCAGAAGTGATTTAACAACAACATATTTGGTTAATAACTCACAGGAAAATCCACCCACTGTTGCTCTTGTTTGCTGTGGATCATCAGTGTGCTCCATCAATGATTTCTGTAATTAACTGTTGGTACTGGTATTTTTCTAGGAGCATCCAGAGTCCCTTAATCTGCTGCCTCTTCTGTCCACAATTCACAAACTTGTTGTATTTATTTGTAGGTCAGACATGCAGTGGTGGCTGTAACTGTAGAACTGTACATGAAGTGAGAATAAGGTAATTCAAATCTTCCCATTTCATGCTTCTTCACATTTCTACTCGACCACATTCAGATTATTGCATTTTTATTCTACGACATTAATCTGTCAGCTTTTAGTTACTCATTACTTTGCAGACCTGTGGATTTGTGGGTGTGAATTTTAAATATAAAACATATGTTTAGGCCATAAAAACGCATGTAAATTAATTAAAGTTCCACTTTAACCAGCTACAAAATTAAAAAGCTGCATCTGTGAAAATAATCCAATGAAATAATAATATAAAAGGAACCATTCTGCATAATGAGGAAGCAAGTGCGTTTTGCTAATAACACTTTTACAACTTTCAGCACTTCAACTCATTTTCATAATCGATCAATCTGCCAAGAATTTTATCGATTGATTGATATCACTGTGCTATAAAATATCAGAAAATACTGGTTATCAAATCTTAGTGTGACATCTTCAAACTGTTTGTTTCTGTCTGACCAACAGTCCAAAGATATTCACTTTATGATCACGTCACTTAAAAGAAACGTGAAGTTGGAACTAGACAATGTTTGGAATTTTGCTTGAAAAATTACTTATAATTATAAATAATGAATCAATTGAGTTCTTGCAGTGGGGTGTTTTTACACTGCGGTATCGCTATGCTTCTTCCACCTACATATCATACATATCAGCAGAGAGGGTATAATGGCAGCCCACAATTCAGTTTCTTTCTTGTCTAACAGATTGAAGTTTTTGCAATTTGCTGCTTTCATCTTGTCTTCACATGTTGTTTGTAATTGATAAGTGTGATGGTTTCTACTAATCTTTAAAGCAATTTGTTGCCTTTCTGAAAGAAAGCTTAATTGCTATTATTACCAGAAAAAGCAGAATGAAAAAGCAGCAGCGCTTCAATTAAAAGTACAGTCTCAGCCATGCAAACTAGCAACTTATCTGTGCTCTCTTTCTTATAACCAGAGGATTTGGGTATCGAGGTCAGTTATTTATATACGTCTGACCCCCCCCCCCTCCCTCCACCACCAAACCCTCCTCTCTCTATATATTCAGTGTGTCACTGGTTTTAGGTTTTGCTGGGGCTGAGGAGCGCAGGCCTGATCTGAGGGCTTTCCAATTAAAACGACTGTGATATGAACACTGCGGGGCCTAGCACAACTGCTTACTAATTAGCCAACAGGAAATTAGCAGAACTGGAGTGACGCGCCAGTGAGACGGCGATTCGCACCAGCGATTAGCGCTGCTGTTTGAAGTCTCCCCACCAGCCAATTAAACGGGCAGAGGCGGAGAGAGCCTGGGCAGGTTGTGGAAACTTCTGTGGCCTGTTTGGCTCGGATGAGTTACAATATGATAAGTCTGCAATATGTAAGACATCCTGCTCTACACACCGGCACTTCTCCATGTAGTGCCTCTCTCAGGATTCTAGTGTGAGGACGTGCTTCTGTCAGTGACAAGTTTGGACTGTCCACTCAAAGCTGATATGACTCTGGAGCAGCTGTTCAAAACCTAAAAAAGTGAAAAGGTGTGGACTTCATTTGTGTGTGTACATAACCAAAGAGCACTGATACATGCAGGATGTTGCACAAGGAAATTATTCTCTATCTGTGTGTGCATGTCTTGTTAAGTTTGGCATGAAAGTCAAAGTCCTGCCTTTCTTCCAGGTTAGTTTCTGATCAACTCACATTTAGTGATTTTGGGGTTTCTATCCATGTTTTAAGTATTGGCTATCTTTTACTGTACTTGACTATACATTTTAAACACATTTATGTACATGTTTGTGATGTTCAGTGAGCAGGCAAAGTTAATATATGTAGAACTTTTGTAGAAACAAGAAAAATGTAGAAACAGTTGTCACCAAATTGCAATTTTTAAAAAACAGCTGTTACTATAATCCTCCAAAGAAAGAGAGAGAATAAAAGTGAAATGGCAGAATATAAAGTTATAAAATGAAAAATCATCAGTACTATGGCTCTTTCCAAGTTTTTTTTACTGCTTTTAATCCATTACTACGAAAACATGTGTATGGCTTGTGATTAGTTGAATTGAAAAGTGATTTCAATTCACATAAAGCTGAACAGTATTTCACCCAAAAAAAAAGATTAGGGTACAGTGCAAAAACTAAACTCCAGTATTCATACAGCATCGATCCATTTCATGACCCCCCCCAACCCTGGAAACCACTTCATATATATTATTTGGCCTAAAGGTACCACGTGGACTTTCTTACTAGTTGTAGCACTATGGAACAAATTCTGATAATCATTTCAGTCCACAGCTATTAGAGATCATTTGCAGTTTTCACCCTCAGAGTCATGTCAGGTCAAAGGGTGCACAAACAACTCCCCAACATTTGTGTGACTGAAAATAAAATCTGTGTTTCATAATCAACACATATTTATTCTGGAATATGTGGTTGTAAATATGATGAAGCCCTTTGTTTCCATAATGTACAGAAAGGACAGACAGCGGGAAACATGAAATGTGTGGGTGGAAAGAGTTCATTGAAAGGATACTCACTGTATCTTCTTTGTGAAATTCTTTGTCACTATGCCGCCTTCTTCCTGCTTCTCTTCATGTTTTCCTGTTTGAAAACATCAGCAAATAAATGAGTGAGTCCACTGACCTTAAATAACGTATTAAGTTTAATATTGTGCAACAGTTCAGTGAGGTCATGGATCATAAATGAGCGTCCTTATCATGAGTTCAATCGGACATTTATCATATACGCGTATCATGACTCTTTCAGCTTTTTAAATGTATCCGTGAGCTTCAGCGTGGATGTGAATCAAAAAGGTGTTGATGACACTGAGATCAAAACCCGGTTCATTTGGCACGCACACTTTTCCATTACTCAATCCCAGCGGTGTTTGTGCTTTGGGACCTCTGGGCGGGTTTGCAACGAACACATTGAAATGATGAAACACCCTTTTCATTCTCTTCACTTTCTTCCAAGAATGACTCTCCTGACGAAAGACCCTCAGACAATGATGAAGTTGGGGAGGACGGCTAAGCCTGGAAAGCCCCCCGCCCTCCACCTTCTCCTCCGAGCTCTGTTTATGGCCTCTATCTCTCAGGCTCGCAGCTGCTCCGGGGCTGCTAAATATCACTGCCGCCACCACCGGCGTGGGCTGCCCCACCCCTCAACCCCCGTCTGCACTCCAGGCTCGACTATGCGCTACCTTATACCCCCCCAGTGACGTCTCTGCCTGCCGGAAAGTGCTGGACTCGAGGTTGGAACAAAACTCCAGAGAGAACTGTGCTAAGCTCACCGGTGAAGTCATGAGATCATTATTTAAACCTCGTCATGACTTAAGACTGAAAACTGGTCCCCTGATCGTCTCCCTGAGATATTTCATGAATAATGGAGGTTTGGTCGGAGAGCGGTCCAACAAGGCGCTGCCTCTCCTTGTTTTGACGTCTCTTATGACAGAGATGCCAAATTCCAGATGCCATGTGTAATACTGTATGTTCTGGGAGGAGATCTTATCGGGATGGATAATGTACTGAAATGTTTTTCTGCCTGCACTGACATCAAGGACACGACTAAAGCCATAACAAGAAGTGGACATTATGATTCCCTTTGTTGTTCAATTCAAAGAATCACAGTCACTATCTGGGTAGTTTTTCTTAAAGCTGCATTATTCAATTTTTTTACATCAAGTATCAAATTTGTAACATCAAAAAATGTTGCTTGTATTATGAACCCACACAGAATCATCACAAAGCTCCCTACAGATCATTTTAGTGTGTTTCAGCTCATTGTTTTGGTTTCTCATCAACCTCATTTCCGATGGTTGATGATTTCCCTTAGAAGCTGGTGGAGACCAAAAACAGACCAAAAAGGTGAATAAGGTGAATAATGAAATTTTAGGGGTGATCACAAACCTGACTATGTGTAGGCTGCATGTACATGTTGCTCCATGTCTCACAGTAATATGTTGGTGTCGCCTTTACATGAACAGGTGCTACAAATCAACTTCAGCTAGATGCCCTATATACACTCCATCTGCTGCATTACGTCTTCCTGTGTAACAGTTTTTATGTCTACTGTCCGTGTTAAATCATCAAACACATGGAACAAATTAAATGCAGCTAAGTCGAAAATATAAATATTACATGCGATATTACAGCAGTGATTCTGAGTGTCTTCAATTCAGTCTTGGATCCTCTGAAAGTTTGGTCTGTTGCTGGTTCAGAATTTTTAGCTCAGTACAAAACAACAAGTTACATTTTGCTTGTTTTTGTTAAAATCTAACTTTCACTAAGATTACAATGTTGTTAAATCCTTCAGTAAGATTTTAAACAACAATTTTCAGTAAGATTCAGCAACATTTCAATTGTACTTTCTGTGAATTTTACCAGGACGAAACATGCTCATGTCACCACTCAGGTGCACAAACCTCTGATTATGAATGTGCTCGGTTTATCTGGAGGATGTTAAACATTTGCTCGTCCGTGTACTGAACACCTCAAACATGCTTGTATCACGCTCCCTGTCACACTTTTAGAACAGGGTCGATTCACCGCGGCAGGCAGGCCCGACATGGCGCTGATTGAATGACCCAACTGGCATACCAACAATGTGTTTATAAAAAACTCTGAGTTGGGGGGCCTGCTGTCCTCTGTGCCCCCTTCAGCCCTGGGTATCCCTGGAATTCATCTGTCTTTTGAAGCACAGACATGAGGAAGCGATTCCTACAACTTACTCCCATAACCAGCGACTGAGCTAAAACTTAACACCAGCAGACACGAAACCTGCACGAGGGCTGCCGGGTAAAAGCGTGATCCTATTTCCAGAACATTCTCTCCTGTGTTTAATGGCAGCGAGCGGCTTGTCTTATTGTAAACAGAGACTGTTGTCACGGGCCTTGCCTTGCTTTAAATCTAAATCGAGCTCATGGGTGACTGAGGGAGCGATTCTCCAGGAATCTGAAACAGGTGTCTAAGCTTGAGGATCTGCCTGCCAACGTGCGAGTCCCGGTCCCCGAAATCTGTCAGGCTCTTGAACATCAAGACTCATTAATGCCGAGACCACGTTACACCGCCGAGACTTTCATTGTGCTGCTTCGAGTCTGCTGCCAAAGTGACAGAGCAGATATTAGAGGGAGGATCCTGAGACTTACTCAGCGAGGTGTTGCTTATGCTATGTTTCATTAAGATCTGGGTAATTCTGGGTTTTGATTTGGCTGAACTGCTGCTTTCTGATCACTTCACTTTTTAAACTTTTTTATGTGTTTGGATGTATTTTACTTATGTACACATATGGTCAAAATAAAAGACACATTAAAGGGAAAACTAGCGCTGCACTGAGAGGG
The DNA here is from genome assembly GCA_025331565.1 of Holacanthus passer. NCBI lineage: Eukaryota > Metazoa > Chordata > Actinopteri > Pomacanthidae > Holacanthus > Holacanthus passer. The sequence continues at coordinate 8,098,947 of JAFREQ010000009.1, read as the reverse complement.
TTTTAGAAATATTGTCCAAATTCCCTCAGTGAAATCCCAACCTGCGAAGAAAAAGTCGTTTGATTGTTCCAATCATTTAATAATGCTGTTAAAATATACTGCAAATGTTCAATTATGTTTTCTTTGAACTTTTACCTCCTTAAATTTAGCTCTAAATGCTGTTTCAAGCCAACAGCCAGACACAGATTTCAGCTGGAGAAAACAATGAACCTTAATTCATTTTAGTTTTGTTTTTTATACTAAAGTTAAGATATTCTACTAAATATGAAGTATTTCAAAATGTAAACCCTCAAATTCCCATTAACAACTCTGAGGGCATGACCTTACTGTCAGCCACAGTCCTGCAAAGTGCTTTTCACAAGCAGATGAAAATATTTGCACTATTTATTTTGTTTCTATTCTATTTCAGGTGTTTTCTTTGCAATAAACTGAACTTTTTAAAATCTTCATTCTACTTTTGTATTTGACCTATTAAACCCCTGATTTAAACAGCATGCATTGGGTTTAAGTGTCCCATAAATTAGAAGAGCTATTTCTCATGCTAATATCAGTTGTCACAGGTGGGTTCAATGTGACCTCCACTCATTGATCATGAACCATCTCAACAGCCAAGTTTATCAAAAGTTTAAAAGTTTGTTTCTTCCATTAAAGTCTCTTATCCTCCATGAACTCCAAACTCACCTGACACTTCTACAAATCCGTCTCTCGTTTTCACATTAAGCTCCTCCGGTTTGAAGCTGTGCACGTTCACGCAAACCTTCCACGGCTCCCCCTGGTGCTGCCGGTGGGCGAGCCCCGGGAGGAGGGCTCCCCGTAGCGGCTGCTGTAGAGCGCGGGGCCCGCCGCCGGGGACTGACGCGCCGGGAAGCCCGTGCGTAAAGTGCTGCTGAAGGGCGAGCTGCTGAGGCGCGTCCCGAGCCGACCCGGCCGAGCCCAACCCGGCCAGTCCAGGGCCAGGTCGTCGGGGAAAGGGGGCATCCCAAAGTCATCGTCCATGAAGCGAGAGGCGAGCTGGTCCCTGAAGGGAGACTGATCCCTGAAGGGAGACTCTCCAAACGGGTCCCTGGGAAACCTCTGCCGGCTCCCCATCGTGTAGAAGTCTCCCTCTGCCATGAGTTCAAAACCAGCTCAAAGTTTTGATATTTGTGCCAAAACAACCACCAAAAAACTTTCCCCCCCTCCTTTAAAAACAAAAAGAGTTACTTATGTCTATGTGTGGAGAAGCTTTATCTCTTTTGGATCAGGCGCATCACCATTACGCACAGAGCCACCAGCTGATCCAACAGATCTCTGAAGAGCAGCCTTGATTTTTTGCTAAAACCTTCAACTAATCCCTCCTGGCTGTGGGTTTTATACTGGGCTGAGGGTTCCCAGATGGTGAGTCTGCAGTGAGCAAGTGTTGGGAAAGTGCTGGGAGGATCTGGAGACAACCTGCACTGCAAAAAAAAAAAAAATCCACCCAAGAAGTTTCTCCAGGAGCTCCAAAACTTTGAAGAAGAGACAATTAGATCACATAATGGCTCCTGTCAATCAAATCCACAGTTTCAGCTCTTTATTAGAGTAAAAAAGAGTTAGAGACTTAACTTGAGATAAAATGAGTTGCTGATGTGGATATATTTTTTTACAGTGCAGGCTCAACAGCTGACCAAAGACCAGCCTCCCTTTGACCAAATTAAGTCACTGTCCACATGTCAGTCAGTCAGAGCTGGAGCTCACTCCTCTTGAGTGACTCACTGGCTTTTTAATAGAAAACAACGCAGAGCTTCAGGACATACACTGATGTCACAGGACAGATTAAACTAAAACAGCTAAGAAGTCAACTCTGTGAACATGACCTGTGCTTTACTGGAGTCAATCAGTGTGTTTTCATCTGTGGTGCGAACATTTTAAAAACAACAAGACTGCAGCTGTGTTTTTTATTCAGAATATGATTTTATATAGCTTATTCTAAACACGCAGTGAAAGGGGAAAAGTTGATTCATGGGCTTATGGACATTTCAGTTTCCAGGTGACATGTTATTACAGTGAGGCGTTGACACTGACACAGGATCAAATGTGACAGTGTGAAAAAACATTATGCAATTTGCTCGTTCATATGGAAAACAGGGAGAGTATGGGTGATGTAATACAGAAACACTGGATCACTATTGCTATATGAGCTTGTTATTGGGAGTAAAATAATAAAAGACATGATGAGATCTTCAGCACAAAGAGTCCACTGATTGATGCCTGATTGGCATTTTGTCTTCTCCGCTTTCACCGGTCATCATATCTGTACCATACATTTTAACATCCAACAAGGCCCAAATCACATTCTGGAAATCAAATAATCACATTGCTTGTATAATTTATACAATGCAGATGCATATTTACACCACAGTAATTACATTTTGAAAATCATTTTGCACAAGAACTGATGTTAACTTTACATTGTGAGATGGGGAAACGGGTGCCCATCTTAAAAGTTTATCAATGCGACCGCACAAATCCTCCACTGGCACCTCGTCAACACCGGTCGACTTGAGTCATCATCAGTTTGGAGTTTATGAGTGACTTTTGTGCCAAGTTCCTTCCTCTTCCACCGTCGTATTTCCCTCATTCGTCCAATTTAGTTGACATTCAGGGAAATAAGCAGAGAGTATTGAGTGCATAGAGAGCAGTCTGTCAGGCCTGGAGCAGTTACACAGACAGGATGATGGATTTGAAATTATTGAGAAATTTAACTCTTAATTATGTGGGAAGGCAGTTTCAAACTTTTTTTGTTGCAGATTCAAACTCTGGAGTCAAAGTAGCCTCGAAAATAACTTTAATGGAATAGTTTGACATTTTGGAAAATATGCTTACTTGCTCTCTTGTCGAGAGTCAGAGAAGACTGATGCCTCTCTCATGTCCGTACGATTAATATGAATTTATGATCAGCAGTTCTTTGTTTTGTTTAGTTTAGCATAAAGGCTGAAAACAAGGAGAAACAGCCAGTCTGGCTCTGACAAAAGATTAAAAATACACCATCTCCCAGGTCAATAATAATGTTTAATCTGTGCAAAAAAACAAAGTATAAGAACAAAAAGTTGTGGATTTCTGGGAGCACAAGGAAATCCTAAAATCTTCACTCTTTGCCTGGAAACCTCAAACCAACCATTTCCCTATTTCCAGTCTTTATGTTAAACAAAGTTAGATGGCTGCTATGTGTAGCTTCATATTTAACAGATACAATATATCAATCTTTTCATCTAACGCTCGCCAAGAAACCAAATAGGCATAGTTCCCAAAGTCACACCCAAAACAAAATGTTGGACACGAAGGATCCTTTCTGCCCTTCCAGTTTTTGACGCTCTTATCTTTTAAACATCTACTTCTACTTTGAGGTTCATGTGTGGCAAAATCTAAGAATAATTTACAACAAAGCAAAAATAAATTACAGCCGTGTCATAAAAACTAGAAATCGACAGTGTTGCATAGAAAGATTGACCACTACTGAGAGGGACAGCAAACCAACAAATATTAAATAAGTAATAAATATGTATGGTGCCGCACAAACTTCTGTCCTTCTGTTGTAATATGAGTCAAGAACAAAAACAATATATGTTTGGTTCCACTTTTGTAGCAAGAAAACATTATTCAAGTAAACTGAGAAGCAATGAATTAAGACTTATTTTCAACGTGTCTCAACTATGAGGCGCAGCTTTTTTAGTCTGTGTCATCTTCAAATAAAAACTCATAGACTGTTATACGTAAATACAGATGGACTAAGATGACAATTTAAACATTGAAGTCAATAAAAAAGTCCATTGTATTTACCTTTTCTTTTTCCTAAAAGAAATTCATTGCATGTTTTATTCGCCATGAGTTGTCAAAGAAAATACTTCCTCTGATATCGTGTGGATTTTGTCAAAAGAAACCCCCCCTCCCTGTCCCCACTTCAATCGCTCTCTGTTGTAATACATGGACTGACATTTCTATTGTTTTCCACCTGATCGGAGGATAAATTAATTTGACATTTGAGCTGACAGGCAGTTTGCTTGCCGTCAGACCACCCTCGCCGATTCATTTTTCAGAGGAAACACGTTTGTTCTCCACCTTGTGAAGTGCCGAGATCAGAGCAATAAACCTTTTCCTTATTCCTGACAACGATCCCTCTGAAGCCATTTGTAAGCTCTCGGATCAAACGGCTCAAATGTTACATCAATACCTCACTTCTCTGCGCAAAATCTACAACATGCAGACCTGACGTGGGGCAGTAAACGTCCGATGGCCTGTGGAACTTTAAAAGTGTTTACCTGGTGCATCTGCACTTGCATTAGCAAACACATACTCTATATAAAAAAATCTGAATTAAGTCATTTCAACCTTTCTTGGTACGCTCAGGCCTTATTATTCACCAATTAACTCTCAAATTTAAAATAAATAGTAGGTTGTTAAACAATTTTAAAGCATTCATTTAACAGAATAATTTAATGTGAAGTGCATGGACTTAAAAAGTAGCGATGTTTGTTGACCAAAAACAGTAACAGGACTCCTGTTACTGTCTTATGTCTCTATTGTAAATATCTACGAGATGAACACTCTCAGGTCATTGTGAGTGCTGATGCAAGAGGATGCAGTACAAGAAGAAGAAAACAAACAAATGAAAACACATTCAGTCTCCAGTGGCCTCTGTGGGCCGAGTGAACAAGACTGCATCAATGAAAGACGTGGTCAGACTCCTGCTGGGACATTTCCACCCAAGCGTCAAAGGGGAGCACGGAGACGTATACAGTCGATTGCACCAACATCCACTGTCCCCGCTCTCAACTGGAAACGCGACCGGCGCTTCGATCTCTTAATGTTCTCTGAGAAACCTAATGCCTGGTTTTGTTGCGTTTGTTCAACGAGCCACGACTCCTGCTGCGACTGCGGGTCCCGAAGATTGAGTTCCAGGATGAACTGCGGCTGTAGCTCCTGTAGGAGGAGTAACTCCGGCTCCGGCTCCGGCTGATGCTGTGGATCGGGCTGCGACTGCGGCTGCGGGTGAAGAGGCTGCTCCAGGACGACACGCTGGTGGACCGACTGCTGGAGGAAGGACTGGGTCGGAAGTAAGGGATGGGTCGCTTCCTGGCACTGTGGAGAGGCCGAAAAGGTAAGCGGTGTGAAAGTGACCAACAGTAGGTGAAAGCTGCAGTGTGAACATTTTAATAAACATTAAAGCTGCAGAAACAAATATTTTTATATGAACTATGTGTCAAATGACTGAAAGCAGTTGCTCGTAATGATAAAACCACAAAGTGCCATCGCTGAACTGTGTAGTTGCTCTCAGCTCTACAGAGTAGTTTAACATCTTTTAGCTCATTGTTTTGGTTTTACAGCCGGAGCCAGTTCCATTCTCAGTGTTGCTTTCAGCTCTTACACTACCTGCTCAGCACCAAACAGACAAAGTTAGCAACTAGCTGGTGAACACAATGGTGCATTTAGCAGCTTAAAGAGACAGACATTTCCATCAAGACATGGACAAAACAGAGCTGAAAGAGAGTGATTAAACAGGTGACACAAGAAACCAGAAACACAACAAATAAATGCTGATGATGCTCTGTGTGTCCAAGGAAGCAGACAGTTATCCCAATATCAACATCATAGGGTAATAATGTGTAAATGTCATCTTTGGAATCTGTTGCACCAATAGATGCAGGTATAAAGCGAACAGATTTCTTTGGCCAATTGGGTTACAATACATTTGCATTACAAATACATTATTGCTAACAAAACAAGATACAGAGCAACACTGACATCATTTGGAGTTGTGTTTCTGGACACCTAGTGAGTACAAAAGCAACATTCACACTCATTTTGGCTCTTTTTTGATCTCCACTAACTCCTGGCTCTTTAGCTACTAAATGTAATCTACGTTCACCAGTTAGTATCTCTGCTGTATATATAACTTTGTCTAACCAGAAAAGGGCCTTACTGAAATTAAAAATCTCTTTTACAGAAATATCCTGGCCAAAAGGTTGAGAGTAGTAAAACTAAAACAATGAGCTGATAGAGGCTAAAACACACTAGAACTGAGGGAAATGAGTCTGGTGACAATTGTTTGTGGGTTTGTCATGACAAGTGAGCACTTGTACATTACACGTAGTCATTGGGGCCATAATAAATTCATAAATATTGAACAGTGAAGCTTTAAAACAACATAGATTAGTGTAGCAATAAGGATATAAAGTCTGTTATTAATTATTAATTAATCATGTGCTCTTCTGAGTACGTTTCTGGTGCATTTCATTTGCTGTTGTCAAAGAGATGCACAATGTGAAAGAAAAGTAACACTAGTTGTGTGGCAGACAAGATCCGTTAAAAAAAAAGTGAAGATCAGACTTGCTTGTTCTTTTTTTACTTTTCAGATTGCCTGTGTTCGCCATCTGCTTCTTCAGCACCTGTGGTGGCTTTAGAGCTGACAGTTATCTCATCCTCTGGCTAAATGCCATTTCATGCTACACAGCTCATCAACATGAGGGAAAGACTTCAGGTTGGGGACTTGTCCAACTGAGGGGGTGGAGGGCTGGACCAGCAGTGCATTTTTGCTGCCTGGAGGCATAAAAATGTGTATTGTAGCTATAAATAACCAGGCTGGGAAAGCTGTACCTTGTGATTCGGCGTGCTTCCAGATGGCTTGGTGAGTCTCTCCTCCGTTTCTTCATAGGAGAGTAGGATTTGCGTCTTCGTCTCTTCCCACTAACCTTATGTGCATGCTTCACATCCTTCTCTCTGGAGCTAGGTGTTCTCTTTCTGTTTCGTAGTCTGGGAGGCAGACAGAACAGTGTGAAAGTTTAATCACCAACAATGTAAATATACACTTGTTTATCTGTACGCCACTAATGAGGACTCATTAGCAGTGAAAACATTTCGCAATGCTCACCTGCCAGTGCTGTATCTGGAGTAGCTTCCTCTGGAGCTCAGGCTGGCCACGCTGCCCCGTCGCCTCGGGTCGGCCGAATAGCTCGGTGAGCGTGAGTACGAGCTGGCAACGAGAAAAATTACTTTTAAATAAAATATGAATCAATGCAAGCTTTTCTGTTACATATATATAATAATCTCTCATGTAGTTGAGCACCACTAATTTTTCCCCCCTAAGACAACATTTGCCTTTTCGTTAATGAATGAATTTGCCTCTGCTGATCCACGCGGTTTCCATCTAGACTGGAAATGTTACGGACATGTCAAACACTCCTGCTATTTTTTTTCTTTCTCTGCTCTTTGGGCTTTCTAATGCAGTGCAGTTTTGTTATGTTGACTGGCAGCACATGCCAGCAATGCTTTGTCAGTAATACACAAATACAAATACAGTTGCAGGTACCATATCAAGGTGTATTCATTTAAGACTAAGAGTTCAGACTAAGTAAAACAGTAGCAGCTCTGTGAGGCTGTAGTTCATGCACACAGTGACGATGCTAACAGCTAATGTTTAGCAGGTATAAGGTTCGGCATGTTCGCCGTCTTAGCGTTAACATGCTGCCATGCTGATGGGAATGTCATTCGTTTTGTGGGTAAATTAAAGTATTGGAGAAATTGAAATCTTGAGCTCATGCTGGCACTAAAGAGGAAAAGTTAAGGGGTCAACAAAGTTATTTTGGATTCTTCCTTTGGGGAAAATGAATGCCTGCACCAAATTTCATGGCTATTCATCCAAAAGTTGTCAAGACATTTCACTCCAAACCATAAATGCAAACCTCATGGTGTTGCTGGAGGAAGTCAACAAAGTCAGTAGGGTTCAACTTCTGGGCACCTTGGATATCTGTACCACATTTCATGGCAATCCATTGAATAGTTGTTGAGATATTTCAGTCTGGACCAAAGTGTTGGACTGACCAAACAACACTAACAACCCTTGAATCTTATTGCTATCATGTCTAAAGATCTGTGCCCGTCAGTCTCTATTGTATCTTGTCTTTTCCAACTAAAAGGGAAGTAGATGGGGAATGACATGCAACACAGACCCCAGGCCATGGACACTGTGGTTTACATGTCTTAATCAGTAGTTGCTCACATTTCCACGTTTTTTGTGCAAACTGAAATACATGAGTGGAAATTGGGTATAAGTGGATGTTATTGATGCACAATATAAAAGTAGTTACCCCACCTGCAAGACGACAGTGACAGACTTCGAGAGTAGCGTCCGGAGTATCTGGAACTCCCCGTGGATCTGCTCCTGCTCCTGCTGCTGGACGACCGTGTTTTCAGCCGCCTTCTAGATGACTTGCTCATCCTCCGTGAACAGCTGGAGGTCTTTGGAGATCTCACAACCTCCACCCGACACCCCAAGGTTATCTGCTCTCTGCAAAGAAAACACATCAAGTCTTTAAGTTTCACTGCTTTGAGTGATAAAGCCAAAACTGTATCCTGTGTTGTTTTTTTAAGAAATGCTCTCCCTTATTCTGGCATAAGATGAATATTTCAAAAGAGGAAGCAGAGCGTGGAAACAGAAGATAAACAGCTTGCAATTTTCCTGGGAAGCATTCATTCTGATGGATTATTTATTATGAACACAACATTACCTCTTGCCGTTTCCACTGAAAAGGGTTGCAGACAAGCCATCCTCGCCGTATGGTTTGCACAAGGAAGCATAGCTGGTCACAGAATTTCCTGAATCAGAGACATTGTCTCTGTCAGTGAACTTCAACTTCTCTGGCGAGGCCAGACGTTTACAGTGGTTCCTCTTGTTGTCAGTGACACTTGCCCGAGAAACACCAGTTTTGCTTGATGGTGGCGAAGATGTGTCATTCCCAGAATCGTAATCGTGCGGACCTTCGGTGTGGCTCGATAAATGCTGAGACCCATTTCCGTGTAAAAGCTCGCTTCCAGGTTTTGACGACAAAATCTGCAAACAGACAAATAGGCTGCAGCTTAAAACCAAGCGTGTGTTGATAAGTGGAACCTGCTATCTGCTTTGATGCACTGTGAATACTCTAGTACAAAGGCACATATTCCCTTGAAAACACAGAGAAGAGATTTTTTTTTTTCTCGGGACAGAAAACTTTGAAAGATAAAGACATCATGCAAATTTGAAGCATGCGATTAACCTCAAAAGAAAGTCTGAACTCAACTAAAGTCAAAGAAATCAACAAGAAACAAATTTAGATAAAGTAAGTCTAAACTAAAACAATTATATGAAAGGAACAACAAAAGAGCAGAGAAGAAAGAAAAACTATGCGTGGAAAAAATCTACCGACTCTAACTCGAGTGAAGAGAAAGAGAGTAAACAATAGCCCCATTGAAAAGCCTCATTTAAAGAACATTGAACAAACATCACAAAATGGGTATTATGTAGAAATGAAAAGGATTGCAGACAAAGAGAGATCCCATCAGTCTAACTAACAAAGCCCTCAGAATAGGACAGATGACTGTGCTCTTTCTCCTGTCAGAAGTAAATAATTAGCCTGCACCGACCTACAAGTAAATCCCTAAATCTGCGGATAGCATCGACTTACCAATCAAGATTTCCTCCTTAAGTAGGTAAGGTGTAAGAAAAAGGGAAGAGCGGGCAACATAAGTGCATCATTAGAGTCGTAAATTGCAAGAAAAAGACAATAACCCTCTCTTCAAACCCAGAGCCAGTCAGACTTATATTGGCATGTTCCTTTTTCTTTCCTTAATGGTGCATTGTTTGGAGTTTTTTGGGAGTGAAAAGTCCCAGAATACTTTAAAAGTGTGCTCGAGTACAACTCCTGCACACCAACGTTAGAAAGTGTTTTTTTTTTTTTTTTAACTGCACACGTCCACAGATGGGAAAAGATACTGACTATCCAAGGATCACAGCTGACTAATCTCATAAAAATATGATCTCTCTATACTTATTGATTACGGGACACTCAGAGGTTTATCCGGTCTGTCCTCCCGAAGGTTTCCCATTATCTCGTCTAAAGTCGACACAACAGACCAACCCTGGGGGAAATTTGCCACTCGCATCTGTGCACAATCTGTGCATACTCAAGGGTAAAAGATTTCACTTACAGAAATTTTAAACAGAGACATTCTTCAATGTCACCTCGAGATATTTTGACAAGGCTACCTTCAAATAAACATTTCATCTCTCGCTAATGGTTCTTTTGTGCTTTCTTTTCCTTTTGTCGCAAACCTTTCTTGTGCTTCCACCACAAAAGAAATTCACCAATTATATTTACAGAAAAGGTTGACATGCTTTATTATCAACCACATTCATGTCCATTATTCATATTTTAGAGGGTTTTTCTGTCCAGTCATACCTACCTTTCCCTTTATGGTTTGCTTTTTTGTGGGAAAAAAAATATTAAGCAAAGATCATTCTGCATCACTTTCGAAATAGTGTGTCTTTTGTCCACCAAATTAAAACCCATAAGTAAACACAAAGACCAGTGAATAATTCTGATAGAGTAAGGCTACCAACCAGTAACCAACTGTGAAGTCCTCCTGAAAGACTCTGGGATAGTGAATGCCAGGCATGATTCAATACATGGATTTATTTATTGAATTTCAATTAAAACCCTGTGGTGTGTAATTAAAAACATTCGTCTGTGCAATTAGCATAATTTAATGATTGCTGGAGAGAAATTAAATATATTTCATGCTCCAATAAGCATGAGACAATGAGTTTAAGGACATAGCTGTATTTATGTGGCTCTTTGGGAAACATCACATTAAAAAAAGAAAATCAACCTGCAATAAACAGCACAATACTAAAATTTTAAGTATGCCATCTAAAGGTCAGTCACAGTTTAACCATTTTCTTTTCATTTCACTCCAAGTCAGGTCTGCTATCTGAACAAGTGAAACTGAAAACAGATGCAATGACTGGAGGGGACTGACGAGTGAAAAGGCAAGATTTAGTATTGTTTTCCTGCTTCTATATCATGTCAACACTGACTCCTGAAAGAATGCTAGTGCGAAAGCATTGAGGGGTCACAGACAAAATCTAATATATATTAAAAAAAAACAAATTCTAAATACGCAACAGGACGGCAGGTCAAGAGTCTTTTTTACTGTTTTCACCACCTGGGTTTCGCTAGGTCAGTCCATGAGCATAAATAAAATGTAGTTGAATTAACAGATTTTCTCACCTGCTTTTCTGTTGGCAAGAAAACACTAACACTCCAAACTCCATAATCGCTCTAAGTGATCATTCTTTATCTTAGTCTCTGGCTTCAGCCCAGTCTCCTTCATATTTATGCTGACGTTAAATGAGCATGATGCCGGCGCTGGGTGCTACTACAGGAAGCAGTGTGATGTGTATGGAGCGTAGCAGAAGCTAAAGGTTTATGTCTCTTCTCAAACCATCTCTAACCTTATGAGCACAGTCTGTCGCAGTTTTGATGACAATAAAAAATGCTTACAAAACAAATGCAGACTGGTAACACCATTGATTTTATATTATTTTGGCTCATCATGAAAAATCGTGTCTAACTTCCTGTTTTCGCACTCTGATGTACAGCACAGATAAAAAACCTGGAGGAATCAACTACAAATCTAGCAAACATTCAAATATTACGTTCATTAACATCATCACTGAACAAAATGTTTACAACTTTTCAATTAATACTTTAAATAAAGCAATACAAATATGTAGAAAGAAGTAACCCTTGAAAATAAAATATTTGTTGTTGGTGTTAATTGTCATTTGAATTGCACACTTTATTACTCAACAGGAGAAAAAAAAATTTGCTTTGCAGAACCTGTAATTTTTCCAGAGGTACCATTATAATTATGGTGAATCTTCCCTACCGAGTACTTAATGGCGTTAGTTTTCAAAACAGAAAAACGGGAACTGACAAAATTACTGCAAAATAAATCATTTATAAAAGGAGCTCAGAGTAAGGCCATGTACATGCATTTAATTTTGCAGAAAGTCATCTCTTAAAAATGGCGGATTTAAACATAAAAATTTTCTGAAAAATATTGTATTTTGGTTGAATATCAACGGCAAGAATTCTTATAAAAACACTAGGATGTAGAATTTGAGGAATTATTTTGGAGTATTTTTCCGAACCAAAGCGCCTCCCTGTGGGCATTGACAGTAAGTTGTTCTACATGGCCATAACTGAGAAATCAAACTGAACAAGCGGCAGCACCGTTAAGAGTCCTAAAGTGTACTTACGGTGGTGGTTGAGAGGATGGAGCGATATTTTGGAGCCGTTTTACACACTGATTTGGTTGCAGGTCTCCACTTCATGTCTGTGTGGTCAAGCACTCCATTGGTTTCCTCTACTACAGCTGCCAGGTCTCCTAATGCCTGATGCACCACAGATTTTTGCAGATGGTGTCTGTGGGAAAATGCTGGATTTAGTTTTCATGACACAGCATCATGACGCAAATGCTTTTCAGTCACAGCCAATTCTGCACTTAAGAGAAGGGGACAAAAACTGGCACATGTGCACATTTGATGTCAGTGAAATATCAGCAGAATTTTTTTCCTGTTTTGTTTTGCCCATCTTATAAAATGTATTGCAATCTGTTGTGCATAGAGAAACAGTAAAGAAAAGAGTAAATAAAGAAGAGCTACAAGATAGATTCTAAATACTTTTCAGATAATTTAAGTTTCATAATTTGACCTCAATTGGAGTTCAAACCAAAGTGAATTTTACCTATTAACATGTGTCAAAGTTCACTAATTGAGCTTGATTATTCCAGGATTAATTATCACCAGTGGCTACAAGAGATGATCATGTCATCAGTCCTGTTCAGTATAATCCATAAAACCTGTGAAAAACAACATCTTTCATATGATCACACGTCCAACATTTTGCAATATGTCATTATAATTGAGTGCATTGATCTGCGGAGTGAATTTGGGGCCATTTCCTGTGAGGCTGTGATAAGAGCTGGTCGTGCCTGAGATCAGGAAGTCACCTCTGCCTTATCAGTCATCGCTGCGCTGTGACCAGGAACTCGGCAGACAACTCGAGCTGATAAGATAAACTGAGGGGAGCATGAGGGGGGAGGAGGAGGGTGAGGGATGGGTTCCTACCTGTCCTCTGTGGAAGACTGGCAGGAAGAAGTGTCCGACTCTGACCTCCGATAGCGTCGTCTACGCCGTGAGTGAGTCCGGGAACTGAAGGAGGTGACGAGGAGAGCAGAGGAGAGAAGACACAAGTGGATGAGGAGCTATGAGCACGATGATCAGTCACTCGACAGAATTTGCTTGACAACCATTTTTATCATCGGATAATCATTTGTCATTTACAAACGCCAGCTTCTCAAAGGTGAAGATTTGATGCTTCTATCTGTTCTATATCTTTTAAATTGATTACATTTGGAGCTAATGGTCTGTGGCTGCTGTGTAGCTTGTACATACTGTCAATATGCCCTTTTTGTTTTGTGGTAAGATCTTACAAGATTCAGCCTACATCTTTTCTGTCATTGCCATAATCTGTTTTGGACATGAACATGAACTTTACTAACATTTTTACCATTTATAACCTTCTCAATTCACTAAATTAATTGTTTAAATCAGGGAACATGATCCTTACTACACAATCAGGCAGATTGTTAACAAGCCAGATTTGCCAGATTTGTCTAAACCACTTTGCTCGGAGGTAAAAATTAAAGTGAGTGTACCCAAAAAAAAAAGATATAAAGTTAAAAGTTTAAAACCTGCCTGATTTCCTTCCCCACTGGACTTCTTTTTAGCAGTGGAGCTTCTTTCCCAGACCTCAGCATTCAACTTTCAAATCAGTTTGAACAGGTCTGGGGCTGTGCTCACTGATGTTTCCCCAGTTTGGAGATGACACTTGACCAATCAAGTGTCATCTCCTATAGACCCATGAAAGATTGCTACAGAAACATGGCGACAAGTGTGGATGAGAGCCGCATGGGTGTAGAGGTTGTTGTAAGTTGGCTTACAGAAAAAATAGCTTTTAAATCAACATATTTCATTTTAAAAGCAATATGAAAATATAAAACAGTAAGTTCATTGCTGTGAAAACTGAAAATGGCAGCATGGATGTATGTATATGTCATATAACAAATGGCAGTACTCTCAGGAAGACTTAAACAAGGAAAATAAATTGTTCCCAAGAGGTAGTAAACTGGGATTACCCATCAACCAATTAATCTATTTCTCCAGGATTCTATGGATTGATTAGTTCAACATATAGAACACATATTTAATTTTTTTGCACTGACAATTCTCTGGATCTTGTTTTCTGATCTTTTTCTGTTCAAGATTACAACGTTCACATCACGGTTGCATAACTTTAAGGGTGAATGTTTCAAAGTGTCCATCTCCATCTCTGATGTATATGAACCGCGTTTGAAAAATAAGAGAGCGCGCCAGAGAAGGCGAGAGCATAAAGGAATAGCAAAGGTTTGAAGTGAACAAAGGAGGCGAGAGGAGAGAGTAGTAGTGAGCTGGAGAGCAGTGGTTTCTGTTGAAGTAAGCGCTAACTGAACTTGGCTCCGTGCTTACAAAACAACGGCCCGCTCATCCAAAGTGGAATTATAAAATGTTGAAAGATCACAGCATGAAATTGGTTTCTCTTACCCTCTTTCACCCCCTTTTTTTCCCTCCCTTTGTGGCTCAAGCTTTCAATCAGTTTTTCCTCTTTACGAGGGTTTTTTCACGCTTTGCTCCGAAAAATAAAAGCCGCACAGTTCTGTATTCACACACCGTGGCCCTACACGAGAGCGTTTTGGAGGAGCCTCTCTCTTTCTTCCTCAGCAGTGGGTGTTCTGAAAAGGGTGGATGGGCTTACCATGGGGGAGGAAGAGGAGGTCGAGGTGGATTGCGGGGAGGGGGGTCAATAAAGTTGTGTAGGATTTGGAGAGTGTATGATTCTGATGCAACAATCACAGACTGACCTTTTCTTGTACTTGCGCTCATCCTTCCTCTTATGTTTTAAATTTGAAGAGCTGGTGGGATGAAAGAGAATAGAATCATGAGCGAGGAGTATTAAGCCTGCACAGCTTTCTTACTGACACATGCTGTGAAGGGCATGGGCTTTTAAGTTGCAATCTTTAGAAAAGCAGATGCTAAATATTACACCACATTCATGAAAGAAGTGTCTCCAGGTGAGAACTGTTTGCTCTGTTATTAAAATATTTTAACCTTTAGAAATGACACACAGCCAAGAGACAGTCTAAAAATTAACACAAATCTTTGCAATAACCATATACGTACCTGTGTTTTGACTTTTTGGAGGTGTATCTGCAAAAAAGGAAAAATGATGATTTTCGGTCAACTAAAAATAAATGTCATGCCATTTTGCCAATATTGTTGCAGGAAACACTACCTGTGCCGCTTGCTTTTCTTGGAGCTCTTCTTCTTCTTCTTTTTCTTCTTCCTCAGTGGCGACAGGCTGTGAGAAGGAGACCTAAAGCGGAGGCACAAATAAACATGAACTCCAGTGAGCGCCAAGAATTCTCCTGTACGCCTCTCAATTTGTTTACTTCAGGAAACACGACAAAAGGTGTCCAACAATACAACTCGCTGCAGAGTGGTCTCATTTTGGGGAACTGACCTTTTCCTTTTCCTCTTCCGTTCGGACTTTCTCTTTTTCTTCTTCCCCTTGGGCCGAGGGGAGAGTTCCTCATCAAAGGAGGGGCTGCAAGCAGAGACAGAGCAGAGGGGACACCTCTGTGTTCACTCCAGCGATGGGATATGAAATGTGAAATCTCAGCTGGAAGAGCTCAGCGGGGTGAGGAGCAGATTTTTTTAGGGGGCATGAGACACAGCTTTTGAATCCCAATATATGGACTTTTGGATTCAGTCTGCTGAGTCTGAGAGTTAGTTCACCCACATTACAAATAAAGTTTTTTTCTCACCTCCCTCTAGTATTATCAAGCCATGCAGATAGTTTCTGAGACTTTTGCCTCCACTCCAGTACAATGCAGGAAGAAGAATTACGTCCATATTGTACAATTCTGCACCTCACAATTTACATCCAATGCTGACAATCAGTTCCAACACAGGAAGTTTCCTGCCCTTTTCATAATGAAGAGTCTGACTTTCATGCAGTGGAGTTCATATCCCATCACAGACCTGCAATTAAACTGAGGCTGAGTTTTAAGGGTGGTGCTACCTATACTAGACTCATACTATATTTATTGTTATACACCAAAATACCAAGGCAAAATCCTAGTATGTGAAAAACTTCTTGGCAAAGACCATGGCTCTAATTCTGATGGCCTGACACCACTAAGGATAAAAGAGAAAATATTTTTCTTTTTAAATTTGGCTGAACTGCTCCTTTAACACGAGATATTAATAACTCCTTCTCCAATGTTTCAAAGTTTGAAACTGGTGAGTGGCCATGTAAAATAATCCCATCTGTGATGCAAACAGAACACTAACAGCAGTATTAATACATGATTCTACTATGTGAAAACTTACACAGGAATATTCTTCGCCTACTTTTATCATATTATTTTATTTTTATATATTGATATCACAGAAGTCTTGCTGACACTTTTCTGTGAGTGAAAGTGTGAAGCTCACTCTATAAAAGTCGTTTTTTTCCTGCAGTGTTTGCAGACAAATAACCCCAACAGAATGGATGGGGTAAAATAATCCACATGACTCATCATTGGCATCACATAAATGCATGCTGATTGATCCTGACACACATAAGCAAGATTATCTGTGAACCGAATGTCCCGTTTGAGATGATCCCATCACAACAGGATGATGAAATCTTATCCAGACTGGTACAGAGCACAAAACAGATCGCATGCCAGTGAGCTTCACTGAGGTCAAGACTGATGACAGTGAGATAGATCTGTGATACATCCCAACCACTGCCACTGCACAGAGCTGACTTCACTTCCTATGTAGTCTTTGAATCTGTGAATCCCATTGGCTGTTGACTCTGAAACATGTATTTATCCTTTTTCTTCTTCTTTCTGTCTTTTGAATATACAAACACAACATACAGTAGGACACACATGCACATATCCCTTGATACAATAAACCTTGGGACCTTACTTCAGCAGTGATGCCTGTGAACAGATATTTGCCTTCATAAATGTATGATTTGATTGTTTTAGCAGAACTGAACAGACTTTTCAAACTGGGAATTTATTATTTTTTGCCATTGATACTGAGCCCTCATTTTAATCATGTTAGAGTTTTTGATCTTAAAAGTACTCTGGCAGCTTTGTGTAGCTTTTTTTTTCAGTTAGGGTAGTGAGTGTTTTTTTAATGTGTGAATGATCCAGATAATCCCCTTCAACCCCAATCACATGTACTCACAGTCAGAATTTATGATGCACCTGTCTATGAGACTTTGTGGTGTGCAAGAACATTGACGTTTTTAATAGTAAATAGTAAAGTACATTGAGGTTTCAACGTCAGACCACTAAAGTTATGTCACTTTAAATAGTTTGCTCAGACTTGACAAAGCTCTACCAGAACCACAGAAAAGATTATACAATTGTTTTCACAGGCTGAGGCTGAAAGGTTTTTTTTTGCACCACCACACACTGTGATCTATATTCCACTTCACACAGTGCTTCTGCAGATAGCACCACAGCACCTACAGTAATATGAACCAAAAATGCAGCCAACTCAAAGACTTCGAAGTAATGAGAGAAGTAGAACAAGGCATTTTCTAGAGGACGACCCAGAGCTTCCACTCATTTCTGTCATTAAGCTAATATCTGATTTGTAGACTCAAGCCTATTGACTGTAGTAGAAGCTAATGTTAATGGATATTAGGACATCTTATAAACACAGGTTGTTTCATTCGTGCTCTATCAGTTGTCACCTTGGTGCCACTTGTGGGTGTAGGAAATTTGTGGTCCACGCTTCGGACACTACATGTCTACATTTTAACACACAGAGAATCACATGCTCACGCTACCCTGAGATATTCTTGTCCTCCATCCATTCTTCTTTTCTGGTGAGAATTAATCTTTATAAAGAAAAGAAACCTGTCAGATTCCATCTGTTGACCAGCTTGATTGCTATCCAGAAGTCCACTTCATTTGCTCTCTGAAAATGACTGATGGGGAAAAGGAGATGAGGGCCTTTGAAGTGCCACAGGCTCATTGAATGAGCCTTTCAAGTACAGACAGACTGAATGTCATGAAAAGCAAAGAGGAGGGTGTGAGGGAGCATGTGTAGGGCGATACACAGTAAAGGGGAGATGTGCAAGGCGACGATGCTTTTGACTGCAACTCGTTCGGACAGTCTCACCTTGGCTTTGATAATGAGGACGAAAATATGTTTTATTGGGGAAACTGGAAATCAGGCTTGATGTGAATTTCATGCAGGAGTGAAGGAGCGCATGCATCATTAATGGTAGGGTTGTAAATAAGGCCGAGGAGGGAGGTGGCATCGAGAAACAAGGTGCTAAAAACAGAAATATAAAGGTACATACACACACACTGATCTGAGTTTATCACAAGCAACGTATCATTTGTAAAATGTCAAGCAAAGTTCCTTTAAGTATTTACCATTTCATTGTTATTGTTCACTCCAACCTGCTGTCAAGTTAAACCTCTCAGTTTCTTTTATTAGATGCTTCATAAACACAATCAATGGAGAAACAACTAAGCTTTGAATCTTCCCAACCTAGTTCCACAAGTACCGGATGTATCAAATCTTTCCAAAACACATCAGGAACAATAGCATAAACAGCATATGTTTTTTCTGGCAACTTTATTTGTAAGAAATTACGTCAATGCTGAGAGTTGTCCTGATTTAAGAGCTGTTTTTTCATTTAGTCTACAGCTTAAACAATTAGTTAATTACTTGATTAACAGAAAATTCATCTGCAGCTAATTGATTACATTTCAAAATATCCATTTACAAGAGCTGGACAGGATCCCGCTCATCGAGAACTGAACCTTGAAAAACACCTGGAGTGACAACCTATCATGTTTGTTAGTTTCTTCAACTAACAAAATGGAGAAAACCTGATTGTTGAGATCAGTGGCTTCCCAGTTCTCTACATGAAACTTGAACCAGTTACCGGGACTTAAATAAGAAAAACGATGCATGGAAACTAAATTATGTGCTCAGTGAAATCACACTCGGAAGCTTCAGGCTCACGAGAGCTCCTTTGAATTTGGTTGCGAGAATGAAGGGTGATACTGCAAAAAATGTGCTTTGAAATTTAATGATTTGAAAATTAATTCTCTCCTCATTATTGACAAAAATGGGTAAATCAGTAGCCTCCTTTGAGATTAAATAATAAGCTACACAAACCCACCATATAGTACAACAGATAACAGATTTTGTATTTTAATTGGTCTTACAGAGAATAAAACTAAAGATTAATTAAAGATAAACTTGATTTATGAATAACATTATCAACATCCAGATAATATTTCCATAGCACAGAATGAGGCTTAGCTTAGCTCTGGGCAGAATATATTCAAATGTCTACAAACAGTAGCTGTATCACACACATTTTTAAGCACTTTCATGCTTACTGGAGAATAATCGTTGGCCCTTCACATCAAAATTCCAAGAAAATGTGCCTTTATGTTACACAAACAGCAGGTCACGCTAACAGGTGAGCGCAATCACAAGTGATCCAGACAGTGACAAACTGCACTGCCGCTTGATGTATGCGACCACAGAGCTCTGGAGACTATGTGCCGCTCTCATTGGATGCAGAAGACTGTCTCGCTATAATAAATGGCCCTGCTTGGTGTAGTCGGCAGTTTGGGAGCATTAGGAACTGAAATGCATTAGGGCTGATTAGACAGACCAAGCCCAAGTACCCTCTCCTGGTAATGAGAACGCTTTGTCACTCATTAACACCTCTACCATTCTGGCCTTGTAGAAAGAGAGCACAAGGCAAGCATTTGCATTTTTTCTTGCCAGCAGAAACAGTTTCTTTTGATGAGGTGGAGAGAATGAAAGGCAGAATGAGAGAGCAGTCAATTGCCAGCTACACTGGGGATGGTGATTGCGCGAAACAATGGTGTATGAAAAAGGGATTGGGGACATCTGATGAGAATTATGCTCGGTGCTGAATGCAGCCTATTTTCCTGAAGAGCGCGTTGCTTTCTTCACCGCCACAATCATGCATGAATACCAGAAATGTATACATGTAACTACATCCTAGATATGTCATTATGTATAAAATAGTCCGGCACTGTGTTGCGTTCAGTGTCATGATTCGGTGAATTTCTTCTTCATGGTTTTTTTTCACTGATTCAACAGGACTTAATGGAAACGGCTCATTTCTGTGGCTCTTGTCCGACTGAACCAGGTTTGGTAACAGCTACGTTCAAAAACGTATTCATCGTAAATAACATGCTGTTTCTCGAAGGAAGCCGGCATCAGTGGCTTGTGGTTTCATGTTATAATTAACATCGGTTGCTCTGTTAAATTGGGCTGCTGCTGGCCAATTAGCAAGATAACAATCCAAAGAACAAATGTCTTTCTCAACAGAGACTTTTCTCAAGCAGCACTTGCGGTGCTTTGTAATTGAGACAAAGAATTGGGATATGAATCCACCTCATTAGCCACTTTTCACTGCGTGGAAATGAATAAACATAAACACAATACTCTTCATGCATTTCTTCTACTATCTGTCACTTCTGATCCATTAATTATTTGTTTATAACCAATGAACCTTGGTGGCTGTGATGCATGTGTGTGGCTGCAGAAGCTCCATCACGACTGGATGTAGCTGCTGTCTCCTCAGTCTCTCCTCCTTCCAGCTGACCTTGTGGTTAAAGTTGAGTTAAACGTTTGCATTGTGGTGATTATTAGTCTTGACCATAAGATTGTCAGATACTTGGTTACAATCTCAGAGTAACACTGTGTTTTAGAGATGTTCTTTTTGTGATCAGTGACTATCAGAAAAGCTTCAGAAGGCTGGAGAATCTGTCACAGTGTAGTTTTAGTCAAGCTCTTTTAGAATTCAAGTTCTATTAATCACGTACAAGGCTTTGCATGGTCTGGTGCTGGAGTGTGTACCCAAAACCAACAGAAACCAACAGTAACCACAATGTAATCATTTTAGTCTTTAAACTATTATAGAGTCCAGATTAAAAACCAAGTGTGATCAAGCTTTGGCTTCTTGGCTCTGGAACAGCCTTCCTCTTGGTATCAGGTTTGTGTCTGCTTTCAAACTTTATCCTATCCATTTTTTGAATGGCCCTTTGTGTGTTTGTGTGTGTGTATTTTACACATTCTTTCCTTCTTTCTACTTCGTACAATTGCTTACTCTTTTCTCCTTCATTCAGCTGTTTGTGCTGCTTGTGTCTAGTATGTTAAAAAATAGTAACAAAAAAAATAACTGTTATTGTTGCTATTATAATTATACTGATATTCAAAGAGTATCCACCTGGATGGTGACTTGAGTTCAGCGTTTTTAGGCTGAGTTCAAACCGACAGCAGCCGTGCATCAAAAATGCAGCTTGGTCAGTAGTTTCAGTGAGACTCCTGCTGTGGCACAGTCACGGCACAGACTCAGGGTCAACTGCCAGCAAGTTGAAGCTGGTTCAACTACTGCAGCAACACACACACACACAACATCAACAACAACATCATCCAGCAATGCATCGGCTAACACATACATTCAAGGACACATTTCCTTGTTGCTGAGAATGAAGGACATAATTCTACTTCTCCTAGTTTAAGTGTTTGTTTTTAATGGACCTTTACAAGTTGTAAAATCCTGTTTGAAAGGAGAACACAAACTACCATGCAGTGTTACAGCATCTGATTAGTCATACAAATGATAAAACAAACTTGACTTCCCTGATTGTACTTCATCTCATCACTAGCAACTGTAGCCACATGCTCACACCAATGAAGCTCTTCTGGCTTTTTTTGTTGTTGTTGTTCTTTGTGCAAGATTAGCACGTGGAAATGGATCTGTTTCATCGGTCTAAATCACTAGAAGGGATGCAACTGGGTAAAGACAGGCTAAAGAGTGTCTCTGCAACTGTCAGAAGAAATGAATACACTTTTAGGAAACACAATATTAAACTATGAGGGAAAGAGAGACAGAGAGACAGAGAGAGAGAGAGAGAGAGAGCACACTACATATTTAATTTGTGTAACAACTATTAAGTCCACCATCTTGTAACTATATTGATAAGAAGGCGAGGTACAATTATGGTATGGTCTTAATATCCTGGCTGGACGTGCTGTGACCACTTTACTAAATACATCTCTTGCGATTCTTCAATACTTAAGTCTGACTTTGTATGTCTCTTGCCACTATAAGGAGCTACCGAGCAGAGAAGCCCCTCCAGTGTAAGTTTAAGTCATAGAAAAGAGCTCTCATTATTTTTCTATCTAATGTCTTTTCTTGCATGCACAAACCAGAAAAATGATCAGATGCCTGTGCGTTCTCTGCGCTCACCGCTAAATTCAAAAACAAAGAGAAGCAGCCACTGGATAAAGTTCATCCAAAGAGAAGCGATTCATGTTTACGATCCTCTCCAACACACCTCAGATGCAGTTTCAGTGTTTTACATATCAGTGGCTGCTTCCCTGCTATGTGACTGCGAAGGCTTTGAAGGTGTCAGATTAATTAAGAGGTTTCGTAAGAAAAAGAAAAAAATTTGCCTGAATTGATTTTTCCCACCTCGGAATAAGACGCCTGAAAATTATTCTCGGCGTGTGAAGGAGACTTTTGGTTCAAGGTGCTGGTGAAAAGAGAGGATCTGAATGACACAGTGTGGAATTCCTCACAACATGTTTGTGTTTCTCCGCTGGGGCCAGACCCGATAAGACTGTTTACATTCCCCTGCACCAGAATATAGAGATTAGCGCAGTTTTCTCTCTGAGAGTCAAGCCCTGAAGGAGTTTTGTTTTACTGTTAAAAGCCTTTATCACCAGCGCTCGAATCTACAAAAGCAACCCCAGAAATAAATAAAAACTCAAACCATTCATCATCAGAAATGTTTCACCGTGATCAACAATCCTGCAACTTTAAAGCACTCGACTTTTTCATCTCTTCACAAGCGCTCGTTCTCTGAGATCAGAAAGCCTTCTTGATGGCTTTAAAGCGCTCCTGCTTGGTATTTGTGAAGACATAAAGGCACCTCCTCACCTCCTGGCCCTGCGATGACTGTGGTGTTTGCGTCCTTTTCCTTTGATGCAGCCATTTCTGTCCGCCGTGTCCACCCTGGTGTCCGCCGCTTTTCTCTCATCGGTCTTGAGCGGCTGGCAGGCTGTTGTCTCTAGGCTGTGAGGGAAGCAAAAAAAAAAAAAAAAAAAAAAGATTTAGTTTTTGCTCTTGTGCCTTCTCACAAAACTTTTAAAAGTGATTTCTCTAGTTGTCCACACAGTTAACGCTTCCATCATAGTGAGGAGGATCTAGCATGCTTGGTTAGCCTTATTCCCTCTGGTCTACTGGATATGTGTTTTATTCCCCTCCATTTCTTCCTGCCAGCCATTCTCCGGGAAAATTGGAGGTCAGCCATTTACCATTCAAATCAAGGTGTCAATTGAAATGTAGTTATTTACATGCTTCAGTTGCCCTGACATTTTGGGAAATGGTGTTTTCTATCTCGTGCTGGGCAGATGCAGCCGCGGGAGATGCATGGTCATAAGAATAGATGGCGTTCTCCTTGAATTTTTTTTTCCTATTTCAGACAAACCAGAGCTTATAGATTTTTAGTTATTAACATATATTACCACAGGCATAAAAGCAAAACCCAGAAAAGTCACATCCTAAGCCTCGTGTTTAAATATATTTTCTGCCATTTTGAAATTGAGACAGATTATTTCTGGCTTCCAAATTATGCTGCTATAAATCAGGTGTTTACTAATTCAACCACTTCCACCTGAACCTTCCAAAAATCTTCATCCACAGTCAAATGCTGCAGAACGAATGACTGAATAAACTGAATGATTAGATGTGAGCACACAGTTCTATCCCGGCTTATTATGCTCTGTTTTAGTCATGGGAGATTTGAGCGTAATTACACATTCTCCTCTTCTTCGAGTGGCTCCCGTCTGATTGTAATGAGAAGATAATCAGAGCCAGAGATTAGGCCGTCAACGACGCCTCCTCCTCCTCTTCTTCCCCCAGCGACGAGCAGGCAGGAGCCGTCGCTTTCTATCTTCCTCACCTTCGTTTTCCTCTGCTTCTCTGCATCTCAGGGAGTGCCCCCGGCAGGAAACTAATAATGTAAAACGGCAGACTGGGTGCTCCAACATGACCGAGTGTTTGAAAGGTGATAGGGGAGATAAAGACAGCCACCGGAAGGATGATTAGTCTGATCAAGGAGGCTGATGGGAAAGGAACCTTCAAATAACCTGGTGATTTGACTAATGTTCACCGAGTGTGATTGGACATGTAAATAAATTACGGCTTATATTGTTTTCTGCAATTTATAGTGTTTGAGGTGACAAACTGAGAAACTGAGTTATTCTGACAGCGGTTGACAGACCATCTCGATCAAGGTCATGAGTCTTACTTCATAATTGTTGGTTTTCTTTTGTGTAGCAGAGTGAAATGTCAGTGACCAACAAGTAGGAGTGGGAGATATGGATCACAGTATCTGATATCACAATATTGATATACCGATGATGATACAGTTTCTAGAAAATCAGAGAAACTGTTAATAGATAAAATTACCATATAGGAGCAAGCTGTTTTGGCTGACTCAGCAAATTAAATACTTTTAGTTTATATCTTTGTAATGCACTTTGAAGCTGCCTTTTGTATTGAGCTGTATAAATAAAGTGTCCTTGTCTGGCTTAGCCTGTTAATTGATTTGCAACATTGCCCACGACGGTCTCATACACCCTGAGATTTTAAAAGGACAGTCACAATGATGTAAATGGTATGGCAAACTTCCTGATCGTTAACAGATGTATACTGCCTTGCGATATACACTCAGCGCATATATCGCACAGCCACTTTATTAGTTACACCTAGCCAATACAGTCCAATACAACAGAGGTTATATTACTTGATAATAAAGTTGCACCCACACATGTACACATACAAAGCAATCAATTACCACATATGACAGGATGGAGCCTCGTGGTAGTTCGGGCATGTTCCATTCTGTTTATCATCCAATCACATGGGACAACGTGTCTGACACTGAGATCAGACCACATGATTTGGGCATCAGGAAAAAAAACTGAGCATAGCGTGCAACAATCAGCACAAATTGCAACATCTGGGACGCCTCGTGACCTCCCAACATGGATATTTTTTTGACTTCTCTTGCCTGCTTGATGACCTATATGATGTGCTCCATGACATTAAATCATAGGAGCACAGAGCGCTTGTCTCTGCACCAATGGAAACACAGTGAATAAAGCAATGATGCTTGTGCTGTCAGGTGAAACGGCGAAGACGGTTCGTGGTGCCTCTTTTTTTGATTGTTTGTGTACATCGTGAAAGCTATGGTTGATTGGTCAGCATCCAATGCGTCTGCCATGTCTCTCAGCAAAGAGACCATTTCTAAAAAGGAATATATATTTTTTAGATTGATATCAGCAAACACACAGGCACACTTCTATCTGCATACACCAACAATAAGCACTGCACTTCAGCAATTTCACCTCCTCCACCTCCCCTACCTCCTCATGTATTAGCATATAGATTTATATGAAATCCAATGTTTCTTTCTATATGTGATCACGTTCATTAAACGTGCATCTACGAAAATCATGGAAACCATCTGAAACCATGCAAATTCCCAAGACTTGATTTCTCTCTGTAGGATGCCAATAAAACAACAAACTCTTGCATTTCCACTCCATTTTTTACTGCTCTGATGCAACATAAGAAATCCAATTTAACACAAGGATTTAGCACAGTCAATTCACAGCCATAAAGCAGACCGTAGTTGCATGTAGAGGTCTTGGCTGCTGAACACTGAGCGTGACAAAAGATATCGATGTTGCAGCCAGTGGTATACAGTGTGCAAAGATCTGAACAATATAAGCAATTTACTTGACACGGGGAAACAAAAGGCTGAAACATTTGCGCCGTTGAACGCTCCACTCCGAGGAGGCCGAGGTGGAATGTGGCCCTAAGCTCCTTTTACTGGTCCCCTCTCTGCTCCTTTGTTATTTGCTGTCACTCTAAGTGCTGCGGTTGATGAGTTCTAAATGAAATCGATTTCGCCATCACAGATGCACATTCCCTCGATCCGGCCCTGCGATTTATGGCCGAAACTTTCCAATCTTTAAGCACCTTGGATTTATGGCGGGCTGTTTGTATCTGTCAAACAACACCCCCTCGCCCCTTCTCTCCTCTCTCACACATACTGTCTCTTAAGCTTTGGACAATCCTTTTATTGTCATTATTCATAAGCCGGCAGCGGTCGAAGGTATTTAAAGGGACAATTCAAAAGCACGAAAATGGTAAAAAGCTTTAAATGAATGCAAATACCCAGCGGATTAAGTGAGAGCACTTCATGACGAAGAATTACGTGGACACTAATCCTCCAAAATCCTGACTGGATTTGTTTACCATGAAACAGGTAAAATGGAGTCACAGGCTGGGATCAGCTCCACTGCAATCCCCCCTGAAATATCGTGTGATGGGAATGTCGCTCATTGAAACCACTATCTGTGTACAGCTACAGGCAGCATCCCAATTCTTGACTTTTTGACCTCTTTGTCTCATCATCTGTGTCACACTGTACATCTATGCTTTCGCCCAGCTCCCCTGGCGATGAGTAATTCTGTCATTGGAGGCTGAGAGGAGTGACCACGCTGTGACAAGGTCTTGTTTCAGTCTTCATCCTCTCAACATGAGGCTCTTCTGCTCCATCATACAACTCTGCTGTTCACCGTCACGTGGATGAGTAACAAATACTGACAGACGATGCATAAAAACACGCTGCAAACAGGAGGACGGGATTTTATAAAAGAAGCAAACAGCCAGCACTGTCTCCTAGAAAATATGTTGATATGCTACAAATACACACTACATTTTGGTAAATGCTTCCTGCATTCATTTAACCGACAAACCAGAAAGTGTGGAATGCAGAGGTCATGTGACTGAGACACCAGAGACTGGAGTCTGCATCCTGCATCCCACATTAGTTTTAGGCTACTTCCTTAAACAGATTAATCTGGTCAAATCTTACATTTTTCTAATTGTCAACAAATCCCGTGAAATTACCCAAACGAACACTGGACTAATTCTACCAGCAAGTATTTTGTCTGTGTATTTTCTGTGCCACAGAGCGACCTTGTTGTGAAATCACTGAGCCACATTGTCACAGCGAATGACATGTTCCTTCAATACAATGAAAATGGGCACTGTAGTTTATTTTGAGTCCACCCGATATATACCATCCAGGTGTTCAAATCCACAGCAACAACAACAAATACACTATTTCCTTTTGCTTGAATAGTGATTATTAAAAAGTTCAATGCCCATCTGGTTCCTATATGTTTTGTTACCAGTTGCACAACTTTTTTGGGTCCTGACCCGGTGCAGGACTCTGGTTGTGTCGAGGTATGTCAACATACCGCTTGGGCTGGTGTATACGTGTGTGCAGGATTGCGACTGTGTCACATCATCAACGGGTCTGTTTGGCCAAAAGAAAAGAAGGGAAAAGCAGAACATTTTATAACACTTTATATTATTTTTCTATCCAACCATCTGCTTGTCTGTTGAACCTCTAGTTCTGTGCTGAGGTATTCATAAAACATCATTGACTGCCAGAGCCACAGGAGGATCATCATAGTTTGTGTACAGTTTCATTGTCCACACCCCATTTACGATGTAAAATTGAGATAAACTGCTTCAATATCTGCCAGGAGCTGCTCTGTAATCTGCCAGCTGCTTTACACAACACCGGCTCACTGTCGGAGGGCTCAGACTCACATTGGCTGACATCGTACAGGTGTGCAAGAAGCATGCAGGCAGCCATTAAACTAACCAGCAAAACAGTGCTACAAAACTCCGGTGTTTGCATTTAAAAACGTGTCAAAATCACACCAGCGATTAACACAGATCGCATTCTCAGCTGCCTCAATTACGTTCTGCAAGATATGTTTTGCTGCTCTTTTAAATTGTTTACTCAAAGTGTGTGAAGAAGCGCCTGACAGTTCGCTTCAGCGGGCCTTCTGGGATGTTCGAGCGTAGAGGATCTGTGGGGACACAACACAACACACAGCACTCGAACGCAACCTTTTCCTTCTAACCCTTGTGTCTATAGAGCCCCCGCTGTGACAGAAGGAGATCTTACAAGATAGAGTTAAGAGGCACTCGAGGGGCATTTGTACATTTTCTATTCTGTGATTTCATCTATTCCTGAAAGCTCAAACAGACAAATGCACCCATTCTCCGCTGTGTTTTCTCTCATGCTTATAGGTTATTTAGTTCAGTTCATTTTTTTAAATTATATATGTGTGCACCACAAGTATACACTTGAATATCCACACATTGCATTTAAAGATGCCTATGAAGGTTTTCAGTCATCCAAGTCATGGTTATCCAAGGAGGGTTCAATCTATAGCAACTGGACATCAGTTGCTCACAACATCCAAGCTCAGAAATCAGAAGCTTCCCTCTCCCTCCTTGGATCAGCATTTAAAGATGGTATTGTATCTCGCTTGTGACCCTTTTTTTTTTTCAGAAATATGCTCATTTGACTTCTTGCTGAGAGTTAGACAAGAAGATCAATACCACTCTCATGTCTCTACGGTAAATATGAGGCTACTGCCAAATGAAACAAACGCGATATGACTTGTTAATTAGTGAGATTTAGAGATGCTGGTATTCAGATTTTGTTACCTTTGGACAGAACCAGACCAATTTTCTCTGGTCTCGAAATATAGAAAACATAAACATGATTTTGTGTGACAGAATAATTTTTTTTCTTCCTGATCCCTTTAATCATCTTGTGACCCATTAGATTTCTATTAGGAACTCATTCCTCCAAATTGGGAACCACTGCAATAGATGATGTGCTAATTCTAAATACTACTCTATTTCCATTAGTACAGGTTTCAGTGGATAGATTTTGTGTCTAATCATGATCTTTATGGTGTTCTTGATGCCTCTCCACTGTGGTAAGAGCACAATTTTAATACAAGACACCAGATATGTGAACTTTTATTTTTCATTTAAAAATACTGATATAGGTTCCAGCGTCCAGAAATCCATTCTCGTGACCACGCCATCCTCACAAGTGCTCTGTCCTGCTGAGTGCTGACGAGACTCACACCTAATGGAGCAAGTGAATAACAAACTGTGGCAAACAAGTTAGGGGATATACACGGAAGAATCAATACAGCTAACCCTAAAGCAAAAACAGGAAAACAACTTCAGGCGATCGATGGATGATACGTCACTTTGAGCAGCCCTAACAAGAGAATGGAGAATCTGAAGCCAAAGAAATTGTACCGTTCAATACAATCTTTCAAGATTGACTTAATGAGGTTGAGAACAGAGATCAAATTTTGGCTACTTTCACACCAGTAAGTATTTAATACAGATTGACATTATGCTGAAGTAGACTTTCCCACAAGAGTTTTGCAGTTTAAGTAAATTGGAAAAAAAATTTCCTCAGAGTGTCATTAGTCTGTACAGCGGAGCCATACTCAGTCTAACAATCCAAACATCCTGATTATTCAAAGTAGAGGGTTGCCAAATTGTCCAAATTGGCACTTAAAAAGCTCTGTTCGAAGTTACAAGCTTGTAAACACGTCAAGGCTATCAGAGCTGATAATGGAGACTGAGGAAGGACGAGCACGACCTTCGTCCTCCGAGGAGAAATTTGTGTAAGTGACAGCAACTGGGATGCTTTTTATTTTTTCCCCTCATTTCCACAGATGACTTAAGAGTTCCCCAGACACTCGTGAGGTTCAGGGGGGCTGATAAACTTTTCATTATCCCTGTCAGAGTCACCAGGAACAATTGATTATTGTTATTATAGGACTGATGATAGCTGAGATAATTACCAGGGAAAGAGATGATCTACTACCACAATTAAAACCCAAGCATGGTGGTCCCAAGGTGCTTTGCTTTAATTTACACTGAGAGTGTTTATCCAAGATTCAGACTGGAGTCAAAAACAACTTTATCACCACCCAAAGGACACAAGCGAGCTGTTAAACCCACATGAAGTAAATCAAACAAATCCCTCACAAGGCTAACTCTTAAGGCACTCAAACCCGTTCAAACTTGTCAATGCAAAGTGGATACTTTTGGGAGAAGTGTTATTGATTAAATGTTAAGAGATTTTGAGGACCCACACAAACACAAGCATGCAATCAAGCATTCCCAATCAATTAGGCCCATATGCAAAAGATGTAGCAATTGATCAGCAAAGCTGCTGTCAAAATTTCAGGAAAAGGTCATTCATTTTCTGTAATAATAAAAAAAAAAAAAAAAAGCTTGAGATTCATGAAATGCCACTCAGAAATTTAGAAGTATGTTTAGTAGAGTATAATCTAAGATATCTACTGGACACTTGTGTTGCCAAGAAAATTAATCCAGTTTGCTTTGCTGCTCTTGTGAAAAAGGTTCTCGAGGTTATCATGTGATCTGGAACAAGTCTGTTTCTGTTCTTATGGATAAGAAAATCACCACATGTATTCCCTCCCCAGCTGCGGTGTATTTTTTTCCTCCCCAACATATGCAGATGGATAATGGATTTTTGGTGACATTCCTCCTGCCAGAATAAATTGCAAGGATGGATGCAAATCCTTTTGGGTGGCTGAGATCAGCCCCAAATTGGCTGCCTCTTCTTCCTTACAATGCATGATGGGAGGGCAGAATGATAGAAGTGAACATCAAAGATTTAATGGCTGTTCAGCCCCAGTTAGTAGGTATCAGTGGCTCCAGGCAATTTCCCGTCTTCGATGGTTCGCTCCAAATCTAACATCCAACTTCAGCATTAAGCCTTGACAGTACATTAGGCTGTAATAATGTAACAGCGGGAGTGAGTTCTCTGCTTTCTATTTTAATTTCAAGGTTCATGATTTATCTGTAAATGAATTCTCTCAACAATTTATACTGAAGAGCTTCACAAACTGAATCAACAACGGTGCAAAGTAGTTAAGTACATTTACTCATTTTTTGAGGTACTTTACTTGGGTATTTACATTTTATGCCACTTTCCACTTCATTTGAAAGGAAAACATTAAAGTTTTTACTCCACTACATTTATTTTACAGTTATAATTATTACGATCTTATGTAAAAAGACATTGTACGTTGTTCAAGATATAAGCAATGGCTTGTGAAGATGTGAAGCAGTTTCCCCGCTAAACTTCTCAGATGGTCTCCTTTTAATAACTGTTCAAGGCCAAAAGAGGTAAAGTTATCCAATATTACAAACAGAAAAACAAACTTGTGAGCACAGTACAACTTGTTTTCTTCTTCTTCTTCTTTCCTCTCCCATTAATCATCTCACAGCCCCTCACATGTATCTTGTGACCCTTTGGAAGGGACCCAACCCTTATGTTGGGCACCAAACTGTATCTAAAGAAGTTAAAACTAGCTCCACCCCAGGCAGCTACAACATTAAAATGCTGCTTAGAAAGTGATGCACCACTATGAACAGTATATTAATGTCATATAGATTACTATTTTACTCAAGAGTACTTTTACTTGTGATACTCTCTGTATATTTTGTTTTTGATACTTTTTTGATACCTTTCTCCTTTAAATGCAGGACTTGTAAGAGAGTATTTTTACATTGTGGTCCTTTCATTTTCACAAGGATTTGAATACTTCTTAAACCACTGAATATGAACTAAATGTTATTTGTTGAAAAGAAAGTAGATTACGATTGTACGTCCTGCATAGATTAAATTTGGAGAACAACTGGCCCTGATTATTTCAATCACTACATTGGCTAAGCTGAACATCCTCGCCTCACTATCAGCCAATCAGCGACAGCGAGGCCTTTCCCCTTCCAGCGGGCGAGTGCGCTGCAAGCCAGAGTGACTTTGAAGACAAGTGAGGTTAGTTTATTCAATTATTGTGTCCTGATGATAAAATGGGAGCAACATAATGGCTTGATTAATTTCCTTATCACGGTGAGCACAAAGAGTAATTACAACCAAATCCACCGCTTGGTGAACCACACATCAATCAAATTAAAGCAGTCTCCACTCGGCAGCAATCACTTTCCAACAGAACAAATGAGTCGATTGGCTCAGACCTCCGCCTCCGGCCAGGGAAGTGTTTACTGAAGAACTGTAACTCCGAGCAAAGGTTACTTAGGGTGATTAGAAAGCTCTGAACATGTCAAAAATCTTAATAGAAATTGTGTATGCATGATTATAATGCCAGCATGTTAATTCATTTGCCTGAAGCAGCCATTAGAGCTCATGACAATCTCGACGACTTGCTCCTTCAAACCAGCAGGAAAATTGCGCAAATGCGAGCTCCGTGGTCAAATGTCAACGTATAATAATGCATGAGCAACTCCACGACCTCCACACCCACAGCAAAAGACATTTTCACAATGCAGGAACTATTACGTGAAAGTGTGTGTGTAAAGGGGCTTCCTGCCTCTGTTCTCTTCACAGTTATTGTGAGGCAGATTTGGTTAACAGAGACTGAGTGAAGCTGTCATTAGGTTGGAGTGGGAGACAGAACTGGGAGAAAACTGTGACCTCTGACCTCAGTCCTGACATGGCTGTTCACTAGGCTGCTGTCAGGACCTGTGGCTTTTTTCGCAAGACTCATTGATTCATTGATATCAACCTGGATGAAAATCATTTCAGTCTGCTGCACAAAGAAAAAGATTTTTAACCTGTTTCCCAATTTATGTTTTTCGTAATCCAAATAAAGATGGTAGCCAGAAATAAATAAGTATAGATATAGAGACCTACCACAGACTCATAGTCAGGATTCAGTCATTAAAATCTCAAAACCTCCAGGTAACTAATGTAGAGATGCTAAAATGCTATCAAGCCTGTATTACAAAAAGAGCAAAGACACATGTCATTTGTGGCTACCTGGATAGAAAATACAGCCACAACTTGAGAAACAGCTTTTTTTTCTTCCAACAGAAAGAATCATTTTTCATCAAGAATATCTTATCTCTTTGATTTGAATGTAAGGACAATATACGAGATGCACAAACTGGATGTTGAAGCCAAATATGACCAAAACAGATACTCAAAACAGCTCCAAGTCTTAGACAATACAGAAGCCACACAGTTACTTTGTGTTAAAAGTAACTCCTGATAGTCTTTTTAAGGTACACACTAGACAGAAAAAAGACATTTAATAAACTAAACAAAAAAAATTGCTAAGGGTTTCATTTAGTAGTCTAGTAGGATGCGTCCAAAGTTAGGCAAATAATTTGTTTTTGGGGAGAAAAATTATACTCCATCAATATTGATAAAACTTCCTTACAGCCCGTTTTTTTTGCTATTTTAAACTGATAGCCTGGAGGTCTTTTCCCAGCTAATCAGCTGTTATATTAATGAGTCCATGATTTGAGGAAGAAAAATGGGAAGAAACACAGGCTTGACAAAGTAATAACTAACACATATTGGTAAAAAAGTAAATGTTGCCACAAAAATATCATAGTTACATGATCAATTTATCAAATACCTGCTGAACTAACAGAACACAAACATGAAGCCTCTGATTTCTTCAGGTTTTAATCATTGCCCAGTCCGAGCTCCTACCCTTACATTTCTTAGCTATATTAAAATATCTGTACATGTTCCTCTCCTGAGTTATGGAAATGAGAACTGTAACATCAACTGGAGAATGACCTCTTTTGGAAAATAAATTGATTTTTTTAGCCCGTGAATCATAGCCTAAAGGCTTCATTTGACTTGGGTAAACCTGCTGTATTTCATTGGCAGCTCGCTCTATTTGCCAACCCTCTGTAGAGCTCAAATCAAATCAAATCACTGCACTAGCGCTCGGATTCACAAGAGCTGTTAACGCTGTGGTTAATTATAGGAGCCACTACAGAGAGAGAGGAAGGCAGAACTTACAGGAAGAGAATGTGGAGGAATGTCAACATTTGAATAGCGTCTTCATCCGACTGCGTGATTTGAGTAGAAGATGTCTTGTTGCATGGCGACATGTCGAATATGGTCGCATGTATGTGTCAGTGCTTTCTGCCTGGTAATATGTTGCCAGAGTGAGCTTGTGTCAGACTTAGGCCAACAGCAGCACTTCCCTGTGAATTGGAGGCTGAAGCCCGAGGCTCTGAAAAAACAAATGGCCCCATTCCCATATCTGCTGCTTTACATTTCATTCCTGTTACAAGCCTTTGGCCTGAGAAGCAGAACGTTGGGTGAAGTTTATTCCAGTGCGATGTGCACGGCCAGAGCCAACGGAGTAATCAGCAGCAGTTCAGCTCCTTTCACATGTAGCCCCAGCAAACAGCAACATACACAACAATTCTCTCCATTAGGCTCATATGAATGCCAACACTGTGGCGCCGCCATCATCATCATCACTGTCATCATCGTCGTTATGCCCTAATCAACGACGCAGTTTCAGAAGCATTTAGAAGAAGAGAGACTGTGGTCGTCATGTGGTCCTCTTAGCCCACGTTGTTAACATCTAAACTGGTGGTGTTTCTCCTCTTCCACGCATCATAAACCTTATATGTGCATCAATTACTTGCCTCCAAATCGAGTTAGAAGTGATTAGAGGGCTCTTTGTGCGAAGGCGGAGGGAGGGAAGCATAGTTGGGTTTAATTAGCTGCTTGTGAGGCCTCACTTCCTCCCTGCACTTCCTCCTGTGTGAAGGAGATTGCTGAAGAGCCTTCTGCAGATGCTAATGTATGTGGAGTGCAGCGGCAATAATCGTGGCGCACCCCGTGTTTAATTAGCACGACTATGACACCGCAGATGAATAACATGCCAGGAGGAAGCAGCTGAGGAAAAAGGCCAGCGGGTGATTGGCAGAAGGTGTTCCTTGACCAAAGGAGACAAAGAGTCAGGCTTTTCAGAAAAGTGGGAAAGGGGCCTGCAAGTCTTTGCTGTGAAAGGGGTCTTACTTTTCCCCAATGACGCCTAATTTGCTCACTCAAACAGCTGACAGATGGATTCAGGATTGAATATTTAAGTCGCTCCATTTTGAATGGGAGATTTGGGGCCTGTGTGAAGAAACACTTTTTTTTTCTTTTTTTTTTTTTCTAAACAAACATTCTCAACTTCGGCAGCACACCTCTCTCAATTAATTGAGAGAATGGACCGAAAATAAAACTGCCATCTGGCTGAAACTTAATCAGCCAATTAAGGAAGTAATATTTACCCGCAACTGCAAAGAAAACCGTAAATAACTTCTTCCATGACACCGAAGCTAATTTAGAATCTGCGTTGACAGACCAGTAGCCGTAGTTCTGTGCATTAAGGACCTTCTGAGCTGCCTTTTCCCACTTCTGCCTCCAATTATCCACCATCACATTTCCTTATAGCTGCTCTATGGGAATAATTCCTAGCATTAACTTAAGGGTTCCTCCACACACACCTGTCTGGATGCACAGACCATCGATGGGCGAGCAGATTGGGACCCTACACTTTGCTATTTCAACCCCCTCCCCCCCCCCACCTTAATGAGCTGCTGGAGCTCACACTAATTTGTGTCAGTAAACATATCAGGTTTGCAGCCGGCCATGACAGGCAGAATGAAACTCAATGGGCCAATCGACACCTCGGTGTGGGAGAGAGAGTGAGGGAGCTCCTGACAAGATCTGGATATACGCCGGTAATTATAGAACGTGTTCAGAATGGAGCCAACATGTTCCATTACCTTCCACTTTCCGTCCCTCTCTCTCTCTCTTTTTGTTCAACCTCATCCTCAGCTGTAACGCCCCTTCCTATGCAAAACAGCCACGTGTATTATTCATGAAGGCCTGCTTATGACCATGTTTCACAGTGTCTGTTCCCTCATTAGATAATCAATGTCAGTAGAACAGAACGTGGACCAGAATTTAGAATAAAGAGGATTTTTTTTTTTTGTCCCCGCTTTCATCCTGCCTGTCGATTGATGCGCCCTCATAGGAGCAACCTGGCAGGAAGGGGTGAGGATTAAAATCACGTCACAAGTAACATCTGGATTCCTGATAACGGGAACGCTCTTTCTTCTCGTGTCACTCCACACTATCCGTATAAATTGCAAATAGGCACGCTTATAACAAATTACGGTGCTGCCAGAAAATGGCTAAGAGTGAGGTTGATGATTGGATTCATGGAATTCAATTTATTCCAAATTGCACCTAAAATTGAGCTGCCGGCCTACAGGAGCGAAACAGATGTAAAGACAACTTTTTTAAACCGAGAAACTTGCTCTGGAAAAGTCAAATCAACAGCACCATGACCGAGATTAGCACTCACGCTGCATAACATGAGACGTAAATAGCATCAGAAACTTTTTTTAGGGTTCCACACCGACTTGAGCCACCTGACACCTGTCCTTTTTTCCCCTCACCTGCGCTCATTACAGTTTACACACTGCACCCTCCGTCTCATCACGCTGCTTTTGGCACCGAAACACGAACAGGTAAACCATCCCCATGATCCTTCCTCATGTTCCCATCAGCTCTCCTATCTTTGCCACCTACCAGGTGTGGCGCACAGGGCAGATGGAGGCGCAGCATCCAACAGATCAAATCCTCCACCGTTTCGATGCTATAAATGTACCTTAGCGGATGCCGTCATACGCAACCTCCTGCCAGCTAGCTCCTCGCTCTCCTCATATGCTCGTATCAGACCTGGGGGCTTGTTTCGTCTTCGTTCCTGCGCTGCTGTAACCTTCTGTCTCTGTCTGTTTGGGTCTCGTCCAAGAAGCTGAGTCTTGGTTTTTTTGCGAGTAGAGCTCCACAGTCCCCGTACCACCCGCCGTCTGTGGTGTATCAAAGTCGGGACCTCCTCCCACGTCTGCTGCTACACCCTGTGGGCTGTTAGATGGGCCACGGGTGTCATATCCTCAGTGTAATCTCTCTTTCTCCATCTCTCTGCCTTTTTCTTCCCTCTACACTCGAGCGCATTCTTTTTTTTCTCCTCACATTGTTTTTTTTATCTCCGCAGTATATCTCCACTCAAATCGTGTCTTCAGAGAAACATTTTTAAATGTCTGTTGCAGCAACCTCACAGCTCTTTGCATCATCTCCGACACTTCCAAACACCCCACCATGTCCACTGCAGCGAGTGACCCTTGCATCCACCGCTGACAGGGATTTGTGGAATAAGCATTACCACGCTGCCCACTCTGCCCATGGCCGTGCATGCGTGTGTTTGTACGTAGGAGTGTGCGCCGGCATCGGTTACAGGCGTGACATATCGCTGTTGGCTCTTGACGAGACTTGCATTAGCTATGCGACCTGGCATTCACATCTAAAATAATTATCTTAAAAATGGAGCAGGGCAGACAGAATGTGGCGACTACAGAGAGCAATCAAGACACCTGCTGACTTCCCCTACCTTCACCCACCTCTCCCCCCTCCGTGCTAATCAGTGTGGGTGCTGCTGGCTGTCTGCTAAGGTTTGATCTGATTTTGAGATAGAAGTGCTGTTAGTCTGTAAAAGACAAGCAGAGCAGCCTACACAATGTGCTGTAATCAGAGGTGGCAGGGTGGTCCAGTCCATGAGCAAGAGAAACTCATCCTGATCAGCTGCAACAGTTGTCACCTTTGACTTCTCTTTGAGGGAGTACCCCATGTACTCTTCATCATCATCAAGTTTCATTTTGTCATTGTTTGTGTTACTATGTCTATTTTGGATAGCTTAACAACCTGCCCACAAGACAGACCTTGACAAACCTTGAAGATCACCTGAAACTTAACTCTGGCTTGAGATCAGGTCAAGATCAAAATGACCCAAAGACAATATTCTATTTTATTTCATTAGTACTCATTTGTTTTTAAATTTGTTTTTTTTCCCCTGTAGGTTATAAAATGAATGGACAATTGATTAAATAATTTTTCAAGAAAAAATGTTTGTTTTCAGCTTCTCAATTGTAAAGATTCCCTTTGTTTCTTCATCTCATGTAATCTGGATATGTTTGATTTTGGACTGTAGGTCAGGCAAAACAAGACATTTGTTGACATCACCTGAGCTGAAAAATGAGTTGCATATTAATTCATAATCAGAATAATTCAGCGATAATTGCAGCTCTATGGGCTCATTCATTCTGCATGTTAAAATCACAGGCTTTGTGCTTTAACTTCCTCCTTAAAGCTGTGCCAGCAGAGGCAGGTGCCAGATGGAAATTTTACTACCTACCTATCGGGCCTCTCAATTAATTGGGAGATTTGTGTCGAAACC
The DNA here is from genome assembly GCA_025331565.1 of Holacanthus passer. Classification (NCBI taxonomy): domain Eukaryota; kingdom Metazoa; phylum Chordata; class Actinopteri; family Pomacanthidae; genus Holacanthus; species Holacanthus passer. The sequence goes on along the minus strand of JAFREQ010000009.1, from coordinate 8,060,852 downwards.
CAACGTCATGATGAGACTGGGTTTGCGTGACAAGCATGTTAAGTGTGGGTTTTCCACAACAAATAATACATATTTGAAATCCCTGTTCTGCACAGTATGTATATTGTTGGCTCTTTGAACTGTACCCCACAGAGCACAAACAGAAACTTGCTTATTGCATCATAAAACTGACCAAACGTGTTGCTCTTAAAATGATATGCAAAATTCAACTGAAAGATTTTTTAATTAAAGTTCATATTCTAGTTTAAAGTTATTAGTGTCATGTCCTTGCACTACATGGAAAAGATCATAGGAAATAATTCAAAGAGCATAGTTAACATTTTAGATTTGACTCTTATTATGTAAATCAGATACCTTTTAACACCTGTAACCTTCTGTCTTTAACAATGCATCTTCTATAGAAGATTTTGATTTAAATCTCAGCCTTTGAAAAACAAGTTGCAATAAATTCTGCACCACTTTCACATCACCATAAATTCAAGCAAGTTTAGTGACACGCAGCAGTTTTAATCTATGCTCAAACAACAATGTTCCACAACACAGCCCTACTTCCTCCCTGGAGGGTCTGTAACCCTATCCTGGTGATGGCTGGAGGTGACCTCGGTCCACGTTGGTACACATAATTACCATTTCCCTACAGGGGAACCGGTGATCAATGAGAGGGTGACCTTACCCTCCGTGTGCACCTCCTTCAAAGTCATATAATAAATTGGTTCGTCTCACCTCCCCTACCGTCCGTGTTATTTAGAGGGCTATCTGAGGGAGTCCATTACCTTTTTATGGAAAGGAGGTTCATTCAATTTGCCGGCGACCCAATAAGAAGTTCTGTATGGATGCACGGCGAGGGGCTCAAGGGCAAGTGAATTATTCCATTATCTTTAATGTGTGGGAAGGCAAAGGCTGTCAAGGTCTTGAGGGGATTTATTTAGCTATGTAACCTCTGTTCCTCGAGAGGAAACAATGAGAGTAAATAAAAAGTCATCAATAGGTTCCCTCATGCTTCATGGCATGATTTGTTTAAATAAGTTTAATAGTAGTTTTTAATGCAGACATATTACTGAATAAAAAAATAAAATAAAATACATACAAAGATGCATAATCTTTGCTCAGTCATGTAAATGTCCACTAAACTGCACCACAACACTGTCTTTATTTTCTCTTTATTCCAGGTTGGAGGCTGATGTGACAAACTGTAATGAGGTTTAATTGAAAAGCATCACAGCCACATGGCCTGAAATGATTGGCTTAATTAAAGAGTCTTCTTATATTTGGCTTAAACCTTATTAAAGGATAATCCCCCTCAAAGTCAAAGGTGGTGTTTAAAGGATTCACCATGCAGCAATCAGGCTGCACATACAGTACTGTATTAATGTGGATAGAACGAGGGGCATAAAGTGTAAAGCGACATGCACATATGGTCTAATATTGTTGCTTGTTACTTGTAGTTTCTGCAGAACCCAAATGAACGTAGTTTGTAGGGTTCACAGCTGTTCTGCCAACAGATGATTATAGAACTAACGTCACCCACTGTGGGATGGTTGTATAATTAAAACAAAATACAAATCAGTATTTTCACAAATTAATCGTCTATGAACAACATAATAGTGTTAGAAACAGTTATTTCTGGACACACTCTTTTTATGGGTGGTGCAGACTATGTTTCTTATTTTCAGGGTTTAACACCGAGATATCGTTTATCCAAGGTTGACAGTCACCCAGGTCTTGGCTCAAACTGTCTTGTGACTGATTTAGTTTAGTAGATTTTGGCCTAAACAATAGCCACACTCAATTAATACATGACATTTGCTGTGAGAAATAGTTCTTCTGCTCTTTTTCTCTGAAGGTTAATGCTTTATTTCATGAAAGTACTTTTAGGGTTTTTGCTGTGTTCGAGGTCAGCTGGCTCCCTCTGCAATAAAACACTGTGGTAAATCTCAATTTTACACAACTGGCCTGACTCATTGGAGAAGATGCATCCTCTCCTTTGCAGGAGCTCTAAAGGAATACTTTGAGGAAATACACTTAGAGAGTTACATTGGAAGACTGATAGCACTGCTGTTTCTGTTGGTTAAATATGAAGCCAGCAGCTAGTTAGATAAGCTTAGCATTAGGGTCCATTATAAGGTCACAAAATGTGTCTCCCAGACTCTTTAACGCTAAGACATCAGCCTATTATATCTCATTTGTTTAACAACTGCTAAAACCAAAGTGTAAAAAACAGGAAGTTATAGTTTTACAAGATTGTCCAACCAAGAAAAACAGCAAAGTGACAAAGCAGACAAATTTGTCTGTCGGGACCAAAGGGGGTAAGGTGTGTCAGTATGAAGCAACATGACAGCAACGACTTCCCAGAGTCATGTAACTGCTAGTCCTGATCAAGAAATACATATAAGAAAGAAATACAAGAAAATATAGGAATAAAGTTATAAAATGAGTAGAGTTCTAGAAAAATAAATATATAGACAATTCTTATTCTCATATTTTCCTCTGTCACGACCAAGTAGTCAGAAGTCCCATTCCCACTTTCTAATGCAATAACTTGCAAGGTGAAAACATCCATAAATGCAACAGGACATGTGTGGGCACAATGAACATATTGAATTCAGATCTATTTTGAGAACTCAATGAAAAGCATCACTACTTCATAACATAGGCAAACAGGCGTAATATTATAAATTGCATATTTCATATCTTTATCCACTGTGCAGGACATATTGGGAAATAAGATATGTTAAAAAATAATCCCATAAGGCATGTATGAGGCATCTGGAGCAAAGCCTGTCACCTGCATTAAACATCGTCAGCGTGTTGACAGCATGTTTTTTGTCGTTTAGCTGGCAAACGCAGCCTTTCTCTGAGTGCACAGAAGAGCAGCAGTGCCTGGGAAGTGTGTATGGGTGTAAACTTGAATCTCTCGCTTTTGTCACAGAAATCCTATAGCTGAACCCATTTTCTAGAGAGGAAGTAACAGCGAGGGAAGGGCGAGGTAAAAGTGACTCAGGAGTGGGGAGTCCACTCTGCGGTCTCAGGGGAACCGGAGGAGACAGAGTTTAAAAGAAGGTGAGGTTGATCCCGCAGTGTTTTGAGAGGAAGCAGATTAAGAAAAACAGAAAAGGCCTGATGAAAAGTGACTTAAGCTGTATTCACGTGGGGCCACTACAGGGCGCTATCTTGGGAACTTTATGTGGTTAATGAATGACCCTCTTGACCTCTGCATCTCTGACTACAAACACCAGAAATATGTAAGTTGTGATTTAGTGTAATAAAACAAGGAAGGAACTGGATTTCTGGGAAATACTGGGTTATGGCAGGAAATCACAGAAAACACTGTTATTGTATATAGAAGTGGTCAAGAATGAGATTTTTCAGTGATATTAGTTTTGTTTTGTTTGTTTTATTTTGTCTTATTTTATGGAGTTGATCAGTTTATAATGAGAAAGCATAGAATTTCCTTGAATGTTAACGTGTGAATTTTACAAATTTTACCATTTGGCCATGAGACTTCTGCAGGACACTAGTTTGTATTTTAGTGTCATTTTCAATTTTAGTGCGACTGTAGGATTTAATTACTTTGGATAAACAGATGTGCTCCCCTAATGAGGTTTCCTATCATTCCACCGTATTGCTGCCACATTGCTGCCTGCGCTCTTGTAAAATCCCTGTTACAAACTCAGTTGCATGTATACATTGCAAAGAAATCAGGTTTATCCAACATATATCTTGCTGTTACCGTTAAAGTTTTTCTCATCCCTTACCCCAGTTATAAAAAAAAAGGGTTTCTCATTTCATGACATTTCAGGTTATTACTGCACAGAAAACCAACAGCATCCCGGTTACTCAAGTGTCATCTATATCTCCATTTTTCATGACACTGTAGACAAATTGCATTTATATACTGCATACTCGTTGTGTTCCTAAACACACGCTGTCAAGGAATTGTTTTGCAGATATGTTTAGGATTTTGCAACTTGGGAGATTTGTTTTAAAAGGAGAAAAATACTACAGAATTTGATTAACAATGGATTCATTTTATTGGGGGATCTTTGGAGAAATTTGCCCTTTAACTTTAATTTTACAAATTATAGACATGGTAGATTTGCACAGAATTAAAATCACCATAAATCTTTGAAACTACTGTGAAACCATCTCTGAAGCAATATCCCTTGGGAACGGGCTTCAGGCCAGCGTGAGAGCTGATAGCACAGGCAGTCATCCACAATGATGACCTGAGGGCTAAGACGGTACGTCGCTAACTGGCTTTTAGACTGGACTCCTCCAATCTGACGCACCCTAACCTTGGAGGCTGTCAGTCAGGCTGGAGGACTGTCCTCTCGCCTCAGAGTTTATGAGAAAAGATAGGGTGTCTGTGAGATTATTCCTCCTTTCCAATACCATATTAGCCCCTAATCTCCTGCCTCTCTCGGCCCATTCTCAACAGGATGAGGTGTCGTTAAGGGCAGCGACAGATGGAGAGAGGGATGGTGGAGGACTTTGCTGGAGAAGGAGTAAATATGTCAATCACTCGAAGTGCTGAGAGGTTTTCTTGAAGAGGAGGAGAGGAAAGTCAACAAGCCAACTCTCTTCCTCTCCAGCATCTCCACAGCCAAAGCATTCAGACTTATTACAACACCAGAATTCATGTCTGCTGGATAGTTATTATGCAGAGTGAGTTTAAATAAAAATGTTTCCTTATCAACACACATGCACAGTGGCTTTAATTCATGTGCACCACCTGTATTTCAAAAGCACCGCATTTCAAAAGCAGTTTTCATCAGGTTGAATAACGAGGCAAATGTGCAGAAAATCAAGGACTCAGATAAGTGGATTAAAAATAGACTCTATTCTGCTCTTTGACATTGACGTTGATATCTCAGTGCATTAAGTTTTCCCTTTGGCCATCATGAGAAGGATTATGCCACCAGTCAAGATCTATTTGTTTACGCAAATCATCACTTGATAGGCCAACTCCCCCTCCCACCTCAACTGAATATATCAAACAAGATGAGGGCGTCCTGCAGTCAAACTGTAGCCAGCAGCTCGACGTCCATCACATGATATAACGCGCTGTGCCGCATATCTGCCGCTGTAAGTTCTGCAATAATATTCAGATTCAGACAATGTAGGTTAATGTGGAAGTTGATTAGATCAGGCAGATGTTCTGCAACCCCAGTCCATGAGGCATCATGATTATTGCAAACACGGTTCAGATTCTCTCTATTTTAAACCCTTGGATTCTTTGCCAAAGGTTCCCTTGGTGCAATGCAAGAAAGGCAAAATCAAAAATTCAAACTTCCAGCACAGCCTTAATAATTTAGCAGCCTTCCACAGAACTAGGAACTCATTTAGATGAGGACAAAAGGCACTCGTGCATCGCCCTGGCAGGATCAAAGGCAAATCATTAATTCTGAGCCTCCTGTTGTAGTCAGATCTGGTGTTTTATTGCGACTAGATTTCCTTAAACTGTCTTCAGAGTCAAAGAGAGTGCTGAGACAAAGCAATTCTATTTCTCCTACAAGGGCACTGCTGAGCCCAAGTTTAAATTGAATGCCCCAAAATAACCGTTTAATTATGTGGCTATCAGAGAGGCTTTCATGTTTTCCAAATGAATCAGGGCGAGTGCGATAACCAATTCTTTCATCGATGCAAAACTGAAAAAAAAAGAAAGAGAAGTCTTCCTCTCTTCTATGAAAAGTGATAGGAAGCCACTGAAATGATCTCATATGCCAGAGACATTAATTATATTTCTTATAATTAGGCAGAATATCCCCAGATCACCCCGATCCCTGCCAGATAAATTTAATTAGCGGACAAATTCAACAGCACATGCAGTGTCCATATCTTTATAAAACAGTCTCTCTGACTTCTTCGTTTTTTTAATGTTTTACTGTAAAGGTATGGTCAAAGACAAATTTCCACCACAGCAGGCAATAAAGCTGTATTTTATTGCGGATTTTAACCCGATGTTGTAATGACTAATTCTTTTTGAAGCACTCCGACACACCCGGTGACTTGCACTGTGCTTGTCAGAGCAAATCTGTCACTGAGTGAATGAGTTTGTGATTCATTTTGTGAAGGCTGCCTATAGCAAATGAATTACTGGCACTGAATATATAACAGACCACCTCTCCATGATTTGGAATAAGGCTGACTTTGAAGGCTGAAAAGTTAATTAAACTTGGATTGTGGAGGACTTGCCTTGCTGATGGCGCCAAAATTAATCAATTCATTGATTATTTTTGGATTTGCATAACAAACAAGACAACATGTTACAGTAACAGTTAAGGGCAACTTTTTCTAACGTGTTGTCAACATGAAATCCAAGAACAGTAACGCATAGAATACAGAATTACATGAAAGGATAATCTATCTTTACCATATTGCAAGGTAACATTTTCTAATGAACTATAAAAACAAAGTGTAGCTGAGGCTGATGTCAATAGTTCTGCAGTTGTTTTGTCATAAACCAAAGTAGTGGACAAATTAAAAATCTGACATGATGATGTGCTGGAGGAATACATCAGGAAGTTAATACGATTCACCTTGAGGGGGACATGAATGTCTGCACCAAATTTCATGGCAATCCTTTCAATAATTGTCAAGATATTTCACTTAAAACCGTGAATGTGCACCTCATGGTGGCGCTAGAAGAAAAATAAGAAGATCACCAAAGTCATTAGGATTCAACATCTGGGGACCAGTAATGAAAAAAAATGGCCCAACTTGTCTCACCATTAACTTTTACTAACAAAAAATAAGCACTCATATGAACACTGAATACAGCAATAACAAAAATTCTATTAATACTTCTGGTTAGTTCATCATCAAACCCTCAAACTACTTAAAAAAAAACTGATTGAATGAATCAGCAATGACGTTGCTAAACTGCATCTGCAAAGTCATTTCTGCACCAATAGCTACCGAATCGCTTACACTGACCACATTTAACATATGTCTAATGACTGAGCCGTTCACAAGGCCGCTGCTAAACTTAATTAAGGAAAGAAATGATCCATTTCCAGAAGGCAAAGCAACAGAGAGACCAATCTTGTGGTGTTTGGGCAGTGTGCTGATGTCATGTAAAAATGATAACTTTCTGTAATGATTTTCTGCAGCCTGCAAATCTAAAATTGCTTCGTAGACCTATACTTTGCTGAAGTCATTATAATTTGAGAGATCATCCACTTCTCGATGGCAAAGACAAACAAATATGTTTTGTTGTTCGTCATTAGGGGCTGGGCCAAGAAATCCTCTGATTTTTTTGACAATATATGGAAAAAATTGTTCTTTCAAATAGTCTGAAACAGGATCATATCTCCCACCTCCTCTCAGTGTGATCTGTCCTGACAGAACAGGACATTTCTACTCTACTTCCTAGCATGTCTCTCTCACTCCGGGAACGGCGACAAACCTGTCAGCTCCATTTGTCTTAATCAGTTTTCAGCGGGATGTGCTGGCTACTGGAACGTCATTGGGAATAACACTCACACTTGGAAGTAGCACACTGGGAAGAAGAGCCTCCGAACAACAGTCTGCGCCCTTTGCACAGCTCTCTACCTGCCTCGCTGTCGCTCTTTGACCTTGACGTTGACCTCGACACGGCGGCGTCTTCTACTGCTCAGAATCAGCTTGCTGCGCGGCATACCTGATCTATGTTCATCTGAGGTGGCATTAGGGAGTGTGTGCCTCTGAAATTTGACTGGGATCTCTATAAGGCAGCCGTACATGTTGGGGAAAAATGGCAACTGGAGCTAAAAGCTGGAATTTAAACTTGAATATCAAGAGATTGTGTCATTTCTCTTAAACAAACTCCATCTGTGACCTTTTTTTTCAACACCAAACAATAGATTCAGTGAGTCGAGGCTTTTTTCACTCAGTTTTAATGTCACTCTGCAATTTCAATTCATCTCTTGTGGTCTGAAAACCGATTTCAACAGTCCAGCAGTGGAGGTCAAATAAAAGTGGATGGTGCAACACAGCTGATAAGATACAGCAGCTTCCTTTTTATATTTTGACTCTCCAGCTCTTTTTGTCAGCCCTGTCAGGACCAGTTGCTTGTTCCCTCTACTCTTCTCTGTGAGCAAATCCACTGATCATGATGATTACATTGAAATTAATTTTGCAACAAAATTCTGCCATTTTAAATATGTGACAGAGCCTTTTGGATCCACAGACTTACAATAGTGAGCCAATCTAAGGATGAGAGAGGAGTCTTCTTCCCATCTTGTTAGGTTATGATTAATTTCTTCTAAGCTCATCACAGCCATTTTATTTGCTCTCTTGGCCAATCTTGTCCCTACCAGATGTTGTCCACATTTCACTCCTATTCCATTTCAATAGTCTTTATTGTTCATGTTGATAACAAAGCTTCTGTCCAAAGAACAGCATTGTTGTAAATGTTTAACTTCAAGGCTCCTACATATAGATGAATTAATCCACCTCCAGTTTGTGCCGACAGGCCAATGTGTAGCTGAACCAGAATCATTCACACACCTCGTCCCTGTGATAAAGCTAAACTGTTAAGAGTGCTTCACTGTCTGTGACACTGTGTGTCCTTGCTACATTAAAATGCTCCCTAGAGCGGCTATAACTGCACTAATGACTAGCTGTTACATGCTGGGAGTGTCTTAAACTTTGGAGACACCGGTATTGATCAACAACCCTGTCAACCCCTCAGATATAATAGAGTCATTTTACTGCTAAAAGGCAGTAAAAATTACATTATCGCATGCAGTCAGAATGAAACGTGGCTGGTGGTTACATCTTTATGCTCATATAAGAAGTTAAAGCACCAGGCAAAATGGATTCATTATTTATGACTGAATATTGAAAACACGAATAATAACATAATGAGGCTAAAGTGTTAGGACTACTTAACTGGAATCACAAGAGGTTTAGTGGCATAAATTCTTAATGTAGACATTTTGTGGCTGTTTGAAATGATTTCATTGATTTAAAAGGGCCAAAGCAGCTCAAAACAAACATTTCAGACTCTCAACAAAGCAATTGTCCTCTGACGCAACTTCAGCAGAAAGTTTCCGGAGAGGAAGCCTGTCGTTCTTTCCTGCAGTGAACCTCAAAGGTGTCATAGTCGTGGAATCGCTTATCATTGTGTGACATTTCGTGTCAAGAAACGACGACAGAGGTGAGAGCGGGGCCGACGGACGGAAGCAATGCGGCGGGCTAATTAATTCTTCCGCTCCCATCTCCGATTGCGTTGGTGACATCAACGGCGCCACAGTTTGCACCCTTACCCCTGCATCGCTTATGCAAATGGCAATTTCACATGAATGGCAGATCGTCTTCCTGAAATGAGGATGGGCAAGGAGCAAAAATGAAAAATGGAGGAGGAGACTGAGACGTGGGAGCCAGTCAGCCTTGAAATGATTTAATTTAAGTGATGAGGAGTTGACTTTGATAAGTTTGCATTTTAATAATGAACACTGTGACTGCTTCAGGGGTCCAGTTACAAAGATGTAGCATACTTGGCAAAAAGGGGGGAAAAAATGAGACCAACACAGCCGACAGTGAGACCAAACTGAGGCTGAAGCTCATTGTCTGAGCGTCCTCTGTGGGCTAGTGTGTGTTTTTATATATATGTGTGTGTGGATCTAAAGTAAATAAGATGCTCCTGGGAGTTTTTTGACTCTGGAGTTAAATTTGCTGCCAGGGGAAAAAGGCTTCAGCCTATTATGTGGGATTTTTCAGATTTTCCAATATACCAACTCTGGGGCGTGTATGCATATTTAATGAGGCCATTGCCTCAGTGCGATTTTAGCCTGAGAAGGGTTTCAGCCTACTGTCATTATGAGTGATTGTGCTTCCTCGTGGCACATTCTGCTTGGATGTGGCAATAACTATCTGTCTATCCCCCAAAGCACCGCTGATCTTATTATGATTATGACTTTCTCAGACACCGTATATTCAAAAACCTGTCGCATATCATTTAATGTGGGGATCTTCCAAACTTGGGAGTTCATCACACAGGAGTGTACGTTTATTGCAAGTTGCATATAAGTGTGCATGAAGGTGTATGTTACAGTTCATATTGTAGGTTAAAGGCACAAATCTAATAAAAAAAAATGACAAAACAGCTGGTATTCCATAGTGGTGGCAGAACGCAAACTTTAGCAGCAATTAAATTCAATGCAATGAAAATGCTGTATTCAGTGGATTTGCTCGCAGGGGTGAAGTAAACTTCATAAGTATGAAGTATGAAGTATAACTTCTGCACTATTTTATGTCTCAGATTCTCTTTTTCTCATTTACTTGTGTGACTTTCTGTTCATTCATTTTATTCTGCGTGGTCAAATTAATAAGATAAGATAAGATAAAACTTTATTCGTCCCACACTGGGGAAATTCACAATAATAATATAATTTCATTAATAATATCATTAGGAATTATTGTTATATACTGCAGGTAAATACTGAACTTTAATATTATAGTAAACAGTTCCAGGTCTTATCATTCCTACTGGTTTTCCATCATTCTTTCAAACTTTGAATTACATCTAGTAAATGATGTCTAAAGGTTTGTTTACATCAGTAATTGCTGCCAAAAGCACTGGCCCGTATTTTCACCTGTGTTAAACTGATAGACACAAACAGATCTGTTCAAAGTGTTCAGTGATAGCATTTATGCAAATAGATTTTGCAAATTATATATTAGGGCTTTATAGATTTTTAAAAAATCACATTAGGAAGCAACATCTATCTTCATTGTTTGTGTTTCTCCTTCAGTGGGGTGCCTCTTTGCTGCAGGCCAGATGATTAGCAGTTAAAAGTTGAATGTTGGCTCATATCTTTTTCATGTCAAGGGACATCCCTGGTTTGCGAAGATCTAATAGGTCATAATGAGCGAGCCGTCCCTCTCTCTCAGCCACCACACTCATCGGTAATGAATCGCTCAAAGGAATAGGTCATCTCTGACTGTCTGTAAGATTTACTACCGTCCATTTCATGTAGAGCCAGCAGAGGACAAAGCAATGTTCACCTTCTCTCTCTCGTCTATTATGAGTTTATTCAATGTTGTACATTATGTGCCTACGTATAATTCAATTCCCTTTGGCCAAGACTCAGGAAAGGATTTCTATTCATGGGCTGGAATATGATATTCAGTAAAATGTAATAACCTTGGCTGCCCCAGTGTCCTGAAATGGACAATCTCAAAATGTCACTCACAGAGTCTCCACTCTCTTTATTTCCTTCTTTCCTTCTTTCTCTCTTCTCTTTCAGACTCTTATTACAGTCATGCTTTGAACTGCTGTTACATTGATTTCCATCCCACCTCTTTATTGAAAATAATAACTATGTCTCCTTTCTATTTCTCATTTTCCTTTCTCACAAAATACGCAAGCCAATTACACAAGTCTTGCTGTATGAGGCAAAATGTGAGAAACCAGACACAGCAGCAGGATTGCTGGGAAGGGAAGACGGCATTACATTTTTGGGACGGGAACAATAAATATGTACTTTGAGTTGTGTAATCAAATCTAGGCCCACTACATGTGTACAGATAAATATAAAAGAAAGGAACAGCAAAGTCACATTTCTAAAAATTTCAAATTGTGACACTGCTGAGACTTTCTTCCTGAAAGATCAAAAGAGGTCTGGCCCCAAAATGCCCACGTAGTACCAGGTATGTAACAAACTAAAGCTAAAGTTTGTTTTCCTTGTCTTTTTTTTTAAGCTATTCGCTTGAACTTTAACTTTGTGGTGTACTGGTTCTTCTGTGTCTAAAAAAGTACACAGTATCTTCGTTTAAAGCCTTTGAACGAGGTTAAGCAATGCAGCAGCCGCAAGAAACAAAGCTGAAAGTCCATTGAAGTATCTGAGGCAACATCTGTCTGTTACTCACATCCCCAAATAAAGTCGAGTAGCCGGAACATTACAGGGCCAAAGCTCATAGAGATAAGAAACCCCTAACAATGTTTGAAAGACTAAAGCTAGTGATTTTTGACAGTTTTCTTTAAAAAAACAAAAAAACACAGGCCCTCAGAGTCTATGTCAACCAAACTTCTGAGAAAATATTTCACTTTTTACAAGAGACATCAGTGTGTTTTACGCATCGATAATGATTCTCCGCCTCTGTGTCTCCAGTTATTCCTGCATAGTCTGCACTTGGCAAACTGACAAAATGACAAGCATGCACACACACACACATGTACATACACACACACACACACATCTTGTGAACAAGCAACACAATTTACTATGTTAATGGACTTAAATGCCATGAGTCTTTTTAAATGTCAGTGCACTCGATTTTAACATAAAGTAAGTGCAACCAGGTGCAGAACAGATCTATATTGCTCTACTTCAGTCTAGATTTGTATACATGAACAGTTCAAATTCCAATGAGCAAGACAGTAAACTTTCAAACAGACCTAATGTTTTTTTTTTTGTTTTTTTTTCTGTTATGATTATGGAAATAAACTAATTCGGGCGCTTAAACTAAATTGGTTCACCGTTCTCTGCCATTGGAGCAGAACATTTCTCTTTACAGCAGACAGATTACATTCTCGCTTTATGTTTTACTGATGCTTATTGAACATCTACATCTTTGCACACAGCTTCAATAAAATATATTTTACTGTCTTAGTGCCATTGTCAGTGCACAGAGATGGAAAGCTACTCAGCTAGTAAAATGTAGAAGCGCTTTTACTTTGTGCAATTACCTTTTGTGCGTGAATTATTCCGCCTTTTCCTACTGCAGTTACACTTTACATCTGGTGTCAAAGTGTTAAACACTTGATGAGCTTATAAGAAATGTGCATGGTTAAATGATTAAATTGGTGGCAGACAGAAAGGTGATATATATGCATATTTTTCTTTTTTTAAAATTCCAGTCTCTTAGTCAGATGAATCTATTTCTGTGCTCAATCTGGAGTGTTTGTTTTAATCACTTTATTCTTTTGCCTTGAAATACTTACGTATTAGATGACATTAACCTGCAAGCAACTGCTCTGTGCAATGGATAGATTTACTTTCAGTACATAGAATAAGTACATTTGATTTTAAAACGTACTTTTACTTCGGTAAAATTCTTAACGGAGCTCTTTTGCAGTTTAACATACAAATATAAACAAAACTAAGTTAAAGTCTGACACTGGTAACTCCTGCACCTCAGTACAGAAATGAGAGAATGTGAGATATGCAGAAGTTATGTGGCTATAAAAAGGTCAAGAGTGCCACTTGGTGTCTGGCCTGAGGCACCGAAATGGTCACAAACAGGTTTGCCCCTGTTAGATTGTCATCACACTTGACCTTCAGATTTAATATTCCCCCCCAAAACCAGAAAATTATTTCTGGACTGAATGAAAATGTTTAAAAAAATGCTGCTCAGGACATGAGATTTCGCAGTAGCTGCAGGAGGAAAGCAGTGTGTGGCATTTTCCTCACAGAGGTGAACCACAGGCTGGGAAGTGTGATCCCTGAGGGGGAATTTCACAGCAGCTGAGTTGATGTTTGACGGAAAGGGTTAAATCTCAGCTTTCTGCTTTCATCTTGGAAAATGCTGTTCAGCTCTGGAGGAATTATCGTGCTGAAGCCCCTTATAGCGCAACGTGTGTCAGCGTTGGTATGTACTGCATGTGCCCATATGTGTCCACGTATTTGGCTTTATGTGTGTGTAGGTAGGTATGTGCACATGCAAGCAGTTTGTGCAGATGTATTCTCTTGTAGACCAAATATTCTCGCAAGAAGAGGCTCAGAGTGAGGTCCTCACTTCCTCAACGTTGATTACCATACTGGATTATACTGTGATGAGGGTTCAGATTCAGGTTAAGGCGACGGTGCGCTTGCTGCCAAAACAAAGATAAACACATCCTGGCAGGCTTCTGTAGACCAACATGCATGTTTGAAGAAAAATGCGCCACAATGACTCAAAATCTTTGCAGAAACAATCTCAGTTGCATTTGTTTCAGCGCTAACGTTTAATAATCACTTCTTCAAAGTGTCCTGCTGAACAAATTAAAGGTTGTCTGTGTCTTCATGATGTATTCAAACTGCCTCTAAAGTCTGCCCAAGCTGCCTTTTGTCCCGCTTTCACGGCAGCCATTGTTGTTAATTCCGTGTTTATGTCATTTCTATTTCTGTTTTTCTGGGTTACAGCCTCCTCTTTATAATGTCTTCGTGTTGTTTGCCTGGCATGGAGAGTAAAACAATGAACAATATGTAATGATTGCGCACAGATTTGTTCATGTGCTGCTTCTATTTAGCCATGTTCCTCTTCATTGCTGGCATGTTCATGCCTTTAGGGCTTCAGAAGCACAAAACCACTGAATACAGAAATAATAATGCATATGAAGTACATATATATGCATGTGTGTGTGCACAGAAGGATTCAGAGCATTTTCCGACTCAAACTTCAAACAAGTATGCAGCCTTACATCTTTTCATGAAGTGTGTGTATATGAGAACAAAATAAAAAGAGATAGGCTGGATGCAAATATCAAAGACTCCTTTGAGCCCCACATCCACAGAGACCTGCTGCTTTGAGACACGGCCATTGTTCCCCAGCAGGCTGAGGTTACATTAAACATCTATCACAAGTTAGCACTAAGTGCAGCGTATCGTTTCCCAGAATCAATAGGAGTGTCGTTAAAGCTGAACCAATTTCTCTCAACGCCAGGTTGAGCCTTTGTGACAGGGCGACCGGAGTGAAATTTGGAAATGTCAAAGAGAGCTTTAAAAGCCAGAAATATCACCTTTTGAAGTAATTGTTGAGTCATTGGCATTTATCAATAACACCTTACCCTCCCCACCCTGATATATTACAGTCATTTTGTGCCGTGGGCCAGTGAATGTCTCTCTTCTCTTATACTTTAATGTGCTGCCATTCTGGCTGTCAGTTTTTTGGGCCCATTGACAAAGTGAACAAATCTTTTCACTGAATCCTCTGCTAAAAAGTACAGTTTGTTATAGATTAAGACAAAATAAGATGAGAAGAGAGAGAACTTCACATTTGAACTTTCCAGTCTATACTGCAGCAGTTCTTGAAATGGCTTAGACTTGGTACAACAGTATGCCGCAGGTGCATATATGAAATATGGAGGGTTGCAGTGTTCCTAATAGAAACAGAAGCAACCTGGCTGGTCTCTGCAGGTTCCCTTCACTGTGGACTACATAACAGGGTTACTGAATTGGAGCTCAAAGCTCACAGTATTTATGTCTTGTGAATTAAAGTGATATGTGAGAAACATATTGCTGCTCCATTAAAACAAGACTATGCATGTTTGAAAGAAGAAATAATTATAAATGAATAGCTAAATTCCTAAGTAATATAACATCCCAGCTCAATACAATACACCGAGTATGTCGGTACAGCTTTGCTTAGTCTGATATGACCAGTAGCTTAAGGAATAAACACTACTGTATAATGGATATAACTGAATCGCTTCATTGACTTTATGGCACTTCTCTAGTTTTGCTACTGTTACCTCAGGACTTAGCATTTAGTATCATCCCATAATTGTCACTTGCCGACCCAAACAGACCAAAATTAGTTTTCTTGTATTGTATGAATGAAAATAGGATTCATATAGAATTTCTTAAATACTGATTTACTGTTTTGTGGGAAATTGGGGAAGTGTTACACATTTTAGCTTTCACTCAAAAATGCTTCATCGTCAAGCCATGAGCAACTTTGTTACTAAGAGACTCATGTTTTCATGTTCACCCAATGAACAAATTAGCAGTCTTACAAGTCACACCGTCCTCTTTTCAACAGCACTGAGCCTGCTGTCGAAACCCTGGGTGCATTGTTTGAACATTCATTTTGAATTGCATATTAGCAAGGTCACCCAATCTTGTTTTTAGCATTTAAGGAATCTTGCCAAAATCCATCGCTGAATCTCTCATACTTAATTTTACTTTCACAGTTACTGTAATGGTCTCCTAACAGGCATAAATAGGAAAACAATTTGTACAAAATGCAACAGCCAGACAGACGACTAACAAAAACAAGAATATATATTACTCCCCTTTTAACATCTCTACAGTGGCAATTATGCAGCAACTGCGTTGTATATATACATTAATCAAGGTTAACTTTTCTCTCGTATTAACGTGCGACTTTTTATGTATATTTTTTCTTTTGTCTTTGTAAAGCACTTTGTAAACTCTGCTTTTGATACATGCTTCAACCTCAGGAACTCTATCATTATCTTGGTTTCCCTAAATGCCTCAAAATGTTCAACTACAAGCTGTGACAGCGTTAACAGGTACTAATGATGACACACTGATCTGATTCAAACAGATTAGCAAAAAAATATTGCCAAATATAAATCTACACCAATTAGCATCTCTGTTGTAGCTCCTGTTCCTGTGACATATGAAATGCATCTACACTGGAACAGAGCATCAAGTGTTAAGTCGGTGACACTGGTTTGATTCAAATGGACTGGCTCTGCAGGAATCAATATCAAATGTGAATCCATTTTGGTGATAAGTCTGATTCCTGCCTGGGGAGTCGGCATCATCTCCTACTCTCTTGTCAGCATGCCTCAGCAGCCGCATCCCGTGCTCTCTGAGTAATGTGACACAGACACAGAGAGGGCGAGTTAACGCGCACTGAAAAGATACTGCGAGACGGAAGGAGAGAGATACTGATGTGAGGAGAGGGAGGGAAGTCGGGTGAAGGTACTCAGCAATGAAGAGAGCAGAAGCACAGACAGAGAGATATATAACGGTAGACAAACCCCTCGTCCGTCACTAAATCATGTTTGTCATTCTCGCAGAGGGAGAAAGAGAGAGATGCTTCATCCCAGGGGGAGCTCTGCCTGCTACTCCTTGATGTTTTTGAGGCTCTATATCCTGTATTCATTTATTCCCCAACATTTTAAAGCCTGTATTTGTGAATGATTTCCAGGGTGGTTTAGGACACATGTGGCCAAACCCAAGGCAAATCGGTTCACTACAAACACACATTTCGACACTTTGCTGAACTTATTTCGATGGAGACATGAGTGAGCTGACAGTCATACAGGTTGTAAACAATCTTATTTTGGAGAGAAAACAAAGGTGAATGGTAAAACTATTCCCAAAGCTGTACGCCCAGTACAATTTCAACTATTGTATGGCCTTCCGTGGTTGATAAAGTTGCGTATACACACAGTTTTCCTGGGCAGTGGGGGGCTATAGAGTTGCAAAGTAGCAAATGCTACAATACCCATGAGCCTCAGTGATGGCAAATTTCATCCCAGCTTGAACCAAATGTGAATTCATTTCAGCTGCAGACAGTGTAATATTTAGCTTTTGTCCACCATGAGCGGTGCATGTAACAGATTTTTGAGCTTGCTGATCGGATGTTTATTACAGAAATGCACTTTGGGAATAATAGTTAATTTCTTACCTTAATTTCTTTGACTTTTATTAAAGGACCACATATTTTCTAAAGCAGTCATATTTGGCAGCAATGTTTCAACCAGGAGATTTTACTGCAGATCCAACCGTCAGTCAAATTAACATTGACTTTTACTTCTAAAATCAGGGTCGCCCAAAAAAAGCTCCTCATATTACATTTTGGGCATGCTCACATTTAATTTTTACCTCAAAAGTTAATTAGTGAAGATGATCTGGCATGTTTACAACCTGTCTGATCCTCTGAACTAATGTGTTTTTTGCCCTATCAGACCTTGTCGTAGCTCTATTTCAGCGACTGACTTACTTAGTTCAGTGTTATTATAACTGATAGAATGGCTTGTTATCAAATTCACACCCAAGCTGTAACAAACTTGAATTATCCTGCTATATAATGAAATTGTTTTAATATAATATGCTGCAGCATTTAAGATTAAACTGCACCTTGTAAAGACAAGACATTACAACAATTCCTAGTTAAATGATCACATTAGCAGCATTAAAAGAAAGTGCAGAAAAGCAGTAGGATAAACTTAATGACTCTTTACTTACCCTCTAAAGTCAAATGAAAATCTTCCAATCTCATGTAAAGTAAGCAGGGAATAAATATTTTCCCCACCTGATTGCCTCTGAAAGCCACATTCCGAGTTTACTTCAGACCATTGAGTCAGTGATCCGCTTACCCAGTTCCCTAAAGTCACCACAGCAAAATGTAAAAAGTGCCTCAATTACTTTTTCAATAAAAACAAAGGAGATCAGACTATAAACTTGTCCCCCATCTTTTGAAATCAACTTCTCTCCTGAGTCAGCTCCTTTGTTCGCTCATTTTGAACCGATCAGTCTATCAACCTTGGAAGAAACAGTCGCCTCCATGAAATCCTCTTCCTGTCTTACCCGCTTGGTTTTTAAAATCGGTTTTTCACACCATTGGACCCAATATTCTGTCTATTATTAATCTTTCCACTGGCACTTTCCCATCTAGTTTTACGCATGTGATTGTCCAGGCTCTGCTGAAAACCCAACCTTCATTGTTGATTTGACTTCACGGTCAATTTTCAGGCTGCAGTTGGACTGCACTGCATTCTATTCTGAGGTGTTCCTGTTATTTTGTCCACCCTGCTGTATATTCCCACTGGTGCTGTCAGTGTACAAGCCCTTCCAAACCCTTTTCCTCTCTTCCTCGTTAAACCAGCATCTGCTGAGGTAAGAGGCCTGAAACCCCCTACCATACATACACACACACACAGACACACACACTTCCCTCCCTCCCTTGCATTGCATTCACTTGAGCCTGCCATCTGCCACAGAGTTGGACAAGACCCCACTAACACGGGGCACACACACACACACACACACACACACAAGCTTACACCCTCATATCAAACCCTTGCAATTGCTGG
This sequence comes from Holacanthus passer, assembly GCA_025331565.1. Lineage (NCBI taxonomy): Eukaryota > Metazoa > Chordata > Actinopteri > Pomacanthidae > Holacanthus > Holacanthus passer. The sequence continues at coordinate 8,042,092 of JAFREQ010000009.1, read as the reverse complement.
AAAACATTTCCAGTACAGATGCACGTGAACGCACACACACAGTGCACAAGGCAAAGTTAGCCGGGCTGTATATTTAATGAGGAGCCCCCCCATGAACAAAGCAGCTTGCAGGGTGATAATGGTTTGGAGCCGAGCCCCACCCCGCTGCACAGAGCCAGCGAACTCCTCCCCTCCGCTGTGTGACTGGCCTGAAGAGGAGGAGACAGGGAGGACAGAGGTAGAACAACAAACTCTAATTACTCCTCCGTGGCTCTCGGGCCCCTCCAGCATTTTTAATTCAGGAGTTAAGAGAGAGAGAGAGAAGGAGAACAGAAAGGAGAAGCGAGGAGGGAGCAAACAGAAAAAAGGCCGGTGCTGATTGAACATGAAACATCTCCCTGTGGCTCCCCCCATGTCTCCTCTCTTCTCTCCCTCTCTACTTGTTGTACATAATGCCCCCTCACTTTCACTGCATTTGTTCATCACCCCTCAGTTATCCACAGTGAATAATGATGTTTCCTCTTGGAGGGAGAGAGAGGCAGAGGAGCAAGCCTAAGGCCATGCATTCTGATGGTCTAAGCATTCCCCAGTCACACTCTGCTCGGGCAAAATCAACAGTGCAGTAGGGAGGGAGGGAGGGAGGGAGGAGGCCTGAGCATCCTCCTGCATCCACATTCTCTGGGCGTTGTGTTTGTTTGTTGTCTTTTACTCATTATTTACAATTTGTATCACCCAAAAGTCCCTCTACATTATGCCCTCCTGCAAATGTACACACAGAGGAGGGGCGAGAGGGGAGTGGCGAACACCGCCGCTGCCGTCGTCTTTCACAAACACACCCAGGCGAATTAGTAACATTATGTCTGCTCTCTGGGGACGTTCGCTCTCACATGCCCCTGCCATGCCGCCATCATCGTCACTGTCACCCGGACAGAGCCCGTGGAGGGGCAAAGCCACTTGAGGAGAGGCTTCCTTCCTGGAGAAGCTGAAGCTAAAGAGACAGCTGGGCCCCATTTCAGAGTCTCCGGCTATTTGAAAAAGGCTGCTCAGTTCATGGCAGACATTGCATTTCATTTTTTTTCTGGGTTCATTTGCTTTGTTTCTAATTTGTTTTTTTTTGCCAGTTTCTCCAAATAGATTTGAGTCAGTACCAGGCTGTTGTTGATTGACAGGAAAATTGAGGCCGCAGTTTATTTGGTTAGATTACTGAGCTGGGGCACAAAGGGAAAAAAGGCATGTTTGGTCATATTCTTCCAATAAAGTGTTTTTTTTGTCATCTCCTACAAGCTAATAAAATCCTTTATAACCAGGCCATGTGCAGCATTATGGTCCTGCTGTAATAGAACCCATTAAAGACACATTATCTGGTTCAGTGTGTCTCTCCGCTGCCTGTGCCGAGTTAGGATGAAATGGGCCATTCTAATCCTCATTAACATAGCTAATTTCACATAAGAGAAAGTTGATAGTGGGTGTCAAAACCATTCAAAGGTCACCCAAGCAAGCTACATCATTTGATATGCAAGTACGCATGCGGAAATGTGTTTCTGCAAGTGTGGTTGTGCAGACGTTCTACCTGTTGGACCGTTTGTTAGGTGGTGGTGTTACATGTACGCCTTTCTCAAAGGAAGCAGTGTCATCGCCACTGTTGTGTAGTGTTTGACAAACAGGCAGGCACAGCAGCGCATGGATAAAAGATGGCTGATGGTTGATCGTGCACACAGGAGCAAAGACGGGATAAAGCAAAGGGATAAGGAGGAGGAGAAAGGGCAACAGATAATTCATCCTTGCCTCTCCTCCCTTGTGAGGCTGTAGAGGCTGCGGTAACCTTTGGTCGTAAGGATGAAAGCTGGGGGAACAAACATGTGACATGTTGCTCCTTTGGCAGGCGCTGGCACAGAGCCGTGTCACAGGAGGGACGTCGAGACAAGGCTGACATTAGAGGCATGACGATGCTGCCACATGACCTTTACAGTGGACAATTAACTGAACGTCATGCTGTTTACGCCAGCTGTGTTTGTCTGTATGTCGCTGTGTCCAACTGCATACAAAAGCAAAGAGAGGTCATACGAAGACATACTTTGAGTTCTTGACGGCTTAAAAGGTCCTGATTTGTGGGTCAAAAGATGTCGAGGTGTCAAAACTGGGCTGAATTTGGATGAAAGGTTTTTAAGACTACTTACATATAATTTGTTTCAGCGACATTTAGTTGACTATTTGAAGGAAGTAGCAGATACACCATGTTAAAATACAGTTGGTGAAATGCTGTTGAAACAATGACTATATGCCACCAAGACATCTAAAATAATTAACCATATTTACAGCAGATTTCAACTCGATTAAAAGACATCTTTTGACCGGTAGCAACTTGTCAACTTGTTCTTTGTGTGGGATGAAAAAAATCCAACACCAAATGTGAATTTCTCAAAGAAATTTCATCTAAGTGCTTGAACTTTTGGAATTGAATATCTGCTACGCTAGTGTCTTGGCATGTGCAAGAGCACCTACTGTATGTGACACAAAGATGAGTTCAGGTGTTCTGGCATCAGTAGATTTAGGAAACTGCCATCAAACAAACAGTGTCCTTCTTAGCAATCACTCCACCAACCACTTGCTAACGTCTTGTATGAACAAGCATGTGCTGCAATGGAGAGTTACTTGCTCAAAAAACAAAAGCTGTTTTACAACTCTCACTGAAGCAGTTGGACAGCAAACACATTTCAAGATGTGTTTGTTGTCGGACTGCGATTAGAAAGTAGATAACTCACTTGGTCACCCTCCTGCGGGCAGTGATGCTGGCCACGATGACGCTCTCCGGTCTCGGGGTGGCCACAGCCTTGAAAGTCCCCTTCCAAAACTTCTCAAAGAGCTGCTTCTCCTCCAGCTGATGGAGGCCGGCAGCACTGCCCCGCGATCCCAGGGAGGGAGTGGGGCCACAGGGGCTGAGCTGGAGCGAACACGGGGGCTGCATCTGCGGCTCTTGGTCTCCAAACCAAACAAGCGGAGTCTAAACACTCATGGACCGACAGGCTCAAGGGCTGGTTGTGGCTCAGGAGCTGTCCAAGTACTGAATCAAACCTTGTAAAAAAAAAAAAAAACTGCTGTTGTACCGTCTTCTCCTCTCGCAGCAGCAGGTCAATGTGTCACAGTGTCTGTCTACTCTGGGCTCTTGAGCGGGAGCGTGGGGAGAAGGACAAAAGCTGACCCTCTCCAACTGGAGGCTGGGTATTGTTCTCCCAGATGAAGGGAAGGAGGGGTGGGGGAGATTGTGTTTCTCTCTCTCCGCCTCTCCTCTTCTGTCACATCTGCTGCTTTTATGGGACGCAGTCCGGGTCGGGGGGTTTTGGGGGTTGCGGAGCGCTCCTTTCTCCTGCGTGCGCTCCCGCCGGCAGCTTCACACAGAGCCAGGCATCACTCACAGGAGACGGAGCATGTTTCGGTCCTGAGGAGTGACAGAGCAAGTGGTGCTCTTGTTGCTGGAGTGCAGTGTGCTGGTGGAGAGATGATGAGTGAACGCACCCCGGCTCAGGGCTGAGCGGGTGTCAGAGCGAGTGTCTGAGGGCAGGCGTGGATGTGCGTTGGAGAGTGTGTGAGTGAAGAGTCGAGTGAGGAGCTCAGCTGAGAGCGGCTTGTTTTGTGTGTCTCAGCCTGTGACGTCAAAGTTGGGGGCTGGACGCTGGGGAGAGGGACACCTTCTGTCAACCTCTCTCTCTCCTTCTCTTTCTCTCTCTTTCTCTCTCTCTCTCTCTACTATACCCTTGATTAGGCTCACATCTCATCCTGCTTTCTGTCCTTCTTTCCTTCCCTTCATCATTTCTTTCATTCAGTGAATATCAGAGCTACAACAATTAATCATTTAATCAATGAGTTGGGCAACAGACAATTAATCAGCAACTACTTTGCCAATCAATTAATCTCTTGTGTCATTTTTTTCAGCAAAAACTTTTTATTTTATGGTTCCAGCTTCTCCCATGTGAGGATTTTCTGCTTTCCTCTGTTAGTTTATCACAGTAAACTGAATATCTTTGGGTTTGGGACTGTTGGTCAGACAAAACAAGACATCTATAAGATGTTACCTTTGGCTCTGGGAAACTGTGACGTCTATTTTGTTTTTTCACTATTTCCTGACATTTAAAGGCCAGCGACAAATCGATAATAACAAAAATTTGTAGTTGCAGCCTGACAAATTCACTACTTAAATCAAATAAGGTTTGGTTTCAACCATTTCTTAGGTGTTCTCAATGAATTATTGCATTTTTGTCCATTTTTTTTTTTTTTTTACATTTTCTTTATATGTGCACTATGAGCACACAGAGGGTCTCTTTTGTGAGCGACAGAAGTCAAAGCTATCAGCTCTCTCCACATTTTTCCAAACATTACATCTACCAGTGAACCTTTCTGTCACGTGTTATGTGGCTGTTCATCACCACTTTGCGATGTATTGCCTTTTTTATGTCCGTTATATTGAACCTCCTGTCACCACCGGCGTGACTCATGCTGATGGTGAACAAGTCAAATTTTCTGCTAGGAACAATAAATGTCATCATACAGCTATATGTGATGACAGCACATCTCTTTGCAGCTGCAGAGTTATTGAATATTGAATGGCGACTGTTGATGAAATAATGGAACAATAAACTGTATAATCCAACATGACAAAACTAGACTTCATCCTGAAAGATTACTGTTGGATCAACAACTTTCTCACCCAGTCTCATTAATAATTGAACATTTTCAGTTTGTATTCATCAAGTTAATGTCGTAAGATATTGCAAGGTGCAGCTATTATTATCTATATCCTGAAAATGTGTTTACTGATAAGTCTCATATACTGTATTCTGTTGTAAACTCTGTCAGTTTTCTCTTTCTCTTGTCCTCTTCCCTCACACACACACACTCCATCAGTGTCTTGGACAAAAGGCCGAGTAAATCAGCATAACAAAAGGTTTGGCTCAGTGAGGACCAGCCGGAGCATGTGGCTGACACAAACCTCCCCCTCAGGGGTTTCAGCTTTTCCCTGCCTTTAGATACCACCTCCTCCTCCTCTCTTCTCCAGTCTGCTGCTACAAGACACATAACACAGAGCAACAACTCAACAATCTCCACCCCAACCCTCCCTCCTTTTCCTCTCGTTCTCTCTCCTGCGCTCCGTCTCTAATGCTGAATATCATCGGCTGCTTGCCACTGCTGTAACACGTCAGACTCTGTTTAGAAATTTTGGGAGGGATTACTGACTATTACAGGGATGCGACCCCTGTTTACACAACAACAGGCAGTCGGTGTAATACTTTAAAGGATAAATACTATTTATAGACGTTTGGAATTTCTTCACACGAGACAGCAAACCTGGCTGACATATTGACAGCCTTACTGTTGAACAAGTTCTCTTTTGTTAGTCTAACATGCTTTCTTCAGAGGCAGAGGCGTGAAATAGTGTTCAGCCTACAGTTCACGTCAGCTTTACCCAATATTTGCTGTTCTAAAGATTTTATGATTACATTTGTGTTTTATGCTCTTTTTGAAAGATTACTGTTTGTAAGACCATGGAAATCTGTAGTTTCCCTGTTTTAACCCAACTGAACAACAAAACACTCTCTCCCACACATTATTGTCAACCTTAGTCCAAAAACTACCATTCATTTTTTTGATTGAATTTTCCAGGCAGCCATTGAGTTCCATTAATTTCAGGATACTATGAACTTTTATGGTCATGTGGTACTTGTGTGCATGCAGCAGTTGTGGGCATGAGCACAGACGGTGCGTTCAAGGAACCACGAAATAAAAAAGCACTGCCTTTATTATTTTCATAGTTGATTTATCTGCCAATTATTTTCACAAATTGGCTTATTCTATAAAATGGCAAAAAAACACAAAGAAATCATATTTTCCCGGACTCAGAATTGCTTGCTTAGTTTAATCAACAGCATCACTAATATCTAGAGTAAAAAAAAATACTGATAATAACACTGACATTTAGATGGATTACTTATCTCAAGCAAGTCTCAGTTCTCCGCTCTATGGATTATTAAAATAAACGGAAACCTCTTTCTGCCTAAAAGATGTGGTATTTAAACTTTTATGCTAGGGGTAATTTCTTAGAACATAGCCTCCATAACTACAGGCTCATGTGAAAAATTCAAGCATGTGACAGGACTACAGATAAACAAGGAGGAGACCACAAATAGGGCACTGTGATTGATCAGCTCAGGTTTGCATTTTCCAGAGACTGTATAATAAATGGTGGACAGAGCCACCGTGACATCACACATTGGTTTGTGGACTACCGTTTCGAATCCTTGAGTTTGGCAATATTGCTGTCGTCATCTTGGCTTTTTGGAGCCAGAAGTGAACATATTTGGAGGTGAGGGTGGAAGTACATGTTACTGCACCTCTATCCTAATCGGATTCGACTGAGGAAGACACCATGGTAGTGACAAGGTAGCCACACTCTAAGGCATACCCTGCTTCATTCATCATTTTAGACTAAATGGGACAATGGTTTACAAAATGAATATCATGGTATATAAAAGAAATTGTCAATTGATATACTCATTAGGAAAATATGAACTGTGGCAATAAATTAGAAGTAGGGTAATTTTCTCATAGACTTGTATACAATTAATTATTTTATTTTTTTTTATTTTTTTTTTTTGCAACCAGTGGCATCCCAGCGACCACGTTATTTTAAAACGTTACTGAGCAAGCGAATTTGTTTTTGTTAAGGCAGATAAAGTATGTTTGCAAAGTTAAATGTTTACATTTAGATGTTATTCCATATATTCATTTATCACAAAATATACTCTAAACCAAGACATGTTTGCACAGTGAAATGTTTATTTTATTCTATTTTCTACATGTTAATAAACGATATTCTAAAGTTTAATGAACCCTCTGGTTTCTTTAGGCTTCAGTCATTATCAGGATGCTCTTTAACCTTGCAGCATTATCATATAAATTATATATATATATAGTGTGATAAATAGCAATTTTGATCAATATAGAAAAAAAAATATCATGATCATATTGTTTTTCATATTGGCCAGCCCTATTTGCATGTGTGCCTTACTCCCACCTCTGATTTCTACATACGAGGCTCGGTGCACTACCTTGTGTTCATACAGGATGAACCCTGGCTGACAACACTGTCACGTGAACATCTCTTCCCCCTGATGAGGAATTGTAGGTGTGGGCAGGAATTAATATCTCTTCCTGCTAATAGGTATGCATAAAGACATGGCGCGGTACCTCGTCTGGATTAATAATGCATATATTAGCTGATAACATGAAACCTTGATGTATAACAACTGCAGTCACCTAATGATAAGTGGCTGCTTCATCAGTGTGCTTTGCATAAAGATGGAGCGGAGGCACTCTTGAATCAAACCAGAGGGCAGAGTCGAGCTGGTCCGGCAAAACACAGAATATGTTTCATTTATGGTGGGGAATATAAAACAGCCGTTTCTGCCGCGAGATGAAGACGAGGTTATATTGGAGGGCTGTGCCGAGGGCAATGGGGTGGACTTCCTCCTGCTGAGTGTTTTTATGAAGTGCTTTTGCTAGCAGTGGTTTTATATGGAAAGTTGAGCTGAAGGACACGAAGCTGTTGCGGAAAAAGTCATTAAACTGTGGAGAGACAATCATTTCATGTTTTAGCCTTGGTGTTTTCATAGAGAGAATTGAACCTAGTGACAGTCACTGGTTTTGACAATGGCTACATGGCATCACATACATAAGAGAAATAATGGCATTGTTTATGAGGAATAGGGTTAATGTTTCTGTGGTAAAGACATCAAATTAATATGACATAAAACGCTCAATTATTGGTAATTGTAGCTCTTTCTGGGGTGGAGTGATTTTCATCCCGAACATTTGGTACAGGACGTTCAGTTCCTTGGTCCCAAATAATTACTTTTAAAATTTTATTTATTTATATGTTCTTGCATGTGGTGAACAGAAATTCCAAAATGCCAGTTTTACCTGGAAAGTTTTGGCACGCACCAGTTATAGCACACTAGTCAGGTTAGCCCAGTTCATGAGGTTAGTTTGCAAACACAAATGAAGAACCAGAGCTGTGTGATCCTCCCATGATATTGAGATCTACTGTCTGGGAGCGTTACAGTTAGTTACAGCGAATACGGACACCGATTAGTGTCAAACTGAGTGCCAACATTGTTCAACTGAAGTGGAGTATGTCAATGGAAACACTTCATTTGCGATGGCATCACCTGAAAGAGTCGATCAGCAGTTGCACAAGTTGCAGGAATTTTCAGCAGGTCAGAGTCCTACGATGGAGCATTATTGATGTTGTGTTACTTATTTTTACTTTTTTTTTTCAAAATAAATGACAAAAATGCTATTTTCTCCAAACTGAGCCCCATATAAAACCGTGAATTTAGTGACTGTTCTTCTAGTTCTACACATATTAAAGTCTATTACCTAGGCAACTGAACAGTCCTCTGTAATTTTCTGGTTTGGCTGATACACTGCCACAGTTAAGCTTGAAGTGCATCCATTCAAAGTAAATCACAAATTAGTTGGTTCTTGTAGAAGAAGCAGAGGGAATATATGAAAAGTTATCGGCGGGACTTGACGGCTTTGCATTAAAAGATCTAAAAGCTGACAGTAATTGCAGTTGTTAGAGCTGACAGATTCATCTCTATGGATTTTTTAAAGTCGCAAATCTATTCAACAAGAAAGGGAAAATGTTCGAGAATGTAATGTTTCTTCCTCTGCTCAAGAGTTCAAGTCAATAAGTGTCTTTTTGTGCTACTTCTGCCACTGATGCATATTTTCAAAGTTATTTTTGTTCTAGTGAAACTCATAAAACAAAAAAAAAAACCCAAAAAACAGTGACGCTAAGCTTCAGCCTTCCTTCAAAACCCTGAGAAGTATTTTCTTTTCATAGCATTGTTCATTTCTTTTTCATTTTCACTCAGCAGGCACACCTCCACATAACTTCAAGAGAAATCAACCGCTGGTATTATCTGGGGATAAGCTGTCACCACAGCATTCAGGACAGCCAAGCTCACTTTTTAAAAAGGTTTTGAAGAGAAATGACAGTAAGAATATTTCTTGGTTCTTTCTCTTTTCTGTCTCGTTACTGTACGATTGGTTACGGGTTTAGGATGCAGCTGAAGGTTTATAGTTCCGCTAACGAGCTCTGAAACCTAAGATAAATGAGCAGCCTCCATTTTTGACAATTGCTGGTTTCTGAACATTTGCGATTCATGTTGTGTTTCAGGATGATTAGTCGAATGCTTCTGTGCCTTTTGTTTTACTTATTTTCACTGGTTTGATCGCGGCAGCTGCACATCTGTCCAAGTTGGGGTCCTGCTTTAGGAAGTCTGATATAAACGCATCTCAACTGCCGCTGTACTTTGCAGCACTTTTTATCTCATCATCCTCTGAGGAGAAAAGGTAACACATGTCAAAAATGGAGAATTTTAGATGGAGTTGAAGTACACTGCAGTAATTTGAAAAGGCCCTTGCTTGCACAAAATAGATAAATGATGCCATAAAAATAGTGCCGGGGAAAATCGCCAGTGCCTGGAGGGGTAAAGCAGCCTCCAGATCAGGAGAGGAGCAAGAGAAAGATTTATTAGATTTATAATGTAGAAATGTACAGAAATTGTGTATTCAGTCAGTTTGGACAAGCACTTTTTATATCACTTTCTACTTCTACTCCACTATGTTTCAGAGAGAAATATTTTATTTTTTCTACAATTATTTCACAGCTTTAGTTGCTTGTTATTTTAGCAATTAAGATTTTTGAACACAAAACGTATGAAAATGTACAGCTGAAGCAACTAGTCAATTAACCGACTGACAGGAAATTAATCGTCAACTATTTTGATAATCATTTAAGTCAAAAACATTTCATGGTTCCAGTGTCACAAATGTGAGGATTTTCTGCTTTTCCTTTTAAATACTTCTCACTATTTTCAGAACTTTTACAAACCAAACAATCCAAACGATCAATAGAGGGAATTATCAGCAGATTAATACATAATGAATATGTAATAATCAGTTGCAGTATTTTATATAACAGTTCAAATTTACAACAGTAAAATCCTGCTGTACATTTTCCTGATTATGCTTTTACTAAAGAAATAGTGCAGTATTTTACAGTGCAATATCAGTACTTTTACTTAAAGTAAAGGAAATGTACACTTCCTCTACCACTGCAGTGTAAGTTTGCACTTTTAAGAATAACATATCTTCATACCTAAATGAGTAAATCGTTGCGTGCACGTTAATAATGACGCATTTAGTATGTGACTTAAAAGTAGCTCATGTGCATTTATATGCATTAATATACTTAACTGGCTCACACGGTCTCGACATGGCTCACAACCTCACAGATGTTTATAGTGCAATCTCACAAAGTTTTGACTGAGAAACAAAAAGCTCCAACATGTATTCTCAGCATGAATGTGTATTGATATGTAGGAATAAAAAAAATACTCCACAGCTCACAACTGATCTCAACAAAGGAAAATCCATTCTTCTTTCATCCCTTTAGTTTTTCAAAAGATGTTTTTTGACGGTTGAAAAGCTTTGAAAAGCTTTAATCAATTTCTTGTCCACTGTTTACGCACCAGGCAGAACTGTTGTTGATAAAATCATTTACATCAATGGAAAGTTTATCTGTGACCCATTTTTCTCAGCCGACGTCCTGTGTTTGCTCAGCTTTGTATAAAATAAAGAGAACTTGTGCTCAGTGGTGGAAGAAGTACTCAGATTTATTTTATTAAACTTGTGTTAAAGTAGCAATACCATATGTAATGTAAAATTAATGCATATAAAAATTAAATGAAGTCGTGAAAGTACAACAGTATAAGCATCAAAATATATTGATCATTATGTAGAATAGCTCATTTCAGAATAATGTTCTATATTATTGGATTATGATCGTTGATAATGTGTACATCAATTTAATGTTAAGGTAAAGGCAAATAAATAATGAATCATCAATTATAAAATACGTGCTTACTACCCGGGGCTTGATCACGCCTGGACATATTGCCAAGGTGAAGATGGCTGGTGGTTTGGCCCTAGACATCTGGTGACCCTCCTGGTTTACCCCACTGATGCTCACTCAGGCAATGAATTCATAGACAATCATAAAGGTGGTCTCTTACCTCCAGTTCTGAAATATTTGTCAGGACTAAAATAAATCTCCTCCTCCTGAAACCTTGAGGCCCATCTTTTAATTAAAAACTACAAATGACTTTTTTAAAGTAGGACCAGCACATTACAGAAGAAAGCCAGGCGTGCACTGTAACTGTGTTGCAGGACGGCTGCCAACAAAGACACAGGCTCTTCGAATAGTTTACCCAGAATCCCCTCATTAACATGTAAACCCCAAATTCTAGGGGCTTTGGCTCAGGCTGCTCAAACATGATAAGATATTTCATTTTAACTGCAATTTTTGGAAAGTAAATAGACCTGGTCTGACTCCATTGTGTGACATGGCACTAGGGGGGCTGAGGTGTAAGGAGGATGTCTGATAAAAGTAGAATTAACAAAGAAAAGAATTATGAACACACACAATGAGTGCAGCCCGCTCGGAGAGCTAATACTGTTGCTATGTTTGTTGAAGTGAACATCCAAACACAGACACTACGATCACAATGACATAAACTAGCTTCACAATAAGATCAGTGCAGATTGGCTGGAAATGTAGTGGGATACATTGCTTTTCTATTTGCATATCATACAGAATGTAAATGGATTCACATTCCAGTTTTATCTCCCTATCTGCACTGTCACTGACAGAGGGGTGGATACATGTAGAAAAGTGTCTCAGCTTTAGAGACATTGGATAAAACCAGGAAAGCAGCCAATCTGGCAGTGTAATTACCCATCAGGCTGTATAGCTCATAGCTCCTCTTCTTCCCTCTAGGTGCACGAAGAGATAAAAAAAAAAAAAGATAATCCCTCACACCCATTCCTAACTCCACCTCGCAGTGCTGGTTGTCGCCACAGAAATTTGGAGCTTAATGCAAGTTTGGATAATAACACTATGAGAATTGCCCAATTTAATCTGTAATTGAACTAAAGAGATGAAAATTACAGGGGAAAAAATTAAAAAGTTGCTCTTTGTTCAGGATGGCACAAACATATATATATATGTATAAATCAAGCATAGTTTGCACAGAGAGAGCGCAAACCTGATGAACTGTTTGTGTACAACATGTACACCAGTGCAGCTTTTGCAAAAAAAAATAGTGGTGCAAAAAAAAACACCTCAGGAAGAATATACATCCTCCTACAGTATGACTGACATCTGCATACACTGTCAGGAATCAATACATCTTATTGCCCTGATAAGCAAAGACCGCTATCCACGTAAACACATTGACAGACACCTTTATGTCTGCAAGCACATGACTTTGGACTGACCTTCATATACCGTGTATCTAATAATCACAAGCCGTGCAGACACGAAACCAGAACTAAAAAAAAAAAAAATCAGACAAGGTGACATCCTGCAGGTGGGCTCAGAACATCTCTTTGTCCTGACCAAGCACATTTGCAGCAGTAATGGTTTAGAAAGACATTTAAACTAATTTAGTCTTTTTTGTTGAAGCTGGTATTTTATGTGCCTGACGCCTGAAAATATGAACCTCAGAAATCCATTTAATCTCATTCGCAAGTGTATGAAATGACACTGCATGTGACATTTAATCGATGCTAAATCTACTGTATGTGTAGGTGTAATCATGGACAGAAGAAAAAAGAAGAAAAAGTCTATCTAAGTATTTTTAGAAGCGGGTTTAATCTTCACATACAACTTTTACAAACTATTGATATCCTTGGTTACCTATATTGCAAACATTACATCAAACTACATCACAAGTTTTCTGGAAAAAATTGTTCATCCAAGTTACACAGTTGTGACTGTGCAAACAGTGCAGTCAGTCGTATAAAATAGATGTTTTAATAAAACTATCCAAATGTTTTTTCACAGCATGCTGCAAAAAAGTTTTGTCCTGCACTTGCTAAGTTAATGACTTTGCCCTTATTCTCTAGATGAACACAGGTGCACTTATTAGTGCTGATATAATTCTGCTACCGTGAGTGTGCGCTTTTTCACTTCACTGATGACTCATCACGAGATTTATGGGCTGAAATTCATACATTTTAACCAGTTTCCTCTTCCTGGCATTCATAGTAACCTTTAACTCAGAACGATTACAGGATTAATAATTCGCTCATTTACATTCTCCTTCACATTAAGCTTTTAAAAGGTGACATTGTTGTTAAGAAACTGCATATCCTAACATTACTTACACAAAGAAATACATCCATAAGCAAAAAAAAGAAAAAAAAGTATAAGTATCAGTCAGATTTAAATTGAAATGTTAATCAAATGTTACAGAGAAAACAAGGGTAACAAACATCTGCAAGTCCCTATCTGGCTCCATTACATAACAGATGTGCAGATTATTATAGAATATTTTATCTTGTGACTCAGCACAGTGTAAGCAGGCCAGGCAGGTGAAGAGGCGGTCAGGGAGGGCCGTGTGAAGGAAAGACTCAGCTGCATAGAGCAAGGGTAAGAGGACACTCCCATCTCGCCAAATTAAATTATGAGTCTTCATCAGGGTAAATAAACCGCAGGGTTGGGGGAAGACGCTGTGTAGCTGATCTGCTTTTCCCTGTCCCCGGGGCCACAGAATAACGCTCATCTGTGGTGAGTGTGGCGGCGGGCCGAGGAACGTTACGCAGATCCCCTACAGACAAGCTGAGGGTCACCTCATGAGCTGTCATCCGAGAGGACAGCGGTCATGTTGTGAGGCTCACCCAGAATTTACAGACCTCTGGCACAAACGGAGGAAATGATTTGTGTCTCCGTGTGGTAGAAAATCAAATTTTTGAAGTCTGAACAGCTGCTTTTTAATGGGCCTGTAATGACTTTCAGTAGTTAAACTTCTAATTCATCAACTTTACAGACTGACGCAAAACTGTTGCAGACTTGTTGTTCTTCGCAGGATACCTCCAGGTTATGAAAGAGAATCTTTATCAGCCAGACGAATGAGGTTTGATTGGATTTTTTTAAAATTTAAACAAACAACATTTATATGCACAAGTTACTCAGCATGGCCAAAAAAAACTGCTGCTGAAAACTAGCCCTGAAAACTAGATCCGGCTGATGCAACTGCTGCTCCAGTCGAAATGAGTCCTTTAGCTATAAATACAGTTGGCAATTAAGACGAGGTGTAAGGTGTTGCCTCATGTCTGCTGTTCATTTGCAGAGCGAGACTCTCTGCTGCCCTGAGAGGACCCGCTGTAACACAGGCCGAGGCTCTGTCACTCTGTCAGTACTCTTCTTCTCGCTGCATCAGTTAATGAGATACACAAGAGTCAACCAATTACGGGTCAAGCAATCGTCATCTCTGGATCTGTGTTCAAATGGAATTAGGAATACTTGATAGCAGCGGTGTGAAGATTCACTGATACAAGAGTTGAGATTTGGCCACATCAATGCACAACCCACATTCTGCATGAAATTCTTAAAAAACACTTTTAAAATTCCACCGTGTCCACTGCTGCCTGACATTTACCACTCAATGCATTAGCAGTCTTCATAATGCAAAAATAGTGCAGCAGTATGATAAAATATGTTGGGGGCACCACATACCTCGAAGCACTCACATCAGAGGGTGACATGTACCCTGACAGTGAATTTACAGAGAGCAGCGGTCAACACAAGGCCTCAAGCCCTCCCTGTTACTGAAGCCACATGCTATTTACCATCACATACTGTACAGTGTTATTGATACTCAGATGGATGACACTGACACATGAACTGTGATAATACCCAGTCAGCAGCATTCATGTGTAAAATTCATCCTCCTCAAGGGCTGGCTAAAAAGTTCTCCAGCTGACTCTAACTAGTTATTATTGTGTGTGTAAGAATACTGAATTTTCCGGAGACTGTCACATGAAAAATGAGGAAATAGCTGATTTATTTTTAAACCTGCAATAACAGATTTTTTTTTTTTTGCCAACTTGGGAGCAGCTGTGAACAAAACATTGACATTTTATCAAGTTGCTATGAAAAACTTGATAGCAAACATTCGTCCAATTCATTTGGTGTTTCTGGCCAACTGGTGGATCTGAGTCCAGTTTTCACTCTCTTTTAGCTCTGTTTTTGATCCTTACCAACTCCTGAGGGAAATATCTGGCTCTTTGGCTGCTAAATGCTCCACTTTGTTCACCAGCTAGGCTCTAACTGTGTCTGTCTGCTGTTTGGTGCTGAGCAGGTAGTGTACAGTGGGTTTTTAGAGCATGTGGATGAAAATGAACCAAAACAATAAGTCTGTATTCGAACAGTGAAACAATGAGCTGAAACTAGCTGTAAAGCTCTGTAAAGCTGAGAAGAACTGTAGACAACGAGCATCCCCTTTTACATTGTCACACTGTTCTCACGTTGTCATTTGATAGTGTTATAATAATCGTTAGAGCCACCTTCGGTAAAACTCACATCTTAATTATGACTGAGTCAAATTCTATTGAATCAGCTTTGAATCACATTTTAATCAGATTGTGTATTTAGACACGCATCAAATCATCTGACAGGGGAGACACACAACCAAAGTGAAAAGGTAGGAACTGGCTTTTTTTTTTTGATTGGTTTGGCAGCAAGAGTGTTGAATCTGTGCATAACTAACCTCCTTTTAAATCAGTTTTAAATATACACCGCAGATGCCATGCAATAATTCATGCACTGCCTATAACCCTCAGGAATTCACATAAATGAGATAAAATGAAACACACGCCATAAAAATACTCAGAGGAAGCTTTTGTAACAAAAATTTAATGAGCTTTAGCCGTGAATAAATAATCCCTGTTCTGCAGCATGCAGTCCATTTAATTGCATTACTTATCAACTTGTCAGAGAAATCCATAGCTGGACGGCAGAGAATTTCCCACAACAAATACCGTCTCTTATGGACCTCAGTTTCATAACAGCTGTGTTTGCCAGATCGTCGTGATTCTTGTTTATCTTATTTAAATTTACTCATCCATGTAGAATAAAATATGTGGATGGGAGATAAAGAGAGACAGAGAGAAGAGTGACAGTGATGGTGCGAACACAGAGAAGAGCAAAGAGAGTAAAATGCATTCAAGGTAAACAGAGAAGCAAGCAGAGACAGGAAAAAGAGAAATACCTCCAGGCTATGCCTTTTTCAAGTCACTCCTGTTGGCATTCACAGTCTGCCCTGTTTGCTACTGTCTTTATAAACAGCAAAATCAATATGGCTGCTGCTCTGACCCTGGGGCTGGAGGAGCCCATCAGTGGATTCACTTACAAAACAGGTTGTTCAGGAAGGGCACCGCTCAGTGCAGGACAAAGTAAGTTTTCAAAGGGGCTCTAAAAGTATGTGCTAACCTCATGTAGTAGTCGTCTCAAATCGACACCGGAGCTTGAATGTGAATGCAGTTGTATCCACTAAAGTCATGCAGGTGAACACAGGTGTTTTTTTTATAGATGCACTCGCTACTTTAGATGAGAAAAGATATACCTTTATTCCTCCCACAGTGGAGAAATAACAAGTTTAACTTTAAACAGTTTAAACACTTTTAACGGTTAAAGAAATCGTTCATCATTTTGGAAATGACGAGAAAAGACAGAGAAGATCAATCTCAAGTGTGAAGAGTTATTTGTATCTTCCACTTTCCTACAGCTTGTTAATTAGTGGGATAGTTGTTTCCTCTTGTTTCCAGTCTTTATGGTAAGATATTCTAACCATGTCCTGGCTCCAGCATAACACACAGACAAAAAAGTAGTATTGCATCTTTTAGTCTTAATCACAAAAAGCTGAACTATCCCTGTAATGGCTACAAACATCGGCAAGTGGTTATGGCTTGACAAAAATCTGAAAACTGAATATGGATGTACTCAACTGTTCATATTATGTACCCCTCATGTACAATATGTAAACGGACAAAGGGTTTGAAATACTTTGCAGAAGTCCACTACAATACACCTCCAATACATACACTTAAATGAGCACAGATCCAGCTCCTCTCTTTCAACAAATAGTATTGTATTGTATATAAGATTCAACACACTTTCTAACATGCAAATGCATTTTCATAACAAGACTAAGAGCGTACAGCCATGCTAGCGGCTCTGTGAGGCTGCATTAATCTGCAGTGCTTTGATGCTCGCAATGACAGTGCTAACATGCTGATGCTTAGCAGGTATAAATGTTTACCTTATTGACTGTTTTAAAGGTGACCTGTTGAGTTTTCTTGTAAACAAACGGAAGTTATGTTTACATTCACAGTTACTCACAAAACTCATTGCTTGTATCTTTGAGGTCAAACAAAACCACTGAATGCATTTGCTTGTTCATAAACTATTTTCAAGGTCGACTTTTTGAGGCCAAAGTGGACCCACTGCCACAAAGCCCTCAAGGCTAAAGATGTTCAGTGCAATTTAAAGCCATTTTACCGCAACATCAGGGTACAGGGCAATGAATGAAAAATATCACCCAGTAGTAATGTCTACCTAGTGATGCATCAGCTTGTAAACAGTGAGTAGGACTTGAAATCAAAGTCAGGTGTGGGAGGGTGGAGTGTGTGTGTGTGTGTGTATGTGTGTGTGTGTGTGTGTGCATGTGCGTGTGTTGTGCCCAGCATCTTCCTGAGATGACATCTGACAGCACAAGGTAAATGTAGCTCCCTGACGAGCGCACCAGCCTTCGTCTCCAGGACAGCGAACAGCGAAGGTACAAAGCAAAACAGAAACCGGCAGACAAACACAATCTGATGGCCTCAGCTTCATTCTGCCAATCTCTGCTCCCCGAAATACCCCACTGACTTTCACACCTTCGACTCCGTGACATAAAACAAGACCCACTCCCCATATCCTGATGGAAACTGGGATTTATTTTTGCTTACGTGCCTATAAAATAGACTCTTATGCAAGTGCTCTAGATTTAAAGCGCTCAGAGGGGTTGAGAGTCCATATTGTGCCACTTCTGTGCACTGAGGGAGAAAAAAAAAAGAAAAGAGGAAGATGATGATGACTTGACTGAACCCACTCTAATTGATGGGTCCCTTGGCCTGAGGCATGAGCGCGTATGTGCTTGTATGTGTGTGTGTGCACGCCTGCTCAAGTGCACGCTCGCTCTGTGCAGACTAAATCATTGTAATGGAGCTCTTATGCCAGAGGAACTCAATGGGAGAGGACACTCAGAGAAGATGGCCCCGTAAGAAAAATCATCTGAAGGCAAATCGCTTTTATGTGTGGTTTCTCATTGAAATGCATCATGGGCAATGAGGGGTTTTGTTCCTCTCCGCTCAAATGGCCTTTACCCGGCAGACATCACTAATCGCTGGACTGCTTGACAAAAAGTACTAACAGTGAGTTCATCACTATATCTCGGGGAAAATCTGATTTGGGAGCCCACTGGTGTTCTCCAGCAGAGTTAAGTTGGTTTTCTGCTTAATAATATTGGATTTTAGAAATGTTGATGGTGGAAAATGTCTTTTATCTCGCTTCAAGCACCACTTAAAAGGCAAGATTTATTACTTTGTGCATCAATGCACTTTTTACTTCACACACAGGGGGATGTGAGCATTGGAGGTTATGGTTTGGCAATTTCTCCAGTTTGGGCTCTATGCTGTGGCCAGATCATAGAAATGTTTCTTTAAAGTGGATCAGATGGTTTTAATCAGAAATGCTGACTATAGTCAGTGATAATAATAATCTAATATAATCTGGTATATTAAAGTACAGAATCACTCCTAGAAACACTAACATGTTGCCCAAACACTCTCCACAAATAAGTTATTTACAGGACAACAATGAGACCATCACCACAACTGTATATATTGTAAAACTACAACATTGTTATTTTTGTGCCATATAGTTTCATAATGTAAATTATTGCAAAATTTAGACAGATTGAAGAACAAGGCTGCCAATAACGATTATTTTCAGTATCAAGTAATCTGACGACTATTTTCACAATTAATGAATTAAATTATTTAGTCAAAAAAATGTCAAAAACTACACACACACATCAGAAATACACACATAAACTATGAAGAATCTCAATGAAGAATGTGGCATGCATCTCACACATACTTAGGACCAGTTTAGACTAGAGACAGCCAATAATGTAAACCTCTCATAATAAGGAGGACATGACATAGGCAGTGAGATGCAAACTTATAGTAAAACTTAAAATGTCCATAAAGGTGGATTTACAAACTTACATTCTAAACGAGTATGAGTGATAACTTTTCTCTCATTTTATTTACATTCTAGCTATCTTTCCCCTGCTGATGATCTTTTAATTTTATTCTGAATTGTGAAGCACATTGTAAAGTCAGTATCAATATGAGCACAGTAAATTAACCATTGATCGTCTGTCTGATGGTAAATGATGATCACTGAGATATCACCGTCGATGATAATTAACAGCATGTGATGAATTGGTGGTAAATAAATATCCACAGCCGTGCGTAACGGTGGTGTGTAATGGCAGCTGCTCTGGTGTTGTTGGAGAACCCTGCAGATGCAACACAGTCGGTGAGATTGCATTTGCCGTCCTTTTCATTGACACGTCCAATGAGTGGTGGAGGAGGCGCAAGTATCCATACGCAAACAGTGCATCTACATCCATTTATGCTGACTGTGGGAATGGAAATGAGGCTTGCATACATGTGCCCCATTCTACTATAATGAACAGAATCATGCATATGTGCAGCTTTATAATTCTCATGAAAAGAGTGTGTGTGCACATTTTTTTGTTTATCCAGACACACAATTTTAGTCATGAATGTACAGCGTTTTATGCATCTGGCCCCTGAACCTAACTCAGTACCCTTGTCTTTAAGATCTGAATGGATTGAGTTAGACTAGTACTGACAAAATTGACACCCTGAGTGTAAACTAACAATATTTTCATTCTATTTAATTCAATATAAACCATTAGACCATTGCTGCCCTCGGTCTCTTTCTATTTTCACATGGCTGCAGATGATTGACACAGCCAGCCAGAGAAAAACAGATATTTCCTAATAAATTACTTTGAAAATAACTAATCCCAACCTGTCCTGAAACTTTGCACAACAAAACAGCTCGACCCAACTTCAAATTTAACACAGGTTAGATCTTAAGGGTACACACAGTGTGTTTTACTGAGCACTTAATATAAACAGAAACTTATTCTGTTTACAAGAAAACTCCTCAGGGCAAATTCAAGAGGATAAAATACAAGTGTGCTAAATAAATGAGTTCTTCCGGTGCTTCATGCTTTAGAACAAGCCATGTTGAATAATTTTATTGCCTTTTGTGATTTTTTTTTAACCTCACGCAATATTTTGTAAATTTAGGTGTGTTTTTCGTCTGACTGCTTAGCAGCTTTCCTTCAACCTATTGACCTATATGAGTATAAATGCGTTCTGGTTGACAGGAGTTAGCATGAGCATAGTCGAAGTAATGATAATCCTGCTTCAGATGCAAATCGTTTTCTGAAAGCATGCACGGATATGAAAATGAATACCGCGGCCATGCTTGGCAGTTCTAATGACATGTTCTGGTGTACTATTGGAGATTTCTACATGCTCTTCTTTGCATACTGTTTGCACACTGAGAGCTGAGGGGTTAGAAAAGTCAAGACAAACAGCAGGCATTTAAGACAGACACTGTGAGATGAGGAAAACAAACGTTACACCACCACCAATTCTTCTTTGATCAAATGGCCAAATCAAGTAGGGAGAACAGAAAATGCATTTTCCTCTGCAGATTGTATTTTCTGATAATTAATTTTGTGCTCATTCATGAAATAGAGTTCTATTAATTCCACATTTATGATGGTTGTCTTGATGGTGTAAACAAACACTTGAGGCAGATTATACAGCTGTGTTTTAACTCAACTCTGTGCAGCTTTCTTCTTTCAAATATACATCATGTGAGCTATGCAACCTTATCTATTTTGCATGCATGTGAGCATATAACAGAGTGTAATTGATGTGAACGCTAGTGACAAAAACTACTTATTATCAGACATGTTCTTACAAACAAATCTGTTTTGTTGGTTACAATCTGTCAATCCTGGTTTTTAAAATGTTGAGCAATAAACTTCAGGCAGCAACATTTGTTTGCAACATTTAACTCAGGATTAATAAAAATACCTATTTTTTCCTGCTATGCTTCTCTGAAACAACGTTGGTTGTATTCATTTTAATAAAACCAATTTCTGGAAGCAGCAAAGTGCTCATCTTTTTTTATACGCCTAAGATTTCTTTAACACTTCCCACATGGAATTCCACCGATATAAAGAGGACACATCATTTTCTGCACACACATGCACCTTGTGTGCCATTTTGGAACGAACAATATGTACTTGTATCAGCTCCAGCACATTATGATAATAGTCCCCCACATATTCACACAATGTAATTTCATTTTTAGGGTGCTACCTCTTCCACAGAGGTAATGAGATCCAGATTAAAACCTCTAATTACTTCTGAATATTAAAATAACAAATGTAAGTGGTTTCTAATTGATATATTACAGTAAATCTAATTTGAGGCTGACAAAATAAAATAACAGAAACACCTCAAATATAATACAATTAAATACAACAACAACGCTAACTGCTGCCTCAAAAATGACCATGTAGTGGAATCAGCACTTCTCTGATATCGTTAAGCTTCATTCACTTTCACACTTGAGGCATTTGCCAGCTGGGGGAGACAAACAAACATATATAATGATGGTGATGTTTTTTTCCTTCTCATAAGTACTAAGGTTGTAGACATGAGTTTTAAGGCTGAAACGGAGAAGCAATGCAGAAGAAGGCAAGGGTGCAGGCTGGGTAAATGTTTATGTACCACACGGATCCCATGATGCTCATTCAGGGTTATGATAAATGGAAGCAATATTAAGACAGAGCATGTGTAACATTTTTCTTTCTTTCTTGGTCTTTTAATAAAGACAATAACTTACACTGGCAACAGGATTAAAAAAAATAGTTTCCCAATTTTTTTTTTTTTTTGAGAGAATTTAGAGAGAATTGGCAGTTGTAGTGAACTTAATGTAGCTGATATGTTGAATTAAAAGAGTTCATGAATGGAATAAAGACAGAATCATAAAAGCAAAGTTAACTACAGAATTTGCTTTTCAAAAAATCCCTCGACTCTCTCTCTCTCGTGAAAAACACTATGCAGGAGTATTTATGTATTTTTATCCTAAACCTCTGCAAATTTGTTGCAAATTGCTTGTTTCAATGTGATGAATGCCACCAGTTCAAGAGAGGGTGCATGTTTGTGAGAATTGATTATTATTGTAATTCATGCCCCCAAACTGCTATATAAGTGTCATGGTGGCTGCCTCAGTTGTTTTTATATTGCCCATCCTGCCTCTCTTCAGCCACTATGAAGACTTCTATGAAGACTTGCAGTCATTGCCATTCTCCATCCGTCCACCAGATACCTTCAGACTTTTTCATCTGACTCCTACATCCACCAGCTCACCCTGTCAGTATATGTACTAGCCCCTTTTCCCAAGTCACTTGCTAGATTGTCAGTGTTGCTCTGTGCCTTTGTGGTCCAGCCACCTGAACCTGAACCTAAATCTGAGCCTGTGCCAGTACCTGTACATTTTACCTGCCCTACTCCTGTTAACCTGTGCATGCTCCATTACTTCTGTTTGGACTTTGCCTATAAACCTATGTATCATTATTTTTCTCTTAAAATCACTGAGCTGTTCCTGTCTGCCTGGTTGTTTCATTCACAAAAAATTCACCCAAAGTAAAAAAAAAAAAAAAAAGTGATGTAGACAATTATGCTCAGGTAAATGTTAAATTTAGCTTTAGAGAAACTGGAAATTTGGATAAGAGGTTTTCAAGTATTTACAACCAAGTCCATTTGCCCTAGATTCCACCCTCCTTGGATAGGCATGACCTAGATGATGAGAATCTTTACAGACATCCAACTCGATACAGTCTTAAAAATAAACGTTGTCAGAAGTTTCAGTAAATTGTCAAGCCATGACACACATAATTATGATATGGTGAACAGAACATACATTTGACATTGTTTTATTGTACTTAAAGGTAGGTTAATTCTCACCTCAAATGTTTCCAAATGTGTAGTGAGGCCTGACTCGGACATCATGAATTTCATTCTAGCTAAGACAAATTTGGTGACTGCGACCAGCTCTTTGAAATCATTCATCTGTACCGCTTCTTGCATGAGGCCCAATGTTTCTAATAAAGAGACAGAAGCAGCACTGTGCTGTACATGTGAATGTACAGTACAGTGCCATGACTGGATTCACTTGAGTTCAACTGCTATGTGGTGATTGATTCAGAGACGTATGTGGGGACCTGCTGAGCCTTGATGCCGCATCGGTTGCTATGGGATTAATGATATGCTGTAGCCTCCTGAAAAAAAGAAAAAAACCCACTCTAATGCCATTGTTGCACGCTGTTCATTATAATTAGCTTTAGATTGCTTCTCCGTTCTCTGAGGGCATGAAGGAATTGGAGTGTTTTTTGAGCTGCTTTGGAATTTTTCTTCACTGATGGATAGCTTTGGTGTTAACTGTTTTTCACGAGGCTTGAATTCAAAACATCAAAATAAATTCTTAAATGTAACACACAATAAACAATAGGTTCAATGTCACATATACGTCTCAACAGTGACAGAACATATTATTATCTGTTCGTCCTCGACTTCAAACTGCGGTACATGATATGTTAAACTGTCAGTAGCTGAGCTTTCAGTGCTGTAAAAACATATTACAGTCAGGAATGTACAGTATGGAGGGAAGGCTTGTTGAAGCATAGATCCATGAAAGACCTTTATCATCGCAGAGAGTTTTGCTTCTTTAATCAAAAATACTATTTTATAATAGGGTCTATGACAGTGTTTGACAGTGCATATTGCATTTCAGCACAGCTGGATTGATAAAGACGTTGAGTCGATAAAACCAGCTGATTACAGAGTTATGAGTATTTGTTTGCTACAGCCCACCAAGGAGCAAATTTTGTTTAAAGCTGTTATGCTGAGGACAGTAAAGACTTAAGTGGGCACTGGATTTGGCATTTATGAGACACTTCAAGAGAAAATGGTTGTTGCACTTGAGAGAACTGGCACTTCAATGCAGACTCAGGAGGTTTGGTTTAAAACAAAAAGTCTTTACGTCATCTAAGAAGCCTTTAAGTCAGAAAAGTGAACAGACATTGGCAGGCAACTGGAATGATTCAGACACTGAAGCACCGGAGAGTGTGAGCTCTTCTCTACTTGTAATGAGGCTAAATGCTAACAGGGAGCAGCTGTGCAGGTGTGTGATCAGGTGAGGAACAGGAGCAACGGCAGCTAATGGACAGGTGAGGAAGGGCTCATCTGAAATGACAAAGAGGACAAAACCACCACCAGACACTGATGTTGATTTGTTTTCATCTGATTTGATCAAGATTAAAATGAAGAATGCAAAGTTTGTTAGATGAAAAATAGGGACAGAACAATGGATAGAAAAATGTGTGCATGAGACTGACACAACTGTATGGGTTATTATAACTTATAGATTTAACAGCTCTTCAATCAACATGTTTCTACAGTCAAAAATCATTTAAAATCTAAAGTATGTGTACCCATAGTAGTGATGGCAAAACAATATATTAAAAATGCAACCACCTCCCAATAAGAAACTGGCTGAACATGAACACAATGCTAGAGTTTGAGTGGAATCAAAACTAGCCCCTTAAAACATATCTCCCATCACTAAAATGTACCTGCACCCAGTTGTCCCCCATAAAATCAAGGATCTAAGCTGGTTCTGGTTTTAGATTTTATAAGCTATCTCAACATTTATTTTGTGAGTTTGTCAAACTAAAAAATGAACTATTGCCTTGTAAATGTGCATTTGTTTGATACGTGCCCTTCCAGATGTCTGTCATTATTACATCAACAACTCCATAGCATTCACCACTACATTTAATTCCACTTTTGAATTGAATGATACATAACCTAAACAGAATTTTAACTGTAATAGTAATGTAGCTAAATGTGAGCTACAGTAAACAATTCTAGGTTCCTGGATGTAGATGAAATATGAAGTTCTTTTAATTTGCAAAAAGCAAAAACACAAATTAAATGTTCAACAGTGGCACAGTTAAACCACAGTGAAACAAAGGGGTAAACTTGATTACCCTATTTTTCCTGCATATAACTTTATAATTTCCATTTCAAAATAATACCTCTAAAATAATATGATTCTCACATTCTTTTAATGTCATCTTCTATTCTCCTGGTCTACAGTTATCACAGCCTTGTTCATTGACCCCCTTGTATGGAGGAGTGACCCCCACGTAAAGCACTACTGGGCCCATTCTCGATAATCCTCAGTCAAACACTAAACACCGGGCTGAATGTTTACAGTGAAACCAACTGGGCCCACAACACTGATCAGCCAGTACTGGCAAACTGAAGGGAGACATTTATTTACCAATCATCCAACACCTTTTAAATAATTCCAATGTGCAGAAATAACCTCCACCTCCCCCAGTGCCTCAGAAGCTTTTTAAAATAAAGACTGATCTCCTGCCTGCTCGGCTCATTCTAATCTACATGGATAATTGCAGAACTTGAGGTCTAAATACAGACACAGGAGGCCAGCAGGGTGCCTATTCTTCTGATAGATAATAACAGTGTGCATATAAATATTCTTGTCCCAGGCGCTGAGCACATGTTACAGAGAGTGGGCTGAGAGGGAAGCACAAGTACATATGACAAAAGCTATGATGTTTGTTGTTGTAAATTGTGGTAGTTACGACAGAAGTACCAGAAAATCAACGGTGTCATTTCTTCTGGGGTTAAAAGGGGCATTAAGTGATGAAGTAAGTAGCAACAGAAAAAACAGTGATGCAGCTCAATGAAAACACTGGGCAAAAATGCAATTCTCTACTTGCACAACATTACTTTCGCCTCCAGCCTTACTGATCACCTTGCAGTGCTTTTCATTAGTTAGTTACTTTACTTCACAGTTAGCTTTGTTACATACTGTCAATAGTATTTACCGATTTCATTTTGATAATCACCTGTGTCTTGGATAACCAACGTTAGGTCACTATGACTCTGTCCACTTTTGTCCACTCAGACTTTCAGTCAGATTTTCCATTATAAAAGGCCTGCTACACAGCCTGAACGATTGACGATGGTGAACCTCTGTCTTCGACTGTTAATCTCCCACTTTGCCCTCATCAGCTGGACAGAAGTGAAAGCTCAGGGAGGAGAAATGAGCTGATGTAGAGCAAAGAGGGACTATGCCCATCCTCATAAACTTGACGATGCTTTCCTTCATTTTAGCAGTCAGCTAGGTAACGTCACTTTACTACAGTTGAAGTAAACAGATGTACAGGTTGTGAAAAGGATATATGTCACACGACGCTGTACAAGTAGAGACTATACTAGCAATACTGCTATGCGTTTATCTTCAGTGTAGGTCGACAATGCTGCTACCCTTCATAGGTTTAGTGATTTTGTACAACAGGGCAGTAAAACAATTATGAGCAAATGAAAATTTCATGCATACTGTATGTATATCGATAGACAGATCTACCAGTTTTCTTTGTGAGCATCAACAACTCGTCTCTGTCTCTGCTGGCTTTGCTGACAGCCAGAACCTGCACGTTGCCATTAGACCCCTGCTAAAGGGCAAAAACAGCCACGACTCAAGACCTGGCTAATGAGGCTTGGGCAACACTGGCCACAGATCACACCGGCATAAGGATTACCAGTAAAGGACTGTGAAGAATGCACCACACAATAATCAAGTGTATCGTTTGCAAGTGTTTCATTTATAACTCGAACAAAATAAGAATGTATAATCTATATAAAATAAAATAATCATCTAAGATGAAAAGACAAATTATCATCACAGACAATTCGCTTTCTTGTTATTCATGCTGCATCACTATTCTCACTGGTTTAACTTTAGGTGTGTCTTTCTGTCTCCCAAAGGTGACAGTCTAAGTCAAGGTGAAGTCAGTTTTATTTAACTCTTGAGCATAATTATCTTTGACTCGTTAAACCCGTGAGTTTTTGTATTCAGTATGTATGGATTGATATATTCTCTTGTCTTCCTGAATAATTGATGTACATTTATTCACAATCTGAAATGATTATGGCTTGCTTGCTTTGGCAATAATTGCACAAAGTATATAATCCTTTAAATTAAAACTACTGATAATCATTTTCTTAGAGGGCTGCCTCATTTATTTGCTATACTACTACCATAATGTTTAGGGTCTCACAAGAACAGAGTGTAAAATATCCTGAAGTTTAGGCTCTAGTATGGGCTCAAAATTTACTGTTTGGCAAATTTCCCATCATCAATCTCAATAGTGTCTTTAATTAGACCATCCCTGTCTAATAAATACCCACTTCTCTGAAACCTCACACCCCCAGTTTGTCACTTAAGCCCTCAATCTCAAGTCCACACATAGATGACTGACTGCGTAGCAGTCCTCATAATGAGTAAACCCAATTTCATGTGCAAAATCAGTGGCATGACCCTTTGATGGTAAAGTGAATATTAATAAGCCTCAACCAATATATTTGTATCATGAAGCCAAGTCCATGGATGGACACTCTATTCTGGTTGTTTCTGGACTCAAACTAAGTGCTATATAATGCAGAACTGGTAGAAAGTTGTATATGAAAAAGAAATACTGCAAAGGAAGTGTTGAATTCCTGCACACTGACAGCACTGAATTATTAAATATGCAACAATTGAGACCTTTGTTGGGCAGCAAAATCACAACATGAACTATTTCATACTACCAATCAAATCCAACATCAATGACTGATTAAAAACACTGTTAAAATTAGACAGTTACTTTCACAACTGATAGAAGGCAAAAGACAAATGGGAAGAGCGAGAAGATCATATTTGAATATGTTTTAAAACTGTTCCAATGAGCCATCTTTAACTACAATCAGCCCATCAGCCTAGCATTTTTATTTACAATTTCTAATAAACAGGCTATTATTTCACGTTGGAGTGAGAACAGATCTCCTGTATGGAATAACTGTCGCATATCTCGAACTAAACCACAAACATGGACTGCAGCTTTGAAAGCAGCCGGCTGGTGTTTTTTTTTTGTTCCCATTTGGCCACAGACCTGAGTCACTGATGTGAAAGAATGTGTGGCTTCTTTATTGGAGAGCTTAATAGTCTCTCTATTTCATGTAGTACAGGTAGAGGTATATAGTGCCTCCCTGAAGCGAGCCCCCAACTGCGGTGCACAAAATAGCTTTGAAGTGTTTCCAGTAATTGTTCCTGCTTCACACAGAGACGAAAAGCAAACATTTGTAAGACAAAAGATTCGTCCCTTGAAAGGCATCTGCATGCTGTCTTCTTTCACATCCTGCATTTCTTAAGATCCTGAATGTAAAAATGATCCCGGTCCCGTGGTCTTGTCTTTGAGGTACAACACAGAACACAAATCGACGCAGGAAAGTGTCTGGTCTTACAGGAACTCATGCTCCACTATTCATCAAACACCTTGTTTATGAGACTTGTTATCTGGCCCCATTTGTCCTCACGCAGCAAGGCAGAAATTAATGAGTCAGTCCTTCAACTTTTTTTGGCAATAATCATCCAAAAAAAAAAAAAAAAAATGCGCTGCAAGAAAAGACAGCTCAGCAAGAATATTACTGAGTTCCCATTAAAGACATGAAAGAGAAACAGATCCAAATTATGGCAAACTAACGAAACATGCTTCTGATTTAAGTGAAAAGTGTTCACGTGATCTTCACTATTTATACAAACAAATAGTGTACAATTAGAAATAATTGCAAAGCAAGTTATACCCTGCCGGACAGGTTTTTAATGAGAGATGCACTTCAAAGCATTCAAGTAATTATCATAAAGGAAATTCAGCAATTTCCCTCTTATATATTCTCCTTTGCTGAATCCTCTCAACAAGCCAACATATGCTGGTAACTGATTGGTGATGATTTTTTTTATTTCATTTTCAACTGAGCTGCACGTTCAACCAGTAACAGTATGTCCAGTTTTTCTGGGTTGTGATGTCCTGCTGTATAAACCTTTGGATTTTACTTTCAATTTCTACATTTACCCATAGCCAATACTATCACTATAATTCATTTTGGACAAATCGGATAAATCTAGCAACCCAATCATGGTGATTTATTTGTTGTTCCTTTGTTTTTCCCTTCTATTGAGTGTTTAATACATTTTGGTATGTTTTTCCATCTTGTTTTTCCATTTTATCATTTAATTCTATCAGTTTTCTATTTTGTCTCTTTGGACCTGATCTTTAGCTAAAATCAAATGAAACTTTAGTTGTGTAAAACTTTTAAAAGACTGAAATACAGAAGTGATGAAAGTCATATAAAAGAGAGAAAACAATTTCACAAGTAAACACAGGGTCACTGGTCAAGACTGCAGCTCTGGGCCTACAGCTCAAGTCCAACAAGTGTAGGCAAGATAAGAAATGCCGGTGTGCGCCATCTACAGGCGAGGAAAGTAACAACTGCTGCAATTTAGCACTTCAGCACTCAGATGACAACACGATTAATTTGCTGCTGTTCGTCAAACTATCTCTACTGGATGAAATGCAAAATGTGACTAGAGCTGGCTTTGAAGTGTCAAGTACCTTTTGATGGGCTTATTTATTCTAAATATTATCACTGTTTGGTTATGGATTCATTATGTGTTTCATGAAATAGCTCTGACTCAGAGGATTATGTTGCAGGTGAGGTCCTGAGAAGTTTTGATGTTTACTATGAAACTAGTTCAGCATCGGCGTCCGTTTGAACCATAAATTCGAGCTGACCACAGCTGCCTCCCTCAATGAAAGAGCAACAAAAGAAAGAGCTATAAACTTTTTAAATCCACCTTTAAAGGGTAGAGTGTTTGACAGTTCTGGACAATTTAAACCACCAGGGCAAAAACGGGCCGACCCTGAAACTAAGCACTTGAGTGTGTGTTTCGGTACACAAGGTGAGAAAAGCTGAGAGAGATGTGCCATCTTTAAAAAATACAGTATAAACTTGAGAAGTGGGTGTCACCAACAAAGTTAAATTAATCTGATTTGTAGCACCTTTGCACAATAAACCACAGGATTACACTACGACAACAGATTGATAGAAAAGAAATGCACATATGACAGTCATATCTTAGACAATACATAGATCTACAGACACAAACTGTACTGTAAGGATTATACTAAGCTCACAATAAAACAATGGATGTATGAAATATATGAGCACCTCTCTACTTGATCTCATTGCTTAAAAACAAAAGCAGGATGAAGCCAACAAACAACTTCCAGACCTTCTGTACAAACTACTATACATTCACAAATCACATACACTGAGTAGATGACTCGACTACTAAGAAACACAAAATTGGGGAATTACGCTTTCAACACACCCAAGTCAACATCTAACATTTATTATTTAGCACATCCATCAGCCACTATGTCAACAACTACACAGTAAGTACATTGTTAGCTTACAGCCACGGCGGGACAATTAGCATCAGTAAAACAATATCCAGCAAAGACAGACAGACAGAGACAGACAATGTGTATTTTACTTACACAATTTAAGCATCCAGTCTTTCTTTTGTGTAGGATAAACGTTGTTCGGGTCACAATATCACTGCACTTGTTGCTCCAATGTTGCTTTAAACTCTGCAACACCGCTAACATTAATGCTAGCTTATTTCTAGCTAACCCGGCAACCACCAGTTAACCCGGCAACCACCAGCTAACCCAGCTAACTCTCCTTGTTGTTTTCTGACTTTCATAATTTGCTACAGTTTGTTTTGAAGCCAGCACAGCAGCTGGATTTACTTACCTGTGTTCAGCACGGTGTTGTCTCAAGTGACATGATATTGTTTTTGTAAATTTCCCCCGTTGTGAGACTAATAAAGGAATATCTGATCTTATTGTAAAGGTGAAATGTTAAACTCAGGTCAGCTCTCTCTTCGTTCTGTCTATGTGATGATGCAGGTGATACTTGTGATTTAACATTAACAATAAGATGAGGTTCTGAAAATCAAAATGTAAGGATGACGGCTTTGATATGAAGTCTATTTAAAATCTGAATCTTGTTCATTTTGGGATTTGCCACTAGCAAACACATTAGGCTACCTCTGTGTATTGAGGTATATGAAAATTAAAACATGATCAGAGTTTAGTTTTAATATGTATGTGAACACTTATTTATTCATTAAGTGTTCTCATAACACTCGTGCTTAATTATCATATATTATTATTTTGAAGCTGGGGGTAAACAAATTGAAATCCATTGAGTCAAAATATAAACAAATCCAGACGAGATTTAACAGCTGGGATCAAAGTTCAGTTGTAGATGAAGCAATTTACAACAAACTACTATGGTTTTATTTTGTCTGGATCAGGAAATCCACCATTTAACAAATAAGGAACACACAACTCACATAATTGAAACAACAAAATATAAATTGTACATCTGTCGTCCACCCACACAGGTTTTTCTCATTCTACTTAATGAGACCTTCTCTCAGGATTGTGAGTGGAAAGAGCCTGTAGTTGATTGACTTCCTGTTAGTTTTGTTGCTCCTGCTAGATTTAGACAGTCGTACTTTTATCAGTCTTATTAATACTTCTGTGTTCTGAACTAACAACATGTAATATGTAAAACTGATGGACATCAATCAAATTGCTTTCCCAAAGATTTTTAATGATTGCTGTTTGTTTTATGTAATGTTTTTGAAAGCTGTCTCACCACCATACACTAACTAATAAATTTTAAAAAAGAAAAAGAAAAAAAACAGTGATGTGACATTGATGCTGCATTCATGGTGTGTAGGAGTTACCATAATGACCAGTTTCTGACTTGTAAATACCATTCACGTGCACGTTCAAGTTGAAGTTCAAGTTGAATCCGTATCTCCCATATGGTCTAGTGGTTAGGATTCCTGGTTTTCACTCAGGCCGCCTGGGTTCAACTCCCAGTATGGGAATTACGATATTGTGAATTTCCCCCACTGTGGGACGAATAATATCTTAATTACATGATAAATTAATTGTCTGAAAGCTACAATATGTCCATCCTGGTATTTAATATGTTATCCCACATGACCTGAATGCAGCATTATGGTGGTATCATGTGATGGTTGTTTGGCTGCAGAGTCAATCATCCCTGGGTTATACATATTGTACACGGACAAACAAACAAACAAAAACTCTGACATGACATGAATGTGGCTTTATCCCCAGCATACTGTAGCCCTGCCATCTAGAGTCTATAAAGTTTTTGAACAGAACTCACAGCAAACTTTAAAACGGATGGCGCACTGTTCAGAGAATAACTTTGCTTGGATAGCATATTAACATAATGTATATCAGTGTTTAATGTATTACATCCTGCCAAGCTCCTCTAATTCCTCATAACTTGGAAATCCTCTCGTTTAGTTCTACCTTGAGCTGTCACTGTGACGTTTCCTTGGCTTGGCGCCTGTTGAATTGGCACAAGCAGTTCATTGTTGTCCAAGTGTAAATCCCAGATAATGGAAAATAAGCATTTCCCAGTTTGTCGTGCAGTGCTCCTCTCTGTAATGTGTTTGAGGAAGAAGGGACGACAGGTGGCAAGTGACTCTGGAGCCTGATGATTGAACATTTTATGAACTGCTCTGCTGCTGGATCAACTTCTCTTTAATTTTAACCCCCTTGTGTGACCACTAGCACCAAAGCTGATGTAGTTGGTGGGATTGTTGTGCAAGCAATCCAACTATATTTTCTTCTCTGGCCAAAAATTTCTCATTTTTATTATTGTTCCCACTTTTTTTGGTGACTAACTAGACCTGCACCATTTGTCATAGAAACTCAATTTAAACATCAACACATGCAGCTCGATTAATACATGATTGCAATACGTTGCATAATTTCCAAAATATTTAACATTTTGTCAGCAATTTTTTGCATAGAAATGACTGTACAGAATGTTTGGAGGCTCGAGTGGGAAAACATTTTTGATACCACAAACAGATAAAGTACATTATTGTGGTTCAGCAGAGTCCTCTCTCTCATTATATGATCATTTAGATGAAAGGAGTGACTGATGAAACTCTGTCCTTGACTGATAAGCCAGCATTCAAGAGCTGTTAGCTAAATTTATGAAATGTCAACATTAGACTTACAATAATTTGTGTGTAACATCAAAATATTAATGTCATGGTTCCAGAAATTATGCTAATCTAGATGTTACAATATGTTATTGGTGGAGCTGGAGTTGGTTATTAAGGCTTTGCAGTAATGCAACCAGGTTCATTCAAGCCGCCTCAGCTTCACCCACGCTCCACCTCTGCAACCTATGGGTGACATCACGGAGACTTAGTCCATGTTTTATACAGTCTGTGATACACACACAAACTGTGTCTTAGTCTTTGTGTGGACTTTTACTAATACAAACAAACTAGTTTTTCTATCCATCCATGAATTAGGTAGGTGACTAGAGGTCAAATATTTCTAAAACATCAACCTTTTAACAATCATACAGAGATTGAGCAAATATTTGCAACCACAATATCAACGGTCCAGATCCACCACGGCCACCTTTGCCAGCAGTATGCATCACATTTGTGTCCTACACTACACAAACTTAATATTCATAAGGAATCCTCACAGTAGCTGCTTGGAAATAACTTAATTCAGACTCCAACTGCTGTATAATTCAAAATCTCAAAATGCAATTAACACAGGGGCCAGCCCTATTATTTCTTGGCAGTCGTGAAGCATTCCTCCGAAATGAGAAGATTGGCTGATATGAGGAACTGTAAGATACCCTGAGTATATTAGGTGCAGTATTTACTGCATGCACCTGTAATTGTGACTATGAGAGGAGGAGGAGGGGAGGGATGCATTCCTGTTGCAGTCCATGGTGGAAGATTCTTCTCCCTGCCCGAAGCGTCACATGGTTGTAACTAAAGAGGAAATGATTATTGAGTTATCAGGGAACATTACTGAGCCTTAATTTAATGGTATATTGCTACTGAGCAATGGTGACAGTGAGAGCTAGAGGAGCATATTCTATGTTGGCTATATGGGTAAACTGTGCATTTCATTTTGCAGCAATGGTTTTATACAAACGTTAAATATTATATTATCATTATTAATATATTATGATATATACATTTTCATTAAAAATTTTATTCTTACCTGCATAAATCAGAAACTTCTGCAGCAACTGAGAAAAATGCTCCATCCCGACAAAATAAAATCTGGTTAATTCCACCAATGTACTTACATGAAATGATGATGTTGAGGGTTTGTAGTTCTCCAGAGAGACATTTAAAAGAGAAATACTGTCTCCCAAACAACAGAGAGGGGATGGCGCGGTCAGGGATAGCCAGATTCGCCCATGTTAGATCTCTGACTTCTCTCATCTCTTTGGAGTGAAGTGATCACAGACTGGACAGGTTGCTGAGCAGGAGAGTGCAGGTAATGTCATTGTACCAGTGTTGGAGAAGCTGCAGTGGACATACTTTCCAGTACTTATTCCAAAATAAGACATCAAAAATGAAGCAAGTATGAACTCATTAATCGCACAAAGACATAACACACTACATGTATGAATACTTTTGGATGACAGCTATGAGATTGATTGATTGGATTGATTGCAATTTCAAAATGTATTTATTCACAGTTTTTAAATATTGAATGTATGTATTTATTTATTCATGATTTGTATTGCCTTGACAGTGGAAGCTGGTTGGCAGACGCAGTGTGCTGTTGTAGTTGCTGCTGTTGTTGTTGCTGTCGCGATGTGTCTCTGTGTCTACCTACCTGTACTATGTGCTGTGTGGCACAAATTGCCTCTCTAAGGACAATAAAGTTTTCTAAACTAAACCTAAGGTAAAACTGTCACACCAGAATTCAGGATCTGTACATTTGTTCTCTGTAACAGAGCAGCATGGGGCAAAGTTAGTACACACACACACACACACACACACACACACACACACAGTGGCAGGCTCTCTCCCAGCACTAGCTTTTGCTTTGTAAATATATATGTAGAAAAATACTGAAATAGACATAATATGTACTCCCTAACACAGGTTATGCATTCACATACAAAATAATTGGTTACAGTAAAAACAAAAGAAAAAAATATTACATTACATTACATACATTACTATAGAAACGGCTACTTATCATGTAATTTTGGGATAACACAATTCAATGTATTGAGATAACGGGATAATTTCTCATTAAATTTAGATAATTATCTTGGTTATCATTATCAAGATTATAATCTGCCTATCTCAATAAGAATAAACTGTACTGTAATCTCGAGATAAAAAAAGATGATTAAATTGTTGCAACCACGACTGTGCATGACTTCCATACTAATGCCATTTCCAGGGCGTGTACTCGATGTGAGGTCTTATACAGATGCACTATTTTTCAAAGTGGAACATTTTGGAGAATAATCTCTTAATATATTCGCCTTCAGTATATGACGGTGCGGAAACGTTCACCACAAACAGCCACAGGGTTAGATGGGAAAGTGGAAGATAAGTGGTCTGAAGGGATGAGTAGTCTATTTTTCTATCACAAATCTCTCACACACACACACACACACACACACACACATTTTCATTCTGCAGTGCAGAAACTGTGTTCTTTCCTATTAATTACAGCAGCGATAAGATGTCTCTCTGCCCTTAATTAAAATGGCAGGATGGTGAATTTCAAATACTTGAGTGAGTTTTAACCCTTGTGAATTTGCTCGGCTCTCTTCTCACTTTTTAAGTTAATAACTTCAACCTGACAGTGAAAGCAGTGGTTGTAATGAATTAATTTTGTACAAAGCTGCTGAAGAGACTGGAACCAAATGAAAAGTTGTAAAACAGGTTATGACATTTTCAAACACATCAGATCTGCCTGCATAAAATGAATATTTAGAATTCAAGCCTGAAAACACCTTACTTTAAACTTGCCAACTAGAAATGTAATTTTTTTTTTTTATTACCACTCAACACATTTAATTATTCAATTCAACAATACTCACATGGCACTTATCCAAAAAAACCTTCTGTGCTTTCCATCAGCCGCTTTCTAATGAAATATGTTTTTCCTCTGGCTACAGCACATGAATGGATATGCTCACGATAGAAAGCATTCACCAGTGTTCATGCTTTGTTCACTGGCACTGGGGTGGAACGTCAGCACCAGCAAGTAACCATCCTATTTCTTAAGGCTATCAACTTTCAGATGGACTCAAGTAGCTCAGGGTTGTTCACATTTCACATTTCACATTCCTTGTACTCAAGCTGGGACTGAAACAGCAGAGATGAAATCAAGCATTAGTTCTTCCACTAAAAAAGTTTTAATGTAAACTGTAAACTTTTTGCTGTGGTTTTAGGTGCATAGACTTTGCAACTCTCCGATTGTGGCAAAGCACAATATAAAACCAGCCTCGTGTACAGTGTTGGAAACAGCTCTTTCATTTCTCTGTCCATGTAGCTGTGTTTCGCGTTTTCTTTAGTAATAACAGGTGTAACATACAGGATATGTCAAGATGGTAAATGAAGGGAAGACAGAACAACAACAATCACACCACCAAGTTCATTTCTTAATACAACTCAGTTTGTCTGAAGAACCCTGTCTTGCTCTTGTTGTATTGTCACCTATGATGTTATTATGTATTATTTTCTTCACATTCACTTAAAATAAAATTCACAGGTGAAGCCCAGCCCACAGCAATGCTAACAAGTCTGTAAGGCTGTGCAGAGCTGCTTTGAGCTCAATGCTAACATCAGGATGCTAACATGCAGATGTTTGGCAGGTATAATATTCACCATGTAAATGCTGTTTACCGTGTTCATGAGGGGAGCATGAATGTCTCTACCTGTATCAAGACATTTCACACAAAGTGGCAAATGTCAGCCTCATGGTGGCACTAGAGGGAATTTAAGTCTTAAAAGTGACTTAAAGTAGGATTCACTCCTCAGGCAAGATCCATATCTGAAAATTCATAGTAATCAATCCAATATATGTTGAAATAGGTCACTAATTAAAAAAAATGTCCACATCATGGTGGTATTGCAAAAACAAGCAAAAACAATAACAACAAAAAAAGCACTGACTGAGCACTTTAGAAGAAGCTGGACTACCTGACACTAATAAAGTCTGTTTGTATGGCACTACTAAAAGCCAGTGTCAGACAGTGCTTTCATAACAGACAATAAAAACCATGATGAATATGCACAGCATATAAAACAACACAAACCAGCTTCAAACTGCAAATTCATTGTGTACAGTTTACTGGTGTCATGTAAAATAACTTCAAGGTAATGATGGTTGTAGCAGAAGTTTCTTCTTGCTGGAGCTCAACATGTGTTGTGCTATAGTACAACTGGAATTACATCATGACATTTTCTTTTCTAAGAATCACAGGATGTTGGTCAGCATTAAACTGTGTTTACACCACTGATTACACAGGCTCTAATAATTAATCACTCTGCTGGATCATGAGGAGTAAACAAGAGCCTTCACGCTCCCACAGTTTGTTCCGGGGAAGGGCAAAGTTGACAGGGGGGTCAACATTAAAATCAATCACGGGGCAGAAACCGATCGATCCGGCCCCCTCACCTGCAGAGACACGGTAACTCATGCAGGGGTATGGATCAGCCGTCATTGGTGGGATTTGTGCCCTTCTCTTTGTGTCCTCTTGCAGCCATAATCAGTGAAAGCATGAGGGCAGTATATTTTTCATTACAACAGTCAGGTGACGACCAGCTTGCTTCCTCATCCGTCCTAATAAGTATCGACTTTGTTGTGCGTCTCCATTCGTTTTTCCTTGTTTTGCTATTTGATCACAAAAGCTCATAAATTAGAATATGAGGAGATGAACCCTGCCGTGTTTCAGTGCGTGACGGATATTAAAATGTATTTTCTTTAATTCACATCAGCATTGGATCAACAGTCTTCC
The DNA here is from genome assembly GCA_025331565.1 of Holacanthus passer. Taxonomy (NCBI): domain Eukaryota; kingdom Metazoa; phylum Chordata; class Actinopteri; family Pomacanthidae; genus Holacanthus; species Holacanthus passer. The sequence goes on along the minus strand of JAFREQ010000009.1, from coordinate 8,004,127 downwards.
TGTAACACCGTGTGAAGGGGTGATTTTTTTTTTTTTTTTTTTTGGTTCTCTGATGTCTCTGTGCTGCACTTCACAGAAACAAGTCCTCCAAACTAAAGATTAAAATACATTAGACTCAGAGCTCCAGACTCTCCCCTCAGGTACCCATTTTAAGGTACAGACTATTAAAACAAATAGGCACAAGCACTCATTCGTTTCACCAATATTAGCTTGTTAAATAGACAGGCACTGGCACTTTGCTGTGACAATACTTTACTGTAATGCTTTTCACTTTAGCTGAGACTATAACACACTGTGATTGTGTTTGACTACGTCTCTTTAACTTTGCACAGTCCTTTATGCTGTCTATGGCTGTGTTGTTCTTGGCCTGAGAAACAGTCATAATAAAGCTTGAACTTGAGCTTGAGCTTGAAAGTATGTTGTTTGTCATTGCTTTCCAAAAAGACCCAAATGAGTGAGCGCCCCAAAATGACGTATGTTCAAGTTTAGGTGGGCGGAGCAAAGGAGGAAGTCAGGTGATGTCATTACTGAGCGACAAAGCCAACAGTCACGACTGACTTCCAAAACGGGTTACCCTTGCAAAATGATATGACGGTGAAGGAAGTCTTTAGGTAAAGTACTCATCCCACACTATAAAAATACTTACAAGAAAAAGTCCTGCATTGAAAATGTGGCTTGATGTCATCAATACTAACAGTGTGTAAGTACAATCAGGAAAATGTTGGCTGTTTAATTTATAATAACTCCTCAAATTTTCTAAGCATTTTATGTGTTTTCTGTTCATCCAAATTTGTAAAGTAATGAGAAAGTCGTTAAATAAATGTAGTGAAGTAAAAGGTACAATATTTTTCTGAATGTGGTGGAGTAGAAATAGAAAGTGGCATGAATAAAAAAATATAGTACAAGACTGAGGTACCTGTACTTTACTTAAGAAGTACTTGAGCAAATGTACAATTTCATTTCATGTAATTACATTTGACCACTGTCACCACTATGGTTTAGGCACAAAAACGTCTGAATAAGACAATAAAGCATGATCGTTGACAGTTTGTAGGACACAGGAAACAAACAGAGGTCTCTCCTGCCTCAATCTCATTGACACAGTCGTCCACCCAGACCTCCTCTATGAGTCATCCTGCCGCTGTATGACAACATCAGATCATCTTCCATTACCCTTCAGACACAAAAGGTCCTTGTCAAGAAAACGTAGGTCAATTTGGCATTTGAACAAATCGCTGTGTAGTTTCTTGGGAGGACATTTTCCAAGCGACTGTCAGTCAGTGTTAATGGGACAGTGGATGGTTTTTTTTTTTTTTAAACTTTCTTTTCGTTAATTGATGAATTTTAAAGGCATTTTAGGGATTTGTCAAATTTAGGTAACATAGCCCACAGAAGTTCTCATCACTGCTCTGACAGGAGGCTGCTTGGAAGTTTGAATTTTGTTCTTGAAACAGAAGATTAATGCATGTTTGGACCAAATATCACTATATGAGTTCAACCTTTTTTAACAGTGAACTGATCATGCACACAATTTTTACATTAAAAAAATCGTATCAGGTTAAAGTTATGACCAAAACACTTGTCAGACCAGTTCATACTTATCATTCAGTTTTTTCCCCTGATTGGTAGATACTCTAGTAAACTGTGTTGTACATTTTGTGAAGTATTCACATTGGTTCCCAGTATTTGTATCCAAAACCCCATATTATTCATTACAAGCGATTGTGTCAGACATAAGCACTTGATTCACCTCTAAAAATAAACAGGGAATAAATAAATACCTATTTCACACTTCCAAACCCCTGTGACCGTGCAAGAAATGTTGAAACCCCAGAAGTCGAGGTTTGTTGACAACCAGTGTGTTCAACCACACTAAGCTCTAATTGTGCCCAGTCCAGTTCGTCTGCTACAGCGTTTATTCCAACCAAACTGTTTGTGCTAATTCTGGAGTCATAACATGCATCATTTCCTGTTTACCAAAGCAGTTTTCCTCAGAAAGACCTCGTATAATGAATTGAATTTTCAGACTGCGCACCAGCTGCTGCAGTTGGTATTGAAATTGTTCATTAAAAAAATATCAGTCAAAAAAGCTTTGATTCGGGCATGTTGCCATGAAATGAGTGAAATGTTAGGATTTGTTCAAAGGCTTTCTCAAAACATTTACTCCGTTTTCCACCCTCAGACACAGATTAGTTTCTCCGTGTTCTCCTACCAACCACTGTGAGCTCAATGGGGCTTTGCTGCCATGCTTAAGAACATATTACAGAAAGGGGAAAAAAAAAAAAGTTTTCCGTACAATGTCACTGAGCACTCCAGCAAAGAAAAAGCCAAAGATTACTCTAAAAGTGACTCAGTGCCCTTGTGTGGGAGCGAGTTAGTCGTATCTTCAGCGTGAGTTCTTCAGGTGGAGATAAGGCGTCCTGTGCTTCCTACCACCACGCGTCCATCAGGACCTGCGTATCACTGGAGTCAAATCTCAATCAGGCCTGCCGGCTGCCTGGAAATACCCGGGGAGAGGAAGAAAATCAATGCCTGGCCCGGTTCCCTGTACACCTTTGAGGTTTTCCATTTGATCACTATCACTTCTTATTAACTTCAAAATATGTTTCAGAGACTTAATGTCATAGTCGCGGCGTCCTCTGGTGTCTCCTCGTTGAATGTGTCTCAAGGTGTCGCCACTTTGATCTGCTGAATTGAAAGGAGCTTTAAAATCCAGATTTCTGAATCGTGCGGCGTCAGTGTCTCTGCCTTGTCTCCCTCTTTTGCTTCATCAGTGGCCTCGGTGGTCTAAAAGCCAAATACATTACATTGTGGATCGATAACCCACAATGCTGCTGTCAACAAGTCGAGCGTGACATGGCCATCAGTCAGTTTTTGCTCCGCGAGCATATCATCAACATTGCAGAGACACAGAACTGTGAGATGAATCCTTCTGTGAAAAGGAAGTGATGCTGCTGAACAGGAACACAGATGTTCCAAAAGTGCAATCCAGCTGTGACAAGAAGAGAAACAGCCGGTAAACAGGAGTTGTTGTATGTGATTTCCTATATTTCCTAGAATGTAGAAGTGTTTAATGATGAGCTTTTCACTAATCATGGTGTTATGTTTGTATGTTGTGTCAGGAACACATATATACACACATCCATTATGACATCCTAAAATTACACCATAATAAACAGTCATACAGATCATTTTTCCATCTTCACAAATGGACGTTGAGCGGGCCAGCTCTATTCAAACACACCGATAATACCAAGACCATATACCATGCATATAAATTTTAAAAATGCACAAAACATTTTAGGTGCAGTCATAAAAATGGCATCCTGGTATTCGCAGACACACGTAACATGATAATATACATTACTATATTACTAATATACAACATTAGGACTTAAGCACAATGTTTGGAGCACATCTTTTGTCTACATTCATTTCCTGAATCCTAATGCTACCTAAGTAGTATTTGACAGGCTGGTGTGCTGGAGGTGGACATCGACCCAAAGGAGCACTAACCTCCAGATAAGCCCATAGCACATAGTTTTTTAAAGTACCGTCCAAGAACCTGTGCTATAACGCATGAAAAATTGTTCAACATTTTGGGAAATGCACACATTTGCCTTCTTGCAGAATTAGATGAGAAGATCTACACTACTCTCGTGTCTGTCTGTTAAGTTGTCAGGAGGCAATTAGCCTAGCTTAGCATAAAGACTGGAAGCAGGGGGAAACAGCTAGCCCGGCTCTGTCCAGTGACGACGGGCTGCAGGCTAGCGGTTTCCCTCTGCTTCCACTGTTAATGCTAAGCTATGCTAATCACCTCATGGCTCGAGGTTCAAACTTAACAGACAGACATGTTAATCACGAGAGTGGTCAAGGCGTAAGAAATTAAACGTATTCCTCCTCGGCAATGCTGTAAAGATACTGTACTTAGTCCCAGTATCATGAGACAAGGCATTTTACAAAGCTAGACAGCTTTTCTCAACTTTTGTTATGGTGGAACTTAAAAATTGGATGGTAAAAAATTAATGTTTCAGGTATTCTTTATACCAAAAAAACTTCTTACTCTTACTCTAAAAACCCGAAAACGAAGCTTTCTAAAAACTGCCCAAAACGTCCTCAGTAGGATTATCTCAATAATTCTATCACTGTGTATGAGCAACCACACAAATACACAAAGCGCCAGTGTGAAATGGGTGAGTCTCTTAAGAACTCGAAATTACCTAAATGCCATTTATGAGTCTAGTTTTCTTCCAGGTATGTTATGATTAATTCCCAGAATGTTCTAATCTGCTCTGAAGCTGTAGATGTATTTAGCTCTTTGCCACCGGTCAGGATCGTTCCCAGCAGAGCCAGAGGAGGTAACAGGGAATGGTAATGTGGCATTTACTCAAAAAAAAATGTTTTTTTCACTCTCTAAAATCCACCACCACGCTTTATGAAAATGACATGTAAAAGCACACTTTAGACTCAAATAAAAAAAAAATCCTTAAATAACCGAATAATGCCCTTTGTGAAGTGAGGGGTAGAAAGCTGCTCGGCGTTGCAGGAAGTGTGTGTGTGTGTGTGTGTGTGTGTGTTTGTAGGTGGTGGGGGTGGTTGCATCCTCAGTCGCAGGCAAAAACACACACAGTGACACACACTGCAACACACACACAGCCGCATCAGACTCTATGGTGAAACTAATCCTGTTACAGTGTCTGGAAATGTGTCTGCTGTCGCGCGCTATAACCTTGATTTCACTGAGACAGAATTGCCCCGATTACAAAATCTGTGTTTTTTGTAGCCTTCTCTCTTTTCTGTCTGTCTTTGTCCTTTTATTTTATCTACAAGTGGCATGCGGTTCTCGTCACTGGGCATCCTTATCAAGGTCTGTCCAGAGCCCCACCCCACCCCAACTATCCCTGGCCCCTGGGAGCCAGAGCGCCGGATGACTGCACACACACATTCATACAGTATAAACACCCAAACACAGACTCAGCTTCCACGGTTTTATGTGTGTGAGAGGCTGAGGGTTGCAATTGTCCCAATTCTCACCTCAACCCTTCCCCTCATTTCATTATCAGCTGCAGTTGCTCAAAAGTGCAACAAAAACCAGCGGCTGTGATAAAATAATTCCACCCAGGAACACTCACAACCTGTGGACATCGTCCGAAGACGCCTGCAGAAGCAAAAGTGTACGGTGGGAAAGAGAGCTGAACATACTGCAACTGAAGCAAACACATAGACTAGTAAATGAAGACTATGCCTTCCTCACTTTGATGTAAATTTCATGCAAAGAAAAGTGTGAGAAAAACAAGAAAAGAATGCTGCAAAACCTGCAGAACAACAGAGCAGAACAACACATTCAAAGTTTTTAGTAAAAACTAATTAACATGCCAGCAGTTACAAAAAATGCTGACACTTGTAAGTGTATCACCTTTTCACAGCCGTTCAGATATGTATGAGAGTTTCAGTGTTCCCAATGATAGGTGGAGTTAACTATTGGTTTATTAAGTTGAGAGAGCCTGCACCTGTTTGCCTACTTGCTGTAACTGTTAAGCCTAAACATGATCAAACTTCATACCAAAAGCAATCGTCATGAACCACTCGGAGACAGAACCAGCACAACAGTGCCACAATTGTAACAAGACCCTTTGTCAAACTTAGATGTGGCTATGGAAACACACATATGACACACATATCTTTCAAGTAATTCCACACATCCAAATTCTAATAGTTTTAGATATATATCCAGACATACGTATATATTTGTTGCGCATCACAGAAGAAGAGTGGCTTTCCTAGTTTCTATTTGTGATTAATGTCTTCAGTTGCTCTGTAGTTCGCCCTACAGTTCCCAACATGCTTTGAGCGATGCAGTGCTTTTCTTTTTTACCTGAATTTGTTCCATCTTGGCATAATCTCCACAGTGCTGATTGAACTATACACACTGACAATGCGTGACAAAGCCTAGGTTTCAAGGCTGTTATGCAAACTTAAGTTATATGAAGTGGCTTGATATATGAATTTGAATTGATTTATGTATTTTTATCTTTTCCCCAGACAGTACATTCTCGTCTCTAGTTTCACTAATTTGTGGCATGAAGGAAAAAGAAGTGTGATTTTTTTTTTTAGGTAGCCGTTCACGCTAGGTGTGGTGATGAAAATCTCCATTTGGAAGAGGAGAGTGCAAAATGGATGTTTTGAGTTGAAAACCACTGCAGCATGTAAGACATACAACCAGCAGCAGTGTGTAGCCTGTTATTGTATAAATGTATTAAATGTACAGTCAGATTGCGTGCAGCAGTGCAGGAATGTCTATTCATATTTCTGCATGGACAAACTTGACACGTGTCAGTCAGCTCTGTCACCTCAGGCACGGACCTCTTAATCCAGTTCAGCCTCCGGGCCTCTGACTGACAGCTCCCATCTGTGGCGAGAGAGAGAGAGACAAAGAGGATAATGTATGTACAACACAACCACTATGTCCAAGTCTCCACAAGTCTTATCTTTCTAATGTCAACCAGCATCTTTATTGGATCTTATAAATATATATATATATAATGTTGACTGACGTAGTTTCACAAGAGACTCCAGCAGTAAGCATGTGACCATCCCACTAATACTGTTTGAGGCTAATCACAAAATGTAAAGCGAGAAAAAAAAAGTACCATTTTTGTATTTGCAACAAGGAGCTCACATCAGGTTAGTTAGAATTCAAGGTTAAGCATCAGTTGATTCAATTATTAAAAATGTTAAAATATTAGCTCTAGTTGCTGAAATAGAGACTATTTCTGAACCTTGATAAAATATTTCAGCAACTAAACCTTCCATTGTTAATAACTTAATAAACTTTATTAATAAAGGTTTGCAAAGGACAAGAGGTATTTGGGTTGCAATTTGACAAAACAGGCAGCACCTCCGGTCAACTGAGAATATGATTTCCATTTTAGTCCAAAAGCAATATTTAATGATTGATATGAGATGTCCTTCCCAATAACAAGAACAGTAAAAAAAAAAACAAAAAAAAACAGATAATAGATATTAATCATGGTTAAAAATCTTTCATCCATTGCATTCAATTTCTAAATACAAATACAAAGGAAGGAAACTGTGCATACTACATATAAATCAAATCATAAAATAAATCAGTCATAAAATATAGTAGTTTGAATGGGGGAGGATGAAGAGATGAGACTTTAAAGCTAGAGAACTTTTATCCATAAATATGACTGAATAGATGAAGAATTGTTTGACGGTGTGATTTGACACTTCCATGAATGAGTAATTTTCAAAAACCTCTGAGAAACCTTTCATTCAAAGCAGTCCATTTAAATTCCTATCTTATTGGATCCTGCTAAGATATATGAGAATATTTTTTGGGCAGTTCAGGAATATAACAGTTTAACCTTTGAAGCATATCCTCTACATGTCCTGTGACAACCGATCTAAAAGAGCTGCGAAATACTGTTTAACGTCAGCGCAATCACAACCAAGGCCGAATAATGAAACCGAGGTCTCCGAGTTTGTGCTGCACATCCTCGACGGATGTTACATAACATGATCTGTGAAGTCAGCCTGCTGCTCCTGCTTGTCCTCTGGCTGTATGAAATGACCTTTCTGTGGCGCCCTCGCTGGAAACACGGGTAACTGAAAGATCAACTGGAAGTTGACCAGCAGAATTTTCAAGCACCCTGTCACCTCGATGTCAAGGAGGCCTTAATGAGAGCATAACTCCTTGTACCTGCCAGCAGCCTTCACTTCCAGCCGCACGCCGCATCTCACAAAAGGAAGGTCAACACATACTTGATCTTCAACTCCGAGTATTACAGAATAATGGATTTAGAATTGCAAATAAAATTGAATTTCCCATTGTCATATATCCACTCATGACATTTGTGGAAAATTATTCCAGTGCCTTTTAGGAGAAGCAGAAACAGTCTGTAGCCCGAATCCAGAGGAAAGGTTGGTACCAGCACTTGAAGAAAATGTCAAGCTCACAAAGCTGCAGCAGGATAAGCATCCTCATGTCTAGTTTATTATAGCTTTAAAAAAATGTTTCCATATAAATATTTACAGCAACATGGCAGATGTGTCAAACTTTTAATTTGTGAGGCCTGCAGAGGTAAGAGTGATACTTGTCATTTAAAGAGTTGGGGTGAGTTTTTTTTGTTGCCTTTTCAAAAACAAAAACATAAGAGCAAATGTGAAAGAGATGTATAAAACTAAAACTAAGCTACAATTGTTAACTGGCTCACTAGCTTCCTTCTTATAGCTGTTGTAACCGAGTGATACTTCTCAGTTTCCCAGTTCTACACATATTCTTTCACATGTTCTTGTTCATGTTTTTTCAGTTTCAACATTTGATATGTTGTGTTTGCACTATTTTCAATTATATATAGGGTCTAAATGATTTGCAATCAACATTTTACACAGCGTCCCAACATTTTTGGAATCGGGATTGTGGAATGAACTACATTGTTATTATTAAAAAATAAATAAATTCCCAATTAACCCCTGTGTTTCCCCAGTGTGTGGGAGACAGTCTTGGATGCTATCAGAGTTTAGTAATAATGTTAGAAGCTTTGCTCTGCTCTTTATTGTATTTGGAGAAGTTTAGACTTTTTATAAACCTAGTTAACATTACCCGAAATAGTGTTATGTTTCCATTTCCTAATCACCTTTTAGCATTACATTGAAAACGTAATGCACAGTTTAAAAATGCAAATATATATATGAACCACAATCAAATGTCAAATGTAGCTCTAGTGAAAGTTCATTCATGAAGGCTATTCTTTTATACTCATGGCAGTCTGCCTTTCACTCCTTTCATAATTCCTATCTGTCATTGTTTGGGCTGTCAATGAAGATATCAGCTATCATCAGCTGATCACATCTATCAATAACACAGCACCACACCCCCAATTGTTAGCCACTGCTGCCTTTTCAAATATGTTTCTCTTTCTGCATTTAGTACGTTCATGCCACACCCCACCACCTCCCTATCACCGCCCGGTCTTCACAGATTCATCAGCCTCATCAGCCTCCATCAGCACCACCAGTGTCTGGACTCCAGGGGGGATCCATCCTGCTGCTGCTCAGGGCAGACGCTCTTCAAATACTGAATCTCCCTGTAGAGTCTGAGCGCCCAAGACTTCTGTCAAGACCTAATTATCACATATCATCTGTTATAATAAACAATCACTTTAATTCATTCGCTTGTCTCTGCTGATTGAAATAGGGTTACATTAAAATGAAATTATAGTCTGATTTTATTTTTCCTTATCCTAATTTGTCCTTTCTCCTTATTCAATGTGTTCTACATAGATCATCAACTGGTGAGGACTCAAAATGTTTTGCCTGGAACATGTCGCTTTAGTCTTTTGGCTAATCATGTATGTAGCTATCAAGTGCATATTAAGACATTTTCTGCAGATGTCTCATTTTAAGTCAGCTGGACACACTAAAAATGCTCATGGAACTACTGTTGAGCTAAATTGCTGACATGTGAGATGATCAAATCTTGATCAAATCGATGCTCATCAGCTAGACATGAAAGCCTGCTTACGTCTCCCTCTGTTTCAAATAAACTGCCTGCTGCTTTAAAAAAAAAATTGCTAAGAATTTCGAGTGATGTATCTGTCACAATAATCACGGCAAACTGTATATGTGTTGTACCACAATCAAAATCATGGCAGGAGCAGCAGCAATAACTAAGGGGAGTGAGGCTTTTTGAGCATTTAACCGGTCAATAAAATTGCCCTAAAAAGGACCAGAGCAGAACGAATAATCACACAACTGCAACAACAAAAATCTGCTCTTGAAGAAAAGATGACGTCTCACCCACCTCACTTTACAGTAGGCAGCGAAGGTCGCTGATGGGTTGCTTTCACCTACCTTGAGAAACAGATTCAGTTAAGAGAGATTTGGTTAAGAGAGTCATACCTTTCGCAAGTGTGTTGAGAAAAACCTTGAATTCCTCTTTTCTCACTTTAATGAAATCACTTGCTCTGCCACCGAGAAAGAGTTAGTGCTGATGAAGGGTGCAGCACCTTCCTCTGTTAAACATATCAGTAAAGTGCACGCGTCATTATCAGAGCGCGGTGCCTGTTTCCAATGGAAACCAAATTGAAATCAAGTGAAGCAGACAGGGGAGATGTTTGATTCCTCGTATACCCTCAACCTTTCCACACTTTATCTTTCCATCCCAGCGTGACATTGTCGGAGGATAGTCGCGCATGCGGAAACAAAAACTCGGCTCGCTTAAACATCTGACGGCTGAAAGGGGTCAAGAATCAGTATGAAAACAATTTAATTCCTGTGGAGATTAGAAGGAGACGTTCGCATCGGTTCAACAATGAAGAGACACCTTTTTCTTTTCAGTCTCATCGTGGAGAGGTCCTTGAAAGTGATGGTGAAAGGTTTGCCAACCAACCAAAGAGCTTTTCATGAGGAGGAGAAAAGCCAATCTCATAAGACTGTAGGACTATAGATATGATGAATATTTAGAGGTGATATTACATGTATTTATGTCAGGGCCACTAGTGTTTTACTTAATCATATCCTTTCAAAGTCCTCTACTCAAAGCTTTCACTTTTGTAAGTAATTAAATTCATAAATTACTAAAACTCAATGATTCCGTTGATTATTACCTTTTTTGACTGACAAAGCAGAAACACCCTCAAGTGGGAGTCTAATGTATGTTCACATATACAGTATATCTAAATAACAGTAGCACTTTGTCTCATTGAAATGCAGTCCACTCATGATTGTTGACGAGTGTTTTCTTCTCTAACGAACAAGTGTGAAAGTTTAGTCCTCTGATCTTTGTAGAGGAAAAAAACAGCGAGGAGAAATAAGGAATTTGATATGAGATTTATTAAGTTACTGAATCTGGATAGTTCATGAACCTGTAACTAGATCCAAGATGAAAAACTGAACCCAACCCAACCTGTGCATATGAAGGAGGACGGGGTGGATGGATTGATCAAACACACCCAGACTTTCATACAGGAGACTGCTGTTTGAGTGTTAGTAACTGATTTTCACTTACGTTACCTACTTAACTGACATCACATATGCAAAGTAGTTTAAGTTTTACTTTAACCCAAACCTCTTCAAGTAGCTTTGGTGCTTGTTTCACGTTAACCACATGACGACTAAGGTTCAGTAAAATGAAGGTCGGGTAAGATGAAGGTCCAGTACATCTGTTGCCAGTACTCTCCAACAGTCTTATGTGTTGTGTCACTGGCAATCGACCTATTCTTTTGTTAAGATATGAGGACGTGTTGAGGAGAACACTGATTTTACAACAGGACATCACAAGCATTGTTCCACTCAGCAGTCAAATTAAACAAACCCAGTACATTAACCTTTTTGGATTATGACCCTGAAAAGTCCCCAAAAAATAAATATTACATAATTTTCTATAGCAGAGATGTTTCTCCTTTTTTCCCCCATCAATCATCACCATACAAAATATTGAACTGCAGGTATCTACAGCAACAGTAATAATAACCATGGGCATGAATGGCTACATAAAACTGAAGCACTTGGTGATTTAAACACACCTGCTCTTTCTCTTTGAGGTAGAGACCTTGTGTCATAATACAGTCTCAGAAGTCCCGTTAAATAACACACTGTGTCGAGGGAAAACGTAGTCTGCACCTGTATCTCCTTCATATATCAGGACACCTTGTCACTCCTGTAAAGCTTGTTCTTATTTGAATAAATGACCAGCAGGATGCATCCAAGTCTAAATAGGATGCAACAAAAAAAAAAATACTATCCATTTCACTGTAACTCACTCACTCAGCCTCTTTGTTTATCACTTAAATATCTGAAAAGGCATCGGCTCGCTCTCCTCGTACGACTGATGGATGCGTGCGTACTGGAGTCCACCACCTCTTCTTTTGCATGTGCTTGCCTCAGAGGAATTTCACTCTGGGCAGTGGTGATGAATTTGGATGAATGTTGGAGGGAATGGCGGATGACAGCCGGAGTGGCCCTTGTGTGAGATGAGTCAGGGAACCCGCCAGTCTCTTCCCAAATGATGACATTTGATTTTGTCTGGTGCTTTTTTCTTTCACTATATGGCAGGTGCAGAGGCGACAATCAATAGCTCTCTCTTGTTCTCACTTACTCCCCTCGCCGTCTCTTCTCCCTCCCTGCGTATGTGTCTGTGAATTTTCTTTTCAATCTCTCCGGCTCTATTGAGCTCTCTTTTCTCATTCTTTTGTGTCTCACCTAGCTTATCTCCTAACTCTCCTGTCTCCTTCCTCCTCGCCATCCCCTCGCTCTGTCATCCTTGACTCTCAGCAGCACATATCTGCGGATAACTAATGATAATGGACTTTGCTCCCTGATGTGGGAATTCTGCAATCAGCAGCTCTGCATGGCATATGCGTTGATGGCCTTAATTTTCTCAGACTTGAATGCCCCTCAAGATCATCAACAGAGAGGAGAAAGAGCACACAAATAAACACTGCTAACAAATGAAAGAGTGATTAATTCTGCCGGCAATCGTGCGCCGCAATGATGTCCTCGTGATTCAGTCATCTATGGCGAACACTGTGTGTGCAATACGCCATGAATCCAGCTCATGACCATCGTTGATTTCACGAAGATACAGACATCCTGGAAAAATGGCAGATTTTGTCACTAAGGCGCGACTAGATCATGACACATTTCAGTGTGATTTTCCCCTCAAAGCATCATTCATTAATGTGTCTAGTGCAGATAACTTGCGGTGACTCATGCAGTCCTACAAGGACCACATATGAATGATCATGCGCTGATATTTTAGAAGTAGCATCCATCTTTGGCACATGCATAGAAGCATTCGGTCATCTCGAGCAACTCATTACGCACTAAATAAATAACCGAGTCAACAAAGTGATGCAGAAACCAAACAAGGAGAAATAGCCCTCGCGTCTCGTCTACTTGTGTATTGTAGATGAGTTTCATTTGAAATCACTGAAAGATCGTTTTTTTGTCTCTTAATTTTCAAACTCAAAAACAATCCTCAGACTGATTTAATCTGTTATATTATGAAACATGGAGGGTTGGTAAAAAGAGACATCTCAGGAATCTGTCACCATTATGCAAGTGGAGTTATACACAAATGAAATGTCTAATATGTCTCAAGCACTTAAGATGTACAGTATATTCTCATGTGTGCACTTGTGGTTCTTAAGAGGCAGTTAAAATAATTAATATCTCAATGACCTTAAAGGTGCTGTGTGGAGTTTTCTTGCAAACAAACAGAGCTTTAACATGCATCACCAGCCTCATAAAACATTTGCTTAGATTTATCTTAAAATCTTAAACATGCATTGTTTACATCCACTTAGCAAACTTTTTCTTACATGACTTTGCTCGTGCATGGTCAAAAAAATATATAAATTGCAGGTTACCTTTAAGTTAATGATGACGAGAATCATATTCTTCAGAGCAGGGACTCAATGTACGAAATCTAGACAGGGGCTAAATTTCCTTTTCAGAGCCACAATCTTTTTTACAACTATGCTTATCTATCATTTTGTTAATAGTTGCACATGTTTGTACTGTCTTCTTTAGACTGTTTTCTCTAAACTTACTTACATGTTCCCTCACATCTGGACATGTGCTGCTGTACAGTTTTGAGCCTCCTGGTCTTGCTCAAAGACAGTTACTAGAGTTAATTTAACTTTAATTGATTTTAATTTCGCTTGTCATTATTGTTTTGATGTATTTTTATGCCTTAAGTAAAGAATTTTAAATTGCCTCTGAATTTAAAAAGTGCCACTCAAAAAAAAAACAGCCTTTCCTCGCCTCCAGTGTCGACACAGGACATCACATCAACATCAATCCAACATCAACATGTCGTGTTTGAGTTCTGTTGGTTGAAATGACTCCATGTCAGGCGGCTGTTTATTTCAAGAGGACTTCATCTGACAGTTGCTTTTGCTTGGCCCGTCTCTAGCACCTGGCTCTTATTAGGAACAGGAGTGCGAGATGAGTCCAAACCATGGAAGAGCTGCTGTGTCTGCAGCCAGGGAAGAGAAGCTCGAGCGCCGGGCAGGACAACGATCCAGCTCTCCATCGCACTCCACTCCAGTCGCCACAGAGCAGAGCCGGCATCAAAGCCAGCTGTCCTGCTTTAATCTTCTGGACCGGTCTTGCGAGGATCCTGTCTGCCCGATCGGCCTGACGGTGTCGTCCAACCTGAATGTGTGTCCCAGTGGACGGAGAGGAAGTGTGAGAGCTTTGGTTGGACTTCTGCATTTCTGTTATGCATCCTCAATCTCCTTGTCCTATTTTGTCTTTAATCTCCTTGTTTATCACTCTCTGCCACACACACACTCACTCAAGTACATCGCTGGCAGAAGATAACATTGAACTTGCGATCGCCCATGGGAGGAAGCAGGAATATGTTTGTGTGACGCCACAGAGGAGTAATGGCAGCTAATCAGAGGCATCTGCTCCGTCGTGGTGCCAACATCATCTACCACACAACACAAGCCAAAACTGGTGGAAGAGTGAAAACATAATAAAAATATCTTAATATTTTCTCCTCCAGACAACAGAACCGGCACATGGTCATTTTTGGATTTTCCATTGCTGTATTTTTTTAGGCTTTTTTTCTTCTTCTATCAACTAGGGCTTGCATCCCCGCTGCCAGCCATCAAATCTTAAAAACAAAACATGAAGCCTCAGGCGGGATGTTATTTCTCTCCACGACACTGAAAACACATGTCCAGCTCCTAACAGCTTATGTTTGGTGAATCCTGTTGTCACTGTGGTGCTTGTGTCACAGCTACCTTTTGTGAAAGGTACGATCCTCCCCCTCAGTCCTCCCCGACCCAAGAAAAACATGTTGTCTGCGATCAAGGTTGAGAAGTGGAAATGTGGGATGAAGGAAAAGGGCACCGGGAAAACAAGAAGTAATTTGCTTGCCTCCCCGACTCAGATAAGCAAAAGTGAGATAAACCATTCAGACACTCTCAAGTGTTGCTGTTTATAATTGAGCTGGTTTAGTCGCACTTAAGTCGAGGAATTGACCTTTTACTGCAAATGGTTATACTGTTAGATTTAGTAAAAGCTCTGCAGTTACAATGACCCTGCTGGGAGAACTATCTCCCTAACACTATACCAAATCACATAAGGAGGATTTTGGGATGCCTCAGGTACATCTGTATGAACGTGATTGGATGGATGTCAGCTGGTAGCTGACCAGATGGCGCATCATTGAGATGTCAGCTGATGTGAGCGTGACTTTGGTTCTCTTCCTGAACTAAAGCAAGCTCAATTTGATATTGTCAATCCTGCCCTGTATTTGTTGCCAACTGGGATTTTTTTTTTTTTCATTCATAATTTGTTTTGGATGCCAAAAATAATCCTCATGGTTGAGCTTGATCTCATTTGGCAAAAGCAAACAGTTTCTCAGATGAAAACAATGTCAGCGCTCATGTCAAAAACTCCAGTCTGAACTTTAACAAAAAAAAAGAACACTGCTAAAATGATTAGTTTTTGATGCTTTATAGTTAATTAATCTAAATCATTGTAAATTAAATATATTTGGATTTTGGACTGTTCATCAGACAAAACAATCCATCTGAATTTGCCATCTAGCAATTCATTTATGAGAGTAATTGCGCATTTAAGCCTCAGAAAATCTGCATTTACGATAAAGTTATCTGTACAAACCTGCTCATTTGCAAAAACATATCTCAATTAATCAGTCTTCAATCTTAATGAATCATCTTTTTTATTGTGCACTCAATGACATATCAGTCAAACTGGTGTTGGTTTATTTATTTTAAGAATTTATCTCTTTTTGCAAATGAACTCTTTGTTTCTTCTACAGTAGGTTTGATTTTCCAATAAAACTGCACAAGTGTAACATCAATTATTTACTGATTTGAAATTCCTGGATTTCAACGCTGTCTCCTAAAAATTATATTCACATACATTGCATACATTTGCATTAGGTAATTCATTTTGTGGTGTTGCCTGAAACATTTTTTATCAAGATGATGTGCAACTATTTTTATTGAAACTGTCTGCAAACTTGTTCACTGCCGATGTAAAATGTTTGTACTGAAAAAATAAATAAATAAATAAATAAGCAAACGTTCACTGTAAAAGTATTTAATTTATTTTCAATATCCACTCCTGTCAACTAAAGCATGATTAAAGGTCTTTACAAGCCAGGGGCATTTTTTTCTTGAGATTAATTCACACATCAATATATTTTTTGGAACTGTTGTTGAACGCCATTACTACACTTTAAAAAAAAAAAAAAAAAAAATTTTCAGAACAAGGTTTTTCTGCACTTGTGCACTGTGAATAAAGGCATCAACTAATCCAATGAATGATCACATCACAACTCCTAATGACACTGACAGACCAGTTGATTGTGTTTCTCATCGTTCTGTCCCAACTCCATCAGCCTACATGAGTATCCTGTTTTACCCGTAAAGCAATCATCACATTTCCACACGGTCAGAGGAACCAAAACTGTTCATAGTTCAGTTATCAAATCCCAGCTCTCCACGGAGCATCTCCCCTGCCGGGCTGCTGACAGCGCCGTCAGCCCAGGAGTCGATCACAGTGAACGGCTGCAGAGGAGGTTGAACCACCATCTGGTTCAAAAGTGGTTTAGCTAACTTCACTGACAGTCATTACCGGAGAAGAGAGCGTCAGAGCAGCCGACTGGAGTCAGGCTGTCCTGCATCACGCCGTCCGCCATTTCTATCAACCTTCTCCGCTTCCATCACTGTGAGTTTTGTGGTTTGAGGTTGCTCCTGCATGAACCTTTGTTCGAACCTTTTATTGCACAAGTGTAATGTAGTGTTGTCGCCTTCCTGTCATGTAAAGGCCTTAAGTGTTTTATGATTATGTTTAGATGACTCTCTCGTTCAAGGCTAAGAAAAGATCATGCTGTTGTTTAAATTGGATTAGATTCGACTATATCTCTTGCCTTAACCAAGTGTTCCAGCAGCGTAAAACTAACAACATATGGTATACAGGATGGAAACCACGTCCACGGTGGTCAAACTTCTGCAACGTCATGTTGCTCTGCCTTGACTGAAAAAAAGCTGGTGAACATAATCAAGTCAGCAATAACATTTCTCCCAGCTCTTATTTGGTGGAACAAATCTGCAGTATAGATTAACAAAAATATTATGTAGGTAATAGGATAAGAATTTCAGACTTTTAATGGTAATGATGTGTGCCTTATAATGATCACCTCACGGCAGAGTTACTTTATCCAGATCATCACCAAATATCAATTGACATCAGTCCACATTTTTGCAAAAATCTGTGTGAAACTTTTTGAAAATATGCTGCTGCAAGCAGTCAAATATGGCTGAAAACAACACCTTCCCGATACCAGTCTCACAGGCAGAGGTGAAACATGGCTCAAAGCTCGGATCATCAGCACATACGCAGGGTTCAGGGGAGCTGTGTCTCCACAACCAGACAGTGTTTGAAGTGTGCTTTGGGGCTTGTGCCAGGCTTCGGCTGTAACTGGGAAACACAGCTGTCCTGTGGCTGATAGCTCCTGAAGAAAATTCTGCAGTAACAGGATGACCGTTCGTTTCTATAATCTATAGGGGCAGGTGTGGGCACGGTGCCAACGGGCGTCACAGGTGAAATAGGGTGTAGAATAGGGGCCAAAAGAGGGAAGACACAAAGAGTTGATGGTGGTAGATGGAGCTTCGATGGTAAACACATTCGGCTTAATGGCCTAATAATTCATTAAGTCTTGCTGCAGTGTCACATCGCAGAGCACAGATGGTGGTGAGCTGGGAACAGTGTCTTCCCTGCAGTTTTATGTTTTTATCTGGTAGGAAACCAATTATGCCTGACAGATTTAATATAACAGGATTGAGTCGGGGTGAGGCACAATATAGCTGCTCCTTGTGCATTTTGACATGCCATATTTGTCATTGCGTCCAAAGCGTTCCCTGCACAACAGTCGCTGTTTCCAGAGTTCAGGATATTAGATGGGACTTGTTAGTTAAAATTATCTTTCTGCTGAGAAACGCAATAAAATGTTTGCATTGGAAAACAAAGGAAGAGTGAGATAT
This sequence comes from Holacanthus passer, assembly GCA_025331565.1. Lineage (NCBI taxonomy): Eukaryota > Metazoa > Chordata > Actinopteri > Pomacanthidae > Holacanthus > Holacanthus passer. The sequence goes on along the minus strand of JAFREQ010000009.1, from coordinate 7,986,071 downwards.
CACCTGGTTTTATGATATATTGGTAGCTGTTAAAATGAAAGGTCGGATTTTTTATTTATTTATTTTAAGATTTGCTGATGTATTAAATTCTGTTTAATCAAAGTTTATATGGTGCAACTGTAAAGTGACATATTTAATGCTTTGGACTTGAAACATAACAATAGCTATTATCTGTTTGTTTGTGATTGATGCCGTTGGATTATATACTGCACGCTATGTCTTCTATTGGATTTTTAATGGCAGGTTTTCGTTGCAGGAACAAATAAGTGAAGGTAGAAGTGAAGTGATGGGTAAGAGTGTGTGATCTCACTGTGTATATTCATATTGGAAGGACAGCGTAGGAGCTGTAGCCCGTCTTATACAAGGTCAACCAATTTTAGAGATCCAACAGTAACTGGACACATTATTAACTTCAGTGACTTCATTTTCCATTGAGACCTGAGTACAAAAACATTCATAGTCAGGCAACTACACAATCAGAATATAAGAAACAACACATATAAAGTTCGACAACCAACAATTATAAACAGTTACAAGAATCTTTTTCAGCTCAGGGTTTTGCCTTCACCCTCTGCTCCCAACTCATTGTACAGTGAACCTAAATTTACATGCAGTTGCTCATGACTCACAGATTCAAAATGCATCCAGCAGTGCAACACGGGAAAGTTTCAACTTAATGCAAATACATACAGTTTCAACAACATATTGCAGATTGCTAGGACCAATCAACTTCTCAAATGAAGCTGAGTAGATGAAATTACTTGGTCTGACACCTTTCAGTTTTTTTATTTGCTCACATATTTACAGGAACAGTGCACATTGATCAACACTGTAATCACTGTAAATGTGCCAGTGTCAGCCAAATAGCTCATTCTCAACTGTCCCATGGCCAGATGTTAGTAAATTAGCCAGAACGTGTGAACGCACTATATCCCTGAGAATTACTCCTGCATTGGACAATTCAGCATCTCACAATTTATGTTTATTGCCAACATTCAGTGGTGTAGAGCGTCCTAGTCCATGTGTAGCAAAGCTGAAATTAGACACCTAATCACAGCCATTGTAGCGGTTTGTGCAAGCGAGGTAGAAGAAATACAAGGGATGGATGCAGACACCAGAGGCAGGACTGTCCAAAACAGGAGCAGTTTTCCAAAGTCCAAAGGTCCAGAGAAACTAAAATCCACAACACAAGAAGAACGCATGAAATACAGACTTGGAAGGGCTGGACCACTTGAGACTGAGTAAAACAGAAGGAGGGGAGGGTCACAGGTGAAGACAATCATTAATCGTAAGGTGGCTAAAAAAAAAGCAGGCAAACACACCTGTGGACACACTCTGACAAAATAAAACAGGAAATAACTAAACTAAAACCAAAAACCATGACCACAGTTTCTTTTCAGTAACCACAATCTTTCCCTGATCGTAACCTTACCATATGTAGTTGTGTGCAGTCATGTGCAGATGCTGTATGAAGTAAAAAAAACATTACAAATGTTGACATTGAATGCATTTGTAGTTTTTGCAGAATTGCCCAGGATCGATGTCCTTTGATCGGTCTGGTGATGACTGACTTGACCTGCCACAAACATACTATTATTCGGCCCTTCAAGCTTTTCCATGCTTGTGTCTGATCATCTAAACCCATTTTCCTGCTGCATTGTCTTAAAACTGGGGGCTATGTATTAAAATGTCTGAGGGTGCTGCTCACTGTTCACCCATACCTATAGATATACAATATAGATACATAATACACCTCCCCTCGAACACATTTACTATATAACTGTGACTCAGCACTTTAACCTGCAGTTATTGTTTCATTTCAAATCCACTGTCCTGGTACAAGGAGCCAAAGCTACACTTAGAGACTCCGCTGTTGAGACAGACCATAATACACCTCATATCTTTACAGCAATAAGAATCTTGGACAGAAACTAAAGCTGAGTGCTTCATCTTAACCGCTGGTCCAGAATGGCTGATGGCTACTATCCTTTAATTTAAAAACCATCTGTTGCTTACTCAGTGGATTGCTTTAGAGGCTTTCAGACATCTTATCATAATAAAAGCTCATACACTTCACTGTTTGACTTGCCAAGACAGGCATTAAAGTATGTGCAATAATGCTCAGTGTTAAGACATCCTACTACAAGAAAAATGCAAAGAGCTCAGCCTTCGGTTTTCCACAGCGTCTGAGGATGTAATGGATAAAAACATTTATAAAGAGCAGATTCTGTAAAAGTTAATGGCGAGGCGCAGTTAAGAGAAGATGTCACAGAGACAGCATCAGGCAGATGTAATATTTATACCATGAGGGCATGCAGAAACATTCAACATTTGTGGGGTAATATAGATTAGTAAAACTGTGCTTTTGGCAATTCACTCACTCAGGTAAAGGTTTCAGGTGAATTTTTCTGCTGTTCAGGCTTTTTATCCTGCTGAAACCAGACTCAACTATAGGCGTCAACTCAGATCCTGTTTACTCACTTACAGTACATACAGTATATTTAGGTGTTAAACCTATAAATCATTGTTAAATGTGACTATAGAGGTATTTGTGCAGTATCCTAAAACCATGTGAATTGTGGGTAATGAGGTTCAGATTTTTACATGCAGACGTGCACTTCCTTCTGCCAAAATTCTGGTTTCTAACTAGACCTGTTGTTCACGGAAGAAAGAAAGAAAATGTCTGAAATGCATTGTGGTAAAAGCTGTTCAGATTTTTCAGAAAAGTGTTCTTTGAGGAAATACAACATTTTTCAGCAAAGGGTTTTGCAATTGTTGGTTGTCACTCCACCCCTTGGTCCAGACTGAAATGTTTCAACAACTATTAGATGGATTGTCATGAAATTTTGTGCCGACATTCCAGAGGATGAACCCTTATGACCTCGATAATCCTGTGACTTTGCCTCCAGTGCCATCATGAGGTCGGCTTGTGGATCATAGTGAAATATCTCATCGGATAGATTCCATAAATATTTTGAGACACACATTCATGCCCCCCTCTGGATGAATCACTTTTGTGGCCCCCTGACCATTCCTATAGCACCATCATCAGGTCAAAATTTCAGTTTGTCCAATACGTTCATTTATGACCAAATACTTCAGACTTAATGACTTTAGCATCAGCCTCAGCTGTACTTTGGACTTGGTGCTAATAAGCAAATGTTGAATGCTAACACGCTAAACTAAGATGGTGAAAATTTTTTAGTAGTATCACTGTACTTAAATACAGTCTAACAGAGCCGCTAGCAGGGTAACTGATATATTTTTTGAGCTTATCTCATGTTGAACGAAAGCGTCATTAATTATTCTGTGGCCCCTCAGAGTTGTCCTGGGATCTCTTGGGTAATCCTGACATTTATGTTGGCAACCACGATAAGTAAAAGTACAATATTCTCTGAAATATAATCAGCAAAATATCAGTATTTAGAAAATAGTGCAGTACTCGATTAAATTTACTTTCCACCTCTTGTGATGAAGTTTGATTATTTGAATCCTGCTGCCATTTAACAGTCCCGTCCTGCAAAGTTTCTTAGTGTAGATTTGATAAGCAGCAGGTAGGGGTTAGTAACAGTAGTAAATTTTATGGATGGCTCTTTTAGAGTAATTGCTTGGAAAGAACAAGGAGACTATTTCTCTGATGTGGACACCAGTAAATTTCTATTCATGGCTTATGGCCTCATACTGAAAAGAAAAGTTTTTATGTGACATGTTCATAGGGAGTTCAAACTGAATGAGAACCTGAGAACAACAATAATCTAAATTGATTTTCCACCAAATAGCTTTTTTTTGGTTGTGCTTGTGTGTAAAGCAAACCAGATTTGGATATTTATTTGATTTAAAAGACACTACATTGTACATTTCTTTTTTTTGCTCTATGTTTTCTTGACAAAGTGAGTGAGTTACTTAAAGTGAGAGTAATACTAATGAAGAAAGTGAGTAACACTCTCCTTTAAACTTAAGGTCAGGCCCATCTGTCATACGTTGATTTATGATTTAAATCAAGTCTAATGATTCCATACAAGCCGTCGCTCTCGTCAACGTGGTCATCATCAAGGACGAGAGGGTGGTTATGATCTCTCTGCCCCTTCACCTCCTCCTCCTCCTCTTCCGCCACGATCATTAATTCGAGCGTGTGCGCTTTTGACTGAGCTGCAAATAGGCCCTAACTGCCTCCCTGCAGTTCCTGCCACAGATGATTATCATTGCGACGATTACAGAACTGAGTAATGCATCCCTCGGGGGCCGCCGCTGCCCCTCCATCACTGCCACTGACCCTCTTGTTAGCCCAATCCCGCCCAGTGGACGGAGAGAGAAAAGTGCCACTGGTGCTCTCCTTGCCAAGAGGTGGTTGACTCTTATGCGAGGTGAGTATATTAACAAGTGCCGTGGATTTGTTTAATCTTTTTCCAGAGTTCAGTTTCACTCGATGTTTCGCCTCGGCTTCAAATTTAATCACAACATGTTTGTTTTCATCTTGCTTTGTATTTGTTGATTTGATTCAATAATTTGAAATGGTGTGATGCATAAGCTACACTGAGCCTCGCTATCCCATTTCTGGCTTTCTCAAAAAGCTCATACAAAATGTTTTCACGAGCTTCGCCCGCTGACTAACTTCTCAAACTGTCTAATTAACAGGATACTTGAGAGGTTTATCATTACTCAGCAGCACACTTAATCATTTTTTTTCCCCCTCCAAATCTGCGAGTGTGTTTTTTGGACTGTGAAATCGCTCAAATAAATTGACTCTCATTTTTTATTTCTGCAACGTAATCGGCGGATAATGGGCTCAGAGCTGAAGGCGTGGATGCTAATTTCACATCAATTAATGCTATTCAGGGAAAACCCAATAATTGATTGCTACTACACTAACACAACCTGAACATATTGCTTTCATTTTCAGCGCAATTAAGGGCTTGTGATTGTAGATCTCATCATAAATCTTAATCAGGAATCCTTGCATTTGTAAATGGAAAATGAACTCCTGTATGTATTTGCATATTTGCATACTCCTTTAACTCTGCATCTTGGAAATAGGGAATGACAGCAGAGTCGGGCTCAACAGGAAAAATAGATGGAGTTGGACTTGAGACCAGACAATGGGGATCTTCCACCATGTTGAAGCCATTTTGAACAATATTATTCAGCATGATTACATTTTTGTGCCCATGTTGTTATCACATTATTCATATTTTAGCCAATGGACAGACCATGGGTACATCTCATGTGGCACAACTGACCCAGCGTCACCAGCTGCTTGCCAACTGTCACCATCTCACTAGATTTGGTGACGTCTGAGGACCCTCTAGTGACTATGTCTATTGACTTTTACTGACTTTTTGATCAGGTTTAGCTACTTTCCTCTGAAAATAGTTGACTGACCCCATTGCCACTCCTGCCAAGCCCTCCAATCTAGCAGCTTACATTAATAGATTTATAAATCGAAATGAAACAATGAGTCCTTGATTTCAATCAGAGGAAGGTGAAAGCAGTTTCTCTTATAGGCAACGACTGTCAGGTTTACCAGCTTGTTTAATTACATTAACTGGGAGACTTGTTTCAGACCTCTGTCTCCAATTGACTCATTTTAAAAGGAGAACCCTATATAAGTTTCATGAATATGTACTTGTGCGAAAAGATTGAAGTTCAAGCTACATGTTGCAGCCGTCAAACTAAATCCATGCAAACTGTGTCTTGTGTAATGTTTGAAAATGTCTGGACACGCTCATCACTGCGTTGTTTTCATCACCGTGGTCATACCAATAAAACTGCACACATGAAAGAGGTCCTTTATCCTTTTTGTGTTCGCCATTGAACATTGCTCTTGAATGTGAAACCGTACAGTATGTGAACTCCACACAGTCTGCAGCGACAAATGAATTGGTTAAATTTTCCAGACAAAATGCGTTGGACACAATACTGTTGAGTTTAAATAATACCCAGAAGAGTCGCACTGAATTGGAAATGTGGGCGAGTTCAGAGTCACATTCATCATCAAATGTTTAAGTTTAAAATGCCTTGTGGAACCTTGGCCTTTTCTTTGTATTCATGAGTCAGTTTGTTAAAACTCTCAAGCGTCTATTTAATATTCCCCAAACCGAGTGAAAAATTTAACAATATCTCAATAGCACCTCTTCCTCTGCCACTGATGAATGAACCACTGTGGACAAGTAGAATATGTGATAGATAGTCGAACTGCAATTATTCCTGCTCGCATGGTCTCCACCTGCCTTTGTTTGTGACCCTCACTCATCCCCATTCCCCGTACAATCTGACGTTTGTTTCATTGATGACATACTCTTATTTATTTTTAATGCACCTCTCGCCCGTGTTACCCATATGACAGGGATTTACTAAGTGAAGCTTTAGTGCTGATTGTTTTCTCATTGTTGATTTACAGCACCCTGTATCAGACTGATACCCAGCAGTGACCCTGAATACACTGTTTGGTCTTTACAAATGCATGCATGTGTGTGCTGGCTGGTTGCGAGTCCTGCAGACTAAAAGGGAAAACCTCTTTAATACTGAGTAATACAAGAAAATTAACAGGTAGGCGGCCTCGGTTTTTCCTGCTTATCGCCGGCTTTTTATCAGGACAGATCAAAAGTGATGACAGAACTTTGTGGAGTACAATACAGGCACACGGTGGCGGGTGGATTTGTCGAGGAATCCTTGTTCAGCAGACTGTTTCAAAGTCATGGGCAGAGACCCTGAAGGACAGATTTAACACCTAGGAAGAAGAATGGGCATCTCTGGTGCATTCACTAACTGGGTGATGAATGAATTACAGCTCCTAAATTTAGCCGGGCAGTCTACCTTGAAATCGGGCTGGGCTTCCATCTTAGGAGCGCAGACAGGCTGCATATTACGTCAGAAGCCATGACCTCTATTTCTGCATTAAGGAAAAAGAAAGATTGATGTCTGACCAAACATTTCATGGTTGCCAGAATAATATGTTGGAGACGGCGTGTTGCTCACACATTTGTCTGACTGGACAGGGTGTCCCGGCAGCATCATTTTGTCTGAGAGGAGATCAAGCATCAGATGCCAATAATGTGTGCAAATAGAGTTTTAGGCATGCAAACATTTCTCACGGGCTGTGCTGCTCTGGGAATAATTGTGTAAATGACCCCATTTACTCATTTTCTGTCATTCGCTGGAAAAGCATTCACAATTTGGTGAGGTCATCAGGTTCACTAACCAGCTAAAGAGTAGTATGGCTAGTCTGAAGATGGCAAGTCCTCATAGCTCAACAATAAAAAAGGCTGTCAATCCAAAAAACAATTATGAGCATTTTCTGTCACCCCTATGTTTAAGTTAGTTGTTGTATAGGAAAGAAAAAAGAAAGAAAACAATAGCTTGAAACACGAGAATATATATATTTCAAAATGATTTACAGTATATTATTGGATTATAATTATTGATGTATTAATTTGTACTTTGTGCTGTATTGATGCATTTGTATAATTTTGCAGTTGATAAAAGAGGACACTCAGTACAGACTCATCTTAATCTGTAATATTACATCATAATTTATAAATTGATTACCTTTTGAATCTGTAATTAGTCACTAAGGTAAAATGTAGTGGAGTAAAAAGTACTTATTTCTGAAATGTAATGCTGTAGAAGTATTTTTTAAATAAAGTACAAGTACCTCAAAACTGTATTTAAGTAAACTATTTGGGTAAATGTAATTGGTTTCATTGCTCCACTGTATACTGTACACACAGTATGTAGTGCATTAGACTATATGCAAAATATGTTACATACTATATGTAGTAGTAAATAATGACGAGACTATGATGATGAGGATGATGCTGTACCACTGGACTGTGACTGCGGCCCTGAAGGTGAACAACGGCAAGGATACTAAACCATGTAGCATCATGGCAAGTGACACATTCAGATCAATATAAATGAAAGGGACTGCAATGTCTGTAAACAAACAAAAAAAAGGAATAAGACGGTTCAACAACTGGTTTAATCAGACAATGCAGGCCGTCCTCTCCAAATCCGAGTGCAGTGCAGCGTTTAACAGGTGGATCAATAGGAGATAGCAATAATGATACAGCTAAACATCCAAGATAAATGCTTCCATGTGTCAAATCACCAGAACAACAAGCCCAAAAGGCTGAATGGGATATGTTTATTCCCAGATACTGCACACAGTAATAATCACAAAGTCTCATACTAACACACAGATGTTTTAAAACTGACAAGAGGATAAGCTCAAATCAAAGCAGTTTTTCCACTTCAGAGATAGTATGCCTTCAAGAGGTGTTGTTCTACTGAACACTGTTATGATTCCTTATCTGCAGTTTGCATTTAAAATCATGCTGCAGTTTAAGATAGAGATGCTGGTTTTCCTGGGAAAAGAGTTATAACTGTCATTTTAAAATCAAACAAAACCCTAAACTAAAAAACTCTGCTTCATATACACTGTAAGGTTTGTAACCACCTTGCAATTGATTTTTTGGATCAGTCCACAACTTTCACAGTCTTTTGTTGCTCCTGTCCCAACTTGTTTGAAACATATTGCTGCCATCAAATTCAGAATAAACATATGAGGTGGTCAAACATTAAATATATTGTCTTTGTACTGTTTTTAATCGAGTATATGTCAAAAAGGATTAGCTGATTATCACTGTTATTTCTGTTTTGCACAGCATCCAAACTTTTATGGAAATGGGGTCGTATTAATTTAGTCCATCCTTCATCATTCCATCATTTGTTGATTATTATTCCTGTAGAATAATTGGTTTGATGTGGCATTAGCACAAATACTTGCTCACGTCTTTGCTTGCAACAATTACAGCTGGAATGAAAATATTCCTCTGACAGAGGATTTTCTTCTTCATATTCATGTTCATGTCTCAACCAGCTCAATTTACCAGAGAAGCTTCCCTCATGGATAGTTTCCAGGAGGAAAATTACCTGCTGAAGAGAGCACCTCGATAAATGATTTAACTTATTCCTAAGAGGCCTCATCTTTCTCCCAGCCCGTCCTATTCTCCTGTTAATCCCCTGGGGGAAACAGTTTGGATGATTGACAGGAGAGAAGCAGGCCGACGGGTCATCTTTTGAAGTAAGGGAGAATTTAATGACTGTACAAAAACTGCAGTGGCGAGAGAACCTGATTAAAATGATCCACCGCCCTCACGTAGGAGAGCGGACATGGAACGTACAAAATGTAATTTTCAACGCTGATTGGCACTTAACAGAGAGGGATGTCTGACAAAAGATGGAGGCAATTGAGGACACACATGAAAAAAAAAAAATCAATTTCACATGGATCAACTTCCACAACATGCCAGAGAGGAGAAATTATCCAAAACCAGGTTGTGTAACTTTTATTCGCTGTTGTATTTTAAAGCAGAGGGTGGAGAACATGCTGATAGAGGCTCCTGAAGTCACGACACAAAAACAGACTGACTTGATATGTAACTCTTGTTTATATATAGGACAGCTTCATATCTCTATATAGAATCTCATTTGCATAGCGCTTTAGGATATGTCTCCCCTCATTAACACTAAATGTGCTATACTAACCAGGAATAATCAGCAAACACTGAATAAAACATGACGCGACACTTGTTACTTTATCTTCGATCATGTTTCCACTTGCGTCAGTTCACAAACTCCCCCAGACTCTAGCTGTATATTCAAATGCAAATAAATTGTCATTTTCATGCTCAGCCCAGTCGTTCCAAGCGTGAGGTGTCGTCATCATCACCACTGTGACATATGAGAGTTCGACCCACCCTCGACTCGGTCCGCTCAGGAGGATCCATCCTTTTTTATATAGCTAGTATGGTTTTTCAACTTGCACCATTTTTTGGTGAGCGTAGAAAATGTATTTAATATATTCAGTCTGACCAGGAGCAGGATAACACAAATCCCCACTGGGGGATAAAAAATTAATGACCACAGGGGAGGATATTACAATGGGCAATTACATGTGAGGGAGTAATCCCAAAGATGTGAGAAGATGAGGAGGAAGATGATTTGATATAATGCTTGGTCTATATAAAGTGATTATATATATGATTGTTGAAAAGATGCATCTGGAAACTCCAAATTAGAAAATCCAACTTAACTCTCTGAACTTCGACTTATCTTTCCCCTTCTTAAAACTAAAACACAAAGCAGTCCAACCCATTAATGAGACATCTGTGACTGGCCACTTCAATCATATTTTAAGGCTGCAGAAGATTAAGAGAAGCATTTAGAGCAGATTACTGACAGAGTTTCTTCATCTGGATCCATTTTGCACTTGTCATTAATTGCGGTCTTAAAAGTCTGGGCCTCAGTGACGGCGTGTCCAATTAGAAGTTTCTGAATTGGTCAAATCATAGAATTTAAGAGGAAATGTCTTCTGTTAATTTTTTTCTCAGAGAAAGAGCTAAAACTCATTTTCTGTGTTGACACAAGTTGGAAAAAAACTTCTTCTTCAGACTGTCCCGACATGTCAGTCACTTTAATCTTCGGTCAGAAGCCAAAAGTAAATTCAGTCTTATCCATTGTCCTTTCCTGTGAATACTGGAGTCATCCTTCAATAAATCTTGTGGGTAGAATAAATGACATGTAAATGAGAATGTTTTGACCCCTGAACTAGACACAGAGGATTATGAACACACACTTGGATCAACTGTCAGCTGTGCTCGTGGCTCTGTGAGGCTGGACTTCATATCGATATTGATACTCCATATTGATGCAGGGAAGCTTCCTAATGCATTTACAGTAGGTTTATCTAGACAGGAGGTCTATCTGTCTCAATCTTTGACTGATTTTGGTTTGTTATAAAAGTCAAACATTGTGATACAGGATACTTGTTTGAATTAAATCTACAGGTTTTCATACCAAAATCTTATGCAGACAGTAACAATGATGTTTACGTAATATAATATTCAAGATTAACTTTCCCTGTGTAATTAGTTTTTTGTGACTGCATGTAAAATGTATGCAGGTAGAATGTTTTCACCATCTTTGTTTAGCATGTTAGCATAATAACATTTGCTAAAAAGTAACTGCAGAGTACTACAAAGTGATTACAATTCATCCTCAGGGGGACATGAATGTGTGTACTAAATTGCATGGCAGTATTTCTGATTGTTGTTGAAATATTTTACTGAAAGCCATAAAAAAAAAAGTCAACCTCATGGTGGCAGTAGAGTAAAGGTCAGGGGATCACCAATGCCAGGAGGATGCATCCTCTGGGGATCATGAATCTGTTGAGACATTAACGCCCTGGACCACAGTGCTGGACCGACCAGCTGACTCTGCCAGCAGGGCTATAAAGTCAGAAATGATCAGCATATTCTGTCCGGCATCGTCATGAATTTGTTGGACTCAATGTAAGCTGCTCTTTGGGGAGTTTTGCTTGTTTACCACAGCTTGTACATTTAAAATTTTGCATAGTTTCTTATTTCACTATCAGAAATAGACAGACACAGAGGCTCAACTTTACCTCCTCCAGAATCCAATTTGCTGTCTTTCCCTGCATAAATGTGTTTCCCTTTGAAATGGACAAAAAGCCAGACCATAAAAGAGAATCTACGCCTTTGGATCACTCCGGGAAGCAGAAACGGACCCGACCAGCACCTTAAACAGATTCTACTTTCACACTCATCCCTCTTCTTTCTTCTACTCCCTGTCATGAAATGGTAAGAAATCGTTTCTGTCCTTTAACTGCTTGTTGGCGTGTCAAGCATTCAAACCTGAAGATAAAAAGAAAAAGAAAAAAACAGGGCTGTTTATGAATCAGCAATGTGTCAGTCTGTGAGTAGACAAGACAGGCCTCTTCATGCTTGGTTAGGTTTTCACTCTCATACTCAGTAGGGCAGAAGGTTATGCCCCCAGGCTTTAAATCACATTGGAAGGGTTGTTCTTGCTTGGCGAGGTATTGTCTTTGGCTTGCAAAGTTTTTTTTTTATATCCTTGAAAAAGAAAATATTAGATGATATGTCACAGTCAAATAAAACAAAAATGGCAAAAAGAAGAGCGGCTGAGGGCTGTTAATCCTGGTTGTGGGCACATGAGCGGCGCCAAACAAATGTAGAATGATGAAAAGATGAGCTGGTAGTCCTTGTTCCTTTTGGTGCTTTGGGAAGTGCCATACTCGATTAGGCCCCACATGTCTGCCCGGGTATTACAGCTGACATTAAGAAAGCTGTTCACCGTCTCTATCACCGCTTCCACACAGCCGTGACTCACCAGCACCCCCACAATGCATTGTGGCCGAGCCCCGAACGCTCCCCCAAGAAAATCCCTCTACTGGCCCGGAGCGACAGCGAGCACAGAGACAGGATTTATCCAGTTTGTGCCCTCAAAGCTCCACTCGCAGCATTTAGAGGATGTGCACTGTCAGTCACAACTGAGGGCAAGAGGACGGCTCCTCTTGTGTTTGGCAGCCGCTCTGAGAGGGGAATGTGCTTTGCTATGACACATTTACGCTTGATTAGGTTACTGTGTTCTCCACAGATGTGTGTTCTTAGTCCTGATTTAGTGTTGAAGCCTCTGCAGGGTGCCTTTCATAAGCTCTTTATACATTGCCAAGAAGATGTTAAGACACTGATGTGTGAAACATGCTTTGGCAGAGGAACCCTTCCTATTGCTGAACAGGGGCTGAATAAGTGCACATGGTAAAAGTGTTTAGTACTTTTGGTTAAGTGATGGGATTATCTCCTCAGAGGACTTGCTTGAAATCGACACAAACCAAAGGCAGAGAAAACGTCTCAGTGCGCAAAACAGCGAATCTGAAATTATAAATCAAAGTGAGTGATGCAGTGATTCACGATGAGCCCAGAGATGATGTTTACTAGAAGTGAAGCCGTTGCTTAACGCTCACAGAAAAGGCTTAGAGGAGTATTCCTGCTTCTCACACTGATCCTACACAATGCTTTTCTACTGGCTTAATGCAGCATTAAGGCAGTAGAAAGCAAACGGCTAATGTGTTAAAGGAAACTGAATAAATTACAAATGCAGATGCTGCCACACAGGAGATGAGGGCTGAATGGATCGAGTATAAAAATGATGTGAATCAAGTGCTCATTCACCAGATCTCAAGCCGTCTGACCACCTGTGATTCTGTTAGAGGTTTTCATGACTTCACTCACAAATAATGAAACCCAACCCGAGACCTGAGCTCGATCACGTTAGCAGCGTAATCTTTGCATGAAAAAAGCATGTTTTTGAGACAAGCTGCAGAGTCTGATGTTTGAAATGCTGTGAAAAAATATACATATAGCTGCTCTTTGTGGCTGTCACACACTTCTCGCGTGTTGTGCTGATAACACTGTTGGGGCTCCATTTTCCTGCAGGCGCAAACTCAGCGCAGAGGCAAACACAGTTTTCATGCAGTTTTCCTCAGGCGGTCCTCGGCCGGCGCCTGTTTTGAAATTTCCTGGCACCAATCGGACGTGTTTGTGCCGAGGTGGGAGCAGAGGCGCAGCTGAGGCCGCATTTATGCTGATTAGGTGGCGCAGTGCAACTCTGCTTTGGTTTTCTCACCAAAATACCCACGTGAGTGTAATTCAGTGACCTGGAGTTTCACAGAAACGTCAGTGCTGATGTTCTGTTTGAGAGAGTTTCCCACAACAGCTCGTAGGATGTCGGATCTTTTCTTTGTGTGGCGCTTTAAATACTCGTCACACAGCAGGAGGGATATGTGTGTTTAAACATTTCATTCATTCTTCAAATCTCCCCAACAAGGTGACTAATGTTCCACGTTCTAAACATCATTGACCGGAAAGCTATTGCAAATTCCAAGATTAACAGTAAAAGAGTCGTGAGCTCCATCATATCTGTCCAGGATTGAAACGTATCCACGTAATCACTAACTCCTCAAAATGACCCATGCTATAAACAAAATGCTAATACATGTTAGTGGAAACATTTTTTTCAACTCGTTGGCAGAGATTCATACTTTTCCAAAATCCTGCACACTTTCAAACATACATCATTAATTACTGAAATCTGCAAAAACAACAAGGGATTGAATTTTTCTGGCCTTTCTTACGCACTAAGTAGCAGATCTCCAAACCACATTTTGTGTTAGTTTGTTTAAAGTTATGAGGACTCTTCTGGACTATTGAACTTGAAAGACGTAAATGAGGTTTTGTTAAATTTGCAAAGGAGAAGCAGGGCCGCTGAGTTTAAATGTTTTACTCAGGCATTTGCATTTGTGCCTGCGTCCTGTTTAAGGAAAATAGAATTGCATATGGGTCTGTTTGTATCTTTTGAAAGCTCTTTTGGTGTTTGGGCTCTGATAATCAGACTGATTTACCATTTTGTTTCATTTCATTATTAAAGGTCCGGGTATGCTTCAAACCATCTCGTTTGTGTCTGAGGTCATCACATCATCAGATCATAAAGAGCAGTGCTGTTTGACCATCCCACAAGCACTTTGTTCATCATCCTGTCACCTGTTTGTCTGACCTTGTGTTCATATTTATCATTCATATTCATTTTAGCAGGGGTTATTTTCCCCTAACCCATAAACAGAGAGTGACCAATCCACTCCCATTCATTTCCAGCCAAAACAAACCAATGAAGTAAACTCAGCATTTTCACCCATTGATCTCAGTCGTACGCTGTCTTGTGTCATTCTCATTCACACCTGCCATTTTTCTGGCCCTGGCACAGGACCATGATATCCCTGTTCTCGATCCTGCTGACAAAGCTCTGATCGGCTCAGTTGTTTTTCTAACCAAGGAAACAGACCTATTTGTGTTTGCTGAAAAAACTGAGATGTGGACAGAGGTCTGGAAGCAAAACCCTATAAATGTATTTAAACAATAGTAACTTGAATTCCTTTTCTGATACATAGTACACAAGGTACAGACCTGTAAAAAAACAAAACAAAAAAAACTGTGAGTCCACACTAAAGGAACAAACACGGGTCATTGTTTGCATTCTTGGATTAAAGTTGTATGAACCTTCCCCGGTAAATGAAAGGGAAGCCATTGATTTTTTTCCACCCAATTACCCAGAAAAACAAAACCAACTGGCACACAATTAACTTTTTCCTCTTCTGCCATCGATTTCTGGATTGGACAAACACGCATGCTGTGTTTTCACTTTTCATGGATGTGTGTGTTTGCCCGTGTGTGTTGCAGCAACATGTTTGGCCGAGCTACTATTTTTCTTAAAAATCCCGTCTGTATTGCTTTCCAAGAATGTTGTAGGTGTTTGAAGCACCTGTTTGAAATGCATACTGCGACTATTTCATATTAGAAACACATGCTCTGAGTAATTCAACAAATGATCCAGAAATTATCTGAGCGGTGCGACTTGGCCTCAAATCCCTAAAAATGTTGAACGAGGATAAAATAAAAATTAAAAATTTTCTATGAGAAACACTGAATTAACCATGTTAATATTCTGGCAAAAGAAAAAAATGAAAGTGAATTTGTGTATTTCCTTTTTGTTTGAAATTATCATTTTGGTGGCAATAAATTATGGGATTTTTTTTTGTTAATCTAACTGCTTTCAAATTTCAGATGACGTACCAGTCTTGGTTGACATCAGTTCAACCAAACAATATACGTGTTGTGTTTGTTCATGTGAATTGTTTTTGATGAATGGGTGTTTGAGAAGAATCTTAAAAGCCTCTGTGTTGTACTATTAGTCATGAAACCAGTGAATGTGTGGCATTTAGCCCATCAAGGCTGCGCGTGCTTCACAGCCCCTTTAATGGTTTGACATCCTTTCAGATTGCTATTATCAACTTTTCAAACTTGCTTTCATTATTTCCAGCAGCTTTTTTTTTTCAGTGCAGCAGATGCCCAGAAAGACATGACAGGAAAAGTACACAGAGTGGACAATTTTCCCCCCGAAAAGATCGACTGGCTGTCACTTTCTAATGTTTATTCATCCAGCTGAATGAAAATATCAGAGGGGAAAGCAAAGTGAAACATATTCAAACAGGCTGAGAGCATTTCACTGTCTCCCTTTATGTCTGAAAGATGCTTGGTGACTTTGTGAAACATCTTGAAAAACAACAGACTTTACAAATCATATTTCTGATGCTAGATTTTACACGTTTCTTTATTCTGTGATCATTATTTAAAATCGAAGCATCTTGCAACCATTTCAGCCAAAGTCATTTTTTGCTGTTTGCTGTGAGAGTTCAATTGCAGTGCAGCTGCTCTGCTTTAAAGAAACTACAATGTTTCACCTGTTTGGGACAAGATGCACCAGTTAATAAGAGGCGATGACAATATCAGCCCCCATGATTTAGATCTATTGGGTAGAGTCTGGGTTTACATGTGTTCACGTAAAGACTGGAGCTGAATAGAGAACTCAATTCTTCTCAAAAACAATTAGCACCACATCCAAAGTAGAGCTGAGGCTGATGGGAATGTCATTAGTTTTCAGATTATGTTTCCTTATGTTGGCAGTAGAGGTCAGAGGATCAAAGTTATTACATCCTCAGGGGACCATGAATGTGTGTATCAAATTGCGCTGTAATTTATCCAATAGTCGTTGAGATATTTCAAACAAAAATGTCAACCTGCTGCTGGCACTGGAAGAAAAAAAAGAGGGATCCAATCAAATTTGTAAATTTGTTCTCTGGGGATCATGAATGTTTGCACAAAAATGAGAAATATAACTAATAATAATAAGTAATTTGCAAGTATTTGTGTGAAACGTGCATCAGGAGCATGTGGTGGTTCCTGTGTACAGTTCCACACGTTGCATGAGATGAAATCACAGCGCAGACTCACTCTGTGTTTAGGTTTTCACTAATAGCTCACCAGAAGGAAACGGACTCATTTAGTTTCAGAGGAAAACTGTCAATCAAATACGAGGTCACGGTCGAGCGTGTCCTTCTCTATCTATGCAGCATTTAGCAGAGAGCCTAATCTTCGTTCAGCCCCTCTGGTTTGGTTTGCAGGCTTCATGGATGAGAAAACATTTCAGGGACTGATGTCAGGAAGCTTTTCTTCCTAATATGTTGGAATGCAACCAAGGTCACGTGGTTTGTATGGCAGCGACTGGTAGCTCCTTCAAACTTCACTGCATTTTTTTTTTTTTTTTTTTGCTTATATTGCTGAAACACTTATTACCTATAGCAAAAATATACTCATCAGCATCGGAAAAGGAAGCGTAGGGTTTGGATGAAGTGCAGCGGACCTTCAGGTGATCACTGTCCAGGGCATCGTCCGACCACATCATCATGACTGAATTAATGCAATTGATTGCCAAAATACTCACTTTCACACCGATAAAGAATCTGTATGTAAAATGGAGCACTAAAAAAAATTCATTTAATCTTATTGTAACGTCATAACACCAAGTTGTGACATAAATCGAAATCCAAAAAGTTAAACAATTACAGATATTTGGAGTAATCGATTCCTAAGTTTACATTCTCACAGCAGTTTCTACCAAATGCATCAAAAGCTGCAGGAGAAGAAGCAGGATTGTGACAATTACAAGCACCAAGAACAGCTCCTGCCAACCATCCTCAGGTCACGAACCCGAGCAGAGGTAAGGCTCAAAAAACACCTCCAACAGAGGAAGAGATTTACCTCAGTGTTTCATGGAATCCTTGTTTTTCTTTCTGTCTCTGTTGGTCACACAGTTTGAGCCGAAATGAGGAATTAGCCGAGTGTCTATCACAGGTTCACAGCCGGGCCTGTAATGTCTTCATTCTAACAAGGTTCGCAGCAGGGTGGAGGCTCAGGTCTAGAGGGGAGAGGTTTGTTTGTGAAGGATGTTCGGGAATCCTTTTCGCGCTCCACTTTCAAACCTCTGCTTAGCCTCCCAGACTCAAAGTGTGACCAAAGAAATAGGTTTGACTCAGGGCTGCAGTGAAGTGCTGCCTCAGACGCTGTGGTGTGGTTTGGAAGGATAAAAGAACATTTATCATTTACACTCAAAACTTTTAATTTGTGGAATTTATTAACATGTAGTCAGGCCAAAAAAAAATGAGTGCTGCTTCATGCATGAGAAGACTTTCCTCGGTGCTGATGAAAGCAGAAATCATAGCACAAAATAAAAAGCAAATTACTGACACCAGGAGGCTTTTGTGAATAGTCTTTATACAAACAGTATGTTCTTCAGGTTCACCCTGTAATCAGGCACCTTGTTGGACGCTGAATAAAAGGAAGCACTGTACCTTATTTTTTTCTTTTTTGTTGTTGCTGTTGTTGTCTGAGATCCAAGTCGATAATCAAGACAATGTTATCAGGTGACAACAAACAGCTTCATCATACATGGATCTCTCTTTCAAATCATCTTCAAATCACTTATTCTGAATTTGATGGCAGCAACATGTTTCAAACAAGTTGGTTCAGGAGCAACAAAAGACTGTGAAAGTTGTGGACTGATCCAAAAACACCTGTTTGGATCAGTCCACAGGTAAACAGGTTCATTGGTAACAGGTGATGGTATCATGATTGGGTATGCAAGGATGGAGGGAGGTTCACCACTTTGTGAACACATGATTGGATGAAGGAGATTACTACATGGGCTCAGGAGGACTTTGTAAAACTGTTGTCAGTAAATACAGTTTGTTTGCAAATGCTTGGTTTCGGTTTCTGTTTTGTTTTTACACAGCGTCCCAACTTTTTTGGAACCTGCTTAAAAAAAGAAAATCTGTAGTTCAACAAAAATTCCAAATGGTGCCTGAGTAACTGAAGTAAGAGCGCCACACAGCACGATGGCATTTCTTTAATTCATAATTGAATGCAGAAAAAAAGATTTTGTATTTTGACTTAAGTGAGTACTGATCAATAAAATCCCCCTTGATACGGTTCTTTTCTTATTCCTGATATCAGCTCAGGATATTCTCTGGCACATGTGCACCCCCCTTGGTGAATCATGCAGAGGATGGAAAAAACTGAATGTTTACTCTGCTGTTCTTTACACCACGTACAGTTTCTCAGTGAGATGGAATTCATCCTTTTCCATTCGCGACGCAGCGCCCTGTCATTTCCTTGTTATGGCTAATTTGATTGGGTTGTTGCACCTATTCCTGCTCGGCAACTCAAGCAGCTATAAGCATAATGTGATCTTATTGTATTCGACACACATCTGAAATCACCTTCTTCCCACACTTGTTCTTTCATTAGAATTTCATGGTGCGGCAGTTTTTTGTCCCTTGCGATCGTCTTATCGTCGTACAGAACGTGCTGCTGCCTGCTGGTTGTGATTACGATCCAACCTGTGCAGGCATTGTCTCTTCTTTCACGTGTCTCACAAAGACAGCGCCGCAACTCTTTTATTGCCCACGACAAACATTTTATTGACATGACTCAAGACGGCAAAGTATGTCCGACAACCACAGAGGATTGTTTTTCTGCAGGAAGGAGATGGATATTTTCTTCAGCTCGATCAATGATCTTTTTTGTTGTCGCTGCTGAAATTCTCATCTGTCAGGTACATTAAGAGTTTCCGTCTTCACTCACCTTCAGAGGCCTGATGGTGACATAATGGCTCTGAAATGCACTGGAAAAAATGCTTCCACTAACTGTTTTCACCTTTTCAAAAGCTACTTTCTCCTGTAGAAATTAATAGTGTTTGTGTGCAAATGAGGCCAAACAGAGAGTCTGTGGGTTCGATCAGCACTGAGGTGAAGGAAATCAGCTGCTGGATTTAACGATTTTGACTTCAAGATGTATTCAAAGTATATAAAAAGAAGAAAAGAATATGAGTGAGTTCTTATGAAAGCCATAAGAACTCACTTTGGGGAAAAGACTCAAAAGGACTTTGTCTTGTCTGTGAACAAAAAGAGGCAAAGTGCTACTTTTTTAGAAGAGAAAATGAGAAAAAAAAAAATGAAAGTCTGAGCAGGCACTGGGTTTTTAATGAGCAGGTTCTCTCAAAAGAAAACCATTACAGGGTCTTCCACTGCCACAAATATGATGGCAGAAAGTCATGAGTCAAAAAATAGTTCGTGGCCATTTCATTTCCTGCGAGACGGTTCATCTGAGTCTTCGGCATTCAGAGTCGCCCACGGGGGAGGTTCAAACCGCTCTGAGTGATGGGCAGGAAACTGAGCCCCGTAGAAAATCAGACACATAAATAATGTTTTCTGCTTCTCGCTGAGTTAAAAAATATAATCACGGAGGGGAAAAGAGGTTGAACCTGCCTTTCTTCTCTGGCAGCGTTATTGTTTTTTACCAACAAACAACTCAATTTTTTGGGCAGCGTGAGTTTCATTTTCAGGTGGAATTGACGTTTGGATTCCTCCGGTTTGATTAAATAGGAAGCACCTGCGGGACAGCTGCCGCGCACTTTAATGACAAACGAAACAAAGGAAGGAGGCGCAGCAGATTGTTTTATTAAACCGCATCAGTTGCTCATGAGTGTTTTGGTGTGTGTGCTGAATAACAAATCCAGCTCCATATTAAGGGCTGGTGCTTCGAGTCGCCAGTTCAGTCTTTGCATGGTGCATCTGATCTTAAAGCAAGAATTTCTTTTTACTTTTTATTATGTTTTGAGCAGAGTTGGAATGTTTTTAAGCTTTTTCAATAAAAGCTAAAGACACTACATAAATAAATATAAATATATTTTTCTTATCAGCTGAACTGCGCCATAAACTTTTGCGATGTCCTTCGGCCTTACTTAATGTAACGCTGTTGATGTTTGCTTTCCATTCCAACGTTCAATAAAAAGTTTTTATTTTCAATGTTTGTAAAAAGTGCATCTGAAGATGAAATTCTGTACATTTAATTATATATAAGACGCATAACTTCAAATGCAAACAGACCTGTGTGTGTGTGTGTGTGTGTGTACAGTATATACATGTGTTTGTGAGTTTTTATTCAGCATTGTGTTCAACAAAACAAATGAGAGAAAGAAGAAGGAAAAAAATGTTATATAATGTTTTTAATTGTCCCACTGGGGATAATTTGAAGTTACCGAATTTAATTTAATTGAAATAATTCTCTGCACAACCTGCAGTTTTATGTATTCCCTGTAGTTTTTTTAATTTGCCCACTCCAGCATGTTTGCTAAATTTTATCCATGGATTATTCCAAGTAATTTATTAGTCCTCCTGATTCTTTTAGCTGCTTCTTAATGCTGTACTCTGTGCTTCAGCGCTGTTGTCAATGATTAAAAAAGCCTTGTTTTCTTCTTTATGGAAAACTGGTAAAACAATAATTTGTTGTCGTAACTTTAACATTTTGAAGTTGATACGAGGCTGCTGTAATGAGCAACCAACAATGTGTCAATCTGTTTCTCAGTACAGTCTCTTCAATCTGCCTCCAAATAGACTTTCAAATTGCAAATCCAATGGGAAGGACTGGTGTATCACCTGCATGCAATATTGGAACTGAGCATATGTACTGCACGCAGTATGAAAGTGTGTAGTCGAGTTATTTGTACACTAAGATTGTTTTACTGTCTGTGGCCACTGACAATAAGAAGGTGTCACATACTGTATACTGTACATAGTTTCACACAGGAGTTTCCTAAAACAGCTTACTGGTACTTCAGACAGGAGTGAGAAATGTATTTGTTAGAAACTATTAATACACACTTGGTGTCTCTAGTATGTATTTACTGCAGCAGGAGGGGATCTGTTGTTTATTGGACTGATGAAGTCATTGTTGGATAGGATTCGGTACGATAAGAAAAATATGGACCAGTATCAGCCTCATCCTTAAAAACACACGCTCGTCTGTGGTGTCTGTGATTCTGATTGGCCACAATTACAGTACAGTGTGAGCTATCCTTGCTTTTGGCTGTGAACAATACAAATTGAACGTTTGAATAACCAGACCAATCAAGTCTATTCATGTCAGATTATTAAAAAAAAAAAAAAAACATTCATAGGTGGTTTGAAAGGTCAGTCAGATCGCAGCTTCAGCGCTCAAATCAAATCTCGAGTGTTTTTTTCCTACATCATCTGCTGCAACATGGACTTGACAACACACCTTGTAACAGTAGTGAAACATGTGGAGAGGAGCGATTGTTAGCATGAGCATACTGTTATATTTTGCACTGTAGATTAAAAAATACTTGGGGAAAATAGCTTTTCACTTTTTTCAGCAAGTCAGAAAAGGTCTGGTATCGTCCTTATACAAAACTATTGTTGGAAGAATTATTGGACAGATATATTGCACGGAGGTTGCATTGCCCTTGTCCGTCATTTTGACAGACAGAGTCATAACAAGTCTCTCACAATCTGTTATTACCCGTCATTTTATTTTTCATTTTATAAAGACGATGAGACACAGCATTTAATAGCATTTAATTTTCAAAAACAACCGGATCACAATAACATTAAATGCAGAACAAACTTACAGATTCTGCTTTTTTTTTAATGCATGGAGAGAAAAGATGAACAGAGACACCAGCTGTCGTGTCACTTTTTATGCCAACAACACAGATGATTTTTTTTTCCTGCACAGCAAGGGCAATAAAACATCATGGCACTGGTGCCTAAACAGGCAAACATGAGCAATGCAATTTTTCAGAATTGCTCAAACCTTCCTCCTGTATCCGTATGGACCTGAACTGGGCGCTCACTTG
Organism: Holacanthus passer; assembly: GCA_025331565.1. Classification (NCBI taxonomy): domain Eukaryota; kingdom Metazoa; phylum Chordata; class Actinopteri; family Pomacanthidae; genus Holacanthus; species Holacanthus passer. The sequence goes on along the minus strand of JAFREQ010000009.1, from coordinate 7,963,586 downwards.
AGTTTTTAATGCCTTGCTAATCTGACTGAGCAACCTCAAAGCTTTGCAGCGGCTATGACTTGAGATCATTCAGTGCCAATTTCTGCATCTTCGTGCATCCTCGGAAAATCTGTTACACATGTCAGCTTTTCTACATATATCATGCATACATTTTTGACCTCGTAACCACATGACAAGTACTGAAGGCTTTCTTTCTAAAGATATTTCAGACGCTCGGCTGCTGACGCCACCGACTTCACCAGCACCACATCATACCAGTGTCATTACAGTGGCAGCACATGAGCAATGAGCAGGAACGTTCCTGGAACAGACAGCCGTCGTCACAGCAATTACACACCTGGCAATATGATGTATGGATATGCTATATAGTGGAAGCTTTTTCAACAAAGCAAAATAATGTACACAAAGTTGTCGCAAAGTAACGGGTGCATACCAATAAAACAATTAGGTTTTTGAGGCACAACAGCACTCCCTCTCTTCAGTATCTTTTTACTGAATAAAGTGATGCGCAATTCTGAGAAGATGTTATGGGGAAATAAAAAGAAAAAAGGAAGTGGCTGACCAGCGTTTCCTGGCAGGACAGTAATTTACCAACCAGCCCTGCGAGCAGTCTTCCACCTCACCAAACCAAATATTTCAAGGCCGACGGATGAATTTTATGTGTCACTTTTTGTAGCAGGCCGTAAAATTTAGAAGGAGCAACACAAAAAAAACAACATTGAGTCAGCTCACATAGAGAGAAAAATGACAAATTTACAAGGTGACAGCACATGAGATGGATTAAGTACAATATTTACACACTCAGTGAGTGTAAGTCGACTGTCCTGCTCGGCGGCGGCAGCAGCATCGCAGACAATCTCAAATGATCCACGAGCTTTAAAATAATAATAATAACAACAAAGTGACAAGATGGGGGGGAAAAAAAGCAGCGCACAGCTTCAGAGGGGAAACAGGTCTCCTGTTCCTAATGGCTGGCAATAGCTTTTCACACAAAGTAAGTGGTCTGTTTTGACTCAAACGCAGCAACTCACTCACTTTAGCACATTTGAGCTCCATTTGCAGCCTCACCTGCTTCCAGCAGCCTCCAACCACTCTGTGACACCACGCAGCCATTAGAGACGTGAGAGAGAGAGCAGGCCGAGCGAAATGTCTGACACGAACACTCGCAATGTTCATTTCGTTGTATTTACGCAGCAGTTTATGTAACGATCCCTCCATCAATTGCAGAGGGAGAAAGGAAGCTGGTTCACAGTGTTTTATTAGAGCTGCTTGTGGTCCTGTGTAATGTAAAGATTCGCCACAGGACAGATTTAAATACAAAACAATCTCAGCGGCTGAGAAAATTGCCCTCCAGGTAAAAACATCCACACATCACAGCATTAGACTTTGCTGATGTAGTCCTGTAGTTGACAATGTTCCTTTTACATTGAGCAGCTACGTGGCCTTTTGCAAGTGGCACAAATTTAATTCACATCAGGTTTGTCCAGATCAGAGGTTCTCAGAGTTTAGATGAGTGACGATTTAGGGAGCCAGCATATGATTGAGGACCACAGAGGAAAATCCATGAACTTGTTGGATTTGTGATTGGTCTCATAATGGCGTTTAACATTACATTTCTTGAGTATTAAATTCGCCTGTTGGCAGTTAAAGCAGATCACCTTATCTTTCCCCTGAGTCGATCCATCCACAAACCTCTTTTTCTCCAATAGTCACTCTTCTTTTAGCTCTGGTTTGGTCTTTACCAAACTCCTGAGGGAAACATCATATCTGGTCTGGTTCTGGTTTTATTCTGAATCTTTTTAACCCATGGGTCACCTTTTATATCTATTATTTAAATGTTTGACTTTGACCTATACAGTCCACAGTATCACAACCTTTCTTGAATCAAAGGTGATTGTGTGTTGAGTTGTTATTTGCACATGTAAATAAAGACTAAATATACAAATGTCTGTATTTACACCTGCAGAGTTAAAGGGCTCTAAAAGGCCAAAAGAAAGACAAAAGGACCAACACAAATAGAAGACATAACTCTTTTATCTGATTACACTTTAAACACTTACACAACATTTCCAATGCTGTACTTTTACCCCTAACAAGGATCTGAATACTTCCTCCACCACTGATAACAAACAATATATAAAGGAATATATAAAGGAAAGCAGCCTGGAAAGCAAGAGTCGGTGCCAAGTGTTTTGTGGGAACAGTCCATGTGGTTCTTGTTTTACATACAGTTGTGAAGTTTCAGTTTTTATTTTTTTATTATTGTTATTTTTTTTTGTCTTGACAGTGAGTGGATTTTCAGTAACCAGCTCAGACACCAGCCCCTCTGACATAATGGCACCATATGGTCAGACTGTTTTAATACCGAGTTGTCTTTAATTGTTCTTGAGGCTCTTTGCTTTTTAATCATCCATTTGAAGCAATTAGATTAAAAGCCTCTTTAATTCCAAAAAGGAAAAAAAAAAAAAACCCTGACACTTCATCAAGCGAGTCCTTTTTATCAGACGCTGATCAGAAGTCACATCAGGAAGCTGGCAAACACGCGCTGGTCTGCCACAGCTGATAAAGTTCGGAACTTCAAAATGACAATCACGATCTCGAGATGGATGTTTTCCCCTGAAGGTGAAGGAAACAGTGATTGTGTCTGTGCATGGATTTTGTTTCCTAATTTACTGTAGCATCAAAAGACAAACACAGCGAGAGAGAAAATAGAGCCTTATCCCATCTGAATCTTTCCACCTGTTCGGGCGCGACAAGCTCGAAATGTTACTCAAAACCAGAGCACTCAGCGGCTGTAACAGGATAAATGTTGTGTGACTTCACAAACGACTGACTTTATCAGAGGACACTTTTAGGTCCCTGCAAGGCCAGCAGCCATTTAATCCCTGCTAGGTGAAAGCTACTCCGAGTGCTTCTTTCAGAGGTTTGAAGCAAGAGAGAAAATCGCTATAAAATGTTTTCAGATGTTTTTACCCAACACACATTTGGCGGGAAGTGATCTGGAAGACGGAGCACGGAGATAATGTATAAACAGCACAAACTCCACCAAGATAACTGATTTCACAAAACGATGCAAAAAGCAATCGTAAACTTACATTTTGGTGTTCCATTTACTCGGTTTTCAATTGTGGCGCAGGCCATCAAATCAGTGTTCTGGGTGTATTAGAAACAAAGAGAGAAATACTGATCCCATTTTTTTTTTCACTCAGTATTAATGATCTTTCTGAGTCAGATAAGAGATGTCTGCAGCAAGTAAGAGACCAAAGAACCAAAAGAGAAAATAAAGATGGGAGGTAGAATTAATGTTTTATTGTCATATTAAAGTTATTACCTCCCGGAAAATATCTCACTCTAGGAAAAGTGGGAATTCTTGCCATGAATTGAAATAAATTTCAAATCCAGTGCAACTGTGAATAAGGAGTTAATTCTCATTTTTTTGATGCTCATTATTTGTGAGATTGGAAACCACTGTTCTTAATAAAACAACATAGTGGTCATATGTGGAATCTGTGACCAGTTTTACAGAATTATTTAGAGGATTGTTCTTGAGTGTTTTAAATGGAGGGTGAAAATATCAGCTTTTAAAACTATCCATGTGAAAAAGCATCCTTGTTTATCTTATTTTATCTTATGTACGTTTGGACAAGCATTTGACAAGAATTCCCAAAATATCCAAATTTCAAATCCCAGTATTCAACTCTATTTATAATTACAAGCCAGTTAGTTATTCAATATTTTTATTATTGTGAACAATATCATGAAAGACCAGAACAAATACTATTTTAGGTTGTCTCATAAATGTTTTCTACGGCAATACCAGAATGCAAAAATACTCTTTTATGAGTAAAAGTGTTACATTCAAGTTTTGACTCCAGCAAAGTATTATCAGCAAATTGTGTATTACTATTACACCTTTTAACTACTATATATTGGTATGAGACAGTTTATTTGGTGACTGTAGGATAGAAACTGATATATGTTTTCCTGGTAAAATCTAATCTAATTAATCTCTCAGTCTGAACAATAAGTTAAAAAAAAAAGTGCAATATTTTCCATCTAAAAAGTATCTAGAACATCACCGCCCTCATCCTCTCACTGTCACTGGACGAGATGAGAGGGCGGCTGCATCATTTTTCATGAGTGAAATCCGTCTCTGTCTCACCTCTGCATTGTGAAACAGCTGAGAAGAGGCAGAGCGGTGTGTTCAGGAGCACGGGAGGGAGGAAGGAAATGCAGTGCAGCGCAAGCAGTATGCCACAGGATAAATGATGAGCCCTGCCGATTCCTGACAGTGATCAGAGGCTTCAGGTCAGCGTCGGCCTGCCGCACGAGCAAATCAATGATCCTTTCAGACGCCAGCTCGAGTAATGAAGCTTCAGGTGGATACTTCACTGACTAAATCCTGTCCGAGTTCCCCACTTAAAAGACAATCCCCCGTGAGCCTGTCTGTGTTATAATTGACAGCATCAAAAGCAGCATTAGCCTTGGTGAGCTGAAATTTTGGAAATGGTGCACACACGGTTTCAGTCCTGTCCTCTCTCCCTCACTCTGATCGACAGTGAGTGATGCCCAAACCCCTGATGTCAACCATAAAACACTGCGTGTGAAACATTTTTATTGCTCATATATTTTTATGTAACATTTTTGAATCGTGACACTACAGTTCATTGTGCTGCTGATGACGGATCTGTGTAAAAGATGCTTCATATGGAGCCATTTTAAATTATTTTCCTTCTAATAAGGAAGTCTTATTGTAAACAAACACTTTTTTTTTTTTTTATCATTCAGCCAAAAGGCACTTTGTGTGTCCTTATGGTCTAATGAACATGTTAGATGGTGGCACATAAACAGCTGTATATGATTGATCAATTTTAAGGTTTCATTCTCTTCATTTTGTTTCCATTTTTTTCTTCATTCGATGTAAAATAAGCATCTTCACAACATGTTTGTGTTTTGTTCTATATTTTCCTCATCTTCTTCGTATTTTATTGTCGCTTGCATCCATTTGCATTAGAGGCCTGAGGTGTGCATGTGTTGAAAGAACAGGTGATACAGATGCATTAAAACATTTTTCCATAGCGCCTCTAGTGGTCAAAAAAACCACAAGGCACCTTTAAATGATATCCTTAATTGGCTGAAATTGAACCAGTTAAAAACACATCACAACAAACTAGATCCAAGAGACTGTTGTCGTCTTGGAAGTTATCACAGCAGCAATCGTTTTATCTTTCATCGCCATGATCGAGAGGTTAAAGAAGTTTTTTGATCAGTCTCACAAAAAGCCCTGCATGCCTTATTGTTGTGAGTACATTTACTAAAATACTGCACTTAAGCACAATGTTGAGGTAGTTTTCTTGTGTATTTCCGTTTCATGCCACTTTGTACCTACACTCGACAACACTTCAGTCAAATGTTGTACTTTTTACTCCCCTACATTTACCTGACAGCTGTGGCTACTTTTCAGATTTAGACTTTAAGTAATAAAAAACACATGCGCTTATAAAATGCAGTGTTAAAGATTAAACCAGTGATTCCCGTTTTGGTTTGTTACTCCCTATAAAAAAGTCACGTCTAGTCAGGGCCTCTTGCCACATTTCAGATGCGTAAGAGTTGTTAGCACTTCCCCCCCAAAGATGCATGTCTCCTCTAAATATCTCAGATGATTTGACATTCAAATAACTATTCAAGGCCCCACAGAAGTCAAATTATTCATTATTTCACAAAACTCATGGATTAAAGCTCAGTAAATGAATGGAGATTTGTGTGTCTTTTTTCTACCCCATTAATCACGTCATGACTCATGTTAAGAGTGGCCCTGACCAACAGGTTGGAAACCATCATTAACATCACATGGCTCATTTTTCTGCAGCACAGATACTTTTGATACTTACAGTACATTTTTCTAACAATACTTTGGCACTTTTACTTAAGTGGGATTTTGAATGCAGGACTTATAACGAAGTACTTTCTCATTAATGTATCGGTAAAGGATCTTAATGTTTCTTTGACCACTGGACTTGGTTAACAAGAAAGTGTGTGCATTTAATAAGGGTCGGCTCCATACCCATTAAGTCTAGCATGTAATAATACCTACATGTGTTAATTAACTTCAAACTCATTATGAATACAATCATCTGATGGATAACCTGAGGATAATGATGATCATGGCAGAGGAATTAGCCCAAAGCAATGGCTGATGATGACATTATTATGGAGGAACATATCTCAGGCGCACGGCAGAGCACTGCATCATCATTACTGCAATATGTTTAGCAGATTTGTGGTACAAGTAGGTTCAAATGAATGTGAACTGTGTGTGGAAGGATTGTGGAGTGAGTCGCTGTCAGGATATGTTTATTAAGAAGTCAGCTGTTGCATTTATGCATAAAAGTCAAACCGTTTAATAAAACCAGTAAAAGTGAAAAGGAAGCCTTAACCTCTAAATCATTACATCTAGATCCAGACAAACAACTTTAACTATATATATAATAAAATAAAGTGTGAGGTAAAGTGAAGAGAAGAGTAAGAGCCACTGAAGGCAGAAGCTCTTCATGCACAGAGATCTTGAAAAAGAAAAGGAGGCGCTGCAGCTATTGATGAGCGCTGATTTGCACCTCAAACACGTTTCAAGGCTTTGCCACAACATCTGGCGCTGTGAAGTTGATCTGCTGTTCTGTGGAGGAGCTGGAGAAATGGAAGCAGCCAGGCACTTCTGAAAGCGGGGTGAAAACACAATGCATTACACAAGAGCCTGCTGAGAGCAAACCCTCGTCACTGTCCAAGGTGCAGCAATTACATTGAGAGCTTCAGCTCAGGGAGGGGGAGAGGCTTTCCTCCGCCTGCGGCCGAAATGCTCTGAGAAACATAGCTCTTGTTTTAAGGGTGGAGGAGTAGGTCAGACCTTTTGTCAGGGCCGTTCACAATGCATTTAAACAGTCTGTGTGATGTTTCTCTTTTCAGATACGCTCCAGCACAGATCCTCTGACATCCCTGAGGGAAGCTGGCAATAATCACGTGCTCATGGATGCTGAGGTGCAGTCTGTCGTCGTCAGAGGTGAGGAGTAAGTAAAGGTATTTGTTGAAATCATGCACTTGAGTATTGCCATTCATGGACAACTGTTAGACTTTGCTTTTATTTAACTCTTAAAAATAGCTTTTGTCAAATAAATATCTAAAAAAAAAATCAACACGTCATAGAATTAGGGCTCAACTTTTAAGTTTGTTTTTATGTAAATGTAGCGCAGACTTTAACCACATTTTCCAGAGAATCACCAAGAAATGCCTCCACTGCTGTTGTGTGAATATGAGGAGTTGGAGATAAAGAGCTAGTGGCTCTAATTCTCCAGTCTGGTACCATTAAACCATTGCAGTAGAAGAGGGTGCAACAAGATGACATCATTTAAAAAGAGCCAGTCAAACTGTCACAATCTGATCCTCAGTTCCCCTTTTTTCAACCACATTGCTCTCAGCCCCCGTCTCCAGCCCTATATTCACTTCCCCACTGCCCTCAGGCTTTCCCTGCTTTCCCCCTCTACACACCTGGGCCCACTTCTCATCAGCCCTGCAGTTACCTGTCTGACTCCGCCCACTGCTCACCTGCACCTCATTCCCCAATCAACCTTCTCTTCCTGTTAACCTCCTTTGTTCTTTGCCAGATTGTTGAATTGTGCTACCATGTGCTTAATGTGTTGGCTCTTTAGGCTGTGCACTTGTATTCTGCTTATCTGTTTGCTTGTGTTGGACTGCCTGACCCTTGTCTGCCTCACTTACTACTGAGCCTACATTCTCCAGTTTCTCTGATTGTGATTTAGGGTTGTTGTTTTTTTGAGTTTCCACTCAGGGTTTTATAATGCACACATTGAAAATGCACAAAAAATGTAAACATACTTTATGAACAGCCTTGTTTTGGTTTGACAAGAGTTTTATAACATTTTATGACTTTCACTTGAGTAAAAACTTTTTACTATAGTATTGGTACTTAACTTTAACAACTCCAACCCTTGACTTGTTTTAGCTGGTGTTCCTGAGACAGGGCTGCTGCTTCCCATGATGCACATCGTTATTTCCATGAGTTCTACAACCTCTGTCTGCTCCTTCTGCCTCCTCAATTTTATATCTTGATCTCTTCATTCACCTACTCTTCGCTCTTTTGCCTATCTACTCTGTTAGGCTACTCTCTGTGCTAAGTTCATATCATTTTAGACCACACATTTGATTTACAAGTCGATCTCAGTGTGTAGGTGGCAGCCTCTGTTGATGACCTTTTGGCAGAGCTCCAAGTCAATTCTTCACCCAGACCTTATGTAACTTTGCTAAGTGTAAAAAGAGAAAACGATGATTTATGTTAACCATTTTTTTTTTTCAAATAAATGTCACAGATGCTAAAAAGCACTCAGTTGTGCCCAAATTACTTCTAATACTGTTGCTGGAAATTCAAGCTATGATGCACTGGCTACTTAGACTGCAGGTTGTTCAATAATATTGGTCAGAAACAAATTTGCAAATGTCGTCTAAAAAAGTCCCAAATTATAACTTTGGGAAACTCAGAGAGGTTTAAGGGTAAAAGGACAAATGAAATATGGTAGAAGTAACTTTTTTTTTTTTTTTACTGCTTCAGAGTTGAGGTCTGCATGGGAATAATAATGAGATGTGAGCCCAGCACGTAGCCTTATCTTTGTGACTCATTCCAGTCTGAGTCATGCCGCCAAATTTGAGAACCGAACGTGACCCAAATACAGCCGGACCCAACATTATATTTTAGTCAATCAGGGCTATTGTACAGAACAATCACAGGCTGTACAAGGTTATAATGTTACTGTAGCCATGTTTCCATCAACCTACTATATATATGTATGATGAAACGGCAAAATTTGAAGAAACTTTATTTGTAAAAAAAAAACAAAACTCTTGCATGAGGTGGTTTTTGCTTTTTTCAGGAAAGAGTTTATGCAGTTAAAGGGAGATGGAAACACTTTTTTGATAGTTTTGACATAACAAACATTTTAACTAACATCTTCTCCTTGTTCCTTGCTTCTGCTTTTGAAAAATTCCTAAAGAGCTCTCTGCAGTTTTCTCTTGTTGAAGGTCAAGGTGACTGGTTTTGTTTCTTCATCTTCTATGAGGTGTATTGGCAGATGGCAAACAACCTCTACAGCTATGCGTAATGTAGCTTATACAGCCAACTTCTAATGAAACTATGCTATGTAAAGCCTAGTTTACCAGTCGATGGAAATGCACCTAAATTGCATTTTCTTTTTTGTGACATTTCAAAAGTTCACCTGACAATTAGATGCAAACATAAAAGGGAGAATGCGTAGTTATATCTTAGTCATTTACATTTGAAAATAACATCTGCCAATAAATAATTGGCAGATGTGTAGCTGCAAAAGAGAGGCCATGAAGAAGCAGTCTCAAGCTACTGTAGGTTTCCATCAGAATATAAAGCAATTTTTTACTAATTTTATAGAAAACCAGCTAAAGAAAACACAAATAAATGCATATTTCCATCTACTGTTAAGCAATTATTAGGAGTTGGTTCATTGAGATAAACTGTAGGTGGCACCAACTCGCCAGTCAGGTGCAATTAGACAAGATGACTTAATTGAATGACTTTGACTTAATGGCATGATGCATAAAAAGCATTATATGCAAATTAGTTTCATGTATTAATTTGATGAGTGTTACAGTCTCATCACTCCACACAGACATGATGTGTTAGTCTCCTCAGTGGAGCAGACGCTTGAGGCCATATAAGCAAAGTATAAAAACTTTTTGAGACTTTTTTTTTTTTTTTTTTTTTTTTTTGCAAATGCTCTTACGGTCAGTGAGGGTGATTTATCCCTCACACACATACACAGCGTATGAGGAAAACGGTAAAAAGGCATTGCATCGCACAGTTTATAAGGGGCATGAGAAAAGATTGGGTCATATTTCTTCCAGAAAATGTCAAGCTGCAGATTTCCAGAAAGATCAGTTTCAGCTCTCCCAGAGACAAGAAAGGACTAATCTGATTTATCACATAATGTATTCCTAAAGTATTCATCCCTCTGGGCTGCATAGTAGGTGGGCTCCGGAGTGCTAATTGTCCTTATCAGACACGAAAAGTTATTTGCTCTAATCATGTAATAATGGCATAATTTCACGAGAATTACCATATGCAATGAATGTCTTTGATTAATGATTGGCTTCAGACTTGTGTGTATCCAAAAAAGCATGTTTCTAAATGGGGATAATTTATGCAGATATTTCTAGAGAACATTAGAAAATCTGAACCCAGCGTTTTCGCCTTATGTATCCCCTCAGTCAGATGAACCGGAGTAGCCCTTCATCGACAACCATCATGTCACAGATGTGTTCATTTTAATTGATTTGAACTGTGTTTCAATTTTTTTTGTCACACAATTGAACCGTCAGTGTTTCGGCCACCATTCAGATCGGCTGAAGCTGGACACATCAACCATTTATCCATAACTTTTAGCTGAATATTTCAACTATTCATCAAATAACGTTTCTGCTTTAATCATGTATCCATCACTTTTAGTTATATATTTTAACTACGTGTTTATCAGTTTGGAAGAGTTTTAACTGCCAACCATTACTTTAACAGTAGCAACATTACATATATTAACCATTTATCCATCACTTTCAGCTATTTTCAACCTCCTGTTTTAACCATTTATCCATAATTTTTTATCTGTTTTGACTCTTCACAACTTGCTTTTAGATTTGTATGTTTTACACATTTATTTTTAACTATTTAAACTGTTTATGTTTGATTAACAGCTTCAATCTTTTTGTCTTTTTTTGAATCTACTTTGGTCAAAACAGTCACATCCAAATCATATTTATTACTATCTATATATGCTCAACTGTCATAATGTGTGCCCCCACCTTCACACATACAGAGGTGAAGTTGGGTTTATGTGGAGAGTGTGGATTCACCTGCCTGCACAAAGCAGAGCTGTTCTTTAAGATGATCCCAGTAAACTTAATGCTGCTTATTGTGATTGCACAGGAAAGCCGCAACAATACTAATACAGTACAGTTATTGTGCTTTACAGCAAAATTGAGCCCTTTTTAAGGAAGAAAAAAAAATCTTCAGTCTTGGAGCTGTCTTAATCTGCAAGCTTGGACAAAAGGAACAAAAAAGGGTGCCGGTGCTGACGAAGGATTTTCTTCTCACAGATAGGTGAGAAATGTTCCAATAATGCAGCAGCTGTGATTAGCGAGACGTTTGTTGGGTCTCTGCAATGCTATCAGTCTTGCTAAAGTCGAGACAAAGATCCGATATTGTACTCACATGGGACCTCTGGAGGGGGAAAACACAACAAATGCTGTAAGCTTTTATAGGGTAGGAGTGTGCGTGTGTGTGCATTGAAGTGTGAGTGTGTGTGAGTGTGTTTGTTGTAAACTTGTTTATGGGAAGTGGAGTTATACCTCGCTGTCCAATAACATCTAACCCTCTGTTTTTCATAGAGTCTGATGGCTGCTCACAATGACTTTTCTGGGCTTCTTTTTTTTTTCCCACAGGCTTTTGCTTTTTTTAAAAAAATGTGCCTGAGCCCGTGTGACCTTCAGTATGTAAAAATACACATGGCAAGCAAAGCCTTCTACACATCTCCTTGAACTCCTTGCATTTTTCAGTACAGCTTTCAGAGGTTTGGAGTGATAGTTTATCTATGAACTGTGATCTGGCATTTCCAAAACATTATTGTGATTGAAGGCAGAATAATGAAAGGTCAACATCTGAAACCTTTACAGGCCTTCAGTGAGCGGTCCAGTTGGACAGATGATGCATGTTGTTAACCAGCCTTAACAACTGCTTGTATCATTCATAAGGAGGATGACATGTTTACTGTTGCCGTCCTTTTTATTTTTATGGCCTGTGATGAGTTTACAGTCCAGTGTATCAACGTAATTACAAGGCTGAGATTGACGGCCATGAGCGGAAAGGGGCTGTCTTCTAGAAATATTCATCTTTACAACCCTCTTTTTTGCAGTATGATCATTCCAGGCAAGCTACAGTCGATGCATCACCACTGGACTCAGTCTTGATTTGCATCCTTTCTTCCATCACTGATGAGATCCATCCCATCAGGCAGCTTTTCAACCTCTGAATTAATACATCCTCTGCAATGCCTCCTGTCAGCAGGTTCACATCATCTGACTCAGGGGTAGTGGTTGTGCAGTCTGCCAGACAGCCTCGCTATAATCATCATCATTCTGCCGGGGAGAACTTTTTCTCCAAATGTGTTTAGGAAATTAGTTTGTTAATCTAATAAACGGCATTTACTGTCTAAACAAGAACAAATTTCCCATTCTAATATAGAGAAAAAGCACCTTTAAGAAGAGCCTACGGCCGTGCTCGCGGCTCTGTGAGGCTGTACTCAGACACAGCAGCGCTTTGAGTTAAATGGTAACACCGGCATGCTCGATGACGACGTTAAGACTCTGATGTTATAACGATTACCACGTTAACCATCATGGCAAATTTGTTGGTGAGCCTATATTTGTTAATTAGCACTGAAAACAAAATACACCTGAGGCTCATGCGTGTCATTAGTTTGGCAGGTATGATGTGAAGATGGAGCTATATGGAAAGTTTTGGGGATCATCAAAGTTATTACAATACATCCTCAGGGGAGCGCGAATGTGTGTGCCACATTTCACTCAAAGGTGTTTCAATAAAAACACATATTGTCATTGCCAGGACCCACGTCATTAGTGTGGGTAAAACAAAAAGTGGATGAGAAAGTAGCAGCAACATAATTATAGTCAATAAAAAGTAGAAGGCTGTGGTGAAGCTGTTCCCTCAGGTGCATTATTATGTATACAAATGTATAATAATGAGAAATTGTTGCAAACACCAATTATTTCTTTAATAGAATTATTTTGTCCACATTCATAGATTAATATTTTAAACCGCTGACTGAGCAGTGAACTCAGCTACTATTAGTGTTTGAATCTATTATTTGTGAGACTGTTATTCTTAACGTGGTGGAGATGTCTGGAGTCAGGTAGAACATTTACATTACTCCTTCCGGTATAAGTGCCAACGCCCAACGGTCTTGACACCATTGCAATCTGATTTGTCCTGGTAAGTAAAGATGCTCCATTGGAAACTGTTCGCTCTTCATAATTAACCATTCTCTGCTTCTAGCGGCTGCACGTGGGTTACTCTGAAAAAGCAAGCGTTCAGTCTCTTTTGAAGAAAAGCAGGCCTTGATCCCCTCCCTCCCCTCCACGCTCACATAATTAACCCTGTTTCAATGTAACCTTTTATTTCTACAATTCTTGAAAAAAGATGTTTCAAAGCAGGTGCTTTCTTTAAGGGCGCCGACATGAGAGGTTTTACCGGTGGTGTGGCTGCACTTCCTGTACAGTCCTCATGAATACAAATGCTGTAAGTGCTGTTTTCAGCTGTTGCTTAATTAAACTGTAGCGTTTGACACAGCTCACAGCAGTGTCCTCGTAGACTCATATGAGTATTGTGTGGTCATCCCTGCATTAAAATCAACTTTTCTCTTACCTGAAAATGAAGGTTCTGTAGAACCATAATCACAACCATGTTGAAAATTCACACTTCACAGTTCCAGGAGCTGATTTCATCCTACTTGCTCTATTAGCATCCATAGCTTTGCATGCATTGCTCTTGATGATGTGTGATTGTTTATTACTAACATAACACAATGCGAGATTTACACTGATGGACATCACTTAGACAATGACTTTGGAAAAGCTGCAATGTAATACTTGGAAACAATTGGGTGTTTGAACTACTTTTTGTGGTCCATGCAAAAGAAAAAAATCTACATGAGGACAATCTAACACTATGCCTTTTGCACCACAATATAATTCACATGCAACTGTCAGTATTATACTATCATCATCAACCATTAACATTGTCGGGAAGAGGGAATATTTTTATTGTGGGTAGCATTGTAGTAAATCCTAGAGTATCTGAGAATCAGTAATGGGATGCCAGAGTATCCCAGCTCACATCAGGGTTGCCTTTGATTTGAACCTTAGTATGGCTGATCTGAATCATTCCTGCCTCTGGATAACAGCCACAGCTACATGCTAAGCTGAGCTATCTGAAGGAGGAATAGTCTACCTATTCTTTCACGTCATATATACTGTATGTGATCTTTTAAGTGCTTCCACTTCCACTTTGTGAAGTGCCACATCAATTCCTTTATGTACTGACACCTCAACTGTTCCCATTCAAATCCAAGCTCCAGCTGTTTCAGTGTTTTTAACAGTAATGTTGACAACAGTTTTAAACTTTAGAACAAACTTTCTCTCCAGCTGTATATGTATGAGAACTGGCTTGTATATGTCGCTTGGTTAATTGTAATGTAAGTCAGGTTTGCTAACCCCCAGCCTTATATTATAATGATACATGAAATCATTAAACAGAAGACGCAGTTGGGCTTTGTGCCAGCTAATCTACACACTGTTAGGAAGGAAGTCATTTCATTCGGTTACATAGCTCTTTACAATGATGTGATCAGCCATGATGGGAGAAAATCACGATGTGATTCCAAACGTACAGATTTGAGATTTGACTGCTGCTGTTATAAACCTAAATACCTTTTCTAAATCTAAATAGATGTAAATAATTTAATATTTTCATTTCGATAAATAGATCTAAATACATTTCCAGCATCTGTTTTTAATCGCATCATTGTTTTTTTAGACTGGACCGTAGCTTTGAAGACCGTCTCCAAAAATGCACCTGTGCTACGTCCCTCTGTGTTGCAGCAGACTAAATGTTGAGGAGAGAAATATCCTTGATACTTGATGCCATAAACACAAGGTAAGTGCTCCCGCTGCATATAAATAGCATCATTTCATGCCAACCATCATTACACACCAGCATCATTAAACACTGCCTCAGTCAATCAGACCTCGGCAGAGAGCCTCTGGCCAGGGTTCGTAATGCCACAGCAGTTATACTCTCAAGCCCGCAGCTGTCTGGGCTCTAGTGCTGGATATTTTTGTCCTTGCGTGGCCATAATATAGTTTTATAGATATTAAAAAGACAACTGGACAATGTTTATTTTGTCCTACATCATTATGTTCAAAGGTTATAACTTATCGGCGTGATGAAAAGTATCCAGCTCGGAAAATGATTCTTTCTGAGATGAAACATCCGTCTTGAAAAAGCTCACATCTCTAACAGAAAATCTGGTGTCAGAGTGAGTCACCTATTGACTGTAGGTCTTGTCAGGATAGAAACATAATATTTCGCAACGATAACCAACATCTCAGATTTATCACTGTAAATCCTTAGTAATTTTTTAAATGGACACCATTGCTTTCAGAGCAGAGCTGCTAATGTTGCCCTAAACTCTCACAGCATTTATCCACACAGGGAGATAATACAACACAGTGGACTGACTTACATGCAACTTACATAACCCGTGTAGGTTAGTTACTAAATTATATGCACCTCATTGGCTTTGAAAGTAATGCTGATGTATGTATCAGCTAGTTGGCTTATGATTGTTGCTTTTGCTTTTCATTCGCAAATTAATATAATGTGTTTTTTTGGTTTTGGAAAGACTTAAAAACACATCATTCTCCAAGCTCTTGAAATGTAGTATTGTGTAATGTGAGTATTATAAACTACATGCACAGAAATCCAAAACTTGAGCCTAATAATGGTACTTTGCTATAATATGACTCAACAATAGCTGTTTTATGGGAGGGATTTAGCGAACAGTCAACTTAATATAAAATACACTACACCACTTTATTCTTTTCATAACTCATAGTGTTGCTTGTTAGAGTGTTTGTTTTTTGAGCTCAGTGATACGTTGAGTAAAGCGTATCAAGACAACTGTAAACTCCTCAAACAGAGAACGTCAGGCTGTTTGAGTCTCTGTATTGCAATCCTCCGAAAAATCTAAGATTAAGCACTGCAGCTTGATGTGCTTCCACTGTGAGAGGTTATGTGATTGCATTTCACTCTCCAATGAATTGGACATTTTCCTTTACCATTACTCAAACCGTGGCAGATGGGAAGTGAAGTCATCAGCATGCGACGCCTGTAACGCCTGAACTCGGTTGATGTATTCTGAGGCGGGATTTTGCTTTAATCGGACCTAATGGAAACAGATGTTGTGTTCCATGGGACATGGCATCTCAAGCACAGCACGCTGGCTGCCAGGCGCCTGGTTCACGAGAGACATCTTGCTGCTTCTCATCTCCACACTCGCTTCACATCAGAAATAATCTTTCGGGAACAATGGCGGAAATAACATCCCTGCTCGCTAACTGAGGCAAAGTGCAAAACAAGAAAGCATCCTCAAATATATCACACACACACACACAGAAATCCATGCAGAGGTTTCATGTTTCTATTTCCCTGCTCTGTACATGCAAGAACACACAAAGAAAGAACCAAATTGCCTTTCTCAATAGCCCAACCATAGCTGCACACAAAATTACCTCTGAAAGGCCAGGGGAGAGGCAAAACAATTTCCTGACAAGTGCAAAAACAGTGGGTGCAAAAGCGGGGGTTGAGAGACAAAGAATATTATTATGCATAGCCCGTATGTTGTCTAGGAAACTCTAATTGGAAGTAATTTTGCACTCAGTTCTAATAAAGCTAATGGAAGCAGAGGTATCATATCATGGTCTGGCACATTTCTCTTTTTATTAGCTTGACTCTGTGGAAGCAGGGTGTGTCTTTGTTGCCTATTCACTGGCTGCGCTTTCAGCAAATGTGCAACCCTGAAAAGGCTCCTATAGCAGCAGCAGCAGCAGCGGAAGACAGGATGGAGGAGTCACGACTGACCGAAGACGGTGCCATCACACTGATGACATCCCGACTCTGTCACGAATCATAAAGGAGGCAGGAACGGCAAGATGGAATCCATTATCCCCTCCTCTCCACTCCAAATGAGGCATCAGCAAGCACTCAGAGCTCTCCTCAATGCCTCGTGAAGACATCTCACAATCAATGGGCCTTAATCATGTCCATTTTCACTCTTCTTTTCCCCCCCTCAATAAAAAGGAGAAAATGTCCCAAGCTCAATCGAGGCTAATAACGTCGGAAAGGGAGCAGGATGTTGACGCGGGTGAGCGAGCGGCATTTAGGGAAGAGTGAGAGAAGTGAAGGGTCATGAGTTCATCATACTGCAATCATCCACAATGTTATCATTAGAGCAGTGTCTGTACGAGCCCTGCACACGCTGGAGGTTAATTGATTTTTTTGGACATTGGGGCAGAAGGCCTCCACAAATATCGAACATCCACAGCCCTGACATATATTATAAAGTCTTCACTGCCGACATGTTAGCCGTAATAATTGCCAGTGCACATCCAGCAGTCAAGGAGCAACATTATCATTAATTTGGAGTCCGCTCTTGTTTTAGATCTAGTTTGGTCAACTCTGAGAAAATGATCCACCTGATGCTGGAATCAGGGATGATGAGAAAGGTGAGATTGAAATAGAGCCCAAAAGAAACTGGATTTCTGGAGCCAGTATCGATATTTGAGAGTTTAAAAAAAAATGCAATTGGCCAATATTAATTTTTCATCATA
This sequence comes from Holacanthus passer, assembly GCA_025331565.1. Lineage (NCBI taxonomy): Eukaryota > Metazoa > Chordata > Actinopteri > Pomacanthidae > Holacanthus > Holacanthus passer. The sequence continues at coordinate 7,946,033 of JAFREQ010000009.1, read as the reverse complement.
CACAAATTTTGCTCAACATTTTTGAACAAAGCCCATCTTTCTGTTTTCCCTCGCTTCCAGTATCGTATCTGTTTGCTTGCTCTCATCTAAATCTGCAAGAAAATAAGTAAGCTTATTTCCCAAAACAGTCAAATGATTCCTTTAAAGAGTTGTGACCAAGATGTGTACTGGATTCATTTCGATACCACAGTTTCTAACTGTTCATTTAGCAGCTAATTATTGATTTGAGGTCATGAATTTGCAGCGTGGAATTCACTTAGTTTGAGAGACAGAGGAAGAAACAGTGAGTAGTCTTAAAAAATATCACACCAACACAATGAGCCTATTTCCCAAAATGTCAAACTATTCCTCAAGAGTAGGTGTGAACACATCCTTTTATCCTCATCTGATGAGGCTCAGAAAAAGGGGGAGCCTTGTTTTCAGCCCCTTTAAAGTTGCTGCACCAAAGTGTTGCACCAGGCGAAGGAGAGATGAATTGCATGTAGGCGGCATCTTCCATATGCCTGCCTGCCTCCCACAAGACAAAATGCAATCTGTCTTCTCAAGGTAGGGGCCTCTCCCGCGGTGATGGAGCACCGCGAGGAGCTCCATGAATGCAGAAATTGCATGACAAACTTATTCTGAATAGCTATTTACAGGCGACTGCTTGGTCCATCTTTCAATCCACGAAAGCCCCCTCCAACCTTTCTCCATGTTTCTCTTTTTCTTCAAACACTTGTGAATAAAATATAAAGACACCTCTAGAGGGGTTACAGAGGAAGCAAAGTTTGGACTCCTTTGGGGAGCTGTGTGGAGAGATTGAGATGGCTCACGAGATACCTTCGTCTTATCAGAGCAGATCTTATCAGTGGAAGAGGGATCTCTTTTCCCACTGGATGCCAAAGTCAGTGTGAAGGTTGTTGCTTGGAGCTGAGTGGATATTAGTGGACGCGCTCTTTGTCGAAAACAAAATCACAATGGAATTCGCTCCCAGTTTTCAGACGTTGTTGTGCGATAAGAAAATGAAAATAACACTGGTGTCAGCGGTGTCAAAAATGAATTCAGATCTATACAAAAGCTCCAACGAGTCAAAGAAATCTCCAAACATTCGGCGACATTGAAGGGACAAAAATCCAAGGTCATCTCAGATCTGGTCGTAAATGCTTCTCCAAGAATGTGTCCCATTCTGAAAAGCAATTTAAATGGCGTGACACAAAACGCCACTCGAGCATTAGCGCTGGTATTCATGCAAACAGAATATATTTCCTACCTCCCACTTACATTTTCAAGTCGTGGGAATGAATGAATGAATCCTCTTGATGCTTTCTCCTTTTGATCCCTAAACTCTTTGTTACCCCCTGTTAAATTATTCATGTCGAGAAGATGCTGTGATTCTGTGTCACATGTTATCTCGTCTTCTATCGCTTCTTTGGGTAATTACAGCGAGGGCAGACGATTGGTTGAAGACACGCTGATAAGTCCCATAAACTAAAGCATGTCTGCAAAAACAGGAATCATTTGCCACACTGAAGCTACCTTTCTATCTTTCTTGCTTTCTTACCTTTCACACAGCACATGGCTTAGTCCCTGAAATGTAAAAAAAAAAAATACCCAAGAGGGTGCTGTCTGCACTTGTCTACACTTTGTAGCTTGTAGTTCCACCACTATAGTGCCAATAATGACAGTGAAAAACTCCCTCTTGGGGATTTTTGCTTTGAAATTGCCTGCCATTCTCTTGCCATTCCTCACAGAAATCACCTGCTCTGTATGTGAAGGACATAGTCAGACTGGCCTTGGCTACTGTTGTGCCCCGTTTTCATCCAAGGCCAGATTAGATTAGAAGTATGGGACATGGCTGCCTGTAGTCGTCCATAGGCTGATGGCTGTACAGAGGTGGATGCAGAACATTAGAGCTGCAGCTTGATGACTTTATAAGGCACTTTGATGTTTTGAACCAGAACAGGCCATGAGGGTTAGATCTTGGTGAGTCTACTTTAAAGTGAATGAAGGAATCGCAGGGCTTATCCTCTAGTGAACAAACAGCAGTGGTGGAGTAAGCATTCAGATCTTTACACAAGTAAAAGTAGCAATACCACAATAGCTAAATGTACTTCTAGTACAGAATAGTATTACATTACATTATATTACACTGGCTTTATGTCAGACTACTCCATGATGCACAATGAAAGTATTCATTGTGCACAATGAAAGTATTCATTGTGCATAAAATTTGTTCCTGTAGGTGTTTTATATTATAACACTGATGAATTAATGTATCATCAACCTAATATTGTCATGGTTTATCAATGTGGAGTTACTCTAACTACTGTATCCACTGCTGGGAAGTTTAATTGCAAAACAATGCATTAAATGACATAAAATTGATTTTATGTCTTATATGTAAAATCTCTCTAATCTGTGAAAGCTGTTAAATGTAGTGAAGTAAAAAGAACGGTTTTCTTCCTCTGAAATGTTGTGCAGTACAAATACAAATGGAGCATAAAACAGAAATATCTAAGTCAAGTGCAAATACCTGCATATGCATACTGCATATGTGCAATACTTGAGTACATGTACTTAGTTACATTTCACCACTGGTTGTTGTTGTTCGGTGAGCAAAAGTAGCAATACTGCAATGTCAAAATAGTCCAGTACAAGTACAATAAAATATATATCAGCACACAAGTTAAAGTATTATGCAGAATAGCACTTTGCATTAACATGCACATGGGTTTTTAATCAATTACAGTTACAATTCAGTAACTGCTCATTAAATGAACAGTCAGGAAATCACATGGTTTATTTGACAAGATCGTCATCTTGTGAACTTTCAGCCTCCAGATGTAAAAGTGAGCTGTGATAACGCTGCATCCCTTAAAACTGTGGGAAAGGCTGCAAGACATGCTTCAAGTGTAAAGAGTGCTAAACATAGAGGTTGTTAAAAGGAGACCATCATCATTAGGCAATTCTCTTTGAATTAGCTGAAGGCCTGAGAGAGAGAAACACACAGGGAGAAGTTTAATTTGTGCAAGCTGAACTTTTCCTGGCTCTAATAAATGGGGAAAACACGCTGGTTCCAAACAGTAGTTTTAATGTGGTGTTCATGGAGCAGATTCATGCTTCAAACCACATAATACATGTGTTCTACTAGAATAAGATGATAAGTGGTGTCAAGCTGTAGTCAAGTTGTTTGTTTGCGTGGGAGCGTTTGAAATTGTAAAAGCCGAGGACAGCTGCATTTCTGGCACAAATATTTCAATACACAAACATATCATTTGAGATACAGTACATCCACTTCAGAGGCTCACACGCTGGCCTCCGAGAGAGATGATTTATTTAACTTTCTTTGCCTTTATTTTATGCTGTCTTGGTCCGTAACATCAAAACAGCAGCAAAACAGAACGGTGGCGAGCGTCTGAATAACTGATACCATGACCTGGTTTTGTAATGAGCTGCTTAACAACATGAATGTTTAAAATGATCAATATTGCCAACTGGCCCAGTGAGGCTGCAACTCCATTCCACAAACCCTGGGTCAAATATCAAGAGTCAAATGAGGAGCTTGTACTGTAAATGAATTCCTCTCCCTGTGCAGACCTGCTGGAGAGTGATAAACTGGAGGAGCAGGCACACACACACACACACACACGGGGGCCTAGCAGGGTTGTCAAGGAGCTACCATCCTCTCTTCAGACCACCGGAGGCAAATCTAAGCCTGCCTGGATCCCACTCGGTTCCCACCAGATAGCGCGGAGCGAGATGCAGCTCTCCACCCCGTAGCCATGCAAGTGCGAACATGCAGTGGAGCGAATGCTCAATTTAGGGGGAAGAGGATGAAAGAGGGAATTCTGCGCTGGAACTGGGGCTGGTGGGAGATTGCGAGGGGGATTTTTATTGATGCCCTGGGTGACTTTTTATGCACACGAGCAATAACCACCAAAGAGTATAACAGCTCCAGTGAGACTTACCAACAAACCCAAGTCGCAGCCAGAGAGCTGTAATGACTTCTGGTCATGGAAGGCTGCAGCTTCCTTTTGTTTTGCACATGGTGGGTGTCAGCAGGTGTTTTACACACTCTGGTGAATAGACATGGTGCAAGAGGAAAAACTGATTCATCACCAGAGAACTGTCTACATGCTCAGGTGCTCCTACTCGTTCTCTGGCTTACTCAGCATATTGATTTAAGACAGTATAAACAGCCACCTGCAGCGAACGCTTGAGACTGATACAGTCCCAAAGAGCAAGAAATGGATCATTTGAAAGATGTGGATGTGGAGGAGGGAGGCTGAGAGCTGCTGTTTGGTTAAATATGAAGATTATAAGGCAGTGAAATTGGTCATCAACACGCTTACACACACAAGAGACGCTCAAGTGTGTGTAATCTGTACATGTAAGAAAGACATTGAAATCAAATGAGGGTGCTCTGAGCAGTTGGGAAAACCCATTCAGGTGAACTAGGAGCAATCAGCACCTGCTCACATTTCCCTCATTTAACGGTGATATATTGGGTGAAACCATCATGATGAGCTGTTGATCCCAGACAGGGGAGGGTTTAGTTGTTTACATTGTTTATTCGGTGTAATAAATGTGCCACCCCCCGATTCCAGATCAATTAAAATGGCCCAACTGTGTTGAAAAGCTGCAGTTAGATATGAGACGGATGCCAACACATTTCACATTAAGTGTTTTTCTGGCCTTAACCAAAAGCCAGACACGAGATGCAATAAAGGGAGCAGACGGGCATCACATCCACTATCAGCTCATTTCATGCCTTCGCGAGAGACTGAGCAATCCCACCTGACGGCTTCTGGACAACAAGCCTTTTGAGATGAGCCTTGCATTTTGTGCAGCATGGCAAAACAGTAATTGCCCTCCTTGTCAGGCTGTGTCATTAAGTCAGGCGAAGTGAAACACGCCATCCGGTTGAAGCGATAGGACACACAAGACAGGCTGCTCGGCCCGGCGGAGACCCGCACTGAATGCCAAATAATTCAGCTGTTTACAAAGTGGTGGGATGGTTGAGAGCACCTGTGTGAGTGTAGTGGAACTGAGAGGTGGCTTGGTCAGGTTGATTATATTGAGATGCTGGCAAATCAATGTGACGTGGAAAAATACCCCCCTACGGATGATATGGACACAGAGCACTGAGAAAATACACAGCTATTCAAATGCTTTAACCCGACTACTGTTTTAATGTTAATGATAAACAGTGTGTTACAGGGGTTCATGAGCTCATAGTGGTCTGTGTTGCAGGGGGTCAACATTCTCAAATATATGTAATAACCCTCAGACGGTGATTCTCTAATTCATCTGACTCTGCAGTTGCCCTCAGCTCTGCAGTGTTTGAACATCTTTCAGCTCAGTGTTTGGGGTTTCTGGCCCACAGCTTTACTGCTTTGGCTCAGTCTTTCTGCTCTCATCAAATTTGTTTCCAGCTGCAGCTGTTTGCAGCGAAAAAGCTCGAGAAAGCCGCCGTTTGCTCACTGCTCGAGACCAAATAGACAAAGTTAGTAACTAGCCAGTGATATTTCCTTCAGTAGTTGGTAAAGACCAAAACCAGAGCTAAAATCAGTCAATATTGCAAACACCACTCCAAATGAATGTTCGTGTTGCTCAGCATTTGCTGGATGTGTCCAGTGGTCAAAAGTCAGAAACTGCAGGTTTACAATCAGACATATCCTAATGTAATTATTTTTCACTCACCCAGTGAAACATCTGGATATGGATTGCCACAAAATTTTGTACACATTCATGGTTCCCAGAGGACAAGTCTCAATGACTTCAGTGATCCTCGGACTTAACCTTTAGCACCATCATCAGGTCAAAAACTATATTTTTCCAATACTCATTATATAATACTAATGGCACTTCTCATCAGCCTCAGCTGTGCTTTTGTGTTTATTGCTAATTACAAAAGGTGCATTTAGCTCAAAGCACCACTGTGCTTAAGTACAGCTTCACAGAGCTACTAGTATTACCGGAGACCATTAGTGTTGTTAGTACAAACCAGATGCTAAAGTCAAGGATAAGTTCTGTATTTAACTTCAATTACCATGACGAGTTTAACTTAAGTTTGTGTGTTTCAGAAATATGAACAAAAGCAATGAAACTTTTCATCAAATTAATAAAGGCAGAAAATATTTTAATAAAATGCAACACAGTACAAATCAATAGTCAACATAACGCTCCACATGCAGATACAGCTGAACTAATCCAGATTGTTCACATATGGAGAGGATCACAAAAAAAACATAAAACCTCAAAATAACTTTTTTTCAAATAAGAAATTAAAGGTTTAATACATAGGACTTTTAAACATGTTATTAGGACAAACCATGGGCATCGCAAGCAGCCTCCATTTCTTCAAGACAGTGCAAAAGGGGTATTCTTTTGAAAATGGGCATGACTCCTGGCATAAGGGAACTGTAACTTCACACTCAAAGGGATTAATGATATTGAGCTAAACCTGAAGCTCCTCATCAGTGTTCCACTGCTTGCATTGTTACCTGTCACCAGTGAGAGAGTTTGAAACGCTTAAAGACAGCTTCTGTGGGTCTACATGAGGCTGTTCAAGAAAAATAACTTACTGAGAAATGTAAATAAGACTGGATGGTGTCGAAAAGATTTAAGTTGACAACACGAGACAAATCAAAGTATGCTCCTTTATGACCACAAACTGCCTTCACACATGTGCCACATAGTGACAAATAATGCTGGAAAACAGTCAGCCGTGTATATGAACACTGTTACTGTACTCGCATTTGATTTATGTAGAGACACAGATTAATTCTGATGAGATGTTCCTGGCCACGGAGGACTGTATTAGGGGGTAGTGTGTATGATGAAGAACAGGAGGCCACATGTCAAACTCAACTCAGATGCACCAAATATGGAAACAGTGGATGAACGAGCGGGTGGATGGATGGATAATCGAACAGATGGGGGTTGGGTAATGTTTCATGCAGCCGACCGTCGTCGAATGACAAACGCTCCCCTCTGCAGCTGTCCCAAGTAGATCCTCATCTTTGTACTGTCGCTTGTCTTTCTCACCCAAATCTGGAGAACAAAGACAGAAACAATACCTCTCAGTATAGCTATTTAGAAACAATGCATCTCAATATAAAGCACCGTTATCAACTACAAACCCAGTTTGTAAGAAGACCGTTAAAGTGCATTCTCAATACCACGTTTGACTAAAAATCCAAAATGTTCCAGAAATAAATTCACATGGAAACATAAGCTTTCCCTTTCCACTGATAATTACTTCTTAATAATAGTCTTCTTTTGATCAGAGTGCGAAATTAGAGCTTGTTACTAGTCAAACACAACACAAATCTGTAGAGCTCTCCACTGCACAACTAACATTTAAAAATGATAAGACTGGTGTCATTCTGTAATTTACTTTTCGTCCACAAATCCCATCAAAAGACCAAAACTGACAGTCAGTGGCTCTGGACCCAGGCATATTTGTTTCTACTGAATTCATTATTCTTTAAAAAATGAATCACAAATGCTTAGTTACATCAGTAATTTGCAAAAACTGGGCACTATATTTATTAGCAAATGCCACTCAAACAGGAACAAATCATGTATTTACTGGAGACCGGTTTGGTGCTCTGATTAGTATTTATAGGAGCATGGTGGTGTGTGTGGTATTGAGTCAAAATAAAGCAGAGTGTGTTCATAATAATGAAGGAACACACCACCCAGTGCAACAGCGTGGCTCACTGATGTGTTTTTAATGGTTTTTGGACAACAAAAGGAGCTCTATGACACAGAGGAATAAAATAAATCAAGCTTTTAATGGGACTTGTTGACAATAAAGGCAAATATAGAATATCACCATTATCATCTTTACAGTAAACCCAGTTCAAAATGTGAGAGGAGTGCTAAAGCTCACCTCATTGGTTCCCACTGAGCTTATGACACAGCTAATCTTTGTGTTGTCCTTTGACTCCAGGTAGATGGCCTGGCTCTTGTGGTACCTGTTGGCATAAAGACACAACACAAACAGCATTCATCCGGCGTTCAAGGTGAGAAATGAGGGATAGGCATAAACGCAGACAGGAGAGGTGTTCATCATCCATAATTTTACCCAGCTGAATTAACCACATTCCTCCCGAGATGGCACTAAAGAGATAATTGGACTGGAAAATCAAAACAAAAAGTCTGGTTTTTTTTAATGGCTCCAAACTGTCAAAGGACAGAATCAACCCAGGGGAAGACACTGACAGCCAAAGCATTTGATCATTAGGGGCCCACTGAAGAATAATGATGCATGTGTCTCCCCGCAGCTCTTTGAGAAGGCACTACGGTGGTGGCGTCTTCTTTGGCGATGAATAAATGAGACTTTGCCTTCACGGAAATGTGCACATACCTCACAGCTTGCTTCTATCAACTTCCTCTGTCTATATCTGCAGCTAATAAGACAGAATTCTCTTATTTTTACCCCTGTGCAAATGACCTTATGTTCTGACACGTCTGATGCACAGCTCCGCTCTCAAACAGAAGGGCATCAGAGCCGTGTCTGGTCATGGATTTTTATTCTCTTTATCTCTGCATCACAGCAGAATGCAGCATTGCTTCTAATGCAGCCACCTCCTCTGAATATGTATTTTTATGGGGGTTTCAAGCACCAGCACTTATTCAGTGGCTCCTAAGAAATATCTCTTTCTGTAGATAAAAAGAGGCTGCCATCAAAGTGGTTATAAAATGTCTTTTGAAGACCGACCAAACACCAACCCATGGCAATGTGGCCATCTAGTGGTGACACAAGCTGGAGTCGAGCTACGTGAGAGATGGCACGGTGTCAGGAAACACTGAGATTACAGTTTCAAGGGATGAAAGTTCAGATTTTACCATCTTTTGTCGTAGTAAAGTTTCCCCTCCTCGATGCGGGCCTCATAACGCTGGGAGGGATTCTCCATGGGAGCAGAGGGGATGTGCTCTGGAGACGAGGGAGACACTGAAGAAGGACAATCAACTGATCAGTATCACCATGCAAAACTTCAGTACAATGCTTTCATGTTTTAAAGTAATAGTTTTAGGTCATTTGGAATAACGTGTTTCTTGCTAAGGAGGAGGAGATGACATGATTGATACCACTCTTCTGTCTGTCTGTTCAATATGAAGTTACAACCACCAGCTGGTTAGTTTAGCTCAGCATAAAGACTTGAAACGGGTGACAGAATCTGACTACAAGGGAGGATTTAGTTGGTTTAGTTTACTTAGTTTAGTTGACGAGAGCGTACAGGCAGATGAAAGAACCCACAATGACAGATGACATCTCATTCAAGTGGAAGTACTACATAGTTTTTACAAGTTGTGTATAATTAACACATTAAATTTTGCAATACAGACTACCTTTCTCTTATAACTCAACAAAAAGCAAATAAATGACAAACATTTAGAATTCATTGTGCATACATACCTGGCCGTTTTGGTGACTTGAGCTGTAAAAGAGAAGGTGCGAAATTTTAAAAAGAGATAGCATAAGACAACATAAGATTCTGCAGGGACGTACATAATATCAAGAAATTCAGAAACACTTACCTTATTAAGTGTTCTTAGATCTTCCATTATCTGTTCATCTGTTAACAAATAATTTAGCTGAGGTTTGAAGAGTCAAGGAAAGCATTACAAACATGTTTCACAGATGCAGCTGACCCTGTTCTTTGACTGAAAATCTATCTTGAGAAAATACAAATACTACTGAATAATCTACCCGTCGCAGATGCATCTAAAGTGACAGCTAACAGCAGACAATCAGAGGTTTATATGAAGGATATCTGGTGCAGGTTTTCTCCGTTTGTCTGGTATTGGGACTGGATCATTGGGCCGTCTCCTCAGCTTCCTAGTCATGATAGGTTTTACCTCCATTGAGTCTATATGCGAAAGAAATAATGACAAACTGTGATCCAGCAATAATACCAAATACTGTAAAACTTTATCAAAAAGCAGAACCTTTGTGATTTATTTTATTAAAAAAAACACAAAAAAAACATCCCACACAGAAAATTCAAAAGGACAGACAGCAAAATTTAAAAATCTTAAATTACATTATCTGACAGTAATTAAATCACACAACTTAATATTAAACTTTGAAAAGAGAAATCTCTCACTTCCACCCACATACATACTTTTTTTTTTTAACCCATTTCTGTCTCTTCTGCTGAGCAAGTCCCTGACTAATAATCCAGTTCTGGCTCCCTTACCGCCTGTCAGCTCCATCGTTAATTTTTCGTTCTCTATCATCTTCTTCTTCTCCTCCAGTTCTGCAATTAGATTTTCCTTCAGCTCAACTTTTTTATCATCAAACTCCTTCACTGCTGCCTTCTTCTCCTTGATGTAGTTCCTCTCCACCTGCTCTGTCTGCAGAAGGCAGAAGGTTGAGAAAAAGAAATGATGGGGAAAGGAGGGACGTTTTCTTTGTAACACCCAAAAAATGAAAGGTCAGTTCTATATAAGCTACATCAGTCGGTCGACAAGATGATTCATACTCACCTCGAGCTGGAGAAACAGATCTGTAAAGGGAAAGAAAAACATAACTGGTCATGTTGAACAACCATCAGCTCAATGTCATTTTCAATTCCAATAAAGTTTTATTTAAACAAAATAGCTTCGTCCTCAAAATGTTTACAAAAAGAGAGAAAGGCAAAGCTACCTTGTGCAATTCTAATTTAAACAGAAAGCATGAGAGAAAAAGACCAGAGGTCAAGACTACAACCACGACATGTTAACTACTCATTGATACTGTAATGATATTAAAACTACTATGTTCACTACAGTTTACAGTGAATCTTTTGGCAGCAGTCACGTAGGAAATCGGACCTTGGAACTGCTAAACAGTTTCACCCAGTTCTAATATTAGTCAGGACAGAAATCTGGGGTGAAATAATTTAGTCATCATTTATGGCTTCTGACATTTATATTTCTCAGAAACAGACTGAGAATTATATATGAGCAATTGTCTTGACTGCAGTTGCTGTCAGTTAAATTTGTACCTAGAGACTACTGTACGGCAGCATCAAGGATCCAATCAGGCTTTGAACATTATACTTCCATGGCCAACACTCCTCTTCTTATATGCTTAAAGTCTTGCAACTGGGAAAGTTTCCTTTTCCTAGTTCTCACCCCCAAGCAGTTGTTTTGCAGCACTGTTTATTGCCAATGTTCTCCCCTGGCCAAACAAACCAAAATAAAGCAGGAAGCACTCCAAAATTTTAATAATCTGCTCCAAACACAGTTGGTGTGGATGCATCAGCAGCAAAGCACAGTGTGATCTGTCTCTAAATATTGCTCAGCTTGCCTGCATTTCGGAGTCTCTCTTTGTACTGCTGGTCCAGCTTCTTCATCCTCTTCTGATACTCCTGCAGTGTACCTGCAAAGAGAAGGTCTCAGTTACCCAAAGTGACGCTCTATCGAATCACAACTTTTGCTTTAAGAACTTATGGTATCATCCAATTATGACTTGGATGTTTGTGTAGAGCAAGTCAAGTCAATTCTTAAGTTACTAAAACTCCAATATAAGCTGTTTAATTAAAATACACCATCAATATTTCTAGACAACTCACAGGTACATTTTGGCATCCTAGACCTGCTACTCTCATCACCCACCCACAGTCTAGACCATATTGCTCCTGCATTTAGATTTACAAAGAGCTCATGGCATGCCACTCCACAAATGCACGCAACATCAGTCTGACTAATAAAGAGCTCATGGGACATCTGATGCTGCTACAGCCCAGCCAGCTGTTCAGAATCTGTATCTGCAAACAGCAGATAGGCATGATGCTTAAAGGAAGATTGTTTGTTAGCAGTTATTGTCTGTTTCTCAGCTGGTGTCTCCTTTTAGCCAGAGGCCATGGCTGTACTTTTAAACTTCCTCTGAAGGCCCCTTCATGGCCTGATGATGTAACCCCTAACTAGCACCATGATTAAACCAGTCAGGATCTGGCTCTGTCCTGTATCCCCACGCTCACATGAATCACCTCCCACAAGATAAAGAGCAACAGTAAAAGTCATTCACAATTGGGAAATTTTTGACACACTTCAGTCTTAAGGGGGAAAAAAGTGATTACCTTCTTGTAATTGCTGCAACTGTCTTTTCAGAGAGGCCAGTTTGTCTTGGTACATCCTGCAATGAAATAAACCGGAGCTGATATCACATTTCCTTTCGCCGTGTGCAGCATGAGGGCAAATGTTCACAACTCTCACCTTCAAATGATTTTTATTAAGGTCAAAAAAAGCTGAGAAATTGTTGGCAAGACACTTACTGCTCTTTGATTTCAACATAGTCATCCTCATCGTGCTTGGCAAGGTCTGTTTCACTGGCATCTTCCGTGTCTGGAAAAGGGGCATGACAGGAGAAATATTAGACTCAGATTTCAAAACAGTTTCTCAACTAAAATTAAAACTCATTCTCTGGTTTAAAAATACTCTGCATGTGATCATTTCAGCACCACATACTTGTTTTTTTTTTTTTTTGTTTTTTGCAACACAAACTTGATACAATTAAGTTGTGTCCACCGACAGACACAGAAAGGAAGACAGGAGAGATGAGTGCAGATCAAAGGACGTGCGTGGCACTTGTAAGGTAATGGTGAACACCCTGTCTGGGAATGCCCTCCGGATTGTTAGATTAGGAAAGCAGGGACAATCCAAGTCTACCAGATCTGACACTATATACTCAAGGATCAGGAAAAAGTTCAGCTAGACCAATCTAAAGCTTGTAAATGTAATCCAATGACATGAATATCACGATCGATAGAAATGTAGCTGTAGCTGTACTTTGAGTGTCAAGCATTTGCCGCATGGTTGGATTAATCAGAAACGGTCTCCGGCTAACTTGGTCGTGCTGTCAGTCCAACACGAAGCTAGCATGTTGGTGCAGGCTTTAGTGCGATGTTGAAAACTTGGGAGCCAAGTTTAAAAGCACCGGCTGATGTAGGTCAATCGGCGTTACCTTCAGATCCTGACACAGGAGGGTAAGGCCCAGTCGTGTTAAGCTGACACAGCAGCTTTCATTTTCGGTTAGCATTAATGTGCTAGCTTAAGTTAGCTAGTCTACTGTTTAAAGAGTAACCCGATTCTAGCTCACGCAGTTAAACGCAACAGAGCCGCAAAACAAGCCGGAGGAGAGAAAAAAGAAGTCAGCTCATCGCTTTGAAGCCAATGCCAGGAAACTAGCTAACCTTGTAGTGCTGTCATCGCCTTGCTGTCCTCTTGTCTTTCTTTCTCTTTCACTGCAACCCGTCCTGTCTCACTGGATAGTGTGAAAAGGGCAGTGCAGTGGACACGCAGGGTTTCGCCTGCCTGCCGACCTGTCACTGCTCGAAGCTAACGCTACCTAGCTAGCTGGCTAATTGACGCTATGTAGCCCGTTAGCAATATCGTTTATTAAAAGTGTGTTTTGGTCCAGGTGGACTGAAACACGTACGTTTACACTTTGGTTTTGTTTGCAACTATTTTTACACAACAACGTTTAAATCAATCTGACCAATAACGTGATTAAATATAATTGAAGCCTCACGTGTAGCGTTAGTATGGAAACGCTAGCTAGTTAGCATGTAAACAAAATCGAGATTATTAAATATAATCGTTAACCGTGGGCTCAAATTTCTATCACAACAGGAAGCGTTCACTCAGTATAGGCGATTTAGCTGGTTTACATCACCTGCTTCTGAATGGTTTCTTGACTGGGCAGAAACTTGGCTGGCGGTAGGCGGGTTGCTAACTTCCGATGTAGCTAGCAAGCTAACGAAGTGTGGCTGAAGCTCGCGCTGGAAACAAGCAGCTAAAATCTGACCAAAGAAGTGCAAAAAAGTGAACACCGCACCAAACGAGAAACTCGTTCCCACACGAGCTTAATCTGTAGATGACTTTAAACACTGCTGATCACAAATTAGCCGAATTTCTGCAATAATCGCGCCTTTCCGTCTCTTTTCCAACAAGTAGACCGAGCCGCAGCTTTTGCTCAGTTCGTTTAAACGTTACCTTCTTCCGAGTCTCTCCCTCTGAAACTGCGATCGTCGTCGTCGTCCACGCTGTCAAGTTCTTCTTCGTCGTTGTAATAATCCACCATGGGCGATAGCAAAGTCGAGGCCATTTGTTCGATTGCAAAAATGTAAACAAACACAAAATAAACAATCGATTTGTGTTTTGCAGCCTGCTTGGAACAGCGCCGACAACTGGCAGGATCCCAGAGTACCAAGCTGTCTGACCTGATGCCTGTATACAATGTCTGTAATATTAACGTGTAATATGGACAAACATCTTAAATCTAAATTTTCATAATACAAAAATCAAGAAGTTGAGCTAAAAGACACCAGTTATCAATCAAAATGTTTTCTATAAGCGCATTAAAATCTACGGTAAAAGATTTAAACAGGCATATTTCCGGGCAGCATGGTCTATGGGGTCTCTTTGTTTTGGCTCTCAGTTGGCTCACAATGTATTTAGTTTTTCTTCACTCAGGATCTGAGAGGAGACAGTGACTGATAATTAGTGAAATCCAGTCGTTTTCAATTAAGCCATACTTATTTAGTTATTCAACTGATCAACTATGTTTATGTTGCCAATTATCTTATATCCCAATATTGTTCAAGGTTATGTATAAATGAATCAGAACCTAAAAACCTACCATGTGTACATGTAATTGTAGAATATAAGTGCACAAATGCTTGTTGCAAGTCATATCATGCCATGCTAAAAATCTACTTACTCTTGTGGTTAGACAACATTGAGGTCCAAATGCAAAATCACATGAGATTAGCATCCCCCCAACAAAATCTCATCCATTCTTAGACCCCTGTGGATGATTAGAATAGTAAAATTGGTTTTGCATATAATCTTGTGAAATTTAATTGTCCACTTAGTATCAATACTGCTTTGCAGGGATCCCTAGGCACAAATATTCAAAACAAAGGTTAAAGACATATAAAACAGTGATAAAAGCTTGATTTTAAATTTGAAATCCTGGTGATCTGGTGCAAATCATTCTATACAGTTCCAGATAGTGATGCCACAATACTGAAGGCTGCTCTTGAACAAACCTCCTGAGGATTTCCAGGAGATGTGGACCCCACCTCTAAAAGCCTCTTGCTGCTGGCTGCTGATCTTGTTGATCATTATGGGCTTTTGGTCAAGACCACCCAAGCATTTAGTTGATGAATCAATTGGTCTATTACTGAACTGTTAAATATTGTGATAATTGATTAATCATTTAAGTCTTTTTTTCACCAAAAATTCACAGATTTTAGCTTTTCAAAAATCAATATTTGCTTATTAGCCTCTTAGTCATCTTTGGATCAATAAGGAATTATCTTATCTTTGGGATACTAGACATATTTCGGGTAACTCTAACAGGTATTTTTCACTTTTGTCTGCAGGCTACAATGGACAACAACAGGCAGGCTGCACACGTGATTCCCTGGAACTTCCCACAAAGGCTGCCATCCCTGTCCATAGAAATTGGAGTTTTGTGAAAAGGATTACTGTCATTGTTGCTACCTGGAAATACCAGCTTGTATATTGACTCTTGAACCATTATAGAAGCCCTGCTGGCCTAATGGATAAGACACTGGCCTCCTACCACAGGGGGTTTCGAGTGGGTTTGAGTCCCATCTGGGGTGTAGGCTGGGCTGATAACCCAGAGGTCAATGGATTGATGGAGGCAAATTAATTGACCTGAACCTGAATTGAAATCAGCAATATTGTTTCAAATAAACTGACTGTCTTTGGGGTTTGGACCGTTGGTTAGGCAAAACATTTGCGGACTTTATCTACGGCTGTGGCAAACGCTGATATAGACAAGCTGTCTGAACTGATAATGAAAATAATCATTAGTTGTTGCCCCAAGTCTGACCAATATGTTGTCAATACCAGCCACTAGTAGGAGTAGGTCTTATGTAGACTTCCAGAATCTGACCTGTCAGGAGACATGAAGGTCTGTTCCACTGTAGCATTATGGCTATATGAACAGACACACATTAAAATGGACTGTGCACATCTAAATTAAAGATGAAAAATTCAAATCTGAACATCTGGGCCACCATGGATACTTTTATTTTGTCCGACAAAACATAACCTGAATAGAACCAAGGTTGTTTGATCAATTATATACAAGCTTGATGGCATATCACTTGCTGAGTTCGAATCTTACATCTTGAATTTTACTATCTGAATTTCATCAACCCAATTTAAGCAACCTGATGTTCAGACCTGACTTGAATTTTTAGATCACTATATGACTTGTTCACTAGAGCAATTTGAACATTGGATGGTTGTATTTTTTATCTGATTCAGTTGTACTTGAACTTAAAAATGATGTATCCATTTGTTTATTGCCTATAAGATTCTAATTATTACTGCTATTATTTGCCTCTGTACAGCAGACGTAATGCCATAAGGTAAATACACATATAAACATAATAAAGCTCCTCAAGTGTATTATTTTCTATAAATGACTCACTTTTACCTTTAATACCAGGTAAAATTTTGTTTTTCAAAGGTATGTAGTCTTAATAAATTCCTGACACTGATCAAAATACAGTAGTTTGCAAAGTGTTACAGTTGAACTTCAAAAATACAACAGCAGGTGGCAGCATTGCACTGAGTACATTCAGGCGTCGAAATGGATTTTACTAACTGAAGTTGCAACAGAATCGGGATGAGTCAGTTCATGCATCTTTAATGGTTTGCAAAGGAAATAAGCTGCAGCATTGTTGATCCTTCACTTTTACACCGCCAACTTCTATTTAAAGAAGCATGACGGAAGAAATATTTAATGTTGCATATTCTTGCATTTGATGTGCGGGTAAAGCAACTGTGCATGAGATACTTGCAAAACCATCGATTTCTGGTGTTTACCCTGTAAGAAATCCACCTGCAAAGTGCGCTTCTTCTTCGCCGCACGAGACAACTTTATTTCCGCTTGTCTGTCAAAGTAACTGTCAAACACAGACGAGGGGTTGAGCTCGCGCTGCTCCGTCATTCAGGAAGTCCACGCCGAGCGAAAGTCACAGCGACATCTTCACAGTCGGACTAAATGGCCCCGAAGTGAGTTCTCATTTCAACAAGGACGAGTTTAACAAGAAGGTGAGCTGCTTTCCCCCCCTCTCTCTCTTCTTCTTGTTGTTGTTCGGGGTTAACAGCTTCATGCTAGCTTCTCAAACTGACCTGACACTTCCTCTCGTCTCGGCGGCTAAAGCTAACGGTAGCTAAGCGTCTGAAGAAGCAGTTAGAAAAAGTGGATGTAGATGAGGAGCAGGTGCTTGTGGCTTGAAGCTGAAGTTGTAAATGAGCGACATCGCCTGCTTTCGACGTTGTTCGGCTTGTTTTCAACGCCACTCAGAGGTGGTGGGAACAGAGACGAGCCTCTCATCGCCCGGGTTTAAGTGCGTAGGTTTCCCTTTTTTTAAAGGTTTGTTGATGGATGCGTTTGTGCACCTGCTTCAAAATTCGGAGAGTTATGTTTTGAAGTGAAGAGGGAAGGACGCTTTTCTTGTTTTGGTTTGTCCCTCAGGGGGTGAGTACGGAGACAAAACGGATGACAGGTTGTAATCAAGTGTCCACTTCAGGGGTTTGAGGCAGATGGACGCTATGTAAACTTGTCCTAGGTGGTATTTTAGCATTGTCACGCAAATGCGAGCTAGTGTCCGTGAACGTGTCACAGCCAGAACGACTGTGGTACCGTCCATCGCATCCTACATTGTTGTGAGTGAGATTTTACTATCAACGCGCAGTCACAATGGCTTTCGTCCACTACACATGACCTGATCCACATTTTACTACATGTAGCTGCTGCGTCTCTCTTCGCACTCCTCAATCAATCGTGCATCATGTGCATCCTTGCCACTTTTTGTTTTTACGATCTCGGTTGTAATGCAGGCTTGCATTCATTTAATGCAAAGACAACAACAACACGTCATTCATCTTTTTTTTTTAAACAAGTCACACTGCTGCAATAGCTCATCACCTGCATGCAGAGCGGTGCTCGGTTCAATCAGTAGCGTTAAAAGTAAATGTAGGCTAACGTGTCGAAATGGCAGATGCAGATACAGTCTGTGTGCAGATAGAAAGCTGAGCACCAAAACCCAAGCTGACCCAACATGATGTCATCTCTTGTGTGTAGAGCGCATGAGTGAGAGGCAGCAGACCCATGTTTTCACTGCTGAACTGTGTCATTTGTGAAGATTCATTTCAAGAAAGCATTGATCAAAAGCATGTCATGATGTTGCACCTGCATATCATTAATCTATTATTTTTATTTCTCTCTGCTCAGAGGTGCAGAGAAGAGATGCAGTGTGGAAGGGAAAAAAAACTATAAAGTAATTTCACACACATTTGTTTTGCAGTTTACTTGAGGTAATGCTGAGTAAGTGGTGTCAAACAGATAAAGAGGTTATGATCCTATAAGGATTCACGCTCTTCTTTACAGTTTTTTTTTATCATTGTGTCTCTAGTCAAGTGTTTCAGCGCCCTTCAGTTGTGCAGCTGACATGATTTTGTTCAAAGGGCAAAGGACTGTTGTGCAAGCCCTCGCCCTTATTCACATTGCCCATATCTGGTAGGCTCATATGCAACCTATTGACCATGCAACCCAGAGAAGGAACAGAAAGTGACACACTTCCTTATTGGTGATATTATCTAGAGTGGTTCAGTGTTTTATAAGGATTTTACGTCGTTGTTTTCAGGTAAATGCTGCTCATGATATGTAATAATACTTATGTGTGAAGTGCTTGTTTCAAGTACAGTTTGACCCAAGTGAGGTTAGCTGTATCTGGTCAGGTTAAAGCTTTTTATAGTGCAGTACTGTGAAATGTGAGGCACATAATCAACAGACTATTGTTCAGTGTTGTGGATGAATTATTATGTTCTCTTCTGCTTTCATTTGGCCTTGGTTAAACAGTGAATGTTAAAGGTCACTATATGTAACTATATACTATATATGTACTATATGTGACAACAAGCTTCCCTTAGACAGGCAGAGACAGTCATAAGCATATTGTTAACAGTCATATCTTTTTATAGAGCTGTGTGAGAGATTATTGAGACGTTAGCTAGGGGTCTTCTCATGAATTTGCACAAATCCATTTGAGTACCAGTGTTTTGTGTGTGTGTGTGTGTGTGTGTGTGTGTGTGTGTGTGTGTGTGTGTGCTGGCTGATGGATGCACAAGGAAAAGGACACATCAGCTGCTCTTGACAATTGGCTGATGTGGCTGTCAGAGACAGGGTGGAGGGGGGTGTGAGCCAGACATGCTCACACTGAGGCCATGTTCACACTAAAGGCCGGTGCCCATTTGCACAAGGGATTGGTTTTAATCGGGTTCGAGATTTGGCTTAAGTCAAATTTTCGAGCTGCAAATTTTTATAGGGCCATGCCAACAACAAGCTATGAGAAGACTTTGTTATATCAAAAATTCTTTATTTAAAAGGCTTAGCCAATTATGCCACTCTGGCCAACAGTCTCAGAATTTTAAACCTCGTATTTTCATCACTCTCCGTAATCACTTACAATATATTGTGTTTCATTTGCCAAAGACGCGATGAGCCTCATGGAAGAATATTTTCCTTAAGCTCTCTTACTGTGTGTTGCACGTACAAGTGTTCAAAGTCAGATTCAAGAGAGGTTGCTCTTAACTGCACTAACTTGTCAATTGCTCGTTTCAACCTGGTGAATGCCACCTATTCATGAGGAGATGGGAGTTTGTGTGATTGAACGTTAGCATCATGAAAATTGTTAATTAAGGCTATCAGGCAACTTCGAATGAGTGGTTCTTGCATGAGGCCCAATGCGTTCCATTTTCTGAGGATGACACTAAGATGTGGTTGAAAGCTCAGGAAAAGCTAGGACGCTTGTGATTGTTTTGTCAGACATGATGATCCCAAGGTCAAGAATAAAGTTCCATACTCAACACAATGTAGTTGGTCCTGGTGACATGTTTTTCTCTTTCTGTTGTCAGACAACAAGTATATAACACCAGCACAAACAATAATTCCTACACTGGCGTACTGAGACCATTGCTCAAACCCAGGTAAATAAAACCAAGGTAGAGATGAAACCTGTATTGTGTAATCGCTCTATTTTGGCATTCAAAATGAGTAACCACAGAGAGAGCCAGAGGTAACAGAAAGTTGGCTTCATATCATTACCGCTGCATAGCACCCGACTGTGTCTGTGCAAGCATTTTGGACAACAAAACTACAACACCGTCTTTTTGGATTGAACCACTCTGGAGAGCATGATCAAGAAGATCAAAGAAAAAAGGTGCATTTTCAAATTTAGTCAGCATAGTATGAGGATGTCCTGACCTGGCAGGGGGTTTAATACATGCCCTGCTCTGTAAGGGTTTTTTTTCCTGTGTTTTCCCTACACCTTTATTTATTCAGGGGAGTTTCAGCGAGATGAGAACTCTCTTTTTCAGGAACGCCCTAATTGCATTTACACAGTTACACTTTAACTCCAGGGAGGGAGGTGGGTGCCTCTCCTCTCAGACTCCTCACCGCCAAAACTTTGGGCTTTGACACAGTAGTTACAGTACATTCACTCGAGCTTTTATGATGGCAACATTTTGCACCAAATTAATTTAATCTGAACAGCCATCAGTGGATTTTCTCATGGAGGCAGTAAAACAATGAAAAGCATTCAAATTATATAGCAAGAAGGCAAAGCTGCATCATTCCCACATTTAGTCACTGGATTCAAACCCACATGGTGGCAAATTTTCAATATGCTGCAGAGTGTTTGAGAAAGACATAGAGTCTTAGTGTACACTAAGTCTGTTGTTCAGTTTTTGAATCTAACCTCTGATCCTGATGAGAGAATTTATCCCTATGGGGCCTATAAATTTGTGCATTAACTTCACAAAGAGGAAATGGACTCAGTAAAACTAAAACCTCAATTCCCACTCCTCAAACACAAGCATTTCTTGTTTCTGCAGGTCCACGTCATTGTAATGTGCTAAAAGCTACAGCAGTTTATCTATACAAATAATCACAGCCTCCTTGTAAGCAGGCTACGGTGGATACAATTGTTGGTGTGACCTCTATGTGCCTGTTTTAGCTTTTGCTTCACAGCTCTTCTAATGTGCTGCTGCGCCTAATGCAATCTCTTTCAGTCTCCGTTGAATCCTGACTTGTCTAATTTAAGAACAACTAGAAGGCATACAGGCAGGCTTTTGGCCTTACAGAACCTGGGCCTATTTTAATTAGCACTGAAACAGAGCTTTGGACAGCCTCCTTTGTCCTACGCTGACCTAGTCCGTGATGTCTTTCCAGAGTCTGTGACTCTTCCTTCCTCCCCCTCTCTTCTTCCCTGGGGTCACGTGGATGTCAAAGTTAACAAGTTTACCTGCTCTGCTGTCGAAGAACCATGACAGGCCCACTGATAGGCCCATATGTCTTGTGGCTTGCCACCAACCCTGTAATGAGTTTACTGGCTGTGTGCTGGGTCAGCTCTGCATATCACTGAGACAGCCATTATGATATTTTCCTAAAGTTGAAACCCTTGATGCCTGTAGAGAAAGTCTCGGCAGGTTTTGTTTCGCATCGAGGGCAACCTGTTGAAAGCACCAGTGAAAACCGTACACTTCCCCCTGCTGACTAATCCATCTCAGCATCTCTCCCAACTCTCTGCTGAAAGCGATGAACTTTTCTCCACTTGCATGTGATGGAAGGCTGACTTTTGAAAAATGTATTAGAGAATTGTCAGTTTAGCTGGTGCTACAGCAGTTTGGTGGTTTATGCCACGGTAGCAGAGCGCATCAAATATTAAAGCGCTCCTGTCAGGCTTAATGTTCTGCAGTGATCTGGTTTAGCATGTCTTATATAGGAATGCTGTCTCAGATGACAAGGAGAATTATGCCCTCCCTACCCCCACTTCTCCTCTACTAGCAGATGTGCTAACATATTGCTTTTAATGGTGATTTCAAAAGACAGCAAAACTCTGCAAGATCATGGTCTTGTGAAGCGAGCAAGAGAGAGAACTGGTACAGATATTTGGTAACAGGATTTATCTACAGTTGCAGTAATGCTTTATTTAATTACATCATCATGAGAACTGCATACTCAGGCCCATGTTCACAGTGGGTGCATTCCTAAGCCTTCTTCTGATTGGCATCAAGGCATTTCTCAGACTCAGTCATGTATCTTCTCAATGTAATTAAATGTCTGTGTTTGTAAAAAGACAAACAGCTGTCAATTTTATAATTCATCTGGTGGCCCATGTCCATGAAGACCCAAAAGGCCAAGTCACAATCAGAAAGGCTTTCTTCTGCATTTGCTTTTGGCTTTGATGGAAAGTGTGTATCTGCACCACTGACCATGATGGGAGACACAGGGAAAAATGTGAAATGGATCTAGTCATGGCCCAGCAGCTGGTGCAGACCTGAGTCATGGCCTTGGTCTACTGAAAGCTGTCTCGGAGGGGAGGAAGTCACGGCCCAACAGATGTCTCATCAACAAATGCCTCCCAAGTGAGTGTGCCACTTCTGCTGTTCATTCGCCACCTCACACTGCTGAAAATTGTCTTTGTCTGACCAACTGGTTTAGATCTTTGGTGCACAGTAAGATGTCACTGTCACCAATTAAAGTTTTCACTATGAAAATATTGCGCAAATCAAAAGACGTTTATTGTGGCACTTTAAAGGCAGCCTTGTGTCTGGAGGCACATGCCAGCCTTTATTCACCTGGTAGGTCTAATTTTTTTTTTCACACCTTTCATAGGCTCTCTGCTAGCATAACATCTGGCTTAACTCGTTTACCGCACGCGATACAGATATGTTATATACCAAAATGCAGAACAGATTGGTTGTTAAGTACGTCATTCTTTCTTGTGCATTACATGCACTGTTCTTCCCCTCATTGTTTTCATCCTCAAGCATACTAAACCCTCTGTCATAAGAGAGGCATTTTGGCAAGTCAGTCTCACTGGGTGTGGGAGGTTAGCATGAGCGACTTGATTACAGCCCTTCATTAGAAGCGCGCCTCCAATCCTCTGGCGAGCTGTGACCATGAGTTTGCAACCCCCCTCCCCTTTTCAACCCCCATTATGTCCGGCTACATCTGTCTCCAGCTCTCCTGTGAAATCTGCAAGCCTCTCTCTGCACTTCCATGACTAGGCCAAGTTGAAGTGCTGGGGAATTATGGCTGCAGCCGTCATCATCATCACCCAAAGAGACATCACCAATGCTGATGGCTGACTTGCCTTATCTCTGCCCACCACCACCCCTCCTGGGTCTAGGGCTTAATTTAGCCCGGCAGAATGAAGGAAAGGGCTTAGGCAGGAGTATTTTTAGCACTACGTGGTTCACTGTAATAGGGGTCTTTAAAAAATTGAAAGTGTCATGTCAGAGGGCTACAATTTGCGTCTGTTCTGCTGACTCTCTCCTGTATGCAACCGGCTGGGAAAACTCCAGTATGCGCTGCTAGCTTAGCAGAGTGGGGCATGTCAGCAACGGTTAGGATGCATGATTGTGATGGACACATTTGCTGATGTGAGTGGGGGTGAGGTAATACACTGCACCACACTGGTCTATTTTGGGAGCTTCCTTTGCCTGCCCAGAGCGCTTGTGTGTCTCACAGTTCTACATCATAATTTCTACTCAGCTCCTTTTAGAACATGTTTCTGAACCCGTCTTTCATTTCTTTTTAAGTGTCATGGCAGAGCATGTGTCACTGTTGCGTTGGCTGAGCTCTTCCATGGTGGCGCAGCAGTGGGCACAGTGGCCAATGTTGGTATTATTTAATGACCGTTGATAAGGTTCAATTCTGTAGCATTACCAAATGATGAAGGGCTTTTAAGAGCGATGTCGCCAGGATGAAGATCGCCATGAACCTTTTTGGTCTGGCTGCCACAGAACCTGACGTAAATGCTTGATAACTCCTCATCTGTTGGGCTGCCAGAGTGTGTGCCAAACCCACCCCACCTCCCCCCACCCCCCTTCCAGTCCCAAGAGAAACTAGGCCTCTGCCCAAGCTCTGTGCAGCCCTAATGCTGTGACTGGACAGCCTCCATTGGGTCAAGTGGAGATTTGCCTCTGATGAATCTGGGGGAGATTGCGTTGTGCTCTCGCCAGCCAGCAGTGAATCAGGCTAAATGTGACTTTAATTTTTTTATTTTTTAGTTAAGTCTGCGGCTCGGCCTGGCTGGATATGTCGAGTGCAGGATTCCCCACCCATAATTCACAGTTTAAGACAACATTAAGGCAAAAAAATTATGAAGGCTGAGGAATTAGACAGTGCTGTTTTTTTTGCATTTCTTCTCCCATAGTTGCCATTACCTTTATCTCTCCAACTGAGCTTCTAGCTAATCCCCGATTCATCAGACTGGATGTAAATGGTGTGTCATATTGCATGAGGGAACATAGGAGTAGGAAAAAAGAAGGCAAAGAGAGCAAAGCAAGTAATTTTGCCACCCTTTTCTTGCCCAATAGTCCATGCTAGGATAGCTTTGTATGCCTTTGTGAACCCAGAGAGCCTGAGGTTGAACTGAACAATTGTCCAATTAAACTGTGACTCGGAGGAAACTCTGCCAATCAAACAGCCCATCCCGCTACTTCCCTCACTCATTCTTGCTTTCGTTTCCTCTCTCACACACACACACAAGCTCTAGTCATGCACAAACAACAAATGAACCAGATGTGCAGCACTGCAAAGCCAGGAGGCCACGAACCCTAGGATAATTGCAGGGATGATATAGTCCCAAAGGGAAAACCAGGAAATGGTTAAATTATCAGGCCACGAGGGTATCAAAGAAGCCGATGCAATCACACGCCCTTTCTGGCCTTTCATAGACAGCAACCTCATGACCTGTGTCCCACTATTGTTTCCTGGTGTGAAACAGGGGCCATGTCAAATAGGAAAGGCTATTGTACATTCTTAACCAATTCACAGTGATGGAGCAGGAAGCAGGCCAATATTCCTATTGGATCAGATGTCAGGGTTCAAGTTACAGTTCTCACACATAATCACAGGCTGGATGTTATTGCTGGTACACTTTGTGAGCACTGTAACACACAGGATAATTAAGCAGACTTTCATTGATTAGCTTTTAAACAGTTAGTTGCATCTAAGTCTAGAGGGACAATGTGAATTCAGAGTTTTTAGTTGAACAGTATCAGGAAGTCCACCGCATTCAGGGAAAAGTAAAGAAGCTGGGTGTGAATACTGATACGTCCCCACATGTGACTGTTTTAAGTTAGGATAATGAACATGATTGAGGGCCATAAATAGATAGCAAGTAGAACTACCACATCTGACACTCCCTGACATCCATCTAGTCTAAGAGCTTTTGTCTATCCATCTATGCATCTCATTCTTTCCCGCTCCGATTTATCGGGCTCTGTGTTATAAATAAAGTGTTCCTGTTATTAATTTATGGCTCTTCCTTTTTTCCCAACAAATGTTTGCAATATAACGGTTTATTCGATTAATTATTGATTGGCAACACACAAAGGACTACAGGGTTTTGGTGGACTGAAGGAATCATGATGTGTGATCTGTGTGGACTGGTGAGGTCAGATTGCACAGCTAAAGTGAAGGATGTAGTGATAGTGAAAATTTACTGGAAGGAACTAGTGACTACTCTCCAACCCCCTTTCCCAAAGAGACAGGGTGTGAGGGGTTGCAGAATTTAATATATCCCACCAGGAAGAGCAAGTCTGAACCACCACTGAATGTTGAAAAGAAGGGAAAACAGCAAAATAAATAAAGAAGGACAAGCAGCAGGGTGATCGACTCGTTGGACTGACACTGTTCTTTAAATATACAACCAGGCTAGTCCCTATATCATCTATTTTTCAGCGTGTGTCTTGGTGTGAGAAACTGAACCTCTCAGCCAGTAAAAGTGAGTTGAATTCCCTTAGCAGTATTAGGCAAGAAAAGCACATACAGGGAGCTTGGCTATACACAAGATTGTGTTTATTAGCATATGTTAAATATAGTCCACCAGGTTCAAGTTGATCAACAGAAAGAATCTCAGCAACTATTCTGATAATCAAGTTATCATTTAAGTAATCTTTCAAGTAAAACTATCCAATCATCTGGTTCCAGCTTCTAAATTTTGAGGATTTGCTTTCTTTTTCTTGTGAAAAAAATAAACTGTCTATCTTGAGACAACATACAAAACCAGCAATTTGAAGACACCATAGTGGACACTCAGAACACATGACAACCTTTTTTCATGACATTTTGTAGACCAATAACCAATAAATGACAGATCATTTGATAATGAAAATAATCGTCAGTTGCTGCCCTGTTGAGTATTAACACACATACTGCAATGAAAACACAAAGACCATAGTTTTCTCTGTCTTTTGTGAGGGTTGGTTGAACAAGATTATGTTTATTCGTGTCTGGAACAATCTCATGTGGGTTATATAGGGAAGACATTAACACAGCAAGGCAAGTTGTGCTAAAGGCTGATCGTGCACTGGAAGATCAGCAGGTTACTTACTGGTACAGGGAGGAGAAATCTTTAACATAGCCTGGCCTAGCCCAGCCAAACAGTCAGGTCTGCTTTTATTGTGTAGTTTCATACAACAGTTCAACAGTTTGTTAACAATACCCATCAATATTGCAGTGCCTGGGGTATAAAAGACCCACCGCTTTAGCTACAGTTGGCATATTGATTCTTTTTATGTAATTGGCCTGACCGTCTACAGCTATGTCTCCACACACACACTTACCCACTTGAAGCATGGAATTAGCAAACACATCATTTAGTTTAGGTAAATGTATTAAACCACAGTGCTATAATGTTAGTATTGCCTTTTAAGTCATTTGTGTGGGTAAAATCTATCCTCCACAGGGCAGATATTTTATTTTTTACACCCCCTCTCGCTGTGTGTGTGTGTGTGTGTGTGTGTGTGTGTGTGTGTGTGCGTGTGTAAAAAAAAAAAAAAGAGGCTTGGATGAATCAGTACAGATCTAAAAGAGGAAGAGGAAGGCTAAGTTCTGAGCCTGAATTAATTCCCAAACTAATTGCGGGCAGACTTTACAGGGGATAAAAAGCTGAAATCCTAAATCCTAAAACCCGTGGGCCCTCTCCCACTCTGCGTAAACCCCAGTGATGATGTACATAATTTATACTGTCAGTGTATATTTGAAAAAGAAGAAGAGGAAGAGGCAAAACACAAGGGAAATGACTCAGTGGCCTAGATGCATGTTTCCTTTTTGGGGTTTCCTTTACTTGATCCCCCTCCCCTGTCTTTCTCTTTCATTTTGGCTGAACGTTCTCTTTTTTTAAAAAGAAAAAAGTCAGAGGAGGGATGAAAGGTTGTAGGTGAGCACGCCTAGGCTTCTTGTGCTGAATTGCAGCCATTGATTTGCAAACGCTAGATGAGTCAAAATCACGCCGACCAAATGAGAACAATGGGGGGACTGTGTCATGTTAGCAAGGCGAAGTTTGTGGGCTTTCTTTGGAACCGCTTGCAGACCTTGACACACAAACACCCACGCCCATATCCCATTTTTTTTTTGTGTGTTCTTCTCTTCGTGGTCAACTAAAAGCCACAAGCTCCTTCAGAGAATGGCTCCTTGTGATACACTAGTGGTTGCACGACATTTTTATCCAGTCTATTATGAAGCTGACAGCTCTGGGAGTCCTAGCCATAAATGTATAACCGTGAATCACAACATCCCCCGCCGTCCCGTGAGGCCCAGGCGAATGACTGCATGACATCATCGTTTTCCCTCCAAGAACATGGCCTTCAAGAAAGTCATGGAGGGCGTCTAATACACCCAGCATAGTCGTCTTACATGGAATCCATTCACTGAGCTGGGAGATTTAGAGTAGTGTTCATTGCTTTGGCTTTGTCTGGAGGGCAGTCAGTATTGCTCTGAATTTGGCAAACCTTGGTTGGCAGATTAAGGAAAGAAGGCCGTTGAAAAGATTTAGCTACTTCCTCAGGCAAGGGATCTAAATCTTTGTTGTCAGTCTCTTGCACCAGATCAGAGAATGAGGGGAGAAACATGATTCGCTCATTTTATATTGGGAAAGGTGTACACACACGGTAGTAACTTGCTGCTGCCACTGATGGCACTGGAGCACCACTCACACTCCGGCTAATGGCAGCTCATCATGTCTGTTAATTTGAGTCTCTTTTAATATTTCATTATGAATGAAAAACTCAAGCAAGTGGCGGCTGCATGTCCTACTCACTGGAATAATTTCTCTTTTGCACTGCTTTCAGTAGAGAGCATGCAATAGGCGTCTATTAATCTTTCTGTCTTTCTGCTGCTCTTGATTGGAAAATCCTGTTGGGCTTTAGAGTAGCACTTCACTGTGCTCAGTTCTCCCTATGTACACATACAAACATGCACACACACACACACACACACACACACAAAAGCAGATCAGCTGGTGTGTTCTTCCACGAGTCTCTTTGTCTGTGTGTGTCCATGCACACTGCTGATTAAATGTCTGTAGCACTTCATGCAATGATCACATGTGTTCTCCATGCTATGTGCGTGGCTGTGTACATGTGCAAGGTCTGTGTGTGTTTGCACGTTTTCTCTCATACCCTCAAACGCTCTGGTATTCTCATGCATTTTGCATGGCCTTGTGGGAAAGCAGAATGGGGCTACAGCAGCAGGATGACTCACTAGCTGGTGTAGGCATTTGACCACGGGCACTTGTTACTGTGGTGTCAGGGACACAGCTAGGACTCTCTCAGCACGAGTCTCCTCTAAGACACACATGCAGAGAGTTCTCGAGTCTTTGAAGAGCCAGAATAGTTGATGCGAGGGCGAAAACCTCAGTCATGACACAGTGGGAGCAAATCATAGTTAATCTGTATTGGCTATCATGTGGGCTTAACATCAAACAGCCCCAGACTGATTGTCACTGCTATACTGTCTGCCACCATTTGTGAGCTCATGTATGTGTGAATGCACCTGAATGTTTTAATTTGTCAATAGTTGCACAAAATGTATCATAAGCATGTGCCTTAGTGCACTTACACATTGTTTTTTTTTTTTTGTTTGTTTTTTGTATTCCACAGCTGTGGTGTTTGGGTGTGCAACTGAAGAGTATTTTTGCAGCCACAATGAAAATCAATACAGCTGGGAATTGATAGTGTCGTAAACAGGCCCAGGGTTATTGCCTAGTCGATATGACCCATCTCGGCACCATAGTCCCAGCTGATCCTGGCTAGCTGTGTCCAGCGGCAGTGAGTGTTACACACATCAATGAAAACACCAGCACTTATCAAATGGCCTGTCTTTGGCATTCACACCAGTTTAGCACCAGCAGCATCCCGACATGTCGGGATGACAGGGTCAATAGAAACTCGTCACCGAAAGGCCAAGACCTCAGTGACCAAGCCTAATTGACATTTAACCTTAATTGTTGTCTGTTCTCTTCCCTTTTTTGTGAATCAACAAAAGGGATATAATTTGATTTTGCCTGAAGAGGAAGCTACTTATTCCAGTGCAACATTGTGTTGGTTTTGCACCACAACATAAAATTGTAGAACATGCTAAATAAACCCCTAAGATTTTTCTCTGGCAATTTTTTTGTTACATTTCCCATTTTCTTTCGCTAACCAATCTCTACATGCATATAAACTTCTTCATAGAAACATATGAACTGAATAAGTTTGCAAAAGAGATTGAAACTAGCTAAAAGGTGCTGAAGCACAGGCAGTGGGTGTAAGTAAAAACTGTGATGGACACTGGCCAATGACAAATCTGAAAATTGGGGGAGTGACATAGGCTGCAAAAACAGAGAGCTGCCATCCCTTTTTCTACTGAAGAAGCAATATTTGAACCAGAAATGGTTTTAAAGGAAATAATCTAAATTGAGTTGTCATAGGGATTGTGGCCATGGAGGTACGTGAAATGGAAACTTTGTGTCTGTTTTGTTTTTGTCAGAATTACTTGAAGTGTTAATTGATAGAAAGAAAGATAGATCCTGCTTCTTGGTGAAAAGTCCTATCATATTGGAATAAATCATAGCCCCCAGTTTGTCACATTTTATCTAAACGTAACAGACACAAATTTAAATTTTTGTAAACACCTTTCATTTAGATCGAATTCTCCTCAAGTCACAATCCAGCTGAGAGAATAATTTGCTTTGTTCATGTGAATGTGCTATTTTTGATTATGCTGCTATGGTGTGAGAATGCAAGAGCAGGGGAAATGTCCCAGTGGGACATTAGTCTGAAAAGTTGAATAATTATGTGGTGCTTTATTTTTAGATTGTTTTGTATTTTCATTTTCCCTGTAGTATTCTTATCATATTAAACTTCAATGCCTCAAGTTAAAATTTTGCCCTTGTTACAATGCTCGATTTTTCTTAGCACCTATGCACATAATCCACATCTTTAGTCGGGGAATATGCATAAATGGCCATAACCTAATATCTTTATGCCTGTGAGCATCGAAGAGATTAGGAGTTAAACTAATTTTTATATTCTACTGTCTGTAAGAGGAACCGACCATTGCCATAATAGTTCAACCAGCTTACCGTGTTCAACCACTTAACCATGTTTATAAAAATCTAAATAGTGTCTCTATTTGTGTACATGCTAGTGCAGCTACTAAACCGTACCTTCCTCCACTTTCACTTTCATGTTCCAGGTACAATCATTGTAGAGGAGTGTGTCATTATGTGTCGTTATCAAAGACACTGATACCATTAACTCTATGATCAGCACGGTACAGATGAAATCATTTGTCACGATGTCTGGAGTATTGAGACTGTGTTCATTTTGCTGTTGAAAGTGGTTGTCATAAAGTTAAGCTGATGAACACAGATCCCGACAGATTCTCTGGTGAACCCGCTGACCCTGGGTCAGTGTTATGGATTAAATTTGGCTTGTGTGAGGGCCAGTGCTTTAAAGATTACACCCTGTTAACCCTCTGATTGACTGGTCTCCAGTCACCCCGTCTTGCCATTAACCCCTGATATGGGCTCATTAACCAGCGGGACCACCACCTGAGGCCATTGTAAATGTGAAGGTGGGACAATGGGCTTGTGTTTCTTCTCAGATTTGTCATCTCTGACTTCTTGGTGATAAGAATTCCATCTGCAATATTTTGTAATGATAATATGAGATTATATGAGCTGTGATGTTGGATGTTAGTGGTTTCATAATTGCAATGGGGAGTAAGCTAAGGATCAAGAAGCCATGAATGTGTTTTTCAGCTGGGACATTGAAGTGTCCTGCTTGGTTACATGAGCCAAACGAATTTAACAGTGTGCAGAGAGGCAATTCAAGGTGCTTTACCAAGGCAATTATAAGCAATAGTGTTATTTTTTTATTTGAGAACAAATCTCAGTAATAATGTAGCATCACCTATCACTCTTCCTAGGGATAAAGTGTCCACACTTTCTGCTATAACTTCATTTTGATCTAATGGGACAAATCTACATCTCCTTTGCAGGAATTTAACATAGGTTGCAATGATGGGAATGAAATAATTTTTGGCTTTAAGTTTAAAACTGTTCATTCCTACAGAGGCGAAGACTATACTTAAGTCAACACCTTGGCCTGGCCTTGTTAAATTCTTCCTCTTCCTTATTGTTCTACTGATGACAATATCATGATATCATATCATATCAGTGTCATTCTACTAGAACAGTGGTAGAATTATCTTGTATGGCAACAACTTTGGACACTTCCCACAAAGGGCATTGCCCCTATTTAGCTCACTACAGCTGTTGCGTCTTGACTATCTACCCTTGGTGTTGTTATGCTGTGCAGACATTTTTTTGTGCCAACTCAGAGAGGTGGTATCAGTCGAGTTGAGAGTACTTTGTAACATTCATAGCAGGAAAAGCACAGGTGTAACTAATAACATTGACGATGACTCTCTTTCATGAAGTGTTCCTGTCAGACATGTCAATGAGCCAGCGTGCACAGCACTGGTGACCTGGAGTTGGCACACCTAAACACAGAGCACTCATTATTAATGTTGTCAGCTACACCTGTGCTTTTCCTGCTATGAGAAGTATCTGCTGTGGAAAAGCCATTAGAGCTGAAAGGAATGTCTGGTGTTCAACACTTTGACAAATCACATTAAATAAACTCTGCAGCAAAGTCTCCTTACAGACAGTGTCCTGGTTACTTGAGGTCACCCAGTGCTTACCAATGTGTCATCAGGACCCTTCCTAAAGACTGTGACAAGTTGATTGGAAATAAGAATAGATGATAGGAAATAAAAAATACGTTCCTGAGACATAACATGGTTGACTATTGAAATGCTATATGAAATGCTGGATAATTCAGTTTGAAATTGAGGACAGACTTCTTTGTTATAAGGGGTCACAGGCCAAAAAGTTAGGGAACCCCCAGGATAAGAACCTTGCTGTCAACAGTTTTCATAAGGACAGTAAATGGTATTCATCAGTTTCAACCTGTTCACCCCTTTGTTATATCATGAGTCTCTCCCTCCCTCCCTCCCTCCCTCCCTCTCTCTCGCTCTCTCTCTCTCTCTTTTTCCTCTCTTTGTCTTTCTCTTGTTCATCCTCTCCTCACAATCTCTGCCTCTGTCTTTCTCTCATTTTTATACAACGATGCATTATTAGAACATAACACACACACACAGTCATACTTGTCCTACAAACTACACCCAGATAGGAAAGCGTCCTCTCACATACTCATCCTGTACGTACTCTCACTGACCCACAGCCAGAAGCCAAGCTAATGTGGGATAGATTTTGTCCAAGTTGGAAAGAGAAGATCTAGGTTATGACTCGTCTACACAGGAAGCCGGGTTTTTCAGTCCTGCGTCTCACGCATATCTGAGGGAACAGACAGACTCCTGTTTTAATGAATCCAGCTGTATATTTCCTTTCTATATGCATAACCACAGTGATTGTGTATTGCTCTCTGTACTCTTATAAAAATGTGGGTGACATGCACTCAATACTAAGCTGCAATGCATCCCGTGTAGACACAGAGGGCTGAAGCTGTTGCTGCTTCTCTGCTAATGCACTGCTCACGCTATGCCTCCTGTGTAGACATGGTGTTGTTGTGAGCCTTGAGGTGATTCAAGTGTTATTTTATGTTTTTATTTATTTTATTTATGTACTGTATTTCAAATTTTCCTGGGGACAGTGACTAAGGCTTTGCTGCCAAGGTGCACATGCACAGTCTCTGCAAATCGCTCCAGATTAATTGAATGGTTTTCGGACATCATTTGCATTAAATCCACCACACGTGCATGTTGGTGTTTGTTCAGTGAGTCAGCTTAGAGGAGGTGGCGCTGGTGGAGTCGTGCTTTTAAAATAATGAACTGGTACTGTGCTGGGCCTACAAGGGTTTTCAAAAATAGAGTTAGACCAAAGTGATCGCCCAAGAGAAAAGAAATTACATAAACATCAAACTCCCACATTTGGACATGTGTTATACTGCAGGCATGTCACGAAAGACACACAGTGCACCAGGAAGCTGTCATGATGCGGAAATAAGCGCTTGCGAAGTCGAGTGATGACGATAATACCAAACTGTTTATAAGTTTGCATGTGATTCAAAATATATTTTTATATAAAAATACTGGCACCCATAGCAGTACTTCTTTGTTTTAATACAGAAAACAGGAACAAAATCTTAAATTTTATTTTTAGAACCCTATCATTTTCAAAAAACTTAAAGCAGTTGGACAACATAATAAAAGTTGTAATTGCTCTTTTTTTCAAGATTTTTACTCACTATTTTACTTATGTCAATATTCTGTATGGATTCACAACACATAAATCTAGAGACACTGGCTTCATCCTCTATCTCCATCTTTGTTTGAGAACTAAGGGCCATAAATAGTCACACATTTCAACCATCTAAAAGTGCAATAGAGGTGTGTGTGTGTGTGTGTTTTTGCTACCTATTGGGACACCTTTTCCGGTATAAACACCAACCATGACCAGTTGTCCTCATTGGGTCCTGGTTAAAGTTGGAGGTAAGGTATGATTGAGGCTGGGTTAGGGTTTGGGTTTGACTTAGCTTGTCCACATGTCAATGCAGTGTAAGTCAGTTTAATGTCCTCTGAAGTGATGGAAACAAACTCTGTGTGTGTGTGTGTGTTTGAGATTAGTGCTCAGTCAGTTTACTCCATTGTTTACTGTGCTTTGTCTAGCTTGTTTAGGGCCCTATTTCAGAAAGCAGGTTTAACAAACTCAGAGGTTAAATCTGAACTCCAAGTTGACAAAGCTCCATAGCTCAGCTCCAGAACAGCAGATCAGAATTGGTTAAATCAAGTCTGAGGATCTTCAGTGTGCATTACCTGCAGTTGGGAGTGAAAAGGGGCCTTCATCAGTGGAGCTCCAATACAATGGTTTACCTTGGCAATGGGTAAATAAAGAGCAGAGCCTCCATTTTAATCCAGTGGAACTTGAAATGTGAATGATGTCATGACATTTATCTAAAAAAAACAGGAGTGGAAAAGGAAGTCAATAAGTTAACGCTATTACATTTTATTGAGCATACTCCACTCATTCATTATTTACCAGACTTGAACTTCCTTAATAGATCATACTTTGATCGTCAAATCCATTTATTCAGCTATAAACTGACGGCGACAAAATGTGGTTGGCAGCAACTGAAGATGAAAACATGCCGTGTCAGTGCAGGGGAACTGATTGACAAGCTGCCTCAATGCCCACAGTGTTATAAAGAATAAAGAGCTGAGGATGAATCCACAGGTTCAGAGGTTGCTCTCTGTCCTTACATTGATGACATATTGATCGCAAAAGCAGTCATGTTGAAGATGGTTCTTGGTAAAGAACTAATGTCTAACCAGTGTTTAGAGCTTTTTAAAAACCTCCTGTAAATGAATATGTTCTGGTATGTGCTTTGACATGAGGAAATGAAACCGTGTGACAGACAGCTCCTTCAGGCTCAGTGGGAGGGGAAGAGTCAGAGCGAAAGTCAGAGTCAGAGTATGATAACACAGTAACTGACCTAGAGTTTAAGGTAGCTGTCTTTCTCAAAAGGAAAGCCCAGGGTTTCCCTCATCTCAGGGTTAACAAACTCAGAGATTTCACTAAACCCACTTTCTGGAACAAGGCCCATATGCATTCTGACCTTTTTTCCCTGTTTTCTCAGTTTTATTCATCCAGACCACCAACCCTACAATTAATGACCAACTTGTTCTACCACCTGAGCTACCGTCTCCCTTATAAACAGTTCAAGGGCAATAACAATCCCTGCTAAATTCGTGGTTAAAGTAGATTACAGGGTACATGAAGTAAAAGCATGTGTATCACTTTGAAAGTGAAGCAGCATCTGATTACCTGCTGTGGTTAAATTGCAGCGTCTATAGCAAAAGGTGCTGCTCTCCTGCTCTTCAGTTCTCTATCCTGTTCTGTGTGTGCGTGTATGTGTGTAATCTGTTGATCTTTATATCATTCAATCCCCACTAGTGGTACCCATGAGCAACCCCCTGCTCCTCCTCCCTCACTTTCTCTGATGTGCAAAATTGTCTGTGAGGGACTGTTGAATAATTTAACAGGCCGGTGACGGTGCTCTGTGACACTGCACCGTTTGCTTGTTTCATTCTGTGTGTGTGTGTGTTTGTATTTATTTAAGGGGAAAGGGGTTGGGAAAAGACAGAGCAGAGATTGATTTTTGTGTGTGTATATGTGTGTGAAAGACTGCGTGGGTTTTGGAAAAAAGCAAGACAGTAGACCACACACACTATTGACCAGGCTGAAAAAAAAAAGCTCGGCTGAAAAGGCACGAGCACTGATAGTTGCCAGAGAGGATGAATGGCTTTAATAGAGAAAACTCCAGGCTTCACTCCAGAGGGACAGGCACACACACTGACCCCTCTAGATTCATGGGATTGCTCTAAAAAAGGTTTCACAGTGAATGAGGGGTGGTCTTTGTGTGCCAGAATGTGTGTGACCAAAGCTGTGTGTATGTGTGTGAGCTTGGCTAACATATGCCTTATGATAGATTATCTCTGAGATTTTGATTTTGCTGGAACAGTCTTTCTCACTGATAGTGACCCTTAGGGAATTGGGATGAAGGCAAGTTTTCTATTGCAAATAATGATTTTTATTTTGAGTGAGGGGATGTTATTATGCCATGTGTGAAAGCCACATAACTGCACCCTTTGTAGACTCCCAGAAGAAACTGGTCAGTGTTAGATGATGTGTTAGACATTCATTTATTAACTTTTTTCAAC
Source organism: Holacanthus passer (assembly GCA_025331565.1). Classification (NCBI taxonomy): domain Eukaryota; kingdom Metazoa; phylum Chordata; class Actinopteri; family Pomacanthidae; genus Holacanthus; species Holacanthus passer. The sequence goes on along the minus strand of JAFREQ010000009.1, from coordinate 7,909,921 downwards.
TTGATGAAGTTGCAAGGAATACTCCCCTACTTAATCAACAGACAAAAGCCAAAAAAGCCCAAAGTGAATAAATGTCTTGTTTTGTCTGACCAACAATCCCAAACCCAAAGTTATTAAGTTAACTGTCATTGAAAATTCAAACAACAGAGAATAATCACATTTGGCCATTTTTTCCATCAGTGATTCTAAATGGTTTATGAGTAATTTAATCAATTTAATCAACTATGAATAATTTAATCAACTAATTGATCAATTGTCAAATCATTTCAGCTCTAAAATAATTAACTGCAGGCAAATCTAATTTCATAAATGGGGGATTTCTCCAACAGGTTGTATGTACATGTATGTTTGTGTATATACGTGAGTGATAAAACCATGGGCGTAATGGTATTTGAAGTTAAGTGACAGTGCCATAGCATACCACAGTCCAAAGCTCAATAATAGAGATGATCTTTCTCCCATGGCCCCTGGCTACTTCCAAACACCTCACAAATGCCCCGGGCTAGCTTAATATTGCATAGCTGCCACTTTACACGTTCATCCTATATATGGACATGTCTGAGGGGAAAAAGACGTGTGAAAATAGTTCTCATGTGTGCTGGTGCTGCCTGTGTTACTCTACACTATATAACACCCTGTAAGTCTGCATCATTGCAAGTGGCTTTTCTGCATCAATATGGAAATAATGTGGCTTACAGTCGCATTAAAAATTTCAAAATGTGATTTAAGGACTGGAAGAAAAGGGTAACTCCATGAAGTCACTGCAGCTGGCCAAAAAACAGGCCAGCACATAAATCTCTGTAAAATCGCAATGTGTTGTTTCACATTTCAGTTTTTGGAAGTATGCAACAAACAAGATACAGCGTGTTATTTAGTGAGCTGTAGAGTTGCTGGCAGGCACATTTTTTCACCTTTAGGTAGAGCCAGTCTACCTGTTTCCCCTCATTCTCAGTCTTTACTCGGGGTGCAACTACCGATTATTTTCATTATTGATTAATCTGTCTATTATTTTGACAATTAATTGGTAATCGTTTAGGCTATTAAATGTCAAAAACTTGTGAACCAAATTGCTTCTTATGTCCCACCAGCCAGTCCAAACCCTTCATTTACTATCATGAATAACAAAGAAAAGCCTCAGATCCTTCCATTTAAGAAGCTGGAACCAGCAAATGTTTGACATTTTTGCTTGGAAAATGACTGAAACAGTCAATTATCGAAATAGTTGGTCATTAATTTTCTTTGGATCTTCTGGTTCTGGTTTCAGATTTAGTGCACAGATATGACATATAGCAGGTCGAGTGCCCACTATGTTATATTTCTCAACAGTCATTCCCAAAGACACTGATTTTTTTTTTGTGTCTCTCATTGTTGGATTGAACAATTGGAAAGTCTGGATTGAAAGGCTCACAAGCTCATCACAGGGAAGCACTTCATCCCCAGTGTGCTCGAGCAAGATGGAAATGTAGAAGTCTGTGCCAGGTGCCAAGTTCAACTTTTAAGTATCCACAACACCTCAGAGAGTTAGGCATGAAGATGGATGTGGAGGTCGCCTCGTTTAATGGGTGGCTAACATTACATTTCAGCTGACTTTTTTTAGTTATGCCAAGATATGCTGTTGTTGTGACGTTAGCTACAGCAGCAGGAGACTTGTAAGTATCGCTGTCTGGAGCTGGTCTGCTGCCTCTGAGAAACCGTCGTTTTAGCTGAGCGTCCATGATTTTGGGGGGGTGTAGCTTCTGAAGGAGCACTGAGTGTATTTGTTTGGGTGTTGAGTACAAATATCAACAATCTTTCTCCAGAATGACTCACCCAACCTTTAAGGCAACAAGAGGAAATCGCTTCAAATAAACTACAGACTTAGAGTTGGCCCAAGGTTTTAAGTTAGTGGATAGGCCACTTATTTGTCTCATATTTGTCCCCTCAATCCACCAACACCCACATTTATGTTGGCATTAGCCTTAAAGCTAGTCTGAGAAGGTAACAGTCTTTGGTGTGTAAGTGTGTGTGTGTGTGTGTGTGTGTGTGTTTGTATGCATGCATGTCTCAATAGTGTCACTAAGCTCCTGAGATGAGAGCTGCCCTGAAGTCTCCAAATCCTGCTTTAGAGACTGTGTGTGTGTGTGTGTGTGTGTGTGTGTGTGTGTGTGTGTGTGTGTGTGTGTGTGTGTGTATGTGTGTGTGTGTGTGTGTGTGTGTGTGTGTGTATGTGTATATTCTTCACTCTGTGAAAATGAGTCACTGCTATAAAAATCCACACCATGCCGCCCTGGCAGGATAATCAGGACATAATGTTTAGTTTCTTTCTATCTCAGTGGATTAGTTTATTTTCATCCGAGGAGAATTTCGCGTATTGTGGAAATCGCCTCATATTCGGTTGTCTCAGCTTTATTTAAAGCAATATTTTCACTAAGGGACGTGTGATTTTTAAAGCACACCTACCTCCAGCATGACTCATCGAAAGCCCACCTCAGTCATCATCAGACTCTCTGGGAATCCTCAAGTGTTGATTCCGTGTTGATTCTCATTATCATTGATTAAATTCAGGCTCACCAGGGCTCAAAGTTATAATAGAGACAGACAGGTTATTATAAGCACTTGTGTATTTGTTTGTGCTCTAAGTGTGCACATTATTTCAGATTTACAAGCAATATTCATATCTAAGAGCCAGTGGGTTCAACATTTGGAATTCACTAATGGCTAGAGGACAGTTTTTGCTGAAAAAAATTGCTTGTTTAGTGACTTCCTCAGTGATACTTTAATGGCTGTTGTCGAAGGAAAATCACTCCCTTTACACATAATTCCCCAGGTAGTCATCCAGAAAGTGAAGTAATCAGGGATACCTGCAGCATTCAGTATGTTGGTCAACATTTCATGAACTCTCTGGAAGTCTCTAAGTGGAAAAACTAAAACTGAAAGAGGCCTGAACTTGTTTCATACCGATATCACATCCAGCTTGATGAATTGTTTGGCCAGTCCCTCTGAAAGCTGTCCTGTTGGATTGTTTTGCCCAAGAACAGAAATGCAATACAAGGTTGTCGAAACAGTTTGCTCGGCCAAGTTCTGCCTCGGAAATTGACGGCTTGTGACTCAGGTTTTGTGATTCATATCACAGCGTGTGTCATGTAACAGGAGGAACGGAAAGTAGGAGTTGGATATCAAGATTTTTATCATTAGCCAGTGCACCAACAAACTTTGTCTGAAAGCCTGTGGTACTTTTGTACCAGGGATGATGTGGTGATTATCTTACTATATTTGTTTGCCCACATTGCCTGACCTTAACCCCAAAGGCCTTTGGAAGAAATTAGAATGTGCTCCAATGATCTGGCTAAAAAAGTGTTCTCACTCTGAAGGTCTGAAACTCCTCCCCTCAAGGATAAACAACTCACACAAATACTTTCTTTTTCTGTAACTTTGTATGTTTTCTGTCTCTCCCATTTATACCAATGGTGGTAGTTTTGTAAAGTGTGTGGTGAGCACTGTCCAATTAATTTAGTCCGACCAAACTGTCTGTGAAAAGCAGCTTAATATTAACCTAAAAATGAAGCAAGGCCTGAAAATCAGGAAGTGGATCATCGTTGGCTTTAGCTCCCTTTCCTCTCTTTTGGATTCTCTCTTTCCCTTTTTCTGCCTCTCTTTATTTTTCTCTCTCATCTCTTTTCACGTTGTTACTGTTTATGACACTATCACATCCTCTGTGCCTCTTTCCCAGCTTTTTTTCTATAGCCTTTTCTGTGTGTTTAACAGATTTTATCATGCTCTGCTTCAGCTGGTCCCCTGACCTTTGCAACCCGGTCTTTTCTTTAAACACACCACATACACATACAAACACACATATTGACTTCATGGTCACAGGGACTCTTAGCTAACATTGCAGTATATGTGTTTTAACCACAAGGCTACCATACAACCAATTTGACCTCTATTTATTTATTTAATGCTGCCTTTTTTTGCAATTGTCCCACTCATGGTTCATTACGATTCTTAGTTATTAAGCCAAATGTAAAAGTAGAAGCAGTGTTGTGCTACTTCAAATCATTTGGCTCTGCTGAAGAAAAGCATATTCTCTGTTGTTCTACACATGAAATATATATTAACATCAGTGGGCAATATTATGTCATTGCTCCAAATCAAGTAGTTTTGGATAAATTCCTGCCCTGTACAATTTGTCTTTACTTGACTTCAAGAAGTGAAAGAGACTTTTTTTTCAAGTGATGTTCCACCAAACCCCTGACAGAAAATTAATTAATTAATTGGTCAAATCTTTTTTTTTTTTTTAATGCAAAAATGCAGCTCATTCTGTGGCTTTTCCAATGTGATGATTTGTTGCTTCCCTCTATATGATATGATTTTAAACTTAATGTCTTTGGATTTTGAACCTTTGGTTGACAGAACATGATGTCTGAAGATGCCAGCTTTGGCTCTGGAAACTTTTTTTCACTGTTTTCTGACATTTTATAAACTAAGCAATTAATCAACAAACCAAGAAAACAATTCGAAGATTAATTGAGAATAAAAATGATCACTAGGTGCAGCCCTGCAAGTAGTAGATGTTCAGATCTTTAAAACAAGTCCCCACATTTTCTCCCTCTTTCTCTCTATCTCTCTGTCTTTTTTGGTTGGTCACAAATGCCAAGCGGGGGGGAGTGAGTGAGGAAGAGGAGAAGTGCAGCCACAACTTCCCCAGAGGCTCATGCAAGCGTCAGTTTGTGTTATAAATCATTCAGGGACACTCAGAATGGGCACAATGCATTTTTATCCCTCTTCTCTCATCCCTCCATCCTCATCCTTCTTTTATTATTGAATGCGGTTCTTCTGAGCACCCAATCTGCTGCTCGGCACGATCAGAAAGAGAGAGGAGGAGGTTTGAGGAGTGAAACCAATAAGACAAGAGAGCAGGGGGAAAAATTGATAAAATGGGAGAGGTAGAGGGGAAGAAAAAAGGAGCCGTTCCAGTTTGATTCCACACAGGAATTAAGTGTCTCAAAGCAAAGGTCATGGGGTCATTTACGTCCTGAATAATGGATCTGCTATACTTCCTGATTGTCAGGCTGCTTGTGGACAACAGTTGGTTTCATTGTGTGCTGGTCTTGTAAATGACGATGTGTATAGTTAAGGGTCAGGTTGTGTTGACTGGTAATGCTGTGGATGCTGCACCACCTGCTTGTCAAAACCAAACACAGTCCAGTGGCTGACGGCGCTCCGCTGTCAGAACAACTCGCTCAGATTTGATGTGTTTGTGTGGGTATGCTGTGTGTGTGACACTGTGTGTGTATGTGTGGGAGAAAGCAAAAGATTGAATTTGTGCTTGCTTGTGGGTGTGTGTCTGTGTGTGTGTGAAACCTTGTGTTTGTCCACAGCACTGTGTGTAATGTCCTTGAACTCATGTATTTGAAAGAGGATGTATTGAGCTGCAAATAGGAGACACTTTGCTTGTATAAAATGCCAAGACATTTAGTTTGAGATACCGTCTGCCCAATGCATTCTGGGATAGACTTGGGCTGATTGAAAATCAGTCAACAAGAAGACAGTTCCTGGATCTTACTGTCATATGCGAAATAAAGTGATACTTTTAAGATGTCAGCGCAATATGGATTGTATTACCACCTGACTGAGATATCTAACAGCTATTATCTATACTGGTGATACTGTGAGTGGCAGTCCTTCTAAGAACTGAGACATTTCCTCTGAACTTTCTGTTGTGCCAGTAATATTGTCGTCTTTCCTGAAGCCGTTAAAGAAAGGGATCATTTCTGTGGATCCTGGAGGTGTTGAGAGGATAATAACTGACAGTCATTAAAGATATTTTCATTGGCTGTTGAGTCATTCCACCATCTGCTATTGTGAGGAAATTTGAAAGCCTTTCCGCTGTTTGTACTGGAGGAACATCGCCTTCCTCTTGCTCCTCACGTGTGTTGTGAGCTGCAAAGCAACAACCCTTTGTGCTGTAAAGCAATAGTGTAATGGTAACGGTCTTGTGTTTGGTAACACTTCAGTAAGAAGGCAAATATAAGGGACAGAATGACAAAAAGTAGGGAAGACAAACTTTATTTTGACATTTAGGTATCTGCAGAACTGTCAAAAAGACTTGTATTTAAAAGTAGAGGATGTCATACAATAGTCATATTTAGGGCTGCAACTAATGATGATTTTCATTATAGATCACACTGCCAATTATTTTCTCAATTAATCTAATAATTATTTGGAGCATAAAATAATGAATAATGCTGATGACATTTTCCCAAACTTTCAAATTACTTGTTTTGTCCAAATCCCATAGGTATTTTATCAGAGAAGACTAATAACACCAGCATCTCATGTAATAAGTTGGAACCAGTGAATTTTTGGCAATTTTGCATCAAAAGATGAACTTAAAAGATTAATTGATTGCCAAAATTGCTGATTAATGTTCTTTTGATCAAGTAATTGATTAACCCCCTTTTCATTTCAGCTCAACTTAAATGTACTCATTCAATCTTAATTCAACCATCTCACCCTTCGTTTGTTTCCTGTTCTCTCTTACCTCAGGTGCAGTATTATTCCAGTCATGAGGAAAGTCAGCAAGATGTCAACTCTGGACTTCAACTAAGGAGAAAGAAAGGTTGAAAGAGAGGGAGACAGAAGCTAGTCTGACACCCCCTTTACACATTTCCTACAGGTAGCTTGTACGCATTTGACTCCCTGATGCTGTCTGGTTTATATTATTTATTCTATACTCATTTTCTTTATCACAGTGCCTCGTCATGTGTTACCACATCTCTTCTTTGATTGTTTGTTGTCATCATTATGTTGTTTTTTTTTACCAGTGTCTTGAATTTTATTGCAACGTTGATGCATTTGATTTATCTGGTGAGCAGATTGTTGCAAGTACCCAGCAGATGCTTGTCTTGTTGAGGTCATCCTGTAGTTCATTCTGTTTCACTCTTTGTATAGTAAAGGTATTTGTGTGTGTGTATGTATGTGTGTGTCAAAACCCCTTCATGCTGCAGTTGGACAGCCAGAGCAGGCATCAGCCGGCTGTACTGTGAACTGGGTCTTGTTTGCCTCGTAATGAAAGCTTGCTGACCTGCCGGCTCTCTGATGTACAGTACATAACAGCTAACAACCCTCTGTCACATTGAATTAAAGCAGAGACTAAAAGGAGGCAAAGTTTCTCTGGCCTGTATGTGGCTCTTTCAAGTTGTCTGTGTGTGTATGCACATGTGAATTCATGTGTGTGGAGATTGCTTCAACATAACTACTTGAAGTTGCTTGTTGACAGAATGCAAAAAAAAAGTTGCATACTTTCAACCAGAAGTATGGTAGCACATGCCAGTTTAGTGGTTAACTTACACATGTTTGATCTTTTATGTTAGACTTTATTTTGCAGCTGCATATTAATCTTAATTTCTTGTAGCCAAGTAAACATCGTAGTTACTGTGTTTGTGCTACTAAATTACTATAAATTAAATATTGTAGTTGTATGTGGTGGACAATGGTAGCCTTGTTTTGTTGTTTCTAAAATACTTTATATTAATATATATATTTTATATATTAATATATTTTCAGGTTGTACATCCATCTCTGCATATTTATGTCCATCTCATTCTCGTGAATGATATCACGATATCATCATAATATCTCAAGAACACCATTCACCTAGAATTTGACTAGAATTTGATTGTAGAAGGTGAAGGTCTTTGTGACCTCACAAATCATGTTTTTGGACATACCTCAAGAATTAATATGTTAATTTTGGCAAAATTTCACACAAATGTCTAATAGGATAAAATGATGAAGTGTTGACATTTTACATCAAAAGGTCAAGGGTCAACTTCATTGTGACATTGTAATGTTAAAAAAACCCGTTATAAACAAAAACTATTTTTTGGCCATTATTCAACACTTTAACTCCGGAGCAAACAAATCACTGTGGTGATTGTATAGCTCTTAATTGCTGCCGGGTACCTCATTGGTTTTGCTGATATTGAGCTTCAGGCGAATGTCATATCATGTGATGAGCTCTCTATCAGTCCTATGTACCCCTCTGTAAAAATAGTATCTAAGTGAAGACAACATGTTTCTCACTAGAAATTAGATACTGAAATCATAGTCCGTGAGGCGGTAATTCTAGTTCTTAAATTTGTCATAGAAAATTGTCTGGCCCAGGCATCTTTAAGCTGTAGTGATTAAAGGAAGTCTGAGCGTTGTCTGTGCTTTGGCTTTTGTGAATTAGGCAATAACGTAAATCCTTCTGTCAGCTTGTCATCAGCACACATAGAGCTGACCAATCATTAGATTCAATGGGAAGTCAAGCATGTATGTGTGCCGTGGGCAAATCTTGCTTTTGAGTTACACCATGAGTGTGGAAAAGAGCTTCAGGGGATCAGGTGTGATAGAGGGGGAACGATTTGGGTTACAGAACGAGCCTCGGGGCAAGATGGGGGCTGATTTCAAATGTCTGGATTTCCCCTCACTTGCAAACTGGTGAACTTGAGGACAGGGTGCCTGTGAAGTTCAGACTGGTGGTCAAATTCCACAATCAAGTCCCCAAGAAGGCTTATGGCAGCTTAAAGGCCCTGCACACACATGGTGCACCTGTACAGGTGTTTTCACTTATTTCCTCAATTAGACCTCTTTTTATGGCGCTGGAGATGTTTAAAAAATATGCTTGACTTCTTCCTCTCTGCTGATCAAATTGGTCAGCAATCAGAATTGTTTTTTATTGCCAAGTATGTTTATATATATAAGGAATTTGCTCTGATGTGATGCTCATAAGATAAGATAAGATATACCTTTATTCGTCCCACAGTGGGGAAATTCACACATAATGATAAGTATAGTACTACAGAAATATAAAATGAACATAGATAAAGTAGTTCTGCAAGTCAAAAAGCTTAATAGAAAAAAACAAAACACTGACAATACTATATGGAAAAAATAGATAGATTATAAAACCAGTATGTGAAATATAAATAGTATGGGAACAGCCCATTATTTTGATGAGCACTGTTCAGTATGTGTAAATGTAGCAGCATGTACTCTCTTCACACATCCTCAGAGCTGACATAATGATGGTGATTGCTTCAGACACGTCATACTATATGTGACTGAAGTCCACGAGGGTCCAATCTGGAGGACTGACACTTGAACTAAGCTAGTGTGCTATTAGGGGTGTGTGTGTGTGTATGGATGGATACCTATACACCTATAATCCATGGCCATGTGTGTTGATTAATAGGTAACAGCCACTTCAGATTTCCCATTGATAAGAAACAAACCTATCACATTTGGCTTTCTAAATTGGTTAGTCATCACCATATAATCCATCATTGTGCATTTAAATAGGCTTCTATATCATGCACAATGAGGTTGACCCATTTAATGCCATGCAGGAGGGCTGCACACATGTGCACACGTCACACATACGCATGCAATACTCTCCAGGGACCTCACACTCTGCTGAGATGTGAGCCTCTATCTGCTCGCAGTCTTTAAGTTTTTATTAGATGGGATTACTGAAGTGCAGTGATTTTTATTTTTTTTCTATGAGTGTGTGTATGATCCAGGCTTCCTTGCTCACTCATACATGCATGTGCACCTTAACACACAAACACACACACACACGCACACACAACTCCAAAGCTCTAAGCCTGCTCTCTATAAAGTCATGATAGGAATTAAGAGAACTGAGTCATTACGTAATTCTTATTCTTTCTCTCTTATACACACACTGCTCTTACGCTATGTCTCAGCGCGCAATTTGGCAGATTTACCAGTTCTTTTTTTTTCCCGTTTCTGATTAGAGCTGGTGATTTTAATCCCAGTAAGAATTCCCACAGTCTGCCTAATTCCTGTTCCTGACTAAAGCTGGTAGGGGGGCCAGTAAGCCGCTAAACCCCCTGGCTATACACGCACATACACTCACATAAACTGACACACACATATGGACACTCGTGTGCTCTCACTGGCGTAATGGCGTGAGTGTATTTCCATGTACACTCTGTGCGTGTGTCTATACAAATGTGCATGCCCATTCACATGCACTCTCAAAAGAGTTTAGATAGAACACAGGCAAACCCCGTAGATTATCTACCTTGTCAAAGCTTTTCTTTTTAAAGAAATGTATAAAAAGAGAATGGAGTTTCTTCCCTAAATGTTCACTATCAGGCTGTACCTCTGTCTGAAGACCCTCTAAATACATATCAAACTAAATCAATACTGACGATCAACTTCTGGATGATTTTTTTATGGTGTATATTTCTTTTTCTTGTATTATAATTGGCCAAGAGTAGACAATGTGATGTCCCATTTTAATATGTCTGCTGCAGAACATGGTATGAAGCCATATCCACCAGCCTGGCGGACTTGGTCCTGCAACATGTTGGTGTATCAATTAATCATAACAGCACCAACAGTGGGGCCTGGGGGTGGGAGGGTATTTGTTTGTTTGTGTGTGTGTTTCTGCTTGTGTGTTTCTTGTGTATGCATGTTGAACTTTGGCCCACATTTAGCACATGTATGTTTGCACGTGTTCATATACAGATACAACCATTGGAAACATCCCAGAATAAGTTATTTTAATCGTGTGTCCGTTTGCGTTCACTGACTTGGAAATGAATTGCACTGGCCAATGTGAATTATTGGACATCAGCCAGTCACTGTTGAGTCACTCTCAACTGTTTTTTTCCCCCAATGCTGCCAGAATAAAATACAGGGATAAAACACTGTTCATGTTGTGTTTTGAAATCTCTCGGGCTAGAAATTATTTTCTATCAAGATTATCTATTATTTATTGTCCTTAAAAAAAAACATTGAATCCTACAGTGTTTTCAGGTGTATGTGTGTGTGTGTGTGTGTGTGTGTGCGTGTGTGCGTGCGTGTGTGCGTGCGTGCGTGCGTGGTCCAGGCCAGATTAGCATAAACCATATAATCTCTTTTACATCTAATTTGTTTTTATGATATATAGTTTATTGTGTATAGCAAATGTTTTAGCACCATTTCCCACCCCCACAGTAACCCACACACACACGTTCTCATTTACTCTTTCAGACGCTGTTGCGTGCATGCAAGGCACTTGTTATTTCTGCACATACACATGAATGCACACCTGATCATAAGTACATTGTCATGCAGTGGTGTGTAGTAGCGCACATGTAGTAAAGAATTCACACACACCAAGCGTTTAATCTGTCTAAGCCATTTGCCTAATCAGCTCTCTCTCAGCACAATACCATTCATAGATGCACAGTAGCCACACACACACACACACACACACACACAGCGAACTGTCCAAACACAGGGCTTTGCTGGACTAGTAACAGCTTTACCAAGCCCCCCGTGTTACAACCTGTTGTTGCCACGTTGCATCACTTCACACATCTTAGCGGAGGAGAAGAGGAGGAGGAGGAGAAAAAGTGGAAAAGAGGGTGAGAGGGAGGTGTGCAGAGTCTCAAGAGTGATCACATGACTTCAGTGTTCATTTGTTCCATTTTTATCTGTCTTTTACTCACCCGCCGACTCCTTCCATCAATGTGGTTTAGATCTTCATTTCAAAGCTGGGGTAAAACTGCTCGCTTACTCTCAGTAGGTCTGTCTCTCTGTTTGTCTGTTTGTCTGTTAAATCTTCTTTCTCTCCAACCTTCTTACTCCCTTTCCCCCCCATTTTTGTTTTCCTCCATTATTTTGCAACCTTTTCTATTAGTGAATGCATCATAGTCATACTGTGTGCGCGCCTGTGCTGTGGGTGTGTGTTTGATGGGAAGGGGGTTGAGATTAGGGGTTGTGTCAGGCTTTATTTCAGTAGCTAGTATCTGGAGCTCAAGCAGGCGAGATGAGAGACAGACAGGGCTGATGCAACCAGGAGACACATACACAGATTCGCTAGCGCACATGGACACAAAAGTTTATATTGTAGGTAAACTGAGAGAAAACACACACATAAATACACAAACACACACACAAACAAACAGAGACGCTGCATGCTTTTCTTGTGAGGCCTACTTTGTTAAATACAAACATAATTGCACTGGTACTACGTTTTCATTAACATGTACATTAATAAAACAACAGAGTACTGATGGATAATTAAAGCTTTTAGTACTAAAAAAGTCTACTGACCAGATATCGGAAGAACCAGAATTATTCAAAGCATCTAATGAAAGCCTGACAAGCACGGACCCTGATTCTTTATAAAAGTGTCACCAAATGTTTTTCACTGAACTACTAGTAACCAGGAATAGTATATACAAGAATCTGCAGCCTACAGGTTGTATGCATACCAGGCTGTACTCTACTGTTCATTCATCATTCGTCACACCTCTATCATAGACGTTGAGGGCTTCACGCTTCTCAAAAATGCCTGGATGACCAAGAGATGCCTTAAGGCAACAAGCATGTAAACCTGCATATGTGATCTTTCACATTATGTAAGCGGGTAAACTGAAGCCTGTTGTATATGTGACAACCCAACGGTGGTTTCCAAGCATGTTCTGCAGCATTCTTAGAGAGAAATCAAAGCTTAATGCCATGAAATTGACTTTAGTCAGGCTACAGTACAACTGGCAGCCATTTGCAATACTCAGATGTTATTTTATAGCAGCTTTTTAGATGGTAGCAGGCTGGCATGATGCTTCAGGAGACCTTTATATTTCCACAATAAGAAGTTTAGTGGGCTAACACACTACTCTCAGCCACTATAGCTATAACAAATAAGGAATAAAATAAATCCTAAATCCTAAAGTTATTGGAATCAGGGTTTTCCAAAGTTAGGGAAGGTTAACAAATAACCAGTATCTCTTCATGTAGGCCTCCTGTTTTACAACTTCTTAGTAACAGTTATGTTGTTTTAGAAAAACAATGGAAAGCTATAATTGGTTTAATTCCACCAAACATAATGCAATGTGCAGATATTTGCAGTAAAATACAACTATTGCTTTGAGATTGGGGAACAGAAAAAAATTAAATTTTGTAAATCCCCATAAATATCATTGTTCGAGCATCTTCACATGCCTGAAATAACAGAGGGCACAGGACTTTGCCTTTAAGACTGATATTTTTGGAGTGGGTGTGATGGTTTAGATCCCTTTAAGAGCAGGGGATTAGGATGATGCTGATGCTTAGTGTCTTGGCCTGGTTGCTTGTGTGTCTTGCTGCCTCTGCCTGTATGTCAGCTTGCTCTGTGTGGGGCTGGCCTTTGGAGCCAGATTTGCTTGCTGCATCTGGCTGATGTGCACCGAGATTTCATGGTAGACAGAAAAGAGAGAGAGAGGGAGAAAGGGATGAGAGCGATAGTGTGTGACTGTGTGCATGTGTGTGTGATGTGCAGTGAAGCTAACTGGAGCAGGGTGTCCAGGATGCATACACGCTTGACGGCCTGGCTGCAGCCTTGTGATACAAAATATTTAGTGTTAGTGTGTTTGTCTGCACGCACACAGGCAACTGTTACACTGTGTGCATGTGTGGAAATGATGCATCAGTGACTCAGCTTCAGCTGTCAAGTGTGTTGTGTGTGTGCTTGCGTGTGTGCATGCGCATGTTTTACGTGAGCAAGTGTGACTGTGACTTGGATGAGCAGCAGGACTAGACAGCTAGCCGTCATCATATGACTGTCTTTTTTTTTTCCTGTCTTATCACCAATCAGCTGTCAGTGAGATGCACAAATGCGAGCACTCGATGAAAGGCATGCACACACACGCACATACATACAGACACACGCGACTTGGCTTAGGTCATTGAGGACATTACCTAGACTTACATTCATTTCCTGGAGACTTACCCTCACACTAACCATAACTATTACTTGCCTAAACCTGACCTTAACCCACTGACCCCAAAGTATTATTTTTCCCAGTCGGGGAGACAGCTGTTGTCTGCACTTGGACAAGCCATTCCCAGTTAACTTATCATCTGAAATGTGTCCCTGAAAGTAGACTAAGTCAGTAAAACACACACACACACACACACACACAAAATGTGGATGTTCTTTGAAGGGACTGTGAAGTAACATTAGATGAAACCATGTCTGGATGTTCCGGATATCAATGACCAACCTAAGTTGTTTGTGTGTGTGTCAGTGTAATTTAATGCTTTAGCTGAAAATCAGCTCAACCTCACTATTCTGTTTCCCAGGTCAAGCTGGCCAATGCCGGGCCCATCGTGGACATCTGGTGGTGGTAGTAGCAGTAGTGTGTATGTGAGCGTGGTCCCTGGTGCCTAGCCCATGTCCAGCCCATAATGCCGTCGTCCACACGGAAAGGGGTGCCGAAGGACCCCGAGCTGGCCGACCTCTTCTTCAAAGATGACCCCGAGGACGTCTTCTGTGACCTGCACGAGATCGGACATGGCAGCTTTGGGGCCGTCTACTTTGTAAGTGCTGAGTCACTGTTTTGTGCACTTTGACTTCCACAGGCCATGAAGGGCCTGGAAAGTCCTTGAAAAAGAGTTTTGAACACAGATTGAAGGGCTTCATCTAGACTGGAATTTAACCGAAATTAACTCATCCTTGGTTGGATTGTACATGAAATGAAAAATTGGTCTTCAGCCTGTTGCCATGGCCATATTACCAGTACATTTCACTTGACAGACTGGGAATATGAATAGTTTTCCTCAGGCATATGCTTTATTTAACATGTCTTTTTGTATTGCGTGTCACTGTTCACCATTTGATCGCATTGCAAGCCTGTTCAAAGTTTATAGATTGAACACAACTGAATCTTGAATGCACTGAAAAGTTTTGAAAGTTATGGACCAAGATGCAATGGTGGATTGTATTGACTGTTCATTTACGTTGAGCTTCATAGTTTAGAAAGAAAGATGGCATGTGGATGAGGGACTGGACAATTTAAGAAGTCATATTTAAGCAAAGCACTCTTATCCATTTACTGCATGACAATTAATACACACTTTGATTTATTTATGAATGAGTTACCCTACATATTCATTTATTGATTCGCTGATTTGTACACATCTTGTAAGTGTAGCCTGCTACGTTGCTCCTTGAATGCAATTAAGTGGAAACAGATTCCCTCTCAGCACTTTCTCTGTAGCCTTTCTTATTAATCTCATCATCACTAATTACTCATCAAGCCTTTGATTCTAAGGCTGCACGGAGAGGGTTGAAAGCATGCAGCATCTCTCTGCTCTGTCTACATTTCTTCGTCTCTGCTCTCCTCTTCATTCCTCTCCTCTCCTCTCCTCTCCTCTCCCCACCTCCAGATGCAGGACTGGGGGCAATAAGCCTCCTCCCTCTCTCCTAAGACAGCTGTTTTCTTGGTATAGAAAAAGAGAAAGAGAAGCAGTCAATAGTGAGGCAGGATTTTCTTGGCTGGCAGGACTTTACCATCCCCTGCTATCCCATGTCATTTACACACACACACACTCACACACGTATGCACACACACTCACACACGTATGCACACACACACACACACACACAGCCCCAATCCATCCCGAGTAGCCCTGGTGCCCTTGTCCGTCTGGCTAACAGGCTCCAGTGTGCGTCTAAATCCTGCCCTGATGCCAGCACTGTGCTCACTGACACACTTATGCCATCCGCATTACAACTGGTACACTGCTAGCTTTAGATGTTAGCCAGAGCAGCTTTAGAGAAAGTAGTCCATGGCTTTTTTGGCTTTTTTTAGATAAAAATATACATTTTCTTCAGTGTTTAAATACTGAAATGACTGGGCAAATAACATTATGATGACATTAATTATCTTGCTTGTATAACAAAGTAAACAATCTGTGGCTGGTGTTCAATTATCATATCTTTTTAGGAGAAATAAATAAATAAATACAGCAATGATTTGTTTTCTTACCTGAAATACATTCAGAGGAGGTGAAGTTTTTTTTATTAGCCCTGCGTAGTGTTTGTAGGCTTCATCTCACACTGCATAAGGTCCCAATAACCTCCACCCAGAAGACATGGTAGCATTGCTCCTGAGAGGTTAACAAAAAGGGCTGTTCATCACTCGCTGCTGCTCATTAAGCTTGTTGCTAGTAATTGTTGGACTCACATGAACATCTTAACATTTAGATCTTTCAGAGGACACAGCAATAGCATTAAGGAGATAGAAGTGAAACTGTAAAAGTCCCCCCACCCATTCCCAGTGGACATTATGGTCTTTCATACAACTCACTGTGAGAGAAAACTCTGCACCCAGAGAAACTGATGGAAACATAGGAAGAACATGCAGACGACTTCAAAATGGGGGTCCTTGTTGCATTGAGCTGCTTCAGGCAATAAGCTGTGTTTTTACAATACTTAGATTTAATTGTATAGTCTAACATTTAAGAAATAAACCTCTGCAATATTACTACTGTAAAATATAGCTGCAGGTTAAGTGCATGAAAGAAGGGAAGGGTACAGAAGCTACCTCTGTAAAGACGTGCATATTTGCGTGCATATTTTCTAAGTTATTTCTGTACAAGCATGCATAGTCAAAAACATCTATGCAGTTGCATGTGCATTCATAGTTTATGCATGTGAAGACTAAGGAAGAACTCTATTATAGAAGAGAAGAAGGGGAATTCCCCTTGCTGAGTGTGCAGGCCCATGAGCCAGGGCTTTGAACACACACCATTATAGTGTAGTGAATGTTAAATGAATTAGTCTCTTGTAATTATTGATACACCCCCGTTTTTTCTGCAGTGACAATTAGCCTGAATGTATTTTAATATTTCAGCGTTACATGATTTTTTTTCCCTCTTCACTATAACCATCTATCTATACACTCCACCAGAGGGAATGGCTATTATGCATGAACTGACAGGCAATCATAGGGATCAAATGAATCTGAAAAAAAGTCAAATGGGAATACTCTGTTGCCTGCTGACTGTAATTCCATTTGAATGTCAACATGAAACTCCCATTCATTTGTAAGTGGGATGAAGCTGAGATAAGGGCTTAGGCTGAGCTGCAGCGTAGTTGCCCATAAGGCCAAATGCCTTTGAGGTTGACATCACAGGTTTAGCATGGGCATGTGGATGTGCACAGACAACTCAAACACTTGCTGTAGCTGCAGGATAACCACACGTCATTTACCTACAGGCTTCCCCTAATCACAGTGTTGAGTGGTTTGATCAGGTGGAAATTTGTTTAAATTCAAATAAGAGAATCTGTTCGCTGTGTCATCCTGTTGTAGATGTATTGCTTTGTGCATTCTTTATGATGTTTTGCATGCACTGAATTTATCTGCCTCACCTCTGGATGACCCTTTAGACATTACATGAGTCAGTAATAGTACTTTAGCATTCATAAGTACAATTCAATTCCCAAAAAATTAGGACGCTGTATAAAATGTTAATAAAAATAGATTTTTGATGGTTTGCAAATCATTTAAACCCTATATTTATTAAAGATTTAATAAACTGTTAAAGTTGATGTATAAACAGGGAATGAAAGAATATCGTAAAATATAGTTGTAATAAGATATTTTCATAGGACAAGTTTTGATTGTTGACAAATATTGTACATTAATAAATGACTTTGAATGTCCTTTTATCTGCATACAACTACATTATAGTATGTTACACATAAACCATTTTAATCAAATGTCTATATAGTGCTTATAAGATTACTGTCCACTGAAAACTGATTCCTTTTCAATTCTGTGAATCTTTTTCCTTCTCTATCACTCTGTTAGTAGTGCATGTGATGCTTTTGTAGAAATGTGTGAAACTTCATGTTAAGATTTAAGTAGTTACCCTCCTTACTCAAGAATATGGATCGTTCCAAAGTAAATTCACATACAACCGTGAAATTCCTTTTCTAACCAGTGTGTTACCTCTTTACAGTGTGTTATGTCAGTGTGTGTCAGTTTCTAATTTATTGATGCAGGATTCTTTTTATAGAGTGTTATGGCCATGGGACCGAAAAAAAGTCCTCTGATCTCTTTTGAGAGGATTACTGTATGTGTATTTGTGAGAGTTGTGGGTCTATAAATGTTTAGACTTCAAATTTTAAGTCTTTACTAGAATCTGATCTGTCTGTTTTCTTCTCCAGGCACGTAACTCCTACTCCAATGAGGTGGTGGCCATCAAAAAGATGTCCTATAATGGCAAGCAGACTACCGAAGTAAGAAAGACTATCACACACAGTCATGCTAAACTTTGCCTTTAAAACCTCCAGGCAGCATTTATTTACTTTTGCTTTGGCACAAATATAGTAGCTGTGAATGCAAGAGCATCAAAACTAGTAACAGTAAAACAGCGTTATGTCATTCTCTAATGATATTCACCCAAAGCTTGACACTAGCTTGTGAGACTGTGAGATGTCTCATTTGTGGTGGTTAATTACCCTAAAGGAACAAAAATAATTACTCACCACCAGATGCAAAGTTTGGAGCAAACATGTTCCTCCCTCAAGCAAAGCACTGAAAAGGTTAAGGTACAAGTGTATTCCAGAAGGTGTCACAGCATTTTCACAAGCCCAATCTCTGTCTCTTTAGTAAACTTTCTTGTTTTTATAAAGCTGTCAATGATTTTTTTATTGTGAAGCCTCTTGCATGACATTGCCAGACTGTCTCTAACAAGCTCAGGCTTTCAGTTGCTGTATCAGCTCTTTTGGTAAGCAAACAGCTAGCTTTGTTTTGTTTGTATTTTGTCTATTATTGTTTGTATTTTATCACCTTGGTGCACTGATATTAAAAGACTTTCCTGTCTGTCTATGTACAATGGTAACAGATGTATAAAAGCCATTATACCTGTGTGAGTGGTGACTACAGTGAGGCCAGCTGCAGCATTGCAATCAGTGTCACGGCAATGCCCACTTAAGTGTTACTGTGATTGTACCTGTAGAGTGTAACCATCTGTGTGTCTGGATTTGTCTTGGCAGAAGTGGCAGGACATCATTAAAGAGGTCAAGTTTTTGGGACAGCTGCGACACCCAAACACGATTGAGTACAAAGGCTGCTACTTGAAAGACAACACTGCCTGGGTTAGTGGATCCCTCTTCACATCTCCTTTTGTCCTAGTTCCCCTCTTTGTTTCAGTCTTGCAACATTGTTAGTTTATCTTTCCCTTGCCGTCCTCTTTGTCTGATTCTTTTCCTTTTTGTCTTTATTACTTTTAGTCTCCTACTGACTGTGTTTTCCCACTGTCTACTTCTCTATACCTGCATATGTTTTCATCATTACTGCCTCCATTTCACACATTTTAATGTTATCGGTTTGAAGTACAGAACAACTTCATAAGTTTTCACTTGACTTGACCTGAACCTTTGTATTCAGGTTATTTTATGATGGAGCGCACACCATGTGAATGATTAGCTATTCAGCTGTAACTGTATTGTATTTCAGCTGGTGATGGAGTACTGCCTGGGCTCCGCATCAGATTTACTAGAGGGTAAGTGTATTTATTAATGTTTGATGTGCACACGCACATTTAACACACACACAATTTTAAACCTGTTTTTCTATTATCAGCATCAGGCTGCCTTTCTCTCAACATGCTTCTAATGTAAATAGCCAAATGGTCTCAAAACTCCCATAAAACCATGCCTTGTTTTCACATTTGGGTTATTGCATAGATTAAACAAACAAGATATAGAGTTGCTGGTAGGTGGATTTTGTTACCTTTGGACAGAACAAGGCTAGCTGTTTCCCCTGTTTCCGGTCTTCATGCTAAGATAAGCTAACAGATATAGAAGCAGAAACTCTGGGCAATAGTAATAAGAAATTCCCAAAATGTCAAACTACTCCTTTAAAGAGATCGTACAGGGTATAAATATGTGACCACTGAAATCAGACCAGTTTGAGGTACTGATTGTGCCAAGTGATAAGAGAAGCCCTCCTATAGCCAGGGGGAGTTTGTATTCCCTGCGAGGTTTAAGAAACTAGTTACTTTCCTGCACTTTTGGTTCACATTGCTTAATTCTACGTGAACTAGGTTGTATAAAACAAGTCTCCGTATTCATGTCTTAAAACCTATAAAACCTCATGTTCTGTTTCTGGTGGTTATTTGTTATCATTCAAACATGCTTGGTGTGAATGCGTGTTTATGGTCAATCACTGCAGAAATATCCACAAGTAGGCCCTTAGAGTGAGGTAATACAAAGTAAATGTAGAGTCTACTTCCTTGTAACTGAATTTAACATGGTTATATGGTCCAACCAGTGATGTTACATTGAACACTTTAATTCATAAGACAGATGAAAGACCATGTCTGTGTTAGTTAGATTTATTTTCTAGCTTAACTACTTTTTCTAAAGGCAAAAGAACATTTTCCAGTTTTCAAAGCTTGAACCTCCTTCACTGTTGACCCTCAGAGCGTTGCTGACCTGAACCTAATGTGTTATTTTAAGCACCTATGTGTGTACTCATCACTGACGTAGATACACGGTCATGACAGTTGGCCCCGGCCTGTATATGGGACTTTTAGCTGTATGACATTTCTCAGTCATAGTTTTGCTGTGACCTTTTGCCTTGGCACATAGTCTCTCTGACATTGTGATGATCCACAGGGAGCCAGCTTCGGAGCCTATAACTGTTTGTATATGTTATCCATACGGTAGATGCCAAGGGAGTACTTTGTTGTTTCTATATCAGCAGGACTAATGAGTATGATTCTGTTTTATTACTAAAACTGATGTTTTGGTTGCCAGGACCTTGATCAGACATGAACTATATGCACAAGCTTTATTTGTTATGTAGGCCTTTGTGTAGAACTGTTATAGTTCATTATCATACAATTCAAGTCTTTAGAGGGTTCCTGCTCATTTCCACTGTACTCATTTCTCCCCAAGTTCATAAGAAACCACTCCAAGAGATGGAAATTGCTGCCATTACCCACGGTGCCTTGCTAGGACTGGCTTACCTACATTCCCATAATATGATTCACAGGTGAGTCAGTCTGTTTCCTCACTTGAAACATTTCCCAACAGGAACAAACAATGACTTTTGCAAAAACATGATAAGATGAGTTGAGGGACGTTCATGTTCTCCCTTTATTGCAGCGTTAACTAATTAAGCTATAAAACCTCATGTCTGCACTCATCTTTCCTCAACACGTGAGGAGGTAACAACCCTCCTGTCTCACTGGTGTCCACAATATTCTCTTTTATTGCAGGCAAATATGATTGGCATCCAACAGTGGCATCTTATGAGTCATTTTTACTGTTCTGCGTCATCACATGACATAAAAGCCCATTAAAATAAACACATGACATTTTACATCCATAAATACACCACACCAGTGACCATTTTGTCAAAATGGAAGGAAAAGCATAATGCATAATAGATCCTTGGAAGTGATGTAGTTTCTCTTGGCTCTCTATGCTGACATGTTCTCTTCATATGCTCACTCTCCTCATCCCCCCTCTCCCCATCCAGAGATGTGAAAGCTGGTAACATCCTGCTGACTGAGCTGGGTCAGGTCAAACTGGCTGACTTCGGCTCTGCCTCCATTGCCTCACCTGCCAACTCCTTTGTGGGAACACCTTACTGGTTAGTACACACAAGGGAAGACATTTGGTGCAGCCTAATGCAGGACTACATGTCCTGAGAAGACTATGAACTGGAATATTTTTGTTATTTATTTTGCATTTATTTCTCTTAGTCTCTGCTTTCTTTTGCATAAAATTACTAGTTGCCTTGCACACATTAGCTGCTCTTCTGGCATTTTTGTTTGGTTTTTAAGTGTGTGAGTTCTTCAAACTCCAAAATTATAGCAATATTTGTTTGCTCAGAGACATGTACTTTTCAGACATGCACCAGGTTTGGTAAATGTGATGGCAATTTTACATGTTGGCCCAAATAAGCCTGAGTCACTTTTATACAAAAGTTACAATAGCAATCATTGATACAGCCTGTGAAAGAAGTGACACTTTTCCTCATTCATATCATAGGTTTTCAACCCACCACTGTTCTCCCTTTTGGACACCAAATGCCAAATATTGTTCTAGCATTGTGGCTCTGTCCTGTAATAATCCTGTCGTATCTGAAAGCAAATTTGCATATTTAAATCCTCTGTCTGAATTACAAAAAGACAGTACTTTAACTGCTTGATGAGGCCAGCAATGTTATGTATTTCAGGTGTGAAAAGAACTTTATGCATCAGGACAGCCAATCTATTCGGCAGTATATTCTCACAGAAGCTATTGTAATGTCTCTGTAGTTTGCCTGTCATATAGAAATCATGAGCTCTACCTTACCTACCGTAATACTCACTCACACACTTCATGCAGCTTTGATGGTGAAAGGACATCTTCACATAAACAGCTGGGCCAGTGATGGACTCTCATGATGCCAGAGGCCAGCTGCACACAACTTTGTGTCACTCGTCATGTTGAATTCACACGTACACACACACACGTACAAGTTGTCACACTCCACGTTTACAGAAACGCACATATATTCCAAAAACTGAGCTGCTATCACAGCATACCAGAGTCTTTAAAAGCTCTGAGAAGCTTAGCAGATTATAACATTTTCATGGATTTTTTCCCCCCATATTTAATAAATTCTGTGTGTGTGTATGTGCATTTGCATGTGCGTCTCTGTGTCCTCAGGATGGCCCCAGAAGTGATCCTAGCCATGGACGAGGGTCAGTACGAGGGGAAAGTGGACATCTGGTCGCTGGGGATCACCTGTATTGAACTTGGTGAGCGTACATCTGCCCATTACTCATAAGAATGCATTTATAGCCCATACAGTCAGAAAATGCACAGATCGTGGAATCTTTCACTCATCTATATCTGACTCTCCCATCTTTTCTCGTTTTAGCGGAGCGTAAGCCCCCCTTGTTCAACATGA
Source organism: Holacanthus passer (assembly GCA_025331565.1). Classification (NCBI taxonomy): domain Eukaryota; kingdom Metazoa; phylum Chordata; class Actinopteri; family Pomacanthidae; genus Holacanthus; species Holacanthus passer. Next base: position 7,887,194 of record JAFREQ010000009.1, on the reverse strand, counting down.
ACGCCATGAGTGCCTTATATCACATCGCACAGAACGACTCTCCCACGCTACAGTCCAATGAGTGGTGAGTTGAAAACACATCTCTCAAACATTACCATTCAGTTTATTATTGTTTTTCACTTTCTTTGTTTAATCATTTTAATTTAAAAAACATAATCTTTGAAGAATGCTGTCCAATTTGTTAGGTCAAATGTACAGTATATGTCAAATGTAGTTATTTAATTGAACTAAAAAATGGCCACAAACCAAAATAATCCAGTGAAACCGTTGATACAATTCTTCCAATCAGCTGTTAATTTTAAAGCCCAATCCGATCTGGGCTCAGTCAGGGTAAGACATCCCTGTGTTAATCTGCCCGACCTGTGATCCCTGCGACAGGCCTTGTGCAAGGTCACACTCTTAAGTCTCTTATGTAATTACCTGTGAAACTTCTACCAAAGAAATACTGTGTAAACCCACAGCATTCCTGCTGGGCTATAAGGCGTGTTTGAATGTACTATGTGTCAACATCAAAACAAAAGCAGAGTGATTATTCTAATATTATTCTCGTAGTTAAAACTCAGATTTTTGTGTTTGCCATACTAACTAGGATGCTTCTTTGTACACAGACTTTATGCTGCACTCAGCCTCAGAGCGTATGACTGTAGATGCTAATAGATTCTCTGGAGACTGTCCTTCCAGACATCAAAAAACTTTAAGCAATTAAATTTAGGCCAGCAGGTTTTAAACAGCTCTTTGCAGCAGCATCTCACACTCCTTTTTTCAGTTCAAACTAGTTGTATGAAATGTATGAAATATGACATTTTCATGTTTAGTTCTCCTCATAAATTAAGAAACTATTATTGATTTCTGCTGATACAAGTCACAGTTATTTTAAATGCACATTTATTCAGTTTGCACTCGCACAAACCTGGAGATAAATGTTGAGGAATTTAATAAGAAATAAGGTGGTAGAGCAGAAAAGAGGAAAATATTTGTCAGTATAAATATATAGAGAAATGGGTGATCTAAACTGGTGAAAAAAAACACGTAAAAGGATACTAATAGGAAATTAAAGGATTGGTGGATTAACTCTCACAGGGGAACTGATGTTTTCCTTCTAATTTGCCTTTGTATATTTCTTTATGTGCTATCACTACTGTGGTATGAAAGTGAAGTGTGCAATCCTAAGCATGCAGAGTCGTGTCGGTGTTTGCTCCTTGTCATATGTTGCAAGAATCTGCATCTTCTGCCCTGCCAAGACCAGAAGCTGAATGTTGCTCTGTACCTGCCTCAGAGCAGCCTGGAGGCATCAGTGGCCTTCCTGCGTATTCCACCCGAGCTCTCAATTAAATAACAATTTTACACCTTAAAAGAGAACACATATCGCGGGCTCTGACAAATGAGCGTGTCGTCAGAAACACAAGGCAGGTGGGAGTCTTTTAAGCTAGAATTTGCTGCCTATGACTGTGAATGTTGTAAAATTAGCATTGACTTGTAGCATCGTGCAGAAGCGAATGATTGTGTGGGGCGGCGCAGGGTTGTGGTATTTTTGGAGGAGCTCCAGCGGCCCGAGGCGTCAGCAACATCCCGCCAGATGAGACTAGTGGAGACATCAGCTTCATAGTGTAACTTCAGTACACACACACACAAGGCCACACTGTACACACACTGGCATGACATACAAGTGCACTCATCGACCTTGGCTAAACACGAAAGGATGTTAGATGTTGTGGAGGAGCTAGGTGGTGGATAGGTGCACTTGCTGACCCTACAGTGACCCTGAATGTGTATATTGGCCTTCAGAATCTTTAATATCACCACAAGCTACTTTATCTTAATGACCCATCACAGCAACCCAAACACACGGTGTTACATATCCTGTGTTATCATGAGCATATTTTTAGATCAGAGTCAGTGGCACGGTGTTCCACAGCTCCAGTGGCCTATATTTTTATTGCTCCACATATTTACATAATCCCTATATGGTTCATATATGGGGCTACACTAAGAGATTACATAGGATTGTTCCGGTTTAATTCACTGATATGATAACACAACAGAAGAAGAGATTACTCATCACATTAAAACATTCATTCGACAGTAGGTGCAGCAGGGTGTGACTGAAGGCAGCCTATCATTAGATTGTCTCTGCTATTTCTGCTTAAGTTATTCAGATTTAAATATGCTTGAGGAGGGGGATCATTGACCTCCATCTCACTGTCCTCTTTACCCAGGTCTGACCCCTTCCGGAGCTTTGTCGACTACTGCCTACTGAAAATTCCTCAGGACAGACCCTCGTCAGGGGAGCTGCTACGAGTGAGTGGGCTTCCTCTGTAATCCCTCCAGCTGTGACCTCACTTCCTGTCTCAGTCAATCCCTGAGCCATGTGGATGAGTCATTCCCACCCACCCACAGCTCCCTAATACGCAAGCACATACACAGTGTCTTCTTCAAGCACAGGAATCAAGCACCCCACTGAGAAAGGCTTATTCTTTTATTTATTTATTTTCTTTGTTGTAACTCTACTTCCTGTGCCATGCCTTGTGGCTATGGTCCTTAAGGGCTCCTTAGAACTGCTACTTTCACATCAGTCCTTTTATAAGAGTCTGGTGTGGGTTTTTAAATGCTGATGATGACCATTACATATGCAGTTGTTTAGTGTCTTTCCATTTAATGGACAATTCTTTTCCCTTTTTTGACCATTTTTTGGGCATTTCCTGCCTTTATTGATAGTTAGACTGTAGAGAGATGACAGGAAATGAGGGGAGAGAGAGATGGGAAAGGACATGCAACAAAAATCACCTGCTGGATGTGAACCAGAGACATTTGGGTTCATTGTTTGTACCTAACACCTTAAACTACTGGGGTGCCCCATTCTTTTCTTTTTATTCAATTTTTAGATTGTTTTTACAAAAGAAACTGTCATCACAAGCCACTTACTTGGACCTTTCCAGAGTTTTGAAAAATATTTTGTCCAGCTTCTATTTCCAAAGTTAATATTGAATGTCACTGTCCATGGTCATCCATCAAATAAAATGCAAAAAGATCCCATTAAATAAAAATTTAACAGTGGAATGCAGCTGAAAGTCGGGCCTTTATAATAACATTTCTTTAGCCATCCTCCCCAATAAAACCCCACAAAAACACAATGAACTTGCACAGCGTTAATCTGCGTATGTTCATTGTGTTTCCCTGTAATTGAGGAGTTGGTCTTTTGTTTGTGTGACCAACAGGTAATCCTATTGGCCCACTAAGCGTTTTATGTTCTTGGTGATCACGCTCAACAGTGTGGGAGCTCGAGCAGGAGTTTTCACACCTGGCTCACCTTAGTGAGGATGAGCGGGAAGATTTGATGTTGGTTAGCGGTTAAAGAAGGGGCTCCGGACTGTCGTCTGGATATGATCAACATTTAGACTGGAATTCACTCTTCCCAACACCCCTGACCCAAATCCTGGCCGAAAAACCATTAAAGAGGGATAAGTACCAAACAGACTTTGGATCAGTGTCGAAGGGGCTGCTTTATAGTGAAGAGCTTGGGGGGTGGGGTGTTAGCTTATGATTAATACCCCACTTTCTCTTCTCAGACACATACACACACACACACACAATCAGTCTTTCTTCCAGCGCGCACACACACACACAGGCACAGAGGCACACGCCCCTCCAAGCTCTTTAAAGGGGAAATCAGGTCACTAATCTGGGGGCCTTGAGCTATCAGTGTTCTGGCTTCAGGTTAAACACACTCTCTCCCTGTATACCTCATTCAGAGTAATAGTAATTATATACATAATGAAATAATAACCTCTCAGTGACCTCCTCCCATAAGCACCCACCGTTTAAGCAAAAAATACTCTTCAACAGTTAAAAATACTTTTGAGTGTTGTTTGGTTTTGGGTGTTTGCTTTTTTAATCCAACGAATTAACCAGCGGACCACACAACAGTATCCCAGGGCACAAGATGATGTGTTCAAATTGATTCTTTTTTTGGACAAATAATCCAAAACCCAAAGAGCATTCAATTTGCAATAATGTGAAACAGAAAAGCAGCAAAACTGCACATTTGAGAAGCTGGAACCAGTGAAAGTTTGGAATTTTTCCTTGATAAATGACCTCAGCTATTACTTCATTATCAATTTCCATTGAGAAAACTGAAGCTATTTATACAGTAAGTATGTAGCTGGAGCCAGGAACCGCTTAGCTTAGCTTAGCACAAAGACTGGAAACAGGTGGAAGAAGATAGCTTGGCTCTGTCCAAAGTTTCAAAAAAATCAATTTGTGAAAAATTCCTGTGTAAAACAGCTAATGTAATTTTTACACTTTACTTTTTGTATGGATTAAACAAAACATGATGTGCCAATTAGTAAGCTTTAGAGATGCTGGTAGGTGGATTTTGTTAACTTTGGACAGAGCCAGGCTGCCTGTTCCAGATATAAGAGCAGTAGCCATCTTCTCACCCAGCAAAACACAGAATAAGCATATTTCCCAAAATGTTAAATTATTCCTTTAATGCATCAAGCATGTTAGGCATGTTCTCTGGGGATTGTTACTTCTGCTTCTGTAATTACAGTAGAAGTAAATGTGATGGATCACAAATTGATGATACCTAATGGAGTAAATCTCTGAGGATAGTATTAGTACAGTTTACATACTGAGAAGGGACAGAAACCACTGTGGAAAAGCTGTCGCCTCTTCTTAACACTAACCTTATAATGAGGAAGAATCCTGGAGATCAGTCTTCACCAGTCGATGGGACGGGGGTGGCCAACCACCCACGCTCTGGTGTAGGTCCGTCAGAAAACGGGACAAATCACTCTCATCTCTATTTTCAGAGCATGATGTCATTCCCCTGTGTCCTGACTAACCCATTACACCAGCATCTGTCACATGGAGAGGAAGGTGTGCAGAGAAAGAGAGCTGGAAATAGACCTAAAAATACCATTTTTTCCCCTTTCTTCTATACAGTATATATATTTTAGTCCTGTACTCTAAAGGTTGCATACATTTCAGCCATATAAGCACATAATATTTTATGAATGAGAGTGACTAAGAGGAGGTGTGAATATGTGCGTGTGGTGGAGTGGGAGGAAGCACAGGGGAGAGAAAATGTGTTTTTGTTTTTGTTTTTTTTTTCATCTCGATGCCATTACAGTTCATTACTGAAAAGTACATAAAAACACATACTATACACCTCAGCCACCTCATTCTTAGCTGACCCCCACCAGCCTCAACCCACCGACTCTGACCTGCTGGTTATGTAACACAAAATAAATAATTACATAAATGCATAATGTCCCAACCTCCAAATCCAATTTACACCTCCGTCAAATTACAGAAAGGTTGGTTCCTTACAGTAGAACTGGTCACAGCTAAGAAATGTGATCTAAATGAGTTTCACCAGTCAGTTTTGTGTAAAACTGTGTTAGAAAATCTCATTAAATAATCATGTTTTTACAAAGAAAATCTGACTTGATGTTATAGAGATTTACCTTTCTTTTCGTAGTGTTTTGACTTTGATTTGGAAAGAAACTTTACGTTGCTTATATTCAGTGAGTATAAAATGGGGACTCCATAGATTGTTATATGAATTAATTTTTTTTTTTCCAGACAGGTTAACGTTTGAAGACCTTTTTGAAAAACAAACAAAAAATAGAAAAAGATTATAAGACTTGAAACCTCCCTTATCAAAATATAACTTAATGGTTGTTTTTGTTTCTTGATGTAATGTAAATGAAGCTGTCTTGGCACCATTAACTTGGTGCCAAGACAAATACATATTTTGTTTAATTAGAATGAAAAGGATTAAGAGTGTTTTTGAAAATTGATTTTATGGGCAATCTTACACAGATCCCATGTGTTCAGCGTACTAGAGGATGTAGCATGCTGGGACTCCCAGGATGGCCTGAGCAACCTACAGGCGCCCTCTAGTGATAGTCACAGTCATGGTGCTCATTGAAAACACACTGGATGCAAGAAGTTGATCTGAATGCCGTCCTAAAGATTTTTTAAGATCTTTAACAACAGCAATGTGCCATGTATAAGCTTTTAGGTCATGCAGTCATGAGATGTTCTCAAACCTGAACATCTGATATCACTTAACTTTCCTACTTCATTCCTGCAAACACCACATTTTTGTTTCACTGCATTTCCCAAAAAATGTTTATTTTTTGCTTAACTTTTTGAATTAATAGGCTAAATGGATATATATTGTAACTTGTACATTCTCAAGGTTGAAGTTAAAACATAACTTTAATTAAATCCGATTGCTATATAAGAAAGATCCTTTTTAGAAATGTAAACCAATCATTTCCTCTTTCTATCCCTTCTGACCCTGCTAGCAAACTCACTTTCCTCTTCTTCTTCTCCTCTTTTTCTCTCTCAAGCATGATTTTGTGCGTCGGGAACGCTCGCCGCGCATTCTCATTGACCTCATCCAGAGGACCAAGGATGCGGTGCGTGAGCTGGACAATCTGCAGTACCGCAAGATGAAGAAGATCCTCTACCAGGAGAAACACAACGGGCCCATGGGAGAGAGCCAGGAGGAGGAGGAGGTGGGAGGAAAAGAGAGAGGGAGGAGGGAAGGGTTCATGTAAAAGACAAGGGGAGTTGATTGGACTCCCAGTGGAGAATAAAAAAATATCATAAAAGTAGAAAAAGTTTGTCAGGAGTAACAGGCAAGTGGAGAACAAGGGGTTAAAAACATGAAACCAGTTGAGCTTCCTTTCAGTTCTGTTTACAGTTCTTTAACTTTCACCTCAAAGAGATGTCTGTCGTCAATTTTTTATTTGTTTGTGGGTTTTATGTGAAATAACTTTCAAGTCAGCTTTACTATCACAAAGGGAAACTTTTGTAAAAAACAGACACATCGCAAAAACAAGTCCACAGGGCGTGTATATTCACAGCAATAATGGAGCAAACTGAGGCAAGAGTTAATAAAATAAGAGATGAATAATAACCAGATTGTCAGCCAAAAATCAGCAATCAACTGTTAGAAAATGCACATGCTACATATAGCATTGCAGGGCTGCAACTAACAATAGTTTGCCAATTAATCTTTCACTTGTTTTTTTTAGATTATTCGATGAATTATTTGGTCTCTAAAATATCTGAAAAGATTGCCACATGCCAATCACAGTTTCCTAGAATGTCTTCACATTTCTGTGTCAGTCCCAACTGTCCTGTCTCCATAGATATTCAGCTTGTAATGATACTGAACAGAGAAAATCAGCAAATCATGGTTAGAGAAGCTGCAACAATTTCTTGACATCTGTCTCACATCTAATGAAATAATCGACTTACCTTTTCAACTTTACTGCAGTCTATCAACTTGTTATTGTAACGTAGCTCATGTATTGGACTGCAGTGAGGAGGATTTTTACTTTATTTGAGTGGACATGCATGCAGAATTCTTAGAGCTCAGACTCATGGCACAAAGGGTGATGATAGGGTAGTTTGTCTGAAGTGATGGTAATGAAACCCCAAGAACGTCTATAAGTCTCCAAGATGGAGTAGCCAGCAGTTTGTACTTTTGTCCAAAATGGCCTCATTAACTGCTGTTTTGTCACTCCTAACTTTGTTCAATCAAATTCAATTCAATTTATTATTTCTTCCAAATATGCAAGTAAATACATAAACACATGCACAGTTGAAAATTGTGGACAGACTATATCCACCTGTGCCTAAGTTGACACAGACATACAGTCGATTGCTGCTCACTGCACACACAGACAGGAGCCTTCCTCCTGCAGCTACAGTAGCTTGACACTGAGATGAAGTGTCCCTTAGTTGACCTGGCCTGAGGCAGCACGAACAGGCATGGAGCAGCCAGCGGCCACAGTAGTGTCATCCTACACCACGTGAAGCAATTCAGAGCAGCCACCAGACCTCACTGCAACAAGACGCCACTGAAGGCTTTACTGAGAAAACCTGCAGTCCCAAACCTCGTTTTATGGTTTCAGGGGAAAATACAGAGGCTGATTATAACATCCTAATATAGCCTGTTACTGCAGACTTAACTGAATTGTCTGCTGCACCTGAAAGCTGTGCAGGTTGATTCCTGTTCTTTATCATGGACGCACAGACACTCAAGAGGCCTTTTAATCTGAAGACATCTCAGTCAGAGATGCATATGCAATATGCATTAACAAACACACACACATCTGAACAGTTTGAGGCAATTTAGCATGACTTTGACTGTAATGCAATTTTAGAGGTCAAACATTTTTTCCCTGTATTGAGATGTTTATTTGTGGAAGCATGTGTTTCTGAATATGCGTGTGTGGATGTTCACGTGCAGGACAGCGAGGCAGCCAGCTGTAAGATGAACAGCCTGGGCAGCAACCACTCCATCCCCAGCACCTCAGTCAGCACAGGCAGCCAGAGCAGCAGCGTGAACAGCATGCAGGAGGTGCTGGACGACAGCTGCTCTGACATGACCATGATGCACCCCCAGGACTACAGCAGCACCCTGGAATCCTCCCCGCACACCAAGAAGGTAAAGGTCAGGGCTGGAGATCGGATGGTGGGAGGGAGGTGGTGAGTATTTAGAGCTGGATGACAGACCAAAAGTCACACCGAAGCACCAAACCAGAGCTTGAAAGTGGAAAGCAGCGTGAGCAGCTATCAGTGGTTCCTGACATCATTTGTCCGAACAGATGAGGCCTTCATTGACACCACCTGTCATGTAGCAAATCTGAATATAGTTTAAACTGGATGTAAATTAACACTATTAATAATATAAAAGTGGACATTCTTCATGTGGAAATTTTTCATGCATTTGACTTCTCTGCTTGCTTTCTTACTAGTTTTCACAAACCACAACACACCATAAGGTCATGTCAGCAAAACAAAGAAAATAAGCTATGAAGCAGCAGAATGAGGACATGTGCTTTACAGGTTGAATAAACACTTTCGCATAGCGCAGAGCCACCGCTCATGATGATGCCACAAATTCGAAATGCTGCAAATAGTTGAAAATTGATTTAAAATTGATTATTTAGCTCATGCTGGAGAAGCTATTTAATCATGCAAAATATCTGGGTGACGGACTAAGGGAGATGGGATGTTATGCGAAAGAAGAAAATACACGTAACAATACAAATATAGCAGCCACCTACAGACGCAGCTTGTTTGAAAAACTTTTTTTCAACAAGTTCTTTATGGACGTGTTACACTGTGTGCAATGGCCTTGGTCTGATCATTTTTGTTCACTTCATTGAGCCAGTTACTCTTGGTCAGATGACAGCAATTCACAAGATGATGTCAAATGATTCACTTTTTATCTTATGATATAATTATGGTATATAAGACACTAAAAACGGTTAATGTAACTAATGTGTCAAAAACCGGATCACCACAAAAGTCTAATCAATACATTCACATAAGACCTATCTGTTCACCAAATTCCACTGATTTCCATTCAGGTTTTTGAGACAAACAAATAAACACCAGCAAAAGTAAATCCTCCTTGGTGGTGCTAAAACCTGATTACAGACAAGGACAACTTTTTACCTTCCCACTAATTGTCTGTTTATTTGATTTGGTCAAACAGTACTCTCACTGTAATAAACACTTTTCCCAGAATGCCATGTACCTAGGTTTCTAAGAATCATAGTCCAACAAGCACAATCAACAAATGTCATGTTTGTACAATCACTTCCTGTCTGTGGTAATAACTGTGCACTCTAAAATGGAAAGGACACATGGCTCCATGCAAACATCCTCTGGATTTCTCTTACTGTTTTCAAGTGTATGTGTAACCCCTCCCTCTTTGAAACCATGGAAACTGTCGACACAGTCCTCACCGTTTGGCAGATCGCTTCAAGTTCATCACCAACACTGTTCACACTCTGAGAACAAAGGCTGTGTACACATGTCGACAAGCGGCGCACACACTCCCCACCACTTCCCCACTTACAGCTCTGTCATCCTGCGCACACACACACACACACACACACACACACACTCAACGCACACAGGTCAACACAATGCCTGACATTCTCATTGAATATCTCATACGACTTAAAAATCTGTGAAGAGAGGGCTGTCACTGCTCTGTCATTCTCCTTCATCTGCTCTTTGTATTTTGACAGTGCATGAATAAGGATGTCACTTTATGAACAGACAGCCAATGTGTTGTTTCAAGTTCAGGGGGCTGAGCTGAGAACAAATGAAAGTGACACATTGTTTTCAGATGCTGATGAAGTTCCCTCTTCACATGAATCGACTCTTTGGTCCCTGGGCTCCTGAAAATGTTCAATCAGTTTCTAATGGGGGAGGGTTGAGGTTTGACATTTCATCGTGTTTTGCAAGGTTACAGTTGACACAGTTTTAGCAAATGTTGAAGATTCCTTTTGAAATTTTTAATGCCGTGTGATTTAAATCAACGGGGAATTTTGTTATTTTGTTATAAAAAGTCACAGAAAGAGGAGTTTACACACTGGCACAGTTTTGAGTGAGTTAAATCTGCCAAAGCTAGTTTTCACCTTCAGTTTTACTCCTTGGTCACTTCAGTATCATTTTTTCTATTATTTTAAAAGAAGACAACTCTGTGACTTAACCAATGACTTGTACTCAGTTTGCATTCATCCATGTTCTCTGTATGTGTGTGTTTCATGCAGGACCATCAGTACAACTGGGACGATGGGATCCACAGAGATCACCGGGCAGGGCTGAGGCCAGCCTCCTCCGACAAGAGCAGCCAGGCCCAAAACTACAAGAACCAGGGCCGCTTTGCCACCATCAAATCAGCCTCACTGGTAAGTTTAACAAAACTCTCCTTCTCTTTTCTACTCTTTGTTTTTCTTCTTTTTCGAGATCCTGAAATATATTATTTATGTGCTTTAGTGGTTTTAATTTGACCAACCTTCACCATGAAAGTTGTGTTGCTTTGAAAAAAAAATGGAAAAACGTCTTCTTTCAGAAGCCAAAATCATTTCAATAGTGTTATGTTTACACCATAGCAGCATACAAGGGCACAGAAGCTGCATTTAGTTTTTATTTTCTCTCTATTTAAACCTGTCTGTGAATGTGCTGGTTGAGTGGTGTTGAGTCTGGATGTGCTGTTAACATCTCCACACCAAAGAAATGTGACGTGGATCCATGTCCAAACAAAATGATACAGCGTATAAAAGAAGGCCTGTCTTTCCTTTTGCTTTTCTTTCAAATCCATTCTCTTTTTCCACCTATTCAATATTCATTTTTCTTCTCGTCAGTCCATCTTTTGGTCTTTACCTCTTCCTGGGTCTTTGTCTCTGCAACGGGTCTCTGTTTCTCTGCCGTCTTTTCTCTCATTCACTTCACTTCCTTTTGTTTTCTCGCCTTGTACTACGCTTCGCATTACCACTCCCCTCCCTCCGCCCTCTCCTTTATTTCTTTATCTCCTGCACTTGATAATACATCGTTCTCAGATCTGACTCAATGTTCTGAGTTGAAGGGGGTGGAATTCTCTCTCTCTCTCTTCTCTCTCTCTCTCTCTCTCTCTCTCTCTCTCTCTCTCCCCTCTCTCCCTCTCCCTCTCCCTCTCTCTCCATGTCTCTCTTTCTGTCTCGCCCTGCCTGTCTGTTGTCATGGAAACCGGCTCTTGTAACTAGTAAGTAGTTGTGATGTTGTGTGTGTGTGCGTGTGTGTGTTTACTCAGCCATGACCCACTGATTTTAATTGTGAGTCCCTTCTGCTGTCAGGTCTTAAACCAGACGCGAGAGAACATGAGCAAAGAAAAATGTGTGTCTGTGTCCTCGTACTGTCCTTGACCAAAGCATGGACCACTGATAGACCATCTTTTTTTTAAACTGCTTTATCTGCATTCACGCACTACTGGAAATTTTTTTTTACTGGTCAAACACAGCCATGATCAGAGGCATTATGTTTTCAGGTGGTCTGTCCATACGTATGCACATCTGTCCCATTCTCGTGAACACAATATTTCAGGAACACCTTCAGGGAATTTCATTACATCTGGCGTAAATGCCCACTTGGACTCAAGGATGAACTGTGGTCAAAGGTCAAAGGTCACTGCAGCCTCACAAAACATGTTTTTGGCCATAGCTCAAGAATTCATACTTCAGTTACAACAAAATTTCCTACAAATGTATGTATGTAATAGGCCAAAATGATGAAGTGATGACATTTTGTACCCAAAAGGTCAACTTCACTGTGACATCATAATGTTCTGCGTGTTTCTCACTGTAAATTATTTACTGGAATTATAAACTGTTAGAAGAAGAAGACACATTTTTTTAAAGTGGGTCCCTTTGGAACAATGAGCCAATTCGACTGATATCGGCATGCCCATTTGTGCCTATACAATTTTTCATTTTGGATTTTTTGATAAACACAATTTTTGCATCTTTTGCAAGTATTTCGTCCAATTTTCACCCAACTTGGTACATACCTGGTACTGTATTTAGATGGTTTAAAACCAAATGTATGAGTTTGTTTTTGGATATCTCTTATTGCCTTATTTTTAAAGGAGTGGCCTGAAACTCTTATAGTGACAAAAAGCACACATTTCATTGCTTTATACAAGGATGACGTTATCAGAAAACAGGGGTTACACGCAATCTTAAGTTTAAGGAAATTTATTCAAAATGCAGGTAAAAGGGAAAAAAAATCTTTCCTCTTCCAGTGTCTTCATTAATTGCTTTACTATAATTTATCTGTTATAAAATAACTTAAATATCACTGAAACATTGTCAACACAAATACAGAGTTCCTATTTTAAAACAATTTTGGCTCGTTATAATTTGAACATTAAAGTCAAACCAAAGTGTCTCTGATGTAAGCAGCTGAGGTGGCACACACTGTGTCGGCAGCTCTGTGTAATCGAGGCTGCCTGTTTTTAAAAAGGCGGCATCGTGTAAACCACAGTATCTGTGTCGTGTGACAGCGCCGGTCCTGCCTGCCGGCGCTGAAAGAGATGACATCATCTTTTCCTGCCGAGCGCAGACGTCCTCAGATTGGCCTCGACTCGCTGAGACTGGAATCAGCAGGTAGACAAAGAGCGATGGAGAGAGAAGAATGGGGGGTCCAGATGGTGAGGGGTGATGGATCGCCAGAGAAAGGAGAGAGAGGAAGACGGAGAACAGGAAAAGAGAGAGAACATTTACGAGGAGGAGGGAAAAATAAAAAGCATGCCGCCAGTGATAAGTTACATCCTCAAAACACAAGCATGCAAATCCCTGAGCTTGGTGACTGGAGAAGATGGGGATGTGTTGGACACAGATGGTATTTATCAGAGGGATGAGAAGGATGGATAAGCAAACAGAGGTGAGACAAAAGAGCAGTGCAGATTGAAATCTGGCCTGACAAAGAAGGACAAGTGGGGAAGAGAGGCATGAAGAGGGTGATGTGCTTTGTCACGCAGAGGTGACATGAAGTGTCCGATCTGATGTAGAGGCAGGAAAACATGGAGAGAGAAAAGGAAGGGGTAAAACTAAGGAGAAGGACAGATGAGAGATGATGTGGAGAGGGCAAGAAAGAGGAAAAGAGAGACACGGAGAGCAGAATGAAAAATTATCGAGGGAGATGGCAGGAAAGGGAAAAGGCCGAGGAGGGAAGGAAATGGCCGAAAGAGAAGAGATGGATGTAAAGCGAGAGGCGGAATGAATGTGAGACATAACTAGCGTGAGAGAGGGAGGGCAGAGGTTATTATAGGTCAGATGAAGCGACAGGCTGAAGGCTGTGTGAGAGACGACGTCGTCGTAAAAAATATTTCACCTCATCTGCTTCTTGACTCATCTTCAGGTTGTAGCTTGACGGCCTGTAAACCTATCAACACATCAACAGCAGAGCAGCAGATCACAGTCAAGTTTAAGACGCATCAAAACATGCACCTTCCCCGTCAAGTCAGCTTTTTAAGGTGACAAAGCTCGTAACTCACAGCAATAAGCTTTATTGGTATTGGCTATATAGTTATATAGCACAAAAGAATTAAAAGGCTTATTTCACAGAGGTTGTGTTAAACCAGATGCACCTCTGTTGCATTTGCATCCCTTTTGAGGCCCAAACAGAGCCACCCACATTTGTGCATCGACAGGAAAACAGAACAATAAATGAGGGTCTATAGAGGCTTTTTGCTTCCCCTCTTTAGCCAGATGACTTCACCATATGTTAACCATACATCTGTAGCAACATTTAAAGTACAGCAATGTCTCCTCCTATCTCATACCTGACAAAGAGTTCAGGCTTGAAATGTACTTTTTATTAACGTAATAAGGAAGAACATGAACAACATATTAGGCAAAATAAAGATCAGAACCAGCTCTACCCATTCCCTTTTATAACAAATGTCTCACAGTCCTTTAGGGTTTTGCCAGCCAGGAGAACAGGTGTGTTTCAAAACTGTGATGGTCCTGATTGGTTATTGAAGGGCAGGGGTCAATTCATATTCATTGACACCAGACACCTAGTGAACACAGTGAGTGCTCCCCCTACTTATTTGTTATTACACAAATCAGTCACGTCACCCACCACAAGCACAACATTTCTTCTATTCAACAAATCTTGCCCTTTAAGTTCAACATGACATTTGCTTAAGACAGACCACCTTGTATTGAAAATTAAGCAAATAACTAAGCGGCTCAATTCCCTCTGGTCTCACTGGAACATTCACCTTTAGCCTGCATGTCCCCCACCACCACCGCAGCCACACTCCCCACACTGAATATGATCTCCTTTCCAGTCCCTGAGCCTTGTGTGAAAGGGGTCGTCACATGACGTGACTTGGCCCTTTGTGGCAGCATGCAGGGTTGCAGCGAGGCAAGTGACTGGGATTTGGAGGTGCTGTTACAGTGGGGTATTGACACAGCACAGATTAAGGAGGGGTGGGCTCAACCTCCACCTACTTCTACACCACCATCACTCCTCATTCCCTCTACATGCTCTTATTTTACTTCTCATTATTTTTTCTATTCTAACTCTCTTCCAGTCACTCTCCATCTGCTGTTTCTCCTTTGCAACCACCCCCCACCCCCTCCCCTCATCTCTCTGCCTGCTCCTCTCCAACCCCCCCTCCAACTTCTCTCACTCTTTCTCAATGAGGTATTCATGTGACCCACCTGCTGTCCGCCGCTTAGCGTTAGCCCGACTAAAGAGCCGCTCTGTGCTCTTGTTGGCCCGTGTGGTCGGCCTGCCTCATTCACAGTTCACACGCCTGCCTCGGCCGCTGCGTGCCCAGGGCACGAACCAAGGAGAGGGGAGGGGGGGAGGTGGTCGTCCAGTAAGGGTGGGGTCTCAGGGCGGCATCGGAGCTCAGACAGGGTTCTGTCAGACATAGGATGCTGCACAAGGTTCCTGGATGCTGGTGCACTTGGCTAAAGTCGCCATCATGTTTGGCCTGAGGAGTTCAGGTGGAAGTTATGAGAAGATGCGGAGCGAGTACTACCTAGATGTGGAGAACCCTTTCTGTCCACAGGTTGGTGTGTCGGCTGCAGGTTTTGCTGAAAAAAAAAAAAAAACTGGGTGACATTGCTGTTAGATAGTATGGTCCTTGTCATAGATTAAATTTAATTATGTAGCTGTTTATTATTGTTTTGGTAACTTTTTCTTCATCTGGCTTAAACACTTTTCAGATCTTTGGCGGTCGCCTGGTCCATGTAGTGAGTGTGTGCAGTGGTCAGATGAAAGAGCTTTTGTTGAGCTCTAGTGGTAGCTTAGCAAAAGGGATTTCACAATATTTCTTTTTTTAAGGTCTTAATTTCCCATTGCTGGTTGAAACTTCTTTCTTGCTGCTGTAAAACTGTCAAGTGTTGCTGACTGATTGCAGCAGATGAACTGTAATGCTTTACAGTATTTTATGAATTCTGTCCTCAGTTATTCCTGAAAAAGTTAACCCAGATAAATCAGTATTGCATATTTGTATATTTTCAGGACAGGTGACATGTTAAGCATTGCTGTTTGGATGCACCCCATATTTTAATACCTTTTATTACATAATTTACAGTTTAATTACATAATTTGATTTTCAGTCTGATCAAAAAAATTAAACTTTGCAGCGCTCAAATCTCCTAACTTCTCGTTTTCCACAGGTGACCAAGCAGATCCACGAGCATGAGCAGGAGAGCGAACTGCGGGAGCAGATGTCGGGCTACAAGCGCATGCGGCGGCAGCACCAGAAGCAGCTGATTGCCCTGGAGAATAAGCTGAAGGCCGAGATGGACGAGCACCGGCTCAAGCTGCAGAAGGAGGTGGAGACTCAGGCCAACAACGCCTACATCGAGCTGGAGAAGCTGGCGAAACGCCACGCCGTGCACACCGAGAAGGAGGTGGGATTTGTGATGGGGGGTGTTTATAGGACACGAGTGGATGCGTAACAGTAACCTCTAAGTTATTTCACAGATGATCACAGTGACCTGCAACGTACTATGCAACAGGTGGCTGGGGGATAAGGTCTGCATTGGAAAGTCAGGGGAGGACGTGTTCAAGTTTAAATGATTCTATTGTTGCTGGAGGAGAGTTCATTGAAAACTTTAATTCTGTTCAAAAACTGTATTGTTTTGAACCATTTAAGCTCCAACCTCAGTCTTACAGTGAATGCTAAGGAAAGTTTATTGAGACTTTACACACTGCTGCCACCCAATGATACATAAGATGAAACACAAGGACAGAAGTGGGTCACAGAATGTCACGCTCTGAAAAACAAGCTGCATATCTCTGTGATTAGCACGCAGCATGCCGGACCAACCAGAGAGATAGTATATCTGCTCATAAACAGTAGACCAGTATGCCCCCCTCAATAGCAACATAAACACACAATGTCACATGTCACATATGAGTAATATTTTATTCAGCTAAACCAATAAGTCACTAGATATTGACATCAACAGAATGTCGACTGGTCTGAAAATGGATTGTTTTGTTATTAAATTTACCATTTTTTTCATACTTTAATCCAAGGTACCTTCAGCACTTGAATGTTTTTGTAAGCCTGGCCTAACTGGAAGTCAAACTCCTGCTTTAGACAATAACTTACTAAAATTTTCCTAAATTAACCTAAATTTGCTCATGTTACAATTTTATTCAAATCTCTATAAACTGGCATTAGTTACAATAGCCCTTAACATAAAAAGTCTTTAACTGTTGTTGTTGTGTTTTGTTATTTAACTGTTAATCCTTATCAAGGTCAATCTAATAACTTAACCTGACATACTGCAGATTTTCAATTATTAGTATATGACTTTATTTGTTCACTGCACAGTGGTGAGGTTGTAGTCTGTATTCAATTAAGGCCTCCATGCTAACAGCCCCTGGCCCCTGTTTCCCTCCCCCAGATGAAGACGGCGTTGGCGGATGAGAAGAAGTTCCAGCAGCAGATCGTGGCCCAGCAGAAGAAGGAGCTGACCACCTTTCTGGATAATCAAAAGAAGCAGTACAAACTCTGCAAGGAGAAGATTAAGGAGGTGTGCCGCGTTTGTTGGTTTCCTTATTCCTCCTCAGGCTAGCTGCTTTGTACGCCTCTCTCGTGTGTGACACATGTTCCCGAACGCTGTTTGTTGAATCAGCCCTCCTCCACAAAAACGCGCACATTCAGTACCACCGAAGTGGTATTTTGGAAGTTGTGTTGAGTCACTCAGCCTACGCACTATGTTCCTACATGTACACGCAAACAAAGGAAAAGATCCATACGCCCAATGTGCATTTGCGTGCCTCCACAACCTTGAAACTGAGTCCAGTGATTACTCCTGTGGACTGGGAGTGTGATACACTGTGTTTTCAGTGACATGATAAGTGACCAAAATTAGGTCAGCATGGTTAAAAGAAATCATCGCTGGCAGGGAGAGATATTTCCCACCAACTGAGGGCTATAACGGAATTAGACACCACAGAGAGCGGGGATCAGGCTCATGTGTTAAGTGCATTAGCTGGAGTTGTAGATTACCTTAAAGCCCATGAAAGAGAATGAGAACTCAGAGAAGGGATGGATTTGGCTGGAATGTTTTTTTCAACCCTCCTCTGGCTTTGAAAGTCATCTGTGGTTCGGGACAGAAGGTCAATTGGAGTTTCTCGTAAACACTGTTCTTTATTTAGGCAGTATTTCTGGAGGCTTATTTTCAAAACATGCATAAGGAAAATATAGTTTGGACATTTTCTGAGGTTAAAGCTATATTTGCTTCTCCTATATCCACTGGTTAGACTCACATTTCAAATTATATACTTCCTCACCCACTGCCCATAATGGATGGTCCCAAACCTACTAGCTATTGTCTTTATTTTACCAGTTCACCTAATATTTGCATGGATATGTGAAACTTTTGTAACTGACACCTGTACCTCACATACTTCCTCTGCTCCCTTCTCAGGAGATGAACGAGGACCATAGCACACCCAAGAAGGAGAAGCAGGAGCGTCTGTCCAAGCACAAGGAGAACATGCAACATTCCCAGGCCGAGGAGGAGGCCCATCTCCTGGCCCAGCAGAGAGTTTTCTATGACAGGAACTGCCGCGCCTTCAAGCGCAAAGTCATGATTAAGAGGCACGACCTGGAGCAGGAACAGATCCGAGAGGTGTGGAGGACGTGCATCCTTAAAAACATTGTGTGCGATTATATGTATAAGTCCTAAATTAAAACTGGACCTGTTTGTTCATTTCTAGTAAAACCCCTGTTTATTAGTTGTTATTGTTTGTGATGTTGGTGTGAACAGGCCCAACATGATTAGAAAAACAAAATATTTTTTTCTCAGCAAACAGCAGTGCGTCCTTAATAATTACACCCATTGTTCTTAGGATCTATGAGGTGTTTTCCATTGACTATAAGAAGATTATTAATCCAGAGTAAAGAAGGGTAACAATGTCATAATCTGCAAAGCCGTTACGTAAATCTGTAGGAGGTCTCAGAAGGTCCAAAAGCTTTCTGTGGGAAAATACACAAAACGCTGAGTCAGGTTTTAGATGATAATTTTCATGTTTTGCTTTATTGAAAAGATAGAAAATTGAATAGGGAAATATTTAATGTGTGATATGTATTGATTTTTCAACTGTGGCCAATGTCCTAAGCATGAAACAAACCAAGAAGAAAATTGATGTCTACATGTGAAAATGTCACATTGAAAACAAGCTGAACAAACAATGCATCCTACTGCAACTCATCCAAGTATCCTTCCTCTTTTTTTCCCCCTCTCCCTCCATTTTTTTTCCCTAGGAGCTGAACAAGAAGAAGACCCAGAAAGAGATGGAGCATGCCATGCTGATCCGCCATGATGAGTCCATGCAGGAACTGGAGCACAGGCAGCTGAAGACCCTGCAGAAGCTGCGGATGGACCTGATCCGCCTGCAGCACCAGACTGAGCTGGAAAACCAGATCGAGTACAACAACCGACGCGAGCGTGAACTCCACCGCAAGCACGTGCTGGAGCTCCGGCAGCAGCCCAAGAACCTCAAAGTGAGTCGACAGAGGCGGTAAAGTTTTCGACGCAGGATTTCATAGATGCGGTGCTTATTGTCACGAGGATGCAGGTGTTTGAGATGCAGGGCTGATTCGTTTTTAAAATTTTTCTTGTGTCTTTGAAAAGATAAATTGGATCCATGTCAAAGATGGCGCAAGCCATGAGCAACACCTTTTATGTTGTGGGAAGATTTCGATAAAACAGTGATGCAAGATGGATGTAACAAATTAATTTGGAAAAAACGGTGAAAGAACATACAAAATGTGTCATCTCTGAATGTCATTTCAGTTTGATTTGCTTTTGAGGATAACAAAGACTAGAACTCGCATTTTTGCCCCCCGGCTATTTTAAACCTTTAACCTTTTAGCGGCAGATTTCTTAAGCCTTAAATTAAACAGTATACATCCTCTTCTCAGTGCTCGTCTCTGTCCCCTCCTCCAGGCTTTGGAGCTGCAGATCAAGAAGCAGTTCCAGGACACATGTAAGGTGCAGACCAAGCAGTACAAGGCCTTGCGCCACCACCAGATGGAAGTTACGCCCAAGGCCGAGCACAAGACGGTGCTCAAGGCCCTGAAGGATGAGCAGACACGCAAGCTGGCCATCCTGGCTGAACAATATGAGCAGAGCATCAATGAGATGATGGCCTCGCAGGCGGTGAGTGGGGAGATGTTAACATGATCATGTTTTTTCTGGACAATAATTTGTTGTTCTTATAAATTCAGCAGGGCATATTTCCAGATGATGAATGTAGCTCTTTGAAGGCGATTATGAGGCCTTTCTCTCCACCTGTTGCTTATTCTTTTACATTTTTCTCCTCCATGTTTGTCCTCATCTTGTCTTATATCTTTCTCTTCTTCCTTCCCTTTTCTATCTCACCGTCCTTTATAATCTGTCTTCATGTCTTGGTCAAACCCCTAACCTTTCCTCCTCCCATCCATTTCCACTGTCTTTCCATGTCCTATCTGTCCCTGTTGCCCTTCCATCCCTTCGTCGCCGGCTCCCCTCCCTCCCCCCTTCTCTTTCTGTCCTATCTGTCTCTATCCCCTCTTTCTCCTCTCTCTCTCCTTCTACGTGTCCTATCAATGTACCCGTACCCTCCCCCTCCATCTCCCCATCTCTCTCTCTCTCTCTGTCCCCTTTTGTGCGTCCCTCTTGCCTGTTGCGGTCCATGGTCGGCTGTGTCAGCTGCGTCTGGACGAGGCCCAGGAAGCCGAGTGCCAGGCCCTGAGGCAGCAGCTGCAGCAGGAGATGGAGCTGCTCAATGCCTACCAGAGCAAGATCAAGATGCAGACCGAGGCGCAGCACGAGCGCGAGCTGCAGAAGCTGGAGCAGAAGGTGTCGCTGCGCCGGGCTCACCTGGAACAAAAGGTGTGGTGAAGGAAATGCTCTTACATTAGCCATACGTTAGATTTTAATGCTCTGTTGTGCAGGTGTTGAGCCCTATGTACAACTTACAAGTACAACAAAGTGTTTCTGAATTCCCCAAAATAATTCAAGGCACACTCCTTAAAAGTACAGAATAAAAAAAAAAGCCTTTGTTGACATGGATACATGATTAGAAAGAATAAAATTCTCTTTCAGGTGTATAAACAACTTACCTTCTGGCATAAACCTTGTGTTTCACTTAAAAACACCCACCAGTTTGAGTTTCAAGGCACGTCCAGTCCTTCCACCCACCTAATTAAATTTTAACGTTTAACTTTAAACACAGCGCTGTTTATTCAAAGTGCTTTTTCAACACGGAGAAAAAAAACTGAACAAATTCAAATCACAAATTCATGACAATATATTAAAATGTACGAGATACGTAGCGACCTAAGGCTTCAAATAAAAATAAATGCAGACATAAAGTTAGGTTAGAAATGGTATGTCTTAAGATGTTGTGTGTTTTAAAATAGTAAGATATTGTTGAGTCATTTAGAGGCCACTGTAATTCAAAGGTTTTTTCTCTGCATTTCTTACCAGTCTCCACTCAAATAAAACCCACTTGTGCTTAGTGCTTGTTGGATTGTCAAACAGCACTTTCTTAAACCAACGTTCTGCCAAGCACACGACTTCATGCAGCGATTGGTCGAGTGTGAAGAGAGAAACTAAGCAGGGTTCAAACAATTTTTTCATTCTTAACACTTTTTATGTGTACAATCAAATGCATCACCATGTCTCTGAGGAGAGCCTGCCGGAAAGTGTGCTGTCATCCTTATTTGTACAATTCATCTTACACCTTCTTGTGTGCTCATTTAAAACCCAGATGAAATTACTCACTCCTTAAAGAGCTCATAAAAAGAATGTCTGCAAAATTGTCATCAACTTTAACATAGTAACACCCTACATAAGAAGACAAAAGCTCAAGTATAAACAATAATATAGTAACAATAATTATACTCCAACATCCTGCTCCAACAGGATTTAGCAGCTGTACATCACATACAGGAAGTCGAGAAAGACTCAGAGATCAGCACGTGCAGACAAATGCAAACAGGTGATAATAAGTTGAAATACAAACAGTTCAGCGCTGGTTTTTGAGGATGCATTGACACTTAAGCGAACAGGTCCGGATACACATTTGCATCCACCTCAGCAGGCAGCGCGGGCATGAAAGGCGACCCAGACAGACACATTCATGAGTTCACACAGACACACACACAGATTTCCCTCACCACAGGTGGTGATGACAGTGGCATGCCTTCCTGCAGCGAGCAGGCAACCATTTCTCTCCCACACACTCCTAATGGAGGTGAAATCTCTACACGACAGTATTGTTCTGTTACATTTTTGTCTTGTTTATAATAAGACACAATTAATACAGTTTAGCTTATTATTTTAGCTCGTTCTTAACAAGTCGCTGTATGTGTCCAATCTAAACTGATTATACATGCGCCCCCTTAGATTTGCTAAAATCTAAGGGGGGTCTAAAATGTAGACTTTTTGTTGTTTTTATTCTATAATTATCAATTATGAAGTATAATTAATTATAACCGCTGCAGCTGTTTTGCAGCAACTAGGTTTCAGAGTTTGTTATAATTTTGCTTTATTTGTACATAAATGTGACACAGCTTCATCAATCTGTGTCCCCTAATTGGGTTGCATGTCACTCCTGATAGAGACGCATCTTTCATGTGACTCTTCAGGCCCCCTGCCATGTATACCAACGACATGTGATAAGATTAGAACGGCCGAGTACGCCTCCTTCCAAAGTGACCGACGTCATCGCTACAGTCTAGTAGACAGCATTCCGACAACAAAGGAAGAGACATTTGAAATGCCGCCCTGATCCAGTTCTGCTGGGTCCAGTGGCGTCTGAGCCCGCTGCCGTGGTGTGTCGCCATCTCCTGGCTGCGCCTGGCTCTGCATGCCAGGGACTGGGATGATGTCATGGTTTTAGAAGCACTATTGTCCTCCGGCTCAGTTCATGGTCAAAGTCTGGAGTTTTCTGTGCATGCTCAGTAGTTGGCCACATTGCCGTATTGCGCCATGCAGTGCTTTGTCTGCACCTGTGGATGTGTGTGTGCCGAGTTAATGTGGGTGTTCGGCTGAAAGATCCAGCAGACGTAACTCCTGCCACCACTGAACCTGAGTAATACAACTTAACAAACACACACACCTTCACAGTATGAAACAATGCACATCAGAGTCTGCATCCAGCTGCACAGTATGCCACATTTTAGCCAGGATATAACACAGCTACGGGGGTGGACAAAAACATTATGAACAACTCTGCAGCGTCATGAAAATCCTCACAATGGCCCTGCAACAAATACAGGATTTGTAAAGGTTACAGTGACTGTGTCAGAAGTGTTGGTTCAACTCTTTTGTACATTTGATTCTGCATTTCACATTGTGATGTGTTGAACTGCATTATATTCTCATCTGTGTCTACTGGGCAAATACCAATAACAGAAATTAAATATTAGACCTAAAAAATTAGGTTCTATCCAAAACCTGCTTTTAAAGAAAGATAAGCCAGATGAGGCATCGAATAATGAATGACAACAAGCCTGCATATATACAGTATAGTTGATGTTGTCTCATAACATCCAGCAAACCTCCACCAGCAGCAGAGCTCTTATTAGCCAGATTAACTGTGTGGGTTCATTCATAAAGTTCACATTTCTTGGTTTACATTGTAGCTGCAGTGATTTGATCTTTTGCCTGTTTCTTCACTAGCCATGTGTAGAAGTTTGAACCTCCCACAGACCTTTGTAATTGAACCTGTCAAACACAGGTGTAATTAATACCGTTGATAATGGCTGAATTTCCTGTATGTCTGCCAATTCCCGGGCCCCAGTGCTGTGCTCACAGACATGTCCTAGTGGAACAGTTGAATGGAGCAGAGCTAACATTCATGTTATTATTAAGGAAGGCTAAAATATGCTGGCAAGAATATTTTTAAAAGTTGCACAGATACAGTTTCAACAACGTCGCACAAAAACGATCATAACCTTTAAAAAGCAATATACCGTAACATTCATTATCACAATAATATTATTAGTGCTATGGCATTTGGCCTGTATATTTTACAGATGATGCATCTTTTATGACACAATTATGTGTTTGTTTTTAAGTGAAGGGTATAAAGAACATAAATATTAGACAGAGGATGCCCCAAAGCTGTTTCACTTTTTATCTGAGAACAAAACATCCCGATCCACATTAATGTATCTTATAAAAAAACGAAGAGAACCAAAATTTTGTATAAAATCAAACTTAAACTCTGAAATTCATGATGGTAACTAAAACTACAACAGAAATAATTTCACCTAATGAGAAATGTCTCTCATCACTCTGTGTCTCCTGCAGATTGAAGAGGAGCTGGTTTCCCTTCAGAAGGAGCGGACCGACCGGATCAAGCACCTGCTGGAGCGCCAGGAGCGGGAGATCGACGGCTTCGACATGGAGAGCATGCGGCTGGGCTTCGGCAACCTGGGCACCCTGGACCTTCCCAAGGACGACTACAGATGAGGGGCTGCCGTTCACCGCCGCTGCCGCCGCCGTCTCTCGTGGTCCCCCGGGCTCAGTACACCCCTCCTCTGCTTTTACCTGACCTGACCTGACAGTGCAGGTGTTCACTGCTGCTGACGCCCTCACTCAAACACACACGGACGCAAAAAAATCAAATCAAACGGCTCCAGAATCAGCTGTTTTCTGGGCCGGTCAGACAGAGTCGATGGCAGGTTTTAGTGCCCCCAAACCCATCTAAACTTCCTCCCCCTCCTTTGCCTCTCATGGTGTCACAAGATGACAAAAAAAATATGCTGGATAACTTCCTGTAGTTGTCATGTTTTTGTACGAATAATGATAACATAGTCACAGTGTTTCTTGTTTCTTGTGCAATGATGACACTTTTGGTGTGACTAAAAGTGGAAGACGAGAGAAGGAGGGAGAGAAAAACGAGGGCAGTTCGATGAGCGAAATCGCTCCACAACCATGCATTTTTAGAGGTGATTAATTTTTTCGTTAGTTTGTTTTCTCGGTCTGAAGCTAAAAAAAAAAAAAAAAAATTCTCTCAAAGCGATAAATCAAACAGCCGATCCTTCCGCAGCCACTCGTCTGCGCTGCTTCTTTCAACACTTTTTGGTATTTATTCATCAGGACATTTTTATGACAAATTTGAATAATTTGATACTTTGAGAGACAACTATCACGATGTACATACAGGTACGCTTCTGATAAGTCCTTCGGGTGAATTTGATTACTGAGGGGAGGGTGAATCATGGTACTCAATATGTGTATCGTACTGATTTCTCTGCACTGGCAGCCAATGTGAATAATAATACATGTGACACGTGAACTCCAACTCCCAGCGAGCACAAAGGGCTTCATGTTGGGGGGGCGGGGGGGACTTGTACTTTGTGTATAGAAGGATTTATGGAGAGCTTTTACTTATTTTCGTATTGTATTTTAACTGTCACTCAAATCAGAAAAGAATTTTTAAAGGCGCTTTTTTTTCTCCCCCCTCCTCAGATAGTATTTCAGTCATCTATCAATGGGATTTTCATTTGATTTTTTTTTTTGTTTTTTTGCTTTACACAACTCTCAAGCTGTGTATTTTCTTATAAACCAGACCAGTATGATGCTTTATTATTGCATGCACTTTAATTTTTTTTCCAGGTTAAAAGAAAGCATGAATCTGTCAGAGCTTTTAATTATATTTGTAAATAAAGTGCTCATCACACAAACTAAGAATGTGATATTATCTATGTCCAACATGAATTCCTCATATCATCATGTTCACACCAAAAAGCAGATAAGAAACTCAGAAGAATAATGAAGCAGTTTAGACCTGCTGATTTAAATATGCAACTGTTTGACTGCACACAAGGATGCAAGTGGGCTCCGATCTCTGACCTTTGAGTCTTCACAATAATTCACTTTTTCTTTGCAGAAGTAGCTGATTGGTTTAAAATATTCTACCTGATGACAAAGCTTTTTAAGTATAAAATCCAGCTGAGACTACTGTATTGTAGACTTCATCTTTTTTTCAGTGATTTCAATTGTACTAGTAGTAACAGTAGTACTCTACAGTAAACTGTCCTCCTCTTACATTGCAGAGCTGGTGACAGATGAACTGAGGTCACAGTACAAAAATACCCACTTGTTAGCAAGAACAAAGGTTACTGAAGGTATGTTTGATAACAGTGAGCAAAGTTCATCACAATTACTCCTGTCTGCAGTTCTCTTATAAACCCAGACTGTTCCACATTTGGTCAAGTTATATGATCATAGAAAAAACAGTAAAACAATTGCAAACAAAGCCAAGTTTCATGTTTCTCACTTCAAGGCTTTTGCTCATCAGCAACGATTTTCTGGGTGATTGAAAGGAATACTGCTGGAAAAGGGACATTTGGAGGCCAGGACCTCCTACCATAGTTCTTCCACTGGAAATGCAGGTGTATGGTAGCTGTTGACACATTCGCAGTAATGATGGTGCCAAATGTATCCCACCTCCAAAAATGATGTGCTCCTGGTTCTAATTATTTAGATCTCAATGGAACAAATTGAGTTATTCCTCACATTTCTGAAAAATTAGCATCATAATGCTTTATATGTTTAATAATAAGATGTTATGGAGGATCCATCTAAGCATTTATCAGCCACCACAATATCAGAAAACATTTCTACAAACCATTCAGTGTTGAAAAGATTTATTGCAGGATAGTGCAGATTCAGAGGAGCAGTTATTACTGTCACAGCATGGTTAGGCAAGAGTGGGGAAAAAAAAAATTTAAATGGCACACTCACAAAAAAAATGCAATACTGTCAGGGGGTTTTGCTTCCCGCAAAAATGGGGATTTCCTACAGATCAGCAGCCTCCATGGGAATTCCAAGTGCTAAATGCTTTAGAGTCATGACCTTTTATTTATTTTCCAGCCAGCTGCTCGTACAATTTGGGGACATAGTCGTCCCACTCGGCCTGGTAGCAGGTTCCTGCCACCGGGGCTCCGAGGTTGTACTTCTTCCTGAAGCTCTGGATCTTGAACTTGCCGCGGCCGTCTCCAGATCTGTTAGTGAGGACAGGCTCGGAGCAGGACAGGCTGCCTGGCTGCTCATATACCAGCCACACGTACCTGTGGAGACCTGAGGGGGACAAAGACAGAGGGTTTATAAATGATGCAATATAGTGCTGCTGGAACACAACCTCTTAAAACTGTAACTTATTAATGCCAGGCTACAGATACTGTTCAAAAAGAACAGTGGCAAAGACGGCAGGCATGCCAAACTGAAAACCAGGAGTTACACCTGACAGCAGATAAAAGTAATGATGTTGCTGGAAGACCAGTGAAAAGTCTTCAATTCAACAACAGTCCAGGGTCCAATCAGTTCATTCAGTTTAATTAAAATGAATAGGAAAAAGAAAGTCTTAGTTCTCAGAGTCTGGACCCAAATTAATATTTCACCAGGAAACATTATGCAAAGACTTCATGTCATTTTCAACCATGATAAATTTGTTAGTCAGGTCTTTCTGACCTGCAGACCCCAGAATTACATGCACTTAGGCTCATTGTGTAAAGGAATTTGTCTCAAACTAAACCCCAAACATGAACCATTTTGCAAAACATGGACACAAAACTATCCTAACTATGCATTGATCAAATGACCATGTCTGTCATTTAACCCTGGTTTCTCTAAGCTTAACTCTGTCTTACCGGTGCCTTTGGGAGGACCAGAGCCCACGTAGTCTGACATGACGCAGCCAGAGGAAACATCGTTCCCTTTCATGTTGACCACCAGAAAGTGGTGCCACTCCCTTTAGTGAGAGGCAAAAAAAAATTCATTACATAATAAAATTGTTGATTTTCTGTTTTTAAAAAGTCAAAGTCATACTCCCTGAGACAGGACCCCTTTTCAATTCCCTACAATGCAGTGACATCTCTGTAGGTAGGAAAACAAAGGTAAGACTCCTCTTCAATTCCCACCACTACTTTAATATTACTGGCGCAACTTGATAACTGTTAAATGATGACCTGCTCTCCTCACCTAAACTTGGGGTCCTTCCTGCTGGGAGCATCAGGGTCGGTCATGGCCAGAGTGTACAGCTTACTGGAGTCACATCCTTCCCACTCGATGCAGGTGGGTCGATTCTGCACCTGTACGTAAACACAGGTCACAATTATTGACGGATGGATGAATGGATGGATGGTCGAGGTGTGGCAGCTCTGACGCCCATGTGGGGGCGCTATTCTCCGTCTATTCCAGCTGCAGACACGCATGGACATATTATGTAACCTAATTCATTGTTGCCAAACATTTGCAAGCAGGCTGATGTCAAATAATCAACTACAAAGCAGTGTTCGTTAAAAGAAATAGTGTTAGCTTGCTCACAATATAGCCTTGAAGCTAACGTTCAGAAACGACGAAGTTAGCTGAGTTGTTAGCTCGGCTAGCTTAAGCTAACCTGTGTTGGCGTGAGCTCTTTCCCGAGCACGTCGATTTCCAGAGAGTCGTATTTAACTGTCAGGGGCTTTGCAGGCTGTTCCTCGACCTCCTGTAGGGCCAGAGGTCCGGTCCACTGGCTCAGGTCTACGGGCATTTTGATCTGTAGAAGCTGCAGACTATAGATGCTTCTTGCAAGCACGCAGAACTACCAAGAGTGCTGCGTTCACGTACCAACAGACGCTATAGAAACTGGTGTGACTTTGCGCGTTTGGCTGAGAAGTTTAACCATTTGAATCCCAAATATTTTTTTATTTGTGAACTTGAAATCAACCTTAAATGAACTACAGTGGATGTTAATCACACTTTGTAAGATAATTCTCTGCTGTAGCGTCAATAACATCTACTACTTCTGATGCAATTTTCCGTTGATCAATAATTACCCAGTTTGTTTTCCAAAATAGTGATATATTAGAAGTAATGTATGTTGATATACCTTTATAATTATAACACGAAATCAAAAAGAAGGAAAAGTAACGTATTGTTGCTTCTTCTGTTTGGTTGAATGTAGTGAGAAAATTTTTTTCCCAGTGCACTTGACTGTATTTGAACGGCACAAACTGTGAGTGACCACCAGATGGCGCCGTCGCCTCGCTGCCACATGGTTGCGGTTTGCTAAAACGTCTGTCAATCACAACATTTGTCCTGAGCTCGTCCCGCCTCCTGCTCACATGCTCCATTAACACACTTTCTGTTTGCAGACGCCCCATTTTTAGAAACCAGATTCAGACAATAAGGGAAGGTTTAATTGATTTAGTAATTAAGGAATACTTTACGTGTCAAACCAGAGGAAAGTTAATCCTCTTGTTATTAGGATGTAACTTTATTCCTCTATGTGTTTACAGCAGGTATGTGATAATCAGTAAAGTAGTTTATTGCAGCCAGTTGTAGTAAATGTTTAATGTCTGTTATCTGCTTTATGACAGTGGTTCAGATTTGCATGCCACAGACCACAAAACACACACAAAGACAGATTTGGTCGCATTGTATCTCTGTATGTGAATAACACTCTTTAATGATGTTATATGAGCTGAATTATATAACTTGGGACAATAATAATAATAATAATAATAGTAATCAGTGGTGGAATGTAATTATGTACATTTAATCTAGTACTGTAACTGTATACAAAATTTAAGGACCTGTATTTTTAATTGAGTATTTCCATTTTATGCAACTTCTACTCCACTACATCTCAGAGGAAAATATTGTACTTTGTACTCCACTACATATTTTTCATATCCTTCTTGACCAATGAAAACCATGTATCTGCAAATTTGGTAACTTTGAATGTTTCTGGTAAACTGAAGGATTAAATGTTTCTTTATGGGCTGGGAAAATTCTCCTACATTTTAGGCTGAGCAAACTTTTTGAAAAACCCTCATGGATTAGCAGTTAATACATTGTCACAAAGCTGAAAACAGCAACACTACAAACATATGTTGATCTTATAGTACGTGATGCACTGCTGTAGATTAAACTACCTAACAGTATATAAAGGAGTTAAAAGGATCTCAACCTTAAACATCTACAGCAGTAAAATGCACCATACACATTAATGCAGCAGTGATATTAATCCAAAAACATCAGATATAATAGTAAAATACTGACAATAAGTACTTTTACATGTGTTACTTTAAGTACATTTAGATGAAATTACTTAAATACTTGTATTTAGGTAAGGTTTTGAATGCAGGACTTTTACTTTTCATGGAGTATATTCAAAGTTTGGTATACGCACTTTTACTTAAGTATAGGATCTGAATACTTCTTAAAATAATGATATTAATAATAATAATAATAATAATGATGATGATAATAATCATAATAATGATTTGCCGTCTTCTAACAGGTGAAGGCCAGCGGTGTTACTGTCCCTTTAACAAGGTGAGGTCAGGGTGGGGTTTCCTCGCGCCGAGGTTTTCCGGATCAGCATGTTGTAGTAAACAAAGCACAGAGAGGCAGACAGGAGCCACGTCGTGTCACACTGCTCAGTGTGGCCGTATGATGGGCGGACTGGTGTCCAGTGTGTCTCTGGGTGTTACCTGCACACTCACACAGGTGCAGTAGCGGGACAGGTGTGGACCGGAGGCCTTTTCGTTTGCTTCTGCTCAGGGGCCATGCAGCCAAAGTTACCATGAAGAGAACCGTGGCGTTTCTCCAGCTGTGCTTCTGTGCGACAGGTGAGTGTGTCCTCAGAGCGGACAGCCAGGTGAGACAGGTGAGTCTCACAGCTCGTCTTATTTGTCCTCCCTCTTCTCGTCCCAGCTGCGGTTTCGGTGAGTGAATCCACCGAAACGACGCTGACAGCCGCACCGGGCGACCTCGCTCTACTTCCGTGTTACACCGTCGGTTCTGCAGCACCCGCTGAAACTGCGTGGATGAAAAACGGACAGGAGCTGATCAGAGGTGGAGGCGCTTCCTCCGGGCCTCCCCCCGCCGGGCAGAGGCTCTCACTGCAGCCTGATGGGAGTCTGAACATCATGGGGGTGATACCTGGAGATGAAGGCAGCTACCTGTGCAACTCCACCTTGACAGACAACAGCACCTTCCAGGCACATGTGCTGCTGCAGGTAGCAGGTGAGGCAACACAGTTAATGCGTCCAGTCATGGGTCTAGTGTGGAGGACTCCTTCGACCAGCTTTGCTAGAAAACACAAACTGGTTTTTCAACATTACACACAGGCCTCACAGGCAGTGCTGGACTATTCAGCTCTTTGAAGTGAAAGTTCTCCATTGTAAGTTCAAATCTTAGGTACTGAAGTGAAAGTATGTTAAGTATTAAAATTACATTGGTTGATTTTTTTTTTTTTTTTTTTTTTTTTTTTTTCTGCAAATAGTTAGAAATGAAAGTACTCAGAGACCAAAGTGATGCCTTCACAACCCTAAAAAATACTCAAAATTATGAAAAAAAGTAAAATTATCAAAAGGAAAACCAGCAAATCTTCACATTTGTAAAGCTGGAACCTTGAAATATTTGACATGAAAAACATAATTTAATGTCCAACGATGAGTCAGCGGATAATTTCAGCTCTACTTGTACAAACTATTGGGTGTATTCATTGATAACAAAGCAACATGTTTGATTAATTTTGTATGCAGAAATCTTAATTTGTAGACTAACTAGTAACTACAGCTTTCAGAGAAATTTAGTGAAGAAAGAACAATACAATACAATATTTCCCTCTGAGATGTAGTGGAATAAAAGAAGTTGTACTTGAGTAAATGTACTTAGTTTCATTCCGCCACTGGATGAAATTACGATGCCCCAGAGGAGGTAATTATCATTTAATATAGCAATTATCTTTCAATTAACCATTATGCTTAGAGCTAAAAACAATAAGAAAATTAAAAGATTGTTATAATCGAGTAATCGTTTGTTTTGTTTTCGTTTAAGAAAAAATGCCAAAAATCATCGTTATCATGTGAGACAAGGAAAAGAAGCAAATTCTCAGGAAATGTTTACTTTAAAAAATCTAAACTAAAAACCAAGATCTACATCAGGTAGCTATATCAGCTAATCCGTTAATCAATTGATCGTTTGAGCTCTGAAGGGCCTTTGGTTGTAGTTAGTGAATTATTGTGCTACAGTTAATTAAATATGCTCTGTGGAGAGCATATTTAATTAAGTCAGTTTGTCATCTGTCTTATTTAAGTGTTTATCGTGTGAATCAATTTTGTTCATCAGCATCAACTGATTATACATTTCAAAATTACTTCCAGTTATAGGTCAATATAGATATTATATATAGTATAGTAAATACTATAATGATATATATAATAATATATTTAATAATTGTTTAAAATCCTGTAACATAATTTACAGATTTTTTTAAACAATGAGAACATTTATCACATCACAACAAAGTAACATTACAGATTCTCTCTCAGAATGATGAGTGGTGAGAATGTGCACTGTGATAAAACGCTGCTTGTGTGTCTTTCAGCTGGTCCAGAAAACGTGTCCGCGTCCATCGTTCCGGCCACCGCCCTGTCCAACGGGACGCTCATCGCCTACCGGGGGTCGAACGTCTCTTTGAACTGCTCCGCCTCCTCCTACCCCTCTCAGCAGCTCACCTGGGCCTTCAGAGGAGACTCGTCCAGCAACGAGTCGCTGGTTTCGGCCTCTGGATCCTGGCTGGACTTCAGGATAAAGGATGTTCAGCCCAACGATCAGGGAGTTTACAGCTGCAGGGCCATCAACACTGTCTCTCGGCAGGCAGTCAATAAGAGCACACAGCTGCTAGTATACTGTAAGTACCATGAGCAGAATACCCAGAATGCCCTGCTCCGACCAAAGGGCTGATGTGGACAGTCATTATGTTTATGGTATTTATTATTCACTTGGCTGCACCTCAGAGGGGGCTGGAAGGAGTCCGCCTTGATTTTATAACGCCGCAAAGAAAGAATGAATATCAGTGAATAGCAATATAAAGCAACATTTTGTTAATGCTTCAATACTGGTGCCAATGTGAAACGTATGAAATATGAATATGCATCAGACTGACACAAGACTCAGTATCCAACTAAGCATTCAGTGCCAACTTTCAAAACTTTAAAAAAAAAATGTGTGTCAAAGTGTTTATTACATTTTGGTGGAAAAATAAACAAGTCATTAAATCATGTACACAAAGACTCAATTATGACTTTGAGAGTTTTCTGTTGGTCATTGACAGAAAATCCACATTAAATCCTTTTGATTCGATATTGTAAAGCAGTAAAAAAGGACAACTTCCAAGAGGAGTGAACATTTTTCTGTGCACTGCGTCCATTTGAATGTAAAATAGCACTCAGAGAGTCCACTGAGAATAAACCGATAATCCATTTACAGAGACGTGTGCTCGACCTTTTGACCTTGATTGAAGATGATACAGTCAAATGTTGCCAATATGACAAGAGGTCAACTAAACACAGATTTACTATGATGTTACAGTAATGTCATCTGTGTAGCTTTTATTATGAAAATAACAAGTTTTATTTGAACGTTCAGGAGGTTGTGGCCTTCTTTTAGTGAAGATGATGATACATTGAAGGGACTTACTGAATTCTCCAACCATTCTATCTCTGATTTCCACTTTTGTGTATCAACTTGTTTATAGAAGAATTTTCAAAAATGACACCCGTGGTTTGCTCGCTGACAAAGCACAGCCCTGTGGTTGCACATCTCATAGAATAGGACTAGAATGAAGGACTAATGTGTAAATGAACATTGGTAATAATAGAAGGGACATGAAGTTTGTCTACAGGCAAGAAAACACTTTATATTTGGAGAATACAATTTCTAATAGTAAATGATTAATAAATCAATATTTACTTGCCTTAAAATTGAGCAGACCTTTTTGAGGAAATAGCTTTGGAAATGAAAAACCTCCTATAAACTCAAGACAACTAATTCAGAATTTCCCTATTTCCTTATAATTTGTACAAAAATAAAGAAATAGTTATTTCCAGAAAATGTATTAGGAAATTAGGAACCCTCAAAATAAACTCTTACTGATAATTTGTCCGTTTGCAAGCTTGAACCTGACACGTGTGTTGACTTGTAGATTTATTAGTCACGTTTCTGTTTTGAAAGTTTCTTATGTAGGAGTCAAGTGCTTCTCAACTCAGGAACTAAAGTGTGTATGTGGTCAGTTTAGCTGTACACATGTAAGACACAGTATATTTTGAGAGTCAGAAGAGGAAGCAAAGTATGACAATTCAATTCAAGTCAGCATAATTTAAAGAGGCTCTTAAAGAAAAGTATAGAGCACAGGGATCACTTCAATGAATACAAAATGCACAAATTATAGAAGGAAACGCTGGGGGAAAAATATAGAAATACCTGAGGAGGTGGAGCTGGGAAACTCTGTACTTTCACCACTGAGAGGGGGGGAAAGATCTCTGTTTAAAAAAAATCCAGTTTGGTTATTTTTATAATTCCTAAGCAAAAATGTAAATTAAGTTTGGATCCGCACTGATGGATGGTGCCTGTGTATTTTGGTGTTGACCATATATTCAGCCTTTTCAGGATTTTTCGGGTTAACTACTGAACACACGCTCCACGGAAAAGATGATGATACCCTGAGACTGTTAAAAGACCAGGGTGAAAAATGCTGCATGAAGTGGGAAAGAGACAGAATATGATCTCTTCAACTTTACAATATAAAAGGGTGGGTGCACCTAAATCCCAGTGTAATGAACTGTAATAGTATTGTATTTAATCTAAAAAAAAGAAAATGACAATAAAAGCCACAGAATCAGATAGAAACGATTTCTTCCTGCAAAAAATTAGCTGATGTCATCATATTTAAACGAAAGCAATGTTTAATATTAGTCCACATCTGCTTTAGCTCTTTTCAGCTTCCTTACTGATGTTTCTGTCTTGACTAGACGTCCCAGACAGACACCCTGAGTGCATGTGGGCACCAACGCAGGACCCTTCCCAGGTGGAGTTCAACTGCACCTGGTTTGGAGCGTATCCTCCCCCGACTCTACGCTGGGGGGAAGACCAGGGCGATCAAGGGTCTGGCTGGAAAGGTCGCGTCTTTGATACGGCGGTGAGCGACAACCTGACGGTGATGCTGAACCGCTCCGTGCTGTTCGACGGGCAGACGCTGAGGTGCATGGCCCAGCACCTCGCCCTCGCTCGGGGGACGGCGAACTCTTGTTCCTTCACCCTCAGTAAGCACACTGTGGTGAAATGAGCTACTTAACAATCCTGAGAACTGCTGAATCTTTTATGTGCTTTCCACTTTAGAGGCCACTGAGCCACACTGAGACTCCTCAGCGAGCAGCCAGTGTGGTCGGTGTTTACTTGCACTCTGTAGTCTTAGCTTTGGCTGTACTTTCATTTTAAAGGTCCATTCGGCCAAATTCCAAAAATATTACATATTTTCTCAAGTTTTAGATTATTTTTTTAGGCGTTGAGGTGTCTGCATCGGAGGTTTTCTGCCTCCACATCAGTACGATTGAGGAGTTTTTGGTGCTCACGTTATTGAAAAATGCCATTTAAAAACAAACAACCACAAGCAAAGACAGAGTCAGTACAAAAACTGTCCACAGTGAGCTATGTGGATTACCCAGACTAACAGAGACACTTTATTCTGGTATCTAGCCATTCAGATCATTAATAGCATTGAGGTTAACATGAGTTAATTCTGCATGTCCGACTCTAAGATTTCTGCCTTCATCCCAGTGCAATGGAGGTTAATGGGATTTTGTTTCCTGGCTTCCCAGCATTGGAAAAACTGACAAAATCTCTCCATGTAAGTGTCCCTGTTGCTCTGGATAATCCCACTGTGGACAGTTTTCATGGGGACTATTTGTTTGAACGGAAAGTCGTTCCAATTAAAAACTATCCAGAGCTGCTGACACCGTTTGTTTAATTTTAAAATACAGTTTTTCAGTGCTGCAAATGTCAGAAACAAATATTTTAATATTTACCTCCATTGCACTGGAATGCATGCAAATCCTAATGTTACAAATTGTCTGCTTGGGTAGACGCCATACAAGATTTCTACCTAAGAAATAGCTGGTGAAGAGCTGTTGTCAGTGCCAGATAAAGCCGAAACAATCTGCTTGGCTTTGAGGATGATGTTCATATGTTAAACCAGTAGTACATTATTATAGTAATGCATTGCCATTCTCTCCACATCTTTATCACAGTACTTTACTTTATGAACATCATTGTAACATCATTCAGATTAAGGGGTTTCATTCTAATAATTACCTGAGATTTAAGTACTGCTGTGAGCCAGAGCAGAGCCACGGCGGTAGCGTGCCTGTGGACATGTGGACAGTCAGTGAGTCACTCAGTAGTGCAAAGGTTATCATCACAGGACAGGGTTGCACAAACAGTGACGTGAAGTGTGTGACAGTTTGTAATTTTGCCTAAGCTTATCAGTATTCCGTGATTCTTGGGAAGCTTTGAACTCAAGGTGTGAATAAGATCCAGTATCTACCTGTTCATGACGCTCCCTTAAAGTAAAGTTCTGACACATTCTTATGTAATTGTATACTAAAGTTAGCTCTTATTTATTGATGTCAGGCAGTAATGATTCAACCAGTGCACAGTTCATGAAAGCTTTCTTTACATTTTCTGTTCTCCAGGTTAAATGCTGGATAGTTCTTAAGTTTTAGAGAGGAACTGAGCATTTGATCAAATAGTTGAGACTAGTGGCCAACTATTTTGATAATCGATCAGCAATTTTACTAGATTTAAAGGAATGTTTTTATATTTAGTGACATACACTTATTTGCTATCTTAAGAGTTAAATGAGAACATGGATACCACTTTCATATCTGTCACTCATTCCACTTTGCTTAGCATTAAAACTGGAAACATCTGGCCTGGCACTGATAACAAAATGTCATTTTCACACTGATAGTACTGAGAGACTGTTTTCAGACTCTTCATTTTTTTCAAACACGATTTGTCCAATGTTCATCCTTCTTTCCCAGAACCTCCGTATCCTGAAGGCGAGCCGCTGGCCACGGCTCAGGAGGCGACCAGCGTGACTCTAACCTGCACTGAGTCCATGTCCTTCCCCCCTGCACAGACCACCTGGAGGAAAGGGCTTCAGCAGGAAGAAATCCTACCTGGTTCTAAGTACGTCTTGTCTGAGGAAGGCCCCGTGCTCAAGCTGACCATCCTCAACATCAGCAAGGATGACGAAGGCGTCTACTTCTGCCGCAGCGAGAACCCGCTCACCGTCCGCGAGCTGGAAGTCTACCTCACTGTGAGGAGTGAGTTTGGGATGGGAGGAAGGGTTTGGGCCGCAATGAAGTCACAGGGAAAAGCAGCATGAGAGAGAGTGAGATTAACCTTTAAAAAATGTAAACAAACTGACAATTAGGCGTCAAAGACAACGATGAGTGAGTCGAACATACAGTTCCTGCTACATATGAATGAACCAGTCTTGAACAATGAGCCAGTCGCTGCAGGTGTCGACTCCAGCTCTGGAATGCTGATAGACCTGCTGCTCCTCCCTTTTTCTGCTTCACGATCCTGTCCTGTTGTCTTGTTTTGTCTCGACAGCCTCCTCAGCGTACACGGGAGCAATCATCGGTATCTTTATAGCTGCGCTGATCGTGGGATCAGCCGCCATCATAGCTAAAGTCGTTTACTCCAGCCGACACCGAATCTGCCTGGGTAACTTTTGTTCATCTTTGCAACATAAGCATGCAGTCACAAATGGCACTATGCACCCATTCAAATTTCATATAATGCATCTATAATGTTGTATATGATAACTTATACTCTCAAAAGTATGAAGTATGAATCACAATGCAGCACTTTTCTATTTGCTCACATTTGTCATGAGTTGATATAAAAGATCTAAAAATGTTTCTGTGCACACCAAAGCTTATTTCTCTCCAATTTTGTGCACAAATGTGTTGTTAGTGAGCACTTCTCCTTTGCCAAGATAATCCATCCACCTGGCAGATGTGGCATAGCAAGATGCTTGGGATGGTCACAGTAAACAGCCATTGTAAAATGTGCAGATTTATGGCACAACACAATGCCACAGACCACTTGTAAACACACCGGCCCAGGCAGGACCTCCACATCCGACTTCCTCACCTGCAAGATCATCTGAGGAGCACGGACCCTGATGGAAGATGGAGATGTTTGAGCTTGAAAGAAGCAGCTGGAAGAAACCAGGGAGGAGAAAGCAGAGAAGTGATGGTACTGGAAACAAACGAAAAATCCACATGGTGGGAGTGAAGCTGACTGGGAGCATGGACAGATTTCTGTTGTGGGTTGGATTAAGGTCAAAATTGGCTAAGAAGGCATTGGAAATAAGTGAGTTAGATGGGTACTAACTGTCATGATTCCCACTTAGAGTCCCAGTAAAGGGGGTTGTTGATGGAGTATTGTATAAGAGATTGAAGAAAGTCATAGAAAGTTCAGCATGAGTGATGGAGAAAGTTGTGAAACACATTCTGTGTTGTTGCATTTTGAATCAGAAATCCTGCCTGACAAAATATTCTTGGATCATATCAGTTACCCAGTAAGGCCTTTTGTTCCCAAACCCATGCAGTACAGACATTGTTGGAAACACTTGCTTATGTGTAGACATATTTTAGGGATATGTGCTAAATGTGGAGATGGAAGTTCAGCGTCAGAAACTGTGGAAAAGAAGTGCAATCAGTGTGGGAGACATGAAACATGGTGAGACTGTCCAAAGAGGAAGAAAGAGACAGAAATTATTAGGATCGGGTTCAAGAGAAGGTGAATTCATGAGGAAGGAAGCAGCAAGGAAGGAAAAGATTCAGTATGGGAAGTATGGGAGAACAGATTCGATAGGAAACATGATGAAGATTGTTTTTGGAAGGATAGGAGTTCTCAGCATTCCTGGCCTTCTGTGCTGCTCAGGAAATCTGAGAGAATAGTTATTGTTGTTGATGCAGCGAGAAAGTGTTTGAGTATTGTGGGAGGGACTGGAGAGGAAGTGCAGTGTTTAGAGAGGCTTTCAGGCCCTTTCAGAGCCAACACTGAGTAGAATAGTTTAGTTTTATTAACTGCAACTTGAAATCACACAGATCTTTAGGCCCACTGTCGTGCCATCCATCCACAGCCGTCATCTCAAGTTGCAGCATGATAATGTACGGCCCCATGTCCCAGTTCTTGTGTGGCCTGCAAACATGACAGACATGTCTCTCATTGAGCTCATTGAGCATGTGTGGGAAGCTCTGGACAGCATGTTGCAAATTCCTGCCAATATCCAGCAACTTTGCACGACCACTGAAGAGGAGTGGACCAACATCCCACAGGCCACAATCAACAACCTGATCAACTCTGTGCAAAGGAGACGTATCGCACTGCATGAGGCGAAGGGTGGTCACAACAGATACTGTCAGGTTTTCAGATCTGTGTCAAGTGAAATCCATAGTTCAGTTCATAATAAATGTCTTTTTCAATTGTGAAAACCCACTAATGCTAATTTTACAATTTCTGTTCATATTTGTGTTTCAGGAAGCGGCTTTGGGTGAGTATCTCTTATTTATTTTATTCAATACGACATACTTATTGTAACATATGTTATATTAAAGGAATAGTTCAACATTTCTGTATGAATATAATGCTACAGCCAGTGGGTTTAGTTTAGCTTAGCATAAAACAGTGGGAAACAATGGGAAACAGGTAGCCTGACTCTGTCCAAAGGTAATAAAATGCACCTGCACCATCAGCATCTCTAAAGCTCGTGAATTAACAAGTTATATCTGTTTTGTTTAATCTGTATAAAAACTCTACAGACATCAGAATGTTTTTTTCCAGCTGTGAACAGCTCCTAAATTTCCCTTGTGCATTGCATTTTGGGACAAATGTGTCAACAACAACCAGTTTTTTTGCATACTTAACATATCTTTGAGTAAACTTAAAGGTACCATGTGGAGTTTTTTTTCAGTAAACAAACATTATGTTGTTTACATTCAGTGTTTCTAACCAAAACACACTGTGTGTATCCTTGAGACCTGTTGAATTGCCTTCCTCAAAACATTTTTGCAGAGCAGTATTTTGGAAGAATTAGTTGTTTATAGTCATGTTCACTTAGTCACTTTAAAAGCATTTCCCATAGTGCTACTAGTGGTCAAAAACTACGGAGGGTACATTAATTTGGTCTCATATATAAATGTTGACACAACATAATACAACTCTTGGAACACATTTTCCAACAAAGATTTGATGACGTGTAGCCGTGTAAAGGAGCCTCAGGTATTTATTATCACAGTCTGGTTGCTGACCCGCAGGCGCAGGTCTAATATCATAATAATACCTGTGCTCTTCAGGCCGATGGAGGAGGACAGAGGAGACGTGCTGAGTCTGGTGGAGTCAGATGACGAGCAGATCTTTCAAGATGCCGTTCCCCGACTGCCTCCTGTAACCAATGGACACCACACGACGCTCGTCCAGATACATCGAATCCCGTCGAGTACGACCTCATCACGGCGTTGACTTTCATTGGTGTGTAAATGAAAATGTGCAAAGTGTAAAATTTGTAAAGTGAAAAAATGCCCCTCTTTTTTTTTTTTCAGGTGATCATGAGGACATAGAAACTGCTGACACAAGCCCGGAGCAGCAGGAAGACACTGTCCAAACAGAAGAGACAGAGGATCTTGTAACATTTTAGGTGTTGGGTGTTTTTTAGATAAGTGTTTTATTTTAGTAAATACCTTTGACTCCCAATGAGAATGTGAACAGAATCGGTGAAAGACTCTTGTGAAAAAAAAAATCTCTTTCAATTTGTTCTTTTTTAAACAGGGGTTTATAAGCTTATTTCTATGAATTTGTTTGTACAGCATTTTGGATACGTTGTTCTGATGTTGAGATTCCTGCAGTAAATGAAGCTGTTTTAACAAAATGTCATCGCTGGCATCTTTTTGGTGGCGAAACAACGGCTTTGCTCTTTGGTTATTCGTTTACCTACGTGGACACCCTGTATTGTACACACAGCATTGATCATGACTATCCCAGGCTAGAATGCAACTCTAGACTGGAACCATTTTAAAAATGTGGTGGAGTCAGTTTGTCAGTTGTCTTCTGTTGTCTAGAATCTAATGGGGGGTAAAAACAACCGAAACTCAGTTGTCTCACCTTCTTGAAGTTACTTGAATCCAGCTGCATGAGATCTGGGTCATAGCGAAAGTCAGTCACTATTTTTGACTGGGTCTCTTTTTGGGTATGACTGTGTTCTCTGTAAATATTCAAACTCGGGATTGGTGATGTGATCTGAATGTAAAATCATCTCCGTCTTACACTTTGCTATGTAAAGTGAAAAGAAAAGTGTTCCTTTAAATCCTGTGAATTTCCCTAAGAAGTAGTTTTTGAAATTAAACAGAGCTCAAATGATTAGACAAACAATCAATTACCTGATCTACAGAAAATGATTTGGCAACTATTATGATTTAATTTATAATTTATTAATCATTTAAGTCATTTTTCATGCACAAATACCAAACATTCCCTCATTATTTTCCTATTATTTTAATTTTCTCTTCCTGTTTTATGTTCATTCTATGTCTTTTTGATGTGAAGCACCTGGTGCATGTCATTTCTTTGTTGTAAAGCACTTTGAGCTGCATTTCTTATGTAAAGTGCTATACAAATAAAGATTATTATTATTTTTATTTCACCCTCTAAATTATCAGGATGTGTGATTTTCTTGGTCTTATGTGATAATACATTGAATATAATTCTTCTTTGAGAAAATCAGCAGGTTTGCTGATAATGAAAATAATATTTAGTGGCGGCCCTAAAATTAATTCAAAGTAGATAATTCTTTATTATTTGGTTAAATTCTTTATTAAATAAAATATTTAAAGCCAGTATACCATTTTAATGGTACCATTACATTAAAGGCAAATATTCCATGTTTTAATAATAATATATTTCAGTCAAGATTGGAGTTTTTTGTTTTGACTTCAGAGATACAAAATCAAGATAAAATAATGTGACGTTTTCAGAACAAGAATAAACTTTATTGACCAAGTATGTAAAAGCAATTTGAAATATAGAAACAGACATAGGGCTGAAAACAAGGACAACAAAGCTGAACGCAGAGAGAGGAAAACAAACATTATGTACATACAAGTAAAAAATAAGCTTATATTTAAATACAGTATATATAAAAAGTAACAATGAGTAACAGCATACAAAGTCTATATAAATCAAGTAGATTGTAAACAAATATATCCAGTGCAAAAGAATAAATAACATAGTGGGTGGGTCTATATACAGCTTACAGGATTTATGGATAAGTACCTGTTAAAGCACAGTGTCTATTTTAAGCTGTGAATATATATTTTATAATTAGATGAATGTTTACAGAGCTATTGACAATTAATTGTCTGTAGTTCACTGTGACATTTTTAGGAAAAATTTCTGACCTGACCATCATCTTTTCATCACGTGTTCTCATGCCATTAACGTTAATCACCAGTGGAAAAACAAGAGCTAAGGTAACATATATTATGACGTCACGAGGAGGGCGTGGCGGGGCTTGGTGGAGTTACGTAATGCGAGAAAAACGTGACTACGCACAGCCAATAGGACACGGTGAGTCAGACAACAGGAAGACGGCTGAACACCGAGTCTCTGGCACATTTTTCACATAGCAAACAGAGGAGCAGGAGCAGAGAGGAGACCCAGCGACATGACAGGGAGGACACGTCCACGAAGTCTGTCTTAAAGAAGAATGTGAAGGAAGACACGATGTGCTCCAGTGAAAACAACGCGGAGCTGCAAAACACATGTAAGTTACAGATACGTGGGATCAGATCGGGATTCGGTCGTGTTGTCATAGCAAGAGGAGAAACAAGGCTGTCAGTGGCGCAGGAGGATGAACCTGTCTGTCTGTCTGTCTGTCTCTCTCTCCCTCCTCCTCCAGCCACCGATCCGGCTCTCATCCTGGAGCTGAAGACCCGGCGCCCCCCCTCCCTGGAGGGCCGGGCCGGCTGCGAGACCTGGAGTGTGGACTTCTCCCCGGACGGAGCCTGGTTCGCCTGGTCGATGGGACACGGGATCGTGTGGGTGGTCGCCTGGCCTCTGGACTCCGAGTGGGTTTATTTCCATGTACATTTAATCCAGACGTGGTGCGTTCAGGTGTCCCTCGTACGTTAAGGTTCAGAACAGGGTGGCTGTTTGTTTGAGTGTGTGAGAGAGAGTGAAATCAGGCCATATTTATGCTTGAATTAATTATTCAAGATCAATTGCATCTAAAGGTAAATAATGAAAATAAAAGCATAGAATAATAAATAATAAAAGGCCCCAATGACTAGTTTTATTGTGAAGACCCAAAGTGTTAAATGTATAAATAGTCACATCAGTAAATAAAATACAGCAAAAATCTGTCTCATAGCTGCTGTGTTTCTCTTTAATGTCTAAGATGTTGTGATGAAAACTGGCATTTTGAAATTTTAATGGTCATTTGGGGAAAATACGGTGCAAACAGGCTTTGGGAAGACGAATTTTGAGAATAAAACTATGCAGCAATAAATTTTGCTGTTGTGAAAAAGAAGTGTGATAAAATAACATTTCATTAAAGTGTGAAGAGATTTAAGTATTTATTGGATTATTTCACAATTTCATGGTTGCATTATATGAAGAAATACAAAAACAATATGTAATTATTTATTTCAGAGTGTCTTATTTATTTAGTTAACACTGAACAATTTGGGTTTCCATACCATGCACCATTCATCAAAACAAAACAAACAAACAAAACAAAAAAACAGGCCAACAAACATCTAATTTTAATAGCTGTACCTTTAACCCAGGTCTGATTTAACACAAGTGTCCAGAAGAACAATATCTTTTTGGCACAAAATATGCCAAATTGCTCCGTGCATCAATGTTAAACTAATAAATGTACCTAAATAAAATAGTATGGTAAAGTGATTACGTTTCCCAAATTAGAACAGAAGAGGTCAAAGAAAGCCAAATAATCCAGTCGACATTCAGTGCCAGTTGTTGATAATGGACAATGCTCGGTATTCTGTCCTGTGGATATGGATTAATGGATTTCGGTGTTGAGGTTTGATAATGTTTATACACCAGCCTGTGGTATTATGAAGAAGTGAAAGCTGGAAAAACAAACAGTATAGAAGTGGCAGAAGCAATATGCAGCCTATCAAATCAAATGTGTTGTTTGCTCCTTCCCTTTTCCTGTTAAAAGTAAAAATGCTGAAAAACAAAGCATTTAGATTTTCCCACTTGTATTAAACCTCGCTGTTTGGTTGTTCACATCTTTCGTAATTCTGATTTGGACGTTTCCAAAATCTCTTGAAGGCAGCGTCATTGAATCACCAACTCCAGCTTCACACCACCTACATTAGTTTTTTATGGCATCTGCATGCTCTGTGCTCCTCTCACCCACAGAGACAGTCAGAATGGAGACACTGACCGAGGAGACAAGAGCTTCAGTTGTGGTCATCCGGTCTGGGGCCTCGCCTTCGGACCCAGACCCTCAAAATCTGCTGCTGCGGCCCCCCCAGCTAAACCACCTCCAAAAGGGAAGAACAGCCTGCTTCTGGCCACAGGCTTGGAGAACGGGGTGATCAAGATCTGGAACGTGTTAACAGGTGAGATATCTGCTGGTGTGGGTGTTATTATCTGTGCTGTAGCTGAATTCTAAAATGCTTTTCATGTGTTTTCAGGCGATGCCGTGTTTGATCTCCACGGCCACGAAGGCGTCGTGAGGGACCTGGTCTTCCCTCAGAACGGGACGCTCACA
The DNA here is from genome assembly GCA_025331565.1 of Holacanthus passer. Taxonomy (NCBI): domain Eukaryota; kingdom Metazoa; phylum Chordata; class Actinopteri; family Pomacanthidae; genus Holacanthus; species Holacanthus passer. The sequence continues at coordinate 7,842,689 of JAFREQ010000009.1, read as the reverse complement.
CTCATATCGTCTTCTCGGGACAAGACGTTGAGGATTTGGGACCTGGCTCACAAAGGTATGTGCACTTTGGTAGAGCATTTTAATAAGTGGTGTAAAGTTCAGTCACTTCTTCAACAATTAAACCCTTGGGTCAATAAGTCTTTTTTCAAGTTTCAGGATGTTTTCACCACCTCTGTTTACTGATATGACTCCAGTGTTTACTTAAAATGAATGCAAACATACTGTTTCATGGGTAAATATGATAAAGAAGTAGCAGGTGTTTACATTCAGGGAGGACGTTATAAGCAGCTCGTACATTATGAGATATCGTCTGTTTTCTTCACTTAGGTGTGTGTTTTGTTAAATGTAGCCTGTATCATATCATATCATATGTGCTTTATGTTGATTTCCAACCTTTCAGGTTTCATTTAATGTGAGTAAGGTACGAGAATCAGCTCACAGGTTTGACACCTTCCTGAGATTGGTAATCCATCCCAGAACACATTTTAAGCAGCTTTTTTTAACATCATCATCATCAGGCTTTTTTTTTTTTGGAAATGCTCTTCTTGTTGGTGCGTTCAAACACACCTTGTCTTCTGCCAACTGCATCTCACAGCTTTTGGGTCTTTTAAGAACGAGCTTTCCAGAAGCTACTAATGCCACAATTTACATTTCTGTTAGTCGTACATGTTAGATGTACATTAGACGTCCATATCACTTGTGCTCAATTTTTGGCTTGCAACATGCAAGGTGTTTTCAGCAGCTCACTGAACTGTGAAATATCGGAGCATCCTTGAACGTTCCTCCTGTGCATTGAACCATTGCTGCTCAAACATTAGAGCCATTAAATATCACTGAGAGAAAGCAACTGCAAACTGCTCTTCACACTGTACTGATACTGAGTGAAAGCAGTGGGTGAATAGCATGTTTTAAATCAGTCCACAGGATTATGGTATGCATTGATAAATAGTGTGAAATAAGTATTCAGTGTGTGTAATTTCAGTTTCTAAACCATGTGTTAAATATTTTTCTGCTTTTTTTCTGCGTATTTATCACTTTGCCTGAGTTTTCTCCAACTGAACCAAACCTTCTGTTCAAGTGGCAAACAAATGTTTACACATAGGAGTCAAATTCTCCACCACCTTTTTTGCATCCAGTGATGCTTTTGTAGTCTGTCTCATTCAGTTCAATGTAGTTTTTTTTCCCCCCTGTCTGATGCAGGTAAAAAGGTACATGTGCTTTCTGGCCATAAAGACTGGATCAGCTGCTGCAGCGTCTCATCAGACTGCAGCATGATCGCGTCCGTCGGCAGATTTGACAGAGTGAGTTATTGTGAAAGTATGTTGTTTTATGTTCAAGGCAACACACATCAGTATTTTTTTTCTGCACATGTTTTTTTAAATGTATTTTTAAACTCTTCATCTAAGTTTATTTAAAACTACAGTGCTTCTGAATGTCTGAGTCTGTCTGAGCTCCCTTTTTATCCTCTTCCTTGATGCTTTTTAATCTAGATTTACTGCATAAGTTTGGTTTTTTTCAAAACAGTGAATTTAATGACAACTTCTACAGGAACCGTAATTGTGCAAAAGAGGCAAATATTCAGCATCTCAGTTCAAGAGAACTCTTTTCTGTTCCACAACTCAGTGATTTAGGCTGACGAGAACGAAACATAATCCTGCATCAAGTTCGTTTATCAAGGACACTGGAACGATTGTTAACTAACGTGAGAGTGTTTCTCTTTTCACTTCTCATCACTTTCCCTTGCTAATGTTTTACCTTATTAGTGGGGAATTTCAGCTTTTGGAAGACTCTTGTCACAAACCTGTTTTTTTCTGAGCATTAGAGCAGCAGTTTTCTTTTTGATGGCTGATTGTTTTGGAAGATTGCATTTGCATTTATTCGTTGGTTTGTGACAGAGATGAAACTGAAGGTCTAGTTGGGTTTAACTAAGTGACATATAGCTTTTTTGGGTGTTTGTGTCTCCTGAGCATGCAGTGATCAGGTTATTTCCACCTGCTCTGTTTAGTTCTCTCAGTTTCTTTGGAGCACCGGGGAGGTTGGTTTTCCCACTCCTGTCAAACTTATTTATCACCTTCTCATTTACATTGTGCAACAACTGACTCCAAGATCCCAATCGCAGATTAAACGGTTTGCTGCGTGTTCCAGCCTGTCCTGTTGACGTTCACTGACAATGACTTTGAGCACAAAAACTTACACGAATGATTCCAAATGAAGATGTTAACTCATTAATCCTTCACGACTTTACCTTCCTCAGATGGTGTGTCTGTGGAGTCTGCGCTCCTATACGTTCATGAGGAACCTGACAGGAGGGAACAATAAGACCTTGTACCTGCTGTCTTCCTGTGACTTCTCTCCTGACGGGGCTCTGCTCGCCACCGCAGCCTTCAGCGGCTCCAGCTGGTGGATCGACCTCTGGGACCCGTACACTGCAGAGAAGCTGGCCACTCTGGTGTAGGTTTACACTTTTCACTCTACATGCACAGACTCTCTGTGGTGCATGTGGTATTACATAAACTCACGTCCTGAGCACAGTGGAATCACCCTTCACATTGAGGGTAGAACACATCTTAGACAGCACTTTTCTGTTAGATAAGAAGACAATAAACACCATCTCTAGTACCATAGGTGGGAAGTTGTATCCTACACCGTCACTATCACTGTTTACATTTGATGCGCTGCCTGAAAGTATGTCCTGGTGTCTTCTGTCTTGTTGAACCTGTTTTTGTGTCTCAATCAAGTCATGAACATTAAGGATGTCTTCTGACAGCTTAGTAAGGGGCGTAAATGTTCTTAAAAATGATCTTCCTTCTATCCACAGCGACTACTTTGAAGATTACGGGCAAAACCAAATCTCAGCAATACAGTTCTCCCCCCTTGGTTTGTACTTGGCCATTGTGACTGATGACAGGTCAGCAGTTTGTCAGTTCATCAGTCTTTTTCTTGTTATGTCATCACGTTAATGTTTGTGGACAGAATGATCTCAGACAGATGTGTTGCGTTTGCAGAGCTCTTCGGATCTGGGAGCCGGGAAAGAAAGGGATGGTTATGCAGACCAAAGCGGACAGAGACTCCAATGGACTCTGCTGCAACTACCATCCACAAGGGGGAGTGGTCGCCACAGGGTAAAAATCCATCTAGTGTTATTTACTGCTTATAGGCGTGAAAGGTGGCTTTAGAAATGTTGTAGCTTGTGGAGGGAGGTGGCTGAGTTCAGCATAGATTCACTGGCGTCAGAATGGACAGGACTCAAGTTTCATGATGAATAAGGAGCATTAAAACATCCATAGAACCTCTTAAACCACTCCTGCAACTTAAACGAAAGGAAATTCATTGAGCTCAAATGATTAGTCATTTAATTGCTCAACAGACAATTGATAACTTTGCTAATTATCGGGAAAATTGAGTTTATTTCACAAAAGTATTTGCAAGTTATGACATTCTGTTTTTATTTCACAGTGTCCTAACTTTTCTGGAATTAGGGTTGTATAATTATAAAGTGAATTTTTGTTTGGCTGGTCAGAGAAAACATAAGCAAATTGAAAACTCTATTCATCACTCTGACATCAACATATAAACCTACAGAAAAGTCCTGCCAATACAGAAATGTACAGTTTCATATTCACTCGCTTGTGTTTTGTTATTCTATTCCACTGACCTTCCTGTCGCTTTCATTGTTAGAGCAGCTCAAATTCACAAGTGCACACACTTTATCTATGGTGCTTTAACAGCTTTCATTTCTTCCCCTTTAACTGACACTCCAGCTGTTTTCAGTACTTCAACTAAAACTGCAACACGTATTCAACTTCTCATATGCAAACAACTAACATTTAACCTGCCACATTCAGCGTCAGCGAGTTACATCCTTTTCTAGTTTGCATGTGTTCTCGTAAGTTGCGGTGCATGAGATCTCTGACCACCATACTACTGCTAACACTAACCATGTCCTCTCACGACAGGACCAGAGACGGCCACGTGAGATTCTGGAAGGCTCCCAGGACGGTGCCCAGCCTGTCCCACCTGTGCCGTTCCATCCTGCGCCACTCGGTCTCCACGCACCAGATGGAGCCACTGCCTCTCCCCAAGAGGATCCTCGAGTACCTCACCTACAGAAACATCCCCGACCGCCTCAAGACTTGCTGCTCCTCGGACGAAGAGGAGTGGGAAGGTTAAATAGGAACGCTAACATCGTGTATTTGTGTCTATAGGACCCCCTTGAAAATGAGATGCTACATCTCAAGGGGCTAACCTTCTAATAAATTAAAATGCAACAATTAAGTGATCGTAATGCACTTATCTCATAATAATAAATGCCTTTTTGTTTGCTGAGATGCTTTCAAAGCTCGATTTAGCACAGGAAGCAGCTCTTACTGTTATCTACTTTAGATGCAACATTCCTACACTAAGGATTTCATTTATTGCACTACTGCTGTAAGACGACGCATCGACTCAATGTTCACATGCTTAACTTGAATGTCACAATTTTATACTCTTAATTTATTGTGTAAATATCAAATGTATATGTATTTCTAATTCCTGTGTTTATCATCACTAAACAGCACATGAACTACTACTGTATCAGCACATGTTAATTGTTAATATAAGAAAAAATGGACTTAGAGGAAATAGTTTTATTAAACAGATTTAAACACATGTACATGTCCAAGATGTTTTCTCACAGTTCTTTATGGTGTTTGACACATTTCTTTAATATTTTTTAGTTCGTCGTATAATTTTAATGGATGAATTTGTGACAGTCAGTTCTTCTCTGGTAGCTAAATTTACAGTTTTCCAAGTGCATATTTGAAGTGCCCAAAGGACAGATCCTTTTTGGTACTAGAGTTACAAACGACTGTCTTCCATTTTGCTCAGTTTGTATGCAGATGTGAGTGACTCAGACTGCTGCGAGCATTCGTGTCTGCACTGTGGAGCAGAGGTGGGCAATCGTGCAGTGGACACTTTAGGGCATCTGTTTTCTCTCTAAATAAACAAACTCGAGTTATTTCACTGACTTATCATGAGAGTGTACTGATCAGTGAAATCACCTGTTTGGCTAAAAAGAAAATCTCCCTATTCTCAGCTCTTTGCAGCATCATCGCACATCACAGCCACAGAGAGGGACATAAATGAGAGAACCGTCAAGCAGGATTTTGGCCAAACTGTTGTTACTTTCACCAAAGCAGCAGAAATTGCAAAAATATCACCTGAACTGTATTGCAGAAGTATTTTCACTGTGATATAAACAGAAGTGACAGTCACCAAGGAACTGGCGGAAAAGTTTCTCTCCACCACCGGTTTGCATCCAGGAGGTACAACTTTGTTGTTGGGTGAAGGGGTGAGTTTATCTAAGAGGCTTCGCTGACCACAAGGTCTCTCACTGCCTGGAAAGCTGCAACCATGGAGCTCAGCTGGATCTTCTCATCGGTTCCTGAGGCAAGCCTGTGTCTGAGGAGATGACTCATGATGAAGTGCAAAGGCAACATTTCCCAACATCTGGATGTCTTTGACAAATACTCAATTAAAAACGGTACAAAGACAACATATTCACATACAACATATTTGTTTGTAAATTATTACATTATTTACATTTTACCCAGCATCCTAACTTTTTCCCTTTTTGGAGGTTTTCAGGGTTGTAGGTAATATGAGCTTTTCTGTTAATATTCATTTATGAGAAGAAGCACAGTGATCTCACTTACTCAACGTCAGCCAACTTGATGAGCAGACCCATCCGAATAGCTGAAGGAAAGTCCACTTGAAGGGGGAGGGGAAAAAAAGTTATTTGGACACTTGTCTCATACAAAACTAATGAAAGGTAAATCAATAGATACTGACTAAAAAATAAAGCAAGCTCAGAAGGCAAAATCATAATTTTGCAGATTCATTATTATGTGTTTGTTTACTATCTGAGTAAGAGGAATCATATCAAGCATTCTAAGTCAAAATGAAGATGTGTCTAACACAGATCTGCTGAATCTCCTGCAGGACATTGTCAAATTATGTCACAGTCAACACAGAAACCACCTACACATCTTACAGTTATTAAACTCGGGGCCTTGTATTTAAAAAAAAAAAAGAAAAAAGACTTGCAACCACTAAAGCCCAAACAGCAGAAGGCATCTAAATGGAGGAATATTAAATACTTGAACCCTCCTGAGAGAGCAGTGGGGTTAACCTACGAGTACAGTACAGACTATATCAACCACAGCTCAGGGAGCTGTTATATGTAACACTTACTAACTTCTTACTGACTTTTTTAACACACTGAAAACACTTACATAGTACTTGGTTTTAAAACAATTATTTTATTTTCCCTTGGAGAAATTGCTGATTGAGTAATTATTTTTCACACATGGTGCCATCTGCAGTGGCCATACCTCGGTGTATGAGCAGATGAATCTCTGTGAGGATATCATGCAGGGCCAAACCTTTCAAAGTCTTGAGCTGGAGGATTTCTGTGGAGGAGGTGTTAAGGAGTTGCAAGAACACAAACTGAACTGGTGCTAGTGGTTTTACAAGATGGAAAACAGGTTGGAGGTTAAATGGAACAGCTAGGTGAAAGAATACGCTTGTACGCCGTGGTGAAGTCTTTGTTGAGGGACCAGTCGAGGATGTTGGCTATATCTGAGCGGAGGGGGTGACCTGTGCAGGTGTACACTGTGTCCTCTGTGACTTTACCGTAAGCCATACTGGTGCTCTGAAATCACACAGGTAGAATACAGTTTACCCTCTTATGAGAATGATAGATTATAACAAGTGTAAAGGCACAATGATCAAGAGGAGCTTTTTGGTTGTACCTGCAGTATGTTGAGGGATCTTCTCATATCACCGGATGATAAGGTCACGATGGCCTTCATCCCGTCTGGAGTTATGTCAAGGCTGCCACAAAAACATTCACTGAGTCAGATCAATGTAAAGCTAAACTGTGAAACTTGTATCATACTTAAACATGAATGAATTCCGTTCAAACTGTGATACCTTCTCTGACTTAATGCTACTGGTAATAATATAACTAATCCAAATTTAATCTGTAAAGCAATTTCTCTTGTGTGTTTTCTGTGAAATCCAAACAGGCAGTATCATAACATAACGAATGCTATAATTAGCATGATAGTCTAAAGGGCAAGTCCTGACAAAGTTTTGCTCATTGTCTCACTCGTCATGTGGGTGTAGAAACATTCACACACCCTACACACACACACACACCCACAAACACAAACACACACACATGCACACACCCACCTCTCCTGCTGGATTACATGCTCCAGTCGAGGGATCATCTGGTCCGGAGACAGTGGGCCAAAGCGAAACCTGGTACAGCGAGACTGCAGGGCAGGGATGATCTTGGACAGGTAGTTGCAGATCAGACAGAATCGAGTGTTTTCTGTAAACTTCTCAATCACTGAGAGAAAAGGGATGAGAAAGAAAGGAAGGAAAGAAAGATAGAAAGAAAGTTAGAAATCAATGTAACTCAGAAATGTGAAAGATACAATGTTGAATCTAAAAAACCAAAAATTAAACAGAGCACTGACCAAAAAAAATCTACTTAAACACAAAGTGTGCAAATTTTGCCACTAGGGGTCTCTCAGTCAAAACAATAACAAAAGATGTAGTTTGATTGCCTCATGAGGTAACGTGGGATCATGGGATTTGTTGTCTTCATTGTTAAACAACTCCAAGTTCCGATGAAAATCTGTCTGATGTGACTCAGGCGGGAATCGTGCTCATGGAGTAGGTGATGTAGTAAAGTGTTGTTCATGTCACGTTTAGTCAGATTTGCTGATTTACTTCTTTTACTTCTCTGATGCATCAACAGTGTTTCCTGTGTTGCCACTGACAGGTGACCAAAACAAACACACCGTTACCTTGAATAAAACTACAGATTTCTCTGGGTGCACTTTTTCGAGCCATGCTTCCATTTACAGCTGCATCATTACACTGTACATCAAAATCTATGCTCTATGAACGAACAAGCTAATGTTATAAAGTTTAGATTAATTTCACAAAGACAAAATATTCCAGTTTAAATCAATTGACAGTTAAAACCAACTCCTCACATAGGCATTGGTTTAGACTGACTATCAGGGTGTAGAAGGAGATACCCTGCAATTCACCAGCAGCCAATTTGTCGGGCTGCTCAGTGAGCCGTGTGTCTCACAGTGGGCGACGCCCGGCCGAACAGATGGCTTTACCTCGCCGCAATGCATTCTGGGCATCCTGGGTCATGGCATCGGCCTCGTCCAGTATCACCAACTTGAAGCCCTTCCTGGAGGACAAAAAGGCAGCAGTCAAAGCAATGTCCCTTGTAGTTATGGGTTGCTAATAAAAGGAAAGAGCATTAAGAACAAGGTATGTGACAAGTGTAGATGGAGTTTTAGTCTTACTTGAAGATGGTCCTGGTGCTGGCAAAGCTCAGAATGGGACCTCGTACAACATCAATACCTCTGTCATCTGATGCATTTAGCTACACAACAACAATAGTGAAATATCAATATCACATGGTCTCGTCACTAAACTAACGAAGATGTCAGGTGCCAAGAGAAGCGGAGGCCCTCACATCCCAATAAACCAAAAGCTTGTAATGAGGAGATGCAGCGTACCTCCAACACCATGGAGTTGAACTCTTTGTCCTTGTACAGCTGCCGAGCACAGGCGAGGATGGTGGAGGTTTTGCCTGTTCCAGGGGGTCCATAGAACAAGAGATGAGGGAGCTTGTCCTCACTGATAAACCTCTGAACTGAAGAGATGAAAAACAGTGGTTAAAACAAGGAAACAAAAATAACAGTTTGAATATGACATGGTACTTTTACATGGTACGATTCATTTAAAACATAAGGAAAATGTTGAAAGCTGTGACTTTTGTATTGTTAATTATTAACACTTACAGTAGACCTATAGTAAACAACAAAGACAAGAGTCAGCAACACTGACAGACAGCAGGGGAAATGATTCCTATCATAAGAATTATCTTACGCTTGTATAATTCTTAGTTATGTACTATTTGGTTGCTTTGTGGATAAAAACATGAAAATAATTATAAAGCGTTACTTATGAACTCTGATGTGCTGACACAGTCCACATACTTACTGGTGCTTAGAATATCTTTGTGTGAGATCAGATCATCAAGTTTTTGTGGTCTGTATTTTTCCACCCTGGAATAGGGAGCAGAAACAAATCGCCCATCAATATTGTTATCAATTATGAATCCTTCCATGACTCTTCAATGACTAATATTAAGACGATGCTTTAGTCTATTTACACAGGTAACTCAAAATGACATAACGGACTAGCATCGTATTACCCCAAGAGTATTATTATTATTATTGGTATTACCCCTAGAGTAGTATGTATGTAAACTCCAGAACGAAGCTAATACAAATTTGTCTATGTTAAAACATCTGACGTATAGCTTTGGGTAAGTATGCAATCAGCTTTGACTGATGTTGGAGAATTAAAATTATTGGGTGCCTCTCTTTGATTCGGCATCTATAGTTTACGCCATGAACCAATATATCAAACAAATAACTTTATAATCTGAAGAGGGTGCAACATGTCCTATGAGCAAGATGGTTCAAGTGACAACAAGGCGACGCTTCATTCATTAACTAGCTATAATGTATGCTGAAATAAAGAGAAGCTGACATGGCTTCAGATTTAATGCTCGTTTAATGCTCAGCTATGAGGATTAGCTACCGTTATTTGTAAAATCCAGAAAAGTTAGCACCGAAGACAGAAAGCTACATAATACTGTTAGCTGCTAATGTTAGCTTGGAGCCATAGCAGGCATGTTAGCTAGCTAGCACTAACAGTTTAACCTATCTGTGATAAACAGCGACTTTTAACTCACCATGGTAAGTTTCTAGTCTGTAACGGCGCTTTATTCGTAGAAGCCATGTGTTGTAAAGTTAGGTCCAAACTGAGCTAGTACTCCAGAGTGTCAGGCACTTCCACTCTACGCTTGGTGTTACTGGACGTGTTTGGCGCGCTCAACTACAAAACGCACGTCCGACGTCACGACGTACAACCAATTGGATCACTTTTTCGGGTCCTATGGGCGGGCTATCGGGGACATGATGCCCACTGTAAAAGGCATAGGCATGAAAATTGCTGCAATTAAAGATGAAATTTCAAATATTCATATTTATGAAAAGTAAATACAATCCATGCACATCGTATTGGTCCATTTTGTAAATACATTACATACATCAGCCAGCCATATTTTCAGATGGTTTGGACCCAAAGCTGATTGAAGTCTCTGCAGGTGACCACCACTGTCCCCCATGCATCATGAGAGATGACACTTTAAAAGAGAGCAAACTGCAACAATGGACAGTATAGTTCTCATATGAGAATATCTTTATTTTATTAGGTCTTTTTCCTACAACATGATGTCTTCACCAGCATTATCAGTTACTTATTGAATATGCTACTGACATAATCCAACAATGAAAGGAGTGAGATGTGTGTATGCCTGTCTTGGCCTTAAAGTTACACACACACTATAGATTTTACTTCAATTTAAGGAAATAAAGGTCATGCATTCCCCTCTTTAAATTAACTTTACTCCACTTTGCTCCACTGTGGCATTTTGTGGCATTTCTTTTAAACAGTCAGTCTCATTGAGATCAAGATAATAATAATACATAATAATACAATACATAATAATGTATTCGTTGATTATATCTTGTATTATTAATCTGAATCTGAAAAGTCATTTATGAAATAAATTTAGTGGAGTAAATTCCGATAAATCAAAAACTAAGATAAAATCAGTGTGAAGTCAAGAGAAAAAAATCATGTGTAAGTGCAAAAATGATGACTGGCACATCTTTCCTCCAAAACCAGTTTACAGAATTTCTGTTTCTGTTCCTCTCGCAGGCCTAAAGCTCCGTGATCCCACTGCGCTCGCCTCTAATCTCGCGAGATCCTGCCCCTCACGGCGGTGCCTGGGCGCTGCGATGCTGTTGCTGTGGGTTTGATTGACAGGAAACATGTCGGTGTGGTGGGAGCGAACCGGGATGCAGCTGCTGCCGAGAGAGACGGGGACTACCTGCATCTGCACCCAGTCCTCACATCAGCACCTTTAAAACCCACCAGGCTTTTCCCTCCCTGCGGATCCTCTGAGCTGCATCTCTTATTTATTTTTTTTTAACGAGGAGGAAGGGAGGGAGGGGGGCACCCGATGGATGCTGAGGCGATCCGTGTCATCTTCATATTGTGTTTGATTTAGTCTGCAAGCAGAGACACCTTGATGAAACCAGCAGGAACTACGAGGACTGTTGTTGCAATGGAGTCGACTCTCTCACGGCTCAAAGCTCGCCTGTAAAACCTGCAGCATCTCCCTTGCATGGGCTCCTCCACCTTTCTTCTCTGAATCATCATCATCATCATTATTATTATTATTTGTTGTTGTTGTTGTTGTTTTTGAACGTGCAACTGGAAAACGAGGACCCCCCCTCCGCTCGCCAAACTATGAACGAGGAGATGACAAAAAGCGAGGAGCAGCATCTCAGTTTGCAGAAAGCCTTGCAGCAGTGCGAGTTGGTGCAAAACATGATAGACATAAGCATCTCTAGTTTGGAGGGTTTACGGACCAAATGTGCCACATCCAACGACTTGACACAGAAAGAGATCCGAACGCTGGAGGTAAGCATTTGAACGCATCTCCATCTGAATTGCTGCCACCGTCTTTTTCTTTTTTTTTTTTTTTTTAATTTCTAGGCCCACATTTTTTTTTGCTTCTTTCTCATCTCTATACCTGTGTTGCATGATTTCTGCAAAAAAAAAAAAAAAAAAAAAAAATCAGTCTGTGTTGTGCAGTGCAATAAATCAAGAGGGCTCCAGGGCTGCAGTGGAGACTTGCGCATTCTGCAGGTGGCGGAGAGAGAAGGTGGCTCTCCTCCATCAGAATAATATCCGAGGCAGCCGAGGCCTATATAGGCAGCCCGTGTTTACAATCCATCCCCAATATGCCAGCCTGCGCATCCAGGCCCCTGCTGTTATGCAAGGCAGAGCAGACGACTCAAATTCTCACAAAATATCCCTTTAATTGCCCCGTGGGGTTTTCTGCAAATTGCGTTGCGTAATGGCCCATAATATCCCTGTGTTTGTGTTGGAGGATATCACACTGTCCATATATGAGACCACTTAAACCAACCCCCCCCTCCTCCTCCTCCTCTTCCTCCTCCCTCCTCCTCACCAGTAAGAGGCTGTTACTGGACATATAAAAATGCCATAAAGTGCGATAAGGTCACTGACAGCTCACTATTGAGCTGCTCATCCCAGCATCCAGGGCCTGCAAGAATGTTATGGTGATGCCTCAGAAGAGTCAGACAAATACCATTAAGTGTGATAAAGGTGGTCATAAACTCACCACTGAGTGTCTGTGTGTGTGTGTGTGTGTGTGTGTGTGTGTGCCATCAACACTCTTCAAGTCCCAGTGGGGATATGATTGAGATGTTACATAAAAATATCATAAAGTCACTTGCGTGAGTGGCACAAATGATTCCCGACCCCCTCAGGAATATGATGCTGTATATTGTAACTGATGTAAACATGAAGTCAGATATTTTGTGAGTTTTGTAAGTGTTGCACAGATAGAGGACGGGAGTGTGATCCAAGAGGAGGGAGAACTAATATAAGTACAAATGTGCTGCCAGCGATGAGCAGGCTACAGCAAAGATAAATGTTCACTATGTTCCCTGGATGCCTCGCAAAGCATTGTGGGTACTGGATTATTTGTTACAGAGATATTACAATACATTAATACCAGCCTGATTGATCTCTGTGAATGGATTTTTTTTTTTTTTTTTTTTTTTAGATTTGATCGATTGTGTCATGATTTGACCTTTTTGTGCAAGATAAAAGAGATGGATGTAGGGGTCTAACTTTTTTTCTCAAAGTAAAGTAAAAAAAATATACCTGGATAATATATAGAAACTACACACTGTTAATCTTAAAGCATAAATGATCAGCATGTGTATCACATCTCCACCACAAACTGCTGAATTGCTAAGACACTATATGAAAATAACACAGTGGTTAAAGGGGTCAGAAAAGGTGGAGGGTGTAACTTTTCTTTTGGCTTTTTTTGTCCTCATCCTAAATTTATATTTCATTTCAGTCTACTTTGTAGTATTGTGAAAAGTTGCACATATTGTGACATCAAATAGAAAAAGGTTTTATAAATGTTTACATTGATGATGCACATTAGAAGATATCATCCTTTAAAAAGTGATGGCAGCATGACAAAGTACAAACTCCTACATTTGCAGTGACGCCTGTGCAGTTAAAGGGATCTTGCAGAGTTTTTGACCACTGTTGTTGAGTGTTGTAATGAGACAGTATTGTTTCTTTGTCACTCGTTCAACCAGGCCAGCGTGAGGGGTGACATGAAACACATTTGTGGTGACTGCAGAGGGCAGTAATGCAAATGTAAAGAGGAGAAAAGTTGGAGCAAGCTGGTTTAGACAATACAGATCTGAAAACATTCATAAGTTATTAATCTGTTTATACTGATCTATTGAATTGAAAGGAGGAAATGTAACGCACTGAGGGTGAGGGGGGTCGTCTTTGTTGTCCGTCATAATAGTGGAACATCTGGCTTCACGTTGTGTTCATACTGTAGTTCTTTCTGCTGCAACATTTCCTTTACATATTGATTCACACCCTAATGTACTTTCATAGCTTCCACAGAGGGAGGTCTGATCCTTCTTATGAACTCTTCTGAGCTACGCTTTGTCACTCAGCCCATTTCCACACCTTTCACACTTAACAATGATAGAGTTGTAGATGTGCATTTAATACTAATTATCTCTCTGTTGAGTTGCGCTAGAATTTTTTTTGTTATGTGAACCCAATGTATGTACAGTATATTACTGAAAGCTGCAGTTGATTATTATTTTGTTTTATTACAGTCCAAAGTTGGAGCCAACATGTGTGACAGGATCCTGCAACAAAGCATGTACAAATTTATACAGTCATTATTGCATTAACAGATTTCTTTAGCTACTTGCTGGAAGAATAATTCTTGACACAGCGTCTGACATGTCAACCTACAAAGTTGTCATAGATGAAGTGATAGCATAAAGTTCCTTATTTATACATGATAGCATAAAGTTCCTTATTTATATGTGATAGTATACAGTTCCTTATTTCTTTATTTATTGCCGGCAGACACAGAGGGACAGAAAGGGATGTTAGCGTTCACTTTCCCTTAGCTCTGTTTTGGTCTCCAATGACTCCTGAGAAGAAGAACTGACCCTTTAGCCAGCCAGTAACTACAGTGTCTCTCTGTTGTTTTATTTCTGAGCAGGCAGTGGCACAGTGGGCTCATCAATGCTGTTTTGTGAAAACAGATGTCTCCTGCAGCTGGAAACAGGGTTGATGAGAACAGACGTTTCATTTTACACATAGTCATTTTTTTTAATAATCTAACAATGCTAATTACTGTGGTTTTAAATTGTGTGTCAAATTCCACATCTCCAGTGCTGCCCATGGTCCAACTTAATGTCCCAGCTTATGTCCCATCTATGGTTGCCCTCTCTCCCTTGAGAACTCTATATAAATCCACAGTGATGACTTAGATTTGTTGCAGACATCCTAAAGCCTTAAATGAAGTGTTAACATTGAGCGATATAGCAAAACTTCACTTCTTCAACTGTAACCGCAAGTTGTGTCTCCGTGTTCACGTTTTGGTTTAATGCTGATTTGACCACGCTGTAGCACTCTTCACAATGAACCCGTGTGAAAAGAAGAAAGAACAAATGTTTCATACAGTGCTGGAAAATACAGTCATGGACCACATTTTCAAGTGTGTGCCCACCAGACAAAATAATAGCAATAACACCAACATGAATTCAGGTCAGAGTGAGATATTTTGGTAGTCACGTACTGTTGTGGGCTGCAATTCTTCTGTTGTTAAATTTAGGCTACAATCCCCTTGTAAAACACATTTTATCAATACACAGGAACTAATACAGATATGACTCTGGCTGCTGCAGGAACTTGGTCTGGGTGGAACTGATTATCGCTTTATTTGTTTATTATTTAATTTTGCGAGATTCTTCTCTGCGCAAATTAAATGAACTAAGAAAACACTCAACAGAAAGAAGCAAGTATTAGAGATGAACAGGAACAAAGGGAAACACACTTGACAGTTAATTTTAAAAATGCAACAAAGGAGTTACTCCTGAGAAGCATCTAATCTTCCTCAAATCCTCTGAGTTGGAGAGCCTTTCAGGATATCGGTCCTCTTATTGGCTCGACGACAAATGAGCTATACACCGGGGGTTTTGATCAGGACCGCGGTGACGTCAGCCGCACGCAAGGCCTTCCTCGTTAACCTGGTCTTTAATGAGTGTTGTGTGTATGGGAGATTCCTCTACGACATCTCTGTTTTCCATCTCTATTATTAACCTAAAGGACCCAGATTGCGCCTCAGACGCAATCTGTAAGAGGCGTCGAGCGCTGACCTTGCTTTAGCCAGAAGCTTCACCGAGAATAGCAGCCTATATCATTACCTGGCTGAAGTGTTAATGCTGGTTTCCATTAATGTGATTATGCATTGTCGGCTGTATCCCTTGGACACAGCTGGAATGATTGACGCACACGATGAATGATCTTTTTTTTTTGAGACTTTCATAGAGATGCAGACACATGATGGAGCATGACATGTGATCCAATTATGTATTTCGTACAAGAGAAAAGAGGGCAGGTCAAAACAAGTGTTTGTTCATTCATAGTCAAGCGTACGAGATGGTCGTGACGTGTCAGGCGTGTAGCATTAGGGTTTTTTTGCTGCAAAGGTGGAACCGTGGTATTTTTTTTACTCTGAGTCATAAGATCAAAGGCTGTGAACAACAGTTCGAGCACCGTAGCTTAGAAGGTCAAAGGGTTCATTGTGCTCAAAGAAAACTAGGTCATAGTAAGTGTTGTCCGACCACGTCTGCAGGCACAAGTATTTCTACCTGTTCCCGATGGCCACACTCGAAGGGTGTATGAAAAGCCCTCTGTTAAAGCCCCTCTTGTCTCTATATTACTTTTACATGTGTGTACATGTGGCCAGCTGCTGTGTAGTGAGGGTATGATTATTGCATTGTCTCTTATCATCTTTTAAGTTGATCTGGAGAACTTGTTAGGGAACAAATGTTCATTTACACATCCCAACATACAGAGAAACATTAATTTGGTGTCATGTTTGTTTCCACCTGATGAATGTAAGTCCAGTATTCACTTCCTTTCAGCTCTGTTTTTGGTCTCTACCATCGCCAAAGGGAAATATCTGGCTCTTCAGCTGCTCAATGCTCCACTACGTTCACCAGCTAGATGCAAACTGTGTCTGTCGGCTGTTTGTTGTCAAGTGAGTTTTTAGAGCTTTTTTGCTGAAAACAGATGATATGAGACCAGAACAATAGATTCTGGGGCCGAACAGCAAAACAATGAGTTGAAACTTGCCATAAAGCTTTGTAAAGCTGAGTGGAGCTGCAGATTCAGCTGATAATTGTCCATAGGTTCATCACTGCAGCATTTCACATTGTCACAGCGTTTTCACGTGACGTTGATATAAAATTATCGGTTACAGTTTTAAAGATTTTACGCATTCTTTTACACACATTCAGTTTACACACCACACTACTCAGTCTGTGAAAACAGTTACTAATGCTGATTACATCATCTGGGTCAAACAAACGACATGATTGAGTTGCATTGTGGGAAGTGTAGGCAAAGCGTCAGGATGTCTTGGCCCCTGCTGCTTCGATTTTGATCATTCTTTGGAAAGTATGTCTTGTATGAATCCCCCCAACTTTATGGACTTGCACTACTTGCGACATTTTAACATGAGTCTGCTTTAACACAGTTTATTTATCTGACTCTATTTGGCTTGTGGACAGTCACCTGTAAATGTTCGGAGGCACCTTTGCTGTAATTTCTTCTCTGGCCCTCCTCTGTTTTATGTGTGACTTTTAAAGGTTTGTAGAACTGCACTGTCTTATGTGGCTGAATGTTGAATTTACAAACTCCGGGATAATAATGTTCCGATTTTACACTAGCAATGAGATAATGAAAAAAATGGAGGTGTTTTAGGCCCCTCTGCATTTCTGAATATGCTTTCAAAGAAGATAAGATAAGATAAACCTTTATTCGTCCCACAGTGGGGAAATTTACAGAAACGTACTCTTAAAGATCTACCGCCTATCTGTTGGACATCAACATACTGAGAATAGCTTTATGTCTTTTTCCAGATTAATTTTAACAGACAAGCCAGTTTGGTTGATAAATTATTAATTACTACAGCGTGCTGCAGCTCAGTTGGCTAAACATTGGTACAATCAGTAGAGGAAATGCTGTATACAAATAAATGTGTAAACGTTAAGTTACACGACTTTTAGTTGTGCCTTTACCTGAACTGAAGTTAAATTCACATACCGCCTCAACCTTTGCTGGAAGCTTGAATGATACTTTATAATGCAGGGAAATACAGGATTGTAGTTTAACAGATGAGATGAAGCTGGCGTGGAAGTTATCGTCTGCTGTACATTCATTAAGTGTTCCAGTTGATCTGTATTAACTGCGAGCATAGCAGTTGTGAAGAGGTCATTTTAGCTCATGTCTCAAATGGTAATAGCACCATATGACTCTGCTTAAAGGAACATGCCGTCATTTTAGGGAAGAGGCTGGTTTGGTTATATAAGCTCTTAGATTTTGTCAGGTTTTGTTGTTTGACATATGTAAGTAAAATGTTTACATCAATGTAGAGGCAGTATCAGAAAACTGGAACTGGGACTGAAGCAGAAAAACCTGAATCCTACATTTCTGATTAGCTTGAAGAATATTAAGCCAGTAAAATCTGTAGTATCTGTGAGTCAAAATCAAATTCAGTGAAGTTGGATTTAGCTCCCGACTTCCTTATGATCTACCAATTGTACCCACTTTCAGATCAAAAAACATATTTTTTTCCCTTAATACATTTTGAGCTATTCATCTTATTTATTTTGCACTAAAACTACACTGTTACTTTTATTCCTTTGACGTACAACGTGGATCTAGGTCCAACCTCACCAATGTCCACTTCTTGTTCAGAAAGCATTTGCGACTTGATGGTGAATGAATACAGTGTTATAGTGATTCTTGCATATCTTGCAGTCCGTGCCAGGCAGAGACAGAAGGTAAAGATAATAAAGTGTGAAAAACAGGGATCATTTGCAGCTCGTGATGTACTATTGTTAGCCTGCTAGCCCTAGCAGCTTATGCTCGTACACCTGCCCACAGCACAGTATGTTCAGTCCCTTCTGCCTTTTGCCGCAGCGAGAGAGTAAAGTTTGCTTTGCCAGATCGGCTCCGACTGGAGCTTTAGATGTTAGATCCGGGGCATTAAACTCACACTACCTGGGGGCCAAGGGCCACATTCTTCTTACCTTCTTCTTCTTGAGTGCTCAGTGGAAATGAAACTTTTTTTTTTTTAACAACAAATTTTAACTATATACACTCCAATGTTGAGCATCTCCCTTTTCCTCTCTGCACCTATAATATTGTTCTACATGTTAAGTCAAGCAAGGCTTAATGAGACTGTATTCCTGGAGAACAGCACATTTCTCCCTGCAGAGGAAAGTTGCATTAAACTCCACAAAGAATATAATCAGTTGTCTACCTCTCTTGAAACTGATCGAGCACCAGGTCGACCTTTATTTCAGGTTTAGAAAGAGACATTTTGGTGTCAGGTGCGCTGTGGTAAATCAGTGCATCAGTGCTGTTAGTCATAGCTGAAGACAATTTGCAGAGTCAGCAACAATTAAGTGTTTTTTTTTTCTTTTTCAAATTTTTAAATGCATTTGTGAACTTGGTTTAATGATAAATTCTAAATATGTGGGGAGGCCTCATGAAATTTGAAATGAAACCTTCTATCTCTGCCTGCTAATAGCACCAACACACTTAAAACAACAACACAAGAGTCTACAACCACTCTAAACTAAGATAGTAAAAGATGAAGGGTGGCACACACTGAGACACGGTTGTGCTTTGAGATAAATGCCATCGTCAGCATGCCCGTATGCTCACAGTGACAATGCTGATATGGTGATGTTTATCAGGTGTAATGTTGATCGTGTATCTAAAAACAAAGCACAGCTGAGGCTGATAATAATGTCTGTAATTTTGCAGGTGTTTGGTCATTGTCACTGATCCGTGGTGAAACCCCAATTTCTTCTGTGCATGTGGCCAAAATGTGGCCCTAGAACGTAACAGGTTGGGAAAGGGTCAGGGTTAGAATGTGTCAGGCTTTAGGACCGGACAGTACTGATCAGACAGGATGTATGGATCGGGAATAGACAGTAAAACCAAAGTATTCAGTCAGATCAGAGGATCACCAAAGTGATTACAATTGATCCTGACAAGGGACATGAATGTCTGAACCAAATGTCTTGTAATCAGTCCAATAGTTGATGAGATATTCAGTCTGGACCAAAGAAGTGGCTCAACTGTTTGACTGACTGACAGACTGACATTGCGAGTGTGAGAGCAAGAAGATATGGAGGATTAATTCACGGTTACTAAAAAAACAGATGATGCTTTGATGATAGAAGCATTGATTGAAAAGTCTCTTTACAAGTGTCTGTCTTTCTCTCACTCTCTCACACACACTCCTCCTCCTTCTTTCATTTGAACACCACTTACTTTATATATTCTATGTCATGCTATGTTGTTGGCACATATGGCAAGATGTATTTTAAGTAGATGTAGCATGAGGCTTGTAACACATTATAAGAATGTGATGTACAGTAAGAAGTGGACACATTTAGCCAGGGTAAATGTGTGTTTCTCTGTAGGTGTGGACTGAGCAGTCGCCTTATCGGGCAGAGCGTTAGCAGCCGTGGGCAGCTGCTGCAGGGTTTTCTGCGTTCAGAGGTGACTTGCGAGTCCCTCCTCCACTGGTTTCTACTTTGGTATGCACTGATGTAGGCCAGCACTGTCTAATTTCTAGCAGTCATTTTGTAGGTGTATGTTTGGAACGGGGCCATCCAAATGTATCATCCTTAAGTCTTCAAGCATCACGTCACCCACTGTGGGCCTGGACCTCGCTCCACCATCGCTTTCAATCAGACCAATTGTTTCAGCTCAAAATTGCTTCACTGCAAAAAGGCTTAGGACTTACAGTCAAAACAAATCAAAATGATATGTTTTTCAACATATTAATCATTTACTCTTTAATAAGAAGTGTTGATGAAAAGATATAAATCAAATTTGCAAAAGTATAACTTTCTGTGACAGTCTTGCAGCTATCTCAGAGTCCATGTCATAAAGGAAATATGATGTTAACAGTGTGGGATTCAACGTGTTAGAAAGGGACATGTTTTAGATAAGACTATTAAAGAGTTGTGAGTAAGTAAAATATATGTTGAAGATAATTGTCTTAAGTGAAAATAGTAAAAATGTAAAAATACTCAGAAAAATGGCTGCAGTTGGTGTCATATTATTATATTAATATAATTATGAAGGTATTGTGAACGATGCATTAATATGTAGTAAAATTTTACTGTTGCAGGTGGCCATGGTAGAGCTAAGTTAAACTACTTTGTATCATTCATTTTGTTTGGTAGTTTAACCTATAAATTGTCATCTGTAAAGTTAATAGTAACTCTAGCTGTCAAAATAATACCAGGAAGAAATAACTTGTGGAGTTGAAGTATAAAGTTGTGTAAATTAGAAATACAGGAAATACTCCTCAACATTGTACTCAAGTCCTGTGGTTGAGTAAATGTACTTAGTTACTTTCCACCAATCATGAGATTTTTTTGACAAGCTATTGATATGACTGGAAAATGGGTCCATGTTGAAAAACACACACAACAAATGTGTGTCATACAAGGCCAAAGAAATCCCAAAGAAATCTCAGTTAGGCTAATGCTCTGTTTGCATTATCTTTTTATCACTGCTTTTTTCTGAAACTGAAATATTTGTGTTATTGGAAGTTTTGTGAAAACGGGATGCCTGCTAACTTGCCTTGTTTGCATAAAGTTTGTGTATGTAATAAGTACAGTAGGTTCTGTTTTATATGCTCTGCATTTTCCCTTTGGTCCCTTTGCCAGATGTGCCAGGATCCTGCTGAGGAGCAGAAAGTGACAGAGAGCAGAGAAGGCTGATGTAGCTCTTGTCTTGACATAAATAAATATGTAACATAGCTTTTAGGAAAGATTGGTAGGTAGATTGGAAATAAAGACACAGTGAAATGAATATAGAGAAGTGGCAAATTAACCCAGAACTGTTAAAATGAAGTGAAATAAATAAGAAATCTATTGCCAGTTAAGAAGAAGATCAAAACTTACAATTAGAATTACTATGACTTATTTATGTTTTTTATATTCAATGACTTACATATTTATTTGAATTAGTGAGGCTTTTACTTCCCTAATTTGATATTTAATTTATTTCACTTTGCATCATGCATTTCATTGTATATTAATATATTTAATAGTTTATGTGTTTATTGAAGAACCATTAAGATCATTTTGTATACAGACTTGCTAGCTTGCTAATAACATAAAATCATTCTTAAATATATATGTATGAGTTCAGTGTGTACTTGTTATAGGTGGTGAATGAAGTTGTGCTGTGTTTAAGTTGTCATACCTCATTCCAGTTAAACCTCTGATATTATCAGAGGTGGTTGGTTTCAGCAGAATTCATTAATTATTAAACACAGAAAAGGTGCAACAAAAAATTAAAGGGACATTTCAATCTCATAAATCTCATTAATATCATCACTTTGTTGTTCAATTTGAGCTACTTTAAGTATTTTCTTTTCATGTCACTTTTTCTACCTCTACTCCACTACACTAAGGAAATATTGTACTTTTTACTTTACTACAACTATTTGATAGCTTTAGTCACTACTTACTTTACAAACAAAACATACAAGTGCAGTTGAAATAATAAGTCAACTAATCACTTATTAGACTGCCAGAAAATTGGCAAATATTTTGATAATCTTTTAAGTCATTTTACAGACGAAAACATTTCATGGTTCCAGATTCTGAAATGTGACGATTTTCTGCTTTTGCTACTTGCTTACTGTTGTTTGCTGTATAATCAAAGGCTAGGAAACAAATACAGTATTAACTGCAAAAAAAAAAAAAGAAAAACATGCACATAATATGACATATTTTGCAATATATTTAATAAGAAATAGAAGATATGAAAATGAGGACATACCAAAAAATGTATAATGAATAAAAATGTGACAATAATAATTATGTAACTAATAAAAAGGGGCAAGAATACATGAGTTTATTTTACAGGTACATTCAGTGGCACACTTGAATAACCACCTCTTTGAATAACTGCTATAGTGATAGATTGATTTTTTTTTTTTCTTCCAGCATGAAATGAGTTTTGTTGTCCCGTGTTGTTATCTGTGAAAAGAGACTCATTTCTGACCTTTGTGGCACAAACACACATTCAACATATAAATTCAATGGGAGCAACCTGTTAAGCACCACTTAAAGGTTGAGTAACTCAAAGGTGTTAATAGGTGTTAATAGTGGTTACACTTATTATGTCCTCGCAGGATGTAATACTGTGATAATCAGGTTAATGGGATTGTTCCCCAGGGCTAATGAAACCTGAGTTTGAAAATTACAAAATGTATCAATCAAAAAGTGAGAATCATTTTCTGAAATGCACAAAAGTTCAGTTTATGATGCAAAAATGACTTTATGACGCACAACTGTGTTTCAATTCTGTGTTTCACGTACATTATATAAGGTAAGTAAATATAGGGGTAATAAAGTAAATATCCTGACTAAGCAAAAGTACAGAGTAATACGCTCAATACTATTTAACTGTTTTCCATTTAGATTTTTCTAGGGCCAGAGGTCAGTACGAGCCACAGAATATTGTCGCCAGAGCTGGAGGGATTTAGTGTCTTGTTCAAAAAAACTCTTCAGTAAAATGTCCAGGCTACTAATGGCAACAGGACCTTTAATGTCTGGCTGTTGTTAATTGTTCAAATAACAATGGAAAATTAAACTATTTAATCCGCTTCGTCAGATTGAAGTTGGACACCACACCATGATGACAGCAAAAAACGTTAGAGACAAAACAAGACACATTCCCATAACAATACTGAAAATAGGTAACAAAATAGGAAAGAGGTTTTCATTGTCACCACCCCAATTTAGATTAGGAGAAGATAATGTTGTTTAAGGTGCTCATTATAACATTTGACTGATCTCACTGGAAACAGATTTCTGTGGGAACTGTTTCTACTGAAGTTAAAATTGCACACAAAATTGACTTCAGATAAAACTGTATTTACCAGCAACAGTTTATGATAATAATAATAATCTATATTTTATTGATCCCTTTGGAGAAATTCCTTCTCTGCATTTCGCCCATCATAGATAGCCTTAACTATGCAGCTGGGGGTGGTGGGCTGCCATGGTGCGGCGCCTGGTGGGCGGTCATGGGTTGGGGGCCTTGCTCGGGGGGATTTTCCACCTCAGCCTCTTGCCAGTCCATGGGACTTGAACCAGCGATCCACTGGTTACAAGTTTGCCTCACAAACCACTAGGCCACCACTGCCCCATACCCACAACCTTTATGAAGGTGTCTTTGCTGTCTCTTCTTCCTGTCTTACTTCAGGATTATTAATTAGTTTCAGCTGTGAGGTCTATGTGTTTCCCCCTTGTCTTTGTCAGATTGTCCTCATGTCTCAAGTTGTGGTGTCTTGTGTCAAGTGCTCCAGCTCTCACCAGTGTGATTCATTGTGTTTTCCCAGTGTTTCCTTGGACTTTGCTTGCTTGTGGACTTTTGATTTTTCTCTGCTCCTTTAGGATTAGTTTGGACTTTCTGTTTTTTTCCCCTTGCCTGCCTGGCATATGAGTAAGTCTTTTGATTTTTGTTAATGAAACATAATGAACAGCTCCTACCCTGCAGTGTCGGACCCATACTGTTTACCCTGCTTGCACATTGTCACAGTTACACAACTTTCACAGTCTTTTGTTGCTCCTGTCCCAACTTGTTTGAAACATGTTGCTGCTGTCAAATTCAGAATAAGCAGATATTTACAAAAATCAATTAAGTTGATGAGGTCAATCATTAAATATATTGTTTTTGTACTGTTTTCAATTGGATATATGTATATAAAACATTCTGTTTTATTCATGTTTTACACAGTGTCCCAACTTTTTTGGTATTAGGGTTGTATATGATCTGCATGGTGTTTTGTGTAATGTATAAATGAAACTTTTCAAACACTACAAAAACTTTTTTTTGTTTTTGTTTGCGTGTATGTACTGTATGTTTTGTTTCAACGTTACCTCAGTATAGAGTTAAATTTCCACCAAAAAGCCTGTGTTTGTGATAGAAAGTGTGTGTGTGAGCATGAGTGTTGCATTTATCTTCCCTGTGCTGGTTATACAGGCCGTCCAGGGATTTCAGTGACTTTGCATTAAACAGTGAACATCTCTGACTGTGAGACAACTGCTGCTGTCTGTTAGGACAATAACAGCTCTGAACATGTTAAGGATTTCCTTTTAATATCAGTTATATTTAAAACAACAATATCTTTTGACTGAACAGCAAATGGTGTTATGGAAATAAATAATTGTTGATTGCAATTTAATAGTCTTTGAGATTAATAGTGAACGATGTGATATCCGCTTACAGATTCAACAAGTAAATCTTTTTGGTTGCCAGTACAGTGCAGTACGTACACGCCCTTCTTGCCTTGATTTTATAGGATACAATAGGATTTGATACCAAACTTTTCCCATTATTATTGTCATGCTTGTGATACGAACTGTTAAGTTCTTCAGGACAGGTTCAATCAACAAAGAGAGATTTGTTGTTCTGATTCAAGACAAATACTTATTTATTTCATGTGGTAGTGTAAAAAAGAGTAAAACTTAAAGGCACTTAAATTAATGCAGTTTTCATGTTGTGCAGAAAATCATTTTCATTTCATATGTGGAAAGTTGAAAATGGGTAAAAACAGGGTTCATCAACATTAAAGAAAGTGTATCTCCAGCCCTCCCTAACTGTTTTCGTCCCTCCTGTTCTCAGGGGAAGCTGGTGAAGTACTTCAGCCGCCAGCTGTCCTGTAAGTGCAAAGTGGCCTTAGAGGAGCGCAGTGCCGAGCTGGAGGACTTCCCTCGCCTCGGCCACTGGTTCCGCATCGTCAACTTGAGGAAAGAGGTCACACAGGTAATACGTCCAGTCACAATATTTTTCTTGAAAGACACTCATCTTCTTATCCATAATAACATCATGGGGATGTACAATGTGATGGGCTCAAATTAAAAATCAGGAATCTGATAATGTACAGATGGGGGCTGCCTAACAAAGTCTGCTTTGTAAAGTGTTCACTTGTGCAGACATCTGATCTGATGACTGTGAAGGCCTCATTATATGATTTAACATTGCTTTTATACTCCTTCTTTTTCTCTTTGTCATTTAGTCTTTTCTCTGTCAAGCAGCATTTGAAAGTTGACGCCACAGCAGAAGGGCTTTAAGCTGCAGTTCCTCTAATGGCCACTAGATGCTGGCTTGAATGTTTAATGATGTTTTGGTGGCAATTTGGAGAATAATTGCTTAAGCCTAAAAAGAATAGAATCTTCAGGCTATTGTGCTTGATTGACAGGTGTTTTCTGTCTCATCTGATAAAGATTGTGGCAAAAAAATGAACTCAAATCCATCATTTTAAATCGACACTGACAGGACAGTGTACATTCATGACCTTTTTTCACTCCCTGTAAAAAAAGAATATGTGTTGTAAATATACCATAAAAAAAAGTTAAAAATTTTTTCCCCACAACTTGTCATTGTCATTTGAGGCTGTTTATTAAGTGTGTTTTAAATTGTAAAGCAGGTGTTCTGTGTATTAATATGAGATGTTAAAAGTGTGTTTTCTCTGTGTGTGTGTCATTGTATCTGTGTAGGAGATGAGCCCAGGCGAGGTGACCCTGGAGGGCCTGCTGGACATGAGCGAGGACCAGGTGTGTGAGCTGCTGCAGAAGTTCGGTGCCAACGAAGAGGAGTGCGCCCGACTCAACGCCTCCCTCTCCTGCCTCAGAAAGGCCCACCAGCTCGGTGAGGCTCCACCCAAAACACACGGGAACAAGCTCACAGGGAAACACACACACATCTAGAGAAACACCTTTAAATGTCCTTAAAGTAAACTACTGTTGTCCTTAAGAGTTATCACCATTTATTACTACTATGTGAAAATTGCATTTAGTTAGTTAGTAGTTAGTTAGTTAGTTAGTGTACAATTTTCTAAATAATTAACAAAGCTAACAAAGACAGTCCATAGTATTATAAGATTGAAGACAAGTGAAATCTACTTTGATCAACTTAATGTTTATTGTGGCTAATAATCTTACTCTATAGACTCAGTTGTTTGATATGAGTACTTTTGTTTTGACTGAAAAACACATATAGGTTTTTTTTTAATTTCCCCGGTTGATGTCCTGCCTTCCACCAAAGTTCATTATTGCAGCAGGTTAATACAGTTTGAAGCAGGAACTGTTGTAGAAACGTCTCTCTGGTGCATTCATGGACACTCTGACATTTGAGACTTGAGAGCCTGCTGCTGAAGAGCAATTCATATACTTATTTTTTTTCAGGACATTTTATGCTTTTGTTAACCAGTACGGTGGCTAGCTGTCAGGAAATGAGGGGACAGTGATGACCTGCAACAATTGTCTTTGGCCAGACTCAAACCATGGGGGCAATGAAACTGTCACCATCTTAAACGTTTAGGCCACCAGTATGCAACTAATAGCAAATTATTTTACATTATGAACAACTGAATTCTTAAAATTTTTCACAACAGGTATGTTCCCTTATTTCTTCTTCTCTGGGTCTGATTTCCCTTGGGTTTGGCGATATAGCTAAAAAATGTATCACCATAAAATGTTCAGTTTCAGTGTGGTGATCATTATTAATGAGATGAAATGTTTTATTTTTAATAAAGACCAGAAGAAACAGTTTAATTTAACCACTTTTTTCCTGAAACATTTTAGTTTTATTATTAAAAAGTTATTCTTATTATTGAAATTAAGAGCAAATTTGTTGTGTCTATTTGTCTTAATTGCACTTTTCTAATTGACTTTGAAAATATTTATGTTATTATTTCTGCTAATACAACTACAAAAACTGTCTGTGGACAATTATAAAACTTCTATGTTCTATTATCAAGATATATGACAGGCTGTTTATGAGCCAGGGCGTATTTGTTATGTGTCTTCGTGGCGGTTTGCATTTAATGCATTTAAGTGAAATGATCAAAATAATTTTCATATTGTTATTAATAAAGTCTCTCTCACTGATCACACAGGCCCAGATTTCCCAATAACACAGCATGTGAATTCCTTACTTTCAAATCTCAGATGTCTGAGAATCCTTAAATGCACCAACAATGACTGCTGCTTTCAAAGTGGTTTCACTTTGTGTTGCTCTAATGTTTCTTTGAGGAACCCATACAATGAATTTAAATTTTTAATCACCTCCAAAATCCAGTGGCTGTCTAGAAAGCAGGAAATCAATCTAGAAACCTGCAGTGTGGTTTATCAACTGGTTTGCAGTGATGGGAAATATTTACAATCTGTAGTTAATGAGTCAAAACATACAGAGACGGTGTTGTGAAGCATACTGAAAAAGCAGGACAACATCCTACTGTATTCAATAACAACAACCAACAATTACCTCATTATCCTGCTCGTGATTCTATATGATGTGTGAGATGCATTATTCCATTTTAATCAATTCAGAAGAGGAGAACAGTTGCGAGTGATTTTGAGATGGAGACGATGAGATGACATATAGAACAGGAGTGGAAAACAGATGCATTTTATTTGTGTATGTTTGTTTGTACTGTATATTATCAAGAGTGTAGTCACACAGTATAGGCCACAGTGTATAGTAAAGGCTTACAGTGCCAGTGACAGGGACTCGACCAACCAGGTTAAACAACAACTGAATCACAATTATAAAGAATATATGGTAGAATCAGTTATGTTTAAATTTTGAATATGAAAAATACTATGATGGGTGAGATATGAGAGTTTGGTGATATGTTAGATACATATGACACTAATGATCACTGAGATGATTACATCTTATCACAAATATAGTATTACCACAACATATATGATTTATTATTATATGGACTATAAAAACTAGACCAGAATTTACAGCATTCATCATCATTCAAAGGATGTAACAAAAACCTTTTTCCCCATTTCAGCTAGAAAAAATAAACTCATTTAACTCAGCATTAATGTAGTTTGAAACCAGCAGATCCTCCAGTTTTTTGAATTGTCAAGACATATATAATCTTATATATGTCTTGACTTATTAAATGCAGTGTGCCCAGTACTGTAGAGTTACTGTAGGTGGCACTGTTTGCTTCATATGTTCAGCATTTTTACAGTGGTTCAGTTCTTCTCTTTATTCTGAATCACTTTTTTTCTGAAATAAGACACCACCTGTTTAAAACAACAGCTTTCATGAAGCGGATAAATCACTATTATTATGAATCAACATGACATCATTCATAGCAAAAGATTTGTGGGGTGTTACTTGAAATGTCAAGTAATCAACAGTAATCATCTGGAAAAAAAAATCCACAATGACTAATGTGAAGCAGAAATATAAGTCAGCAAACTCAGTTTATCAATTTAGCTCACGTTCCTGTCAACTCAGTAAAACCAGGTTTGAACCCAAAAGCATGACTGAGAGACCCAGCAGGTAAAGTTAAGCCTTAGTCAGAAACAAGCAGAGATCAAAACCAGGCAGACTCTGAAGAGAAGGCAAACCTGTCCAGTTAAGGGTCAGGGAAATGGCAGGGGTCCAAACAGGCAGAGAAATATGTGAGAAGTTGGAAAAGGAGAGTCAATGTATGAGAAAGGCAAAGAGCAGATAGTAAATGTGCCACAAGAATCAGGCTGACATGTGACAGGCTTGAATGGGCCAGACTCTTATGTTGTAGTAGGACTGGACAACTTACATTTTTCTCACATTATTATACAGTGACTAGTTTGACTTGTTGTTTTAGGTGCATTTATTCACCATTACATTACTTTATCCGGCCGACCTAAACTGTATGTCAAGTTTCTTAGCAGTCCAGTAAACAGTCTTTATGCTAAGCTCTCCATGCTTAGCTCACAGACCTGAGGATTGTATTAATCTTCTCATCTAACTCTCCACAAGAAAACTAATTTCCCAACGTCAAACTTTTCCTTTAATTCATGATTTTCAATTACTTCAACTTTCTGGCACAATTTACATTATCTGTAGTTACTGTTGTAGAAGTTAAGATCTATAAGTTGCTACTTATTCCTGCTTTAAATTGAGGTTTTTTTTTCTTAATGAAGAACTTGAGACAGATCCTGTCTTTGAATTACAAGTTTCATAGGTGTGCTTTGTCAATATGGAACCAAATTGATCTGATGTTTTTTAAAATTCTGTAAAAGAGAAATGAATGAAACCCCATTTTGTGCTACTTTATATGATGCTTTCTCAGCTCTGATGGCTTGTGTATTTGAGGCTTTAGCCTTTTCTTGAAACACAGTGATCGGAAGTCTTAATGGTCTGTGGTCTTAATGTATCATTATAAGGCCAGTCAAAGCTTCCACTTACCACATATGGCAACCAAAAGCAACTGTCTAAATATTTGCCTTTGCTGATGTGCGATGTTCATGTGCGACATGTTGAGGTCCATTGCAGAATCATTTTAAGTTATTGAGCATTTATTCAGCCGCGGAGGTTTACGTACTGGTGAATGTTGTCTGTAAGGGGAGCATATTGTAAATGGTGAAGTAAATGTTAAATGGCTGCATCTATGTAGCGCTTCTACACAGAGTGCTTTACAGCTTACCTCTCATTCGCCCACACATACACACACACACACACGCACGCACGCACAAACCGATGCTAGCGAGCTACCGTGCAAGGTGCTGCCCATCTGGAGCAATTTGGTGTTCTGTGTCCAGAACACTTCACCATGTGGACAGGACGATCTGAGGTACAAACCAACCCTGTAACTTGTGGACAAACTGCTCTACCTCCTGAGTCACAGCTGTTAATATATGTGCAATCATGGTGGTTTTTCCCACAAATAATTGAACAAGGAAATTTATGTTGGTGAGGCTGACATTGCTTTATTAGGTCAGGTGATGTTTGATGCCATATGAGAGTGTGAAGGACCCACAAATTAGGCATTTTCTCTCCCGTTTGCTTAAAACCACAGTTTTGAATTGTGAAGATTGACTCTCTCATAATATAACTGTTGTAAAATATTTCATTATGTTCCTGAAAATAATTCAAATATAATCATTATTATATTTGATTTGTTCAAAAAGTGTCTTTTACAGACAGGTGGGACTTGCTGAGGCATCTGCTGTGAGGGCATTTCTGTTGTTGCATGTGTGCACACCAGGTGGCGTCACAGACTGTATCTTGTTTTCATTCCCTTAGGCCAAAATGTTTGCAATGATAGAAATGAACCAAAAGGGGGCAGTAGATCATCACTCAAACTGGGTTGTTGGGTTTAGTAACAACCTCTTGTAAACCCATTTGATAACATATCTGTTTCTCCTCTACTCCCACTCAAACACACACACGCACACACACACACGCACACATACACACACACACACTGTTCTGTAACAGATGTCCTTTCAGAAGCAAGACTCTGCTAAGTAATTAAGCAAATTAACTTGATGAGTACTATTTCTTCGATGTGCCCTCAACAAAACCGAGCTTTATTAAAAGAGTGTTTCATTCGAGGAGGTTTAAATTGGCTGTTCTTCAAAGCATTTGTTGAATTTTTATGTAATGAATAAGGATCCAGGCATTCAGACAAACAGGTTTTCTCCAGCCCAGCCTTAAGTCCAGGCTGTTTGCGATTCTGCAGGTGCTCAGCTGTCCTCTCCAAATATTCACACCTCTCTGTTGGTCCCTGTGCTCGTTTGTCAGACTGCTGGAGTTGCTCGCCTCCCTGTGCGCTCCCTCAACTTCCCTCCGTTCTCTCTGTCTCATCGACTTGATTGGACGGAGGCGGATGTTGAAAGTCAGACAGACGTGCAGACAGGCAGGCGTCCCATGGCAGAGTCCGTCAGTCTGTCCCAGCCGCCCATGCCTCAAGTCCAGCTGGGTTCAGACCAGTCAGACCCCTCTAGAGACGAGCTCTCTTTTGCCATCACTTTCTAAGACTTTGGCTAAGTTCACACTAAAGATGTCCCAGTTTTGTTTTTGTCCCCTCGCACCTGATATATTTTTCTAATTGGAATGAGTCCAATAGTCCAATTTGGACATGATAGTAAGTACATCTAATATCATTAATCTGAAAAAAACTGTCATGACTGAGAGTTCAGTGAGACAAGAGCTAATGTCCCCAAAGTGAGTCAATTCAGTCAAAACACAAAGGCTTTGCCCAAGATCCAAAAATATATCCAGTCATTTACCTTTACATTTAGTCCATGTGAAAATGTATTCTTGACTTCTGTTACCTGATGCTCCATTGCAAGAGTCCCTGACCCGCCCTGTCATGAAGTAGCATAAAGTGGGTATGACCAGCCGGCCTGCTGCGACTGTAGCACAGCCTTCTAAAGAGAGTTAACTCTGATTGAGGAGATTTGTCCAGCCCCTCACTTTCTTCATCCTGAGGCCCCCAGCTTCTCAC
Organism: Holacanthus passer; assembly: GCA_025331565.1. NCBI lineage: Eukaryota > Metazoa > Chordata > Actinopteri > Pomacanthidae > Holacanthus > Holacanthus passer. The sequence continues at coordinate 7,811,011 of JAFREQ010000009.1, read as the reverse complement.
TACTGGCCTGAGTTAGAGAAACACTCCAGTTTTTTCCAGTTGTTTATTTACAGCACTGTCAATTTAAAGAAAATTAGCCAGCAACTTTGTTGTTTCAGTTTTTTTAAAGAAAAAAAACATTTGCTGGTTCCACTTTCTTAAATATTAGGATTTACTGCTTTTCTTTGTCATTTATGATGGTAAATGAATGAGTCTTTCAGTTTTATTAGTTGGACAAAAGAAGCAATTTGAAGATGTCACTTCACACATATGCAGGTAGCGTGGCCGAGCGGTCTAAGGCGCTGGATTAAGGCTCCAGTCTCTTCGGGGGCGTGGGTTCGAATCCCACCGCTGCCAGAATCTTTTGCAAATTTCTGCTTGGATGTGAATGGCCGGCATGCACCTGGCCATCCACTGACTTCTGCTCGTTGACCTTTGACCCCTTCCGAGTGGGCGCTCTGATTGGTTTTGATTTTGCTCTGGTTTTCACAAGCAGCTTATGTTGTGGTTGCTAGCACTGTAATTTTAACATTTGTGTGGATCAATAAATTGAACCATTAGCAGCTCGTTTCCTCAGAGGCCAACCAGACATGCAGCAGGTGCATATTTTGGAGAGCATACAAAGCACGGCCCGCTGCGCTTATACACTGTGAACTGTGAATTCAAACAGATCATTGCAGATTGAATATTACATTTTTTCCCACAGTAGAACTTTGAATTTTGAATAAATGGTGACAGCCTTAGTATAGACTGTGAATTTGTTAAAGATCACAGAGGCCATTTACATTTGATCCCAAAACACGTGTTTGAAAACAAGAGTTAAGATCTCCCCCCATCTTATGAATAACTGTTATCACAAGACCAAAGTTTCATACACTAAGCAAACTCCATCCTCTGGTAAAGACCGTGAGATGTAGTTGAAGGCTGTGGAAAAAGCCCAGATGTAAATTTGCCAAACATATTGGTATTACATCAAGGGTTACATCTTTTATGGACTAGAAACCTGCTTATTATTTATCATCTGCCTCTCTTTTTCGCCTCGATCGTACTCCCCTCCCTCCTCTCTCTCTCTCTCTCTCTCTCTCTCTCTCTTTCTCTCTCTCTCCCTCTCCCTCGCTCTCTCTCCAAAGGCAGGGTCTGGCCACACAGAGCCACTAATGGGCTCTCTAACAAGGGGGACTGGCTAGCAATGTGTGAATGCACCACAGCAACACCACAACCCCCACACAGAGCGGTGAGAGGCACTTTCAGCCGAGAGAAATAAAGGGCGTGCGGCACCGTTTTTTTTCATATTCTTACCCAGATGGAGCTTGGAGAGGGAGATATGTCATAGCTTCGAAACATCGGCACATCTGTGTGTTTGTGCGTTGGTGGGACTGTGCGAGTACCTGTGTGTCAGCACGTATGCGAGAGTAGGAGACGGGCATGTGCTTTTGAAGGGTTACACAGCCCCGTGAGAGTGTTTAGCACTTAACCACTGTTAAGCAAGAAGCGGAGGATGTTCTCACATCTTTTTAAAGAGTTATATATTTCTCTTTAAATCCTGGAGGTTGTTGCAAAAGTACATATATATATTCCACCAACATGAATGAGAGCGCAGAGAAGGATTTACAGATTTATGCCACGTTTTTTAAAAAGAAATTATGTTGTTCCAGTTTTATGAGTCATCAGGAATTATGTTTAAATTGGCAGACATGGACATTCATATACTATACAATCTTGGCAGTTTACACATCACATAACCGGAGAGATGGAGAACATAATAAGGGAATGTATGTTGCTCTGTGGTGTAATGGAGGAGGAAGGAAACTAATGCAAGTTAATAGAATTTTTTCACTACAGACTCTTGGGATTGCAGTCCACGAGTTGCAATGAGGATGAGTCATACATTTCGGAGGCAGCCGGTCGGTCCTTTGTGCCGCAATGTACACACATTATCCAGCCCGCCCCTGTAGACAAGTCCACACACACACACACACACACATACGCAGACACACACACACTCACACAAACATTTTCACATGGAGAATTTCTTGAGTTTTTCTGTTGATCAGGCTAATAGTGTTGATCTTTGTTTAGCACGACAGGTCTCCTCGGTGACTTTCCCCTGTAATCTGTGATAGCTTAGAGGAATGTCCCCTTGCCCCGCCTGGAGACAGCTTCACATGCACACAAAACACCTAATTGGCTTCAAATGCCATCAGCGAGAGAAAAAAAGAGGTGAAGGAAGAGAGAGGAGAGGGAGGTGCAGAATATGTGAGGGAGGAGAGGAAAGGAGTGTGGGGAAAGGAGGACGCGGAATAACATGAGAGAGAATCAGGGTGAGAAAGATGCAATGACGACAGGAGGTGAAGAGCAGACACACGAGGGAAGGAAAACAACCAGAAGAAGCATTGACCGAACCCCCCGACACCTGTCTTCCTGAACAGCCCCGGGTGGTTCTTATTGGCTGTTAACTAATTAGCTGAGTCTAACTTTGAGTCCCACTGATTACGCTGCCAGAACGTCCACAAACCCTCAACTTAAAAGAGGCCAGATTAAAAAGGGACACTGCATCTATTGAGCGCAGCCATTGCCCTTTTCGCCAAATCCTGTTTACAGTGGCGGTAAGATAGACCAGCCCTTGTCTCAGTGGCATTTCACTGCCATTTAGCCCAAAGAAGCAACACATCTAGAGGTAATTAGTCCAATTATGAGGCTGTTATCTGCCTTTCTCAAAGCCTCACTGCATGTTAAGATTGCCCTATTAATGGTGTTGGGGTGTGCTGTTTGCATTAATCACCTCAGAGGAGAAGCAGCCGTGAACGCTCGGCGCATTGTTTGGATCGACACTTGATGTGGAGATGCAGGGTTATTCAGGTGAGAGGAGAGAATGGATGATGATGTGGCTCCAAAATTACATCTGAAGTTATGCATAAACACGACCAGCGTTTGCTAATACGTACACGGGAAGAAAGGTTGGTCTCCGAGGAAGGAAGAGTGTGGCGTTATGGAAAAATACATTTATTCACTTCATCTATTTTGATTAAGATGAAAAGATTGATATCACTCATATGTCTGTGAAAAGCTGTTTTCTCAATCAGCTTCTAGCTCAGACTGATGGGATCCTACATGAACAAACTTTTTTTTTCTTGATGCTCTTCTCACTGGTTTGAAGCAGACCGGGCTCATTTTACCAAATGCCGCCGATCTGTATTTGAAAACATCTGATCACAGTCAGTTGGTTGTTTGGTTGCTGTCAGTCAATCACACACAGTCCTGATGAGGTTGAATGTCGAACAATAATTAAATACATTAATCATAGTCATAGAGAAATACATAAATACTAAAACTGCAAGAAGTGTTTTTCTGGCCACTTGGGGGCAGCAGAAACAAGCCGTAATCACAAGGCTGACTTATTATCACCTTTTAAAGTTAAAGAACATATACATGAAGCAACATTATCATTCATTTGTCATGTTAGTGGCCAATTGATGAATGCAAGTCCAATATTCACTCTTTAGCTGTTAAATGCTCCATTATGTTCACGAGCTAGTAGCTTTGTCCGTCTGCTGTTTGGTGTTGGGCCAAAACACTAACATTAAGGTCCAAACCATAAAACCAAATGAATGAGCTAAGGCACTACGTTTGCTCCTAAGCTATTTGCAAACCTCTACTGATTCTTCACTGAAAACATCTGCCTTTTGCATCTGGAAATGAGGCTAAGGAGAGCAGATTGAGAAAAAAAGTTAAGTTGGGCGTCATTTCTTTTTTGGTTTGTCATTACAAACAACTCACGTATACACATATAAAAATATTGATTACAGCCACTTAAAGGCTTGAGGCCAAGTTTGCAGGGGTTGTATGTATGAACAAATTTTCATAAATTAATTTTCAAAGTGAACTGGTTGTACTGAATCACTTTCGTCATTGAACGAATCAGTGACTTTTAGCAGTGGGGCTTTAATTACTGGTGACTGAGAGAGATGTTGCCACCTCAGCTGTGATCCACAGTAAATTACTTTCTTGTTTAAAGAATTAAAAAGAACCACAAAAGCCACGTAAACAGCTCAGCAACAACTCAGTCGTAAATAATAGGTTGTTGAGCTTTGAACCTTACGTGCAGTGCTTGCATAGGCTAGTTTTGTACTGAACATAATTTGACAGAGTGAACTAGCAACTGAACTGAAGACAGTAAGAATCAATGCTGACCACTGTCAGACTGCGTGAACAACGATGTGTTCACTTGCAGTGCATCTGAACAGCGATGCAACAGCTTAGTTTAGGAAACACCTCTCCTTCAGTACTCGCCAGCGGGTGAAAACCAACCCCAGACTCACCCTCCTCTTAGATGCATGCTGATTATGGTCTGTCACCTGGTCGCTACCTTTTTATAAAGTCTTGACCTCACCTGCGCGCTGCCCAAAGGTTGCACTCCAGAAATGTCCCCGACACAAGAAGAAAATAAAAAAAGAGAGGCAAAGATCAGGGTGTGTGCAGATGAATACACCGTCACACACCTTGTGGTTCATAAGAGGGAATGCTTTCGTATGAGTTTGTTTTTTAGGAAAATCCTGTATAGTATACCATTAAATATTACTCAATGCAACGAAAAAGAGCAATAAAGTTTTTAAAAGCAATATTGTAATGTGAGTTTCATAAGCACAGTACTAATGCTGTCACAGAATCTGACTGAAGATTGTCAATCCCTTATATCACAAAGTCACTGCCCCGTTGAATTTAGCCCCTTTTAGAAGTTGTGATAAATTACGAGACTGAATATATTTTCTCTCTGTGAAAAGCAGCTTCTAAAGCTCACTCGCTAACAAGCACGAGCCTCACAAATTAACTTAAATCACAGATCTCAAAGGGGTTATGCTCACTGTGCGTCCTGCATCTCATTTAGCAGCGAGCTTGTTTTGCGTGCCCGAGGCTTTAGCTCAGGTGAGATCATGTGAATCCAGAAATTCGGGTCCCGTTACTATATTGCTGAAGCAGTTGCTAAGATACTAGTGCGCTTGATGAATTGACTCATTACTTGAAGCAACAGTTTCATGAGTGTGATTCAAGTTCATTGCTTCTCTTGCAGAGAAATTTCACTCGGGTATCGGCTTGATAAGCTCCGTCAAAAGCATTTTTTAAAGCGCGGCCGCCTCATTCGAGAATATAATTACCGAAGGGAAGCTTATAATTTAAATCAAAGGTGATTGGCTGACACTTACAAAAAACTATCTTGTTAGATTTTAAAAGGTACAAATTTGAACATGGACAGTACAAATTGGAACCTCATGTGAGACCTGACCACAAGGAATCAGCTTTCTCTTCTGTAATCTCAGCCTCGGTGATGTGAACTCTTCAGTGGCTGTTGATTAGTTGTGGTCATTCACGTGGGGTCAGTCTTTTACATTTCTGGAGTGGCCTGCTAATAAAGGAGGCTTGATTGACCACCCCCCCTCATCTTTCCCTACGTTTGTGGATGAGCACTCTTTCGGGCCCACTCCTCCCTTCTGCATCTCGATGTCCATCTGAAGGGGGTTCTCAGGGTTGAGATCTGGGCCTCTTAACGGGTGAGTGGGGTCCTCAGGCAGCAACACTGAGGGTAGATCAGGAGCACCTCAAGAGATCCTACTGACTAATATCCATAGGTGCATATCACAGCTGTCAACAGAGTGTGTATTCATGAGACTAGTCAATTCTTGCCTGTATTTTTGGAACATCAGTCAATGTAAAAAATGACAGCTAATGCTATTAATGTGATTTCATGTTTTACTATTGTAAAAATTATATTTTCAGTGTTCTTACATGGATACTGTATATTGCACTTCCATGACATTGCTAAACTTATGGACAGTTAAAGAAAAGGATAAAAAATTGATGCAGCAAAACCAGAGACATTTCTTTTCCTCTTATTCTTCTTCCTTGTCAAAACTTCAGACCTGCATTACCCACATTGCAACTTGACTGCTGATAGTTTAGTCAGAGGCTGAGATGTGTTGTGTGACATCACTTTTATTTTTTGGTGCAGTGAAAGGCTTTATACAACACATGCAGTAGGACTAGACAAGACCTGTAAAACAGACTTTGATGTGATTGTGGAATACCCTTTTTAGGATATTGTAGGTTTATGTGATGGTGGTTTAAATATTTCAGTGTTGTTTCTTAGAAGTTATGTTTGGTTTTGTCAGCTTGGTATGACAGATGGCTATAAATTCTACAATACCCATGAGCCTCAGCTGCTGTTACTATATAGAGAATAAGACTGTCATAGGCGCAAAGCTATGCTGTAATTGGGATCTCATATAGTGGACACGGGACAACATTAAGATTTATTCTCTTTGTGACTACCTGATGAATGTAAATCCAATATTCACTCCTGTTTTAGCTTTGTTTTGGTCTCCACCTATTCCTGAGAAAAATAACTGTCTCTTCAGTGGCTCATCTTTTGTACTTTGTGCTTCAACCAGGAGAGTTAAATGCACAAGTTCTCCAACTGAATGAACTCTCTTCTCTATTCAAAAAGAAAACTCAATGAAGGTGTTGCATGTTGAAAAAATAAACATACATTTTAATTTCAGTTTGATAATTACTAAAAAGAAGACAAACAGAACCACAAGTATTTGTTGCTATATTAAAAAAAATGTTGTCTTTCCAGCCACCGACTTAACTACACTGCTGTTTCTGATTAAAACAAAAAGGTTTGCAATGTTTCAGTAGCGCCTGCAAGTTTAGCGAAACAAGTTTTCAATCACCTTTGGTCTCAACAGCAGGTGTCTTTTTGGGGGTTGTTAACAAGAAATTTAAGAACCCCCCATCCAGATGACTAAAATATATTTAAAAACAAAAAAAGAAAATGAGATCTTGAAAATTCCTGTATATTACGTCCCTCGTGTCTTCACAGACGTCTCTTCCCAGGACTCGTGGTTCCTCGCGGCCTCTTCTCTTCATAACATTACAGAATAGGAAAGGCTGCAGGGTTCTTTTCCCCCCATCAAGTTTTGCAATTCCACTGGGACCTTTTATGGGGGATATTTTTCGTGGTTCATTTGATGTTGCTGGTGTCTATATTGTGTTTGAAGTTTGTGTTTTTGATGCTTATGTCGTTCCTCAGAGACAATGTCACAGGGACAAGAAATAATGACACAAAACACAAAAAGGGAAAAAAGTGCAGGGTTGTTGACAGAGATTTGCATTAAATGTGGCTTAGCGGTCAATAGCAGATTTGGAAGACTGCGAGGTCACTTTTTGCTCTGACTCAGTCATCATGCATGGGAAACTGCATCTGCTGAAATGTACCCAGGATCAATTCTACCGACATTATGTTTTGTTTTGCTGAACAGCCTTTTGGCTATGCATAACTGCAGATGGGAAGACAAGCAGAATATTGCACTATTTCAGCTGTGTCTCTGCCAGATCAATAAACACATTCTTTTTTTTGTTTCTTTCTGAAGAACAACTTGAGGAGGATAAATTGCACAGTAATGGAGGTAAAGTATTGTCATCTGAGCTCAAAAACACTCATTCTGGCTGATCACCTTCAACTATTTTGCCTCTGCGCCTCTCTTTGTTCCTCATTCAGCAGAAAGTTTGGTTTCGGTAGAAGTTGGCTTGTGACTCATGCAGCTTTGCCCTGTTCTGTTTTGGCATACTCTTCCATTATTCACACTCTCTCGCTCCATTCATTCATGCTTAATCTGCTCCACATCAGCATATTTGAACACTGCACTACTAATACGTTCACGTCTGATAACAGCCAAGTCAGTTCTTCATTACCCAAATTGAGCACATTTGCTGGTCGTCTGCTGCCAGGATTACTCTCACCACTGTAATCAAGAAGTCGAGCAAATGGATGTTTTAGTATTAAGTGCATGACATGAACCAATTTAATTTAACTCGATACACCGTGTTAGACAAAAATGTTCACTCAAATTATGAAAAAAATTTTTTCTCAATCAACCCAAGTGGTTTCTAGAAATGCAGATAATTCTGGTTTCATTTGCTCAGGTTTTGAGGCATCTGTCCCTGAGATTTCTACAACGGAGGTGCTCTCAGTGCTGAAACAGCAACGTCTTCTTATACAAAGTTTCATAGGTTTTCATAGGGACTAAACAGTTTAAGGACAGAGGGAGTCATATGCTGTTCATACTTTGAGGCAAATTGTGATTTATGATTCTGGGCAATGTAAATAAAATTGACTTCACTTGACTGGTTCTCCAGTAGAAAGTAGTTCCAATGAAAATTATTATAATAATAATAAATTGTAATTTAGCATTAACAAAATGTAATTTACCTCCATTGTGTAGGTGTTGAGTTACAAAGCTTATAGACAGATATCTCAAAATCTGACAAATGAACTAAAACCATTTTCATGGCTAGAAACCACCACAGATATGCAAGAAAATCTGTCTTTTTGTAATGAGTGTGAACCCTCTAACTCGCATTTGATGCAGTATGTCTCAACCAGATGTTTCACTGGCATGAATTCAGTCTGTATCTTCTTCCAACAGGGAGCCAGGCAAAGCAGGACTGGTCCATCCAGTGGCCCACCTCTGAATCGGGCAAGGAAAACACTCCGGTGTGCCAGCCAGAGGCCAGTCAGTGGATCCGGTTCCAGCTCTCCCAAAGCCCCAAAGTCCAGTCCAAGTACAACCAGCACATGTGCCACAGCCCCCAGGCCCTGGCCCCCCCTTTATATGCCGATCGACTGACCGTCGACAGCCCCGCCTTAGGGCTCTTCCCACCCTTGGACTCTGGTCATCGCTCCCTCCCCCCGTCACCCCGCCAGAGGCATTTTGGCCACACACCTCCTCGGACTCCCTTGGTGGTCAACACCATGACCCCGCCTGGCACTCCCCCCATGCGACGAAGGAACAAAGTGAAGGCCCCGGGAACGCCGCCTCCGCCGAGCCGCAAGCTTATCCATCTGCTGCCGGGCTTCACCGCACTGCACCGCAGCAAATCCCACGAGTTCCAGCTGGGGAATCGCTTGGATGACACACAGACACCAAAGTAAGTGTTATATTAACTGTACTTACAGTTGTGGCAAGTCTGAGCTTTGTGTGAAACAAATATAAGCACAACTTCAAACTGCAGGATGGAAAACTGGATCAAGAATCACATTATCATTTCATTTGAGTTTTGCCTCATAGATCAGTCCAATGCAGTCCCATAAGCACGTTTACTGAACCTTGCACACAAATGTTGCCCTTTTCCTTTTTTCCACCTACATTCTTTCTTAGCACAGTCACACACACAAACATTATTTTCCCATTTTCAAACATTTTAATAATTGATTTATTATATATTATTTATTATATATTAACCAAGCCTTTGAAGCAGTAATAATTATAGTGATTTAGGAAGTATTCAGATCCTATACATCAGTAAAAGTAGTAATATGAAAATACTCCAATACAATTACAATTTGCATTATATTCCTTCATTTGCCAATTAAGTAAAACTCTGTAAGTTAAATTAGATTAAAATTATGTATAAAAAGTCAAAGTACCCATAATTCAGAAAAATGGCCCTCATGAGTGTAATTCTGTTATATTATAGGACTGAATCATTATTATCGATCCATTAATGTGTAAGTTGCATATAAATGTTGTATTTGAGGCGGAGCGAATTTAGCTGTCTTACGATTTGAAATGCTTTTAGGTAGTTCAATCTAGCATCATGTTTTATGAACTGTCAGCTGTCAGATGAATGGTGTGGAGTGAAAAGTACAATCTTTCCCTTTGGACTGTAGAGGAGTAGAAGCAGCATGAAATGGAAATACTCAAGTAAAGTATGAGTACTTCAGAGTTTTACTTAAGGACCGTAATGATAACCACTGAGTGACCTCACTGGTAACAGCAGTACTACACTGTGTGACGCTGTAAGTAATGTTTGCATTATGCATCAGCACATCCTGTAATTATAGTTTATGATAATATTCTTACCAGCAGGTGTTAAACGAGCCTTTGAGTCATGAGTCTATAAACAATACGTTTTGCTGGAAAGTCCACAGAAAGCCTCTTTTTGCCTTTAAAGTATTTGGCCTTTACAGTTACATCATGTATGGCTGGGAGGAAGATGATGATAAAATTAAGCCAGTCGTAATTTAGGGCCGAGGCCGCATGACTCTTATTGCACAAATTTGTTTGACTGTCGAAATTATCTTGTTTATAAAGTTTCAAGACAATAATCCAAGTTATTACTGGTCAGTCAATTTCAGCAGATAGCCTGCCTGAAGCGCACATTCAGAGATTCAGTCCTCCCTCTCCCTGATCTGTACAAGGTCTCACAATGTAATTCCATCTGAGCCGAGTAGCACAGAGAGGAAGTTAGGGCCCCACCTTTCCTTTCAGCACTTTTACTAGAACATAATCTTCCACCAGAGTCCAATCAGATTAATCCCTGGGAGGACATCATTGCCCATAAAGAACCAACGGCCTGCCGGTAGAGATAAGGGGCCTCGAGGCTGAGTTCCTGACCGGCCATGCTTGTGTCTGGTACTATGCTGATCAGATTTGGCCACGAACAGGGTCCACCACTGCTACGTAATCAGGAACCAGAGTCTGCCTCAGGAGAGTTGCACTCATTTTGATAATGCCATTAGATGACAGTGCCCTATCATTGCTACACTTGGTAAGTTAATATTTGGGAGTTGTCCTCTGCTTTTTACGATGGCCATCTGGGTTATATTTGGTGTGTGCTCGGTTTCACGGACAAGGCTGCATCCACACATGTCCACGCATGTGGGTGTTTGCATCTGTATCTGCACAGTGAGGAGTGGATCATAGCTGCAGTGAATAGGCTCAAACGGCATTAGAGAATTGATTACCGGTCCCCGAGCGCTGATAGACTGCAGGCTGTGAGTTGAGCCCTTCTAATCAATGGCCTGCGTGCGCCTGGAAATGTTGCAACTCATTGAGACAAGGCAGATCTGTTGGCTTCTCTGATAGCCAAGTACCTCTCATAATACATCATAATTGGTTGGAGGATGGTTCTGGCAAGCATCAAGTCAATGGTCAGTTCTGGCATGAGGCACTCCTACTTTTTTGTTTTGTATCTGTGTGTGCAAGGGAATTGGCTTTATTGTAAAGTCGGCATCTGCTTTTTTATTGATGCACAAGTACATTTAGAAGCATGACCGTTCATACTGTACTATATTTTCTTAAATCTTGTGTTAAGATGACTTTTCCTCACCTTGTTTTTCACTTCATGGCTCCGGATGAAAAACAGCATGCAAACATTTCGCTAGAGCAAACCAACCCTGAAAATTATCTAAAATATCACAAAAGACTATTTCACACTTTAATGGTTGCTATTCTGTGATACCTTGTTCCTTCCATACGATCCATATTTACCCCCATTACCAACCTCAGGATTTTAATAAGCTCACAGTGCTCCTACGGTCCTCATTTTCTCTTGCTTAATTGCCTGGCTCTGTGGCCAGGACACAATAACCAGGGGACTACCCTCTGACCCCAAGAGACATTTTTCTCCCTTTATCTTAATGAGATATGGCCTAATATCTCATTATCACTGCATAATACAGCACAAAGAGAGTGTGGCTGAATGTGCAAGAATGCTCAGCCAAAATACCATGTTGAAGGAAGACTTTGATTTGCTTTTGACACTTATAAAGTCACGTTTCATTTTATGAAATGTAATAATTGGTCATTGTCCTTTTGCCTTGGAAACATTCAGGTATTTCCATTAACTACAGAGATAAAAAGATTGCTTAGTTGCTCTACCACACATTATGCATGGACATAATGTGAATTAGTTGTACTCTGCTTCGCTAGAGCATTTTCTGGTATGTCATAGTCCAGGGGTAGGGGACCTTTTTCCTATCAAGCCTGTCAAGCTCCATTTAAAGTTTTCTAACATCCTTAGAGGTCCATACTAAATTACTGAACACATAAGTCACAGAAACCTCCAATGCGATACCTGGAACTGCTTCTCTCTGATGAGATGTCTAATGTCTGAATCACACTGGCAATGATAATCAAAGCAAGTTGTATTTTCAAATATAGTTAATATTCTTTGTGGTTTCATACACTCTAAAAAATAATGTATTCAGGTTGGCTACATTGTGCTTTGTCTTTGTAATCCACAATTGCCTCTATTTCAGTGAGTATTGGTCTTCAGCTGCACAAGATGTGTTTTTCTGAAAACTGTTTCCCGTCACTTTTAATGTAAAACCTCAGCAAATACTCTGGTCTGATCTGGACCCTCATCTTATGCTTTATAGCTTTGTGTGTCCTGGTGTAATGTGTTTGTCTGTGTGATAATGCGTTTTCCTTTCAGCTTGCAGTGAACCATCCAGAGAAATAATGAGCAAATTGCCTCCTTGCCGATGTGTTCAGTAATATCTGTGAATCCAAGATAATCTCACTCTGAGATGAAACAGCTTTCAATTTTGCAAGTTGCAATGCATACGAAAGCAAACATTCACCTGCGTGGGGAAATTGGAGTCTTCTCTCTCAGCACCTGTTAAGTGCAAGGTCAAATATATTCAGTTGTGTCTCAGCCCTGGTTCGGTCCTCCCTCTACTGACAAAGATATTTGGGTCTGCTTGGCTCGATATAGACTCAAGTGTCTTCAGTTGGATTTTAGAAGTGAGCAGAAAGTTGCACAGAACTGCAGACTAAGATGTTGATTCTCAGTGGGATCGGTAGTACAAACTCCACACTTACATTACAGGGAGTCATTTGGTTAAAAATCATTGCTTGATGAAACTTTTCCCCAGAAAGAAGTATTTAGGAAGAGGAATAAAGTCAATCATACTCTAACCTCAATCATTATTGCAACTATAACATTTAAAGTTCTCTAACTTGAACAAAGTAGTACTAACACAGCAGAGTGCTGTTCATTTCATGTTTCCTACAGATAGTCAATATTGGTTTCTTTTGACTACGACAACAAAGCCCCCCAGCCTTAATGAAGTTTTCATTTTAACCCAAACCATGATTTTCCCTATCCAAGTCATTTTTGTGCCTAAACCTAATCAAACCTCCTAAAGGTTCTTCCTCACTATAATGACAAATTTTGTGAGATGATTATTTAACTGTTATTAACTATGGTTCATTAATTTACCTGTGTGCCAGAAAACTTAAAGCATCAGGCTTTAACCAGTGAGCGCTAAAGCCAAGGAGGACGGTCTGAACATGGTGGTTAACATTATTACAAGGGGACCCATGCCATGTTGAATAAAATAGTTATTTGAATTCTGTGACCTAGATCTTTATCTGCTGTGGGTTCAGTAATTGTACATTACTCGTGGACATTATGCAAAACATTATATGTTAAATGTGTTATGTTTTTGCTTCACAGTCCTTTGATGGAAAGTGAAGACCACTGATAGTGATAATGTTTTCTCACTGTGCTGTGTAATTTCATAGGATAAAATTTCACACAAATTTTCAGCAGATCTTCTTGTTCCTATGGCAATGACTCAGGCTCTTGGTTGATAGATGCAATGTAAAAATAGAACTTGGCTCGTCTTTAACAAGTAGCATAATCTTGCCAATTAGTAGCATGTGAAGTCATCTGCAAGTGACACGGTTTCATTTTTTCTTTTAGAGCTGAAGCCATCAAAGAAATCTTACTTTTAATTTACTTGCTTCGACCCGACGCTATCATCTAAGATCTCAGATTTTTATTTAGCTGCTTGTGATAAAGTAAAACAGTTTTTGCATTTGTGACGTTTGTATTATTATATGCTAAAACTAATCTTCTCAAGAATTTGGTTGAAAAACTAGGATTTTGTTCAAAGCCTTGAAGCAAATATGCAGTTCAGGACCAAGAATTAGTTTTACAGTCACCTCTCCTGTTTACATCTGTACCATCTATATCAATTTGTGATGACAGCAAAGTAGCTAAATGCATTCCCCATCCTGTAATTAATAAGTTGTTTCCCAGCATGAAAAAAAATTATGCTGAGTTCAGGGATGTTGCCAAGTTTAGGGGAATTTAGGGAAGTAATTAGTTTGAAATTAGTCTGAGTCATTCACTATACACTCCCAGTAAATATGCATATACAGTAGGAGACTACAGTTTCACATTTAAATACTGATTTACAGTACTTCTCCAAAGTATTTTCTCGAATGCTGCAGACAAACCTGAATGAAAAATATACTCATAAAGGTTTGATTAAGAGTTCAGAGTCTCATGAGAGAGGAGAGTTGCACTGAGCATGTTTGAATCCCTTCATATGAATTTAATAGTGAGTTTGGTTCATTTTGCTTCTGTTTCTACAAGAAGGAAGATTTTGACATTTAATGTTCCTCATGCTTGAGAAGCCCAAAATAATGAAATGAACATAGAGCAAAGCAAAAAATCTTTTCATTTTTCATGAACGACACTGAAATAATAGACCCTTACACAACCGTTGCACAGCCGAAATAGAAATCTTGTTTTGATTCAGTCCAAAGAATACAAGAGGAAGATATGCTCTTGAAATTACATGACTTAATACAAGAGACATTACTTTCAAACTAAAGAGAAATTACATTTTAATTGGGTCATAAAGCCAAACAAGAAATTGCAATCTTCTGCTCATGTATTTCCTGTCAACACATCCATCTTGGCAGCCCATTTTCCCAGAAGAGATTAGCCACAGACAGGGTTAAAGACCACTCCTGTGTGGGATCGATACAGTGCCAATATTAGTGTTCGTTCTAGTGTGATGACTGAAGAGAAAATGTCATCAAATCATTGTTAACTTCACGCGACATGATTGATTACGTCCACTACAAAATCAATTTTGTCATCTCAAGAAATATACCAAGGCCTGACTTTTTTTTTAAAACACTGCCTCGGTGTGTTCATATGTCCCAGAGAGACTTTTTTTTCTGTTAGCGTATTTACAGTAACATTTACTCAGTCAGGAGAATTGCTTAATGATGCCACCCTTTCCCCACATTTTGTAATTTGACTTTGAAATGCGAGAACCAATTTCCGCAGTCAGTCAATTTCTCCCCACCCCGCTGAGCACCTGCAAACACTGAATCACACCGTACAGGCTCACACGCTCACAATCAGTAAATCAGCCAAACCAACAGTGCCCTTTTCCTGACACAGCTCAGGGATTTACTAATCATCCTATAATCTTTCTTTCGAGGATCATCTTGTTGTCAACTGAGAAATACTGATTCTCCCTCCTCAGGCCACAAATATCAACATCCAGCTGAAGCACAATAGAGTTAAAATGACAAAATAACTATTAAAACTGAGTCTTTGATAAAAAGGGGTAAAGATTAGACTTTTTTTTTTTTTAGTGATAATGGACTAAAAAATGTTGAAAGAGTTAATTAGGCAATTTATGTACTCAAAAAACAAGTCATTATAGCTGTTGTGTTCAATAATAAATCATCATATTTGACATTTTACAGACAAGTAAATATATTAAATGTCCACATAGATGTGATTGTGCAGCCCAAACAATCACTTGGGAAAACGAGCTATGATGAGTGCTGCCCAATACATGCCTCACCAGAAATCACTACAATAGGACCTCAGGTCAGAATCCTTCAGAATAAAAGCACCCATTTCCAGAAACTTTCAAAAGTGCACAACTTTTCTTTTTTTATCTCTTTCTTAACAACAAGTGGGAAGTTTACAAAGTGCACATTGAATGAATGTACACAAGCCAGAAAGCCTGTGTTTGACCTGTGTGATGTTGAGGTCTGTAATAACCCAGTAGCTCCATTGGAAACTAGTAACTCCAGGGAAGCAGGGACTTTTTTGGGTGCAGGAACTGTGTCAGAGGAATTAAATGTCTAATTTAAATGTCTAATGTTCTGACTTTCTATGAAGCTTCCTGAGCTCCTGAATCAGGAGAGAATGAAACAAATTGCCATTTTTTTTCATCTGATAACGCATCTTTTCGCATCTCAAAACCCCATAAGTAGAATACCAGTTGAGAGAGAATACATCAGTATATAAATAGTTTGTTATAAAATACCTAAACGCATTGATCACCACAAATTTGATGATATGTAAAAATGCAGTGCCTGTGGATTCGATAGCTGTTCGACGTGTTAATAGTTTTACTATTTAAAGTGAGACAGATACCCAGCACCACTTAAACTTTAATTTCTAGGCAGGAGTGCGACTGCAATTTCATTTTGCTTATGTTTTCAACCTTTCTATATCTCTCCTGTCTTTATTTCTCATCATCTCTCTCTCACTCTCTCTCTCTCTCTCTCTCGCTCGCTCTCTCTCTCCGTGCCCTTTTCAAAGCGGAGAGGCTCTTTGGGCTGGAGTGTCAATTAATGAACCTCGTTGTCTATGTTAATGAGTAGTAACATGCGTGCGTGGAAAAGGCCAAGTGAGTTTTCAGTCTGTCACAGTCCCACTTGGCACGTCACACCAAGATCGTTATGAAAAGTGGGCATGTTTGTTTTTCCACGCTCTCTTGTTCTTGCCTTCCCCGCGCCGGTGGAAATGGTAATATCATATAGTTCATGCCACCTTATGAGACTTTCACAGCTTTTTGAATGTTAAGCACTTTCTTATTGAATTGGATGTTTGCTAATAAATCACATGGCGCCGGGGGTTGGCATGATTCACCCTCTGCTTCTCTCGGGGTAATTCTACCATGCAATGCTCAGGGGAAGCAAATTTGCATCCATTCCATGACTAATTTAGCTGTTTGCTTTCACTGAGCTGGTGTACACATCATATATTTCTTTCCCCCCTTTTCCTTTCCCCTTTCTCTCCCTGTTTCCTTTTCTTTCCGTCTTCACCCCTCTCATTATGCATCTCTTTTGAGAGCCTGTCAATGTGTTATTTTACAGTCATCCGTAACATCTACCGATTCAGACAGAAAATACATTTTTTTTCATTGGATTTAGTTTTTCTCGGCGGTGCGAAGGAAACTGTGATGAGGTGTGATGCGTTGGCGTTGTTGACTGAGATCAAGCGTTTAACATCACTGAGAGGATTCACTAAAGGGCAGCTATGAGGTGGTACATGCCTAAATATACTATCTGCCATCCAAATGTAAACAAATAGGTTTACCGCTGCGCAGGAGTGGAACCTGCTCTCACTCTCAAATTGATTTTCAAGTGTTTTAATACAAGGACAAATAACATTAGAGCACAAGTAAATATAAGTATTAATGCTTTTTTTTGACAGTTTGTTTACATCAGCATCACTGGAAAACACCACAGTAAAATTGATGTTTCTATTTATAAGTCGAGCTCTATAATTATGTATAGGTCTGTAATCTATATAGTTAAAAAAGCATTCAAGGCAAAGTGAAGCAAGCGCATTGTTTTCTAGTTCAGGATATCTCTTACTACTACTTATTGCCATTATTGCATGGCCACTGACTAAACGAAAAAAAGAAGAGGGGCTGTTTTAAACTTTAGACAATATTAACATGGAGTCCAAAAATCATGTATACCATAAATCACCACTCCATCTGCTGATGAAACTCTGTGATACATTTTTTTTTTTGTCAAATACTTTTCCCAATGTCAAGAATAAGCTTTGATGCTTAACTTTTAAACCAACATGGATAAGAAGTCCTAAAAGTATTTTGGGTGCTTGTAGTTCCTCCTAGAAAGTCCTGTTCATTTCCTTCAGGTGACTCATGGTAGGCTCTACGTCTTGGATGGGCATGAAAATCTTACAACTGAATTACCAGTACAAAAGACTAAATATTTTTTTGTACCAGCCAATATGTGCAAAAAAATGAGAAGTTACCTATATTTCTCCACTTTTCAGACTACTGGTGTTTTCTGAATTCGCCGATTAATGCTGAGTAGTTGTTCAGCAGCTTGATACATCTTGTGTTCTGATGTAGGATGGTCATTGACTGGAACTAAACCCTAAATCTCTATCTCACAATTAAATGCATTAACTCCACAACTAAACTAAAATAACTCCTCACTGGTGCTGAGCTTTGTTTCATGGAGCGATCTGTAATCTGAAGATACATTTATTACCTTTCATTGCTAAGAAGAAAACTCACGAGCCGTCTCTGAAATTTCAGCCGGCATCAAATCAATGTCGCTGCTCCCCAGACGATCCTCTGAGATACAGATCCGCCCCTCTTCAGGACACACACATCGTCGCATTAGCCGGCGACCTCTGACCCCTGGAGGATTATTGGTCCCACATGCTCGGCTGTGTGGGACATTCACTGTGTAGTAAAATGTGCTGCGCATGTTTGTCAGCGCAGTAAGATAATGTATGTGTGTGTGAGAAGGGGAGGAGGAAGCTTTGGTGGTGCGTTCGGGGGAACACAAGCGTGTATCTTCTTTTCTCTGCGGACAAAGCTCATCCATGTTAATCAGGGCTTTGGCCCCTTTGCCATTAATGACAAGTCAGGTGAGGAGGGATGTCAACACGAGGCCCTTAACAGCCAGATGCTGCCAACCTTTCCCTCCATCCATCCACCCATCTATTGGGCGTAATGAGCGCTCATCCCGGCCTCCACCGGCGGCCCAGAAATTGGAGTCATGATTATGAATTTATATGAGTGTTTAGGAGTGGCGGTTAGCCCAAATGCCACTGTTGCCGGTGGAGAATGGATTTATTAGGCTGATGGTTTTTCTGTGGTGATTTGTGAACGAGTGGGAGCCGTTTGGGGAGGACAGCAGGATCTGAGTGGGTAATTAGAAGTTATCCTCAAAAGTTTAATTCTTTTTCGAAGATGAATGAAAGAAACTGTGCTCAAAGCATTTTGTTAATTTTCTTGAAATCTTGTTTGGCTTTTAAATTAATTGTATGAAGTTTCCCAGCATGATCATTAGAGTTTAATTTCAGTCTGTCTCACAGACACAAACACTAAATTGGAAATATGAAAGTGATGTCAGACATCTCTCTGATAGAGACCAAGCAAACTGAAACAGGCCATATTGACAGCTGCCATCTGATGTATTAAACAGTAGAGACTGTTTTACTGTCCTACAACCATAAAGGGAGTTATTATCGTCGTTCATCTTTCAAGCCATTGAGTGGAGGCTTTCATCTCACTGTTCCTCTTTGATGTTAAAGTCAAGACAGATAATATCTGCTCCAGGTTCCATATTGTCCCTGACCTCCTCCTCCTTTTTAGGCTCGCTGTCATTTACTGCCCTGCCCGTGCTTCAAAACTACCACTTAACCTGCACGGCTGTGGGCCAGATAGCTGTTCTCGCTTTCAGTGCTCTTGCTTTAATACTTAGATTAGAGAATTGAAGGTCTGAGCTATGGTTTCATTTTGACTGAATTGAGAAAATAAATTCTCATTCAATCTGACGCTGGGGAAAATACACACAGTACACACCGAGACCTGCTGGCAGAGAATTGAAGCAGGCTGGAACAAGATAAAACCTCAACATGTAAGATCACTGATTGTTCACACTAAAAGATGACTACATTGTATTTTTTTGTAGAATAGACTTAACATGTCAGTATCTAACTTTCTTTACATGTCTGGGATTCACACATTTACATTACAGTTCAATCAGGCTTTCCATCGTTCATGGTCTCTGCAAAATATGTAGATATACAAGAAAAAGCATTTACAAATTTAGAAATAGAAACATCTGTGTCACCACAGTAAAAAAAAAAAAAAAAAAAAAATCAGTAACATGGAATTTAAACACACCACACTAATAGAGAAAATGGAGGACCTCTGTCAGGAAATCATTTTCTGTATTTCCTCCTCTGTGTCTGGTTCACCTCTGGTTTGATGTCCTCCGTCATTGGTAGTCATCTGACAATTTGTGCTTGTTATTATGCCAATGTGAAAGTCTATTTATTCTTTCAACAATAGCCATTCAGTGTATTGTATTCTGTATTACTCTTCAATATAGTAATTTTCAGTTTGTCGCTGGTCTTTCTTGCTTTGCATTCGGATATTGAAGCACAAAGGATTTACAGGAATTGATGCAGGCATGTACTGGATGCGATGCAGAAGTTTGATCATGAGTTCAGTGTGAGACGACAATGTTGACAGGCTTCTTACTCTTTTAATGCAACTTGAAAAACAGTGATGAATCATCTTAGTTTGTTCGGCTGCGCTGTGACCGGATGCACGAGTTGCTCTTCTTTGATTCCTTTGCTGCCCCTGGTGGTTGATAGACATAGCAATACGCGCAGCAATAACGTTGATTTTATTTGTACGGCTCTTCTCAAAACCAATGTTATGAAGTGCTTTTCACAAAACAGTTGATGTAAATATGCAATTCACCAAATCAACCAGGACTAAAATCCCTCTCATGTTAGCGATGCTGTGGTTAAACATGGGATGATACCCTGTTTCATATATTAATGCAATGCACCAGTGTGTCTAATGATGAGTGATCTAAAAGATTAAGTACATTATTACTACATCATTATACAGTTAATGAAAAAAAATGCTGTGGCCTTTGAGCCCTTGTTCAGACGTACAGTTTAAATTAGCTTCTGGGTTTCGTGCTTTTTCCCCCACAGGCTTCAGTCTTGACACTGTATGTAGTGATTGTATGCTTATTTGAAATAGGGACAAATAAGCCAAAGTACATGCTGCACATAATTTATTCAGCTGTGCACAAATATACTTTATTCAATAGCCCCAGATGAACTATTTCATGCTGATGACTCTTAAATGAGCAAAGTAGCAGTTGTTATTAGAAATCAACTTTAATCGATTCGTGCTCTGGCTGTAAATCACTGGACAACTTTCTGTGTGTCTGCAAAATTAAGAGGGAAATGTGCACACAATACCAAATTGTGATTTTGGGGAGTGGGGCTTGTACATTTAATGGTCTTGAGACAAAGGATCTTGGAACACCTGTTTGTGTTTTAAAGCCTCAGAGATGAACGGCTCTTTATTCCTATTCATCCCGACAATTCAGCAGCAAATGAGGTACACTTAGACAGAGCAGTGCGTTGAGATGTTCAAAAAGGCGCAAGGACAGTTTTTTGAATCCAGTCCATCAGTGGCAGACATCCAAACGTTGGACGCCAAGAATCTATCATCACTAATCTGCACAACTTTTTTCTGATTGTGGGCTTTCATAGTATTTCAACACAGGAGAATTGCTGTGTTGTCATCCTGAGCCAAACTCTCAGTTAAATACAGACTCTTTTGTGGAGCTTCAGAGTGTCTCTTTAAACAATAAATTATCACCAGGTGGTGGAGATGCACAGCACCAGTAATGTTGGAAAACAATGGCTGAAAAAATGGTCCTAGGGGTCCTGAGGGGTTTTAAGAATCAGTGCTCGGTTTCAGACAAAGTTGAACACGAAACATATTCCGCAAAAAATCCTGCAAGTCTTCTCACAAAGGTTAAAACTAACAATCTCCTAACATCTAACACTGACCAAATCTCATATAACAGACAAACAGAGATGCCATGACAGTGCCTCTCTGCCTTGTCTCCACTCATAGTTCCTTCTTTCACACCAGGAGTCTGGCTCCATTACACAGTTTAAAGCTTAGTTCATCCTTCAAAGAGAAGAATGGGCGATGCAGTGAGATTAAGTGGCTGTTTGCTGTTTTTATTGAGATATACAATACTGGCACATTGGAGACTCTGAGCCCTAAGATGTTGAGCCAAGTACAGGTGTTATATCCAGAGGAAACTGCACATGTATATTATAGATTATAGACTTCACAGCAAGAGATAAAAACATCCAAGTAATGTATAACAAACATTTCATTTAAACCCCACTTTTTTTGAAACGTGCGTGCTGGCATCAAATTCAAAATGAGCATATATTTTCCATAGAACAATAACATTTTTCAGTTTCAACAATTGAATACAACAGTTGAATATGGGGTTTAAATGATTAAATGATCAAAAATGTGAAACTCTAAATCTTCTGTTGGATTGCAAAACCCGATATTCAAACAAAACATGAGAGAAATCCGATGAAATGCTACAAGCCGGCCAACTTTCTTTAAGTGTCTCACCCGTGGTTTTCGAGCGTACCTTGGTATATTTTAAGTAAATATACCAAAAGAATGCTGCCTCTAGCGACTATCTTTCAAATTTAAATTAAATTTATTATACGCAAATGAATGCATGGATGGAGGGTGAATGATCTTTTCTTAGTATCTCATGCTTATTCACAGAGGAGCATGCTTCCAGTACTGACTGTCTACAGAGTCCTCACTTTGACCCCGATGGACAAGTTTTAATGCATGGTTTAATCGGCACTTCTTCTGTTTCCATTTTTCCTTTACAGTCAAAGCTATAGTATGACGTCTGGGTCATTAGTAGAATGAAAGTTTAAACCTATTTCAAGTTTCAAATGGTCCCAAAAATATAGGGCTGCAGTTAGCAACAGTTTTTATTGTTGATTACTTGGACAATTATCTTTCCGATTAATCGCTCAGTTATTTAAATGTCAGGAAATAGTGTGTGAACTCTGTCAGCCTGTGAGTCTGTAGCTGAAGGGAAAAGGGCTTAAAAGGCATCGATTTTTGTTTTAACTAGTAGAATTTAACTTTACCTCAGGGCACCGCTCTTTGAAAAGGAAAAAAATGTAGCCAATTAATTAAGTCTAAACTATCAGTTTGGAACTCAGATTAATAATTAACTTAATAACCACCATCTTAAGTTTAATATGCTCACATTTGTTAATAAGTACAGCTGAGGCTGATGGACAAAGTTTTCGGTTATAAAGCAAAGTATTGGACAAATTATCATTTTGATCTGATGATGTCGCTAGAGCAGAAGTTAAGGGATCACCAAAGTCATTAGGATGCATCATCTGGGAACCATGAACGTCAGTACAAAATGGCTTCCCAAGAGCCATGCTGTGTCTCAAAGGGACGTCTTCAGATTGGTGGTTTTGTCCGACCAAACTGTCACAATTGACTAATCGATTAATTAACGTATCTTTTGATTTGAAGAGGAAGTGTTGTCAAGTGGTTCTGCTCATACCACCACCTGAAAGAACCAAAAACATATGCTGTTTCACTGGTTTGCAGACAACAACCCCATACAATTCAAACAAAACTACATTTTATTCCTATAGCAATATTACCACACCGTGTCTGAGTGCTTCATGTGGCAGCAGCATGTAGGAATAAAACTTGTTTAACCAGACAGGCTGTGCAGCGTCAGTGTGCACCGACACACATCCCTGAGAAGCTGCTGAAAAGATAACATGTCACAGTCCGCCTTCCTGTCAACTTGTCACTCCTCTGTCCTGCTCCCTGGCCCCAAACCACCGGTCCCGCTCCTCATCTGGTCATCTGCTCCCCCACCCCCTCCGTCTCCCTCTCATTTTCTGTCTCTCACACCGGCTCGCTCTCTTCGATTCTTCCTCAGCTCGGTGGTGTCTTGCCGTCTCCTCAGCGTCATGTTTGCTTTCAATCCACAGCACGCACACACACACACACACGATTCCCATCCCCACTGAGAGTGCTGGGCCTCCCCTGGCCTCTGACAGCGCACTGACACCCACCAATATCCCTGTGGGAGACTCTGACAGTGAAAGAGGAGGTAACAAGAGAGGGACTTTTTTTTCACTCTTGCGTTATTATCATCCAACCATCTCAACAGGTGATCAACAGATGTCGTCATGATGAGACATCAAACGACGACCACGAACAAAACTCGTGGTCACGCACACACACCTACACACATGGGTTTGAGAGACACGCCCCTCTGTGTGTGTGTCAATGAAACGTGTGTTTTTATATTTAGTAGTGACGTCTGCCTCGGTGGCGCAGCAGCGTCTTATTGTTGCTCGGCTGATCTGCTGTTACAGAGGTTGAGACTCTTCAAGATGTTTGTAGCTCTTCTGATTAACAAATGTAGCATCTGGATAAGGCAAGAAAGCAGGAAAGTAAGAGAGTTTAGCTCAAACACTGCTGGCTGTATCAGTGAAGGTTCAGCAGTTACATGATACTGAATGTTACGGCTGCTCGATTATGACAAAAAACATTTTGGTCAGTATTGCAATATCTAATAATTATTAACTAACAACTATTTATTGACTTTGGAAACATCATGCATTTATTGAATATTTAAAAATCTTTTTTATAAGTGGATTTCATTGAACTTTTAATACAATACAACTAAAAAACAAAGACAAAAATACATTTCTTGAAGTGATAATATAATTGATCATATAATATAAAGACTTATTTAATTTATTGTGATGTGCATTATGATGTCGTTTTTATTTGTTACATCAAATGCACATCTCTTCCTTTTCGGCCACCCCAAGCTTGGATATCATAACTGCGCAGACAGACACGCATCAGAATCCGTACAGCCTTACTGTACGTTTGCTTTCATTGCTTCGTGTGCATAAATGGCAAGTATAGTTGGTCCAAGTTGAAGCAGGAAGCCGATTTCTAAACTTTGGAGAATAATGTCACAGACGACCTTTGTTTTCTTTTCTTTTCCTTGGCTAACCTGTGGCTTTTTCTTTATCGCTTGTTGCAAGTTTAACGCCATAAGAGTGAGTTGAAAATATATAATGACGTATTCATTCTACAGATAGGAGCTTTAAATAGCAGCAGAAAAACTAAAAACTAGTTTGTACATTATTACAGCATGTGTCTGCAGCCACACATCTCTGTCACTTCAGACCCATCATATCACTTACAGTATTCAGATGTATTCAGATTTTTGAATAACCTTTATGCATATGTAGTACTGTCCAAGGTTGAATCATGTGAAACAAAATCCTCAGAGTGTGAAGGTGAGAAAACACATTTAGTTTTGTAGTTATTGAAGGAGAATGTTTTGGATTCTTGCACTTACTACCCAATAATGAATTCCTGTTTGATCAAGTCTGGCATTGGATTTACTATACTGCCTCAGGAAAGAAAAATAAAAAGCCTTCATTGGGTAGCAACCTGCCAGCTTTTATTCTCCTCAGACTTGACATCGCAGACTTCTGAAAGCAAGACAGCCTGCTTTGGATGAAACGGCTCACAGGGCTCACAGTAATTCTCTCTTGTAATCATTATTTTAGCCACCTTTATTTCATTCTCCTCCAACTTTATTAAAGCAGCAAAGAGCAGAGGCTGCCAGAGATATTATTCCACAGGTCTATTTGCATAAAAAGCAACAGGGTGCTTCTCTCGCCATATGGGCCTCAGCAGAGCTCTCTGCATATTCCTGAGGTAAAATGCGGAGGTATGCAGATGGATTCCTGCAACTAATTTACTCTCCTAGATGGACACAAGTGTTAATTAAGCAGAGCTGGAGTGTTTTGCAGTATCGCGGCGTCGCTGTTGAGATGTGCCAGTTGGATAGTGAGCGACTTCTCGCTAGTTCGACAGAAAGCTGTGCAATATTCATGACCCTGACTTTTAAAAATCTTCTCGAGATGTCAGAATATAAAGGAAATATGTCATTTGAGTGATCACTGCTCTCCTGTGCTCCCCTCTGTCCTTGATCAAATGAAACTTTTACTTGAAGGTGTCACTGTAATTAGTGTCTCTGCAAGTGTGTGTGTGTGTGTGTGTGGAGGGCGTGGGTGGATTAATGTGTGCATAAATGTCAGATTTTTTTTTTTCCCTATCTTGCATATTGTGAAGTGAATGTCTCATCTTTCAAATATATAAACTACTGAGAAAACTTAAGGCTTGCATCTCAACTTGTGGATTCTTAAAACCAAAAAGTGAAGGTTTTCACATGACGCAATTAATGACAAAAAACGTGATATGTTACACTTCTGATGAATATATTTTCTTTAGCACTGTGTTCACACAACATGGAGGAGAATTAATTCCCTCTGACAGAGCAGGTGACAGAAGATCAGCGAGACAAACTATCGTCACAAGCTATCGTCTGCAAACATCATGACTTTTGATTGCTTGCATTAGCGTGCATTCATGTTATAAACTTGAAATTGCACTTTCACTCACTTCAGAATAGTTACAACAGGACTTCCAGAAAAAACAGGATATGTCAAGGAGAAAGAATATGAATAAGAAATCAGCCAATCAGCAGGTAATAAACATGACAGAATGGGTAATTTAATCACTACAATACGACAAGTGGAAATGCCTGAATGATGCTGTGAAAAAAAAATCTTTGGTGTTCCTGTTTACTCAGTATGGAAGACCCGGGGGGATAAAAGACTCAGAAAAGCTATCTGAAATGTGACACAAACACGCAGTGATTTCCATCTGTGAGAAATGCATCGTGATGTACAATCCTCGACTAGATCAAAGGACAACTCCACCATTCACACCTTCGCTGATTTCTCTTGACACTTGACAAGTCACCCACCTCCCTCTTCTTCTGTCTTTCTGTGCCGTGTATTTTTTAAGTTTCTCTTTCCTTGAACTTTTTATACGCTGAGTAGAAAAAGGTATCTGAATAGGTGCTTTAACAACTGTGGAGTTGACAGTCTCCCCCCTCCGCCCGCCCGCCCGCCTTCACCGACAGCCGTTTCAAAACCAAAATTGGGAATCCTCTCCCTTCTCTCCACATTCATTTTCACTTTTCCCCTCACCGAGCATCTACAAATCATTCGGGGAGAGGATAAAGGCATGCATACAGGGAGATGAATGGTTTAAATTAGATCCAAATGGCATAAAGTGGGCTAATCGGAATAGCTGACAAAAGCTCTATGACGGAGAAGTGATAACCTGCAGGCTGCTTCCTTATTGCAGGAGATGAGAGTGAAGTGCTGGGCTGGTTTACAGGTCTAATTGCATGACTCAGTTTATGGAGGGAGAGACTGACATGGGAGGAAAAATTCCTGTGGGATTTAACACTTAATGAGTGTTACTTTGCACGAAAAGTCAGGACTCACAGACATTTTTAACTTTTAAAAGTCGGTTTTGATGGATGAACTCTCTTTATCTTTTCTTTCCTTTCGTACTTTTTCTCACCCATCACTTTCAGGTTTGTCTGAACGTTCACCAATGTTTGCGTATCAACTTGCTTTTTCTGGTTTGGTTTTTGTCGGCCATACTAGTTCGTTCTGGTTCTTCTCGACAGCTTTTCCCATTGTAGTCTGCTTCCTGTTTTTCTGGGCCACTCCATGCATCTCTTTGACCCGTCCTTCACTGTCTCGGCTGAGTATGTGCAGCACTCAGACATCAGAATGCCAGTGAATTTATAGACATGCGAATGAGATGTTGCCCGACTTGAGAACTCATTCAGGGTTGTCTACGTGTCACATGAGTTCATCGAAGCCTGAGGACACGTTGTTAATTCTGGTTAAAGGGAGGTTTATTTTTGTGTCTCTGCATGAATTTCTGTAGGCATGCTCAGCTGAGATTAGTTGTGTATATTTTCATGTATGTTTGCCTACTGGGGCCTGTATCAAGAAGCAGCCCCATTTGAATGGGATTAAAAATTACAGCTATTGTGAAATTACAGGCTATGGTCTTTAATAGACATGGACATTGTGCTGAGTTGAAGGGGAGGCAAAGATGTCTGTTTGTGATGAATATGATTTAATAATCATACTCCCTCTCAGAGTCATAACTCAGCCAAGGCTTAACACACAGACATCAAACGCACACTGATATCAATGTGATTTACAATTTCTGTGGATATCATTATCTCTGATGTCCACCATGAGTCAACATCCATTAATCCACTTTGAAATCTCGGAAGAAGGACGCTTCAGAAATTGCCCGAGAATCATTACATTTGCAAGTTTTCTCCAGTGTGAGTGGAATCAAGTGAGTTGTGTATTTACCAAAATTTATGGTCGTCTATGGACTTCAATAATGAGCCTTTTTGACATCTCTGTGTAATACCCAAATATTTAAATGCTGACAGGCAATAAATAAGAATTAGAGAGAAACTTAATGGGGATCTTGTTAAATACATTTGGCATCTGTTCAGCATGTTCAGTAATACAGAGGGAGTACATTTGGCTACAGCTATAGCTATAGCCACCATTCATCATGTATTTAGTCTGGTATCCTCAGTTTGTTGAATACTTTACTACTTTAAACTGGGAGAGAACTTGGAGAGAGTATCAGGCTGTTGACACATTTTGCTCTGATCCTCTGAAGTTCACCTGGTCCAGAGCAGGTTAGCTGTCCAGTATAGGTTACCCCCAGTATAAAGTAAGCCACCTTCATGATTTATGAGTTAA
This sequence comes from Holacanthus passer, assembly GCA_025331565.1. NCBI lineage: Eukaryota > Metazoa > Chordata > Actinopteri > Pomacanthidae > Holacanthus > Holacanthus passer. Next base: position 7,783,045 of record JAFREQ010000009.1, on the reverse strand, counting down.
ACCCAAAGATGATGAAGAAGATTTCTTTACATTTTCTTTTCTTCTCTATGGTGGTTTTGAGCCCATAAGACAATCAATAAATAAGCATGTAGTTGTAATGTCTACTTTGCAAGTTAGTTGAGACAGTTTTAAATCAAGTGATGTATTTTTTTTGTCATAATGAGCCCAAGCTGTGTAGATTGTCTCACTAGCGCACGAGGATCTGCATACTTCCAGGTGATATTATACTGAAAAACATAAAGGTTTTACAAGAACAAATTGTATGACAAGTTAACAAAGACAAATTGCACCACAAGCTTAATTATCCAAAACTCATTTTTCTGAAATGACAGGTCTCGCAAAAGGAAGCAGGCAGACAAACAGAAGCCAGTGATTATGGGAAATTATGAGTGACCTATGATTTGACACGAAATACGGTTTAAAAAGATGTTTTTCGAGTAATTTACAAGCTTCTGCAGCAGGACTTTAACCACGGAGGCAGCTGTTGGATGTTTTGTGGTAACACCCCCTCCCAGCTTAGTCCGAAGAACCATTTCATTCAGGCTTGATCCTATCACTCCTGTCACTGAAGACACAAATTCACATTAAGTGTCTGGATGCCCCTCGGTTGGTTGAGCAGCTTTCATATCCTTAAGCCTCGTGAAAGTTATTACCGATATTATTTACAAAAAATAATGTCAGTCAACCTGCAAACATGTCTTTTTCTGAAAGGTTGCCAAGTTTGCTTTGTTTCTCTAACTTCAAGTCACTGGAACAGAAAGGTTCGCTCAAGCCAAAAACTCTTCATGGCAGAGCTTAACAATGACCAGGCAAAAACAAATTTGTTGAACCAGCAGGAATATTTTCAAATGGCTTAGGGTGTCTTTGTGTTTGGTCTCTTCAAATGAATAAGATAACACAGTGTGATTGTGAAGGCATTGTGAAAGTGATGACAATTATTTAACTACTAAGCTAATGCACAATCAATACTCACTACTAATACTGCAGCTCTGACTCCATCCACTATAATCATGCTGCATCAGTATCTGTATCTTAACACACCAGCAGCATGGCTCTTGGGATGGCAATGTCCGTCTGTCTGTCTGTCAGTCTGTTGGTCGGTCCACCACTTTGATCCAGACTGAAATGTCTCTACAACTATTAGATGGATTACAATGACATTTTTGTTGTCCAGAGGATGAATCCAATGACTTTGGTGGTTTTCTGACTTTTGCTCTTGCGCCATTATTAGGTAGACATTCATGGTTTTGAGTGTCAGCAGCTTTTTCCATTTAGATTTGATATTTGTGTCCACCTCAGCATCATTTCGATCACTTTGGTGAAGCCTGGACCATTAGATCAAATTTTCACTTTATCCAATAGTTTCATGACCAGATACTTATGACATCTGTCTCTGCTGTACTTTCATTAGTCATTAGTCATCATTAGTAAATTTTAGCATGTCAACATGCTGAAGATGGCGAACATGGTAAACATCATATTTGGCATCAGCATGTTCACATTGAGCATGTTGACCATAGCATTTAGTTCAAGCCTCACAAAGCTGCGACTGTGGCTGTAGACTCTTCACTTTGTTTGTTTGTTTACCTTGAGTAACTTTTTGGTTTGATAATATCAATGTAAGTAGGTTCTAAGATTTAATATCTAATAATTAGTAAAAGTGACAGTAATGTATGAGCAGCAACACTGAATTACAAACACTAAATCCATCATTAACTCCTAGAAGAAAAGCTTACTAATACATAATAATGTATCAAATGATGCAGGAATTTTCATTTGAAATTAAATGCCTTTTTTCTTTTTTCTGTCCCTCTGCCTCATCCTGTCAGCAGTTTTTCTTTAACGCCCATTTCCTTACCTTGATGACATATGACAGCTGCAGTCCCTTGCAGCAGCATTATGGGGCACAGAATTTGATAAATTTACGGTTTATCAGATTAAAAATGAGACAAGAATTAGGTTGGAAAAATGAGAAATGTATTACTGTACAAAAACACAACTTTATAACTTGTACAAAAACACAACCTTGTAATTTTATTCACACCGATTTTGATGAATCTGAATCATATTTCATGGAGAAAATATTTCTTGTTTTCCCTCTGATGTCCTGCAGCTACAAGAAACAAAAGCTCTAATTAAACCATTTAGGCACATGTACAGCCCTAATCTTTCAATCTCATTGTTTTTCTTTTCTTGTCTTGTTTCCCTCAGAGCCAAGAAGAAGACCAAGCCCTTGAACCTTAAGATCCACAGCAGCGTGGGCAGCTGTGAGAATCTGCCCACACAGCGCTCGCCCCTCCACAACGAGCGATCTCTGCGATCCTTCTTCTTCCCCTCCTTCATCCCCTCCACACCTCCCGTCCACGCTGAAACACCCTCTGCAAGTAAGTGAGCTGTTCTTTCTTTAATCGGCTCACACTTCAGCGTTTATGATTTTTTAAAATGCCTTTAATATAGCTCTTTTATATCATAATCCCTTATGACATCTGCTTATTCAGCTCTCAGGCAATGTCTCATATCTGTGCTGCCTTTCTGCTGACCTGGGGTTCAATTTTTAACCCAAAATTAGTCTTTATTAACTTTATTATCCTTTAAAGGACAAGGAGTTTAAACCTGTGAGATACATCTTTTTCTGACCCTTGTCCTAAAATCAGTTTTGCAACAGTCACTTTGTGCCTCAACACTTTACCAAACAGCATCACAAAGACGTAACAGCACTCGTGCCTGCAATCATTCTTACCACCATAATTCTTTTTGTTGAAAATATACTTAAGTGCAGCTCTGTTGGAAAGTGCAACAAATGAGCAATCAGGCCGTGCCATAATGACCGGAGGTGGTGTGCTGCTGCACATCGGCGGCCTTATTGGCTGATGCATTATGGGCATACTGCGGAAGCCATTAGACTGAGGAGGAGATGGGGAGCAATGGAGTTTGTGTCAAGGAAAGGAGTGATGAATGGATGTGTCTTAGTGTTGTGAGGAGTTGTAGACCTTGACTAACAGGTTTGTGGGTCACGGCACTGCATATTTGTTGGTAGGGGCATGACATGGAATAATCACACGCCATATGCATGAGAGGACAGACCAATAAGGATGCACTTGAATTACAGATTTTTGGATGAAGTACCACTGCAAATGGTGGATTTACTAGTCTCACTTGCTAATGTGTGTATGTGTGTTAGGAATAGCAGTACAAAAGGTGCCACGTTCTCATAAGGCACTCTTTACAAAGTTTGAATAATTTCTTTCTTAATTGACAATAAATTATTTACTAATCCTTTATAGGTCAAAAAGCCATTAATTAAAAACAAATCTTGTGTTGCCAGGTTGTAAAAATTCTCTGTGGCTTTGTCTTTTTGGTTATGTAGTTCGCCAGTGGACCACTTGACCCTCTGACCTTTTGGAAAGGTGCTGCAGAGCATTTGTTCCAAAATTCATTTATTAACAAATTATTCATATTAAAAAGAAGCAGCCACAGTTTGGTCATTAACCTTTCTTAGTTATTTGAATATGCCACTTTTTCACCTGAACATGTGTTACAATATGTGGATATTAAAACCCAACTCGACACTTTAATTATTAGTGTTAAAAACAGGGATTTTACTTTTTTTGTGGGTCTGCAAGTTAATGATAGCAGTTAATTTCCCTTTTACCCCAAGATAGAGATAGAAAGCCAAGTATCTAAAACTGAATGTTGAATGAATAGATGTATTTGATCAAAGCTGTAAATAATGATCACAGGCCTCCAGTCATTCACAATGAAGCCATCTCCCATGTCTCCACCTGTACATGTGTGGGAGCGCATACTGACAGCCCACCGAGCCGGAGCGTCCAAGTTACCAGCGTCCGCTCCGGGCTACAGCAGAGATTGTACTTCCTCCAACTCCTAAAAACTCTGTATCTACATGAGAAGTACACATTGCTGTTTTTATCCTGCCGTACTAGAAAGCATTATTAGACACGGTGGGTATCACAGCTTGGTTTGGAAACCTGCCTGTGTACCTGAAATCCAAGATAAGCCGTCCGCTGTGGACGGCTCTGAAGGTTGAAGGAGTCCTGCCGCTTCATGCGCTCCTTCAGGCTTTCTGGGAGGAGTCTCTGAGCACGCTCGCTCCGAAAAATTATCTCTGACTTCTCACCTTAGTATGAGCTGCCCCCCCGAGGCATGTTTTACAGTTTCCCCAAATGCAGGTTAGACTGCTAAGAACTTTGTTTGTGCTGGTGTCGATTACAGTTGTAAATGCTGAGGGCGACATGCAAGCGGTGTCTGTTTGACTATTGTGCTGCTGATGAAGATGTTTTGATGATGTGACAAATTGCTAAAACCTCTTAGTTGCATGGTGTGTTGTGAACAAAGGTTGGCATCGGCAGCTCTACATCGACACCTCGTGACATGATGTGACGTACATGTAATGAGTTGTAATACGGAGGAGGAGCGCTCCAGTTACATATAGTCAGATCGGTTAACTATGAGTTACATCACAGGAACAGAGGTGCGTTTAAGATCTGAGCTCACAAACTATTAACCTGTATGCTTTCAAAATGTGACATGTCCAAACATTTGCACACAGAATCCATTAGGAGTTTCAAAAATATTCACAGTGGGAAATAGGCTAAAGCATTATATAAGTTACACTGCATAGCAGCAGCTTTAAATAATCAATTATTTTACCTTTCTGCAGTCAGGCTGTCTGTTATCATCTCCTCCAACAGTGGCCTTTTCTGGGCCTTGCATGACGTTCATGATGACGAAGGATCGTATCAGGGCATGTAGTCTAATATAAATATGTTCACATGTACGAGAGAGAAATCAGACTCTTCTGGGTCGTTGTGCTGCTGTAGATTTTGGAACAATTTCCTAATTCCTTTTGCTCTCTAATGCTGCACTTTGGTGTATCACACAGATAAATTGTGAAAAATTGTGTGTCCAGTGATTATTACCGAAATGTTTCTGTGATACCTCAGTCGTCACTATAATTAATTGATCAATAACAATTAATTAATTAATTAAACTTGAGTAATGCGTTAGATAAATTGTGCCACACTTTCGACCCTTTCACTTTTTTCTGTTTGTGTTTTTAAATTTGTACTATTTTCAGCACTGTTATCCAGATCTTGTATGAGGCAACTTGGTGCTTAATCATACAAAAAAAAAGTGATCAGTCAACAGTCATCATGTTTACTTGTAAATAACTGAGTGAGTTTTCTTTTCCTGTGCAGCTCCTCAGTCGCCCCGGGATTCTCCACTTCTTATTTTAGGAATCTCACATGTGTGTGTTTATGTGTGATAATGCGGACAAGCTTGTGTGCAACCCGGTAAGCCAGGCTAAACATCCGTACCGGGTCTATGTTTGGGATTATGGTGTCACTGCCATCTCATACGTCAGGGCCCTCCAGCCAAAAGCATTATCGCTCATCTCTTTAGTCATCTGAATCAAAATGCATGGAGGACCCACAAGACTGGCTGAGGTGACCAAACGCTGTCTGCTCGGGATGAGTCAGAGCCCAGTCTAAGCTGAAACGTCAGAGCCTTCCATGAGTTCGTTTGGCTCTCCACCCAGAGATACTGTTTGAGATGAGTCTGGTTATGATACGGTCAGATTACAGAAATGATTCCCACGGGTGTGATCTTTGCATGGGTGATCTCTGACACATGGCTGGGTTCTGGAGAGAAGATGTAGACCGTTTTGTATCAATTGCAGACAGCTGATACTGTGTGCTGATGTTTAGTTATTTAAAAGGATGAGGCTGGCATTTTTCTATATTTTCCTTATTGTAGACATGTTTTCTTATCGTAAACTCAGGACCTGTGTTGGACATGGTGGCTGCTGTGTTCCTGGTAATGAAGGAACATGTCACCCATTGCAAATCTGTGGCTCGCTGATGTGTCTTTAATAGTTTTTAGACCACAGTGAAGTCTGTGAAGTCTTCCAACTTATTGACTGGACAACATTATTTGTCTGTGTTGTGGTCATGTTAAAAGAAACACACATCCACCCCAACCTCCTACCTGTGTGGACTTTGTGGCTCTGTAGTAACGGGCCACTAGGGGGCTTTGTCACTCTTATTAAATGTGCTGGGAATGAAGTGCGTCTAACCTGGATCACAGAGAAATGACTAAAAGACAATAGAAAACGTCTTATCAGCAAAAAACTGAAATTACTTAGTAAGGCGTCTGCTCCACAAACAAAAGCTAGCACGTCCACTTTTAATCTTCATTGTCTGCAAATACATGGAAATGTGCTGCTGTATTCACTCCCATCTCTCATATTTATGAAGATGTTTGAACAATAGAAGTTTTAAAAATCACCTTCACTTTTTCCAAGCAAGGAGCGTCCCATTGTTTTTTTTTCGTGTTGTTTTATGTTTGGTCAGGCTGGAGTTCTCAGTGTTTTTGCACTTGCTTCAGGTGTGATGAGAAGTCATTGTTTGTACCAATGTGAAAAGTTACGGTGGCCACAGAGGGACATTTGCCACTCACAGCTCACCTCCAGCGCCTCGGGCTGTTTGAGCTCACACAGTCAGGGCGGACAGACGCCCCGACTTGTGATGATGCCTTGCGTCCACTTGGAGGTCCAGCGCAAGCCCTGGAACTGGACCAACACACACCTGCTGCAAACTGATGTGTATGTATGTGTGCATGAGTGTGTGCATGTTTGTGTGTGCCTGAGATGCAGAGAGAGAAAGAGAGTGTGGGAGTCTGTGAGTGTGTGCTTGTGGATATAAATGGCTGAAATATTCTTCATGCACTTTGTGCACAACTCGCTGTTTATCTCTCCGTGTTTTAATGACGTCACCCACTCACCCTAACCTCGCAGAGACGCTCTGCAGTTGCGTCACAGATCTCCAAGCAACCAAGTGTGAAACCACAATGGAGGTCCCTTTGAGAATTGAGAATAAAAATGGCTACAAATAACGGCTAAATTTAAAACTGAGGCTGAGGAAAAAGAGTTACCTGAGAAAGATAGTTGAGGTTTGATTTTGAGTCTTCACTACAGACATAAAGTTTTCTGAGAATGACGTCATTTAGTCGTCGTTTCGTACTTTTATATGCATGAGGAGATGGAGGTTGACATGTTGACTCATGCTTGGAGAGTCAAGCACATTCAGCTTTTATGTGTTTTTGACTAGTAGGCAAAGTAGAACATAAATCTCATCATTTGAGATTTGAGTTTGTTTGCTCTTAAATGCCCCTCAAAAGGATCTTTTTACTTCCACAATGTGCTGTGTTTATTTCTGTAATTTCATACTTTTGTCTAATAGGAGGATTGTTTTTTTCAGGTAGTATATGTTTTGCAAGTGGGACTTAATTGACTCTCTTTCTGGTGCAGAGCTCTCACATCAAGCTCTCATCTCACTCCAGCTAATGAAATCCTGCAGAGGAGGTCATAAACACCCTTCAATAAAAAGGTGGATTGGTCAATAGTTACTATGTTGGTTACGGGGAAAGTAGGGCAGGTGTTAGAAACAGTGCTACATTGAAATGCTGTTTTTTTGTGCAAAAGATCCAACTGATCTCGCTGGGAATTTTGCAAACTCTACCACCAGAAACAATAAATTTAGTTAAACAATTGAGACAATATATTTTAATAGCCACCGAGCCAGCAGGGTAGTGTGACACAGCAACATTCAACTTGCCACCAAAGCTTAATCTGATGTATTCATTCCCATGTTTCAAGCGGGTGTGTGTGTGAAGAGAGCGCTGTTCGGCCATGATACTTTGAATGCTGCATGCATGTTTGAGCTTCCCATCTGTCAGTGCCGCCGAAGCCTCCTTCCAGTCCGACTTTGTGTTTAATACAACACACAGGGGGTAGTTCCAATGAGACAGCAAATTTGTATATCTACTAAAACAATTAACCATTCGTCATCGGCGTCCAAGAGCTGTGGACCTTTGATGCGTCACCTTCCTGGCGTCAGCTTGGCCTCACCATTAAAACCTGCTCTGTCCGTCGGCTTCCTCGTCTGCACGCTCTGAGCCATTTGAGTTTTCCAACTGAGGAAGTCACTACCGAGCCATAAGGCCTCCAGGCATCATCTGTCCTCCCGTCCCTCCTCCCTCTGTCTCACTGGCACACTTTGGTCCGTGCAGTCTTAAAAGACTCCCACTATCTTCAAGGCCCTGCGCAGATACTTGTTTCATCCAAGATAATTGCTATTTTTCCAGCGCTGTGATTCCTATTGTCGGTTTATCACAGGGATTTTTGTTTTCGCGTGCATGCGGGTTGTGTGTGTGTGTGTGTGTGTGTGTGTGTGTGTGTGTGTGTGTGTGTGTGCGTGTGCTCGCTCATCAAAGATGACAGCACAATATTCTGCAAAAAAGGCTGATCGGCGTGTAGCTGTTGCCATAGCAACTGAGCAACCTGGCTTTGTCTCTTGTATCGGAGGAGTTTTTTTTTTTTTCACACTCGGATAGAAGAAAAAAGAAAAAAAACCCTCTCGTCTATTTCCACCCTTCTCTCAGTTTGTTTCTTGCTGCCACTCCAAACTAATACTTGCTCAGTTGTGTACTTTCACCTCACGGGAAAGTCTCATTAAAACACTTGGATGAGAAAGGAATGAGAATATGATGAGCGGCAGCCTGTGACATATCGCTCATATAACGCTCATGTGCTATAATGCAGCACATTGTGCAGCAAACGCCCACACGTTTTTTACAGTCCTGTTCACTTCTTCTGCTGCTCTGCACAGTCCACTGCATATACCATAATGTCTTATCTCCTTCAACAGGCTCCTCATCGCTCTTGTGTTGTTTTGTGCTTGGTTCCCATCTTAAGCTATTGATTATCTCATGACAATGTGATTGCATTCAACCATTTGATTGAAGCTTTCATCCAAACCAGCAGAGTTCCACAATCTGCCCATTGAGCTGCAGGACCTTCATGATTCTGATAATCACAAGAGTAGATGTACAATGAATATTTGTTGTTTTTGTCTGTTGTTGTGTGTACCTTGTGTTTTTTTAATTGTCACACACTCCACTCTTGTCTTTTTTAGCTGCAAGAAAAATTTGTCTTCCATGGGGAATAGCAGTATTTAGCGCTCAGTCAATCACTCGGAGAGGCATCTCAGTGTAACGTCAAATAAACTATATTTGGCTCCAAATAGGCTCCTAGACTCAAGTAGTCTCTTTATCTCTGCGCACATACACACACCCGCCCTCCTCTGTTTAACCCACACACAGACAGAAACATATATTCCTTCATCTTTCAGTGTAGTTACATTTCTCTCTTTAACTCACACAAACACACACACACACACACACACATAAACAGTATACTCAACCCCATGGCCTGCTGTGTGTCATGTGAGCGGCCAATGGAGGAGGGGAAGGCCTCGGCTTCATTAGCCAATCAGAGAAGATGGAGGAGGACACTGTTGTCTGGCGCCTTGGGGTTTTCGGCTCCTGCGGACTCATCTGTCTCACACACACACACACACACACACACACACAGGCACATGTATACATACACATAGGAACTAAACTCCTTTGTTTGTTTGGTATGTTGTTTTTTCATATCCTGAAATTTTAAATGTGCATCCTGTTTAAAACTTTAAGTTCCAGAACTTTATGTAGAAAACGAGAACTAATTTTTTATCTGATTAAATTTATTTATGGTTCTACAAAATACACCAGTGCAACTTGATCCCAACCCATTACAGTTTTAATCCTTACTTTTTCAGTCTGATGGTTTATTACCACAGCAAAGCACTTGTTGAGTTGAGTGTATCTGCTTACAGCACAACCAAGCAAACTCACGTTGTTGTAATGTGAAAAACAGCAACCACGATCTGATTTCATGCTGCGTATGTCGTGAGTCATTTTCTATACAACAGCAAGACACAATATCATTTAGTCACCTTGTTGAGAAGTTGGAAGTGTCGCCTGCAGCTCACTCAGAGTTTTCTTTCTTGTTCCATCACAGCTTTGCAAAAATTAAAAGAAAATGAAATGATGTACTGATGAAAAAATGCAGGAGTGACAGTTGCATTGTTTTGTAGATTTGGATGAACGATCATGGTCGACATAAACCCACGGTGACAAACGCACTGTGCTTCACGAAAAACATCCACCCAGTGTTTTGTCATTTCTAATATGCAGCAGAGACAGTCGTCTGTTGTGTTTGCATTAGCAGTGCATTATCAGCTCTGACATGGTGTAAAGAGACCAAACAGCCAATAGTGAGGCTGATATCAATGAGATACAATTGCTCTGGATTAAATGCGTGCACTGTTTTCTCTTCTATTAGGTAGAACGGGAATGGGAATGGCAGACTCCACCACTGCTAATAAATACTACTAGAGAGATAACCTTAAGGGACAGATGTAAAGCATGTAACATAAAATGAAACAATAGAATTTTAAAACCATAATCAGTCAAACCAAATCAAAAGATAAATATCCATGTCAGCGCACCTAAATACTACAAAGACAGATTAATAGCTCAAAGAAACCTTGCTCGTAAATCAGCTCTGACCTCTGACTCAACCTCTAAAGGCCATTCTTCACAGGGAAGACAAGGATGTGTCTGTCAGATTCAAGCTTATGCTTTTTCTATATGACCGTGCGTGTGTGTGAGCACGTGTGTGTGAGTTTTCTCTCACGAGTGCTCGCTGACATAAATCTACACTCCCCCCACGTTGTTTGAGGGAGGGTAGGCTCATCAAATATTGTTGTGGAAGACAGACAGAGACATCAGCAGTACGCACACACAATGATAAATAGCCCTGACCATGCTGTTGACAAGTCCAATCATCTGCCAGTCGCCAACAAGGCCAACAAGAAGCAGATGATGTCAGTTTCCCCTCTGTATTGAGTTATCAGGTTGATTGAGTGTAATTGAGCGATGCATCGGAGTGCGGAGAGAAGACACCAAGCCTCTGGGGAGACTGGAGGAGGAGGAGGAAGGAAGGGTGTTTCAGGAACCAGGAAATGATATACGGCCATGAGATTAGCAGTCAACCACTCGAAGCTTCTTAATCAATTAATAGGACTGATTGAGCCCATCACCAGATGAAAATATTGAGTCACACACAGATTTCTTATCTCTGTTTTCTGCAGTCGATGCTGTCGGTTCTCTGACTCGTTTATTCTCAATCCAACACCAATCAAGTCCTAATTACACAAAGTGCAACCCCATTAGAAGATTATGTGATCTCTCCCCCCCCCAAAAGAAAATGTCTTTGATGAACAACGGACACTTGCTGACAACTTTTTTGGTTTACAGTATATTGCAGTCCAATACAAAAGCTCTGCCATGATTTCCACTTGTACTAAGCTTATAGATTGTCAGTTTTGTTGACATGCTGAGTGATCACAGAGGGTGGTGTTGCGCTGCAGTGTATCATATTGAAAGGTGTTCCTAATATTTTGTTCACCCCGTCCACATGCCGACATGGCAGCAGCAGAATATTCATCCATTCACAAACCATACCGAACAATGTCTGCCCACAGGGCTCCTCTGCAGAGCTGCAGGCTCCATTCTCAAAACAGCTCCAATGTCAGGACGGGAAATAAAGCAGTTTGTTTTTACATCCCCCAAAGGACTCGGTTGCTTTAGCTACACTATTCATCCTGACAATGGAAGGTGACTATATCACGCAGATTGCTGAATGTTACACATGTGGATAGGCTGTTTGTTATTCTGATGGTAGTTCTGCCAATGGTGGGGAACATTATCTCCTGAGGTTTTATGGTACGATGAGCTTTTTACCTGTGAATAATGTAAACTAACTGTTATATATATGTGCAACTGCACGATCGGCTTTATTAAACATTTATGTACAGATTTGAGCAATTCAAGCATTTGTCTTAAGATGCTGACTATGAGCCTCAAATTGGACATTTGTCCAAAAAACGAAAATATATACTGAAATAAGCTGTTTTCACACTTAAACAGTTTGCAAAGACTTTGTATGTATTGATCTTATTTGTAGTGAAGTTTATGCTATGATCATAACATTTATTATGTTCGATCATTCCTTCCAGTGTAAAGCATGCAGTGCGACGCTGCACAACATGTTACAAATTTGCCCGCTTTGCCCAACACACAAACCCATCTTCCCATCCAGGCTTCAGTGGCACCTTGAAGTCCACATAAGACATGCCATTGTGTATTATGTCAAATTATTATATTCTGTACCGTTCTGTATCAACCTATTTCTGGTGACAGTGCTACATGATTTTGTGTTACCAGGAAAGGCCGGACAGATGTTACATTGAACCTTCAACTATGTTTATATCTGACGCACAACTTACAGATCATTAAAATGGGATTTTTGTGGTGTGCGGCGTTTTTGCGTGTGTTGCTTAGAACTTGTTTGTGAATCCAAAATATGCATGAGAGATTTTTTTTTAAATGTTTTGCCTCTCTCTGTTAAAACAGTGTTTTTGTGTCCAAGGTGTTAAACTCACTGGAAAGACTGAAGAAATTAAGACACTAACCTCTATGTCTGCTGCCACTCTCAGACATTGACAAACCATGATTCTTCCTATTCTTGTGTTGAGCATGACTGGCAGCAGAATGAGTTAACGCAATTAATTAAAGCATTAGTTTTTAGCCAAGGTGGAGTTGCCTGATGGCACTGAAAATGGGAGAAGAGGAACTGTGACTATGAAACTGACAAAGACGTTCTCAGTTTCACAGAAGAATCAGTGAACCTCTTCCGTCCTCTCACATGCAGATCAGTCTCCATCCACAGTTCCAGTTCAAGGCATTGGGAGTTTGATGCATTCAGGACAGAACTGCTCGGCCTGTACACACACACACACACACACACACACACACACACACACACACACATATATATATATACACACACATACATATATATGCTTGTATTTCTTTCTTTATTCTCACAATTCGTCAATTTACTGTTCAACTCCTCCACCCACCCACGCACAAAAATCTCTTCCCCCCTCTTCCTGGCATTCATTTCCACTTTAAAAGTAATATTAAACTCATGAATAACTCATAACTACCTGCGTAAAGGTCCTCAGAAAATTACTTAGCTATTTCCCATTTTACTCTCTTTCACATCATTTCTCATCCTCTTCTGTTTTATTTTGTAAATTCAAAGCTGCACATTCATTGACTTAGCTGTTTTCTTAAAAAAAACACCTTCCAGTTGAAATTGGGACTGACGGCCAAGAAGATGCAAAAGATGAGAGACAGTTTGTGCTTGTGTGTCTGCTTATGAATAGCACAGAGAATATGCATAGTTATTCTGCTTTTTTAAAACGTGTTTATTCTTCAAATATACACACAAAGCTTAAAGGGAAAGTGCGCCAATTTTACACATTAAAGTCTGTTTACAGGTCATGAGGAGCACTGCTGCATATGTTAAAACATTTGCATAAAATCCAGAGCTGCCTTGCACATTGTTATTGTAAAAGTTGTCATTGTAATTGATATAATTTTGGGGCTGAAGACACAAGTTTGAAAATTAAACAAATCTGGGGATGTGGTGTTTGAGGCACAGGGTTGCACATCCGCCATATTGGATCTGCTAGTAAACAAATACAGTGTGTATTGAGGGATGCAAGCTTCACTACAACATTGACTGTAACTCACTTAATTCTGAACTCTGATTTTCATTAAACGTGAGAAATCGAACATGATACTGGTTACTTGTTAGAATTGAATTCAGTTACTAGGAGCCAATCAAATCAGCTCTGTGCCAATAACCTTCTGAATAGACAGGACTTCCACTGAGACATGCAATATGAAGTTATTCAGAAATTTGTGAGTTTCTCCAAAAATGTAGATTTCTATATCTATTATACTGTTAAATAGCTGCTGGTTGCTTGTTATTTTATTGATAATTAAATCAATTCATTAATAAACTAAAGACTGTTTTTACATTTCTATATCTGTGAAAACACACTCAGATCTCAGACTGAACTGTCAGAGGCATTGTTGTTTCTGGGTCATAGTGGGATTTCTCTGGTTTTCCTTTTTTTCCTAAACTGTCAATCGTCAAATCAGTTCTTTTAAACAACATTTCATAGAATGTTGGTTGTTGTGTTAGTTGGTGTTAAATGTGGTGAAAATTATATCGATACCTCTTTCAGTTCCACATTTTGTTTAGGTTGACTGTATTTATTCATTTCTGAATTGTCAAAATGCACCAGAATATAACCTAAATAGGCCTGTAATACGTGGTGTTTCTGCAGAAATTGAAATAAAACACTAACAACAAACACGATCTTGCACGCTGCACTTTCTGCTACGACCTATGACTTTGTCAGCATTTTTCAGCCTGGCTATTTTGTTATTGAATCATTGGCAGCCGGCACATCATCAGAGCACGCTATCATCTCCATGCATATCCACCACATCCAGCTGCCTTCAGAGGCTACGCTGCATAGGCTGCCATTCTCACCTGGTATTAAGAGGTGGCGCATAAATGTATCAGGCTGCTCAGTCATTGCGAGCACTAATGGACCGAGCGAATGATTTTGTTGCAGAAACCTTTTGAAGCGAGAGAGCCTCACAATGGAATACGGGTGCCATCAAAGTAGCCTCATCATACGAGATATCAGCATCTAAACACACACAAGCAATTCAAGGACCTTGACATTCTGTTTTCAGCCCAAAGGCCTGATAGAGTGCACTAGACAGAGCTGCCTTTCATTGTATATCTTATATGGTCTTTGTTGATGATGATAATCCTCTGGAAGCTGGGTTGTCTTTATAATGCACTTTATAATGCACTTTTATTCCTTTTGCTTTGTTGACATTTAACTTCTCTATCTATCTATCTATCTATGTAGACACGTAGGACAACATCGCATTTCCACATTTACAGTGATGAGTTGACACTGAGTCATAGCTAACTGTGAGCATGATATACAAGCAGCTGATTAGGAAGAACTCTGACACCAAAATGTGAATTTGCCACAAAATCAGTTCATTTCCCAAAATGCCATATGTGCTAGATTGTTTAATGCAAGACATTTAGTCAAGACATTGTGTCAGTATTATCATCTGTAGTGACTCAAAAATGGAAAACCTAACAATCTCCCGTCTCTTCCTGTCCAGACACTCTCTCAGTGCCTCGCTGGTCCCCACAGATTCCCCGAAGAGATCTGGGAAACTCAATAAAACACAGGTAAGCCTGAAGTAAAGCGTGTGTGTGTGTGTGTGTGTGTGTGTGTGTGTGTGTGTGTGTTTGCCTATATGCATACACTCATCTGTGATGAAGTGCCAATTAGAAAAAAAACGGTTTCTTGCATAACTCTTTCTCTCTTTGTCCGCCTGTCTCTGCCACTCTGCATCACTCCAAACGCTAGTCATCTAAAATGTAAAACAATCCCGTATTAGTTGTGGGATCTCAGCAACGTCCAGATCGTGGGTGTTTTGTCTGCTGACAGCGAGGTGGAGAGAAAAGCTCTAAGCCTCATCATGCGCAGCCAAACTGAGCCCAAGTGTAATTCATAGTGCCGTTATTTGAAGATTAAGGCTGGTTTTAAGAGAAATAACATTATTCCGTCCAACAATCTCCTTGATGTGCCAATTTGCATTTTTCTAACGTATGCCCTTGATCGCATTGTTGGCCTGTTAGGATAAGTGCATTTGTGTAGCTGGTCCATAATGCACCACTTTGGCTTCAGAACCTTCTCTGTGCCGAAAGAACATTATGCAGAATCTGTCGTCAGCATCACATCGCCACTCATACTAGTCCACTAAAAAATCCGTCAGGGGTTGGATTGAGTCGTGCCTCTCGGCTGAGGCAAAGGAGGGGCCTAATAAAGAGATTTGGACTCTGTCAAACTACATTAGTCACCTGCCATTAGCCAGCCAGCGGCACTGCTGGCACCCAGGCATCGCATCAGTAAATACAGCCAATAGGCGCATCTGTGCTCGAACCTCTCGGTCTATCTGTGCAGGGAATTGTTCGCCGCTGCAGAGCCCGTTGAGGATTTGCTCGTTTGAGACCGCGTTGGAGCCTTTAAGAGTGGCACAGGCCCCTGGGCCCCCATCGCTCGGACTGATCGGTGTATTGATGTGCCCCCCCCCCGCAGCCTCCTCCCATCCTCTGCTGCATGCGATGTTCATTCACACAGGCTTTCTGGAAGATGAAAATAAAAATGTGGCCAAATTAAATCAGCAGGTGAGGGAGATTAGGGAGGTAAACACTTTCACTGAGGTAGCTTCTTGAGGCATCTATTATCGTCGCAGAAAGGTTACGCTGTGAATGCGAGGCCTTGTTTGGCAAAAGCTGCCTGTCACAATGAAAGAATGTTATAAAAGGTAAAAGGTCAGAATGTTCTCATGGTAATCCACAGCTCTTACATGTCATATAGATGTGAAAGCTGAAAGTGATGTCCTGGCTTTTTTTTTTTTTTTTTTTTTTTTTTTTTTAATGTTCCTATCTCGCTCTCTCTTCTTTTGCCTGCAGGTTTTCCACAAAGTATTGGATGTCCCAGACATGCATAGTATGTGGAAAGGGAATGTTGTTTGGACTGAAATGTAAAAACTGCAAGTAGGTATCAAGACTGTTTTTTTGCCTTCGGTTTCATTTATTGCAACAATAGTAGTGATTTGTCTCTGATCATACATATTCATTTATATCTCTTTTATTCTTTTAGGGAATAATTGTACAATCTTGCTTGTTTTTTTGTTTGTATTTCCTGAACCCTTTTGTTTTCATCTCGCTCGAATAAATTAGCAATTTTCATTTCTTTTTTGTTTTTAACATGTCAATGCTCCCACTTTGCCTGGGTGTCATCACAACCACTGAACAAATGTCCTGTTCCTTCGTATGCACTCAGGCTGAAGTGCCACAACAAATGCACCAAAGAAGCCCCACCTTGCCATTTACTGATCATTCAGCGAGGCGGACGAGAATCCCTCAAAGGTATTTTTTATGTGTAACATTTCAGTTTTCATGAGCCAAGTGTCATATTAAATGTATTATACATGAATTAAGTTACCTTTTTTTTGCTTTTTGGAAGACAAATGTTAGATATTTGGGTGTTGGATATTTTTAATTCAGTAGTTACTGATACCACACTCTGTTACTTCAACATTTTAGGAGTTAGTTTTCAGTTTATAGAAGAGTCATAAAGGCCTAGGCACAGATTTTTCTCACAAGCTGAAACATTTTCAGCTCACAGGGTTGTGTTCTCACCTTGGTTTGCATTATTCCAGGCAAATTTGTATGTAATCCTGCACATGTGGGTCTTTCCATGCTGCTTCTTAAATTTGCCTTGTGTCCTGTCTGAACCATGGTCTGAATGCACCTTAATATGTGTAGCTTGGCACAGCGACCTGAGGTGTGTGTGAAGTGGTTAGCCTCTGCCAAAAGAACAAGTAACGGTAACGAGATACAGAGCATCCAGTAACTCCAATATTAACAGTCCACCACAATGTCAGCTTTTTTTTTTTTTACACGTTAAATACAGAATATGTGACATGTGGTTGTAGAGGCTGAACATTTCTGACAGAGCTCAGCAACAAAAGTAATATAATTTAACAAAAAATGTTTAGGCACAAATGTCGCTGTTGACGAGTAAAATAACATGTTTGCTTTTCCAATTCATGACAATTTTCAAGTTAGTTGCCAAACAATGGTTATTTCTAAAACAATGCCAAACAATCATTACTGGCCTGTAGCAAAGACACAGTAGCTTGAAAATGACTTGTATTTTAGTGCACATTAAATTGGTGGGTTAGGACCCACCGATTTAAACCCTGCTGTCATGATTATTCCTTATTAGTCATGAGTCCTTAGAGCCGCTGAAGCGACTTTTTTTTTTCTTTTTTTTTTTCAGTTGAGGCCTCATTTAAAAAAACGTGAAAGAGCCTGTGCTGGTTTAGGCAGATAGATGGTTATCTGCTGATTAATTAAGCCACTTAGGTTTGACAAAAGTGACTGCGTCATGCACTGTTTGTACTGACACAGACAGCAGTGAAAAAATTCCCATTATCTGCTATCAGAATTGAGATTCTTTTGTCCTTTCTCTGCCCCCCCCCCTTCCTTTCTCCACCAAATAAGACCACCAAGGAACAACTCAAGGTAAAGAACACTAATTAGACTTCTTCTACCCTGAAAAAGTGACAGTTTTCTTAATGACATACTTTGCTTCAGGAAACTTTTTTTCCTAACGAACTGTATATGCGATAACAAATGGATGGTGTTCAAGAAAGTGTGTTTTCACATTAGAAGCAGGGCCTGATAAAGAGTTCCTCCTAATGTTCCTAAAGCTATTAGACGGGTATTGTTTCATTTTGCCTCTCCCACAGTGCCTCATTGTTCCTCTGTGCTTTTTTTTTTTTTTCCTGTAGTAGCTCGTCTGGTACGGACCGAATCAGTGCCATGTGACATCAACAACCCGCTCAGGTACACAGACCTGCACATCAGTCAGACGCTCCCCAAAACCAACAAAATCAACAAGGTAAGTGTAAAAAAATAAACCTTGTATTACAGTCTGTGTGTAACCTGTCCTACATATCACATTGCTTCCATTTCTGGTGGCAGGAAAATGGTTATGAGTCATCGTGTCTTTCCCACGGGATCATGAAACCGAACAAAAATATCTCCAGCAGTATTGATGTTTGCACAGATGGATTTGTTTTCATACATTGAATATTTTGCAGCCGACGGTTTCTCGGTTCCAGGGGACAAAAAGTTTATCACAAGATTCCCATTGTGGTAACATTATGATGGAAATCTTGTGAAGCACATGCGAGTGTTGAGACAGAAAGTGTGCGTGTGAACAGAAAATAAGAACTTAACAGATGTTTGTCCTTTTACTGCAATGTCAAACTGCCATGCTGGAAACTGTGGAGAAGACTCAGCAGATGTTGTGGCATTAGAGAGTTGATAAAGATAAATGTGTAGTACATAGGAAATGAACTATAGTAGCGTGTGACGCAATAGACGACAACCTGGAGCAGTATTTCACTTTTATTGTTGAGGTTGTGGGTTTGAAATTTAGACCTTTCATGGGTTGCAGGATGATTTAGGAAATGACATTATTGAAGTGAAAAGCCAAGATTCCACTGATTTAACTTAAGGAGAAAGAAAGAACCACCTTTACCTAATGTATGATAATCCGCTGCTTGAAATATGTATTTATGATGTGAGATAAACTGCTTCAATCAACAACAGTGCATCTGTAAGTGAAGTTGTGGCTTGGTAATAGAAAAAAATCTTCATGTAAATCTCCTAATAAAGAAGGATGTATAGGAAATAATTAATAGCCTTGAATGTGGATGACATGGCCACAGATACTGGACGTTCAAGGTATAAAAAAATATTTGTAATAGAAGGTTTGACCGACACGTGAAAAAATACCATTTTGTATATTTCTCAACTATTAATTTTTTGAAAATATTGTCTTATTTAATCCTTGCTGTCGCTCTTCCTCCTCTTCCTCTCATTCAATACCAGGTTCCAGTCTTGTGTTTTTGAGTTTTGATGGTGGGATCACATTTTACCTTTGGATGATTGAAACTTTAAATATTATTTTCAGAGGTTACAATTTACACTTCCTTTTTGGAAATGACCCACTGTGGTGTGTGTTTATGGTGGTTTTTCTATCCAGGAGCCGCTGCTTGTTGGCTTCTCCATTGTAGTAACCTATTTATTTAAACACAATCAATTATCATGACAGCAAAACGCAGGAAATTATGGCCCAGGCTGAAAATAACTAGAATCTATTGCAATATAGCTCAAAGCATCACCCTCCTTATTGAGCATTTCAGACTGTGTTTTAACACCTGGAAATCTCAGGATCTGGCAAAGTGATTGGTGAATTACTGATATTGATCAGGGACTTAATGGCTGATTCGTGGTTGTTTTGTGCTCTTGGATGGTAAAGCCATACTTAAGTGCTCCTTTAGACTAAATGATTTCCTTTAACTGTGATGAAAAACAGAAACATTTCAAGTTATTTGTTTGTTTTGTGAGTAAAGGTTGGATAGTCATTAGCTGCTACCTCACTCGGATTCTTTGGACTGTACAAGGTGTCTGCATGCTCGAGGTACAGAAGGACCACCACATATCACCAGCAGCAGTGGATGGCAATATCTCACAGTACTTCTGGGAGTACTACAATAAACACTCATAACCTGACCAACCGGTGGATTGGCACTGTCAGAGGTCCTCACTTTAGATTTCTTTGAGTTCAACTGTGCACTTGATAAGTCAGATGTACCTGAAGTACCTGAAGTCAGGTTTATTAGAGCGGGATTTTTTTAAAAGTTTCATAATCTCTGATGTGACACAACCTGTTCAATATATGATTGTTCCAAGGATACTAAAGACATTAATATGTTTATGCATCCAGTTCCTCAAATCATTTATCACTTCCTGTGGCCGATGATTATTTCCATTTCCAAACTGCATCATGTTTTTGGGTGGATAAGAAAGAAATATCCACATCAATGGTTGTACAAGAGTTTTAGCTCTTTCATTCCAGATTGCAAATACTTTATATCATTTCAGACCATTTTTCAAGTGCACCCTAAACCTTCGGATTGATTTCCCACCTTTGAGGCAGCCATTGATTTCCCCTCATTTCAATGGGCTATGAAGATCAGCTTTCAGAGACCTGAAAATTCCTTGAGGAAGATAATCCATTAAAGTGAAAGTGTGCATCTTTATTTTTTGTCAGTCATGTTATCATCACATTACAGTTAAGAGCGAGGGTCATTTTGAAAACTGTTGGTGCATTCAAAGATGCTCTGATGTCTGAGATTTGAGACTTGACTGCTGAGCAGAAGAAAATCTTTATTTCAGTCTGTACAATCAGGAGAGACTTATTGAAAAAAGGCGATTATTTGTGAGTTATTATTGAAAACTGCTTGATTATACACCATTATGAAATTATTATATTGAGACATTATTTGAAATGAAATTGGACGGAGTCTAGACAGTGGGTGGGATGTTGCACTGAATATTGAGTCTGGCAACAAACCAGAAGTTTCATCTTCAGCTGACGTGACGTGAACTGAACAGGAGCCGATGGACCTCGATGGACCTGGAGTTCAGTCTGGGATGAACACAGCAGCCCAAAGAAGAAGTATTTTACATTCTCACAGCAGAAATATGGTTAATAAACACTCAGGTTTTCCTAATTCACTTCTGGCTACCTTTATTTTTTGGGATGTCGGAGTGTCTGTGAATGCAGCACTGAAGGGAGTTTTAAAAAACGCTTCCTGTTCACAACTGCAGCCGTACACAATGATAACACAACTTTGTCAAAAAAGTAAAGGCAGTGTATTGCTCACTGTGATGGATTACCTCTGTCGGGCAAGTTTCAAGTCTCTGCAAGTTGATTTTCATATGGAAGTGAAATTAATGAAAACCAAGTGCTGCCTGGAAGGTAGAAAATCAATCAAGAAACTTGTGGTATAATTCAGAAAGAGGCCAACAATGAAGTAGAGTGCAAGCATTTTTGTGCATTTAATAGACTTATGCTGCGTTCACATGACTTCAGGCAGACAGACAGAAAAAACAGACAGAAGAGTGGCAAAACATGCAAGATGACGCATTGCTGTGATGATGTTGTATTGTTTATTAATTATTTTTTAGATTATTAGCTTCTCATTGTCCAGTTCACCCATGTTTCCTTATTGTGTGAGGGAACAACATGACATCCAGTTGTAAATTCTGTTGCATTTCAAAAAGTTGAAATATTTCAAGTTTGTCACCATTATTATTATAGTATCTCCGCCGGCTGCACCTACTTGTACTGGCCTGCTCTCTTCCACTAAAATGATATGCGGTCTGCTGTCTACTGTCTGCGTGACTCCATGCTGAAGATTTGCAAAATCACCAGCACCACTGTTTAAATAAAGCACCCTTTTCTTTTCTGTCTCTTCGCAGGATCACATCCCAGTCCCGTACCAACCAGACTCCAGCAGCAATCCCTCATCCACCACCTCCTCCACCCCGTCCTCCCCGGCTCCTCCCCTGCCCAGCAGTGCCACGCCCCCCTCGCCGCTACACCCCTCCCCACAGTCAGCGCGGCAACAGAAACAGTTCAACTTGACAGGTATTAGACTGCGAAAGACCTGAATACGCTCAAATTCAAATATGTGACGGGGTTATTACAGAGGAAGCAATGAATTATTTTTGCCTCATAGTCTTGACATTTGCAAGTTTCCTCCAGTATAAAAAGTGTCTGATAATTGTCTCCTCCCATTGTTACAGAGCAAACAGGAACCAATAACTAATTTGTCATGATGTATAATAAATATATGCCAAAAAAAAGGCTCAGGTTGTAGCATCATACTGATGTTAGACAGGTATAATGTTTACCATGTTCCCCCTCTTAGTCTTATTTTAGCGTGCTATCATTTGCTAATTAGCACCAAACACACATAAACCCAAGTCTCCGACAAATTGAAATTTTCACCTGATGATTGCACTCGACGAAAGGTCAAGAGGATCGTCAGAGTGATTACAGTTTACATTGAGGGGAAGATGAACGTCTGCACCAAATTTCAGGCAATCCATCCAAATATTGTTGAGACATTTCAACAAACACGAAAAACTCAAATGTCAAATTCATGGTGGCCTTAGAGGAAAAGTCCGGGGATCACAAAGGTCATTAGGACACGTGGAACTATGAATGTCTGTGCAAAAAATTAAATGGCAATCCATCCGATGTTGTTGAAGTGACAGACTGATCGCCATTGTCATCCCAGGGAACATGTTGCTTGTGTGGCTAAAAACCTGACCAGGCTCATAAAATTCATGAATTCACAAATTTCATTAAAACTGAAAAAAACAACACAAATTAATGGCATTTTTGAGTGGTTCATTTATTTTAAAAATAACTATACAGCGGTGAATACATCATGCCAGGCAAATTCATGCAGTGACTGTAAATAAACACAGTCATTAAAAAGAATATTTGAGAAACACTTTTGTGTGACCTTTAAGTTAAGTGCTGTGAAGAAAAATCAGTATCTTAGTTCTTTAGGAACTAATTTGAGACTAGATACTGAACTAAGAGCCGTGTAAGATTGGCAAGTCCACATGACATCAGATCAAACTCCAACTCTCCTTTTGTCTCCTTCCACAGCCTCCAGTTATTTCAAATACAAACAACAGTTCATCTTCCCAGGTAAGTACCTCGTAATTGATCATGATCCATAATGCACTGCTAGCAGCCCGGGAAAAGTAAGGAGGAGGAGGAGGAGGAGGGCTCTTTTGATGTTGGTGTTTATTTCCATCTCCTCACCTCGGCCCGCTTTAAGACTCTCGGCCCCTACGCCCACTTATTGCCTGTCTCATTTGGGCCTCCTAATGATTTGTCAGTGCCCAGACTTCTTCGCTTTTGCCCACACTGGTACCACACAGTCTTTGCTCATTTGGCAGGTTATTACGGCCGAGACAACCTGGAGTGGTGTGAGGAAAAGAATGACGTGTAATTGAGATCTGGGGAGACAGGTTTTTGGAAACGCGTGAATGTACGGCACACGGCGAGGCACCTGGCCTCTGATTATTGTTGCCGCACATGTCAGCGAAATCACATCGGCTACCTTTATAAGCTGCTTAACATGGTCAAACACTTACTCTTAGTCCAGTCAATCTAAAACCATAATGCTGTAAGTGGAACTAATGCCACATTCACGCCATATTAAATTTACTGTAAATGTTGCCTCTTGTTTAGAAAAGAAAGGAAGCATTTGCATAAGCCTCACAGGGCCTATTACAGTATGATTCAAAATGTATTCTTCTTTTATTGTCTTCACACAAGTGCTCATTTTCAGTCTCACAAGGGGCTCGAGCTTACCCCAGCCTACGTTTTTTGGGCAGGGAGCGGGAATACCCTGCCGAAGCTGTCAGACTGTCCCAGGGATCGCAGACAGCTCGGCTGGCTCATTTTCACACCGCTGGCCAATTTACAGCCTCCAATCCTCCTGGCTCGCTGGTCTTTGGAGTAAATCCATGCAGAAACATCCATGCAGGTTCCACACAGAAAACAAAAGCACGTCGGTGCCAGCTACTAATGCACCGTGCCACAAAGGGAGTGTTTTTACGTGGCTCCCACTTTGTGTCACAAATTGTCAGAGTGTGCCAACGCAGGCGGCGAGGGTGGCAGCGAATCCTCTGATGTCTTTCAGAGGTGGATGCAACCCAACAGCTGACCTTACTCATCCTGAAGAGCAAAGAAAATCCAACCTGTTATTTCTGTTTCTCCAGTAATATGACATGCTGTGTGTGCTGTACATCTTCTTATGGTGATCAAATTCAATGTACTTTTTCTGTGTGCTTTAAAGGCACAGATATCACATTGCCATATATCAGCACGTATAGTGTATCTCTCCCGGCCAGTGTCACCGCTCACACCATAAGGACATTTTCTACACAGACTGATATTTCCATACAAATAATGTCGACAGAGAAACATAGCAACTCAATATGGTTAGGGTAATGTGAAGGGTTTCTGTTGTGCAGCTAACATATTCTTTGCTGCTTTCAAGCAAATTGATGTCTAATGCAAACCAGGTGCATAGAAACGAAATAAAAATACATAAAATAAATAAATGTAAAAGACAAAAAAAAGGAGAGGGGTTTGAAAACCAGCACACTGTCAGCACTAAGTTTTTTGAAAAAGCCACATTTTAGTCACGAGCCATTAAATGCAGAATATATTCATAATATATCATTACGTGGTGAGTTTGATGCCTGACAAATGTAACCGAAACGATGCATTTTCGAAAAACCCTAATGCTGACAGCGTGTGAGAATTCAACGTTTTCCTCAAGCCAGCAGAAAAGATATAATCATCAGCAAGCTATTTTGAGTTAATCAAGTTAATGCAGCCATGACAGATGTAAAAATTTACCAACGTGGCCGTTTGAACAAAAATCACAAAGTGGGAGGAAAGAGTTTTATTTAAAAAGTGTTTTCTGGGGGTGAAATTAATTCTGCCTAAAGTTTGAAATGTACCTACTAATAACAGAATTTTTTAAGAGTGCTGTTAGTGGGTTTTTTCAAACAGCATGTGAGGCAGTTTCTTCATTGGCGTAACCAAGATCTCAACTCCTGAGGCCAGATGTATAAATGATATGTACACACAAAAATCACGCATGCACGTTTTCCCACACACAAACTGGTTTTTATAGGAGAAGGTTGCCCAGTGAGACTTCAGACCAGACGTTACACATGGTTTGCAAGCTGCAGGTGAAATGATGAAATTAAATATGAATTATGAAACGAAAGATGAGAGATGTAACCTTAAAGTGCAAAAAGGTGTGTTGAGGTTCTTTGCTCATTTCATTTATTGAGTGTGTTACTATTTTGCAGTCTACAAAATGTTACTCAGTCGCATTTAGAAACTTAATTTTTAAATTATTTATGAGTGACTTACATTGGAGCAATTATTTCCCCGTTAATGATCTTTTAATTTGATCCTGAATTACAAAGCACTTTGTAAAGCATGTTTATAATTTATACATGAGACCTGTAAATTAATCATTGATTATACTTCTGACGTTGAACAGTGATGACTCAGATATCATTGCGATGATGGTTGACAGGCAGATGTGATCAATTAGTGGTATGAGGGATATAAATGGCTTCAGCCGTGCGTAATAGTTGTGTGTGCCGACAGCTGTTCTGATGCTGTTGGAGAACCTCACCGATACCAGACAGGTGGTTAAAGTGAGTGGTGGAGCAGGCATGAGTATCAATATGCAAATATATATTTAAGAGAGTTTCTACATCCATCTATTTCTAACTGTGGGAGTTTTCATTCCACAGTGATTGAGATTTATAAATCAGAACCAGACGTACATGCAGCTTTTACAAATCTGGATGGATGTATCATACGTGGTCAGGCTGTGTCATGCTTTACTCCCACAATAGCTGTGTAATTTCTTTAAGTTACTCTGTGATATGAGCAACAGTGGTGGTGTTTATTACCTCGTCTCATTTCATGCGATCACCGAATTCATGCAGGATTTAATGTAGGATGCAACCTTTTTCTAATTTGTTGCCTTGATATTTTGTGACTCTCATATCTATCTCCAGATGTTGCTCCAGAAGCTCCTCCAAGCAGAGCGCCACAGGTCATCCTGCACCCTGTCCTGTCTGAACCAGGGTGAGTGGAATCCATTACACAAGTAATTCAATGAAAGCACATGTCTGCCTTTAAAGAAATTAAAGAAAGCGCTTTTGATCATCATCAGGCCCGTGTCTCCTCTCAGTCATCTTCCTCCACTCTGCATGCTCCCTCGTCTCCTCCTCTCTCTCGTCCTTCTCTCTCTGTGGCTGCTGGTCAGAGGCCAAGTCAGACTTATTGGAGCACAGATATTTGGGTGACAATTTCAATGCGAGGGCCGACATGACGGATACTCAGAGACTAATGTTAGCATGGCCTTTAGTTCACGCTACACTTGGGATGCCAACTGGATTTTCACTGGCTCTTTGAGGAAGCCAGTGGTCACGGGAAAACAACCGGAAGAGGAGGAGTGATGATGATGCCTTTCGACCCAGATGTTAATTAGATTAGGATCTCAATCTATCACAAGAAACAGGGCAAGAGAAGAGTCCATCTATAGGCGGATGGTCAATTGTGATGAAATATGGACCATGCCCATAGATCGTAATGGTTTAATCAATAGCAAATAATGCCACTGTTAATTTTATTTTCAAAATATCAACGCAGTCTTCGAAAGGTCCTAGATAGAGGACAGTAAATGTTATGAGTTTTTAAATTAAGGCATAGTGCATGAGACTATACATGTTAGTGATGTGTGCTGATGTCTTCTAGCAGCTGCTAGCTTTGAGATAAAAAAAAAAAATGGAAAGCAACGTGTGGAAATAATAAGATACGGGACAAATAATGGCATGCATGCATCACAGTGGGTTCAATATGTGTTTGAATAAAATGGGATTATGTGAGGAGCTACATTCATCACCGTCCACATTATGATGCAACAGAGAGATTATATTCAGTCATTGAACTCAAAAGCTTTACTGGCAGTTTTGCATAAGTTGCAACAAATGCATACAGGAATTGTATTTTTTAATAGCAGTAAAGTAACAGAGATGATCAGCCCAAGACTAGGCTGGTCTCTATATACACACACTGAGGCTGATTGTGAATGAGCTGCAGCTGTGTAGGCAGCCGATCTGGGATATTATAGACCCTCGTATAAACGTATTAATGTATGTTTCTGTTTCGCTGGGTGGGTGGAAAGGCCCAGATCTTGTCCACAGGGTGCTGTTGGCCAGCTCCTCTGAACCAATTGGGTAAAAGTAAAATCTGTGTAGCTCACCATAAAACACGTATTCTGTTGTCTTCAACAATTTCAGCTCCCATGTGGGGATGAGTCATATGGATGGATGGATATAATTTTGTTGTTTGCTGACATAATAATCCTGGTTTAATCTTTATCACAATGACGATGGCAGTACAGACTAGATACCGATTTAGCTACACATTGATTTAGATGCCTCTTTAGGGACACGTTTTAGCTTCTCATAAGCTTAGACATTATCAGGCTGATGCTTGTAGGACAGGGGCCGGTTTTCAGGTCAGTGGTGAAAGTTAAATCAGGCATCTATTACAGTGCAGTCGTAATTTGTCAATATGCAATAAAGCGTTTCTTAATTTGTGTAGAGCTGCATTTATATCATAAGTCTCCCGCAAATATTGGATGAGTGAGGTGGCCGTGACAGCCAGGTTACTGAATCCAAGCTGATCAATGACCAGTCATTTCCTGATGATGAAAAGGTAAAGATTGGAAGTGCAATCAAAATCAATGTTAAGAAAATGTCTTTGCTTGACTTCCTCTCGGCAGCATCGCAGGTTTCTTTCTGGTTACTGACTTTCTGGATGACAATGATTTTTTTCGCAGGTGTGCTTTAATAAATTCTCTTCAAGGTTCAAGGTTCAGCGTTATTGTTATTGTACAAGCCAGGACTGCACAATGAAATGCAGTTGCAGCCCCCTCCTTGAAACGTATACAGAAAATGTATGAAGAGATATTCAAATATGTAAATTAGAATGGAATAAAGCAATAACATAAGCAGTAAAATAGAACCTACAGAACAACAGTATATAGAAGTAGCGCTAATGGAAGAAATAGGAAGGAAAACGTAATTACATTTACACACATACACACGCACACACTCCGGATATCTGAGAATTAATATTCAGTGTTCAGGGACGTGCACGGACACCTTGTGCATGTTTTCTCGTGTTCTTTGTATAAGGTGGTGGTTCTGAGCCTGACACAGAAACATTTTTCTTTATCCTCTTAGAGAAATGACTTTAGGGCAAACTTGCCACAAGACTCACAGAAAACACCGTGTTTTTCATCAGAGGAGCCGTTCTGGAGAAAAATATTTAAAGAGTGTCGAGCTCAAGAAGTGCTGTCCTTTGCAGTAGCTCATTCTGCAAGCTAACCTCCTTGCAGGGGGGTGGGTGCAATATGAATTTCCCCGCTGGGATCAGTCAATAAGAGCTGAGAAAATATACCCCAGTGTATTCTAAATGAAGGCAGCCACATGCAGCTAAACATTTAGAAATTAGATCATGAAGACGCCTCTTTAGAAAAAAAAAAAAGGGTGAAAACATACACCATCATCTCGAACTCGTGTCTTTGAGACTCTACTCATTACGAGATCTCTGGATGGACAGTTTCACCATTTCTCCTCTTCTCACTCTCGCAGTCTCTCGTTCTCTGCCTTTTGACAAATGTGAATACATTATCGTGGTTATGAAACCCATATTCCTCTGATTTAATTAATGCTATTGTCCCTCCTTTTCCTACATCTTTGTACGCTCCTGCAGTGGCAGCTTGCAGCTTTTCTTAAGCCTTAATGGCCTCATCCCAGGGTTAATGAGGGCCTGTCTCAGACCCCAACACCCGGCAGGTACCCCTCATTAGAGCAGAAATCGAATCGCTGGTAGGGGCTCTTGGCGCCACAGGAATCGCATTATTTTATTCGCTGCCTCACCTGTGGTCTTTGCCCATGAGTCTAGGATTGCTTTGCGAACCAGTGTTAATATACCACAGAGAGGTTGTGAGAGGTTACACGCTGATGTTACACAGCCTGTTCTGTGGACGGGGGAGGACGGGTTGAAGAGGAGAAGCGGGTTCATTTGTGTCATGTCCTTGGCACCCACAGTGTGGGTGACAGTCTACATGTTGGGGTCAGAAATTAATAGGGGCTCAGGGCGCAAATGCACTTGAAAGTTCATATAGTTGGTGTAAAATTAAGAATGAGGGTCAGAAAATGCCACCCATAATTAGGAATGGACTTTTTACATTTACTCCTGTTCACATTTTATTCATTTATATATCAGATAGTTTTGATGTGAATGTGCTCCTGCTACCTGTGGACAACTGCAGGTGGTCTACACTTTTAAAGTCTCTAGTCCGCTAATTCTTTCCAGTTTAATCTAGCTTTGAAAATATTTAGTAATTTTTTTTTGCCTAATTTTTTTAAAAACATATCTAAATGTAATAGTTTGATAGTGCACAGTGGAAATGGGTCATCTTGTAGTCATTACAATGGCCTCAATGTTGGACCTGCATCAACAGAATGTGTTATATCTTTGGTGTCTTGGTAAAAGAAGACTGAACCTGCTAACAGTATATGGTGGACAGCTTCAAAATCCAGCCATCCACCAGACATGAGTGCAATCAATGAGCAATCAGTTCAATCAAGTGGGAGGAGAAAGTACTTCCACACCACAGCCTGCATCCATGAAGATCCACATGCAGACTTGCCCTGATCGATCACAGGTGTGTGTCCTAGGTTAAGCTCTACCAAAAGTTACATCAGGATGCACACACAATCCTTCCAATAATGCTGCAGTACTTCAATTTAAAAACCAAGAACAAGTTAATAATCAGTCAGGAGATGCAATATAATAAGTTTATATTAGCCAAAAGACTGGACACAAAGTTTAACACATCAAAGTCTGTCAGGTCTTGAGAAGTTGTACTGCATATGTGAAAGTTGGATAAAGTTTTTTGTGGCTCTAGAGGGAACTGAGAAATCAGATAAAATTGCCTCACATGATGCCAGTTGAGGCAGCATCTATTGGGGAAATGACTGAAACTGAAAATGATAAGTTTGAAAACAAAAAAAAAATCTGGAGGTGTGGAGGTGGAAAGACATGAGATTATCAGACCTTTGTAGCTCCAGTTCCTCACCTCTGCCTGAGACTACATTAGCTGCATTACCCTGAATTTCTGACCCAACTGCTGATGTTTGAGTTGCATTGTGGGTTATATGGGTGCCAGGTTTTAACAAGGAAGAATGTGTGAAAAAAATGATATAAAGTGTGGTACATATGCCAACACATAGGAAAGATGTTACAATGACTGCGCCACTATTCAGCCACATAGTTCAACAGTTAATTCCAAGAAAGAATAATAAAGAATCCACAAGGAACCAACATACTTGATGACAACCAATCATTAATAAAATTTGTTTCACAAAACAGGCAGAACTTACACATTACACAGAAGATCTAATGTTAAAATCTTTATCAGTCAAGACTGCAACATTGTCAGGACACAAGAGAAAAATGCATCAGTCACACTTTATCAGGATAATAAATACCCAAAACGCCATTTAAAAACCTGATATACGAAGCAAAACATTACACTCATTAGTTATATGTGTAAAGGAAGACCAACTTTTTAATGTTGTTTTCTCTCGGATTCATTCCCACATTTGCTCTTCTTGCTTTTAGGAATGAGGGCAACCCTTTACTTCAGATCGAAGTTGAACCTACATCAGACGTGAGTCCTTTCGATCTCTTAAGTGTGACCTTTGTGATGCTTCTGAACGTATGTAAATATAAGCTTTTCATTCATTCCGTTGTTTTACTTCTCCGCATTTTTTGTCAGTAATATTGGTGTGAAATTACTCGTGAAGCCAAATGAAGACAAAACACATCTCTCACCGTCACTCGCCGCAGTCATTTGCGTTGTTCTCTCATTTAGCATAATTTGGCTCAGCTCTCTGAGGAGCCTCCAGGTAAGTTATGCATCGAAAGCAGCAAGGAAGGGGGAAAAAAAACGCAGCTTCACTCATCGTTATCGCTGTTCCTATAACAATGATATATTTTGAGAAAATGTGATGCAGATTGCTTTGAATGATATTCCAGCAGGCATCTCTGAATAGGTCATTTTCACCCCTGTGGTACATTATATTTAAAATCGAATCAGACTAAATTAACCGGTTTCTCCCACAGGCTGTTTTCCCTTTTCATAATTCTCTGTTTTTATTGGTAATAGCCTAAACAGCAGTCAGTGCTTCAAATGCACATGAAAGAGAAAATTAGATGCTGTTTTATAGGGAGAGAAGATATAAGTATGTGTATTTTTTACACATACATCAGAGTCTATTTGTGATTTAAACAGTGTGAGTGCATTTTTATTAATGACTTTAATTAAACTGAAATCCAAAAGTAAAGATACACATGCATATGTAGCAAAGAACAGAAATAATTTGACACCACAAGGCATTGCAGTCAGCAGATACACAGCCATGTATGTATCTTACCTCCTCTAAACTCCTGCTTAGGTTGGAGGAGGTTTTAGCAGATTGTAATCCTCCAGCTGCTGAATGGCATTCATCGGAATATAAGCATTTGACATCTTGGAAGAATATTTTAACACCACCTCTTTGCATTTTAGTCACCATACTTGCAAATCTGTAAATCTGTGAAATGCAGGCCTACAGCTTCCGAGCACCAGTTCAATTCTGCCTCTTCACAGAACGAGGAGGGCAACGACGAGGACTCCGGCGACGAGTTCGAGGAGATGAACCTGTCGCTCCTGTCGGCTCGCAACTTCCCGCGCAAGGCCAGCCAGACCAGCATCTTCCTGCAGGAGTGGGACATCCCGTTTGAGCAGCTGGAGATCGGGGAGATGATCGGCAAGGGGCGCTTCGGCAAGGTTTTCCACGGGCGCTGGCACGGCGAGGTGGCCATCCGCCTGATCGACATCGAGCGCGACAACGAGGACCAGCTCAAGGCCTTCAAGCGCGAGGTGATGGCCTACCGCAACACTCGCCACGAGAATGTGGTGCTGTTTATGGGGGCCTGCATGAGCCCACCTCATCTGGCCATCATCACCAGGTGAGCCATCACTGTAATCTCCAGAAATCTCCAGAAAAATCAGTATGCTGACAGTGTAAAATATTGCAACCTAAACCCCCCTCAAAAAACAAAGCCATATCTGAAATGAAACTGAAGAAGATAAAGAATTCTACAGATCTGCAATATTATGTGCAAATGTGCATTACGTTACATGTGTGGGTAAAGCCTAACACTGCACTTTGGCCTGGAGGCTATCTACTATAAACTTTGTGTATTGTCAACACCATACACCGGAGAGTGTATTTTACTGTCTGTGATTTGGTGTCCCACATTGAGAGAAAGGGGATGAAAAATGTGTAGAATCAACAAAAGGAAAACACAAATCTGTGGCTTGCTCTGCGTGTGAACTCTGAGTGGTCGCTCTGTGGCTAGGTAGGTGTTTGGCCTCCAGAACTGGTCCTTGTCCCCCCCCAGACTCATTTTAGATCACAGATCTGCCCCCCTCAATGATTTTCGAGTGGCTGACAATGAAGCGTGCAGAGGTTATGATTAGAACAGGCTGCTGTTGTTGAATGGATGAACCACCCACACCCTCATCCCCTGCTGTATTTGTCTTGACTACGGTACAGTTGACTACACGATTAGAGTGAACTTGAATGAAATCTCTCGTATAGTGAAAAACTTCACTTACTTCCCAGATTAGCGTTCACGTTCTATGCAGCAAGTATTCTCTCATTTGTAATAAGGAGGAGCCGAGCTGTGTTCTTGTTAAAGACCATCACTAGAAATACTCTCTTGTTAAATTAATTGGCACATTAACGCAGCTAATAATGTTCAAAAGGAAACTGTTCAGATATTTGCCACTCTCAACACAGGCTGGGAACAAAGAAGGATGTCTCACAAAAAGAAATATTTACCCCTTTGTTTCTTCCCGTTTCTGCTTTTGCTTAACAGAAAGGAATTAATTGTTTTCCGTCATTCTCTATTAAGAAAGAAAGACAGAGAAGAACTTCCATGCTGGATTCACAGTTTAGAAAATGCTACAGAAAACAAAGCTCAATGCAAAAAAAATCGCTCCATTCTCATGGCGTTCAGTATGGCTGTAAATATCCTTTCAATAACAAATCGACTGATTGACTGATTGACTGAGATGCGTGATTGCAGTGGATGCCAGCTGAAGATGTCGTGAGTGCAGGGGAGCTCACAGATGAGCTGGCAGCTTCTCAGAAATTCTCACTGCTGATTGCTGAAAATAATCACAAATGTCAGTGCGACAGGTGGCTTTGTTATCCGCCGAAACTCTGCTGCTGATGATAGTTTAGAAAGAAAGGAAACTAAAACCTTTGTCATGCTCTTGCAGCCCAAAGTGCAACATGACGAACCTGTAAAATCGTGCCTCAGTGTGGTTTATTGCTTTATTAAGGATGAGGGTTTTCAGATTGCATTAGT
The DNA here is from genome assembly GCA_025331565.1 of Holacanthus passer. Classification (NCBI taxonomy): domain Eukaryota; kingdom Metazoa; phylum Chordata; class Actinopteri; family Pomacanthidae; genus Holacanthus; species Holacanthus passer. The sequence goes on along the minus strand of JAFREQ010000009.1, from coordinate 7,749,557 downwards.
GGAAACATAAATATTGATTGTATCTTTTTCTTCAGCTGTTTCATTTGTCACTAGTGACTGTGGATCGATTTGGCTGAGCATACAGAAGACAGGTCATTTATGATGTTACCGTTGGGTTTGTAACTATGGCTGTTGCATAATTACTCCTTCTCAGAGGACGTAGGTGACTTTCAAGCAGCCTCATTAAATGAGCTTTTTCGGCCCATGAAATGCTGCCACCGTGCACTTAGTATGCTTTCTACACATCCCGTGTGTCTGAGGTTTAGCGGTAATTGTTGGCTTAAGACGTAATGTTCACGTAAAGGTGACACAAAAGCCATGAAACTGCATTTCTGTGTTGAAAAGAGCCCGAGGGAAGAGAGCTGCTAAGAATGCAGCTGCTGTCAGGTCAACGTCGGGAATGAATATGCATGAACTGTTGGCTTCAGGTCCTTTGTTGGTCACCTGCGTGGCGCAGTCGGGGTTGAGGGCTTCAGATGTGAGGTAGGGGGTGGTAGTAGAGCTGTCTATTAATACACCATCGTGATGGCACCCCTCCAGAAATATGACACCGCCTCCACGCGCCGCGGCTTCGCCCTGGCACCGAGCGGGCCCACGTTTCAGTTCAGATCGATGACATTTTATCCTCTAACAACGTCTCAAACTGCACTAACTCACTGGCAAAGTCTCACATGCACGAACTTCAGGGTAAGGGTTAAATGAAGGGAGTTCAGCAATGTGCAAACTGAGGAGTTAAAGGGTATCTAGAAAGAGAGTATTTTTAAACCTAAAATACAGTGTCTGTATCGCAACTATGGATACTTTCACACTGGACAGTGTTTAAAAAAGTGTTCATTTAAAAAAATGAAATATTTTGTATTTGGGAGTGGGAACCAAGAAACCGACAGACAAGGTGATGCATTGTTATTCCAATCCAAACATCATATTGTACAGGTCATTAAAACATCTGTTGCCTGAATAGTCATAAGAGATATGAGTAATTTTTGATGCTACAATATCAGAAATGAAGTGAAAAGTGGCAACAAATTAGTGCCAAAATAGCTACAAAGCCACCATTGGCGGTTCGATGTAAATAAAATCTGTTACTAACACAATTACGTGGCCTATGCAGCATGTTCTTATCTGGTTTAACATCTTAATAAATTATAATTTTAAAAAAAGAAGCTAATTTAGCCTTTTTTCCATATGAAGGACTAATTTAAAAATGCCTTTTTTCCTCCCATTCCATATGAAATGGACCCAGTAATCATCTTGGAAAAAAAAATGCATGAATGGGGACACATAAGAATTTTACAAAAAAAATGAATAAAACATAATAAACAGAAGAATCAAAACTTATAGTGCAGTTACAGTTTGAGATATGGATGAATAGTCCCAAATTGAATTTATGAAAAGGCAAACAGAATAGCATTAAGCAACATTCAAGCCCAATCTAATGCTGCACAGTATTTTATTTTTTGGACAGTTGGGGAAGAGCGGTGCTCTTTTTTTTTTTATCTCTGTGGCCCATCTTCACTCTTCGCTTTGGCAGCTTTGACGGCACTTTGATGAGAAAGTCATTACACAATGATAACTTGGTTTAGAACAACAATAAATGTAAAGGCAGAGCAGTGTGGCCAGTGGGAGGGTGGACATTCAAACTTTCAACAAAGGTTGAATGTTAATTATCATTTGCCAAGTCAACACAGTAGATTGAAATCTTGTCCTTGTCTTTTTCCCACTCTCAGCTTGTGTAAAGGCCGGACACTTTATTCCGTGGTGCGGGATGCCAAGGTTGTCCTGGATGTTAACAAGACCAGACAGATCGCACAAGAGATGGTCAAGGTAAAACAACTCAACGCTGATTCCCCAGAACACTTCTGCAGTACACATCATATAACAGGAAACTCACATCTCTCTCTCTCTCTCTCTCTCTCTCTGTCCTGCAGGGGATGGGCTACCTCCACGCCAAGGGGATCTTACACAAAGACATGAAGTCCAAGAACGTGTTTTATGACAACGGCAAAGTCGTCATCACCGACTTTGGACTCTTCACCATATCTGGGGTTTTGCAGGCTGGCAGGTAATTAAATGTGAAAGACATTAGAGACAGGGACACTTTTTTTCCAGCATGTGCAGAATTTGTCTTAGAGACACACGGACATTATTATAACAGTATACACACATGGTGCAGGGACAGAAAATAATGAGTGGAAGTAAACAGTCGGCATATAAACAATAAGAGAAAGTGTCAGTAATTATATTTTCTGTGACAACAGTAGCTTTATTTTTACATATTTTAAGACAAAAAGTACTGTGTTTCATTTAAGTCTTAAATTGCCATTAAAACAGGAAAGATCTGATGAAAGTCTCGAAACATACAATGTTTTCAGAAATGCTTCAGCTTTTCTGCTCAGATGCATATTCGCTCTCGTTATTGGCTCCTATTTTCGTAGTTTTTTTACAAAACAAATTGCTCAACATCGCCGGGCAATTAGTAAAACCCTCTTTTTGACAGGAAAGAACGTGGATTATGGGTAATGAGATAGAAATGGTGAAATCCAGCTAAGTCTGTGCTGTAAGTGTAACATGTCTAACAAACACGTGTTTACCTTAAATTGTTATAAATCAAGTGTTGGACTTCAGTTCTTCTTTACTGTTGTCATGGAAGAATTTTTCACTTCTCCACTGCAGAACACAAGTGTTGAGGAGAGGTGTTCAAGAGACAGAAAAACACAGAGTGACCAGGTCAAGGATGAGCAGAGAAACTCAGAAGTGGTTGCACAAAGCTGACAGTACAAGCAGAAATGTCGGTGAATCACTGGTACCGTTCTGTCATTTACCACGTCATGGCTGAGCAAACTGGTAATCACATATTGTATCCGCTGGAGATTGACCTCATAAAGCAGAGGCTTTCATCAAACTGTTGGTAGTGAAATTGTTTTGGAGACAGACCAGTGAGAGCAGCACGGTGAGACGTCTGAATGCACCTACATCTGCAGCCACAGCAGGTTCTTATATTAACAGGGATGTTTTCCTGTATGTAATTAGCTGATGAACCAGTCTAAATGTTACACAGTTTCCAAATCTTATTGTTATGAAGTTGGCTACAAATAACTTCAATCATAAAAACTGATATTAAATGATATTAAATATTATGATATTAAATGACACTTCATTTCTCAAGTGAAGAATATCTGACAGCTTTTAGGGAGAGACAATGGTTGAGCTAAAAATGTTAAAAATGTGAAAAGTTTGAATAGTGTTTTATAGCTCTATCTACATATCCTACACATTTTAATGACACTATATGGTTAAGGAATATTTCAACATTATGGTCTTGCTTTCTTGCCGAGACTTAAATGATCATTATCTCTCTCGTATCTGTGCATTAACAGGAGTCAATTAGCTTAGCTTAGCATAGAGACTGGAAACATTGGGAAACAGCTAGCCTTTAAAGCTCACTGATTAGCATGTTGTAGTTTGTTAAGGTTTGCTGCCTGACATCATCATTGTGATAATGAGACTCCAGGAAGTCAGCGCAACCGGCAGCTGTTTGGCAAGAAGTGGTTAAAGCATGTAACTCTCAGTAAAACCAACAAGTTATTTTAACATTTTTATTTGTGTTCATACTAAACAATTGAGATAAAGAGAAGTGTTGTTCAGTGGATTTGGCTACAAAGCCAAGCTACTCCCCACAGATTGTGATCGAAACTTAAATAGACAGATAGTGTGACTTGCGATGAATTGTCACACAGCCTATAGGTGCCTTCCGTAAATGAACAGACACATATAATGGCTTAAGCATAAATGGAATATATGCTTAGATGATGTTAGAGAAAATGGCTGGAAATTGGAACAATACGCCAATGATGCAACTGCAAACCTTTTCTGACACAATAATTGAAAAGCAACATCAACAGCTTATCTTATGTCTGTCTGCATGACAATGTACCGTAATGAAATTGCAGCAATGTAACAGATGTAATGGCTTGGCAGCACGATAAAGCAGATCAGTAAACCCTGGCATGTCTCCATTTCCACGCTTCCTCGTCCTGCAGCCGGAGAGAAGACAAACTGAGGATCCCCAACGGCTGGCTGTGTCACCTGGCCCCTGAAATCATCCAGCAGCTCTCTCCGGACACAGAGGAGGACAAGCTTCCCTTCTCCAAACAGTCAGATGTCTTTGCTTTCGGGTAAGCGTCCTCTTATCTGATGCCGCCCTGTTTGTTTGTCCAGACAATGGCGGAGTGTGATGTCGGACAATCACAGCCCGCTGTTGACAGAGAGGCTTTAGAGACCCAAAATATGTGTGTGTGTGTGTGTGTGAATTCAATAAATCTCACTTACTTTTACAGAACAGTGTCCTAAAACTCTACATCACATGACAAAGAGGCAAATCTCATTAACAGGTTTTCAGATCTCATTACAGATACAGATTTTCCGCAGTTGACTGTACAAAGACAAAGATAATGTAATATTATGTGACAATTTTTCTTCTGTTATTGTCTTTAGACATCCAACTTACAGTATATATCAATTTAATGAGAGCAGGATTAACAATTTTAAAACTTAATTGCTTAAAAAATATCTGATTTTGACATATAGTACTTGGTCCCACCTGATTATGAGGAACCTCAGGAACAGTGAAGACCCCTGACTTGGCACATATCCTTTATGAATGGTGCACAAATAAACACTGGTAGCTGAAAGACAGCGAGTTACCAGAGAAGCTGATTTGAGTAGATGGAGAATCCATGTGCAGCTTATGATGCAAACCAAGAAAGAGTTACTTTTAAACTGATTGGATTATGGCAGGAAGAGGGTAAGACCGTGTGTTGAGGAGCCAAGAGACGTTGGCTAATTGATCAGGCAGGAAAAGTTAATCCAAGATTTTCACATGAAGATGCATTTCTGGTTGAACATATGTTTAACTTCATCTCATGGAAGCTTTTACCTTTGGGCTTCAGCTGGTGTCTGAGTGTTGACCAAGTCTCAGCTGGTAAACAGGAGGTGATGGGGTTTTATGTTTGGCCAGCAGCAACAGGAGCTTGTGTGAATCGATTCATCACCAGAGCATCTAAAGAAAAGGACATTACAATAGCCAGTATGTTCTGAGTGGCAAATGCAAAGATAAAAAAAAAAATCAATACATTTATAGAAATTTGTGAAAAATGTTGCAAATGACTGCAAAACAAGACTCCATTTTTTTTTTTTTTACAGACTTCAGAAAGCTAAGGAACTGCGCACTGAAGTTGTTAGGTGGCAAGAGGGGTTAGAAAAGGTTGAGGGTTATATATTTCTTTCTTTTAATGATTCTGTGATATAATTTATCACCATGTTACAGCAGCTCCCACCTCCACTTACAGTAACAGAAAGCAGGACTACAGTCAATTGAAAATGTGTAAAAATGTAAATGTGTCATAACAAGTGTTGGTAAACAAGATGCGTCATGTTGTTATGTTTGCTAAAATTCTGGAAAGTGCCAATTCCACTTGTGTTGTACTGTGATTTGGTGGTTGAATTCCTCAAAATCACTTTCAGTTGTTGAGGGCAAAATGAATTGTACAATCACTAGTGTTGTGTTATTTTGAGATATTGCCGGGAGGTTGTTGCAGTTGACTGAGGGTAGAGCCCAAAGAAAACAATTATAAAAATAATAATGCTAGGGAGAGCCTTGCTTTTTAGTAAAAGTGAAAACTATGATAAGCCCCCACCCCAATTACTTTCATACAGACCCTAAAGAAAAGACAGTCAAATGCATTACTGCAATTTGATCAGATCTTTAGAAGCGTGGTACCAAAACTTATATATGCAATTTGCCATTTTTTGTCTGGTATATCACATTTTGAACAAAATTATACCCGAGGCTCTGAACTCTGCAGTGACTCTATCAAGATTGCTTTAAACTGTACTGACGTCCTTGTGACTTTGATAAACTCTGATTTAAGATAGGACCAAGTGTGTAGCATCTAATATGCCCTCAGGCTTTGGCACATGTATCTCTGAAGAAATTCACTTTCAGTCCACATTACTGCATCCATATGTTTGTGTTTTCATGAAATAATTTTTTTTTTCCTCTCAGTATTGCAGCCCGTTCAGTGTTGATGATGATGTTATTTGCAAATGTATTTCGGTAACAAGTAGTAGTCCAAAGCTCAGACACACAAGAACACACAATCAATAATTTTGCGGATACATATACTTTTGTGAGCATCACTTCACTCTATGACAGTGCTAAGATGCAGGGTAGCAGAAACACAAGGAACAGGACCCAAATGCAGACACCAAGGGAAGAGCTAGTGCCGTTCAGCGATATTTTATTCACACACAGACAAAAAAAAAAAAAAAAAAAAAATTAAAAGACTTCCAGGATGATAAAGCAGGCAATGGTCAAAAATAGATAAAGCAGTCCAAAGAGGCGAACAAATCCAAAGGGCAAGGTCCAGGAAAACTAAGCAAAAAATCAGAAAGCACTGGGAATAAACATTAGGAACAGGCTGGAACACACAGACGAAATACACAAGGAGGTGGGGGATGATAACAGGTGAAAGGAATCTTTAATCACAAATGAAAGTTAGGCAGAAAAAAGGCAAGAAATAAAGTAACTGAACACACCTGAGGACACACTCTTTCAAAATGAAACAGGAAATAACTCGAATAAAACCCAAAACCATGACAATGCTTTCAGTCTTCTGACCTTCATCTGGGCAAATGCTCGACAAAAGACCATCTCTGAGCTTTTAGACAAAGCTTGCAGCTACGTACAGAAAGAGGATCAATCAGGTCAAAGGTTTGAGTATCATTATAGGAACAGTTCAACATTTGCTGAAATTTACCTTCTTGTTGAGCTTTAGATGAAAAGATCGATACCACTCTCACGAGGAAAACATTACAGATAAAAACCTTTCTGTTTTGCATTTCTTTTAGCAAAAACGTCCCAAAATATAACCGGCTTACTTTGAATCTCTCTTCTCAAAAATATGTGGTGTTTCACTCATTTTGACCAAAATCATCTCACTCAGTTATTCCACACAAATTGATTTCTGAGCGTCACCCAGGTTTTCTCAAACCAAGGTGTCCTCCCCTCCTCCTCTCGAGCCCAAATTTAAATTTGTCCTAAGTTGATTAAAAATCCCCATGGCTCCTGTTCTTCGTCTGCTGCTGTTACTGATTCATTTGTGGGGGTGGACCCGGCTCTGTTGACTCCTAGCACAATTGCATTTTCAGATGGTCCCCCATATGGAGGTTTTGTGGCTATATCTTTCTAAAGGGAGGAAGAGTGCAGCGCTGGCGCACAATGTCCAGCTGCTCTGTTAGCCCTTGTGTTACCTAGAGGTGACCCCCACGGCTGCTTTACATATTCATCAACCATCAGCCGTCTTTTTTTTCCCCCTGCTTCTGGCAAAGAGCTATTTTTATACTACTCAAACATGACGTCCAGGAGCAGTATGAAAATAGCCACTTATTTGCACAGGATAGGTGGCGAATCATAATTATGCACAAGCAGTGTTGTCTCTTGAACTTGTGGATGCAATTGTTCTTCAAAACTTCAAGTTGAAGATTCAGCCACAAAATGCAAGTTGTAGCAGCCATACATTCATCTGGCAGCTGACTATTGAGTTTGATGGTTTATAATAGTTGCTGTGACTGATATCTCTCGCCTGGTGTTTTGAAGACAGTGGTGTTATTCTCTTGACCAGTTTAGACTCTTGACAGTCTAAAGTACTGACCCACTCTGTTCGTCTGCCTTCACAGCACCATCTGGTATGAGTTACACGCACGTGAGTGGCCTTACAAGAGTCAGCCAGCAGAGGTGATCATATGGCAGATTGGCAGCGGGATGAAGCCCAACCTCGCCCAAACAGGAATGGGGAAGGAGATATCAGTAAGTTTCTCTTTTTAATTTGTCGCAATTCATCAGTTGCTCTATTTTTCAAACTTTGGCAAACTGCTGCATATTTTTCATAGTTAAGCGTTCAGACTCATTTTGGTCCACATTTAATAAACTTTGGAAATTGAACTTTTCATGATAAAGACAATAAGCAATCAGGGGCAGAATTCACAGAAGTGCTCTTAAAGTGGATCTTAAGAGAATAGCCAGAAAGTTTTTAGAAGAATGCTCAAAAGTGAAATTGGAACTAAAAAAACTTTAAGACAATTAGAAACTTTTTAGGCACCATTATGTAAATTTGCATAAATGCATTTCAATGACCCTGGTGTTTGTACAATATGTGGAGAAGTATTTTTACTGGCTAACCTTTTGATTAAAGATTTTAATTAGACAGAAGTTTCACACAAAGCTGTGGAGTTTATCAAATTTGGGTAGAAGTAACAAAATATATTTTGTATATTATAAAAAAAAAAACTGGAATACAATTCTGTGCTCACATTAACAAGGGCTGTCAGGTCAGAGTTAGTCTTTAAGGACTTTTCAATCTGGCTCTGTTAGAGCCTCCTGTTAGAGAAAATCGTGACAACTGCACCTGTCTCCTGTTGGCGTTGGCCTTTCCTGTCTTTGCAACGTGCGGCTCGACATGGTTTCCTCCTTGGTTGCCTTCACCTTGCTAAACTCCTCCACCCTCTCTCCTCTCTCCTTGAAACACTTCCAGTGTGTGTTTGAGCAGATCTGCAGGTTTACCTAAGTGACAGAGTTGTTTTGCAGGTCACACATTGTCATTATTAGCATGACTTTATGAATCACACATTGAGGCTGTGATGAGTCACTTGAGGTCGGTCCACATAAAACCCAGCTCAGGATACTCTTCGCATTCCTGACAGTTTGGTTCAGCTCCTGTAGTTTTAGGCAGCTGTGCACTCTGTACTAAAATATGCTTAATTTTGCTACCTCAAGCACCTTAATTGCCTCTATGAGCTGTTTTGTACAGCCACTGCTGCTGCTGTAATCGCTGACTGTGTTGGTGAGCGGATGAAATCAGTGGGCCAAACTACAATAACTACTTTCCAGTTGTTTTATAACACTAACATGCACATGCCTCTATCCCCTCATGCAGTATCTTTGCCTCTTATCTCTCCCTCCATGTCTCCATTTCAACTCACGTCGCACTTTGAAAACCTCTGTGTCAGACTGAATAAATATTTGAGTAGAAAGTAAATACTATTATTTGCACTGATTCAGTCAGTTATTATGCAATCCTTCTGATATACCTCACGATGTCAAATGTCAAAATCTAAGAGTCTTTTCCGTCTTTTGCAGGACATTCTGCTTCTGTGCTGGGCGTACAAGCAGGAAGAGCGGCCCAGCTTCTCCAAGCTGGTAGATTTACTGGAAAAGTTGCCAAAACGGAACCGTCGCCTTTCCCACCCAGGGCACTTCTGGAAGTCAGCTGAGTATGTCAAATGAGTTAGGGACACAAAACAGCAAACAATCAGCAACTATAAAAAAAAAAAAAAAAAAAAAGAAAAAAAAAAAAAAAAAAAAACAGCCGCCATAACTCTACATAAATAACCCACCTCCTTAAAGAATGCACTGAATCCAAAAGCCAGCCCAGTGATGAAAACTGCCCATGCTGTGTGTATTTTCATGGAATGTTGGCATGTGTGTGTACAAATAAGTTGACTGTCCAGCTTCTCAAAGCAGTCGGGACTCATACTTTCTTTGGCTTGATTTCAACCCATACAGGATATTTTTCCTTTCTTCTTCTTTTTGTCTTTTACTATTGACTTGATCCCGTCATAATATTCGATTAATTTCCTGGATGTATCTTGCTTGTAACTTTCGACTGATCACGTCATCCTGGACTTTAAAAAAAAAAAAAAAAAAAAAAAAAGAAACACAAGTTTGAGTACAAATGTAGATTATTTTTTTCCATGTCTTCTTTTTTTGTTTGTTTTGAATGAATGTAACTGTTGTACATCAAGCATTGTATATTCCCACAACACTGTCTTGCCATTTCTTATGTCTGTCAACTGTGTAGACCATTTTGTCAGTGTTACCTCATGGTCTCTCATGTGTGGATGTCTGTACAGGTTACATGTTTGTCTGAAAAGCTTTATTTTAACTTAAAAAAAAAAAGTCCTCTTATTTACACCGTACCATTTGAATGTGAAGAAGCCAGCGTCCCTGTTTGTGTGGGGATGCGTTGGCACGGTTCTTTGATGGGAGACTGTTCTCTGATCAGCCTGTGCTTTGAAAATTGCCTGTGAACATGAGCGAGACGTTTGAACAATAACTTTGGAGAAAACAAAAGGCCGCTGGTCAGACCAGGACTCCCTCACTTGACGCTGTTCTGTGAAATCGCTGACACTTGAAATGTATCTCGCCAACTGTTGCAGAACTAATTACCCTTCAGAAATGCTATCACTGAGCCCCCCATCCCCCATTTCACAGAAATAAATGTATATTATTTTACTTTAAATAGCTGGTAATAGATACAGAATATAATAGATACAGATAAAAAGCTCGCTACTGTATAGTCAGCGCAGTAATTTTAAGTTATTTTATTTAATGGATACACAAACTTTTTAGACCCTAATCAGTGACCGAGTATTGAAAAAGACACATTAGTTTTCTGAGTAGCTTATGAAACTGTTTTTAAAATAGTTTGGATCGAAGACCTGTTGCAAATGGGCCTGACGAGCGCAATGATTTGGATCCGTACAGGAAAAAGAAGTTTTGAGAATTCGAGCTCTGTATTGATGTGACTGTTAGACACGTAAAGGGAGAGCACATGACCTTTAAAAAGGCAAAACTAAAACTTTGAGTTTGTTTAAAATTTGTTCGGAGTTGCTCAAAAGCAGTGTTGTAGTCACTTTGATTTTGGGGCTTTTAAAATTCATCCTCCCTCCACCCGAATTTTCATTCATTTATTTTTCTTTTACTTTTATGCTAAGCTTTTTTTTTTAAAATCAGTATATTTCAGTTCAGTATTTCAGACAGTTTTTAAATATAACAGAGTCGAACATTTACTCTTCCAAATCATTGCTAACTACCTAAACCATTGAGGATTACTTGAATCAATAATTTAGTAATCAGCTGTATGAAGGTATGTTCAGACTGAATGCAAAGTGAATATTACAGGCAGGTTGATGGCATTTAAAGCCAACTGGAAAGACTGAAACAGCATGTAAACAGAAACAAAGTCAGCAAACTGGCTCAGAGATTATTGCTCATGAATTCAACTTTTATTTTGTCAGGGGAAGATTCTGTTATTACTCCCCTCAGAAGATAGACAGACTCACTTTAAAGCAAACAAATCAAAACATGTTCAGCTTATTTTACAAGAGGAAAAGGCCGAAGGGATCTGGATAATAAAAGTCTTTTTTTAATTAGTCTGAACACAATTTTTTTTTTTTGCAATTCTTTCTATTCTATTGATTCTATTCACCATTCATTGAGGTTGTACGGGCTCCCTGCAAAGCGCTGTAATGCTATATTTAAACAAATGAGCAGAAAATGAACGTCCATTTTTTAACCATTGTAATAATTGGCCAGATTTTCATAGTGACTGACTTTTTTTTAACTTTCATATAACAGCCTTTGGTTTTCACATTTTATGAATCAGTTTTACAAAACAGACTTTGTCTCGTCCTGGCGTTAACTACATTTGACTACAACACTGCTGACAAGGTGACTGTGGAGGACAAATGAAACTTCAACTTGCCTTCTTGTTTTTTTAAAATCTTGAAAGAAGTGTGAATTATCGAGTTCTTGGATTATAAAGTTAAAGTAACAAGTAACTTAAATCTGGCTGAACTTTCCCTTTAACATATCAGAAAAGACATATCAGGATGCTGAAGACCACACCAGGCCATTTTTTCTACTTCATACTGTATATCATAATATATTTTAAATGTGTGTTTTAGAGATATAGCAAATCTGAGTCATATCATCATGAATTGGAAGCTGTGGCATCATTCGAGCTGTATACTGCTTTTGATTCTCTCTAGCCACGTTGAATAGATAGAGACAATCCAATCATGTTAAATAGCCATTTTCCACCTCATTATATACACATCCGTGTGTTGGAAAATGCATACAAACAATCTGCTGCTGTTTTTTGGAGTCTGTCTGTCTATTTTGGAATTGCTGGGATTCAAATATTGTAAGTGGATCATTTATATTTGTACTGTTTACAACTTTCAAGTGCATGAGATGGACTATCAAAGATTGATTCTTGTTATGAAAAAAAGTAATCCTTCTACACTATATATAAAAAGTATGTGAGCATTTTTCTGATGAACTGTTGTCCATTGAGCAGTTTGATCTCAATACCTAATGAAGTTTTACGTCAGGCTTTGCAAAACTTTTCAACAGCTTTGTTTGAGAGAATGATTGTTTCAGAATATTTATAGATTATATAAATGATTAGACTAGCATTTAAATAAAAAAAAAAAGAAAAAAGAGTTGCGACCTGTGCACATGCTAGAGGTGACAACAACCTGACTGGACAACAATCAAAGATCTAACATTAGTGCCAAGTGTACATAACAGATTGTAGACTATGTTTTATCGTCACTTGCCGTAATATCAATATTCCTTGTGAATTTTTTGACTTCTTTCTTTTGAATGTACAAATTGTGTTGTGTTTTTTTTTTTGTTGTTTCTGTTTTTCTGTTCATTTGAATTTCTTTTCCGCCATTTTCCTTCTAATTGCATAAGCATTGATGCTGTGTTGTTTCTTTTCCTTGATTCCGTCCTTGTATTGTAGATGATAGCTCCAAAAAGCTTGTATTTAATGATGCCTTATGGTCCATGGCTTAGTGATGAGTAGATTTTGATCACAAGCTCTTTTATTTGCACTCATCCTTTACAAAGTGTATGACAATAAAAAGATGTTTTCATTTTGGACGTTTTCTGTTTCTTTTATGTCATCTTTTATCTTAGTCAACCCTTATCCATATTTTACTTTGGTTGGAATTTTTAACGCGTCTTTTAAAAAGCTAATTAAGTTTTGAGTGAGTGCTTACTACAGAATTAAATCTCTGTATTTATGATTACTAATTTTTTTAGTGTCGTGATCTCTGTTCTCATTTTAAAAAGTGGAACTTTGGTGCTATGTGTACTCTAAATACTTAAAGTGATCCTCCGTACAAAATCTATTTTTACTATGAAACACCCACCTGTACACATGAAAGGTGGCTATTAAAATCCTTCATCTGTCACGGAGAACAGTGCCTGCAGAGTAAATTAATGTCAGTTACAACCAATGGTTTTCATGGTGAGAGACAGTATAAATATAAAAAACAATATCTATAGAAACTTGTTAAATGAACAGTTTGACATTTTTTGGAAATGGGGTTATTTGTTTTCTTGCCAACAGTTCGATAAGCGCTCCCATATCTGTTGTGTATGACTGTAAGAACCATATTCCCAAAGTCTTGCATGGTGCCGAGCAACCAGTGAGACTTTAGGAAGTCGCCGTACTTGGCAAAGAAATAGTCCAGCACACAACCCTCGTAAAACCACAATCTGTCATTTTTACACTTAGTATTTTTGTGCAGATTTTGCAAACAAGATGTAATTTTTGGGACAATTTGTACAAGCAAAGGTAGAAGGAACACAAGGGATTGGACCCAAATGCAGATAAGAGAGACAGGACCGGAGCAGTTCAATGATTTATTTACAGGATGGCCAGGCAGGTGAGGGTCAAACCAGATATGATACGGATATGAGAGTAATATCAATACTCTCATTTAACTATAAGCAAGAAAGCAAATAGGCGTATTTCCCAAAATGCTGAACCAGTCTTTTAAACAATGCTTATACTTTTACTTCATACACTTAATATATTCCTGCACTGGCTAAAATCGCTGCTTCCACTTAAGTTAATAAGCTAATTCACTTCCTATTGGACATATTCAGAGCTGTCCTCACCATGAGAAAACTAAGCACACATTGTGGTAAATAGTGTCCTCTTGTAGCAGGAGACTCAGAAAATTTCCGCGAAAACCTTTTGCAAATATAGGTTGAAAAATAAAAATGACCAACCAATCCTGGGCGAGATCCACTAATCCAGCTGCTATGTCAAGGTCGAGGTTAGAGGCGTCTATATTTGAAGTTAACTGGTTTATTTATTTCTACTCTTCCTTTGAGAAAACCTGTTTCCATGACATCCATGAACCAAGCTTAGCTGAGTTCATCAGTGAGAAGAGCTTCACCCAGCAACATTACAAAGACATCCACAAGTTTATCTTACAGAAAGCAGGACAAATATATGATTCCCCTGAAAACAAATCATCCCTTTAAATACAGTATGAACCTGTTAACCTCTTAGAAATGAACAGTCTGCTCCGATCGAGCTTGTTCCCTCTGACACAACCATCCACACCTGTGCTGATACCTTTATGTAACAAATAAAAAACAGCCATATGGGATGTAAAAGTAATATAAAAAGAGCAATGGATTTAATCAGAAGCTGAGAACGATCGTGCTGGCAATTATGTTTTTTTAGTGCCGTTATCTCGAGATCACGACTTACTATTTCAAAGTTTTCTCATGATAACAGGATAATTTATCTCATTATCTCGAGAAAACAATAGGAACGATTTCTCGAAATAAACAAGATTATTTATCATGAGAAAACAACTACATGAGAATTATAAGAGTGGATCGTGACAAACAGACTCTTCTCTGTGGAATGGGTGGAAAGAAAGTACCTACATTGCTGGTTGTTTGAATGATATAATATAGTATGTTTATGCTGTAAATAGTAGGATTGAAGTCTGATCCATTGATCAGTGATGATCCTTCAGCTGACATTTTCAGTTTAAATCAGAGGCTGCAGGTGTCAACACGTCATCTACGCCTGCTTGAATGCCACTCCATATCTGTGATTAACATAACTAATAGGAGGAAACAACCTTTTGTTTTCTCATAATAAGGGGCTGATTATCTCGTTGATTATTTCTATCTCTAACAAAGTCTTGTTTTCTCAAGATAACGAAATGATTCACTCGTGATCTCCAGATAACAGCATTTTAAAAAATGAATTGCAAGCACAGCCGACAGAAAGGTCTGGTTATATATCACTGCCATGGAAAACTTAGCACTAATACTTCTTTGCCATTTGCTTCTTTGGTTAAGGAGGAAGCTTTTTGACTTTTGGAGCCACCTTCCATGATTGAGAGTGGTGATTAATCCAAAACAAATTACAGTTGGGAATGTGATTTCCAAGACCCCATTAACGTGGCATCTGTATCTGGATATCCTATCTGAATAATGAAAATTGCAAATTAATGAAATCAGAATGGGATTGATTTGGCCAGAGAGCATTACGATCTCCGCCAGGTGTAAATCCAGTGTGATCACATACTTAATTAATAAAAAACAGGCCAATTGAAAGGCCAGCTAAAACTCTTCCTGACAGCTTGAAGAAGCCTTGCAAAATCTAGAGGCTGTACTAGTCGCTAGTCACAATATGCAAATTAGTCAGGCGGGGCAGGTGGACTCCAGGTCAAGGGAAGCAATGACGTGCATATTTTGAATTCACTCTTTGCTTGCTGCTGCTGCTTGTGGCTTTTGTTGGCCTTGCTTAAACAATATGTTCACAATTTTTCTAATCTGTTTTAAAACAACAGTCAGGTTCAGCACATATTAACAGGTTTTTCCTCACTGTAATCGTTCCTCCTGTTCATACTGGACATTAAAAGATCCCTAATGTGCTCAAGTCCTCTTTTTGTCCAAAAATACAATCCAAAGTTTATTTGAAGCTAGTACGAGGCTTCAGCAGTCTTTTCAAGTTACTGCTTCCTTCTTTGTGTTTCTAGAGAGACAGTATTTCCTCATTGAGCTACAAACTTTGAAATGAAGGACTGTGGATTTTGTCCCCCATCATCACATTGTCAGTGTGAACAGTAGAAATGTCACAGCAAGCAAAACCTGTTTCAGTGTTAACATGGGAACCTGACTGACTTCGATCCTTTAGCAGGAAGAGACAGAAGTAGGCTGTCTTTCAACTCTCTGGATGGATTAGTCTTATTGTGGATTATACTAATTGGAGCTCCATTAAAGTGCATTTTACCCTTTCCACATAGGATATCCAAATAAAGATCACCAGGTGTAACTAGGGTCTTTGACACCAATCAACAAACATTGCAGCCTCCGCACCTTTGTTCATAATAGGTATTTTGTGTAACTTGACTTTTAAAAAATCATAGTGATGCCAATGATATTGAATATGTAAACTATTAACACTTAAAATTAGTTCAAAGTTCTAAATTTAGGGCAGAATTAACATCAGTGAAGTTGTTAAGTCGGCACAAAATCCCGGGATCTGGCGTGTTTCTGTCGTTCATTTGCCTCAACTCCTCCGTGAACGAGCCGGTGCAGGGATGACAGTATTGTGTTTGCACGGCGCACAACGTCAGACCTGTGAGTCACTGGTCGAAGAGAGAGAGTGAGTTAGTGAGGGCACGGAGGGGGAAAATGGGACAATAGATAAATAGATGGACAGATGAGAGCTCTGGCCGTCTGCACAGCCAGTCCTCCTCCTCCTCCACCTCTGAAGTTCAGCCTCGGCCACTGAAGCGTAAAAAATCCACCTCACCCAATCTCAGGGAGGCTGAGGTCCCACCAGAGCGTGAATGTTTGGCTTCTGTCGAATTTCTTAAGAGTTTTAAAACCAGACAAACCTGCATTTCTTGTTACACTACATGCAGATGCAAAGAACACAAATAAGACCAGTTGGGATCGTCAAGAGACAATTAAACCAGGTATTACAGTTAAAGTTAAAATTAAACCGAGTCATAAAATAATAATGAACAGCATACAATAAAACGAGATGAAAACGTGTTGCTAAGAAATTAAAGCATGAATAAAACTTCCTGACAACTCCCAAGAGGTCAAAAGATTTGGCGGCTTCACGATGCACAAACTATGCTGAGATCATTTCAGCTCTCAGTGTTTATAGTTGTGGTTTATGCAATAATTACAGATGAAATGAAAAAAACTCTTTTACAAAAACAACTTCAGGCGAAATTTGCTAACAATCACATAAAGAAGAAAAGAATCTTCCACAAAGCAAAATATGTCAAGTCATCTAGAATATACCCCTTCATGTTTGTCCTGATGTGTGCACGTGTCCTTTTTGATCTCTTCACGATATTTTGTTCATCGTCACCATTTTTCATTTAATCCATTTTTCAGTTGTTCCGTCTGAGCTGAGGGAACTATAGACGCAATAAGGCTGCAGGTAATAAAACTTCATTTCTAAATGCTGCTCACTTAACAGAGTAACTGTGGGGGTTGGTCCTCATGGCAGCACCAAACAGAAACGTCACATTTTTACAAAAGAAGAAAAGAAATTTGATTGACAGTATTATGCAACGGTCAGGTGTTTGCAGCAGAACGTCAATCAAGGTAAACTGCAGAAAAGTTTCAGCTCTTGAAAACATCAGTGATAAATGTTTTGTACATTCAACAATCTCTGAAGGGAAAGAACAAGTCTATTAGAGGCATAGATCGAATTTGACCAGAATGCATTGCTGCCAATTAAAAAGTGTGACCATAAAGGACATAAAGCACAACTGCACATTCCAAGATGGCACCTAGTCATTGGAATAAAATATGTTTTTTTGTTTTTACCTAAAACCTAAATCAACAAAACAAACAAAATAAAGCCTATTACAAAAAGTGATAACTGGCATTATTTGCCACTCATGATTTGCCATGACTTGACATGACAGACCACATGTGGGTCCCGACCAATCAGAGCTTGGTCTTTCACATCATACATGATGTTATCAGGTAGGAGGTGCTTGGGACTAGACTTCCAGGAACAAGAATATAAACAAACAATGGCGTCCAACTTGTGGTCTTGAGTTCAAAATTCAAATAAAAAGAAAAAAACAACCTTTCTTCTGTTTTACAACTTCATTCAGACAATACCAATAACAATATCAAGCCTTTCCTTCCCCATATTTACAGTTGTGCAAGGAAGAGCGCTCTGAGCTCCTATTGGTTAACATTATGAAGGCGTGGAATTTGTCATGGAAGGAAAACAAAAAATCAGATCCGTCAGGATGTGTGTGTGTGAGGCGTCCCAGTTGTCAGTTGTCTTTGATAAACCACACAGGATAAAACGATCAAATATCACAGCCGACTCCCATTTTTATTTCCCGACGCCATACGTCTGTCGAATCAATCAACACATCCACTGGTGTGACTCACACATTTTTTCTCTTTAGCTCTTACTGTGCGATGGTTGTTGCTCTCTCCACCTACATGTACTGTAAGACCTCACAACTGACTGCAACAAGTTCTGAAGTTTTTTAATGAGGTATTCTGGGAAATGTAGGGAATCGTGAAGGGATGTAGGAGTAGAACTTGTTAAAAAGACACCAAAAAAAAAAAACAATCGCAGCACCATATGAGTGAATAACTCTCAGTTTGCATCGAACATCACACACTGAAGACATAACAATCTCAGAAGAGTTTTTCCTTCCTCTAGGACCTTGATTAGATTAATGAGCCAAATAGCCAATTTAGAGCAGCAGATTAGCTTTGCCATATAGCCTCAAAGGACTGTGGGGTTCTCTTTATTTGTTTAAAGACACCCACGTGGCTTATTATGCAGGAGATGTATTTCATTAGACCAGAGGTTTGGAAGACAGACAGAGAAATAGAGAGAGAGCATAAGCATGCCACACATAAAGGGGGGGTGTCCTAAAGGTTGAGTTTACCGAGTCCTAAGATGTGCCAGTAAGGAAACGCTTGTCAAGCCTCGAGGCCAACAAACGTGCTGGCAGCACCTGTATGTACGCAGCAATAAATCCCACGCATCTGCTTTTCAGTGAGCAAATAAATGCCAGAAATACTCTCGCTATCAAATCAGGTGGAAACGTCTTTACCGACTGAATAATTACCCAGCGAGGCGGCCCGTCTGACATTTTCGAGGAAGACGTTTTGGCGGTCAAACTGCGGCGATTTCGCATCACGCTCGAGAGCCTGAGAGTGGCTGACTGTCTGACAACCACTTGGCAAACCCACACTGGTTTGAACTGTACGTCCCAAAAATAAATCTTACATAATGCGAGAGGAGGGAGGATGTGACCCTGTCTCCCCCTCCAGCAGGCCCTATGCTGGCCCATCTGGCAGATAATGTGCAACAACAGTGCCACTCAGACTCGCTCAGACCCATTGTGGTTTTCCTGGATGCAAAGTTTTGAACTCTGGTCCGCACGGTATTTGATGATAGCGTGTGTAGATGATACTGTACGGGCTTTTTCTTTTGCAAGTACGCCAAAGCCATATGTGCAATGGGCATTTTGGGTGATGTGTAAACCTCATGAGTGAGCTAGTGCTGCAGGCCTCTGTGTTCTTAGATTAATCAGACAACAGGCGAATTAGACACAGACAATACCCAGGTTATTTTCTTTGTTCCGTTAATTACACTGATGTTGTTGCACAATGTGCCACATCAACAGGAGGATCATCCAAATAAATACTGACCTGCACTATTTTTCTAACAAATCCATGATATTATACTGAGCGTATTTTCCAAAATCAATAAACACAAAGTGCTTTGCATGCTCTGCTATATTTTGCATCAGAACTCATGGACAAATTACTCTGTTCATGCAATCATTCATACAATCGGAACTTAAACAGAAAATGACTTGTACAACAGGTTGCAATTTTTGTGCTGCTCTCTCTCCTCTCATCCATCTGCCATTTATCTTTCAGCACAATGCATGATGGTTATGGCAGTTTACTATTGCAAACAATGTACTGAGAGGATTCTTTGAGTACACTATATAGGGTATAATAATCATCACTATACATTCAAACAGCACTATACAATTTCAAATTGACTATGTCGTGGACTATATAGTGATTAGTGAGCGATTTCATTTTCTTGTCTGAACAAAGTCACTTCCTGGAGTCTTTTTGTCACGAAGAACGAAACCAGTGGAGTCTGGCAGATTTGACTGACAGTGCTGGCAATATAAGCAAACAACTGTCATCAGATTTTGATTCAAATGCTGCTAAATTGTGATTGATACACATTATGTTTTGAGCCCCACCAACTTGAAACCAGTGAGAGGAGCACAGGCAAAAACAACAAATACATAAATCTCTCATGTGAAATAACCAACAGTTACAAACTATGAGTGAAAATGTTGGCTGATTGAGAAAATATTGTTTTCAGGGCCCTCAGGCTTTCATGTGGTTTGACATTATAATCATTTTCTGTAACAATGACATGCTGCAAAAAAGTACATTAGAAATACATGCTTTTGTAATTCATCATGACAGAATGACTTTTCTGTGGCAGCATTTTTTCTGCTCACAGCCCAGAACACTTTAATGCACTCATTTCCAGGCTCTGGCTTTTCTCCCCACTGCTGTTCTTGTCATCTTCAATGGGCTGAATTAAAAGAACACCTGAAATGCAATTTCGGGATGTGATTTAAATCTGATTTCATGTGCTCTGCATTGTCGGCTGTCTGTTAACAGTGTGGTGTCCTGCAGGGCTGTGTGTTAAGATGGCTTGCAATTTAATGTTGTTTCTGTTTTCCTTCCCTCCCCCTTCCTGCTCCAGGCTGTAACGGAGGCATCGATGGGACTGTGTCTTTGCGTGAAGCTCGTCCTCAGCTCTGCTCACATCTGCTCCACCGCCCACCCACCCTCCTCTCTTGTCCCACCCTGCTTCCACAACCCCCACCTTTTCTGCTCCTCCTCCTCCTTCTTCTGCTCCAGCTCTGACACATCCATGTTTCCCCTAATGCCTGATTGGACCCTTTAGCGGTCAGTATTGGCCCACTTTGCCAGAGTGGGTGACAAACACGCCGCAGACTTTCATACAGAGAGGCCTTTCTCCGCTCTATGCCTGAAGCCCTTCCCCAAAACGACACCCTTGTCTTTCTGTTGAGGGAATTCAACATGTGTACGACACCATCCATGCCATGCTGCAACTCATCTAAAGCTGCAAATGTGTTTTTTGATACCATGATCATGCAACATATCATATCTCAACTTTTTTAGGGAGCTCACAACAGCTAGAAAACTGTTAATTACAACATGTGGAGTGTGGAATTATGCAAAGGAATCATTTTGACACATTTTGAAGTTACCGTTGTCAGGAATTTTGGTTGCCATCCTTTGAAGACCTACTGTCTTCACAATGTCGATAATGATTTAAAGTTTCAGTTAATTGAGATGATCCCAAAACTCAAAAGTCACCAAATCTGGAGGTTCACAGTTTGCATTGGAGAGTGAAACATGGCCACTGTGCTTCAAAATGTGTTTTTCTGTGATACCAACTTACCAACTAATGCATTAGTGAAACATTATTTTCCACTGTACCACTGCATTTTGTTTTATTTTATTTTTTTTTTACTGTGCCTGTAACCAAAAACAGACCCACACCACAACATGCATCCCTATCTCCTAGAAGTTATGATGATATGCTACTAATTTGTAGCCAATACATTTTGGGAAAGATGCAATGCTACCTGAATAATGTAATGAGGCATACGGAACATAATGAAGAAACTTTTTTAATGAACATGTCTATCTGCAAAATGTTTACTGACACCATTTTATGAGTGTTCCCTACTATAGCTACCATTGCAATTCAGTGTCTGCTTGCCTCCACTAAATTATTAACATGGTTTATGGTTATGTTTAAGCAGCCACAGCACTTGGTTAAAGTTAGGATCGTGGTGTTGACTGAGCTGAAAAACTTAAAAGTGACTTGATACATAAGACCAAATGTTTCCTCAACCTTAACCAAAGTGCTTTTGTTGCCTAAAACTAACCACAAGCAGGATTCAAAATGCAAACCCTCTTCTCATCACAAATGTAAATCATATGTCCACAATCAATCCTGACCCACCTACCTACAAAAATGTAATGCTTCATTCACTCAGAATTCAAGAATTTGAATTCAAGCAAGGCAGCAACTATGTTTCATACCACAATGTAATTTGGAAACAAAGTTAGTAGTGTATAAAAGTAATTTCTGAGAGGCAGGGTTGACATGACACACTCTGAACATTGTGCGGTTGTGTGAATGCAGATCTGCAAGCTGTCCAGCACATCAACAGACATCAAGCTGTGGCCACCAAGCAGCTGTACAGTCGGGAGGTTAAGTGCCTTGTTCAAGGGCCCCTCAGAAATATTGGTTATTAAAGGTAAAGTACTTCGGTGCTTTTGTCACCCAGATTGATCCCAGCATTTGACGTAGTCTTTGAATCCACGCAGATATGATTCTTTGAAAGTCCTCTGAGCCAACACGTCTCTTTAGTGTAGTGATCTGTGCACACTGACATTTTGCCAGTCACTGTTATTTTTTGTCAAAGGGAAAGAAACAAAGCTGTTTATCTGACGTCTGTTTTAAACTCTGAACCAGGCTTCTCAACTTTACGTCACGGGCTGGCGGACGCTGGTGGAGGGAATCAAACCTCACAACGGGAATACATCAGTCTAATTGATTCCATTACATGGTCTACTAACTTAGAAATCGGCACACCCATTTGCCTGAGCTGACAAATTAATCTTTTCCCAATCAGTGAAGATGAATGAAATGAATTCCAAAAACCCTGTACCCACCAGACAAATGTTAAAATACCTCCATTGATATTTGCATCCAGTGGAATGAGTGTGTGTTTTCTTTCTCCTTCTTTGTGAAT
The DNA here is from genome assembly GCA_025331565.1 of Holacanthus passer. NCBI lineage: Eukaryota > Metazoa > Chordata > Actinopteri > Pomacanthidae > Holacanthus > Holacanthus passer. The sequence goes on along the minus strand of JAFREQ010000009.1, from coordinate 7,726,982 downwards.
CACAGTGTGAATCCTTATTGAGCAAACTGCACAAGCACCGAAACACAGATAATTGTGTTTGCGAGAGACAGCGAGCTAATAGATTACTCAAACTCTTCCCCCACACATGTATGTAGGTGTCTAATGACCTCAAGGCTATGCAATTAAAATAAAGAAAACATACAGTTCAATATTTTAAAAAGGTAAATATTTTACTAAAGTGCAGATTTAATAGACTTGACTACTCATCCTTGACAGCTGTGAGTATGCATTGAACATTTTCTAGTGGTGATCAAAGAAAGTCCTTTTTGTCTTTCAGCACACCTGCAACTTTTACATGAACCGACGGCATGTTTTGATTCGTTTAAGGAAGGCATCTTCCACTAAGGTCTGATTGTGATATGCTAATCAAGATGGAGCATTTAATATGAAAACTCCCTGCGTGGTCTTTGGTGAGAGCGCTTGCGGCTTTGCTCCTGTAAATTTGACATCTGTCTACAGAGGCGGCCTGAGAATTTGTGATTCAGGGTCGCTCAATTAAAGGCCACAGTCACTACATATGATAACTCCATGCAAACATGCCAATGCATGGACAGTGTGTTAGAAAACTCTGGTTTGTCATTGTCCTGCGTCTATTTGTTAGAACGGCCGCTCTCACATGCACATAACACTGCAGCTATTACATAATAGCGTAAGCAAAGAAAGAGACTAATTAAGCCGCTGACATGGTTTCATACTGTGACAGTTAATAATACTGTTTCCATGAGTGATCTAATTAGTTTTTTTCCATTCTGACAGGATTATGGAAGGTTTTCTTTTCTTAATTTTCACCCTGTCCTGCCGCTGTTCAATCTGAAATTGACTATGATTTTCTACAACAAATTCTTAATTTCTCATTCAAACTGAATAATACTCAGTCACTGTATACGAAAGTAGGTGATTTATATATATATATGTGTGTTAACAGCTCCAGGCAGAGCACAGAATACAAACATGGGAGATGTTTGAGAGCTTTGTCATTTAGAAAGACTGCAACCATTATGCTTCACATGTGTTGCTGGTATTAAAGGATAAGGCTGGTGATATCCTATATTTTTCTTACTCACAACAAATCCCATGAGAAGGCTCAAAGTAACAATGTGTTAATCCATCTCTCAGTACTTTTTGAGTCCCCTGTCCGTGGCGCTGGGTCTCAAGCCCATTGGTTACGACGGAAGACGTATAATCTTTAAAAACAGGTTTAAAAATATATAATTTCGTTTTTTAAAAAAGGTTTCTTAAAACAGCCGGACACTGTAGGTTTTAGCAAAAGCGATAGTGCATTTGTAAGGGGCTATTTTCAGCTGCAGATTTGGTGTGGATTTGGTATTAAAAGCAGGAGGGGGGTGCATGTGGGATTGACTCAAGATAAACCTCAGTGCTCATGTTCATGTTTATGAAGAAACATGTCATACAGTCCAAAGGTGTGGGTCACTGATTTGTTTTTAATAGGCAACAATATAGACAGAGAAATAAGCTGTATCAATACTTGTTAGCAGGATAAAGTCATTGTTGGTTTGTGTCTTTTCATGGGATTTGGATTTCATGGCATTTTGGCATTTGTATGAACGTTGCTCACATTTTTGATGTGCATGTAAAAGTGGTAGAAAGGAAAAGGAAAAGGAACTTTCCATATGTCCATGCTGCTTCATAATTTTGACTACAACTTGGGGACCACACAAGTTACAAGTCCTTTCCAAACAAGCTCCTGCTGGTTTAAAACAGTAGACAACAAAGCTGTGTATCCTGTGTGAGTGTACACAGTGTGGGCTGAGGACGAACCCCGTCAGACCTTATTTCTCTGCAATTCCCCTTAACCTTCCTACATGCACTTGGCTAATAGGGCCCTGTTGAGATCAAACACAGCGGCAGGACATCAAAAAATGGAAAGGGGGAGAAAAAAAACCTAATTCATAGAAGAAAGGCAGCTGTAGACTGCAAAATGAGCTGTTCTCAGCTTCCCCTGCTCACCTAATTCTCTCCAGCTCAACGAAATATTGACACAAGTGTCGTGCCACACAGTCATCCGTGGGAAACATGACAAATGCAGATGAGTCCATGCAGACGAGCGGATGCAAAGATGTTTATTTTCCTACTTAGAATTGTTCTCGGTTCATTGTTGACAATGACAAACATGACAGGCTGCAGGAATTGAGATATGAGCTTGATGCATATGTGAATTATCCCAAAGCCTGTGATTTTATAGAAAAATGTACAACCTTGTTCTGTGTGACTGAATTAAAACAAGTTCGGTATAAAAACAAAATGTGTTCAAAGATCCTGCATTTGTTAACTTTAAAGCAACAGTTTGACGTTTTGGGATATACACTTATTCATTTTTTTACTGAGGGTTAGATGAGAAGCTCTCACATCTTATAGTGGTATCGATCTTCTCGTTTAACTCTCTGCAAAAAATAGAGTAAGCATACGTATTTTCCAAACTATCAAATATTCCTTTAGAGACGGAGGTTCAGCGAGAAGGACAGCGAAGTCTGTGGTGACATGTGAAATATGAAACTGTCTGTTCTCAGTTTGACTGTTACACACGGGAGCGCACTGAAAGGGCTTCTCACAATAGTTACGTCTGTATTTATTTTTGCAAGTTTTGTGTGGAAAGGTTGACTCTAGAGCTGTCGTCAAATCAGCGCGATGAAAACTTGAGAATGTACAGGATGATGTCAAACACAAGCAGCTTTTCCAAAAGGGAAGCGTTGATCCAACATGAACAGATGAGCCTAAATATACAGTACATCCTCCTTTCTGAGGGCGACCGCTCACAACTGTCTATATTCTGATTCATACTGCTGATTCAAATGTGCTCTGAATCTGCTCTCACGCTTTGAATGGGTGCTGAGTGCTGTATAGGAGAGGTATTTTTGTCCAGGGCTCATCTCTCTGTAAACCTTTGTTGTCATTTTGTACCTAAAATGTTTTTTTTTGCTGCAACACAGTCATAATGCTTCTTCCCCTCTTTTGGTTTTGACAAATCCTCAACCCCCCCTTGACATCAAAATCACAACTTCACGACCATCATCATCCTCATGATAACAACACATAATGCTGTCCTTACTCAAAAGAGCATATTGATCATTCAAGCTTGTAATGGATCTTCATTTGTATAATTTGTACAGTAAAGTTTATAAAAGTTTTCTACCCTTCCAGAAATGATTTAGTTTCTGCTGTTCAACTGAATGTCAATGAATTACAATTTGCAGGCCTTGTTATAAGAAATTTGTGTTTTTTTGTGCAACATTTGGGTTTGTTCTACTGTCCAGAAGAGAAAAAATTGTCAATAAAAACTTTAAGTGATAATTTCATGTGGTTTGTGTGAAGGTAGTGTCCCCTCTATTTTGTTCCAAATGGAAGACATGCTGCTTTCAAGAAAATAGAATATCTGAGCTTCACCTCATGTGGTGCACTTCACTGAAATCATCTCCTTCATGTTTTATGACTCCGTTTGTCTCTGTTCTTTGAGACATGATTGATGTTCGTACAAAAAAAAAACAGTTTGACTCATATTTTGCCCCGAGACATCATTAATGTTGCTATTAATGCATTTTATGTTGCCCTGACATTAAATTTAGAAAGCTAATTTATTATTCTCTTGATATTGACCAAGGAAAGCCAACTCAACTCATTTGATGCTTTTCTATTATAGCTCATGGCAGTAATTTGAAGGACGGCACATGCGCACACACACACACACACACACGCTGCATCTCAAATCTCAAACAGGGCGAGCTGAACCATTAATTAGTCCTTGGTCGGCATCTCACCTGTTAAACTTTTGCAATTAAAAGATTACTTTACAAAAATCCATCCATTCATCCACCAGTTATCTTCACTGGGGAAAATAATTATTTCACTTGTCAACATGTTTTTTCAATAAACATATTTCTAATGCAGCTGTTGACATGAATGAAATCTAGACCAGACATTGGCAACAACTTAATAAAACTACACAGATGTAGAAATTGTATTATTCCAATCCATAGAAAAAGTCATGCGCAACATAGGAAAAAAATGTTGAAAACAGAGTTGTTGTGCTGATCCCTGATCCCACTAATTAGTCCTCCAACCCTTAATGAGAATCAGCTGGGTTAGTGCATGTTGTTGGGCAAGTAAGTCCACTTCTGCAGGGTTACTCACCTCTGACTGCAAGTAAACAAGTCATTTGTCACCGAGCTGTCACACAAGAAACATGTCATCATGGGTCAAGGCAAAGAGCTTTCCCCTTCACAGCGACACAGTTTAAATGAGGGTTGAATCGACAGCAGCTGGACTCGATGGGTGTGAAGAAGCTTCTTGGAAAAGATACCTGGATGATTGAGATCCTGCACAGACAACACCATTAAGCAACATAGCAGTGGTGGTTCCTGTAAAAACACCATTGAGGCCATTATCCAGGGGCTTAAGATTTACAGACCTGGAAGCAGATAGAGTCGTCGCAGGAAGGAATGTCTGTACAATCATTTCAGTCCAGTCTTGAGATATTGACGTCTGCACAGACCAACATTTCCATCCACAAGTCATGCAGCTCATGTGGCTGAAAGTGGTCCAAAGGTGGTGAGCATACACAAACAGGCCTTGTCTATTTCTTTTAGGGATACTTCAGAACTGGCAACCCTTATGAATGATATTACGCTTTTCTAAGAATAGCTGTAACAACAGCCAGCAAGTGTATTGCACTGTTGGAAAGACAGTAACAGTTTAATGACTCTTATCCTGTTCCACATCAATACTTGACTACAAATGAAGAATTATTGTGACAAGAATCTTAGACGGAGAGAAAATTATATATAAATTTCTGTTGAAAAAAAAAAAGTGATGATACACTGATTCAAATTAGGCATGTGTACAGTGTTTACATACATTTCTCGGCATGGCATCTAGAATTACTGACAGCTGTGACGGTTTTTTGGTTTGACTGTGATTTGGTCTGAAATACCTCATCAAGTCGTCCATGTATTGCCATAAATTTACATACATTCATGGGTCTCAGGGGACAAATCCTGCCTTTGGTAATCCCCTGACTTTTCATCTAACGCCACCATCTGGTCACATGCTTCACTCATCCTGTGAAATATCTTAACATTTACTGGATGGATGAGCCCAACATTTGTACAGACAGTCATGGTTTCAAGAGGACAAACCCCACTGACTTTTCATGTAGCGCCACCATCGGGACAAAATTTCAGTTTAACTAACACACATGATATAAACAGGATTTTCAAGGCATGTGAAAAAAATGGTGAAAAAATTTAAACATTTGGAAAATGTTGCTGTAAAGGTGAAATACAATGGGCTTTATATACAGACACATATTGGACCACAGAATCTAGAACCAACAATCATGCTTCTAACCACCTTGGCAGAGGAAAAGATGCAATTTTTGACAACCAGCCAATTTTTCTCAATTGGCCTTTTACCCCTCAGTAACGCTTAAATAATCCCCAGAGATCTGGTGCAGCTCTGTGGAATAAAGACCCTGCAGGATTCAGCTGGATCGCAGCTCGTGTGATGTGATGTGGCACATTTCACCTCGGCCAGAAACTGGACACTTATGAGACTGGCACAAACCGTGTCGGCCCGAGATGTGTTTTGGCTCGTGAAACCTCCCTGTTGGATACAATCAGTGTAATTTCAGACATCAGAGGGGGAAAGCAGATCGCTGGACATAAAAGAAAGAACTGAAACTACCTCCCCGCCTGTGCAAACTCCCATCTTAATTTTACCTTCAGTAAACATCCATTTGCCCTCTGAGCAACAGCTGGCGGCTCAGTTTGCTTTCATGTGGAGTGCAGCTCGAAATATTGTTTCCTTTCATCTGGTTTTTACTGAAGAATGGAAAGGAAGCATGAAGTACTCGCTGTGAGTATTCTGTGTAAACTGTAAGATGAGCAGAAAATGAATGTCAGTCAGCAAGAAGACCTGAGTCAGTCATCTCTAATATAAAGCATATATTGTTTGCTTCACCAAGGAAAGCACAGGTTTTGTGTACCCTGATGGCTTTTGGGCATTCCATTTAGTTAAAGAGGCTCCTCACTTCCTTCAGTTGTGTCTCTTGTGTCTCTAAGAGGCAACAATGGAGGAATTTATCTCATCAACCAGGACATCCTCGCCCACTCAGCCGCATTTTGAGCTTCTGCCATTACTTGTGATCCACAGTGCCACAACTATGAAATGTGTTGGAATAATTAAGTACATAAGGATAAAGTTAAAAGAAATACTCATAGCACCTGTTGACTGCTGTTGTAGATAGGTGTCAGGCCATCACAGAGTCTGACTGATAGAAATAATTCAAAATAAAAGATGCGGGTCTGAACTAAAAAGATGAATGAAACAAATTTATTAGTTAATGAATAGATGATGGACAAATTGATTCATTCATGATTCAGATTATTTTCATTTCATGAACATAAATAACAGTAAAGATACCTTGCTGTTTTTACTGGTAGTTTGTCTAATTTACAATATTATAATTATGCAGTATTATTAATTTGCCATCCTCTCAGATCAGATTCCCAGTGAAGCAGTGTTGCCCTCTGGTAAAAAAATCTTACGCACAGGATACACTTGTGGTTCCTCGTTCCAGCCTCCTATGGAAGCCTCCTCTCTCCTCATCTCCTCCGACGTGCTTTTGAGGGATTGGAACATCCTGGACTATGGCAGATCTTGATCGATTTCCAGATCGCGGGCCGGAGGACAGAGGGGCGAGAACAGGAGGAAGCAGAACGTGAGTAAGAACCCTATGAACAACATCCTCAGTTTGAGCTTGATCACATGCTGCCCCATCTCACTCTCACCTTTTTTCCTTTCATCTTCTAACTACTCCCACTCTAACAAAGACAAAATAATACTTAAAAAGAACAGGCTTGTGTTTTACTCGTCCGTTCATATATTTGAAATATAAATTCCCTTGATTTAACATCGTGTGCTTCAAACACCTGCAGCATCCTGTGCGTGCAGCTACCTCCTTTTTTGGCTTTATACTCCAAACCAATACATATTACTCAGTAGGTGCTCCTAATATCTACTTGTAAGCATCGAGCAGGAGTCATTAAATACTCTGCTCACCAAGCGTGCATGTTGTAATTTCCCTCACGTGTCTAAAACTTCTAATTTTCTGTCTGTATTACCATCCAGGATTTCCAAAGCACACCTGTGTGTTTCTGTGCAAAAGGATGAAGGAATCAGTATTGAGAAAGACACACACTTCCCTTTCGCATGTCAACTGATTGAAAGAGGAGCACAAAGAAGTCGGATGAAAAATCTATTGGGGGGTGGGGGGGTGGTCGCGGCAGGTTTTGCGATAACTAAGTATAATTATGATAATAATACAGTGTTTTTGTTTTGGATTAGCTGTGCCATTGTTGCTGAGATTCAAAGAGGAGAAACCAGCAGCTCCTAATGCTGCCTCTGATCACTGCTGCTTTTCTGTCCTACCACTTAATTACAGTTAATTACAGCTAATTGCAGTTATTTGGGTTCACCTTGCATTCACCTTGTGTACAGCGCTCTCTGATGAGATACTCAAGTGAAATCCAGCAGGACTCCTGAGGATCAAATCCACTTCTTTGAAAACTGATACTGCAAACATCATCATATTATGTACTCAACCTGAAGCGCATTGATGGCCAGTATGTTAGAGATCAAAGTAATATATCATCTCTAATTATATATGAATGCGTGTATTATTTAGACATTAGTAAATAACGGATGAAGTGTGATACACTGATGAGAGACCTCTGACTCACTGTTTAATAAAAGGACTTTGAGAGTCAAATGTTCTGTAAAGTTGCTGCAACATATTTGAAATACAAAATGCAGGGAATGCTCTATGACACGGATCAGCTCACTGAGGCTGGGGTGAACTCCTACAGCAATTATTTTGCAGAGGGCTTCTGAATTATGTGAGACGAAGCAGTGAAGAGCCTCACCGCTAATGACAAGTTTGACCTTTCGGGGAGACCGGAGTCGCCGATTCTCCCGGCAGCATTTTTGAAGGAAGGCAGCAGCAGATGGGAACATGCTAAAACTACACAGGCACAAAAAAAAAAAAAGGTTGTCTTTAACTTTAATTATCTACATTAAGATAGAAAGATGAGGCTGTTGCAGGGAGCGTTCTCTTCTGTTTGAGGTTGCTGGTGGGATGAAAATGGACGTGGCCCTTTGCAAGTCATCAAGGAGTCGTGTTCGAAATATGATGATAATGTGAAGCATTCACTGGATAATGACATTAGCCAGTTCGCATCGTCTGAATAATTTGGGCTGTTGTTGTTGTTTCCCACAGAGACTCTAACATATTTATGGATGTTTGCAGGAGCCATTATGGTTGTTCGCTACGACCACATCAATTGTTTAAGACCATTGCAAAACAAAACAGAATTCATACCCGCGCTCGTTTGGTGCAAGTTTTTGCAAAACTAATTTAAAGTTTTGGAGATCAATAGCACCAGTGGGCTCATCCTCTGACTTATAGATTATGGATTTGAAATTGTTTGCCACTCCCATGGAAGCCGTTATTGTGCTTCATTGGAATTTGGCGAAGTAATTTCAGCAGCTAATGCAGTTAAGTTTTAAACCTCTAATAGGTCAAAGCAGCCTCGTGTGGACTATAATGCATCTGGTCATATTGTGTCCATGGTCACAGGCTCAGAGCGATGATTTGAAAGGAGGTTTAAAACCGGACGAGCGCCTCGATCTCGCCGGTCATCAGGGGACAACAGTAAAAGGCAATTTCCTTCCTAATTTTTCATCATGTCTGGCGATTTCCGATGCAAGAGGGTTTCACATTCTTTGCTCAGACTATTGCTTTTGAATTTGTAAAGAAACACTTTGAAGGGCTCAAGTGGCAAATGAGTTGTACAAAGGCTCCTTCACTTTTTTTTTTTTTTTTAATAACACTTTTCTTTGAAAGGTCATGCAAGATGCTTTTGGTTTTTACACTGCAAATTTTAAGTCAGATGTTGATGTGAATGGCACAGCTGAGCTCAGGAGACACTTTAATGAATCAAAATTTATTTCCAACAACTCAGTCAGTATCATACAAACAAATAAACAATAACATTAATGTGTGGATGGATTATGGCGAGTGTGCCGCGTGAGAGTTGTGTTGCAACCCAAAAGACATATCATCAGAAATACAGGGACATGTGTGGGAGGAGTCAGGACTCAGGTGTGTCCCATTCAGAGCTTGACGGTGCTGCCTTCAGGTCCAGCCCCTGCAGATGGAAAAACAGAGCAGCGAACAGAGAAAGCAAAACAGAGAGGCTGTCACAGTGGCCATGTTACAGTTGTATAATGTTTCATTAAAGATAGATTCATCAATCATTTTAAAAGTCTTTAAAAAAATGTCCTTGAAGAAACAAGAGTTATGTTTTCAACATTTTTAAAGTGTTGTTTACATTCACATTTACAGTCTTCTTCTTTACTGCCTTTGGCACACTAGCGCCAACTGTAGGTCAGTGGAACGAAGTGAAACCATTGGCAAGGCTGTGCAACCCCTCGTGCATTTCCATGAGACAAACAAAACAGGGATCTGCTCATAAATAAACAGCTTTATAGAGCTACTGGTGGTCAAAAGTCCCGCAGGTTTAAAGCGTTCACTCTTTACACTGTTGTCTGAGCAAACAGTTGACATTATAGATTTCGCACAAACACACATGAAAAGTGAGCCAGAAAAGTGTTTACCATCTTGTCCATAGTTAGATGATTGACAGCACTCTCATATCTGTCTGTTTAATATGAAGCTATGCAGCCAGGATATGGTTAGTTTTGCTTTGCATAAAGAAGATAAAGATGGACTGAGCTGTTTCCCCCTGTATCCAGTCTTTATGTTATGCTGTTCCATCTATCTATCAGTAGGTCTGTGACTATTGCTTTAATTGTTTTTGAACTTATTGGTTAGTAAATTTGACCAAACGTATAAAATATTGATGTTTATCCACATATTTCAGGGCAGATAAGTGTGTCATGAGTGAGTCACCTGTTGATCACTAACTGAATCATACCTTTGGCAGGTGATATGCTCTTTTTTTATGCCTCCTGTTTCACAATCCCCTGGCACAGGCGTGATTCAACTAGAATGCAACAGGTGAATCAACAGGTTAATCTCCTTTATTTGCTCAGATGAAGCACAGATGTAAATGATAAGATTGGCTGAAATTCATTGAGCTGCTTCAGTTTCAGACTCCTGGCATTGTGCACACCGTCACACTGTCATTCCTCAGCAGCAAGGTTCAATAGACAGGAGCCATCTTTAATGGTGGTAGTAGCACCTGTGCTTTTCCTACTATGACAAGTCAAAATGTCAGCTGTGAAAAGTGTGTGAAGGATGATTCACCTGTTGACTCCTAACTGAACCAACTCTGCAGTGAAGAATGGTAGGGAAGGACTCTATTTCTCTTCTGTGGCAGCGAACACAATGCACAGCCTTTCAACAGCTATTATGGTGCAACCTGACTTTATCTCAATACTTTATAGTGGACCACGGTAATTTAACCGCCCCTAACATCATGCACTTTACTGTGGCTGCAGCTGCAACTTCCCTCTCCCCACACCAGGAGAGACTCGAGCCGAGGTTAATGGGGCTAAAATGTTGTGTGAATAAATGATTCTCCAAAAGGAAGCAAGCATTACTGTAAGTGTTGTGCCATGCTTTCAGTCTTGGTTTTGGTTAGAAGTAAAACTAGAAGCAAAATCTCCAGCAGAAGTTTTGTATTACTTTGCTCCAGGCTCTAGATTTGAAACTATATAAAGTGCAATGACTGTAAGATACAGAAAGTTTCAGATTCATGAAACTGTGCTATAGATTCAGACTTATACTGCATGTAATAAAATATTCAAAAATGTCAAGAGGAGTACAGTAAAATATGATATGGTTTGGATAAAAGACTTCCCACATCTAAAACACTGCAAGCTCTTGCATACCACCCACAAGCATTTCGGGGCTGACACCACACAGGCTAGCGTTATCATCCTCAACAGCGTGCTGTGAAGCTGAGAGACAAGAAACAAAGTATAGCTCATCTGTGTCGATAAGGATTTTGCCCGCTGACATTGACAAAGTGCAAACAGCACATTTCCATGCCCAGCATTGCCCTTGGCTCTTTTCAGTCCTCTGTCTTTGGCTCTGCAGCGTTGACCCTTTTAGCTGTGCTCAATTTGTTGGTTACAAGATGATATCAATGCCAACAAAGAGTGGGCGTTTTCTTTTCAAGTGAGAGATTTTGTATGAAATGCCCCGGCTGCGTTCGTGCCTCGCGCTGGCCGACTGGTCTTTACAGATCTCCAGTTTCACCCAGGAGCTACGGGGGAATCAACACTGATGTTATGTTTCGCATCACATCAAAAGGAACGAGTTCTCCACATCATAGCCGGCGGGGAACTGCTGGTCCCATCTTGCATATATTCAGACCTGCTCATTTTATCACCATTTTACCAGCACTGCCCACTTCATTTTGAATTCTCCAGCACTGCCACACAGAGTAAAGCTGACAACTTCTGAGCCTTCTGAACCCTCACGCTGGGGAGAAAATGTATTACAAGTCTTCTCTGGGAGTCGGTGGCGCCAGAAAGAATTCCTCTCACCTTGTGCCAACTAGGAATTTTCCCCCTGTTTTCCTAAGTTGCTTAGAGAGGACTGCAAATGTATTTTGTAATGTGTGATCAATTGTGCAAATAAAGCAGATTATACATATCTCAAATAGTAATTAAGCAAATGTTTATTTGGGTAAGGAAATGACAAATGAAAATTACTAATGACAAACTCATTAAGATTAGTGGATTATTTTTTTTGCACCTGTTGCAGTCACAGAACTAAAGACGCCGACACATTGCACCGACACAACAAATATCTTTTTTCCCCTTGTATGTATCTTCATAATTTTGATCTTATTCTTTATTTTTTGTACTTTCTATGTGCAAAGGCAAAGGAAGATTTCATTGTACAAACCTGACCGTGCATATGACAAATAACACTTTGACACACCCAAGCGCAATTCTCAAAACAGCAACAATTGAAACCACGCTATCATCTGGTCCATCCAGTCAGGCAAGTAAAAGAGAGTTTTTACACTCCTTAAACATGAAATGTTCTGTCTGTGCTTGATGGGTATTTGTCTGCACAGGTCTCTTCCTGGAGGCTTGGAGGTGCAATCATTTGCCAAATTGGCTGCGGAACATCAGCCACTGAATCTGGTCCTCAGTATAAAGAGAAAGCCAAGTTCAAAAAGTTTCAAACTTGCAGTTTCATACAATAACCTTTTCACAGACACATAAAACAAACAAAACTGTGAACAGCATATAAAATGAAATGAAGCACGACATGTATTTTGGCTCTAAATTGAAAATGTCTTTGAACGTTAACTTTTTGCTGTACGTTAATTTGAGTTAAATTAGATAAAATCATCCATGCTGTGTTTTTCTCTTTCATGAGCCCACATCCTAAATTTTAGAACTTTCTCTTTTTTCTTCCAATCTTTATCAAAGTTATCCCTTTTTGTACTTGTCAGATTGATGCACAAAGTCAGGAATCATACACTGTTTGTACACTCTTCGAGTAATTCCTGGCCGCACCCTGTTTAATATGTTTTGAGGGGCACAGCTTGAGGCGAACTCCTATGATTGGTCAAAAGCAGATATACATTAAAGAGGCCATCTGTCCTTTCGGTCTCTTTGGTTTGTAATTCAATTTAACATCGATAAGCCTACAGAACTTAAGGACAGAGAGAGTGAGGTACATCTGCCTCGAGCAATACACCTGGTAAGTCTGGTAAAAAAAAATGAATCGAGTCCAGATTTCTCTGGCATTTACAAGCTGATGAGTGGTCATATATCTCAAAATGACAGACCAACACTGTCTTTATTGGCAGACATTTCCTGTTTAAGTCTACAGCCTCCAAGTTGTTGTTTTGTTCTCTCTTGGTTCTTTAAGTGGTGCTTCACAAAAAAGTGAAACTGACATAGAAACAGATAGTGTCATGGTTTTGGACTCTTGTGTTTTTATTAGTTTATTTTCAGTGTATTTTGAGTTTCATACTCCAGTGTTTTTGGTTTAGGATTGTTAGTTTTCTGGTCAGGCATTGCTTCAGTGGCTGGAGGCGTGGTCTTCAGGTGCTGGGGCTCTCTATTTTCTCAGCTGTCCCCTCATCGAATGACTGGCAGCTTAAATGCCCCTCTCCTTCTCTTGCAAGCTGCCAGATCGTCCCTTTGCATATTCTCTCTGTTTTCTAGGTTCCTGTGCTTCCAGTGTTTCTTTGACCTCCAGTGCTTTGTGTTTCCTGTGCTCCTAGTGTTTTTTCTGCTTTTCCAGTGCTTCTTGTTTCACCTGTGTGTCTCTAGCCAGCAGCCACAGCACCTACCAGCCTCCATCCACTGAAACAACTCCGCTCCACATGGACTTTCTGTGTTTAGTCACCTTTTGATTTGTCTTGTATCCTGGAGTTTCTTTGGTTAATAAATCCCTTTTACCCCTTCACCCTCCTTCCTCTGTGTCTCACTCCTGGGTCCAGTTACACAAACCCCAAACGTCACAGATAGAAGTTAAAGTTAATCTTGGAAATAACGGAAATATGGCTGAAATTTATAAAAACAAACAAGACATTGAAGTAATGAGGAGAGAGGGAGGAGAAGAAGCACACAAAGAATGAGGAGATGCACAACAAAAAAGCATGAGTAGAAGGAGAAGAAGCACAAGAAGGCAAAGAGCATGGTGTTACCTTTCCAGATCCATGGCTCCAAATCATAGTTGGAAACCTCTGGGTCTGATGGCTGTCCTCTCTGATTCCCTGGCTGTCCACGCTGTATCAGCTGCATCACTGCTCTGCTGGTTCTCTCTCACACCTGTGGGCTATTTCGCAGGCTCTCGCCGAGGTCGCATGGCTCCTGCTCCGGTAACCTCTCTACCTGCCTCAGCAATGTGGTGCACACCTGGCCTCACCTCAGACCATGCTGGCTGTCCATATTAGCTCCATAACAGTCTCTCACACATCTGACAAAGAATGGGTGGTGCCTTGACATCACTCTTCATTCCAGCAGTGGCATTGTCCTCGAAAGCTGCCATTTTCTCCCTCCATTGATCCGTAATAAGCTCCCAGTGTTACCTTTCCAGATCCACAGCTTGTAAATGGTAAGTGGCTTTAAACAGTCCAGACCAACTCTGTTGTGCTTAATGATAGGGAAGAACTTTATTTCTTTTTTCTATGCAACGCACAACAGCAGCTATTATGGGGCAACTTGAGTTTATCTCAATACTTTATGGCTGACCACGATGATTTAACCAGCCCTAACATCATGCACTTCACTGTGGCTGCAGCTGCATGCTGGTGCTTCTCCCACTTCCAACAACAAAATCCTCTTGACTGTGTCACATATACAGGTTACAGGCAAGAAGCACGAGGGGGGGAAGGAGAAGCACAAGAAGAATGGGAAGAAAATATTAGTAGCTGGAGGAGAAGAAGGCAAAGAAATGAAAGAAGCATGAATAGGCATGATGAGAAGGAGCACAAGAACAACTACAAGTGTGCACTTAGCAGAGTGCAGATCTCTGCCATGTGTGTCTGGGAGCATATGGGAGCTGTATGTCCAGCATGTATGCATGAGAGTGGTTGTGAGGCCTTAACTAGTCAGTAAACGGCATCCGAAGTACCAAATATTAGTTTACTTTTTCACCAATATCTGGTCACAGTGGGTCCAAATGCAAACATAATAAAATGGAAAATTGCAATCCAACAAATACTTGGAAACATATTTAATTGAAACAGGATTAATAATTGTTAATTAGCTCATGAGGTGCACAAGTGCACGCAATCAGTGGTAATTTACTACACACAAGTATTTCAGTTGATCATGTTTTTAATCACGCATCATCATCTCCTATTCATATTGGTCAGTTAATTCCACAATTAACACTAAAGTGATTGTATAAAATCAAACAGTAAAGACGGTTCTTTCAATCTGACACATTCACTGAGCAGACCGGTTTTTAAAATGCTGATAAATAGTCTCAATTGATTCTCCAAGAAGCAGAAACATGAAAAATATTTCATTAAAAGTTGCCATAGAAACAAAAGACAGCGCTTGTCCTAAACATGACTAACTAGACGTCTTTAAAATGTTGGGAAAATGTAAGATGCGGTGGCAAGACGAGACACACCTGCACATATCGTATGTCATAGTGTGCATGCATCTCCAAATCTGAGTCATCACACTACATATTCACAAAGCATTACATATGTCCGCTCTCCTGCTGTGATAATGCTAGTGCTTCCTCTAAATGTACAGTAAATACAGTCAGATCCTCGGCTCAGTGGATGAATGCGCCACTGTATAATTTTCTAAATCTGGTGAAGGACTGGCTGTTGGTTCAACACGCTGAAAGAACGGAGAACATCACATGGAAACGGCTGAATTGAAATCTGAGAGATGTGAATTATGGTCGCTCTGGGTGACATGTGCTGAGGAAATCATTGGCACACGTATTCATGCAGGCGTGAAAATATAGTCATGCAAACAAAGCGTCTCCTATAGCTACACACACACAAACACGCATATAATACAACTTTGTTTTTTTCCTTTAGTGGGAATAAAAATGGGAAGAAGGGAAGATGTAAAAAAAAAAGAAACTGATGTAATTTTAACCAGGGAGTCTTAACTCTGGGCGTTGTATCGAGGCTAAGCAGGGGCTTTGCACAGTGATCCACATGGTGTGTGGCTTTATAAGAGGGCAGATGGTACCACTCAAGCAGGAAGTGATTGACATAATGACATGGCCGACCGTGGAATGTGTGTGTACGTGTGTGCTGAATGAGTGTGTGCGTGCCTGCATGTGTCTAAAGATACATCCTTAAAGTGGATTCAAAGAAATCGCTCTTTTTTTTTTCATTAAACTCATGTTATTTTTGCCTGTACGTGTGTGTGTGTGTGTGTGTGTGATGTCCAGGAATTGCACTCTGTTTTGTCTGCATGTCGAAACATCAAGCGAAAGCTGACGCAAGGCAAAGGCCAGTCTCGCCTCACCGATCGTGCATGAATAACCACGCACACTTTGAACTCCACCAGGTTATATCTCACTGTACAGCTGTATCTAGCTACGTAAATGTCTGTGCGTCATCTGCAAGATAACGGGGAAAACACGGGGAGGAGGACTCCTCTTTCAGCCCGTTATGATAAATGGAGGTAATTATTTTCATCTATTCTGAAGAGAACCTTAAGAAGTACTGGGGAAGAAAAGGCTCACTTAGCGCTCACATGCAGAGAAGCGGGGCGGCGCTGTCTGGAGTCACATCATTTGTTATCACTCAGGCACCAAAGTGGAGTGGACACAAGGTGTTCTACAACCGAAAGGTCACAAGGTCGATTCCTGAAACGGGCAGAGTGTGTCTATCAGCAGCTACATGTGTCCTATCTATGTGCCCTTGAGCGTGTTACGCAATCCCTTAATAAGTGTGTTTCCCCTCTCCTGTTTTTATGCAAATGTAAAAATTTTCCCATTAAAAAACAAAGTTGTAATATTGCAAAAAAGGATTTTACGCTTAGCTGAGATGGAAAAGTTCAATTGAAAATGCAAGGCGACAAAGTAGAAAAACAGATTTAGATTTATTGAACATGAAACCAACACAAGTGCTTCCATTGCATTGTCTTCTTCCGCAACATCCGACTGGAGAATCAGCTCCACCAGCTGTCTGTCACAATTTGTCCAACTATTAATATTCGCACAACAATAGTGGATGGAGACACAATAATGCACATTTTTCTTGAAATTCTGTTAATCATTTGGAAGGAAACTTGACTATTGTGAGCCATTCTTGAAAAGAACACTAGCTTGATGCCCAAAATGAAAACTAAGAGGCTGATACTTTGCACTTGCAGTATGAGATTTTAATCATTGGTCTGATAAATGAACCATGATCACCTGTGGATCTGAGTTAAATTTCGATACTAATCAAACAGATTGTACTTTCCAATTAATCACAATGGTGAAACTACGTCATTGCATACCATCAATGTATTGTTTTTTTTTTTTTTTTTTTTTTCAATTTTTACATAATTTAAATACACTTTATTGGAGATGGCTACTTCGTACACACTTCAGAGTAAAACGTATTTAATAATCTATTTCAAAGGACAGGTTGTCACACAGAAGAAGCCATGACAGTAAAATAATACTGGACACAATAACAACTGGGAGGTTTTGTCTTTTAAGTGAGTTTCAGAAGTTTTAAAAGATGCAACAAAGAGGATTTTCTGGACTTACATGATTCATTGAACAGCTGGTGCAGCTACTGACAGTCACCTCTATTAACACAGCAGCTCGCACGGGTCAGCACCTTTTACAACCTCCAACAGGTAAGACCAGAAAGAAATTTTGCGAACAAAGCAAGCAATAACTGGTTATAAAAAGAAGAATTTTGTGAATGTGTTTTAAGGAGACTGTCTTTTTTCTGTCACAGAGATAAGAGCTGAACTAACTAAACTAGATACCTGAACACTCGGCAATAAACAGGCACAACACAAACAGAAGGGTTACATCAGGTGTGTCACGTGTTGCTGAGCTCCAAAATAACTGATGTTAAGCTCCTGTTTGAAGAAGGCCATCGTGACCCCGCATCTTACTAACAAACTCTGAGCGCTTGGAAAACAGATAAGAAACATCATGTCATTACTGTGTTTTGGCAAAGCTCCATTTCATCTCTTCACTAAACCTTACAACTTTGTAACAAATAGGTTTGAAACTACATTTTTATTCTAAATACAATGTTTTGCACTAAAAGACGAGTTTGCAGCCCCTCGTTTAAATTGATTTATTTGGCTTTTTCTTACTTACTTACTTATGATTTCATTTCAGAGCTTTCTCCTATTGTCAACTGTTTGAGCTTCATTGATAAGCTTGAGTGATTTTCCATCTTGTCTTCCATCTTTTCATCACCACTACATTTGGCTCTTCTCCCTTGTGTGCACACAGGTGAATTCCAGAGCTATTCACTTCCTCCTCCTAGCTGAAGCCCTCTATTAAAGAAAAAAAAGGAATCATCTAATTCAAAAAAACCTTGCAGAGGTAAACCCTTGATAAAAGTCTCTTCTTTGCAGGCTATTAATTTAGAGTTTGGCTTTTAGCTGCTGCTCTTTTGAGGGATGGATTTAAATCTCTCTTGCACAGATGAAGGCTAAATAAATAAAAAAAACACTGAATGAAGTCTGTGAAGAGGCTGTGGCGGGTTGATTACCTCTCTGCATTGGAGGTTCAAGGTCCTGTGATGCTCATTTATCTGCTGAGGAATTTTGGACTGAGGATCAACTTTTTGCTGCGCGTGCTCTTTGCGCAAAAAAAAAAAAAAAAAAAGACTCTTTTGGTGCAAGTTGCATTGCAAGATCCAACTTTCCTGCAACTTGAAGGTGCTCACATATAAAAGTGTTGCAGGGGCACACCTCGCCTCTCCCCCCTGCCTCCATCTGAGGAGCAGGCTCCAGGAGGAGTGTGTCGGCTGTTGCATGCTGAGTGATGACGACAGCCGACAGAACTCGACCCACCCACGGTTCATTTAAGCGGCCGTGCACGGCTCCCTCCCTCCTCCTCTCCTCTCCTCCCTCCCTCCCTCCCTCGGCGGCTCGTCACCGTGTCTCCCCGGCGCTGGGGGTTTATAAGGCGGCCGGTGCGCGCAGAGGCGCCAGCGTGCCTCGTCTCCACTGAGGCAGAGCGCGTCGCTGCGACTCGGGAGACGCGTCCGGATCTGGAGCCGCTGCTGAGGGAGTTTGGATCTCAAAGTTGACCGCAGCTCGCTCTCAGGGGTGAGTTGTTGTTGTTGTTGTTTTTGTTTGCTTTTGCATTGGAACAAAAAAAAAAGGAGGCTGCGCATTCCCCTGCTGGATGAGGATGAGGAGCGGAGAGGACGGAGCGCTCCTCAACTCATGCGCAAACCTGTGGCCACGACAGGAGCTTTTATTCCAAAAAAAAAAATCTATTTGCCACACCAATTATTGCAGTTTTTCAGCCTTGTTCTTGTTGTTGATGTTGTTGTTGGCAGAAAAGTGTCGCCAGAACTTGTTGTCTTGGAGAATAGCCATTAAATTCAGGCTCGGTTGGAACATCTTGTGCATTTTTGTGCGATTGCTCTGAGGAGCGCAGCGCAACATGAAGCCAAACTGCACATTTTAATCACTCATTCTTGCATGTTTCTTAAGTCCTTAAAGCTTATTTTTTAACACGTGCGATGTTTTTTAATGAAATTTAAATCATGTCATTTCAGTTTTCTTTTTGCATCTTGTGGCAAATGCATAAGCTGCACAATTTAATTTCTCATCCTTGCATGTTCAAGTCCCAAAGCTTATTTTTTAACATGTGCACAATGTTTTTTGTTTTTTTTAAATAAGATTTATGTCTTTCAGTTTTCTTTGCATTTTGTGGCAAATGCATCTTGTTTTCCTTTAAGGCTGGTTGCTGATTTTCACAGCATCATGCAGTTCTGTAGCTGCTGATTTGCTGTGTTTGGTCTTTTCTGAACACCAGAAGTCAGAGAGAAAGGGAGTTATTGCAGAAGTGTGTCACCATCTGGTTGATCTGTGTGTATATATTTAGTGTTGTTGTAGTTGTGGTGGAGATTTGAAACCTGTCTGTTTGTTTGTTGTTTTGCATTTTTGATAGAAAGTATTAGGAAACATAACTAACCCTGCATGGCTGGATGAACCACTTCAGGCAGGACGCACACACTCCCTCAGCTATGAGGAACAGCTCATTGAAATAACAAGTGGAATGGCAACAAAAATGGCTCATAAAGAAGCTCAACATTTGGCCCCTGGACGGTTTCTGTTTTCATCTGTCTAATAATCCAGCAATGGTTTTATGGCAGAAGAAGAAGATCATGTTATGTTCAAGTCACTGGTACAAAAGTCAGAAATATGAAACTTATTTTTATTTCTAGAAATGCAAAAACTAAAAAGTACTTTATAATAAGAGGAAAATCCTTATTACTTACCAAGGAAAGAGTAAGATACATAATCAACAAATGAGGAATTAACAGGTAATGAATGATGAACTAACTAGTAGTTTCTGAACAACTGCTTGCAAACAGACTTGATTTGTTGATGTAAAAATGTGCAATGATTATTATTATCTGTTGCATTTGAACAATAGTCTTGATGAAATTAGCTCTGAATCAGGTGCAAAAAGCTTTATCACCAATAACTAATCTTCCATATTCAGAGCACATTTCCACCAATATTCACATCTGTTATTGGTAATTTCTCATCTTAGTGGGGTGCAGCTACAAAGCGTGAGGATTAAAGGGCCGCTTACTTAAGTTATTCCTGTGCCCCAGGACAGTTCGGTCAATATTTATGAATGTGCGACACTTTCGCACCTGAGCCTTTGAATATGTGATTTCACTGATATGCAGAATATCAGTGGATGTGGGACTTTTTCTTTTTTTTTTTTTTACACGTGGCCAAGAGTATATGATGATTTTGGTGTGACATTTATTGAGCTCGTTGGAAGTTGTTTTTATGGCAACATGCATCCAAGGGCATTTTCTCTTTATTTCTGGCTGAAAGGGTTAAAAAATAAACAAGTCGCTGAACTGTTGCAGAGGAGCAGAAATAACAAAAAGTGGAGGATGACAACAGGCAGCGTTCAGGCTGTGAGAGAGTCAGAGCGCTGACCTTGGTGCTGAATCAAGTGTTAATGCAGGGACTGTGTTGTGTTGAAGTCTGTCCACATGTGTTTCCTCTCTATCTTAACCTGCACCCAACCTCGTCCCTAACCCCAACCTGTCGTCCTCTGAGATACTTAACCTACACCCAGCCAGTCATCTCTGCTCCTCCCACCCAGAATCATAACCTACAGCTGCGGAGGTGGCACCACAGAAAACACAGTTCTTACAGGAGGGGAACATTATTTGTGCAGACTTCGACACAAGTTCATTCCAAGTGCAGAGACAATGAAGCACATGGTGAAGCAGGGATTGTCAGTCTTGCGTGCTCTCTTCTTTATTTTCAGCTCAGATCAGTTGCAATGAAATAGACACGTGCATGCGTGATTTGTATGTGGCATTAATAAAAGGAAGAGGCTCAAGTGTTGTCATTACTGCACTTAGAGTAAGTGCACTCGAGTATTGTGTTCATAGGAAACATTCCTAGGAATAATCACAGTGTCTTCTCCTCTGATATATATGTGCTCAAAATTACAGGCAATCTTGTCTTGCTACACAATTTGAATAAAGACAGGGATTTCAAAGGTGACTGTCTCTCAACCAGACAGTTACTTTTAGCTTCAGTTGGCTGAAAACATCACAAAACAACATCTCTCAGGGATGGAGAAAAACAGAAGTGGAAGAAATACTAAAGTAGAAATACAAATCCTACCATGTGAAAATACTCCATTATAGTAAAAATCATGCACTCAAACCAGCAAAACAATAGTTAATATGCCTAAAATATCAAAAATACAATCATATTTTTGTCTCTATTTAAAATCTTAATCTGCCATAACTATAACTGTTAAATAAACATAGCAGAGTTCAAAGTACAATATTTCCCTCTGAAATGAAGTGGAATAGATTTATAAAATAGTTTTAAAGGAAATACCACAAATAGTATGAGACGGTTACACTAGTACTTGGGTAAATACTCCACCACTAAGGAAGACTTTTCCAAATGCTGTGTACCTGTTAACATGGTTGGTTTTCTGCTTTCATGTGCTGTCACTAAGCCAGTATTTGCCTTCGAGATGTTACAGTTTGACACAGTGTTCAGTCACCGTGATGCCAATGTTGAGGATCACAGTGGTACGAACAAGTCTGATTACCTGATAGATTTTTCATGTCGTATTTTGTATGTGCAGCTCAACAGGACTTAATTATCTGTGTAATGTTACTTCCTGAAAATACTTAATGACTCATATACCCTCTTTGACTTATGTTAACTCAACTCGCTGACAACAAATCATGCAGTCAAGCTAATTTCCTCTAAAACTAATAGAACTTGTATTTCCCCTCCTCCCTCTCCTTCTGTTGCTTTTCAGAAACATCCCTGGGGACACGCATATACTCACAAGCAAGCGCACACACGTAATCAGACAACAGGCACCATGCAGGAGTCAGAGCCTACAGTGTGCCAGCTGCAGCCCAACATCATCTCAGTTCGTCTTTTCAAGAGGAAGGTTGGCGGTCTGGGCTTTCTGGTGAAGCAGAGGGTGTCCAAGCCGCCCGTCATCGTGTCTGATCTCATCCGCGGTGGCGCGGCGGAGGAGTGTGGCCTGGTGCAGGTGGGCGACATCGTCCTGGCTGTCAACAACAAGCCCCTGGTGGACCTGTCCTACGAACGGGCCCTGGAGACGCTGAAGAACGTGTCGCCTGAGAGCCACGCCGTGCTGATCCTCCGCGGGCCCGAGGGCTTCACCACCCACCTGGAGACCACCCTGTCTGGAGACGGGCGCCAACGCACTGTGAGGGTCACGCGCCCTGCCTTCCCACCCTCAAAGTCCTACGAGCACTGCTCCCCTCTCAGCCCGTTCGGCCCTGGGCAGCAGCAGCAGGTCAACAAGGAGCCCCAGCTGAGGGCCATTGAGAACCTGTCCTCTCCGTCCATCACCCAGTCCCTCCTGCAGAGGGGAGGCGTGCAGGCCCAGGACCCCCTGCTGATGAGGGACGGGGGCCGCGGAGCTCTGCTGTGCAACGGGCTGGAGGAGAACAACGAGCTGCTGAAGGAGATCGAACCGGTGCTGCGCCTCATCAAAAACAGCAAAAAGGAGATCAATGGTGAAGGCCAGAGGAATGTGGGGAGGAGGGACGCCGAGATTCAAGTGGCCTGGTAATTTGCGATGTGATGCTGCTTTATTGATCCCTCATTTAAAGTGTCTTTGTGCTTGTTCCCCCTCCACAGCGCAAGTCGGAGTTAGAGCCCAGTAGAATTAGAATCAGGATTTAGGTCAAGAACTCTTCAACAAGGTGGTTATTAGCAGACACGAGAACCTACACCTGGTCCTCTGATTGAAAGAAAGTCTCCACGCTCACTTTGTCACCCTGCAGTCCCCAAACTACCTGACCCAGCTGTGTCGCATTAGCTCCCACAGACAGGCTCTCATTCGTCTAATATGACTCAGTGTGCAGAGCTAAGTAATTACTGTGTGCACGCCGGTCTCTTGCAAAGCTCAATTAAAATGACATTCATCCATTTTGGGTGCTATTCTTCACTTAGTAGGACAAACGCTTTGTGCAGGTTCTTGCAAACTTCTTCAAACAAACAATGTCGCTTGACTTTTTATCATACTTTTAATGCAACATCTTGGCTTGAATCAGGATTTAGATCATTTAACTGCATCTTTGGCCTGAGATTGGTTTCAGAAAATGATTTGGACGTATCAGAATGTCATTGCAATCTGCCTTAACTTGAGTTTTTACAGTTCACATATAATTGTTTTAGGATAGATAGTAGCATTCATTATAGTGATGTCAGTTCCCGTATTAATGAGACATAGCAGACCCCAATTAGCATACTGCAATGCAAACCTGTCACAAACTTGTCATTAGACCAGCCTTTGCCAGCTTGCAAGAGAACAAAACTTCTTCCAATCAGTCTTTGTTAGAGACGTCAGGTGCAGCAGTGTTTCAGAAGTGTGGCAGCATTTCTATATATTAAATGTTTCCTTTTTAACATTTAATGAGGAAGACTCATAACTCTTGCACATTGCTTGTTTATTTTAATTGTTCGCTCTGGAGCGGCTTTTCACGAGGCTTCACAGTCTCGGCTAATATCCCAGCAGCGACTCTGTCTAAACGGTCTGCGCTGTGTACTGTTAATATTGGTGTCTCAGTTACCTGCTATTCTACTCCCACGGCCAATTGAAATCAAATTGACGCCACAGTCTCTAAGAATCAATATCTCATTCTTGACCGATCCGTGCACATCCTCCTCTCTTTCATAAATACACTTTGAGTGATTCATGGCATTCTAGGGAGACGTGCTTTGAAAAAAAAAAAAAAAAAAAACATGAAAGAATGAGCGGTGAAGTCTTTGAAAATGACTTTTCTTAATGGGTTGTGTTAAGCCTATAGGAAATCTAACAACATGCTGACATTAAGGGGACGCTTAATTTAATTTGATCTTCTGTTTTAGCTTTGGAAGACGGTTTTCTAGACGGACTTCTAATTAGAAGCTAATGAGGAAGGTCTTTGTGAAGAGAATAGCCAATGTTTTTTTTTTTCAAGACACATCTGTGCAATAACATCTCTCAAATTATGTCTTGATGACTCTTTTCCTGGAACAGAATGACACATTATAACTGATAGCTTGTTGTTCAGAGGAGAAGCTGTTACAATTTCACAATCCAGCATGAGGCTGATGACGCTCCACGTCAGAGTCAGAGCTAATGGCAAACGACACAAACAACTTCTCTCGACGTTTCTGCATGTCTGAACTCCACCTCTGAATCGTGGGGATAAATATGCTCTTGCGGATCGTGGCAATAAAGAGATGCGGTGTGACAGCGAGTGTGAAAGGGAGAAGGGATGCCTGTGAGGATTTACAATTAGCATGGACGTGTGCACATGAGAAAGATAGGGGGGGTGTGAGTGTGAAAGACAGTGAGGGGCGATATGTGTGTGTGGGCGTTTTCCGTTGGAGGAACGCAAACTTGAAATCACACGCCGATGAGTTTTCTGTATTTATTCGTGTCTTGTGTAGTTTGCCACAGGGATCTACCCTCCCCCCTTCTGCTTTAGTCTCTTAGGATTGTATAGTTAGAGCTCAGAGTGAAACCTCTCACTGTTCATATTCTGTTGCTTTTTGTCTTTGGGGCCTGAATGGCAGCTGTTTGTAGAGTATATTCTTATATTCAAAGAAAGGCAGAAGTCCAGTCGTTTTATTCATTATTTGTGCAACAATATATATCTGTTTAAATGACCAAATAAGATTCCAAATGCCAAAGTCCAAATGCAGAGATAAGGCCAAACAAGTGAGAAAATCTGAATGTAGTTTTCATTTCCTGATTGAACTAGGAGCCTGTATGCAATGTCAATACACCTTTTGCAATTAACTTTGAAGTCTCCCCCACTTGCAACAGGTGTTCCCTTTTGGTTTTTTTTGGTTCACTCCCACTTCCTGTCAGAATAAAGTTGGAGCAGAGCTGTGGTGACAAATTGCTGTGGACACGCAGGAGAGCGCTGTCCCATCGCAGCACCGCAACAGGTGCAAATAATAACACAGGAGAGTCTGATAGCTGCCAGCCAAGGTCTATCTACACCCACTAATCCCTGAACGGAGAAAACCTATGTGGGTGTGCGGAGACTTTAGAAATTGTACAGGGATTCCTGATTTAACAGCATTTTGGAGGGTGTACAAGTTTGTTTTGTCGTAAAGATGGAAGAAAGATGAAAGAAAGAAAGGTGTGTTTGCATGTGTGTGCGTGGTTTGGCTGCGTGTGTGTGTGTGCATGGTTTGGCTGGGATTTGAATGCGAAATGAATGTGTCATTTTGCCCCAGATGTGAGCGCACATGCACCTGACAGAAAATTGTGTATGACTTCTAGGGACCTCGGCGTGGGAAATGGCACGTCTCCCCAGCTGGCGTCAGATAACAACAGAATGCTGGAAAACATGCCGGTGGTGCTCAACAAAGCTGACACTGACAAGGTAAAATGAAACAAATGCACAAACTTTTGCTCACACCTGATCTCTTTTCCTCGAAATGATTTCGAGAGTTGAGCAGCTCTGCTTCCTCAGATCAATAACTTGAAGATCCTCTGACCTTCTGCTTCTGTGTGCAAGTGTTCATGAGCAGGCTCGCTAAGTGAATCTCTGCAGCTGTATAATGCATGTGCAACCATGGCTGCCTTTGCCTGTCTCGCTCTTTAGCCTCGTACAATAATCCACAATATTGCCACTTTCCATGCTTTCAGAAACTGAGCACGCACATCTGTGTTGCTTCTTTGCACATAGTAGTAAAGCCTTTGCTTAAGATCCCATCACCAAGGCATTAGATCTTTCCGGGGCAAAGCCAGTGCAACATTAAATCCAGCTTATGCCTTCCACACAGAAGGGCCTGGTCACAGGTCTGAGTGTCTGTGACAGGGATAGTGTCGTAATCTGCTCATGGTCTGCGTTATCCACCCACTTGTGACGTCTCTCAAGCCCCCATCAATGGGACCGGATGGGGCGAAATGACTCCAGGAGGCATAATGAATGCGTGCAGCTGCTGATCCGTCTATCTCCATCAAATGTGGCCCCTGTTGAAATGATCCAGCCCCTCAGACCTGCAGAGAAGAGAGTGTTAATGTGCATGCTTGTGCGAATATTTGTGTGAGAGTGTTGGGAAAAGGGAGGGAGGGATGTGGATAATGCATGCTTGACGGCGGTTAGAGAGGATGTGCATGTGGGATGTGGTGAGGAGCCATATGTCTTTTGTGGTTGTGTGTGCTCGGACTGAAGAAACCTATGTGCTTGTGAGAAGGTGTGTTTGGGAAGTGGAATCAGTGTGTGTGAGTGTGTGTGTCTCATGCAGCAAGAAGTTCCCCTGCAGGCGTTTTTGCTAGACACTGATTCTAACTTTGATGGCTCATCGCTGAGTGCTTAATTCGACAGACTCGAGTCAGACATAAATTCATTTTTGAAAAAAAAAAAAAGCACCAGTAAAATGGTTTGAGAAAATTTAAGTCAACTTTTTGCATGATTAAATACAATGAATTCAAGTGACATGTCAATGGCCTGCAAATGAGTTCTCTCGCTTTGGTGAAGGATTGTCCATGTGCCTGCAGCTTGAGCTTCTGCTTATGCATAATTTAAGCTTTAATAAGTCTGCTGCAAAGGAAAGGTGCCAGAATGTTCTGTCAAATTCCACCAGCTACTGAGCTCTAGAGATGCAACCTTTGATGATCCATTGAAAGCAGAAAATATGCCTCCATGCTTCTTTTTCAACATGCAATCATCACCGAGTAAAGTGCTGATTGTCAAACCACAAATTTATGTGCCTCAAAAAAAAAAAACAGGAAAAAACAAATATAGCATCTCTTTTACATTTCTCACACTGTCATGACTTCTTCCTTTTTCTCTTTTCCCATCTACCCCCCGTCTTGCGCTTGTCATCTCCATTTCCCATCACGAGTTTTAATTCATGGGTGAATAAGGAACTTTTACTGCATAACTGCATTTACCAGAAAGACTTTGGTCATTACGCCCCATTATGAAATTATCTTCATCAGATTAGCTTCAATTATCTTCATATCTATCTCCATGGATCCTCCCCTCTGTTACATCCACACCTTGTTCTTGACATGATGGGATGATGATGATAGGATTTGCATGTGCTGCAAGAGTGTATGTGGTGCAGCAACTTCCCTCAGTCATATGGACGGTATAGAAGAGGTCTGTGCCATGAAAACAGACTGGACTTAACAAAGAATCATTATTGGTTTAATTTTATCCCTCTACAAGATACTGTACTACCAGTCACATACCTTCCTGTATGTATTGTAAAATTTTAAACAATGAGTCCTTTCAGACAAAGATTAAGTAAGTAAGTAAGATTGCATACTGAAATTAAAGTTAATGGTCAACTTTTTTTTAGTTTAACACCCAAATTCAATAAAGAACAGAGTCACTAATGTCAGCCTGAACTCTTAATGTCGGCGCCCAGATGGATTTTCTTTGGAAAAGCTACACAGTGGATGTACTAGTCATAGATGGGGCTTTTACAAACTAGTGTTGACTTAAATGATGTGACTTGTACTAAGCTCGTTAGAAGGGCATGTTAATGATTGTTGCATAAGAGCAAATAACCACACACTTTAATCTATTCCTTAAACTTTTACTGTTGTTTTTTAGTTTGTAGCAGCCTCAAAACTCTTTTAAACCAAGTACCACTCTTACTACAGTCCCATTGGCTAAGTCAGGATTGGACGATCACTGTCACAGGCGAAGGGTTTGGCAAAAGGTCAATTGGACCATTTATGGACAATCATATTTGACATATTCTCTCCCTTTATGTCTCTTGATCTATGTGCATCTTGCCCAGCTATTTAATTAGTGGGCATTTAATGGCTGACCTCGCCCTCCAGTATGTTTTTTCATTGGCAGAAGAGATGTTTGTCCTTTCCACAGTGATTCTGACATTTAAAATTGACCAGTTTGATCAATTGATCAGTCCTCATGTATCAATAAAGAAAAAAGTAAAATGACATTTCTGAGTTGCTCATATACAGTAAACGGGCCTGTCTGAAACCTGCATGCGGCATTAAGAGAAAAGTGACTTTCTTAAATGTAAATGTCAAAGCTATAGCTTCCGGTCAGCGAGCGACAAGCCTAATATTCAAATTCAAACACACAACCGCTCTGCTTTCTATGTCAGCAAGCCTTAAAACTATGCATCTGATTTTCTTTGCCTGTTTGACCGAGAGTCTCTTTACGGTACAATGATCTTTCTTCCTGTCCGCAACCTCTGTGATAACAATGTGTCATATCAGAGCCGCACAGCGGG
Source organism: Holacanthus passer (assembly GCA_025331565.1). NCBI lineage: Eukaryota > Metazoa > Chordata > Actinopteri > Pomacanthidae > Holacanthus > Holacanthus passer. The sequence goes on along the minus strand of JAFREQ010000009.1, from coordinate 7,698,503 downwards.
GGTTACCGCTGTTGGAGCATGAACACACAGGAACTAAGCTCTTTACTCTCAGTGTGTGCAAAATCATATTCAATTCAATCCTCAGCATTCCTCTCTGCTGTTCGAGAGGACACGAAACGACAATGAGACTCAACCGGTGCAACACTGTTGGTATTCATCTCCCCGGCGAGCATGATGATTGTGTCACTGTTGTTCAGAAGCCGCTCCGCTGTGCGATTAACAATGCCATGGGAGATAATGAAAGAGCCTCCAAGGTGTGGGATTGATCACTCTGATCTCAGGCAATCACTCCGTGCCTTTCTCTATGAACGCTTACAGTTGGCTTTGGGGTTAAATTGCAGGCATTCATCAGTCAATAGCTACAGTATTGGAAAAGCCAGTGAACCAAGAGTTTGCTTGCCATCAACCTGCTGTTAAATGTTGATTGCTTTTATCCTGGAATGGGAAATAAAACAGAAATGAAAGAAAGAGAGAACTTAAGTGGTTTCTGTGCATACCCTCCGTGTGTGTGTGAGAGAGAGAGACATGAGCACAGTGAAAAACACATTTTTCTGTGTTGCCTCACAATGGTTGTAAAAGTCCTCTTAACAATGCTTCCAGATTTTATTCCCATCTTAAACTTGCCAATCAATGTCCAATTGTGTCCCTTGAATCCAGTCCGGCACAGTAGGATGGCTGCATCTCTTTTCAGCCTCCCTCAGTATGACTCCCTGGTCATAAACAGCTTATCCACCTCACACCAAAGGTGTCTCAGAGGTCACAACCTATTAGGCAGACGCACCACAAAGGCTTGAAGTAATGACTCATGTGGAAATGTCTGCGTGCTCTTTCCAGCCTCCGGCCCAGGGCAGGACCTCGCCCACCAAGTCGCTGCAGAACGGCAGCCCTTCCAAATGCCCCCGCTTCCTGAAGATCAAGAACTGGGAGACAGGCACCGTCTACAGCGACACACTCCACCACAGCTCCAGCAAGGTAAGGCATACAGAAATGAGTTCAATATAATGGATGGAGAAAGCGGCCTACCGCAGCATTTACATTTGTCACTTAGTCAACCATCCTGGCAGGGATGAGAGAGATTTTGATTCAAGTCATCCTATAATAGCCGGGGTTTCATTGCCAGTGGTGAATCTGAATGTGAGGTGTTATTGTTTCTTCATGCCCTGACATCCTTCACTAAATTGAACAGGATTAAAACTACCAGCACCAAGTGACCAGAAATATCGAAACACCTGTATGATGCAATTGTAATGCAATGCAATGCAACAGGCCTCCAATACAAACTTTTTTAAAAACTCTGTCAAGGCTACTTTAGTTGTTTGTGTGTTGACTTTAGGGCTGCGACTGACTGTTTCTCAAAATCATAATCACATTGTCAAATTACTGGTTTTGTTTGACCAACAGTCCACAAACTAAAGATATTCCATTTACTAGCACATAAGATAAAGAAACAGCAAATCAATAGAAAGTTTTGGCCTCTCCACTTGAAAAATCTAATTAATTTTTTAAAAGAGTTTCAGCTCTAGTTGATTGAATACTATGGTAAGTTTTGAGGCTGTGCTCCAAATTGAAAGGTGTTTCAAGTATATTTTATCCACCTCATTTGAATATGAGGAGGAGCAAAATGTATTAGAGGCATTTGGCAATAAAATGTAATTCAATCCAACAAGACAGAAAACTATGACCTCCAAAATGACCACAAAGGTGAACCATGACTTTTATGACACATGTCAAAGAGAGCGTGTATTACAGGCCTGCTGTGTTGTATTCACATTTACATTGGAATCAGTTGCACTGTAAACAATTTAGAGGTTCAAAATGGAGAGCATGCAGGAACTACTTCTATTTCTGTATTTGAATCAGAGATGATCTGATTTTGTCAAATACAACAAGCACACAAGGAGACTGACCTGGTTAACTTGGTGACACATCAGAAAAGGAGACCAGATTGCAAGCGAAGGTGTAAACATAGTGTAAATCACATGGCTTCACATACTAACAGAACAAATGTATGACAGGCAGAATCCTGTGTGTGAGCCTTTGTGTGAAGTCTGAGACATGCTGAGCTTTCGTACTGTCGGTCAACTAACGAAGGTGATGGACATGATATCTGTGGCTTTAACAGCGTCTTAAAGGCACTGATGAACAACATACAGCAAATGAGTTGACTAGAAAAACATTTAGCCTGCAGACATACGAACACATAATTTGCAAGTCAAGTAGATTGAAGAATAATAGCACAGCGTGGCGTGCCTGTTCTCTGCTTCTCGCTAACTATTCATACATTAGAGAGCTCTTGTCTGAAATGTTGGTGATTTAGCTCCTATTTAGCCAGAAAAGTGGGGGGGTTATGGAAATCTGGGTAAAGCTTATGAAACAATGAAACAATGAATCCTGCACAAGGAAAATAACAAATCACATACATACCGTATGAGAGCAGCTCACATGGTCATATAGTGACTCACATAGTCATATAATGACTCAGCATTTTCAGAAAAATGAGAAATCAATGTGACATTTGGTGTGTATTTTTATCCAAATTGACTAATATTTATCCACCCATCCATCCATCCTTCTATCCATCCATCCATCTTAACAGCAGCTATTTACTTAACCATTCCCATGTCTTTTCCATGTTTTGCATCATTAAATCAAATAAGATATAGCTAATATGTCTATATACTGTATCTATAGCTGTAACTGAGGCTGATGGGGTGTCATTAGTTTTGCAGATTTTAGTTTGTAAAGTTTTGGCCTAATGAAAATTTTGAGCTAATTTTTGCACTGGAGGAAAAGTCAAGAGGACCAACAAAGTTAGTCAAATTTAACCTGAGAGGAACCTGAATGTACCAAATTCCAAGGCCATCCATCAAATAGTTTTTAAGACGTTTCACTCAAACCCACAACTGCAAGTCATTGTTATTAAATGACAAAGTAAATGGGGCCCATGCCGTCCAGAAGAACACACATAAGCATTTTCTGATCCGACACCTCTATCAACAAGACATCTTTAAGCAGATTTATGATCTTACACCTCAAACGTTAAGAGGCTGCAAACTCTAAGACTATTGAGTGTGCAACTGACACACACTCTTGCACCTCACATGCCTTTTCTGATGCTGCCTTTTAGTCTTCGCTTTCTCCATTATAGTTTAGAATAGCCAGTTCAGACGGGCTCGGGCTCAGTGCAACACTTTTCATGTATTGTCTGCAAATGCACCGATCATCATCTCCCAATGTGAGTTTTTCTTGGGAGGATGGTCTCCACTATTCAAACAGCGAAAAAAGTCATTTGCAAAAACTTTTGTTTGAGGGTAAAACTCCACAGACTTGAAAATGAATTCCTCATCCCTGTTCATTTATCAGCTGCTCTGTCCGTTTTTTTTTTTTTTTTTTTCCATTTTATTATGCAGCCAAAGTTTCTTCGTCTAGTTAGTAAGCCAGTCCAGCAGGCACAAGGTGAACCCCGCTGTTTGAGCATTCACCCCCCCCCAAAACGCTGCAGCCATTCGTAAACAGCAAACAGCAGCCTAATTACTTGGGTGACTTATCGAACGGGCTGTGCATCCCAATGAATGGCCTGTAGTAGCATCTTCAGATTTATTATATATCACAGACGCTGCCTTATTGGAGGATGATCCGTCTTTTTCGAAAAGGACAGCTGGCTGGCATGAATGCCCAGAGCGGTATGATGAGCGGACGTGCTGGAGCACAAGTGATTCCTTTGTTTTATTTTTAACACTCCCTGCTCCACTCATCCATTTCCCCCTTTTACTCTGTCACCTCTTACTGTTTTTCTGCCTCGGCCCTTTTGTTGTCTCAATCATCTCTTCTCAGCTTCCTGTTTTATTTCTAATTACCTCTTTATTTTTAACTTCATTTGCTTGAGCACTTTCTCATCTTCTCACTCAATTTCCTTTCCCGTTTGCCTTTGTTTTGACTGTGATGCTGCATGTGTTGTCTCGTTCGACAGATTTTTTTTTTTTTTTTTCCCAGTTTTGTCGAGAGACGGTTGGACTTGTTGGAAGGGACACGAGGGGAAGTTTATTTTGGACAGACTGCCGGTCCACGTCTTAGTGTTTGGACAGTGCGAGTGTGCGGTTCGGCCTAGCAAGCCAATTTTAGCAGCGGGGTCATTGTCAAATTTCCTCTCCGACTGCACGCCTGCGCTACCGTTTCTGTCGTCCGCTCTTGCTCATCTCTGTCTAAGCTGGTGAAGGCATTTAGGCAAACCAAAGTGACAGCTGACTTCAGATCTAATCATATTAAACTGACCACACAAGGTTGCTCTCAGCGATGAGCAATTTTCTCTCCGCATCTGTCTGTTTTCTTATTTTCTGTCTTTCCTCCTCGCTCGTTCTGTCTTCCTGTCTGTGCTTAATGGAAGGATACCAATCCGTGACTCAGTGAGTTACTCATTCATTAACATGCGTGCCAGCCATGTGTGAGCGATATAATGAAAGAAATTGTAAAACTGTTGTGATCTCTTGTATGCATTCAGAGTCTGGAACTTACAATAAAAACTGACTTGACTTACAATAAAAAGTGGCCTTTTGAACCAAGTGGAATATCATGATATAATTGGTGCTTTGAGTTGGAAAATTTGAAAACCTCTCAGTGCTGATGGATGTGATCTGCCAATGGTCTGTTGGCCTTGGATATTGAATTACAGCTTTATTTTCTAGTTTGTGTCATATTGACACCTTTTTGTCTTTTATCTTGGGGAAAGAGATGTTTATCCATCAGGAAGTCTCTCTACCAGGAGTCAAGAGCAGCTCTTAATTAGATGTTTAATAAGGTTGTTTAGCAAGACAGTATAAGGTATATATATTTTTACACAGGGTTTGCACCCTGAGATTGTTAGCGTCATCAAGATGAAAATAGGAAACTTGAACTGGAAAACCGTTTTCTTTTGAATGATTCCATGTTCTTAAAGTATAATCCAAACGTTTCCTACATCTGTCTCATATCAAGCAGAAGCAAGACTCTAAAATCAATACAGAAAGAAGTTAATGTGATGGCTCTGCCTTTTCTTAAATTAAGAGGATGCCATGCTGCTCTCATGATGCTTTCAATCACAAGGCAGAGATGGATACAGACACGGTCTCCTGTGAGTGAGCAGGAATCCTGAAGGCAGCTGAAATATGCTGAACAATTGTTTGTGCAATAAAACTAATTAACGTCTGTTTTGTGCACACAGGAGCCAACACGTTATCTTCTGTTAGTCTTATGCCTTGCTGTAAAGACATTTTGTGGATATTTGCAGATACATTACCAGAGAATTGAATCATATGCCATGATCACCTGGCTCTTCACTTGCATTTAGGCACTGGAGGAAAATAAGCACAATTCATCGCTGAAAAAGCCTCATTTGTCGTGTCACTTATCTTTCCAGATGCCAATCTGCACCGAAAATGTGTGCATCGGCTCTGTGATGATGCCCAACCAGCACGTCCGCAAACCAGACGAGGTTCGAAGCAAAGAGGACCTTCTTCCGCTGGCCACTGACTTCATAGACCAGTACTACACCTCCATCAAAAGGTAACAGCCTGTAGCAAGTATTGCCTGAGTTAGAGCAAGTATTAGTATCATTGCTGTTATAGTATTAGGCTCTGTGGTTCCTATTAAGCTACATATTTATGTAGTGAATGCTGTCACTGAATGAATGAAATCCTGATTTGCATAGCACGCAACAACATAGCCAAATACCTTTTTGCAGCAAGTATCAGTGTGATATTACTATTTAATAATAATATTAAACTGCTTAGCAGCAGCTCATAATAAACACTTTACCTTGAGCCGGGTGCTCCAATTATATTACGCTCAGGGGTTGAGGAGGTAACATCCGTTGACCATAATGGTGTTACTGTTTTAGTGTTTAATCATTATTCAGTATTATTGGTAATTATTTCTCAAAACTTCCTCAAGCATTCATAGGCAAATAACAGCAGGAGAATTATTTAAATATGTTAATTTTTTTGCATCTGGCAGAGAGCGCTGTGCGTGTCTCCCTGCTGCCCTCGGCCCCGGGGCGAGGGGAATTAGAGGGGATATATATGTATATATGCTGACACGTAGACTAACTGATGTAGAGACACTGATCTGGCAGAGTGGAAGCGTCAGGCCTGAATATTCGTAGATGTCTTGATTATGGAACGGGTTGTAGCACACCTGTCTCCACTCACACAATATTCAACTGCCTTCCTCAGTGCAGCCTCGCTAGAATTAACCTGAATGAGGACAAAACTCAATTGAGCAAAAATGACCAACCATAAATAAAAAAAAGTGGACAGCACGGCAGGTGCAGCAAGTATTATTAAACTGCTTAAATTAAATAGCGTGACACTTCTTATAGGATCAACGGCAGAATAAATCTTCAAGGCAGACATGTTTAAATAATGCGAACTCTACAGCAGCTGCAGCCACAAACACACATGTTAAAGCAACAAGAGACAAAAACACACAAACATAAACACACACAAAGATATGTTTCCGAGCAAAGGACTGATCTCTTTTCTATCTCATTGTACTGTTTTGCCATGCCACTGTTGGATTACTGCTCTACGTGCCTTTGAATTGCCCCCTCAGGGACAAATAAAGTTTGAATTGAATTGAATTGAATTGAATTGAAGGTTGATGTTCTCCTCTGGACAAACATCCATCAGTGAGTTTATTGTTGTCCTCACCCGTCTGAACGGCAGTGTGTGAGCCTTGTGCACAGCGAAGTCCTTCTCAGTCTGCTCTGGATTCAACTTCTACTTAAGCCCGTTCATTCTCAGGGCTCATCCTCATAATGTAACCGGCCCACTTAACCTCTCTTGTTCTCCTCACATTCAAAGAATTTAGAGCTGAAAGAGTGGAAACAGCATTGAACAGCAGAAAGACGTCAATGCTGTTTGAAGCTCCATATGTGACCTCAGAGGTCACGGCTGAAGGATCAACATTGAGCATCTTAGCATTTAGCCAGCATGTACCTGTTGGTCACACAACATCTTGGGTGCGTTTGATTTGGTTCACTGAGCATATTCGCTGGGTGGTGCCATGGCACAGTGATGCTAACCTGAACCTATAATGACATAATTCCTTATTTTACTGCATTATTGCTAGTGTCACCTCTATAATCAGCTTTTTCTCTTTTGCTGCCACTAATTAGGCTCAATTCATTTTCCATTGCATGATGTACATGTTCTCTTATTCTTCCCATTGTGCCTGTGGACCCGTCCTTTCCCGACAGGTTCGGCTCCAAGGCCCACGTGGACAGACTGGAGGAGGTGACCAAGGAGATCGAAGCTTCAGGAACTTACCAGCTGAAAGACACTGAGCTGATTTACGGAGCCAAGCACGCCTGGAGGAATGCTGCTCGATGTGTTGGGAGGATCCAGTGGTCCAAACTGCAGGTAATATCCTGTATTACTGAAATTTGTAGCATGGGGCTGGTAATCATCTTTACAGGATTGTTTTCAAGATGAATTCATTACATTTTCACTTTTGTATAATATCCATGAGACATAGTAAAACACACTTGGTTCAGTCACCACAAAATATGCAAATTGTTTAAATGGCACATTTAAAACACTTCATTGCACATAAACCTGCTTCTTTCATCTTCACGTTTGCTTTCCAGGTTTTTGACGCTCGAGACTGCACAACAGCTCATGGAATGTACAACTACATCTGTAACCACATCAAGTATGCCACCAACAAAGGCAACCTGAGGTAAACACACACAAACACACACATACGATTTACCTAAGTCTTGTTTCCCTTTGTCCAGCTCTGCTCATGTTCCTCCGACTACACTTGTTCATCTCCCCATCTGTCGCTCCATGTATCTCATCACCCCTCTCCCTCTCTGGCTACCCTGACTTGACCCACTGTCCCATCTGTCAGCGTGCGCTCCGTCTCTTAACGCTGCCTCTGACACTATCTGCTGCCTGTCTGTCTGTCTGTCAGCGTCTCGCCACCCATCATTGCCCCGTCGGTGAGGCGGCGGACCTCTAACAAGTAGTCATTTGTCAGACCTGCGCGGCGCTCGCTCACTTTTTCTGCCAAGTCCTAATCACATGTGACACCTCGTATTTACTTCTTGGATGATGGATAGCTTCTGACTCATTACTACGCTTAGCCTGGCCTTCGGAAGGACAGCTCGGATACACATGTTGATAAGAGCCAGCACAACATCCTGGCGGCCGCTCTCTCAGCCTGGCTCACTTTAACATAAATAAGCACAAACACATAAATAAACATATGGCCCTGTTGCAACATGTTGCAATAGTTTGGGAAATTTTTTCGCTTGTTCAAAATCACATGTCACTATTGTAAAAAAGAGACGATTCTAAGAGAATGAAGTTCTGCCCACAGTGCAGTAAATACTTGTTGTAGCTGAGAGATTATTATTCAAAAAAATGTAAAATGTTATTAGATTTCCCTTTTTACATAAGTTGCAAATGAACTAAAAGGCAATTAACGTTGTAAGTTGCTCAATAATTTATCCTTATCCTTTGTCCTAAGATGTAGTTATAAAATCATCATAAGTCATTAGTGATTAATAAGAGCAAATGTTGGGTTGCCAGGTTGTGCTTTCTATTTCGTAGAAATGCATTTCAATTTACGTCATGACCAATTTGTATATTGTTCAATAATATAATTATTTATATTCTTTGCTTTTCAGTCTCTCATTTTTGGGTGATCCCATATTGCACTATCTTCTATCATTCTATCATTTGTCAAAAATATATTAGACTATACAAATTAAGATGGTTCATATAACAATATGATGTAATTAAGATAAACCTTTATTTGTCCCTCAGTGGGGAAATTTGTGGTAATATAATTATAATAGATAATTGATAGATAATAGATCATATAGATAATTGCTTTGCCTATATCTGAAAAAATATTACTGACTACAATATTTCTTACTTCTTTTTGGATATCGATTACCCCAACCACTAGTTAATACATTATATGTTGGCCACAAGAGGACAACTGTTGTTTGTTTGTTGTTGATCATACATACTGTGACTCTTGGTTTCACCATTCACACCAGTCTCCAGAGCCAAGCTGCAGATGTAGACTGCTAACACAACTGGCCCAGATTCACACCAGCTAATCTCCCTCCACAGCAACTTGCAACCGGCTTAGCAGCATTAACACTTTTACCCGGTCATGGCATTAAAACAGCACTTGGATGTAGAGCAGACCAAAGGTAGATGGGCTTTGGTCCTGCTATGAGTTCTTTGACATAATTGAAAATGCCTTTGAGAGATTACATACAATACCAACCATCTGTTTGCAATCTTGTCGATTAATGTACTTAAATATTCATATGCACCATTTAATGCTTTGTTGCACAGCCTCTTACTTCATGAACAGTATGTGCAGAGATTAACCTGCTGTTGATCTAAGACATTGCTGTGGCACAGTTCAGGAATCCGATTCTTTTATTCTAAACCTTTTTTCAATACATGCAAATGTTGTGGCTATCTATACAAATTGTTGGCATGCTTTTTTTGTTATCTTTTTGTTTGTTGTGTGGCAGGTCGGCCATCACCATATTTCCACAGAGGACAGATGGCAAACACGACTTTCGAGTGTGGAACAGTCAGCTGATTCGTTACGCGGGCTACAAACAGCCTGACGGACATATCATGGGAGACCCTGCTAACGTGGAATTTACTGAGGTACACAACAAAAGCTGTCTTTCTATGTCAGTGAGGTTAAGCTGCAAAAATATTACATTTGCCAGAAAATCCCTGTTTGTTGCTTTTGCTCACCAGATCTGCATGCAGCTGGGGTGGAAAGCTCCGAAGGGCCGCTTTGATGTCCTGCCCCTCCTGCTGCAAGCCAACGGAAATGACCCTGAGCTGTTTGAGATCCCTGAAGACCTCATCCTGGAGGTGCCAATCACACACCCAAAGTGAGTTGTGCCTTCCTGCTTGACCGTGCATAAAATATGGAATCTGGCAAACACAAGAGCAGAGGGGACTGCACAAAAAGACATCCGCCCACTCGCACATCTCTTAACCACGCTTCTTAAACAACGGGGCACTTCTACGCCAAGAAGTCTGATTGGGTTATCGTCACAGTCCAACTGTGCTGGATATTCCCAGAAAGCACAGCTAGCCGTACTTTATCTGTTGCTGTGCCAGCTTTTGTGGCGACCATGGGGCTTGTTAGTGAGGTTTCGAGCTTCCTCCTGTTTTTCATTCTTATGTATTTACTTTTAAGAAAACTTTTCTTACATCGGAAGCTGCTGTACAAAAGCCATAATGCCCTTGAGATCTTAAGCATTAAGCTGCTGTATCTAAAACCCATAATCACAGTAAAGAATTGGGTATTAACGCTACACCAGTTTTCCCAAATCCAGACACAGATGCAGACTGAGCTATCACTACATCGCTTCACGCTACAGAGAGCATTGCAGAATCCCTTGACACACTGGTCTCCCTGCCAGACTCCCCCAAAATTGGTATCTCTTGCTCCATACCCTGCATCAACTGGCCCTCAGCTCTGGCAGCGGCTTGGCACCGGCCCACGGCCACCAACAGTGCCTCATCATTACACGAGATTAGACCCAGCTCTGCAAATAATACACTGAAAGCAATGTTATCAATCCCCCTGGAGGGTGTGAGGAGCGAGTGGTGGGAGGTAGATTGAGGTCCTGCCTGCTCTGTCCAGCACTGAAAAGCTGTCAAAAGCGGGTTCTTTGTGTTAATGTTGATTTTGGCTGCACTCCTTCTTAACGATACGTATTTCAGTGATAAATATCTGTGCTCAAAAAGACAAATGACCACAGCTACGCTTCCCACCAGTCATTCTCCTGCTCGCTCTGCCCAGGTACGAGTGGTTCAAGGACCTGAACCTGAAGTGGTACGGCCTCCCGGCGGTCTCCAACATGCTGCTGGAGATCGGTGGCCTGGAGTTCACCGGCTGCCCCTTCAGCGGCTGGTACATGGGCACGGAGATTGGCGTGAGGGACTTCTGCGACAGCTCACGCTACAACATTCTGGAGGTAGTGCGTTGTGCCAAAATACAGAGTCATGCTCCAACTGGAAGAACGAGAGGCACAGACTGGCTGCAGCCTCGTGCAGAGAGGAGCATGTGTTGTGTCACCAAATGACCCAATCAGAAAGCCATTCTTCTTCTGATAGCGCACACTGAGGAGAAAGCTGATTAACAGCACTCGACAAGAAATAAAGCCTCTTTGTGCTTTGTCAGAAACTCTTAACATAAATGATACAGTTTTCATTTTAATATTATGCCTAAATGTGTATTTGTTTGTCTCCTTTTTATTTATTTATGCAGTCATATTCTGCATGTTTATATGCATGTTCAAGGAGAGGCTAATAACTCTTTTGTCTAAATCTCTAAATTCTTTAAGAGGATATTAAATTCTTTTGGATATGATTTCTGATATCATACGTCACATACGTCAGACTGTCTACTGTCATTGTATGCAGACAAGTAAAAGGGAGCATTTCCCATCCTAACATAGACTTAAGTGGTCCAATTGTTAAGAGCACTTCAGTGGCCCATGGGTCCCAGCTTTGCTAGATTTGCCTTGCTGGAATAAGGAAATTGTGGTTGCAGTAGTTGATGAAGAGGCCTCTTTTTTGTGTGCTGTTCTTTGGGTTTTTGTATGAATTATTTGGTGAATAAGAAGACAACTTATTCCCAGCCTTGAACTTTAGCCACTGAGGCACAAAAATCTAACCTATATAAGTTAAACGATTCAAGACATCTTCACTTGAATGGAGATGTTGAAAAGCATGTTCTGATTTCTGAACTAAAAAATATGACTATTATGAACATCACATTTGACTTAGATGGATAGATATTTAAGTCACAGCAATAAATGTAAGTTTCATAACAAACCTTGACAGGTGAATTGGTCCATTACTTTTTTTTTTTACTTTTTTTTTTCATTCAATTTTCTTTCTTTACTCTGTAGGAGGTTGCTAACAGGATGGCTTTAGACACTAGAAAGACCTCCTCCCTTTGGAAAGACCAGACACTGGTGGAGATCAACATTGCTGTTCTCTACAGCTTCCAGGTACAAATAACATACTACTCATCTGTGCATTTGCATATGTTCCAAACACTCAGATTTTTGCCAAAATATGACTACATTTTCTCTAGTGCAGTTTGACTATTTATGGTTGTCACCCATGAGTCACATCCAATGCAAGCAGGCGTAAAAGATTTTCAGTGGACGATTTTAAATACAGTTGATAAAAATATCATATTTGGTTGTGAAATGACCCCAACTTTGATGCTGCAACTGCTGAAACAGTGAAAATACATAATTCATTGTTTGTGTCCCCTATTTTTAGTCATGCAAAGTTACCATAGTAGACCATCACTCAGCCACAGAGTCCTTCATGAAGCACATGGAGAACGAGTACCGGGTGCGAGGAGGCTGTCCTGGAGACTGGGTGTGGATTGTGCCTCCCATGTCAGGAAGTATCACACCGGTTTTCCACCAAGAAATGCTCAACTACCGCCTCACCCCTTCCTTTGAGTACCAGGTGAGGGAGAGGGTTGTGGGTTGTGTTTTTGGCACCACCACAATCATAGACATGCACTCCTGTTTACAATCTGGCTGCTAAGCTATATGAAGGAAGTCACTAAGGCAGGCCACTAAGCTATACTGAAGCAGCCATTAAGGTAAATTAAAGTTGGAAATCATTAACTGGAGTACAAGTAAAATAGGTACGTTAAAGGAAATTGCATCTACTTAAGTGACTCCTAGAATACACTTAGTTTCACAGATGATATCGCAGTGTTTTGGAACTTAAAACAAAGACGACCTCTGAACTCTGATTTCTTTTCCCATATGCAAAAGCCTGATCCCTGGAACACCCATGTGTGGAAAGGAGTCAATGGGACGCCTACAAAGAAAAGAGCCATCGGATTCAAGAAGCTTGCCAAGTGAGTGTGCAGTCACACAGAAATATTAGAAGAAAGCCACGTTTGGTTTTGGTAAATTAGTCATTTGTTTTCCTTCTGCTCTCCTTCCTACTCTTATAGATTTATAGAAGGTTAAATTTGCAGCCTTAAATGTCATAGATAATATACTGTAGGATGTGCGCATCATAATCTAAGGCCAAACAAGTAATCATTTTCCTGACAAAAGTTAGACACATGGGAATGAAGCTGGTGTGCTCAGCAGTGAAATTCATCCAATCAACCCCTCGAGGAGTAATCAAAGCTTTGTCAGTGTTTTGTTGGTGTACGCGTGCACTCGTGCACGCACGTGTTCTGCTATTAATATAATTGCCTCGAGGATATGACAAGCTAGCTAATCACAATTGTCATCCATCCACTACCTCGACATCATGTCTGCTGCCTGCTGAAGTGAACCATGTTACCCTCGATGGCAAATGCTTTATCAGACGTGCGAGCCAAGAGGGTTCAAGGTTGCAAATTGCGCCCTCAGATCACCGGTCCTCCATGATTCAATTCCTTGGCTGTTGTTTTTTTCTGCATCTCATTCTCACTGCATCTCTCCTCGCCTCCGCAGGGCTGTGAAGTTTTCGGCCAAGCTCATGGGCCAGGCCATGGCCAAGAGGGTGAAAGCCACCATCCTGTTTGCAACAGAGACGGGCAAATCGCAAGATTACGCCAAAACTCTCTGTGAAATCTTCAAGCACGCTTTTGACGCAAAGGTACGCTTGCTCCTGCCTTGCATCATCTTATCCGAAAGTCGAACACGAGCCTGCGCATCATTGTGCAGACGTCTAATTGAAAAAAGGAGGAATTCAAAGAAATCATTCCTATACGCCCTCCCCCCCTCCCCCCCTCGCCTCCCCCACCCCCCCTCGCCTCCCCCACCCCTCTCACTCCCTGGCTGACGAAGCCAAGCAGATGCCAGCTGAGTGCAAGCGACGGGAGGGCAGAAGAAGAAAGTGTGTCTTTTGTCACATTTTCTTCTTCTCTCATGCAGTAAAGCGCCGCGGGTCGGCGGCAAGATTTAACCACTGAAGCGTTGAGCGGTGCAGTTGTTTAAGACAAGATCCTGAATCACCTCTGGCTGTGCAAATCTGTTCAGAAAAAGAGAGAGAGGGAGGGAAAAAAAAAAGCTAAACATGCTGCTCTCAATCATACACTGTGTGCTTTTCCTCCAGGTCACATCTTATTTTCCCTTCCTGTTTTCCCAGTGTGATCAATCATACAAGAAGAGATTCGTGCACGCAAGTGTGTGTCACTGAGAGTGGGTGTCTGTAGATGGATCACAGGGGCAGATGCGAGCGCCCGGGGCAAATCTTTGTGGGGCTAAAGCCTGTTTCCTCTTCACGCCTATGGTTGTGTGTCTTTGTGTTGTGTGTGTGTGAAATCCGTGGCAGACAAACACCATCATGTTGAGTGGTGTGCATCATGGATGCTCGTTGCGCGGGCAGCAGCATATTATCATCTCGTTAGAGGCGAGGACAGAGTGGTCATTACAACTTCCCCCTCTGCCAGCGGCTGTGTGTTCAGCCTTAATTTACACGCTCAAGTCATCTGTTGCGTGGAGCGTGTGTCTGGGAGACGACCACACCATGCGAGCGGGGGCATGATGCTCTTTTTTTGTGACATCTGCAGGTCACGTCAATGGATGAATATGATGTGGTGGACCTGGAGCACGAGACGCTGGTGTTAGTGGTGACCAGCACATTCGGCAACGGCGATCCACCTGAAAATGGAGAGGTATGCGTGTTATATAACAACTCCAGCTAACTAATCACAGGACAGATTCACAGATTACTAACAGCTTTGTTTGGTTGCTGTAGAAATTCGGAGCTGCCTTAATGGAGATGCGCCACCCAACATCCAACACAGAAGACAGAAAGTGAGTTTAGTCCCTCAGCCCGCTTGTGTTTGTATCCTCGTGTGTCAGCTCCTGTCTTTCTCTTCCCTCGAGTTATATGTCCGTGTGTCTCATCTCTCTGCTTTCACCTGCTGTCCAGGAGCTACAAGGTCCGTTTCAACAGCGTGTCCTCCTACTCTGACACTCGCAAGTCCTCCAGTGATGAGCCAGAGGCCAGGATTAACTTTGAGAGCACCGGACCTCTCGCCAACGTCAGGTAAACAAAACCAAACCAGGTCAGAAACAGTCATAAAATAAGGCGCTGTGGTTGCGGTTGTCTAAAGAATGGCCTCCTAACCAGTAAGCAATGTCTAGACGTCGAGGTGAAAATGATCATTTTGAAGTTATTATGGTCTTTGAGATTCAGCTGAAACAGTGTTTATATGTGACCTTAATGTGTAAAAAACATTCACTTTTCAAGTCCAGTTTTAACCAAGATGTCTATTCATCTTTTGACCTGCAAATCACAAAATCAATGCTTACCTGGATAAAATTAATCACACAGTTTCATTTCAATTTTGACTTATTGGATGATGAATAATATTGATTCATTGAACAAGGACAGTACAGAAATTGGAATATCTGCATACAAATGTAACTCATTCGGGCTCTCAGATTACTTTTTAGTCCTATTTATGAGAAAGTCATTGTTTCTATGCTGCGTATTGTTACAAAGAGAAAAAAAAGTCAGTGCTAAAGTCTGTGAGATATAAATGAGATTGTTTTGGAAAACAGCCTTGCCTTGAATTTGGAAACAGTTATCGACAAAACACTTGGCAGCTCAAGCCACATTTCAACTTTTTGTACGTGGGTAACACAAGTAAGTAAAGTCAATCTGTAGGTTTGTGTGGCTTTGTAAGAAAAGGAACATAATGAAGTGAGGCAACAGTTTTAAAAGTAAATTTACCAACAATTATCATCATTGATTAACAAATACAAGGACCTAAAACAATGCTTTGTACAAACATAAAAGTTGATACTGTTTTGGACGCTGACATCAGTCCTACCTGCTGAATCTCTCCAAATTTACATTTTATTTGCTAAATTGCATTTTCATCCTCACTCAGTTCTTGAAAATCCTTTGCTTGTAAATCTTTTTGGGGATGACAACCCTTATCGCAGTGGACAGTTTGCTGACCTGTTAAAGCAGAGGAAGGACCACATACATTTTGCTCAAACTTGAGCCTGATGTGGGTTGACTGCTTCACAGCGAAGCAGCGGAAGGATGACTTGTCCGCTCTCAGAGAAGTGATCTATTTCATGTTTACATCTATCTAAATCCAGACAGGACGAGTGTTCGTAAATACGTCAGCTGTTTTGGTGCCTTTCGAGAGGGAAGAAAGGGCAAGTTTCGAACGTGGGCTCCGTGGTGGTGGATTGCCAATGTCTATGTTTGTGTTTTGCTGTTTTATCACTACCTGACTCTCTATCTGCGTCTCTTCCTTCATATGTGTGTGTGTGTCTCTGTGTTTAGGTTCTCAGTGTTTGGCCTTGGCTCCAGGGCCTACCCACACTTCTGCGCCTTTGCCCACGCTGTGGACACGCTGTTTGAAGAGCTGGGGGGGGAGCGCATCCTACGCATGGGAGAGGGAGATGAGCTGTGTGGCCAGGAGGAGTCATTCAGAACCTGGGCCAAGAAGGTTTTTAAGGTCGGTTTCATGGGCTAAGACCCTTTGGGCTCGGTTCAGTTCGTTTCGTCGATCATAACAGCACGTCAACCACAACAACATAAATGACATCAGAAAGGCCTTTCACTCCTTAAAAACAACTCCAACATTCAAAGGTGAAGGTGTTTGTCTGAACATAACCTTGAGCTGTTGAAGGCAGTCCTACTTAGAGTGCAAGAAGTCATCTTCCAGACCCTTTGTTATTCCTGTGTAGGTGTGAAGGGGAGCTTTGAATCCAACGGGAGGGGTTCGGGGGAGGAGGGGGCACACACCTTGAATCGGGCTGTTTGTTGCCAGGTTACAGTGACGAATGAAAATGGGTGTAGTGTGTGGATTGTGTGTGTAGATTGTGTTTCATAGATGATCTGGCAACTTGGGTGACATCAGACAAACAAAACTTATGGATCCAGGTCTGGGATCTGGGAGATGGTGTTAAAATACCGGAGATACTCAGGAAAAACTATATTCATCTATATTGAATTGAATTTCTCAAATACAAACAAAATGTACTCATATTCAACCACGAACACATTCAACATGCTCAGTATCAGGATGACAGATACTCTTACAAATACATATAATTAAATTATCTTTTTAACTTAATCATTGCGTGACCAATCACTTATGAAATGTGTTTTTAAGCCACTAATTTATTCTACTATCATATGAACTCTTCAATGACAAAATAAATATTTTTATGTAACTGCAATTTGTGTAACAGTGACCAGTTCAATATGGCAAAACTCTCGTATGTTACAGTGGCGATGATGACTGTGCCTTAGTCTTGGAACGACACAATAAATCCAGTTTCATAGTTTGTCCTACCATTGCCAAGTTAACTGTCACTATCAACAATAATAGCTTAGTATTGATGCTCAATAGTTATTCAAAGTGAATACTGGTATGAAACAACAACAAAGCATTTCATCATTTTTTTGTGACAAAAAATGCCTCCCCTCTGTTTTTTGGTTTGCTTTGAATAATGGTCGTGGTCTTTCCTGCAAATCTTGTTACATGTCAAGGCTGCCTGTGACGTGTTCTGTGTCGGCGACGACGTGAACATTGAGAAGGCCAACGACTCCTTGATCAGCAACGACCGCAGCTGGAAGAAGAGCAAGTTCCGCTTGACATACACAGCCGAGGCCCCGGCCCTCACAGAAGGTACATAATAATCCTGTGGGATGTGAGCGATGAACTGTTGATGGCGTCGTGATATTAAAGAGGCATGAAGTGCTAATAAGCACTGCAGCACAAAATGACCATAATATATCTGAGGAGGGATGGTAGTCTTATTGATCAGGACCGGTGACTCATCGCCTGGAGCTGAGATTTGTGGCTCTGTTGTGGAATGAAAAATGATGATGTGATGGGATTTTAAGACCTTTTTACCCTCGAGGTCTTCAGATCTATTGTCCAAAAATATTGGCCCAGGTCTGAAATAGACTGGTGGTTCTGTTGCCTAATTTGCAGACATTAATTTGGTAAATTACAGCACTTAAAATGAGATAAAGATTATGAACTAGCCCTGAAGCTGGGGAGCAGGCAATATTACTAAACAGTGACTACTATGATAGTAACATTAAATTTACTGCAAATATTAAAAGGAATCAGTGTTGGTTCTGGACTTTTGAACCTTTAATATATGAATTGTAGTCTGCTCAGTCACCAGTTTATCACACCAAGCTTAAACCAATGCAGTCTAAGATCCTGCATTGTATTCTTCATGATGGTATAATGTTCATGTTTGTTGAAACTGTTTTACAATGGTGTTGATTCAACTTTATGATTCGTTTGGAGGCTTCATTTTGTTGTGTTGTTGAACTGATCATTCCAGAGTTTGTTGTTTCCTTTATTTGGCCTACCCTCATTGATGTACATGGGTTGGACAAAATAATAGAAACACCAGTAAGAAGTCAAATAAGCTCATTTTCCCAAATATTGGTCTTTAATGAAAGCAGATAAGGTCTACAAATACATAATCATGTTACTTTAGATCAGTCCCTAAATAAAGTAAATGTCATGTATGTGAATTAATTTTTGCTTCTTTCTGCCAACAGCATTATACAATATTCACAAGAAGAAGGTTTATGGAGCAAAGATGCTGGAATCTCAAAACTTACAAACTGCCAAATCCAAGTAAGTATGTGCAATACATTTGAACACTTGAAAAAAAATGAATCACATATTTGTCTGTTTTGATGAATTGTGAAATAATGTTTAATGGATCAGACTGAACATGGTGCAGCGTCGTTCCCTAAATCCTTGATCTCTTTTGCAGTCGCTCCACCATATTTGTGCGGCTCCACACAAACAACCACGACGGACTGAGCTACCAGCCCGGCGACCATCTGGGCATCTTTCCTGGCAACCACGAGGACCTGGTGACGGCCCTCATAGATAAGCTGGAGGATGCTCCACCTGTCAATCAAATTGTCAAAGTGGAGTTCCTGGAGGAGAGGAACACTGCCCTCGGTGGGTGATGCTATTAGCAACGTCACGCTACTTTACGAATGCCGTGGGCGTGCAACCAGGAGGGTCGCAGTTTGAAATCTGGGCAGGATGTCAGAATCAAAACATGAATAAGAAACAGTCTCTCAGTCACACTTTAACGAGGTATCCATGCCCAGAATTTTTCAGTGAAGCCGCGTACTGGCAGTTGTGGTGACACTGGGTGACTTAAGTGTGATTTTCACTGTGACTGTGAAGCAAGGTTGTTGCACACTGTGTGCTCAATCAAACTTTACCTTGACAAATAAAACCATTCTTGGTAATGACTTATGAAACTTGCTGCTGTCCTAGCTAAAGTGCTTTCTCCTGTCAGACTAGACTAGGATTTGGATTTTGAACTTGGCTTAACTGCTCGTAGCACTTAGATGCAGGACTTAATAAATGGTTTATAACACACTATAACACAGCTGTAATCAAATATAAGGACCTTTTTCAACATAGCCTGGGCCACATATAATTACTTTTAAAACTTGAACAAATGATACAGTGTGTAATAGCATTTACTAACTGTTTATGCACATATAGAAATAATAACCAAGTCAGTTTAAAGAAGTTTGGAAATGTATGCAAAACTCATGAAGACATATCATTAGATAACAGATGCTTCATTTGAGGAGTTAATAAACTGAGAAGCTTCCTTTTAAATAAATATATAAAGTTCAAGAAATTGCCTGAAAGAGAGAAAGAGAGCATTAGCTTTCATAAAGCGTTCTGTTTCTAACTCCAAATACACACTTTAGCAGTAAATGCTCCACTGCGTTCACCAGATAGTCACTAACTTTGTCTATCTGCTGCACCTGGAAACAAGGTTGATCAGAGTATGCAAGCTAGAAAAAACAAAACAAAGAGCTAAAAGAGGCTGAAATGTTTTGTAGAGCTGAGGGGAACTACAGAGTTGCATGATAATTCTCTGTGGGAGTATTGTCACAAATGTCCCTTTCATGTTGCGCATCGTCGTTTGGTCCACTGTCGATATAAAATATGAATGAATGCATCTTGAGCCTTGTTCTTTTCTACAGGTGTAATCAGTAACTGGACAAATGAGACTCGCATCCCTCCCTGCACCATCTACCAGGCCTTCCAGTACTTCCTGGACATCACCACACCACCGAGCCCTGTGCTGCTGCAGCAGTTTGCTGCTCTGGCAACCAATGACAAACAGAAAAAGAAACTAGAGATCCTCAGTAAGGTAAATTCACTTAGTCTTTACCATTAACACTGACCTTTAAAACTATCGAGCTGCTGCTGCTGCTGCTGCACTGAGTGCTTAATTTGGTTCGTGACCAGATGGATTTGCAATGTATGTGCGTAGGTTATATCCAAAAATATGCTCTCTCTTTTTTTTCATTTCAGAGCCAAATGTATGCAGACATTTCTTCAGTTTTTATCACTTTTGAGAGAGTACTATAAAAAGTCTCCATGTGTTTAAGGCACAATGAGAACCAACGCATTCATCATGTTTGCTGTCAAAATATGGGAGACAGTTTTCTGCGTCTGAAAGTCGATTCGATGCACCTTGCACTGATGGAAATACGTACAGTAGGAGTGAGCTGGCGCCAAATTAAAGCCGTTGATCGCTCTAACCTAGAGCCATTCCCCCTTGCAGTGCCTCCCACAATTCACTCTCCATTTTTGTCAATGTGTGGAAAAGGCTGGCTGAGGCCAAGCAGTGACTCATATGCTCATACATCGAATCATTGTCACCGAAGCGAGAGGGAAAGATGGAAGGCTCCTGAATTCAGAAAGGGTACAGTAGAATCGGCACTGCAGATCATTTTTATTTTCATATGCGCTGAACCTCGAGGTCATTTCAGGACTAAAGCAGGTTTCCTCAGACATTTCTAATTGTCTTTTTTATGCAGATTCTCATAACTAGCATTAGAGAACAGTCAGGTTGTCATGTTGGCTTCGTTTTCGTGTTTCATGAAAGAACCAATGATATGTCAAAGAAACTAACTGTATCAGTCTCTGAAACGTTTCATGACCCCATCTGTGTATCAAGGTTGAAAAACCCAGGACCAAAAATACTTTTGCCATTGCAATTTTGCTAATTGTACATACGGCGCTTCAAACAACGCTCCAGGCTCAGAATGGAGACCACACCAGGCTTCTTAATGGGCACTGTGTCGCTCATTAGCAGCTTGAGAACAAAGCAAAAGACGGGAACATGCAGCATCAAAGTTTTCCAGCCTGGTGGTAGTGCTCGAGATTCATCACATCCAAATGTCAGCGATGACACACAAACACAGCCAGGCAGTGAATGGCGAATGGCTCTGCTTGTGGCTGCCTCCTGCTCTCGAGTTCAGAAATGTTTACGGATCTAAAAGATAAAACCATCCTTGTCTTTTGTGGCAGTTGCTTTGGTCTCTTAATTGGGACGGCAACAATTCGCCAACTCACAAAGACACAAGTTAAAGTTCATAAAAATCCACCTGTACTTTTATCCCACCTTTCTCCCTCACACCCCAGGGCTTGCAGGAGTACGAGGAGTGGAAGTGGTACAACAACCCGACGCTGGTGGAGGTGCTGGAGGAGTTCCCCTCCATCCAGATGCCGTCCACTCTGCTGCTCACCCAGCTGCCCCTGCTGCAGCCTCGCTACTACTCCATCAGCTCCTCCCCAGACCTGCACCCGGGAGAGATCCACCTCACCGTCGCTGTGGTCTCTTACCGCGCCAGAGGTAAGGACCCACTGCTCATTTGGGGCTCTTTTTCAGTTGCTCTAAACCAAGCGGAGCATTAGCAAACATCCTCTCCAAGGATTTTAAAGCTGTGTGGGTGTTGCTGCAGGTGCTCTGGTTGTTTATGCTGACTGGAAGGATGAACTTTAATGCTCCCATTAGGCTTTTGAGAGTCTGAAATTGGTATCTTTATTTTTTTTCCCCTGGCATTTCGTATGGCCAACTTCTTGACATTTCAGTATAAACTCAATCACACCCTATGATTTCTAGTAAAATGTATTGAGCAGTAAGCTATCGCTCCATAAAGCACATAGCCTGTCTATATAGTTTGCTTCAGTTCAGTTTATGTCATGGATAAAAGGCAGTGTGCTGTGGCTCTTTCAAGGTTGCTGCAAAGACTTGAAAAGTCAAATGACTCAGCCTCTCTCTGAAAACCCTCCGCTCAAAGAAAATTGACTGCAAGTTATCTTGGAAAGCCAGTCTGCTTTTTAGGGCAGCCAGACCACAACTGTAATTACAAGAAATGTAGATCTAGAAACACCTCAGGAAGATGCTCTATCTGCAAACGGATCGTATTTAAAGATATGGATGCAAACACAAATAAGAGAAAACTGTAGGTGTACCAGTCAGAACAGCATATAAAATGCATTAGTTATTCAGGTTTCAGTTTTAGTGTTTGCTTTCGTGCTTATATCACAAGACCACGTTTGCTATTAGCATCTATGTTCTCAGCCTGTCAAGTGGTCAGCAAACATTACCATATTCTAGCACCACTATTTCTCTCACATGTGTAATGTGCACTTGTGCAAACATGATACTATGATTGTGTAAGTAGCAGCTGAATTACTGTAATTTCCTTTGAGAGAGAGAGAGGGAGAGAGAAGAATGGCCCTAGCTTTGGGAAATGTGTTAGGGCCACTCTTTTCTGGTTAGGTTGTGCACTTACAGAGAGTGGGAGGCGGAGGGAAGAGAAACAGGTAAAGTGCTTGCTTGGTAATCATCCCTTTCAGATGGAGAAGGACCCATCCACCACGGAGTGTGTTCATCGTGGCTCAACAGGATAGAGAAGGGAGAGATGGTGCCATGTTTTGTCCGAGGGTAAATATCCGAATGCTTTTCTAAGGAATGTTGTGCCGTAGGATGAATCAGTACTGTGGCACTGTACTTATTCTATCTATTGCATTGTTTTAGTGCACCATCATTCCAACTTCCCAAAGACAACCATGCACCTTGTATCCTGGTGGGTCCAGGAACAGGGATTGCCCCGTTCAGAAGCTTCTGGCAACAGAGACTATATGACCTTGAACACAAAGGTTGGTTCTTTTCCCATTCCTTACAGATGTTTTTATTATCACCTTATAAAGAGGCTTTGCAGTGGATTTTCACTGATGCACATGAAACTGCAGACAGAAACTTCAATCTGATGCCTGATTAGAAGAATATCCAGGAGAAGCTGATAAATGTATTCTCCTAGTTAAAATGCACCTCTGAGTAATTCAGAGAAAATCCCTGTCAGAGATTTCAATAATACACAAAACAGCCGACTATCACGTCTACAACAAAGTAACTCTGCCCGTCACCTTCAGGAATTGAGTCGTGCCCCATGATCCTGGTGTTCGGTTGTCGGCAGTCTGAGGTGGACCACATCTACAAGGAGGAGACCATCCAGGCCAAGAACAAAGAAGTGTTCAAGGAGCTCTACACGGCCTATTCCAGAGAACCCGGCAAACCAAAGGTACAAACGCTAAACTGCCCAGAACTGTACAAGAGTCAGCTCGTCACAACTCTCTTTGGACTTTCGTGTGCGTTTACAATAAAACCACAGGGTAGCAGTCTGAGTACAGACCACTGTGGTACACTCACTATAACTGACATCAAACATTTCCATTTGACGATTTTCTCATCTGGTAAAACTTTTATTATTTGGTCTTTTGTTGCTGCTATTATAAATTACTCATTACTTATAAATCATCTGTTATTATGATGTTGATGACTGAGTTTAAAAGGAACGAAATTTAAAGAATATAGAGTACGGAAAAATATAAATTAAATATTCCATACTCTACAGCAAATTCGACTTCATTTTTCCTTTATTCCCATCTGTGAGTGCTCTACTGACTCTGTTTTTCACATTATTTTCCTTTCCTACTTTCTCACACTTTGCTTCTTCATGCACACTCATCTGCCTCTCTCTCTGTCAGAAATATGTACAGGATGCACTGCGCGAGCAGCTCTCAGAGACGGTGTACCAGTGCCTGAGGGAGGAGGGAGGACACATCTATGTGTGTGGGGATGTTACAATGGCCGGGGATGTTCTCAAGACTGTCCAGCAAATCATCAAGCAGCACGGCAACATGAGCCTGGAGGATGCTGGCTTCTTCATCAGCAAGCTTCGGGTAAGAGAGAAGGAAACACCATTCTGTGTGCAACATTGTCGCTATGATGTTGACCACTGAGTGGCTGGAGAGAGGTGCTCTTCACTGTTGCAGCAGTGCCCTTGAGCCATGCAATCAACCTCCAGTTGATCAGGCGCAGTCCCAGAGGGAGCTGTGGGAACACAGAAAGCATGTTGAGCTAGTATTACCTGAAAGTAAAGATTAAAAAAACACCCCCGCTGACTTATTTTCATTTGTGAAGTCAGAGGTAAAAAGGCTAAAAAAAGAATAATGACATGTGTCACCAAGCCTACTATTAACACAAATACCTGTGTAGAAGACAAATGAACTGAAGAGTTGTTTTTCACCACTGTTCAGTGAATCTGTGAAATGCAATAACTGCAAGCATCTAAACACAGTATCTCTGTCCATCTACAAATGTTTAATCGCAGTGCAAAGCCTCACCATTCCTCGCTGCAATGGTTGATAAAGAAAAGCTTCAGAGGCATATTTGTGGGCTATGCCTGAAAAGGGAAACTCCAAAGACAGTAAAAATGTGCACATTTTAAACTTAATGCTGATGGTTACACCTGCTGTATCCCTGGTGTTTAACCCTACAAAGAAGGAAAAGGGTGACTAAAAGTTCAGAGCTCAAACAACATCTTCCAAGACCTTCCGAGAGGTGTCTATATATTCTCTTATGTCTTTCTGTTTCTTTGAAATCAGCTGCCATTCACTGTTAAACATTTTTTATTTGACATTCTCCTCCCCTTCTCTCTCCGCGTTCACCATCCCACCGTGTCCAGGATGAGAACCGCTACCACGAGGACATCTTTGGCGTCACCCTGCGCACCTATGAGGTCACCAACCGGCTTCGCTCAGAGTCCATTGCCTACATTGAGGAGAGCAAAAAGGACTCAGATGAGTAAGGGCTTTATGTCTTTAATTTCTAGCTTTTCCTAATGATAGACACAATCCACACAGTCCTTTTTGTTCTAGAGGAAAGGTCGTAGGGTCATTGAAAAGACAGGTCCATCCTACCTCCAAGTGTTAGGGTCAGGTCCTCACCAGAAACAGTAGGATTCATCCTCAAGGAGTCACAAATATTACTATTAGATTCTAATAAAATTCTTCCAGATTTGTTGCCATGAAGTGTTGGGAATGGGATTATTTTTGTAGGATGGTGGTGCTGGACAGAAGACCACAGAGTCACCAGGATTAGTAGCGAATATAGCTGCGAGCCTCAATTTGCGGGTTCAAGCCCTTTTTTCGCTCAACAGAGCAAAGCAGCTCAGTTGGCCGAAATTAAAGCCGCGAGCAGCAACAAGAGGGTTTCAGGCTTCACAAAGGTGAGAGAAGTCACTTGAGCTAGTTTCATTCTGTTTAAAGACAGACTGAGACCAATCACACACTTGATTCATCATCACAAAATCCTGCAACATTTCAAAAATTGCGCGCTCAAAGTTCTGTCATTTGTCCACCCATCATTGGATTTGAATGAAACTGAAAAAGTGTGCACACCTAAACTGGTGAAATTCTGTCCACAGGTATTGGGCCAAGTTTCGTGTTTCTTTCTCACGTGTCTCTTTCTCATGACAATTTGACCTATGGCATAAGACAAATAATAAAAATAAACTGGAACATCTTCATCCTCTTGGACCTCCGCCGATTTAGTATTGCAGTCCTATAACATTGTCAGACTGATGATGCAAAACCTGAAAAATCTCTTTTCATCTCTTTTATTCCATGCATCTTTCTTGTCAAAATGTGATGCCTCAGTAACCCACAATGCAACTGCAATGTAGCCCCAAGTAGAGATGGAGTGTGGGCTACTACTCATTGTCAAACCCAACACTGACACAAAGTTTTTTCGGATATGCTGTCGTCCTCCCCAAGGCCTGTGAACAAACATTGATGTGTAAAATTGGTGGACTTCCCCTTTAATGCCCACAAAAGATTTGGCCAGTTGGCGTATATATCTCTCACTCTGGGCCATATTGTTAGATGGACAGACTGATTGAATTTAGTTAACCTAGAACAGGGGTCTCAAGCTTGTGGCCCAGAGACCAGACCCAACACAGTATTATGGAGCCATCCACATATCACATCACACATTTATTTTTCCATATTCCCCCAGCCATTTTGATTTCATTTTGTTGGAAGGCTGCAACATCAGAGCACAAAGATTGGCTCTTTATTTCACGTTTCACATTTAGCAAGTTGTTCCTAACTGTGTGGCTGTTGTGTTTCAGTGGTGCTTTAGGAGACAATCCAAAATTCTGGTCCAACGCTCTTGTGGGCTTCAAATTTTTCAGATTTTAATTATGTGTATTAAAACAGGATTGTCTGCCTTAGTAGCAGCAGTCTCAAGATTTCAACTGTGAATAAAATCCCTGGCTGAGTGTTCAAACGGCAGCCTGGCCAGTGGTCCCCATGTAATTAGAGTCTGAGACCACAGGCCTAGAACCTTTCAAGTAACTCCACTAGCCTTTTGCTAATTTGCTAAGCCATGTGGGGAACCTGCTGACTCGGAGTCATGAGTCATATTTCTGTTTAAAACAGTAGCACCTCATTCACCAAATGAAACCAGCTTCATTTTTCCTTCCTTTATTCATATATAAATTTCTTGCCTCCTCCTTCAGTTTATTGTTTGTCTGTTTGTCTCTGACTGGATTTTAGGAGCCATGTCTAGTGTGTACATAAACACACAAAACCAGAATCATTTTACACCATCATCACTTGTCTCGTCTGCAACACCCCTGAACTATGTGGGATGCTTAAGATCCATGATGTGTTTTCTCATTTATTCATCTTTTTTTTTTTTTTTTTTTTTTTTTTTTTTTAACCAGAGATTCTCTCAAATTTGCCAGACGCTTGGCTCATATTTTATACCAAAAGTGTTTTGGCACAGCCCATTGAGATTTATCGGAAGCCAGTGAGATTACCAGAGCAGCTCTATCTCGGAGAGACGTTTGTATAAATCCAATACCAATCTGCAACCTGTAGTTTTTGGCGACGTCGATGTGCTATCGCCGCTCGTTTCAGATGAAAGCCACTTGGGTAACCATAGACACCCATGGAGAAGGGCCTTTAAACTAACAAGATTAGAGTGAAAGCGAGTGGCTCTGTTCCATTTCTGTTTTTGTTTCCGTCGTTATTTGTGCATATTCAAGATTAGACACTTCATATACCCTTGCCATGAGAGCAAAACAAGGGCCCTACATAGCCACTATGGCTCATTAAGCACCAACATAATGCATCACAGATGATGGTTCCTGTGTGGATTGTCACTTGAATTTCACATTTGGCCATCAAAGCCCCTGCTCGCTGGATGAGTAATGACTGTAACATCTCTATTTCTATGTCTCTGTTTCTCTCCCTGTCTGTCTTTCTGTCTCTCCGTCTGTCTTCTCTCTCTCTCAGGGTTTTCTGCTCGTAAGGTCTACGAACCGTCGGCTTTCTGACACACGACCAGTCTGGAGGACAACGGCAACGCTGGTTAAAGAATACTGTGCCAATTTTTGTACTGTAAAAAAAAAAAAAAAAAAAAAAAAAAAGGGGGTTTCTTTCGTTTTTTTTATACAACTTAAATGTTTCTGTTGGGCTCTGCGATTTTGTCTGTAGCAAGTTGGAAATGTTCTGTTCTCTGAGAATCTGTTTTGCTTGTTGATGATACTTCCAAAAATTATAAATTGATCATTTTGATTCATAATGTGTGCACCTAGTGTAATGACCTGCCTCATTGTGAATGCATGACCCAGACAAGAATATACTCAAGAAATATAATATACTCTGTGTTATTGTTACAGTTAAAAGGCTTTTATTGAGGTTTTATATTTACGAGGACAAGCGTGGCTTTGATAACTAACTCAAAGAAATTTCTGAAGTGTGACTTAAGTCGACTTTATGTTTCAGGAAAGAATCAGGGCTGGTCAAATCTATTTGGGCTGTTTTTGTCAAAGGTTGTAGCTTCAGGAAAAGTTCAAAAGGGAGAGATAAGTGAAAGCTGTACAGGCATGCAGACAGAAAAACTGAGATCTTGGCGTGTTGACAGGTCGCCCCGAATTACGAAAACAGCGATTCTGTCACAGCCTCAACAAACATATTATCTCGCTCTTCACTGGCAGTCCATTAAAATGCATCAGCCTCCGTGCCAGCTGTCTTTTTAGTGGCCTGTCCATTCTCTCATAACATCATGATGTTGTGTGTTCCAGCTGGTGCTTGTCCAACCCACAGCAGCTGCATTGGAATGTGCAGGGCAGCCGCTAAAGAAGTCTGAACCTGAGTCAGTTCATGTTAAAGTAAACTCGTGAAAACTTCTTCAGGGCTCTCAGATTTTAAAATATCTAAGTATTGATGTAAGTGGATTTTTGTCAAATCATATAATCAAGATGAAGGAAATTTTTTTCACATCATAATTAAATTATTAAATCAGGGATTGTTTGACATTTTGGGAATTACACTTATTCTGTTTCTGGCCAAGATTTAGATGAGAATATCAATACTATTCTCTGTCTGTACAGTAAATACGGGGGCTAAAATTAGTCTGAACGTGGCCTTAGTTTAAGATAAAATCTGGAAACAAGGAAATGTAATATCTCTCCACCAGTGCCCTAAATGTTAACACGCTATATCTTGCTTGTTTAAGCTGTACAAAAAGTGCAAAAATGTTATGTCGTGTTTTTACGTGCAGTTATGTTAACAAAACCAGTCAGACTCTTTGTGCACATAAAACCACAATTTGTCATTTATAGAGTTTGGTTTTCATATAGATTACACAAACAAGATGTAACATGTTAATTAGTAAGAGGTGCTTTTGTTACCTTTGGATGGAGCGAAGCTGCAAAGCTGAGTGTTTCCCCTGTTTCCAGACTTTATGATAGGCTCCTGCCTGCAGTGTCATATTTACTGTATGAAAACGGTAGTGCTATCAAACTCTCAGCAAGAAAGCAATTTTTTTTCCCCCAAATGTCAAACAATCCCTTTAAAAATGAAGTATCTGTAACAAAACATTGTTAAGGGAAGCAAACTGATCTGCTTTAGCCCCCTGTGCTTCCTCACATCAGACAGCTGTCTACACCAAATATCACCTATTGAGCTTTTGAAATTTGCATTAATCAGCACCATGACTCCTCTGCCTCTTGCCTTACATTAACTCTCTGCCTCTGCCTACATGCAACACGCTCATTCTTTCTTTTCTGTCTCCTCTGCATGATATTGCGCAACCCTGCGGCTCAAACGCCACCCTTTCACTGTGACCTGACACCTGCTCAGTAGCATCAGCATGCGTGTGTGTGCGCGTGCATATATGTGTGTGTGTGTGTGTGTGTGTGCCATAGAAATCATCATAAGCGTGCGCATCTCTATACGAGTGGGTGTAAAACATGCATGTGCTCAGGTGTGTGTTTTGACATGATTATTCTGCTTGTGTGTTACCTTGTCGAGCTGGTCAGGTTTTTAAAAGAAGCATGAATTTGTTGCTCTGTGAGTCACACAAGCCTGCAAATTTAATCTTACAGATGGTGTTTTTGCTAACGGGAAACTGCACACATGGCTTTTAGTTTTGATCTCAGCAGTTCACTTCTATTGTTTTAAGCTCCAGTGAAGTTTTCATTCAGGGACAAGAGGCAATCACACTGCCGCTGTGGTCATTTGCTGCTTTCCAATGAGTCAGGGTTGTAATTTGAATATATTTGTGCAGGGGCCACATTGTTTATTGATCACCCACTCTGCAGTAACCTGTGGCTTTTCTTGTCAGCTTCTGAGTCTTGTTTGTTCCCCTTCTTTGTCTTTGATTCAAATTAAAGATAGCTGTCAGCATGATTAACGGATTTCAATGTGGTTTTCAGACCTCCCTAACAGCTGCTGAGAATATATTTTGTTTTTTGTTTTTTTTGTTGTTGTTGTTTTCTTTTTTCTGACTATTTTTACTGCTGAGAGAAAATGGGTGATTCCCATTGTTCCCACTGTTGATCATTCTGGATGAATGTCTCCTCTGTATAATTTGTTTAAACAGATTTAGTTGAATTGGAATGAGAGCTGTCAAGAAAATGTCTGTGATGTAAAATGTGCAACAGGAAAACAATTGATACAAGATATAGCTTCTATATATAGCTTCTATATATATATATTCAAAGACAAAGTATAAAATATAGAGTACCACTTTGATCTTTTCTAAGAATGTATTTTGATTATGTAAATGAGCACTATGATTCTGCTTGATTTAAAAAGAACAAAAAAAGGCATATTCTATGGTGTCTCTCATATCCTTTAGGTATGGGGATAAAACAGCAGCATTAAATAAATGCATGGTGATCTTCTGTCTCCTGTTCATATTTAAAAAGCTCTGTCTATTTACCAGCACTGTGTCAGTCAGTGAGACTGTATTGTGTAAGTTATCCAGCCTTTTCTCACGAGGCTTTGGATGGTTTAAAAAAAAGAAAAAAAAAAAAAAAAACATTCTTGAGGGATTTCTTTATTCTGTGTTTGCATATCGCTGCTGCTACGAACAACTCTGATCCAATCAGCCTCTGCTATAATGACCTTTGTTGTGTAATTGATTGAGGATATTCCATTTTAATGCATCACCTGCAAGGACTTTGCATTTACTTACAAATAAAGAGAAACATTTACAGAATATGTCAACACATGTGCTCGGTTTGTTTTTCTTGTTTATGCGAGAAAGGAGCGAGACTGGAGAGGTTCATTCCTGCGGTGGGACTTGTTTAAGGTCGAAGCATTTTAGTTTGAGGATTTGGAGATTGGAGATTGATTTGGATGTTGATGCAGAGTTTTATCTCTTGCAAAACAGAGTAGCTGCAAACAAGCCATTTGCTTCCCCTCCTCTTCCTGCCTCTCTAAGTGTTGGCCGTCAGCACTCAGAGCACAGAGGTGCCACGCAGCAGCACCATGGCAATGTGTCAACAAAACAAGTCATCCAATCTTTACACAAGGACTCTGATTGGAGGCCGGCTGTCATGCAGAGAAGCAGCGGCCTTTCTAATTAGCCCAAAGAATTTGACCCTGCTGTTGAGCAAGATAGGTTGCATGAACACACACTGCACTACCTGCTGCTTAGATGCAGTGCAGTGATTTCACTCACAGCACAAATATTTTAACACCACACTGAGTCTCAAAATAAACAAGCAGATTTCGAAAGGGATTTTTATTTTATTTTGCATATAGGTAGCAAAATATATCTCAGTATCACCATTACTCAGAGTGGAAGTCATGGTTCATGGGAAGAAGTTGGCCAAGGAGACACTGCTGCCTTCTGTGCTGGAAGACGATGACGCAGAAACAGAAAGTGAGAAGCAGCAGCTGGGGGAGGTAGGAAGCTGACCATCCAGCCAAGTCTGCAAACTGTTGAGCAAGGGAAGTGTGAACAACCAGGTAGGCAAGCGGAGACTTATAGGACTGATCAGAGGCAGATCTTTTTTTATGAAACCTGAGATTAAATAAGACACAGGAGAGAGACTTTGGGGGAGAATTCTTTGCAAGTTATGAATCTACAAGAGTATATTTTAGCTTTAGAAATGGTGGCCTCAAACACAACCCCATCTCTTGGCATGTCTGAGCACTTTCCTTGCCCGGGGCAAGGAAATACAGGCTCCACAAAAAAACAGGTTAAGAACCTGCTACTTCCTTTTTATGCATCGCTCTTTCGACCTGTGCACTCGCATGAATTAATTCAACAGAGGGGCCTCAGAATTTCAGCCTGAAAGTCTGTTTTAATTACACTTTCATGTAGTCCGATCACAGGGCTGCATGCGTGTGTGTGCGCAAGTGTGAGACTAACAGTGGAAAGACCATTTTGAAAAGCTTTTTGGATGCACCTCATCCACACAAAAAAAAAACATGTGCAGTATCACTCACATGCCAGATAATGCTGTTTTAAAGTAGCCTGTTTAGTCCTGAAAATAAGAGGATGTGGCATAGCTGACTGAGACATTTACTGAAAAGGCCATAGGCCGAGAAATAAAGGGAGTGAAAGACAGCCTCTGGTTCAAGAGGAGTAGGAGGGAATGTAAGTAGTTACAAAGCCCAGAAGGACAGAGGGATACAGGCTTGAAGAGACAAGTTAAAATGGTCCATCCACGCTGATGGACTCAGTCGCCCAAAGTGTAGGTATCAGTTTTATTTCTCTTGCAGCAAATCCATCACATCTCCTCACCCAGACTGCCAACAACAGGCGACTTCGAGGAGTCACGACGTCTTACTTTGTCCCTCTCCGCCCAGCAAAGAGCGAGCCGGACAGAGGTCGACGTGCGTGGGCCAAAGGACCAACGCTCGAGCCCTGACGGGAATGCGCCGGACAGAGGTGAGAGAGAGGGTGAAGAGGAAGAGGAGGAGGATGAGAATGAACAAGAGGAGCTGGGAGGAGAGGAGCGTGTGATCTCTGATGAGGACTACGACACGGATTTGGAGCTGGGAGGTATAGAGAAAATTGATTTCGGGTGGAAAGAGGGAGATAAATGGGGTGTGAAAGTTATGACATGTTATGATAAAGGGCGCGATGTTCCCTCTTATAAGTAAAATGGGAAAATTGCTCAGTCATGTGAGTCACGTGTTTGAAATTTCAAACCGTTATTTTCTGTCTGAAATAATGTTTTGTCCTGAACTTCAACAGTACAAAGCACCTTGATAGTAAGTCTTGATTCAATCTTGATCCAAACTTTGCATTGATAAAGCAGAGCCCTCCCCATCTGTTACTCTCTTCCCTTCTGCCTTTTCCATCCTCTCAAACTCTAAATGATTTCAGAGAAGAAAAAAGAAAAACAAAACAAAACAGAAACTCCTACACGCGCCTGCCCACACATGTGGAGCCCTGTTCTGCATCTTAATGATTTCATCTCAGCCTTTGTGGCAGGCTTCCTTTTCACCAGAAGTGAAAACCATCTGGTATGAATGAGCTCCCCAGACAGGGTGAAATCAGCCATGAGGGACTTTTCAATATCACACTCAAAAGGTCCTCCTCCGGGGGAAAGTGTCACATCGCTCCTTTTTCAAATAGGTATTGATAGCGATAATTCAGACAGACAGTACAGCTAGTGTCTTTGTTCATGTTGCAGATAAGGAAGAGGCATATGACCCGACGGGGCAGACGTGCTACATGGAGGCGTGTGAAGCATTACAGGTGGTGCCTGCCTCTTACTTCCTGCAGCAAATGCAAAACAGAGAGCTGTCCATGATGCATCGTGGTCTGGGACCTCAGGTACTTTAACCATAATTTAGGGACTGTATGAAAATTATTAGAGGGGAAGGGAGGTAAGAACTGGGGGAAGGTTACATATTCTTTCTCTTTGCTGAAGGGAGGGTCTGTTATATTTAGTTCCTGCCTAAAATTATTATTTATTACAATTTTTATACTATTGTTTTTACAAGTTCAAACCCTGATGCGAGCAGCAGCCACTGAGCAGCCATCTGTCAGCAATTCATTCATTCATAAGTGACAGTAATATTCAACATTATTTCCTTTATCCAAATGTCAGTAATTTAGTCCACTTTGCATTGGTGAAAGTTATTAGCTAAAAGAGAGTGAATACTGGATTGAAATACAAGTCCAAATGAAAGATAATGTTGCACGTCACCATTTCCTAAAAGACATGATTCGTAGCACATTTCCTTTTTCTTCACCTGTTTTGCTCATCAGATCAGCTTCACCTGGGGGAGGGTCCTCGAATTAAACACGCACTGTGCATTTGAACTTCTTTGTCTCGCTAACGCTATTTCAGATCAGCTCAGACCTTTGTTCTGCGAATGACTCATTAATTCAAAGTCACATCCCCCCCCTGGGAGACAGCACTGATCATGACAAAATGTGAAGAGCACTGTGTTAAGTCCAACGCAGCTGGGCTTCGAGGAGTTTTTGAAGAATCCTTTCCCAAGAAGATCAAGCATGTACATATCTTTGCAGTACACGTAACATATAGAAGTGCATAACTCTAGTCCGATGTATAGATCTTACAAGCACATATTCAAGTGGAGAGTCCTTCACTTCTTTGAAAGAAAGGTAGGCTGCTGGTATTAATTTATACTCAGAGAGCTCATTATGCAGATCTAAATTTTAACTTACCTTCGGGACAATTATCTTATTTTTGATCCTAAATGACAGCAAATGCAAATGCACCTTTTAACCCATGCAAGAGTAGTAATATTTGGTCCTACTGAGCATAAGACACAATGTGGATATTGTGTCTACATAAATTAACTGTGATATAACACAAAATACACACAGTATCTGTATCTGTATGTCGAGTAATTTGTCACACTTAAACCCTGCATCGCCTCATTTTAGCCCACATGCCAATAACAATTATCTGTCGTTTTAATGGTTAATCAATGTAAAATTGCTCTGTGCTTGTACATCACTCACAGAGGGAAGAGCACATCCTCTGCAAATGTGAAAATGCATTGCCTGGAGCTCTTAGCAACACAGTTTGACATTTTTACAGGCTTGCACTGGTCCATAACGCTGTAAATGAAAGTTGTAAAAGTGAATCCATTCCCTAACAAGCCATTTCCCAAGGATTCGGCTTAACATCATTCAGACAGATTGAATTGGATTTTAAATAAGTCTTCACCTGTCAATCAAACAGAGTAGAAGTAAAGTAAGAAACTGGTGGCTGCCAAGTCTTGCAGATTAATAGGCTTCTCAAATCTTACAGAAAGATACTCTGCATACATTTAAACACACTGTCCTCTGATGGAGCCGCTGCTGCTCTCCCCCTTTTTTTAAAAGATCATGTTAACATAAGGCTTCACGCACTCAACTTTCTCATTAGCCGTCCTAGAAACTATAATTTTCATGTTCTGCAAGCTTCATTTCTGACCCACGCCTCCACACGGCTCCCTTCTGCTTCATTTGTCTCACACAGGTTTAATATTCCTCTCTCTCTCTCGCTCTCTCTCTCTCTCTCTGCCCACCTGCATCAGTACATCGACTCTTTTAACTGGAATACAGATAAGAAAATATACTGCAGTGAACAAACACAAGAATTTCACTTTGAGGGGTGTGTGTGTGTGTGTGTGTGTTTTGCAGGGCACCAAAGCACTGGCGGTTCCCCTGGTAACCAACACTTCAATACTGAGGCTGAACCTGGGAGATAATAGGATGGAGGGAATGGGCGGAGCTGCTATAGCCCAGATGTTAAAGGAAAATTGTTTTATTACAGGTGGTTTTACTTGGCACTCAAGCATGCACACATTTCATCTTCCGTTTCCCTCCCTCCGTCTCACCTTTTCCCAGCAAAAGTGCCACCCAGACTCCCACTCACACGCCACACTCATACCAATTATATGCCACAGCACATCATTTAACATCTGGGGTCCCTGTTTAATCTTTGTTAAATGTCAGTCGGATGTGCAGTTCAGGGACCTGTCGGGGGATCTATGGAGAATGACTCCTGTGAGTCACGCAGGCTCTTAGTGCTGGCGTTCTTAACATTCTTTGTCACTATTCAGCGTTCAGGTGTAATCTAGTTTTATGAAAATACACTATAACAGATTAGTTGTCAGTATATTTTGCTGATGCAGCAGCAAACATTAGCCAACAGAGAATATTAAAGAGGATCTATTTTTTTATTTTAATTGACTGAATATACAACAAATGAAAGGTTTGAGAAGAGTTAACATGCCAATACAGCAAAAGTCGGGAAGGGAAGCAATTACCAATAATTTTGGATGTAGATTAGTTGAACTATTTTGTGAAACCCTCCTCAGCAGCCGGTCCCATGTGCAGCTCAGGGACCTATGGATCTATGGAGAATGATTCCTGTGAGTCATGCAGGCTCTCTATTGGCTGGCTTTATCTTTAGCAGTTTTATGAATATAGTGTATGAAAGATTAGTTGCCAATGTGCATTGTGCTGATGTTGCTGCAGACATTAAAAAACGTAGAATTTGAAAGGGGACCTATTTTTCTGATATTTAATGAATGAATAGAAAACAAATGAAAACGCTGAAAAGTTTGAGAGGAGTTAACATGCCATTATAGCAAAAGTTGGCAAGAACTTACTTTGTTGAGTGCAAAGAGAAAAAGGTGAACCAGAAAACACTGAAGGCAATTAAAAACACCAGTTATATAATCGGACTTAAACCACGCAACTGACAGCGCTAATTTGCAAAACCCTCCTCAGCAGTAGTCAGGCTACCAAATCAAATTGTAATAAAGACAATTAGGAAACTTTCAAGAAATTATGTTTAGTGTAAAAATGAGGCAAACTCTTTGGATTTTCAAAAACTGAAACTGTACTTCTCTTTCAACCGGCCTCCTTCCATCTTTTACTTATGCGTTTTTGTGTCGATCCCAGAGGTGGACCTATCCAACAACAACCTCGGGGATTACGGGGCCAGAGCCATAGCGAGTATGCTTAAGGAGAACAGCACCCTGGTGAAGCTCAGTCTGTCAGGAAACCGTTTCACAGACAGGTCTGCCCAACACCTCGGTCCAGCGCTGATCACCAACACCAAGCTGCAGCACCTCGACCTCAGCCACAACGCTCTAGGAGAGCCTGCAGGTAGCAATTAGCCAGTTCAATAGTAAAGGTCACATATTTTGTGGCCTTAGCTTTTCAAAGAATGAAACAGTACCAATGGCCAACCAACCAATGGCTCACATTTTTATTAAGGTGATATCAAAGGAACTACAATGAGTTTTTAACTGGTTATGAAAAAGTCTCTGATGATGAAAAAAATCTGAATTCTGATATTTAAACTACATAACCAAAAGTATGTGGACAGCTGAACAAAGCATGCAGACACTCAAACATAACGCCCACATGTGACTGTTGAACAGCTAATTATTCCAAAACCATTGGCATTAATATACTGGTAAAACAGCCTCCACTCGTCTGGTTTCTGGCTTTTACACCAGAATGAAGAACTTAGCTGCAGAGATTATTAGAGTATTAATAAGGTCCAATACAGTCTATGGTCCAACACTGATGCTGGTCGATAAGGTCTGAGTCACAGATGGCCAGTTCATCTCCAAAGTGTTGCTGCTGTGACAAATTTAGAAGCACGCCTTAACACTCATTTCATGTTGCAACGTTAAAATTTCCCTTAATGTTGCTCATAAAATGCACAAAAATATGAGGACAGATAAATATGCAGTAATAAAAATGATCACATACAAATAATCTCAGATTCTCTAATATTTGTTTGACTTGGCCATAATTCACAAACTTTGCATCTATTCAAAAAAAACAAACATTTCAGATTAGTGCCATCTTTTAATTGCCATGCCAGCCTTCATAGCTTAAAACCAAAAGTATTTCACATACATGTTCTTTTGCTCGCATGTG
Source organism: Holacanthus passer (assembly GCA_025331565.1). Lineage (NCBI taxonomy): Eukaryota > Metazoa > Chordata > Actinopteri > Pomacanthidae > Holacanthus > Holacanthus passer. The sequence goes on along the minus strand of JAFREQ010000009.1, from coordinate 7,661,122 downwards.
AATGCACGACCATTTTGAAACTACATGTAGCTGTTGAAAGCAGCTATATGAGCGAATGCAAAGTCCTCCTTTCTCCTTTATTAAATGATAATTGAATGTACAGTCCAGTAAAGCCCTATAAATTGACCAATTACTGCGAAGAGTGCAGATTCATTTAAAATTACGACTATATGCAATTACTGGTATCTACCATTATTAGAGTTTTGCAAAACCATTCTCATAAAAGAGTTTGCAGTAATGGTGTAGCCTTATCTCTCAGCAGTCGCAGGACAGCAGGCAGCAGCAGACTGTGGCATTCAAAGGTCAAGAACATTTCGCCTTCATTAAAACCTCTTTCAATTATGATGTGGATGAGCTTTGTGACAGGCACCTTGCGGAAAAAATGGTAGACCAGGAAGCATCTGATGTACTTAATTGAAAATAAATCTGTCTGTGGGAAAGGGGACACTGCCATGTCTCATTGCCATGCGCATGGTTATGATTCATCCCCACATATTCAATTCTATTTTCTCCACTGCTGAAATATCAAAGAACATCCTCATTCGTTTTGAGTGCACTCTTCCATATAGTGGGTCCCTGAGAGAAAGCATACCAATCAAACACTCTGACATTCATGCTATGGTGTTATTGCTTTTTCAACCAAGCACAGTAAGAGCGTCTTTTTTGATGATTATGAACCGCAGAGTGTCGTGCTCTTTCCTATCCTTGTGATAAAGTGGGTGAGATAATGATGGGGAGCTTTCTCTCTGGGATCACTCCTTCTACAGCCCTCACTTACTAGTGCATTTCAGACCATGAACCACACAATCACACCATCTCAGTGGAATCTACTGGAGATGAGATAAGTTGCTAGAAGAGAGTGCAGAAATGACCATTTGATGTGTTGAAGTGTGACTATAAATTCTTACCAAATATCTGTCCTCTGAGATTTCCTGGTGAATAATTTTCCAAAATCAAATTTCGACTATTTCGTCACAAACTCTTACAAAACCAACTAATAACAATTATTATTATGACAATTATCTATATTTGTTTTGAAGATGACATTGTAATTTATGGAGGTTATTACACATTTTCGAAGTTACAGTTCTACAATTACAATACAATTATGGAGCTAAAATAATGGAGGTTGTTATTTTGTGCTGCCATTATTTTTTTTTTTTCCTTTCCTCAGGGCAAAGCCTGGGAGACTGTCTGTCAGAGAACACTGGGTTGAGATCACTAAGTCTGGCCTGGAACGGCATTCGAGGGAGAGGAGCTGTGCTGTTGGCCAATGGCCTCGGGGTAATACACCTGGAAATCAATGTTTGAACACTATTTCAGTTTTTGAAATCGTGCAAAACAACTGAAGATCCGCAGGCAATACAGAAAATGGTTTGCATGTAGACTGTATAAAAAAGGTGTAGCCTTCGACTTTGAAAAGTTAAGTCAGTGCAGAAGGGCCTGGATCGCTAATGGCCACCAGGGGGCGACTCTACTGGTTGCAAAAAGAAGTCAGACTGTATAGAAGTCTATGAGAAATTGAATGAATTTCTAATGAGTTAGGATTTTTTTGTTTCCAGAAATTTTGTAAAATATGCTCCCATTTAGAGTAAAATAGATTAAAAAGCAGGGTATACTGTAGAGATTGGCTACCAAGTTGCTACACTGCGTCCTAGGTCAGATCCAATCAAGATCAATAATGTGTATCCATGGCGACTTCACCCTCTCGTCCAAATCATCACTTCCGGCTCCAAAACACAAGATGGCAACAGTCATATTGTCAAACCCAAGGCTTAAAAATGGTCCACAAACCACTGGGTGGTATCCTGGTGGCTATGTCCACTTCTTTTATACAGTCTATGAAAATTCTATTTAGCTCATGTCATATGAAGTTATCAAACAAAAAAATATATACGAAACAGAGCATTGTTCATGTCAGATTGAAAGCACCTTTAAACTGAAGTTGTGCATAAATCATGTATAAGTCATATTGTACATGGACAAGTATGTGGACAGAGAGAGTGTTTGGTAAACATCTCATATGAAAACTATGGGCATTAATATGCAGCTACGACAGCCACCACTCTTCTTGGAAGGGTTTCCAATCAATTTTAGGAACCTGGCTGCAGGGATTTGCTCCCATTCAACCACAAAATCATCAGTGAGTTTGTTGGGCAGCAAGGCCTGGCTCTAGTCCAATTCCCAAATGTGTTGGATGGAGTTGGAGTCAGGGCTTGTGCAGACCAGTCAATTTCTTTCTCAAAATATCTCAGAAAACCATCTCTTTATGGACCTGCCTTTGTGCACAAGGTCATTGTCATGTTAAAACAGGGAAGGGCCCAAAACTGTTGACACAAATTTGAAGTGTACTATTGTCATTGCAAAAAAAAAAAAAAAAAGAGGCCTAGACCAAAACATGGAAACAGCTCCAGATGACAGGCATGTCTCCACATCATAGTGTCAGCACACGATATTTTCAAGTGAAAAGTGAGTTGTCTGTATGTTAAGCCCCTTTAGTTACTGTTGGCATGCCTGTCAAGCTTTCCTTTCTCGCCCGCCACATAATGCAGTTTACAGTGATTAATGATGGCAGATTTATCACAATGACCTTGCAGGTTTTTTTTTAAATGGGTATTTAATTTTACTCACAAACAAAAGCAGGTTTCTCATCTATACCTGACAACTGTAGATTTTGACTTATGAAATAACGACTGATTGGCAGATTGTTGTCCCTCCTGTTGCTCTAATTGCTCTAAGCTATGGACAACCTCTGTGCAAAGGAAAGGTTTTGCAAATTTAGTGAAAACTTTGGACAAGCCATAGAGTAAGAGGAGGTAGGATAAGATTTCCCAAACTGGGATTGTAAAGTTAGTAAAGTGACTGATCATGACACATTCTGCTGATACTGTTTTGACCAAAACTTGTATATTATGTTTTAATGATATGATCCAGTTTTGCAGGTAGATATTTGCTACCAGAACAAGATAGTGTATCATTACCGGGCTAACTTGCTTATCCTGTTTTGTGAAACAGGCCCCTAGTCAGGTATTCATTAAACGTCTGACAACAGGAGAGACAGTGTAGAAGCAGTTTTTCCTACTCTATCTTGATGACCAAGATGGTCAAAGGACCCTGATCAGTAAGCTACACTGACGGGTTTGATTGATTCAGGTCCTGAGAGGCTTATTACTAATACTGCTGCTCTCTTAATTTAAATTGAGGTGTTTCTTTGTTCCTTAGTTAATCACGTTAGAGAACTTGTTTTACTTGTTGAATCTGAAATCTTACTCTACCAAAGACTTCTTTTTCTTTTGTTTTTTAGGCAAACATTTTCCTTAGAACCGTGGATCTGTCATTTAATGGCTTTGGTAAAGAAGGAGCCGTTGCTTTAGGACAGGCTCTGAAAGAGAACACTGTTTTGGAGGAGTTGAATGTGAGGTATGAGCCTTTGTTATCTTGGTTATCTGATTATCAGATTATCTTACAGTAAGAGTTGAAAAGGGCAGAGGCGCAACTTCAGCTGAGAGCATTCTTTCACGAATCTCAAACGAGAGCAAATGACATGTTTGACCTTGTTTGGTATTACCTCTGGTGCATAAACTAATACAAAATATTTATTAAAGCCCTGATGAGATCAAATTGCTTTACCAGATTTGTAGTTTTACTAATGAATCTTAAGCAGTAGTCACAATTTACCAAAAAACAAGCTTCAAATCATTCGGCTTCTTCTGCCTCTCGTTCAACTTCTCAAGCAAAACAAAGCTTGCCTCTCAAATTTCCAGACATTTGTGCTACATGGATGAATAATGCCATTTAAAAAGATAACACTTTATGATTGCTTCCCCTCACACTCCAACACACATTTTTTGTTGTCTGCATTTGTTTCTCTCCACAGTAACAACCGAATACCCCCTGAAGGAGCTATTCGCCTCGCCATGGGCCTCAAAGTAAACAAGACAATCAAATCCCTGAACGTAAGCTGTTGAAAAGAGATTGGTTCTAGCTTCAAAAGCAATGGGGGGCATCAGTGGATAAAATGGGATAAGTAAATGGATCACTGTACTTTGTTTTAATGTTAACGCCCAAGCAGAGATCTCGGGGCCTCGTCTTAACTGCCTGAAACAAGTTAGTGATTGAAGCCAAGTTATGGTGAAGACTCACACTAAAATTGAGCAGCCCGAGCACACAGCCTGAGCTTTTGATATTGATTAGATGTGCACTTCTGAGATGAAAACAGAGCAGGTGTTTGACTGCATATACAAGTCTGAAAAGTCACTATGAGCTAAATGTGGGCAGTTCAAGATTTTCAAATGTGATCATTTAGTCAAAAGTTCAAAGACACAATCTGGTTTGCATCAACATTGATAGCAGCTAATTGGTAATAATAATAATAATAAGATAAATGAATAAGTAAAAAGAATAAAAACAACAGAACATCAGTTAAGAAAACCAAATGATAATGAATGAAAATGAATCATAAAATTGTTTTAACTTTCTCTTTCTCTTTAAAAAACTGGTTTATTTGATATAGACATCACATCAAATGAATTATACTAATGACTGGATGAGCCAAAAGTAACTAAGAATGGATAACTTTTGTCTTTAGCTGCTGGCCAGTTATTAAAGGAATAGTTCAACATTTTTATGCTTGTTTGCTTTAATAAGCTAACTTGCCAGAGGTTGCATGAGAAGAGTAATACCACTTTCATGTCTATAATACTGTGTGACTTTATACTGTAAGTTTAGCTGCTTACTGTACACATAAAGACTGGAAACCAGGGAAAACAGCTCACCTGGTTTTGTTCAACAGTTACATAAAAAAAATGCCTCGCAAACATCTCTAAAGCTCACTAATTAATTATTTCTTGGCTCTGATCAGTTGCAACCAGTGAAGATTCCATGAAGTCACTGGTCCCAACCAAGAAACAGTTCAGCACATAATCCTCTAAAAATGTTGAATTTACAGTTTTACTCTCAACAAAGTGTGTTATGTGTTAGTTTCAAACATGCTGTTGTGGATTTTGTTACCACTGGACAGAGGCAGGCTCACTGTTTCCTTATGTTTCCTGTCTTATATTTAATGGACAGATACAAAAGTGACATCAATCTTCTCATCTTACTCTCTGCCACAGTGTTATAGTATATTTTCCAAAACTATTCCTTTAAAAGTGGCTACAACCACTTTTGAGAGGGAATCAATTTTAAAAGCCATTATAGGCTCAACAACCTATTTCTTCACCTGCATTATCAAAACCAAACTAAAGACATCTGAGATATTATTGCCATATTCTTACACTGATGATGTTTGTGATTGTCTAGATGGGGAGGAACCCCATCCTGAACGCTGGCTGCTATGGGATCCTCAAGTCTGTGCAGGACAACCCAGATTCAGCCATTGAGGCTTTAGACTTCTCGGTAACTCACACATATTCCACCTCTATGAGACTTTCTGCAAATCTTCTCCTTTTTAAACTTATTCACTGGCTTCTATGTGCATCACTCTCTCTAGGACATCACAGTGAACCAGGATTTTGAAGACTTGTATACGGCAGTGAAAGAAATTTTCCCTGCGCTTGCAGTAAATCACGGGGGCAGAACTGGCACATTCAGGAAAGCAAAAGCTTGAAAAGTGTTTTTGTGTAAATTGTGTTTTAAAAAAAGTGTAATTGCTGTACTTTTATGCCAGAAGAGATGGAAGGAGTCTTGTCAAAGCCCTGTGGACGTTTTTATCGACAGATGATTGAAAGGCTGGATGCATGCGAGGATATTATCTTAAAAAGATCTATTTAAAAAAAAAAAGCACATGAGAGAATATTCCTCTGAATGAAATGTATTTAGATCAAATAAAACTTGTTAAATACCCAATCAATTGAAAATAACGATGATTCAGAAACAGTTTGTTCATTTTCCAAAAGACACAGTACATAGACTGCAAGTGCGCGAGCTTGGAATATAGTGATATTAAAATCACTGAACACAGGCATACAATACAGGTATTGAGTATGATTCTTTTTAGGTATGATCTGATTTGATGTTATATAATGTCAGTGGGTAGAATGATGGAGAGGATCAGAGAGCACCGCATTGTGTATGAAAAGAAGTGAAAGTGGGTTGCACAAAAAGGATTTAAGTACTGCATGACTAGTCTAATAGAGAAACCAGCTTTGAAAGAACAGTCCACTATTAGATAAGAGACCTGTTTACTGCAGCAGGATAACTCAAACAGTGTTAGATACAGTAAGCTGTCATTTGGAGACATGCATCTCTCCCACACTCCTCCCAAAATCATCTCCAATCCAGTCATTTCATATTATTCATAAAAACACCAAAAAGTAATATTACTTTAATATATTTGTATAAAATCTTACATTATATGACTTAGTTAGGCCTCTTTATCATCTCCAGCAACAAAACTATAGTTTTTTTTAACTCTTCTTGAAAGGGATCATCCCTTACAATGAGTAGGCTACATAACTTAACTGATTAACACTTAGATCCTTTACTTCAGTAAAAGTATTAAAACCACACAGTAAAAATACTGTTACTCAAGTAAAAGCTTGTACATATTATCAGGAAAATGTACTTAAGTATTAAAAGTACTATATATTATATCATTAGATTATTATCACTTATGCATTAATGTAAAAGCATTAATTCACTCTTTTAGTTGGTTGAGGTGGAGCCCATTTTGTGTAGGACTGCAGCTAATGAATTATTTCATTATGGCTTAATCTGCGGATTATTTTCTCCACTAATCAATTGATCGTTTGTTTTGTAAAAAGTCAGAAAATAGTGACAAGCATCACAATTACCCAGAGCCCAAAGTGACACCTTCACAAAGCTTGTTTTGTCCAACCAATGGTCCAAACTTCAAAATTATTTAAAGAAATAAATCAGAATAATCAAATGTTATTAAATGGTCAAATGTGTTTGCATGAAAAATGGCTTCAACGATTAGCAAAATAGTTGCCAATTAATTTTCTAATATACTAATCATTGTTGAATTTATAACAGAGCATCATATTCTATAAGCTCTTCATATGTTTTGTGTGCAAAAATTTGTAAAGTAACAAGTAGTTAAAGCTGTCAAATAGTTGCAGTGAAGTAAAAGTACAATATTTTTGAATTGTCGTACAGTAGAGGTAGAAAGTGGCATTAAAAGAAAGAGAAATAAGTACCTCAAATTTGTACATTACTAGATTACCTGGAGTAAATGTACTTAGTTACATTCCACAACTGCACTTTACTTTTAAGGTTTATATTACTTTATGGCGAATACAGGTTTAATTATGTGTAATTTTTATTGTTATTGTTTGGTTTTAATCTCTCTTACACATAACATACCTAAAGATATAAGAATAATGTAAAATATACACAATAATAATTAGACAGATATCAAATATACTACATGCGAACACATATGTGTCGGTAAAGGATCTAAATAAGTCTTTCAACAATGTTACAAAGTTCAACTAGCGCTCAACTAATCAGGTCTGATCGATTGTGCGTATTGATCGTAGACTGTGTTAATCATACTGCGTCACCGAGTCACGTGTGTTTTCAAAATGTCCGGCGGGTTTAACAGGACCAGAACATCCCAGACAGGGAGGTAAACATTAACCAGAAGTGTGTGTTTGCGTGTCAAAAGAAGTTTTTACTTTACAGAGGAACATGGCGACGACTACTTCTGTGTGGTCTAAAGGACAAATGTTGTCCAGATACTCTGTGATCCTGCAACAAGCCACCAGGTAAAGACGCTTTTAATGTATTAGCTTGTTTGCTAGCTAAGCTCTTATAATGTAACATTACCCGGAAGCTAACGGTGAAATTTGACATCTGCTTTGCCTAAATTTGAGAACATTGTCATGATTGGGTGTTAGTTAGCTGTCTAATATAAACATAATTCAAACTTGGATATGATTAATCCAACTTTTATGTGTTTGACAAATGTTTTATTAACAAAAATAACATCAAACTAACTTTTTTCAGCCAGCATTTTATTAACTGCGTGACTCCATATGTTCAGTTTTTCTACACAAAATATATTAACTAAATTACATTATGTTCATGCCTTAATGTCAGGTCATATCTAACAGAAGCACCAGGCAGATTTCCAAACCAGCTTTAATCATTTGCCGGACATCTGAACTTTGTCCTGTCAGGCTTCACTATGTGTCACCAACACTTGTTAACAACTTATCTGTGGCTTCAAACTGTATCGATTTCCTACAAGTCAATACAAGTTACTGGCTTCAATACTACTGTGTTGTTTTTGAGAGGGAGACATTCATTTCTAATTATAGATCCCAATTAAAGCCACTGGCCCATAAGGTTATTAAAAGAGAGTCTCTCTGACCTTGAAAGTTTGTGGATTTTAGAATCGTAAAAACAAAGCTTTAGAAAGTGTTTGTGAATTAACAGACGGCCTTGAAAGTGGTATGTATAATTAAATTTATGCACAATACAGCTCCCTAATCCATAAGTGGGCATGTACCAACTCTTCTCTTTGGCCTGTTCTTAGTTTCTTCACATCCTGTGGAAAATCCAGAAATTGAGGTTACTGTTGACATTTAAGCAGCTTTAAAATGGTTTCAGAATTATGACAAAATTATGAGTGTATAAAAAGCTGTGAAAGTCATTTAAACGTCCTTGGATTTGATGTCCAGCTGAATGTGGGAGCTCGGTTTAACTCTGCATATGAATAGACATATTTTGTGTAGCTGGCACAGCAGCTGACGGTTTGCCTCCTGGTTTCATTGACAAATTTTATTAGTCTGTCTTTGCTTTTAATCTTTAGTTTTTCTATGTCTTTACATATTCACATTTTGTAAAAACATTCTCTATGTAACTTAATTAAAAGCCATTGACATATGTTGTCATGTTTTTGTAATTTTATAATGATTCAGTTTCAACTTAATGTGGTAGTATTAGTGGTTGGAATAGTCCTTGTTTGCTTTAATGCCACTATTCGAGTCCTTCCCCACTCACTTTCTGTGGAACAGCCTGAAGATTCACAACTCTCTTACTTTGAGAGACAGTTATTCATGTTCAAATACTGATTGGAGCCTGTTAGATTGTAACAATAGTTCTTAAAGTGAATGATATTCCCCTTTCATCCACTCCAGAGTGGATGAAAAGAAGTTTTTTAGCCAAAGAAACAAGCAATGGCATTCAGCCCACTCACTCATACAGTATGCATGTTTTTCATATCAAAGGATATTAGCATGACTATCTTTTAGCCCATATGTCACGCACATCTCCGTGTTCCTTTTAAGTTTGTCTTTTTTATATCGATAACTTCTCTGTTTTATGTTGTTGCTCTGAGCCTTTGTGAAACTTTCTTTCATCTTGTTTCTGTGTAGGAGGTTTTCAGAGAGCAGCGACAAAGGCTGGTTCCGCTCCTTATTTGTGCACAAAGTCGATGCCAGAAAAGATGCCCACTCCAACCTGCTGTCAAAGAAAGAGACCAGCAACCTGTATAAAATTCAATGTAGGCATAAGCTCTTTTACTTACTCCCAGTGAAGGTTTATTTTCCTGAAGTGGGGGGTTGCAGAGGGCCACACACAAATGAACGTGATCCAGTTGTATATAATAAAATGGATTCTGTTTTGAGTCTCAGCAGCCTTATCGTCCATTTGTCACTGCAGAAAACGGCTAAATAAATCACCTTAATTCAATTCAGTCCGCACTGGCCTCAGTGACCTCAGAGAAAACTGAAAGTAGCATGAGAGACAGGCACAGGACTGCACTGTAACGAGTTATTTGCTACCATACATGTCCAACATACAGGCAGCAACAAGTTGTTCTGTAATAGTGATAGATAGTCATAGATGTATCAAATCTGTAAAGTTTTTTTTTTTTTTTTTTTTTTTAAGGCGACATCAAAACAATTTGTCTGGTTTTCTTTTGAGTCTGTGATGATATGTAGCTGTGTCTGTCTCTTGTGGAGAAATCTATCACCCTCCCCGGGCTTTGATCTTTTTTGTGGCGTACATCTCACCATGTAGGGATTTCAATTTGAACACTCTATCAGCCGTAGCCTATAACCTATTGAAAGTGAATCTGTTTTGTATGTAGAAGTCTTTGCTGAATCGGAGTGTGAAATTACTTTGTTGAAAAATTCGATTGTTGCATGAATTTTTTTTTTTTTTTTAAACGCCCATTTCTCATAAGTCTGGCTCTCTTTCTTTCAGTTCACAATGTCAAACCAGAATGCCTGGAAGCATACAACAGTCTAGAGTGAGTGTGTTCCCTGCTTTAAAACATCCCCTGCATTAATCCACCAATCATGTCATATTTTCAGTCCTTTGTTTAATTGGGTTTCTGTCAATACTACATTTAAAATAATATATTTTTACAGAATATATTTCCTTAAATTCTGGTAGACAAATTGTCCAAGCTGTGCTTTGAGTCAAGGAGCAACTAATTAGATTTTGTTGATGATACAATTTTACAGTTTCTCACATTCACAAGATGGACTTCATCCATGGTAATCTTGCACAATCGTAAGAGTAATTTAGCGTAAAATTGAAGTAATAGAATTAATGTCTTTGGGTGTAACAACAAGTTGGATAATCTTGTACTTTATGCTCTCTGAGTGCCCTCTAGTTGGTCATTGTGGTGAAATGACATGAGTATATTGTAACTGTAGGCACATTCACACAATCAGTATGTGAAGACTTTGTTATTTCTTGTATACCGATCTCAGGGCTGAGGTGCATAACAGGCTCCATCAGGACCAGGACTACCCATGTGAGGTGGTTGGAAGCTGGAATACCTGGTACGGAGAACAGGACCAAGCCGGTGAGCAGCAGCGCAACTGTAAACAAAAAACTTGATGAAAAGATGATGAAAAGTGTCACCTCTTATTGATCATAGTCACTGTTTACGCCGCAGTTTTCTGTTTCAAGGCCTCATGAACGACAACACTTATTTTGAGTGGCTGCAATTTGGCTGTAAATTGTTTGGCAGAGCATCACAGAAAAATGTACAGACACACGCAGACACTACCAGATGACTCACCGCCAACACCTCTCCTTCTACATATGATAATTTACAGTGTATAGTATATGTTAAGAGCCTTCACAACAGCAGAAAGTGTTCTTGTGGTGATGGAGGTGCTGTATCTGATGGTCGTGTGGGTGGCATCAGTCCTCACACAGTGCCACAGTGACATCTGCTGTTGTGTTGTTGTAGTGCACCTATGGCGATACAGAGGAGGCTACCCAGCATTGACTGAATGTCTGAAGAAGCTGAACAATAACAAGGTGGACTGTGAACTCTTACTTAATCTCTTCCTTTGTTACACAGTGCAGTGCAGAGATGCTAAAGAGAAAACTGATACATGTGATGCAACCTAGTTCACGCTTGAGCTGTAGGAAAGTACTGAATTGTGTGTTATCTTTTGTATATCCCTTTCTTTTTTATTGAAAAAAACATGTTTATCTCTCTTCAGGAGTACTTAGAGTTTCGAAAAGAGAGGGCAAAAATGTTGATTTCGCGGCGAAATCAGCTCCTCCTGGAGTTCAGTTTCTGGAACGAACCCTTGCCCAGACCAGGGCCCAGCGTCTATGAAATGCGCACCTATCACCTCAAGGTATCCGCATCTATTACACAAATTAAAACTGTGTGACGTACATGTGTTTGAATATCACTCTACAGATTTTATTTGAGCTCTAAGAGATTTTTGTGTAACATGTACTAACTATATAAACCCCTATTTAATATTGTTGTTTTTAATCCCTTACTAGTATGGGCCACCAGATTGTTGCAAAACTATTGTTGGGAACTCTTCTCTGATACTGAATTTGCTTCAGCTGTGATGCAGATTTTTTGTAGTGAAAAGTGGGATAGGCCTATAGAGTTCTAGGAGACTGTTTTATGCAGAAACTACCGAAAACATTTCCTGGAGGTCATAAAGTTCAAAGAATGATCTACAAAATATTGACTCTGGGGTTGAATAATCTTGCTTATGGGCTATTTATCTTTAGTACACTTTGTAACCTCAACATTATGTTCATCATTATGTTCAAAATTCTTGCAAATATATATTATTACACTGACTTTGACTGTTTGCCAGGACTTTAGTTGATATTCATAATATTTTATTTACGTCATAGAATGTTGTGCAGGTCAAGGGGGTTGAATAATTTGGATTATGACTGTATGGAATATAACATTTCTTTTATCACATAGCAGCATCCACATCAACTGAATGTGGAAACCATATTGCACACATTCAAGAGCCAGTATTATTAACATTGTCATAAAGATAGAACCCTTTAGAACAGGCTGAATTCCTGGAGCCAATATTCAACCAATTTTCGTATCTTGCCCCTTCTACTATTTTGCACCTCTAAAAGCTGCCTGTATGATTTACACTTACTTATGAAAAGCAAACTCATTGTATAGAAGAGTGAGCTGTCCACAAATGGAAAGGTGTACCTAAGGAAGTGGTTCAAAACACATCTCTGATAAAAATCTCTGTGCATGCGACGCTGAAGTCTTCTTCTTCTGTGGGCTCTTGCAGCACATAGACTTGGTTGGTCTGTGCAAAATAAACAAGTTATGAATGTGCTGCTAAACTGGTTTGACCATGCCGGTTCATATCACAGCACACTGCCTGATTTGGCTGTGTGTGTATATGTAAAAACTGTCCTGTGTAAAGCGATGATGGTGCAATTTAATGTCATATCATAGTTTTAAAACTATGTCAATATTTTATCTCCTTGCTTGTGTTTCAGCCAGGGACTATGATTGAATGGGGAAACCACTGGTAAGGCTCATAAATATATCTATATATATAATAAGATATCATTAACCTGATTTTTTTTTCTCCTGTATAAGTATCAAGTATTACAGGTGTTCAGGTGATCATTATACCCAAGAAAATAACATGTCATTTTACAACAGGGCGAGGGCAATCAAACACAGACAGGAAAACAACGAAGCAGTGGGCGGGTTCTTCTCCCAGATCGGCCACCTGTATGTTGTTCATCATTTGTGGGGTGAGTATGAAACATGGTTATCACCTCAGATGTTGTTTTGGTGTTTTAGTGTTTGGGTGTTGGCAAAAGCAAACTTCAGTTGCTCTCTCAAAGGAAATGGTAGCTAAAGAGGCGTTTTTTTTTTATGTGATGTCTTTTTTTATAATACATATAATGTAGTCGGGGTTTATCATTAGTAGAAGGTGGTGATTTAGTAGTCAGTGAAGTAGACAGATCCATCCATTTAAGAAGCTGGAACTGGAACTATGTTAGTTTATTTTGTGTACGTATTTGTCATATGCAATTGTAAAGCCCTTAAGAAATGTTTGACTCACACTGTCAAAGAACATGGATGAGGTAGTTTTACACCAGGTCACTTATTACCATGTAGGTCTTTGACCTGTATTTCAGCGATGTTGTGATCAAGCCAACACAGTGAATGCCTGTTCCATTAGTTTGAGAATATCACAAGGTGTCTAACACAGAAAGATGTGAATGTTGACATATGTTATAGGAGCGGTAAAATGACTGGCCCCATACATAATAATGCAAAATGTGCGAGATAAGAGATAAATAAAGCCTTGCCTGTTTAAACAGGAATGAATGTGTTTAACTTTTCAAAATAGTAGGTAGAGTTAGCTATAATCTATTTGAAATCAATTACTTAAGAATATTAAAACTAAATATTTTATGTGAAAGTGACACGAATTAATTCACACTTAATATAAGCTATGGATTGGTTATTTTACAGCTTATGAAAGCCTCCAGTCCCGGGAGGAGACCAGAAACTCTGCCTGGCTGAAGGAGGGATGGGATGTAAATGTGTATTATACAGGTAGGAGAGATGCAAACCACCCACACATAAGTGCCCAAGAAAGAAAATCTACTATTTAGCCAGGGGTGATGTGTGTCTCATAAGATTACAACCACAAACCAATATTGAACAAAATATACAGTATTTTCTCTGAAATGTTTGCTTTGGTGGTGCAGAGGGGGCCTCATAACTGTTGCTGTTTAGATCCAATCACTGACTGAAGATGAGGTTTAACTTTATTGGATGTAATAAGAAATTGTTGCCTCGGAATGATAGAGACAGGATGACAGATAGGAGTCTAGGACTTCAGAGCAACAGAAGAGGATTAGAAGAAAAGCATTAAAATATACAGTTTACTGGACTGTCACTCCCTATGTAGCGTATTGAGCAACAGATGAGAGCATAGGCAGAGATCAGTGCAGATCCCCCTCAGGGACTGTCGAGAAGAGAGTCCACAGGTGGATGCTGAGGAAGTGGAGGGAGCAGACAAATTCATTTTATCAAGAGCAGTCTTGTAGTGGCAGCAGGGAAGCACAGAGTTATATGCAATATGAGTTAGCATATGAGGGAGAGGTTTTCTTGACTTAACATGTATCCAGGACACGCAGTGCCACATGGGCTTGACTTTACTGATAGCACAGGAATTTTCACAGAGTTTGCTCATAAAGGCACATTTATAGCTAGATGGGTGTTTCAGGGACATAAAAGTGTATAGTATCTGGGACTGTAAAACATGGGAAGCTTAATGAAAGCAGTGAACAAGATGTGATGACAGTATTCTGATTCATTTAACTCTACAATACATGTAGTGACCTGAGATATAATGTTTGAAATCATGTAGCTATCCTGCGTTGAGTTACTGTTAAACTCTTGAGCGTGTTTCTCCCATTCTCTCCTCAGTGCCTTTGATCAGAAGCATGGAGTCTAGAATCATGATTCCCACGAAGAGTTCACCTTTACAATAAGAAGATTGACTGAAACCAGGAGCATCTCTTTGACCAAAACTCCTTCGCCTCCTAGATTTTTTTTTATCTGCTTGATGATCTGTGTTACTTTCAAGTATGTAAACAGAAACATTTTCTGATTCTATATGTGCACAGCTTACAGCCAGGCTTCACAAATAACGATGCAGTGTGCAGATATTTTGAGAATCCTGAGATGCCCACGTTTCCAGAAGTTTAGGTCAAATATGTGGAAAAAATGAAGGATAAACTGACACAATGAAAAGCCAAATTATATGAATTACATTACTTGCATGTATATTCCACTATAGAGTGACAATTACGTGACTGTGCAGAGCTAGGTGTGGTATGTTTCCTGCTTTTTGTTTTTACCATGAATTATAGTAATGGCCCCTGCATTTGTTTTTCACAATGATAGTCTCCACCCACCTTTTTATGGCTGCACTTTTATGACTGGATATTAATCACACTGAATGAGATCACACTGAGCTTCACATCTGTGACTGTGAAACACATGTTTGATGAAATAAAACTTGTCAGACTACCTCAATCATTAAAATATCTGATCATCATTTCACTGATTGAAATTTACAGTAGCATGTGTAAAGAGCCTACCAGGAAGCAACTGTGCAACTTCTGGTATGAAGCGGTCAGTATTTTCAAAATAAAAGTGGACACAGCAGTTGTTATACTACTCAGAACCAAGGTCACATAGACAGATATGGGAAACTGGAGATTGGAAATTCCAGGCAGTATTTTTTTTTTCGGTACAAAACTGAAAGCTGAATACAAATGTATTTAAAGTTAATTCAAGTGAAAGCGAAACTGGGCTGTTTTGAATCATGAAAAGTTATTAGTTTTCCTTGAAATTGTAATTCAACTTTTAAAATATTTTATACCCCCACATTTCAAAATGCGTTGAGTCTGATATCCTTTTCATTACATTAGAAGAAAATTCATTGCAAAAAGCATCAGGGAAGGGGACAGAAAAAAGAAAAACTAAGCCTTAAGACATCTGAGTGATTGAAAATGTGAAGTTTGTGAAGTCCAAGTCTATTGAAGAAATGACTATTACCCTAATCAAATGTACAACATCAACTATAATTCCTACTTATTTATTTGCCTGTCCTTTACAGCTGGATGATATGGCCAAAAGTATGTGGACACAGGAGCATTACACCCATATGTTGAACCTCTGTATTCCAAAACTATTGCAAATAATCTGCTATTTTAACAACCTCCACTCTTCTGTGAATGCTCTGGAACCTGGCTACATGGATTTGATCCCATTCAGCCACAAGACCTTTAGGTCAGGGTTGGCTACTGATTTTGGTTGATAAGAACTGACTCGTAGTCGGTGCTCCAGTTCATCCCAGAGGTGTTGGATGGGGGTGAGGTCAGGGATGCAGATGGGTCAATTCTTGCTTTGTGCACAGGAGGATTGTTATGTTGAAACAAAAACAGGCTTTCCCTAAACTATTGTCACACATTCAGAAAGATTTGGCTTCTGACCTGGGAGTCAGCACTTCCAGCAACGGTTCAGGAGATGTTTTCTCGGGGTAGGGAATAAATATAAATACATGCCGAATCACATAAAATTATGTTTACTTTTCAGACATTTCTCTAATCTTTTAACATTTTGAAAAAGCTCAACGGTGAGCAAGAGCTGCTGTAACAGGCTGCCACTAGAGCGGCGCCATCTTCATTAAAAGCTTCCAATTAACATGCGATATCTCTTTAAGCAGCCTCCAAGACAGCAGTCCACGTATTTGCCTTTCCGTACCTTTATTTTGAAGGCAGACGTCGCTGAACCGGAAGTTGCGTTGGCGCTCGCTTGCTCCGCATGTGAAGCCATTTAAACGTGTCCCTGCAGCTTTAAGAGGAGGGGGCGTGTCCTCTCCGGGTCTGTCCCCTGTGTTTGAACACACGGTCGCTCGGCGGAGCTGGAGTCGGGTTGCGTCGGATGTTTTTCTCCTGGTGAGCGGATCGTCCAGGCCCGACTTTATCATTTGAATGATACCGAGCAGCTAACGAGGCGTTTTCACACAGAGAGGAGGCTGCACTGATCCCACCCGACACTATGGACTTGCACATATTGGACCACAGGCTGCGGGTCACCAGCATATCCAAGAACGGGCTGGTGAATTTCACACACCCCCTCATCAAGCTGATCTTCCTCCGGAACAGGACGCGGTAAGAGGAGCCTGCTCACATGTGAGCCAGGTCATGATCGTCCTGTAGTTGTGTGTAAGCGCCTCTTCAGTCACTTGTGCGGCCGAGCCTGTGCAGGGCTGTGCATGCCCTGCTCTGCCTCCATGAATGACACACTAGTGCACGTAGCACTGTGGCATATTTAACATTTGGAAAACTGCACATGAGCCAAAATATTATTAAGGATGTTTTCTTCGAATGAGGATATAAATGCATTCATTGTGTTTCCTAATAATCTGTTATATTTGCACCAAAGTCTGCAGCAGCTTAGTCAGCACGCTGCACGTCAATCATTTGTTCTGTTGTCCTGCAAAAATATGTGCATGAATAGCTTTAATGCATGCTTCCTTTGCTTTGCACTAACCTCTGCTACTGCTTATAGAGTCAGTGTTTTTTTTTAAGCTTATTTTCCTAAAAAAAATTGCACTGTATGGTGTTGTATGTTGTTGTTAATGTGACATTTATTGTGTCCACTTCACACTGTAGCTGCTGTAACACAACAATGTCCCAGTTTGGGGTGAATCTATCTATCTATCTGTCTAAAATACATCCTGTGTCCCTCCACCCTTGTATCTGCAGCACAAACTCGACCCTTGACCTCCTTTACCCAAAAAACCAACATCCAGTTTGCAAGTTGTCCGGATCTCACGCTGGCTTCGGTGGCAGTTTTCAGTTAATCCCTGGATATCCTCTCATTGTTATGCAATTGTTTATTGCTCTGGCTGCCCCACTTATGCATGGGCAGAAGAAGGGTTCAGCATCTGTCTCCAAGTTGCCCATGATGTAGCTCGAGCAGAGGCTCGGCTACCGCTGCTCTCAAGTTACAAAGAAGTTGTAGGCAAATGTCAGTGGAGCTTTTCCTCCTCTGGTCGCCTTTGTGCTCTAAAGTATAGATGTCACACTATTTTTGAAGATTTGCTCATTGTAAGCATAATATGAGTCTACAGAACGGCCCTTTAATGATCAGTTTACCAGGCAGCAGGACGAGCTCGTGCCTGCATGGTCCTGGAAAACACTTGTAGAATTCTTGTCAACTGGCACAGAGAAGATTTAGGTCTTGTATATTTGTCTGTCAGACGCCTCACATCCATTCACGCTCGCCTGCACCCATCAGCGCTCATTTATCACATAGTGTCAGGCAATACACTAAGTTTTGACATGTCCATACCAGACACTCTACGTCATGATGAATCGCACCACCCTGTAGACTACTGTGCTGCTCTTAGTGAAAAAAAATAACAAGTCACTGTGAATAATACACACATGAACTTACATCAGTTTTTTCTAACGTACGGTCCTACGGGTTTGTGATGAGTAATTCTGAATGATCAGGAACTGCACCCAGATTTAAAGTCAGCATTTGATTTTATTGTGTGAGCCTACATTTTCATTCAAACAGGCTCAGAGCCCAGAACGGTCCAGAAAAAAAAAGCCTGCAGGCTGCACTTCTTTGGATAAGCAGGCCTGTCTGAGTTTCACTGTTTTGTTGTTCTTGCTTTGGAGGTACAGTATGGCATCATACGTTTTTCCTGTTCTTTTTCTGTAGCAGGGTTGTTGGGTTTTTTTTGTCTATGCTTTTTATTTCTTCCTCTGTTCAAACTATAGACAATGCAGACTGGGGAGTGGTGGACAAGATTGAGTTCATGGCAACTCCAAACAATCACAGAGTGAAAAACAAGCCTGATTGCCTCGGTTGGTTTTAGCCGTCTCCCTCTCTCAGGCCCCCACTATTCATTAGAGAACAGCTCAGCGAGAATGTGCGCAAAGTGATTTGAAAGCAGTCCTGAGCAGAATTTTAAGGAGGTAATCACTTCTAGGAGCCGGGCTTATCCTAAATTGTATGATATATACATTTTCCTTCAACGTCGTCCAACACGGCTGATGCATTGAGACGCCTCGGTGCAGAGGATGACAGTAGTTGCATGCTGTGTCTGGTGTAGAAATAAAACCCCTTCTATCAGTGACACTGTTAATCTGTGAAGGTCAGCTGTGTTTAGAGTTATTAAAGCTACATGACTTCAAGAGGGTGAAGATATGAGACAAGTTAAATACCCTCGAAAGTGACATTTGATCTTTAAGCTATGTGGGAATTTGTGTGTCTTCATGCACTCAATGTATGCATGAAAACACACTATGTGAATGAATCCTTGATGTGATATGGAGCATAGGCTGACTGTTTGTTTGCAGTCTTCTATTGTGCTTTATGGGTGTGGTGATAATCAAAGACCAGTATCAGCCCAGTATATTGGTCTTGCTGTACAGTGGATGCAGGCCTGCAGGCTCCACACAGTCCTCCTTTCTTCTCTTCGGCGGCTCACTAAACGAGAGCATGGGTTGGAATAAAGCCAGAAACCCAGTGGGGAGCTTTCCACTTGTCTGCTCCAGTGATCTGTCTCGCTCCCCTCGTTTACACAAGGCCGCCCCCCCTCCCTCCCTCCATAACAAACAGGGATTTCTAGAAAAAAAAAACATCCCCATTGTTCTGAAAAAAGAGGAGCCCGTGAGAACGCTGTAGACGGGTTCGGTGGAAGCTGCGAAGGTAGCTTTGGTCGTCCACTGCTGATGGGGCTGAGATAGCTCGAGGCTCGCTCCTCACACTTCGACAACATCAGTTTGCTGCGCTCTTATCACGTTTCCTCAGCTGGAGCATCAGTTGCTTAAACCCCACCACCGCCAACCCTCGCTGCCTCACCGCCGCGACCACCCGCCGGGTTTGTGCAGCTGGATCAAAGTCCAGACTCTTGTGTGCTTGGTTTTCATCTTCCCCACTCGGCCGCTCCCTGGCTACCTGTTGCGTCCTCGTCCCTTTGGTTATTTTCCGCCTCCTCCTTTTCATGTTCCTTTACGCCTCAATAGAAGGAGTTTGTTTTTCAAACTCTTTATCACCAGTGTTCACACACACAGGCTGCGTGGCACTGTTGCAGAATGTTGTGCAAACATGTTAGTTATAGTTATATTAGTCGATTAATCACCGAGTGATTAATGAGATGCATATGGCATGTTCCCAATAAACCAACAGTCCAAAACCAAAGAGATTATTCAAAATACAGTGATATAAAACTGAGAAAACCTGCAAATTAGAGAAGCTAAAACTAACAAATGCTGAGTGATAAATTGACAAACGAGTCACTTGATTAATCTAATCAAATTCTTTTGTGGGGTCAAGGTCGAAGCTTTTATTGTCATATTGCGCAGTTTCACTGTACAATGATATTTTTCCTTTGCCTTCCTCAATGAACACCATTTTGAGGTAAAAAATAGAAATTACAAAAAAAAGAATAGAGAATAAAATCAGAATCAAAAAGATATGTACAGGATATTTACAATAACATGAATGAATTGTAAACGTATTTATTTCAGTTGATCGTGATGCAAAAGGAAGGGTTGGTGTCAGTTTTTTTTTTGTCCATTTTTGTTTCATGTCTTTGTCTCTTTTTGTGTTTTTGTCTTTGTTGAAGCTAAACACACCTCTTAAGCTGCTCATATGCTTCTTCAGGAGTGCTTGTCGGATGGCCACACCTTTCACCATCGTCTGACCTTTTTTGTAACTTTGTGAAACAGAAGATCCGGCATTCCCACCCACCTCGCACTGTGATTGGCTATGAACAACACATGATACAAACCAGTTCTGTTTGAGCATAAGCCAGCCTTTAGGTACTGTTCATCCTTTGGACTCTATTTGTCCTCTACTTGTGAAGACAAGGGTGATATGGCTGGCTGCAGAAAGCTTTACATTAAGTTGCTGATTCTACCAAGTTCTACTGCTACTACTCTACTAAATGATGTGGTACATAACTATTGTGCATTATTATTAAATTTTTTTTTTTTACAATAAATAAGGGGACAAGGTGCAACAGCAGTATGGCTCAGTCGGTGTTGGGTTTGAAAGAGAGAATTATAAAAAAGTAACTGTAACATTGTCACTTGCCTCCGTGCTGCTTTCTTTTATTCTCTGTTTCCCTCTGTTTAGCAGGTTCACCCAGGTTTAAAAAACCTGCACATATTTGGTCTAAATGGTATTTGACTGAGTGATGAAGAGGATTGAATAGCGATAGAAAAACAATGTTAGGCAAATGGATTTTCCAGCGTGTTTGTCAGTAAGCTGTAATGAAACTTAGGTGAGGTGTCTTATCTGTCTCATCTGAACTTCACAACAGGAAACCAAGCGAGCACAGTTGACTCACAGATGGATGTCCCTCAGGTTGCTCGTCAACACACAAGCATTGCTGAGGTTTGGCTGCCTCGCAGGTGTACTATAAGATCCTTCATTGTCCCCTCCAAAAACACGCCACATGTGATAAAGATCCATGATCGTTCTCACCCGCAGGGCAGATGCTTGGCATACACTACCTGCAGGAAACTGTGAACTGGGGAAGGTGAAGGGTCAACAGGAAATGAGGGGGGTATTATAACACAATGGGCTGGCTCAGCTCGCCACCACAGCTGATAGTTAGTGTTACAGTGTTCTGTCTCTGCTTCTCTCTTTGTCTCTCTGTGTGGGGTGATCGTCCCATCTCATGGCAGGGATTACTTTTTGCTGAGTCAGGAGTTTGGCAGTCTTACTCAGGCCTCTACTGTAATAGCCTCAGCTGACTGATAATCAGAGGAAGAGGAAAGTGCATCTCCAGTGAGACACTTTAAGAAAACAGGAACATGTGGAGCTTCCTTTTTAGGGATTCAAAGAAAACAAAGAGAGGTCATCCATGTAGAAAGTGCTCATATCTTCTCATTACAGAACTGAAAAAGCTTCTGAGGACTGAGGCTTTCTTTTGGCTGCTTTGAGCCATTAGCACAGGTGGTATTTTGTATTTGATGTCTTCTTGTGTCCAACTGTTAGTGGACATCACCACCATCCTCCGTTGCTCTACAGAGATAATTTGTATATCAAAGAAAAGTTAAATGCCTTTGTTTCTGAAGATGCACTCAGCTTTATTTCTCATCTAGGTCTAATAAATGCATTTCTCAAATGTCAAGCTGTTGCTTAAAATTCACCCAGTTCGCTCCTCCAGGGCTGAAAAGGATGAGCCTTTGGTTGGTAATTTGAAAGTTTTTGTTCAGTGATATTCTCAGTGGATAAATAATACAGGGGTTATTTTCTCATGCAGTATTTACTGTATCATATGCAGATAGAAACAAAGCATTTACCAGATAATAAGCAGACATACTTGTAAACCCTTTTACAATTCTATGTTGAAATTGCGCAACATTTCAGAGCTTAACATCCAAAATTTGAAAATGTTCGCAAACTTACAGACACTTTCATATCTTGTCTTGACCCTGGGAGGATATCTTCCTCAGAGCCTGAAAAAGCCACAACAGCCTTAACCTTGAAGCCCTCAAGAGTTGTAGGATTGAAGGCTCGAAGTAAAAGCATTTAGTTTGGACTGGCCAGGGAAGATTGAACACCAGTTTGTCTTGTCAAAGTTGCCATTAATGTCCAAGTGAACAAGAGGCTGTCGGCGAAGTCCAGCTCCTCAGTTAGACAGTAATCAATTCTCTCTGCCTACAGCTCAACTAATGATCCAGCTCTATCCCAGTCTCCTTGTTTTTCCTGTTACACATACCAAGGACATTTCTTTGGATGTAGAACAAAATAATTTATCCCATCCAGAAACTTGATTTGACACTGGCCTCAAAAGCTGATGCAATCCAAGAAAAGGTGTTTTTCAATACTTTTTTTTTTTACAAAGGTGACATTCAGTATAAATGAATACTGGTCAGAACAAGCAGCAGTCTTTGAAAGTCAATGCTTTTGGTAGGTTTTGTGAATTGTAAGCAAATAATTTAATGATTCATTCTTGTCGAGGGCAAATAACAACTTGATAGTGGCTGGCCATTTTTCCTGTATTTGTCAAAATGTTTAACCCCAGTGGAGTGTATCAGTTGGCAAATCAGCACAGCCTTTTCAAATAATTAACCAAAGTGGCTCTTTATTTAGAACAAGGTGGAAGAAGGCAGCAAAGGTTTGTTGATGGGTGGATGACTCAAAGACAGACCTAAGTGCTGCTGGTGCAAAGACCTTTCAGCAAGTTCTACGTTTCATTTTCCCAGCAGATGCATATATACACGCCTGTGAATTCTGAAACTTGCATATCGTCACATTCAGAGTGATGTTGCTCAGTCGCCCGGTCTTGGTCCTTGAATGCAGCAGTTGCAATGCCCCAGTTTGTTGTGTTACCCATCATTTGCTGTAGACAAAGGGGCGACGCTGGCATAATGCTGAGCTTGGCCTCGTGCTAATTGAGTGACAGCGGGTCCTGAAACCAATTTCGGGGAACCCCATTTACTTGATTCCTGGTAACTGTTATCATGAAAATCTGAACTGGATGAATAACAATGTTCTCTCACTCCCTTTCTCCTTCCTCTCTCTTCCTTATCTCCTGCTTTTCTCAATCTCCAACCCTCTCCATCTGCTCTCCCTCTCTTGTTTTAGATGTAAGTTTTTCAGTTTGACGGAGACACCGGAGAACTACACGGTCGTCCTTGATGAGGAGGGATTTAAAGGTAAAACACCTTTCATTACTTGCAGAGGTTGTGCTCCCACACTGTCCCCCAATTGCACATTATAGTGATGCCATAAAGTATACACTGTGTACTAATATACAATAAGTATAACATTTGGCAGCTGGAGATTTGCCTTGATATTTGGGACTAACAGATAATGATGCAAGACATAAATTGATGTACGTCAACCGAACAATGATTTAGGGAACCTACTGCAACTTTCAAATTTGAAACTCAAAGGGGAACTCCACTCTTCAAGATTAGTTTACATTTCATAGGGAGAACTATTCAGCCTGTGAAGACTGTTGTATCATTTATTTTGTGGCTCTGGGTTAGCTTTGTCAAGTCCACAAGTGACCTCAGTGATATTGAGGTTATCTCACCGTAGGATGTCACAAACTTGGGATGTGGAGTTTGACAGACATGCATTTACCAGACACAGCAGGTCTTGAAGGGATGCTATGGATTTGTATTCTGGAAATTGCTGGATCCAGCTTTTTTGGAGCTTGACCCATAAAAGGGAAATCTTGTTCTGCTGCATCATTTTTGGCCTTTTTTTTTTTTTTAATTTGTCTTTGGTGAGTTGTAATTGCTTGAGTGCTCTTTTAACAAAGAGAAAGCAAAATGTTTTTTGCTAAGATTCAGTACTTTATTTTTTGTTTTCTGAAAACATCTCACCATTATTCATTTTAGTATTTATCAGCTGTGAGAATCTCCACAATCCAACCACACCGCTCCCAAAGATCAGGCACATCAACAACAACATGGTTAGCTACTAAGTATTATGTAGTCTTGAATTATGCCACAGCACAGGACATGTTATTTTACACATCTTATGTTATTTCCTTCCTTCTTTGTTCCCTTCACAGACCTCACACACAGGTTGGTGTATACACTCCTGTATACGTCCTACAATCTAGGAAATAAAGCTGTACATAACTCAAAGTGTGTGCAAAAACAAGTCAGCTTAAAAGAAGTAGAGATCCAAGTTTTTGAACTCCCTCTCCTGGTGTTGGGTATTTTCACTGGTTAGAAAGTGTAAAATTTCCTTAACACCAGTGAGTGAGAGTTCTGTCCTAAGAAACCTGGACTCACCATTATCATCCCTTTGGTGTAAAGTATCACAGACAGAGAAGGTTGGTGGATGTAAGAGTTTATTTGTGTGCAGTTTAGTTGTTGGTGCTGTTCAGTGCCTCTGACTGAAAGTGCAGCTTTACAGAAAAACTGTTTTCCCTCTTTGGGACCTAAAATTCAAGCTGCACTTAAAGTTAAAACCCCTAATTAAACAGTTTGTCAGGACTTGAGAGCATTTCAACAGAAAAAAAGTTAAGTCAAATTTCTCAGTTGTTCACAGCTGTTTGTGTTTGCTGGAGGTGGACGTGATGGGTGATCAATAAGATTAACAGATATTTTTAGTCAATCAATGAGTTCATTTTTTTTTTTGTCATTTCCTTTTCTTTAAAAAATAATTTTGAATTAAATATTTTCATGTTTTCTGAGTGTAGGTCAGACAATTAAAGCAATTTTTGACTTATTAAGGCACCACTTTTGGTCTGTTGTGATGGCATGGGCATTACTTTTAATCTAGTTTTTACGTACTGAACAATTCAGACACACTATTCAAGAAGATAACAGATAGATTCACAAATTGAAATAGAAAATGTGCATCAGTGTTTTGCCTCTAACAGATACCCTGCTGTCTGAATACTCTCTTGGGACACAGTCCACAGTATAAGTTTTTGTCGTACAGCCATTTCTATCTGGTCCTTTTACACAGATGTACTTGTTAAAGGCATATATTGCCTCCGGGTGTTCTGTTTCCCTCCCTGTCTCCTTTGCTCTCCTTCTAGCTGAGTGCCTATTTTAAGAGGTGAAAGCTGGCGTAGCAAAGCCACAAGGGGCCGTCTGTGACAAATTATGCCAACCAGAACAGTGGCTCTTTTGAAGGGGAGTAAAGAAAAAGATAAAGGAGGATTCACTGCTGGAGGTAGACACCAGTAATGTTTTTAGTTAGATGAATGGTACAGAAACCATAACCAAAAAGTTTTGTGCCTCCTCTTAAGATTTCTGAGGCTTTAAATGAAGATGAATCTCAAACATTTAAAAAAACTTTTCTCTCCTACTCAGAAGTTCTTTGTTCTTGTGCAAGTCGAGCAGCATATGAAGAATTAGCAAACTATTCATGTGTCCGTTCTTTACTTGACCTGTTATTCAAGCGACACTCAAAGGGGTGGGGTGCACATCTCTGGAAGTTGTCACCCCACTATCTCTTTCTTTCAGCCCCTTGCTTACTTCCTGGATAGACACCTGTTTCCCATGTAGCTTCCAGCATCCATTCCAGTCTTGTTCAGGCACGAAGAGTGGAATATCCTGCTTTTCCATTTTTGCTTACACACGCAGGTTTTCACAGCCACGCCTGAGCGAGCACCCCGTTTGAACTTTGACCCTTCCTTAGCACCTACCGAATGCATTGGTATCAGGTCTCGTTCTAAGGCCAAGTATTCTGTGGTGGTGTAGGTTTGGTTGGCCTCTCCTGTGCATGAGTTTAGCTTGTGACTGTGGTTTAAATAGTAGGGGTGTTGTAGGTCTCCGTGGTGAAGGAAGAGACCGGAGGTGGGGGAGAGGAAGTGTTTACACGTTATACTGAGCTGCAAAGAAGAGGAAGTTGTTACTTAAAGCTGCCACATAGTTCTCATGAACATAAAGATACATCACCGGTAACACGAAGTTGTAATGAGATACAGATGTGAAACACTTCATGTTGGTTGCATGGAGGTCTCCTATAGATTGTATAGAGTACATCTGTCTCATTTCTTGTGGTTTGTTGTAGCTTGTGACTGCTGTTCCTCTTCACTGGTGCAGTTTGGAATAGTTTTGCAGGATTTTATTTTAACGTAGGTGAAACTGGATTTCTGACATTGCTGATTTGGCTTTTTTCTTTGTTTGGCTTTAATACTCACGCATAATGTAAAGCTGATACTAACAGTATTTGCATTGGTTATTTCAAAGTCCCTTTTCATTAGTCTAATAAAATATTTTGCCATCCTCCTTTGTTTACCAGTTTCCTTAACATACTGCGTGAGTCACACAATTTGGGAAGTTTTGAATGAGCTCAGCCTCGTCCACATCTCTTTGTTTTCTTATTTGTGTGGTGGTTGCACCATTATTTTCCAGAAGTGGTTTCTTTTTTTGAAAGCATATTAAAACCACTTTCTTTTTTTATGGTAACACAAGGGAGATCCCAAATCCACCCAGTAACCACAGATTTGTTGATTTGAAGGTCAAGTGATATCTAGGCTGGTAAGTTAAAGGGGTGCTTAAGCGTTTCAGTATTGCACATTCATAAAGGTTGGGCACTGGCAGAGCAAAGGCTGAGATATCTTGACTCTTTTAATCTCTACTATGGGCCAAGTTCCGAAAATGCTGTGTCCTACATTTCCCATGATGCAACACGGGAGCATATTTCATCAGACCTTCCCTGCCTGTTAAATGCCCTCATCTTTCAAACTCCATGACCCCAGTTTATGATGCATGTGCTCTGTCAAATAGACACCCCCCCCCCAGAGCTGCAGAAGACATCATGCAGCTATTTTTGCAGGTTGAGTTGTACTCAACTGACCTTAATGTGTAAAAGATGGAATGGAGTGCCCCTTTAAAACAGCATCAACAGCATCTGAATGACTATATTTTAATGTGTAGTTAGGACACTGATATGTAGTCATTGAAATGCTGTTGAAACAGTAACCTATAGTCTGAAAAAACTTTTTTCACATTTTTCAATCATGTTCAACATTAATCAAACAGAATGTGATAATTTGCCCAACCTTTTGGACATAAACTCAGTTGAAAACAGGACAAAGAGAATATATTTAATCCTCATCAGCTTAATTGGATTTTGAAAGTATCTGCTTATTCTGAGGTTGATGGCAGCAACACGTTTCAAACAAGTTGGGACAGGAGCAACATAAGACTGTGAAAGTTGTGGACTGATCCAAAAACACCTGTTTGGATCATTCCACAGGTAAACAGGTTCATTGGTAACAGGTGATAGTATCATGATTGGGTAGGAAAGGTTCATCCTGGAAAGACTCAAGTCATTCACAAGCGAGGATGGAGAGGGGTTCAACACTTTGTCAAACACATGGTTGAATGAAGGAGATTACTACATGGACTCAGAAACACTTTGTAAAACTGTTGTTGTCAAACAGTTGAATGAATGATTGCATCTGTTTTTATTTACATTTTACACAGCATCCTGACTTTTTAAAATCATGGTTGCATGTTAGTATAAAGTCATACATAGTGTACAGATGCCCACTGACTCAGTGACCAATTTTTCTGCTCTTGACCTCACTCAGAGCTCCAGCCCTCAGAGCATCTCAAGGTAGAGAGCTCCATCTGGCTGCCGCTCAACGTGGTCTCCAATGGCAATGCCTCCAGCAGCTCACAGGCTGTTGGCGTTACCAAGATTGCCAAGTCGGTCATCGCCCCTCTGGCCCAGCAGCACGTCTCCGTCTTCATGCTCTCCACTTATCAGACCGACTTCATCCTGGTGAGTCCCATCTACTTTAGTCTTTTTACTTTTTTAGCTTTATTCCACTCGAGTCCAATCAGCGCTCGCAAGTGTCTTGTTAAAATGAAAGAGCCACTCTGAGCTGTTCACTGTTGTATAATTAAGAGATATGTGGAGCAACTTTTCAGACTCTTGAAGTGTATGAAAACACCACTCCTCTAATCTGGCAGCGAAGACTTTCACCTACTGAGCTCTGCCAGACAAAAGGAGCCGGTGTCGGTGTCTGCATTTTGTCCACTCACCAATTTTGCAGTCAAGGAAGAATGAATTCCCAAAAGAGCTGAGAGCACTGAAAAGTTAGTTGATGTATTACATGTGAAAGTATTAAGTGGGCCAAAATAGATAACACCTTGACAGACGTTTGTGTCAGCAAGTATATTAATGGTCGACATGCTCGTTGAGCTGAAGTATTCCTTTAAGGTGAATCATGTTGTGTCTGACATGAAACCACATATACTGGAACACTGCACATTTATTCATTGTAGTCTGTATATACTGTACATAAACAGGATTATTTATCAAAGAGTTTGCTGTAAAACCATAGATATTTATGTTCCACATCTATGTTGCGTAGGTGAGAGAGAAAGACCTGTCTGTAGTCATCAGCACTCTGGAGGAGGAGTTCAATATCTACAAGGAGGTGGGAGGAGAGTCCGTCCCTGTGCACTGTCTGGATGTTTCCAACGGCCTCCAGAAGAACGGCAAAGGAAGGTAGAGGTCACAGTCATGTCAAGTATGAATTCACTTACCTCTGAGGTATCGATCGAGCTCGCCTCAGAGGATACAGTTAAGATCCTCTAGCACCACCTTCAGGTTCTTTGTGCAAAGTGAAACAGAGGGTGTAAAATTGTGTCAAATAGGCACCACGATTTTGTTGCTCATGCTCTGTAATCTGTTGTTCCTCTGATATTATTTTAAACTCAGCAGTGCTGCCACAGTGATGTCATGTTTGGAAAGAATTGACTTGTTCACTGTAAATGTTAAAAACCAGTGTCTCACATGGATATTTGAAGTCAGTGATGTTCCATCATCTATGTGTCTATATGTCCAAACAATAAAGTGTAAAAGGCTAATGGGACAACCCGACTAGACACACATCACGAACCAGCCTCTCTCCAATCTCCAACGTTTTTTTGTTTTGTTGTCTTTTTTTTTAGAAATGGCACCAAGGAAGAAAATTTAGAAAATCCACTTAAATGAAATTGACTAATAGATTCATTATTGAAATATTAAGTTGCAGAAACAATAGTGCTTGTCTGTAGTTATTTTATGTCCAAGCTCAGCCTTTTTTTGACATTAAATAAACTCTGTGTTCCCCTTGTTATTAGTATGTTCAAGGACGCCTGCTGTGCTTAACAAAGCCACGTTTGACTTAAACAAACATTACAGTACATGACATTATATTATGCAAACAGACTGCGTCCACATTAGATTTCAAACATAAAGGAACTGCGTCCTTTGCAGGAAGGTCTTTTCACATCGCAGTGAAGTACAGGACATGCTGTACAATGCTGAAAAACATGTCCACCCTCCGACAATCTTTCATATCTTTACATCTCTAACATGTTGGCTTTGTGTCAACATCTACGAAGAGCATGTTTGTTTTTTAGCTCGACAGTTACGTCAGACTAGTTGGGAAACTTTTCACCCACAAGCTATGCTGTTTTCTTTTACAGAATGCAAACTGTCGGGAACAGTAGTGACCTAATTACAGTTCTAATTTCACGACTTTCATCTGCGAGACTGAAGGAGAAGATAAAAATAAAGTTGAGAAAATGTGGCAGGCATTAATAGAGAGGGAGGTGAGTTATTGGTTTCTCACCAAGGACCAGTCAAATTATGAAACATGGCTGTCAACTGTCAAATCCAGCTTCAAGCCGCTGAATAGACTTCCACTTTCTGATGATAGCGTTGTCCTCAATGTCCATTGCAAATCTGGTTAAAAAACAACAACAAAAAAAATTCCACCAGAAAGTCATCAGGCTTTT
Source organism: Holacanthus passer (assembly GCA_025331565.1). Lineage (NCBI taxonomy): Eukaryota > Metazoa > Chordata > Actinopteri > Pomacanthidae > Holacanthus > Holacanthus passer. Next base: position 7,631,101 of record JAFREQ010000009.1, on the reverse strand, counting down.
TGTGTTTGTCAAAATGTAGAAAAATATGGACTAAAAGAATGCCTCATATCTAGGAGATCAGGGGTTTCAAAGAGCTTGTAACCAAATCCAAACACAAAATGTTCTCCACCAAAGCTTTGTACAACTAGAAATTTGTAAAACTGTTAAAAGAGTAAAAATGTCTGGGCATCCACTGATATTTAATAAGTATACGAGTAGATTTTTTTCAGAACAGGAAAGAGGGATTGTTACAGTTTCAAGCTGTCTGTTTTTCTTTAAAACTAAAGCATGAAACTGCAGCAACATCTCTGTCCCTTTTTGAGAAGTAACTCTACTCTTACTGCATATGAGTTAACAGAGTACATGCATTTGATACAGAAGTACAGGCTGCACAGTACCTCTGTTGCAGACTACAAACTAATACTGTCCGTGCTCTTCCAGCCATCCAGCCTACAGTTCACCCGGTGCTGATCCCCCAGAACCAGTTCTGCGTCATGTCTCTGGACCCGGACACGCTGCCGTCCATCGCCACCACGCTCATCGATGTCCTTTTTTACTCCAACAGGTGAGATGCCACTTGCTCATACCACTGCAGTACCGCTCTAAAACACAAGGTGGCAGCACATGATGCAAACTAGACCCCAGCTGACTTATGGTTTATGATTAGTGCAGGTTTTACACATTACACATATAGTAACAGTAATTATTTCACATCAGTTTATTGTGCACTGATATGATTTCCGAAAACTTGAGTATGGGATACACTGATTATTTGTCAAACTCAGATATAGTAAACATAGACGAGTATTGTGCAGGCAAACTTCCATACAAGGCTTTTGTTTATCTCTTTCTTTTCCTCTTGCTTTCTTTTTATAGTTTTAGAATCAGATTTTTTTTTTAATATATTTTCTTTTTTATACCAAAAAAGTTACATTTGGGAATAACTAACAAGAAGTTCACCAAATAGTCAAATTTAAAGCTGAAATAGAAAATTAAATAAATCAAATCAAAAAGTTTGAATCATTTTATTCTTATTCCTTGTCAATAACTGTTCTGTTTGTGACTTTTTGTGACTCTTTTTTCCTGTTCCTGATGACTTCATATATTATTATAATATCAGTTACTCCCTATAAATCAATGCTGCTGACTACCTTTGGCCTCTCTGATGTCTCACCGAATGTCTCTCCTCCTCTCTAGTCCTAAAGACAATGCGCAGTCGTCTCCCAGCCAGGACTTGGACTGTATCAAGTTCTTCTCCTTCTCCCTCATTGATGGCTACATCTCATTGGTGATGGACACCGAAGCTCAGAGACAGTAAGGATCCTTACACTATCTCCCTTTGACACCACACCAGCAGTTTTAATTGAATGATATCCACATTGTCATAAAGTGAAGTGAGAGCTGCTGTGGGTTAATGAAGGTAGTAAAACAGCTCTATAATACAACAGTTTTAATGTAGGTCTTCTGAAATTCATGTAATCGTTGCCCTGTGTTTTCATTGCTTTGCGGGTGTTGTGGTGTTGCAGCGTCTGTATTCGCAAGCTTTGATCTGGCGACTGCCCGAAGAGGGTTTTCCCCTGTCGGCCTCTGAAATGGTCATGTGTACGTACTCGGTTTGCTTGGTAGAAATCAGTGCTTGATTTTTGTGTTCTAGGTTTCCTGCCGATCTTCTCTTCACCAGCTCCTCTGGGGAGCTGTGGAGAATGGTTCGTATAGGGGGACAACCGCTGGGCTTTGGTAAGGCCTCTCCCTTTCAAATGCCTCAAAATGTAGTAGATTACTCTAGATGGAGTTTAGAGTGCATCAGGCCTATGGTGCAGTCCCACCTGCTTCTGGAACTGCTGCAATTGGTGTTGGACTGGTGACATATATCAGATCAGAAATGGTAAAGGTTCTATAAATGGTCCATGTCTGACCGAATATAATAAAAATGTAAACAGAATACCTATCAGACAGAGCAAACCAATGATATCCATTCCATGTTCTCTGAATGCCTATAAAAACCTCTCAGTGATTTGCCATCATCTTCTGTAAATGCAGGTGGACTTAATTTCATTGTTGTTGTTTTTTAGACTTAATGTTGTTGTAGATGTGATTTAGAAGTTAAAGTTGGTGTGGGTGTGTCTTTTGTCAGTTGAGGTGAAATATGTAAGGGATTGGGTAGTTTTTTTTAATGGGACCGCCAGTAGAGTCAGTTCTATTGTCCTGTGTTGTTCTATTATATTTTTGATAATCTGTAGTAAGTTTAATTCACATGCATGTTTGAATTCATACAGAACAGACTTCATACAAAATGACAACAATTGGAAATCTATAACAGATTTCCAATTGTAATCTGGATCATTTTTATGCAATTAAAATCTTAAAATTCTTAAATAACCCCTTAATTAATTAGTGATTGTGATACTAATTTCAGTGTATTTCTCCTCTACTCTCTCGCTGTCTCTGTGTTTATTAGATGAGTGTGGTATAGTTGCCCAGATATCTCAGCCTCTGGCTGACAGTGACATCTCTGCCTATTACATCAGCACCTTCAGCTTCGACCATGCTCTGGTGAGTCTAACACCTTCTCATCATTGCTTATTCCACTTTAGGTGTCATGGAATTTAAAACTTGAGACTGAATACGTGTGTGGCTCAAATAATGACTACTTTTAGCTCACAGGTTTGTGGGAGATGCTGTCAAATAAAGACCAAGCGTAACGTCACATTACACAGCATTTCTGTGTGGTTTAATCACGAGGAATGATTAAGACATGTGATTCCAAATCAGTCTGAGGGTGTTTCTATTAATCCCAGCATGTCTGTATATTTGGGAAAACATTTCAGTTTGGAACATCTAAGTTTGGAAAATGAATCGCACCCTTTTGCAAGATATGTTAGTTGTGCATTTATTCATCAATTATAAAATGATTGCAACCTGATAGCTTGACCTGACTTAACAATCAAAAGTTTCAAAAATAAGGCACTTTAATCATCTAAGCTGACCAAACACATTCAGAAAGGAATGAATTGTCCTTGATGTCCAAGTTAATGCATAGCCTAATGTCGAATTCTTTTTCAGTAAAAACTCTTGGTATATCCTTGGTAAACCATGTTTTTGTGACGTGTGTAAACAACTATACTGTATATATAATGTGGGTGATGCATCTGTTTATCTGCCAACTTAGTCAGCAACTCCTGTCATCTGTATTATCTGGCAAATGACCTAGAAAAGTTTATGTGGGTCATTCGTTTGCCATTACCTAGAAACATATCACAGCATATCTGCCACTGAGCGAATCAACAAAGCCAGATTTCCCTCCTACATCAATGTGATGGATGAAGGTCAAAGGTCCAAAACAGATTTTATCCTGATAAAATAAGAAAGACTCCAGCCATCTTGCCACAGTGTGGTGCCAGGGGCCGCGAGAGGACACGGGGTTGGTAAAAGATTTCACCCAGCTGCTACTAGCTCAGAGAAAAGGACTTTTGCTGTTAAATCAGCATTACTGGATAAACACTGGATGCCACCCCATGAATATTTCTCTAGATCCGCCCCTGGATGGATGCATTATTTATGAGCATCTGTCCGCCGTCAGCCAGGGTGGAGAAAACTGTCTTCACTACTGAACTATCTCTTCATATGATCAGTCATACCCAAGTTAGGTAGGCTGTTATTTCCGTTTTCTGTATATTGGTTTAACATTGGCTGTTCGACCCCTGACTGATCTCAAAGCCCTAAGTATTTTTTATGGCTCTGTCTCTTTCTAGTCACTAACCATTAACATTTGTGAGTTAGTGTGAAGAGAGAGAGGGAGTAAACTGTAATAACCTTTTCCTACTTTGATTATGTATTTGGTTGCATTATGTCAGATATCTTTTTCCACTTGTCTCATGTTGATAAAAATGACTCTTTGGGCTAGTCACCAAACTGAACAAGGTGAACTAAAAGAAGACTGAGAAAAGATGGATCAAGTCATGTTGTTGACCTGTGGGTATTCCACTTGTATTCACTGGTTCTTTTTACACTCCCACCTTCAGAAAGTTTTAATAATGAGTGTGGAACTCACTTTCATCGCTTCGTAATGCAAACAGTCATGTTATTGCGCTTAACCATAAAGTGTCTTCGTCATAGAAGAACAATGCTCTTTGTCACTGACATGTAATTCTATAATTAGCGGAACCTTGTAAACCTGAGTGGGATTCGTGTTAACCACAGACCGGCCTAATAATAGCAAATTCCATTGCTGGAAACTGATTGTGACATCACAGTGTCTTCTGCTCGTACGCTTCTTTCCAGGATGAACCTTTCATATCCAATCATGATACTATCACCTGTTACCAATGAACCTGTTTACCTGTGGAATGATCCAAACAGGTGTTTTTGGATCAGTCCACAACTTTCAATCTTTTGTTGCTCCTGTCCCAACTTGTTTGAAACATGTTGCTGCCATCAAATTCAGAAAGAGCAGATATTTCCAAAAATCAATGAAGATGATGAGGTTATAGATTAAATATATTTTCTTTGTGCTGTTTTCAATTGAGTATATGTCAAAAAAGATTAGCAAATTATCACATTGTTGTGCCCCAACTTTTTAGGAATTGGGCTGTATAATTAAACTTTTTGGTATGATTATGCATGTAATCCAGAAACGAAAAAATAAACAGTCAAAGACTGCAAGAATTATGAAATTCAACTTTCAGATATGAAAATCTGGATTCTTAAAATCCAATATTCTGTAGTTGGTGATGATGCATTATATCAGCCTTGTTTTTTTGGTTGTTTTTTTTTAAGTTGAGCTATTGGCTTGTTATTAACCTTCTTTTCATAACTCATAATTTTGTTGGAAAAATTGGCACAGCCTGATTTTGTAAAGAGGAAGAATGAAAAGGAGGAAAGTCATTTAGAAAGCTCTTAGAAAGAGCTTACAAATAGTTGAGGACATTTCCTAAGATGAAACACAAGAAGTACGTCACAGGAACATGTGAAAGAACATGTGCAGATGGGATGATGGGAGATCACGGTCTGGCTCATAGTTCAGGGAGTTAGTCAGAATCATTTTATCTTGAATAAAGTCCAGGGGAAATTCCAGTTAACACCAATGAATTTCATGGAAACGACTCTATATGAGAGACACACAGAATGTAATGACATTTATTTTACATAGTGAGATGTTGGCACTTAGAAATCAGTATTTTATGGTTGGAGTGTGTGGGTTTGAAGAATTTTTTCATTTGCATTTCATATTATATTCCAACAAAGACAAATGGTCTTTGTTGTAGCTAGTCGAGCCCTCAGTCACAAAAAAGTCTCAGGGTGTAGAGGTCCACATTAGACCAGAAAAAAACATGCCCCCCTTCAACCAGGACAAAGCATCCTGAAAGAAACTTTTAAGAAAATTAAAAGTGGAAGAAAATTTGATAGGCATCACAAAAATGAACCCTCTTCTGTAACTTTTTGTTAAAACATTCACCATATCAACTTTATAAAGTGATAATATGTCAATGTTTACAGCTTGTGTGTGACCAAAAAATCAACTAATCCGGCTTTATCTTTCCTGTACTATGTTCTAGGTCCCTGAGGAGGACATAGTGAGCGTGACAGACATGCTCCAGCATCAGAGGAAAGAACCAGCCGCTAGTTGATTTCTGAAGTCCTGTCCGAGCTGGACGGTCCTGGCTCATTGTGCCGCCCCCTCACTCCAGCTCCAGTGAGCAGGGGCGGCAGGCCAGCAAGAAAGGAAGTTAACCCTGTGCCTAGACTAGCACTGCATTGCCAGCAGTATTAACGACTACAAACTTGCCATGACCACCAGAAGCGCTTCTCTATGGTGTGCACACACAGTTTGTCTGTGAGGCCTCCTGTCTTACCTATCTGAGGCAGGATGCACTGAGTCCCAGGGGGTCCACAAGCTCACATCAAAAATGCACAATCACTCCTAAACACATACACATCCACACACGTTCAAATACACAAGCGCAAAGTCAGACATATGAACATGTATGATAGACTCTCCAATACAGGACTTGAGATCTCTGTGTGGTCTGAAGGCGAAGTGTTCATATTATTTTGCTGTATACACTTACATACATTTTACCAGTGCTATAAACACACAGCGTAGTCTTCCAGTAATGTTTATATCTTAATGCTATGTGTCTAAACAAACCTTTGTTTTATATCAAAGGCCATTTGCAAGAATCGCAGTTTTCCTTTTTGTAAAACTGAAAAGCTTGAAACTCAAGGCAGTTGCGAGAACATCGATCTTGCAACAATTTTCATGCAACAGAAAACTTGAGAACTTCTATTTTTTGACTACAGGGCTGACTCGTTTTGGTTGAGAAAAAATGTGCAGGGTAGTACTCATGTATCAGAACTACTAATGCTGTTGAGCAGGACAGTAGGCTTTGTCAGTGTTTTGTTTTTTGTTGAGGTCAGCATTTCTTAACCATAGTATTACCAGAGGTCAATAACACTATGTCTTATTTTTTTGTTATTTGCACAATGAACTTTTAATTTAGCTATTGTCACGTAGATGTTTCCTTTGGTACAACTACATTTTGTACAATTTGAAGTAAAACTATTCTTTAAACATTTGTAATTTTTGTGCTGCTTCATTCAATAAAGAGTATTGAAAATGGGTACTCTCTGACCTCTTGGCATAAGTCCATTAAAATCTTATGGCATGAATGCAGAGTTGTAATTACATGTTCCATCAAATATTGACTCGCTCATGAGCTGCCTTTCATTCATCAGTCATGACTGGAATTTATGAAGCTATGATGTTATTTATGGTTTCAATAGGAATGGAAGAAGTCAGGTGATTTCAATAATGATGACTATATGGCAACTTTCCTGTGGTGGCTGGCCTGTCCCTCCGCTAAAAGGAAGTCTTGGAGCCATCAGATTAAAGATATCATTACCTTTGCTTTTTGAATCTGTGTGAGGTATAATACACTCTGTCTTGAAGATATAAAAGCCAAAAAAATGATCAATCCAAGTTGATGATAAAATGGGGCTCAGATTACTGATATTCTCAAATGGAAACAACAAGAGCAAATAAGGCACTTGACATGCTGGGCAAAAGCCTTGGTCAAAAATAGCATCTTAATTTCTGAAGTTGGACCAAAATGAAGACGAAACAAACCCGATACATCCATTCAGCTTTGGGAACAAGCAGTTAGGAGAAAATATCAGAACCGCTACTGCTGGGCATTGAATTAGTGGATGTACGTCAAGACTTTGATGGAATTTATTTTAAAAGCAGTTATTGGAAAAAACACAATTTTATGTTCATATTCTGAAACTGAAATTGAAAGTATAATCAAATGTCATCTGCATAGAAATGAGGTGCACTTTTAAACTGTTCTGTCTAAGGGGAAGCATGTACAAGGCAAACAAAATATGACCCAGGACTGAACCTTGGGGCACACCAGAGGACCAAACTCCAGATTTGGAAAGCTCCCATCAGAGAAGTATAAGAACATCTAATGCAGGTTTGATTCAGTGATTGGGATTCAATAATCAACAGTGTTGAAGTGTGCACTTAGATCTGGCAGTGCCATGAGAGAGTGTTCAGCTGCGTAATGATTTTGATAGAGGAGCTGTTCCAAAGGAAAATCAATGTTTGTTATATGTGTATGAAACAGCTTTGAACTGCTTATTCTAAAGTTTTGGAGAGACAATACAATTTAAACAGTTTTAAAGTATCAAGGACACAGATTGCAGAGAGCTTTTAGTGAGAAGACTGAAGACTTTTTAAAACAGAATCTTCGGAGGGGCTAAAGGATGGCGTCATACTTGCCAGCATATCGCTAAATGTTGGAGGGAAACTGAAGAAGAAACCATGACTGTCACCTCAAACTGGCAGGCGATATCGTAGGTGGGGACTGTGAGGGGATGAGTTTGTGCCCTGACATCTGAAATCTCCTCTTCTATGAATGAGTGGAAATTGTTAACTGTGTTGGGGAGGAGTGCAGCTGATGTAAGACTGACAAGCCAGAGAGTCGATGGTATCAAATTGATTGCGTGTCCTGATGCATGTTGGGCAAACCTGAGCCACTGCGGTAAGAACTCGGTCTTAATAAATAGTACGTGTTCTATTGAAACGCATACTGTCCTGCAACCCCTTGAACAGGGTTCGCTCTGAGATACCTGAGACATACAAAGCAGACCGTGAAATGATCCCTCAGTTTCCATCTCATATCAGAACTTTTTTCTTTTCTATTTTTCAGTATTTGTAAACCCTGGCCGCAAGATATTATCTGAGGATGACATGAGGCATTCAAGTCACACCTCTGCTAAAACCAAAAGTCTGAGACAAGCGGCACAATGTCATAATAAAAAGTGTCATCATGGAATTTTGTCATTCCTTGTAGTGTGTGAGGTTGTGTCAGTGTGGGTGGGTATAGATGACCGAGCACGTCAAAAACCGTATATATGAGCCGGTTTAACAGTGAACAGTAGTTACACCTCGCTGTCTTGTCGTGGTTTGTTTATCAAGAGGCACTGAGCATCACTAACCACTGTCACTATGGATTTCAGACTCAGTGGACTCCTGAGCTCCTATGGTAAATATCTTTCTCATATTTAAGAGTATATTCAAAATGTTCTAATGGCATTGTTCTAGGATATATCAAATATTAGTATTCAGACAATCAAATTTTATTTTTTATATGAACTGTGTGTGATGGTACGGACGTGTGTTTGAATGTGTACTTATTTGTTTCAGTGGTCATGTGAATGTGCTGGGTTATATATTTGAATACCAAAGTTGAGACCGATCCTCTCCATTCAATGTTTTCTCGTAATTCTTCCTCACAAGTAGCCATCTGTGTGTGAGGAAATTTTTATTCAGAAAACAGAAGTGAATGCAAACAAGAATAACTCATAAGAGGAAGATCAATGAATAAATCAATATTGGCAGAATCTTGTTGAATTCTTTAAGTAATGTTGCTTTTTCTGCAATGTTTTGGTGGAAAAACCAATGAGCTTACATTGTACTTTAAGATCTCTCGGTTTATCTGAGGCAGACGCTCCTATTATTTGCTCGTGACCCATTAAAGTAAACTAAATATTGACTTCCTTTCCTGAATATTTAGCTCAAATTCAAAGAGAAATCCATCCTACGAGAAGCAGAATTGTTTTGATCTCATACTCTGTGTAACATTTGGAGTCACCTGTGTCCACATGATCATTTCTCAGTACTCATCTTGATGCTCCTGGAAGTCCAGTGTGGGCCGGTGTTTCCTTCTCAAACCAGCTGTGATGAGAACTTAATCAACACTGAGCCTCTTATAAAGCTACTGAGATGTCATTTAAAAGATCTGCTCGAAAACTATGTAAGTACCACCAGTGATTGTGACAAGTAATTTTTTTCCTGTAGTGCTTGTTGCGTAGTTTGTTGTCACCACAAACAACATTCAGGCTGTTGAGGACATTTTTCTGATAAGTGCAGTTTCTGTAACTGATGCAAATGTGATCCAATGGATTTTTGTATTGCTGACATGTTTGATACTGTAGGATGACATCCTTCACAGTGCTCTGCAAAAATAGATTTACAGCCAATCCCCTGCTGAATCAGCAAAATGCAGACGTCTCTCTTTATAGATGCAAAGAAGTTTCACCTCCCCCAGAGAAAGTCAGTTTAAAGCAGCAACTTTAAACTTCAAAGATGTTAATTTCAATCCAGATTTACTTGCTGAGGTCCATATTAACTGAGTAAACAGCAAGTGCAGTTTAATGCTACAACCTGAATTGAACTGCTATAGACTTCAACAGAAAACACTTTCACTTATGTAATAATGTTGTTTTTGAATTATTTGCTTTGAATTTGTCACCATTGACACTGAAATGCTACAATGATCACGATGATACAATGATCGCTCTACATTTATAAGGAATCTGATTTTCTCTTACAGACTAATTTACATGGACCCTTTCTCAGTGCATCTCTGAAAGATGTCCCTGAACCCACAATATCTGGTACCAACATCTCTATGAAGCTGCAGGACATCTACATCAAGAATGTGCTCTTTTCTTGGCACATTTCAAAGGTAGAAGAATATCTGAAGGAACTGTGCAACGAGACGGCCCTTGACAAGGACCTAGACGTGGCCCTGTCACACGTCAACGGGCAGTCTCAAATTCCTTCAAGGTAGAATGGAGATGAATCTCAAGAGCTTTGACCCAGTGACCTCCTTGCCGACAATGCCGGCCCCACCACAGTTGTCCCACGGAGATGACTTTGCAAAATACCAATATGGATTTGAAGTCATTGTCGCGCTGAAGGACTGGGTTACACAAGTGCTGCAGGTGCTTCAGTCAAAGGAAGTGTGTGACAGACCTGAGCAGTCTGACCCGCAATGTTGATGTTTTTTAAACCAAGCCCTGGTAAAACTGTCACCACATTATCTGCTTCTTGTCATTGCCAGAATCCCATTGGATGTGTGTTGTGCAGATGGGCATATTTTTGCTAGAACCCCAATTTAATTGACCTTTGGCTTCAAAACCTGGTGGAAAATCATTGTAGCTCGAGAGCACAGGCATTCAGACCTCTTGGATGTGTTTTATTTATACGCTTATATCAGTTGTCATTTAGGGATATTTATTTATTAATGCAGATTAAACCTATAGGCAGCAGACTGACATGTAGTTTAGGTTAAAATTATATATTTATATGTATTTATTTCCTTAAAAGGGACAGCCTGTAAAAAGGCTTCATTCCTTTTCACTTGTTTTCCAATGAACCATTTTGGTGTGTTACATCATATATTTCATTCATTGTTTGACTCCATCTGTAATTTATTAATTTATTAAGTGTAATTTAATTTCTGTTATTTATTTTTCCTGTGACATTGGTGTCAAATGTTTGCTCAATCAGTGATAGTGAAAACAGGTTTGCATCATTAGCAGTGAAGGTCTGGGCACTGACAAGTTTTGGAAGGAAAGGTGCAGCCGTTGTGTAGGAAATTACATTCTGTTAAAGTCGGGCGTGTATGTGTGCCCATAGCTCATTTGTGACGTCAGACATGAGGAAAAAATCTTAAAGTAATGCTTTATTTATTTATTTATTTATTTGTTTATTTGATGCCTTGTATGTGTTTAGTTCACTATATGTTTACCTGAGCAGGTGGTATGTTCCAGTCAGGTGAGGCTGCAAGTTTGATTTGTTGTTCTTTTTCTCCAGCTTGAATTTTATTTTATTTGTATTTATTAATATTATTTTTGAATTTCACAGTGTTCATTTTTTGCCTCTGTTTCACTCATATTTTGTTATTAAATGACACCTCTTTTTTGCACTGACTCCTGCTGATCTGCTTCTTCAACATCTCCGAAGTTTTCCAATGCAACACAACATCTCTTCACGCCAGGTGGCAACACTACTCCGTTTTACATGTACATAAATTAATAAGAGGATGAATATATACATCATAAATAACAAATTAAAGTGACGTGTAACATTTCTGCATTCTAAAAACGACTCGACCTATGTTATATTTGTTGTCGAGTTGTGTTACTTACTTTAAGATGAGATAAGACAAGCTAAGCTTTTTTGACCCCCCTCAGGGGAAATTCACTTGTCACAGCAGCTTGCAGAGCAGGCAAATTGACTATATATAGTCATATAGTACTCAAAATAAAGTGGCACTGTAAAAAGTGGCAGTATAAATAACAGTAGCAAAAATAGCAGTACATATTTACACTATGTCACATGTTTTTCCTTGTCAAAGGATGAGCATGGGAAAGAGAAAGTATTTCACATCCAGAAAAAGTATTTGATGTCCTATATTGAGAGAGTGAAAACAAAATGCTATAATATTGCACAGAATTGTTATGCTATTGCACAGACATCAGGAAAAATTGCTGCATATTGCACAGTGAACGGCAATAATGCAGTCATCAGTTATGACCCTACATTATCCCAACAATGTTCAAGCCCAGAGAAATCTGTAGTTTTTTTCAAGCTAACAGCGTCTTTCATTTGATCGCCTGTCAGTGGCGATACAGGAAACACCAGATGATATATCAGAGAGAGAGGAAGGATGTTGGCGAACATGACTAAAATTAAGCTGAACAAAACTTTAATCTGTGAACATTTCTGCCTCAGTTGCATCAGATAGATTATCGTCGGCAGTGGTGGTTGTTTGACAATGATGACTAAGGGGCTGCTAATGGCAGAAATTACATACTGTGCTCATGATGCATTTATGGTGAAACATTTCCAAACCCTTTTCTGACATGTAGGGCAGCACTGCATTGTCTTTTCTCCATCCTAGAGGGTGCTGCACCATGTGTACCTGCATATTTATCATCTATTTATAATGTTTTATCTAACATGGGGCATTCAACAAAGCCACCAGTGTACGTATATTCAATACAAAGTCACTGTAATCATAACCTCAGCCTCTGATGTAAAGTCTGTATTTCGTGGCTGTAATAATCATTTCTGATGACTAATTCATTGCAATTCCATTTCTGTAACATCCTGTATCAGTTTTCTTTTTGTTTCTTGCTAAAAACAGCTAAACAGTTGTCGTTGACGTCACAGCTACGCAAAGTAGGTGATGGACATGGGAAATCAAAAGAAGCAATGAATCAATCATAATGTAACTATGTCATCGCAAACGTGTAATGAACAACTGACGTATATCAAAGCAAGCCGTTTTCAGAGTTAATCTGAGATCATGAAAAAGTGAAATGGTTTATCTTTGGTGTTGGATCCATGGTAAGAAGCATTGCTTCCACAGAATACATATTCGCTGCTGTGTGCAGGTCATGCAAGGCAAATGAAGGTGATAAAATGACGCGTGTCTTTATCTACAAACCCAAATCATTTCCTAAAGCAAAGTCTTGTAGGACCTTTTACTTAAATTCAAAGGAACCAACAGATTTTTCTCTGTCATTTTTATGATGACGATGAAGGGTTTTGCACTGGAAATGAGTAAAGCCTTCATGTCAAGCATACAATATTTTTTTTACAAGCTCAGTATCTTCAGTCTCAATCTTTATCTTGAGTAATTTGCAGCATTTCCTTAAGTGGAAGTGCCAAAGAGTACTGCGTAAGGTGTTGAAGGTCTTGATGTTGAACCCAAAGTTGATTGGTTTGCCACTTTCCTTTTTTCATCAAAGGATACAGCTACGTTAGAGATAGGGGATGCTTATCTTCGGTGCTTCTTTCACACGCCTCCTTTCAGAGCTGTGCAAATATAAAAATGATCTTGTGTGGTTGTGATTGCACAACTATAGGAATCAGTCCTTGTCATACTGTATTTGAAAACTTGAGCAGAGTCAGGATGAAATACAGAGCAGGTACAGTATCATCATTCATCATTCAATGTGCGTCAGGAGGCACAATTGTGTGAAATTCATGTGATGAATTTAAAAAGCTGTAATTGTGCACTTGCATTTGCAGGTTTTCTGAAAGCAGTGTGCGTCTGGATGGTGATTCAGGTGCAAAGCTCAGCCGGTGCTTCGTGCAGGCCGAGAGAGTTGACAGCCCTCACTAAAAGTCGGGTTAAAGCCAGCTTGACAAGTTTTGTAAGTAACGTAATGCTGTGTGTCTCTACAGGATGTCTGTGTGTCACCGTCTTCATCACACTGGAATTTCTGCCTCAAGTTTGGACATTTTAAATCTCGGTGGCAGAACGATAATCACAGAAGAAGTCTTTCTTTCTGAATCACAGTGCAGACATGCAGACAGCAGTGGAGGGGATATTTAGATCTTCTGCATAAACAAAAGTAGCAACGTCACAATGTAAAACAAATGCCCATTACATGCATGCGAGTTCTGCATTCAAAATTTTAAGTACACAAATATTAGCAGTAAAAGTACAAGTACAAGCAGGCCTATGCTCCACAATGTACTAAGTGATGCAGTGCCATGTAAGCAGCCTTTCAATGTCGTAATCAGTGGAGGTGAAGCAAAAGGAGATGCCTAATTACAGATTAAACTAGCAAACAATTTTGTGATTTATGATGTTTTTAATGTGAAAAGTAACTAATATAACTGTAGCTGTAAAGACAAATTGAGTAAATGTGAGTAAAAGTAAAGTAAGTACTCAAAGACGTTAAAGTAAGTAAAAGTACAATATTCACCATTTCTCAATGTGATGGAATAGTATATTTCACTTACTTCCAAGGTTAAAAGCTGCTGGTACATAACTCCTATTATCTATGTCTACATGAATATCAATTAAATTACACATCAAATTATCAGTACGAGTGCTGCACTTCAGCCTGTGAGACGAGCCTTTGGCGGTTAGAAAATGTGTCCTTTGTCTCGGTGACATGCACCAGTTAAGCATTAACAATTTAAAACCACATCTTTAATTGAATCTACAGACACATTGCTGGCGTGGGTGGTGTCGCAGCTCCGTGCAGAGATGTCTTGTGTGACTCTGCAGAGGCTGAGTTTAAGAGATTAGTCACTTCTTTGCGATACAGCGAGATCACAGACTTGATATTTCATGTGATGAGCTGGATGAATCTTCCGGTCGCAGCTGTAAATTCACTGTTGCTCTTCTCTTCAAGGACGAAGCCAATGGGAAGCACCTTGGCACTTGGTCTCCAGGCTTCCCAGAGCTCCAGGTCCAACAGAACGCTTCTGCGCAGGGGTCAGAAGTTCAGTGTAGCCTCCTCTTCATGGCTCGAGGCCTGGAGGAGATTCTGGAGGACCAGAAGAACAACCTGAACCCCACTGATTTTTCCCTTCACAATAAGCTGAAGGACACCATCTCCTACGTGAATCTGCTTACAGTGTGCATGAATGCAACTCTTGGAGGGAAATGCTCCCCAGAGCCATCCCCACCCAAAATGCCCACGCATGCGTTTGCGAGGAAGCAGTGGAGTCACACTCTGCTGAAGACAGCCAGGGACTATCTGGACTGGCTGCAGCGTAAGGTCGGCCTCCAAATTTCAACACAACATAACACAACAAATGCAACACATCAGAGGTACTTGGAGGGGAGTGGATACCTCTCGTGATTTTTTTTTTTTTTAACACAAGTTGATCTGTGATGCAGACAGTTACAGTTCATGGCAGCTTCTCTTTTTTCAAGATTTGTTCTTATTTGTAATATAAAAATGTTTAAAAATGTTTTACGCCTTAAAATAGTTGATGTAATCATATTTTTTTCTTTTTCAAAGGCTTATGGAAGTACTATGACATTTTGGGAAATAGGCTTTAAATCACTTGCTGAGAGTTAGATGAAAAGATCGATACAACTTTCATGTTTGCCAGTAAAAAGCCAAAAAACAGTCCAGCGAGTAGCTCCCATGTAGCACCACAACTTGTGTTTTTGGTTATTGTTTTGTTATTGAGATTTCAAAAAAGAAAAAAAAAGCAGATTCAATCTCATTATCAATCTCTGAGTGAGACAGCAAATGCATTTGCAATGCTGTTCTTCTGAAAACTGTAAGTTATCACAAATGCCTTTGTTCGAACAATCTCAATACTTTTCAGCAAATTACATCGTTCCCCATGTGACAGTAATTAATCAACATGCCAAAGAGGCAAATGAAAAGGGGCTCTAATACATTTCTTAATTACGACAGTTTGTTTTCGCAGCCTTCACAATGATTAATTGTTTTGCTCTGGCCATCTATCCCCTGTGAGCGGCCATGTTGCCTGAGGTAGAAGGAGAAGCTGATAAGGATCACCTTCACAGAGCCACCGGTTTGGACTCCAATCACCACGTTCCACAGTGAAATGTGTGGACATATGGACAGTGTGCTGTAAGGCAGATAAGTCTGTCAAACTCCCATCAAGGCAATGCAAGAGAACAACAACGCTGTAACAAAGATTAATGTGGGCCGTGTCCTCCACAAATTAAGCGATCAATTAATATTCAATAATAAATTTCAGTTTTTCATGGGTTTGAATAAGCATGAATGAGAATGAAGTTCCTGAACTTTTACAAACATTTTATAATTCTGCTTATTTTCTTGCATATTTAAGACTGACATTTTTTCATGACTTAAAAAATAATGTTTTAAATGTGCTTTCTGTTTGTGCACTATTTTATTAAAATAATGCTTATTTGGCTAATAAAATGCCTTGTTTTCAAATGGTCTTTCCACCTGACATGGTTAAGAAAGGAGAGGGCGCACTGAATTATTTCCTGTATCTGTGTCACATGGGTGTCAACACGTTCCTGCCTCTATGGGAGACTAACAGTGGTCCGTTCACTCCAATGGGAGAAGTGAACGTGAGCACAGATCGTGACAGATTCTTTTGCCCCAAACTCACCAAATATTGGACTCATTTTTTCACAAGCCACATCTCCGACACAAAAATGGCATTTTTCACACAAATGAGCAGAAAATGAACTCTGTTTGAGACCTGTTTGTCTCAGCAGCATACTCTAGCCAGATCTGACAGAACACAGATATCTCTTCCAAAGATGCTCTATAGCAGTTTGAAGCATATTAAGCTTGCAGATCAGAACTGCAGCAAAATAAGGTGCAAACATGAAATTTGTACTGTATCTGGTGTTGTTTTTTTTCACAACCCAATCTGCTTCCATTCATCCACACGATGTTCACACTTAGGACCGTGCCCACTTTGAAGAGAAGGAAGTGGTCAGTTCTTACATATTGCACTTTCTGAATGTGACCATTCATAAAAATCATTAACTATAACTCATTTCATTTCACAGTCACTTTTATTAAATAGCAGTTTCATATGCATGCACTATACACAGAAGTAATGACACATTCTTTGCCGCTTTTAAAATATTCAACAAAACATGAAACACTTTTACCTTCTTTAAAAATGAAGCCTATTTTATGACATGAACTGGTTTGAAATGGATTCTGATAGATGAGCTGCCTGCTATGTAGACCTGATGATCATCATGGATGAATGTATGAAGCGTTCTATGCACTTATGAAGTGTAAATAATCAAATCACATACAGCATTTGCCCATTTTGAGGTTGGTCTTGGATGTCTCTTTGCCCCTATAATGCAAAATTGTCCAAGACAGCAGTTCATTTGCAGAGTCTCTTCTCCTAGCACCCTTTGATGTCCAAACAGAACCGCTTTATTGGCCCACTGCTGTTCCTGTACATCCTAAACCCGAGAGGAAATTTCATACGGGAAGGAGCTCTGGAGGACTCTCTCCGTAGCAGTACTTTGCTTGAGGGTTTCGATAGGTGTTCTCATGTTGAACACTCTGCATCAGAGGAAAAAAAATAATTTAAAGTTAAGTAAGTTGACAAACTCAAGAATTTTTTTTGTTATGACACATGTAATTTTTGCAGTGCTTAGTCTTATTGAAAGCAGCTCATCATAAAGATACAGTTGAAATTCTGAGGTTTATAAGCAATTAGTATTGGAGAAAGCAAATGTCAAAGCCAGCACAGAATGCATTGTGAACATATATTCTCATCTATGGAGAATCCGTGTATCATGTAAAACTAAAACAATAATATTCTTAAAGAGAACAACCAACATTTGCTGTTGCCAGTTTTAGGCCAGACAAGTGCGATGGTCGTGGTGATGCATTAAAGAAATTCATGTATATCTTCTATCTAGATTTGACAGCTGAGTGAAACATCAGCTTTCATGGCAGGAGGTGTGGTTGCATATCAATGAGAGAACCATTTTCACTAATTATGTAAACAGATACGTTTTACACTGATTCTGTATTTAGGGAGTGAGGTCTGTCAGAACGGATCGTCTCAATTTGTATGTATCTCAGGACATACTTGTGAAGAGGTTCGACATTTGGCCAGGCACAGCTCAAAATGATCCTCCACAGCAGTGAAAAGATTCTGGAAACCTTCAGCAGCACGATTCAGGAAGCGCTCAAGGAGAGGTTGCTGAAGAAGAGCACACAGACAAGACAATTAGCGTATGTAAAACAGACAAATGCAGATTTCAATCTGTTCAACATGTTTATTTGCGTCCATCATTGTCACTGCTATGAACACAATCAAAAATCAATATTCAACTTTGAGACATATAGCATCTGAATATTTGCACGTCATCATCATCGGTTAAAATGTATGCATGCAGCGGATGCAGTATTTTCTGATGACACTGACAACTCAAGCCCCTTAACATCCTTGATATGACAGATTACCTTATCAGGCTGGAGGCAACAAGACACGCAATACTCATAGATGCTACAGCAGCCATTGGCCAGGCAGCTTTTACAGATGTACTGTCTGCTGCTGGGAGCATTGACGTTACAGCAGCCGTTAACCAGCAAATCTTTTCTCTCGCAGACGTAACCTGTAAAACATTAACACAGATAAGCATATACGTTGATTAAAGGCAACATAACAGTCCTGTGGAGCTGTCGTGTTATTGTCACTGTATGGTGGTGAGTAACGGCTGCATTACTCACCAAGTTCGTCTGTGAGCAGTGTCTTGCCCTGGATGGAGTTTCTGCACTGAGTGATCTGTCGGCTGCTATTTCCCAGGTTGAAACGGACTTTCCAGGGGATGCGATGGTCTGAATCTCTAACCTCTAAGAGGGTGCGGTCCCGTATGGTCCGCTCCTCCTGCAAAGTTCACACAGGAGAAGGTCTTACAATGCCATCAAAGATCAACTTAAAAGTTCAGAGTGAGGACAGAAACTATGATGACATGAAAAGTGAGAAAACACAGTTGGAAATTGACAAAAAAAAATTGATAGTGCTGATATGATACCTGAATTTTGGTAATAATACTGAAACTACATTTTTTTTAACTTTTAATTTTTTTTTTTATTTTGTGGACTAAAAATGCCTTTTTCCCCCTCGTTGCACAAAAGACAAAGTTCTCAGAAGTTAAATATTAGCTAATTAAGTACAGTCTAAAATTATATTATTGATTGTCAATCTACTGGGATTTTTTACTCATCCATGAGAGTAGACTGAACATCTTTGGGTTTTGGATTGTTAATCGAACAAAACAAGTAACTTAAATATGACATTTTGAGCAATGGCAGTTTTTTTTTACTATTATATGACATATGCCAGCTGTGGCTCAGGAGGTAGAGCAGGTCGTCCTCTCCCGTCTATGTGACAAAGTATCCTTGTGTCTTAAGACACTGAACCCCGAAATTGATGCTGATGGTAGCTTACTGCCATTGGTGTTAGTGTGTGTGTGCTATGAGAAGCAAACAGTAAAATGCACTATATAAATGCAGCCATTTAACATTATATTAGGGCTGTAACCTAACAGTTATTTGCATTATCAATTAATCTGTTTAGTAATGCTTAATTAATCGATTGCTTATTTATAAAATGTCAACAAATAGTCAATAATCATTCAAAAAACCAGGATCTATCTGATCCAAAAATAAGAAGTCAAGACTACATATCTACCAGGCCATCTAATGCCAGCAATATTTCAGGCCCACATAAAAGACTTTTCAAAGACTATAGATTTTGCTGTACCACTGCAATGAAGGTAGCTGTCCCTGTAAAATCACATGTATGAAGCCATCGAGGGCAACATTGTAAGTTAATGAGTAAGACTGTTCTACTGTTTGGGCTTACAGGATTTCTACATCAGCGTGCAGGAGCACCTTTATTTGCCAGGTGATTTCTTGCATCAGACAAAAACAAACATCCCCATCTGGCTGCTGCACCAATAAATAAAATCTCAGTAGAAATGGTAAACAATGGATCTTATGCAAAGGATATTTTCCAGATAGCCCACCCACGCTGCAGAGGATACCACCATTAGCTTTAGTGTAGTGTGAGTGTCTGTACCTGTTTGAGTGTGCTGGTGAGAAAGTAGATGAGAGACAGTCCGAAGACCACTCCCAGCACCCAGCGCTTTCTCAGGAGCCGCCGAAGCACCATCATAGCATGGCTTGGTGGAGGAGATGCCGATGACAGTCCAAACCATCAAACCCCCCACCTGTATCAACCACCCCCTGACTGACTGATCTGTCAGGAAAATGCAATTCCTCCTGATGACGACCGAGCAGAACAGGCTCTGTACACCGACGTTAGCTAGCTTTATCAGACAGCAGATGTGATAAACACATAAGTAACAGTTGTATTTTCTGTCAACACGGCCACATTAGCTAACCCATGCTTGCAGGCTGAAGTTACTAGCAATTACGAAAATGGCTGTAAATACGAATTATGGTTTGGAACCAGCTCAAATCAGTAAAGTGCTGGGGACGCAAGCTAACAGCATTTCATCAGAAAAGACTGCTTTGTTAGCCTGCTAGCTAGCTGTCGTTAGCATTAGCTTCCTGTCTTTGATAAGCTAGACAGTGATGATTAAAAAAATACTAATACACTATGACACATTCTAGTGTCGCAGTTTCATCTCCTTTGGAGAAAACAGCTCTGTCATATCCAACATTGCGTCTATCAAACCGCTGCTGTGATATTATTCCAGCGAAATCTGACATCCACCGTTAGCAAAACAAAATTTCCAACACGGATGTGGTGTGTTTAGAAGGAAGGCGCTGATTGGCCGATGGGCGCCCTCTCTGACGTCATACAGGAAGTTTTTCCGAGCCGGACCCGTTGGAGCGTCTTTTGCGGCAGCATCAGTGTAAGCTAACCTGATATTAAATATGACAAGAGCTGAAAGGAAATCAACTGAACTGATTCAGGTAAAGTCGTTGTCGCATGTAACGCAGGAAACACACATGAAGCAGATTAGCTGGAGGTAGAAGCTGTGAGCCGGCCTCTGTGTCAGTCACACAGATGTTGATGTTTGATGTCTGCAGGGTTGGACCATGTGGTGATGAGCGGTATGCCATGCAGAGGAGACACAGCAGCAACACGGATGGCATGCCCTCTGAAAGGTAGGAAGAAGAGACCTCAGAAACAGCACAGTCACTATTTAAGCCCTGTTATTGTCCTTTCTACTCTCTATGGCCAAATGAAACCTCTGTCCACATACACACAGTCTGGGGCTGTTTCTCGTGGCTGTGGCAAGGCCTTAGTTCCAGTTGAGGTAAATCATAATTCTGCAGCCTACAATGATATTTAAGGCAGTAATGTGCTTCCAACCTTGCGACAACATAATGGTAGGGGAGAGCTGCCAATGCACACCTAAGGGGAAAAGTCAAAACCTAATTATTTAACCTGTTACACTGCAGCGTTGCATCTAAAGAGTATATTTGTGACCTGCAATAACCACATGTTGTCCTGGGGGACAACCAATGTTTAAATGCAATAATAATTAGCCTTTCTTACCCCTATGTTGACCCACGCCTGACAACACAACAACAAAAACATTACATATTAAAATACTATGTGCAATATGAAAAATAAAGCCATTTTCCAGGCTAATGATTTTTTTTGCATCCCTCTCTTTTCCCCACTCAGGAGCCGAAGCCAAACTCTTGGATCAGAGAGCAGCCTGGATGAGGGTGGTGTGTTTGACTGCCTGAAGCCTGACTCACCCACTTCACCCCAGCAGATCTTCTCCGGCCTGGTGGGCGTCCCCTCCGGCTCTGTCTCCTCTGCCCAATTCCAGGCGGCCGGCTTAGTCCTGGGCTCTCCCCCTGAAGTTTTTATCCAGATGACGGCATCGTCCAGAGAAGAAGGGGGGCCCCACCGCACTGAGGGAGGACCTTTTCTCCCTCGGCCGCCCCAGCACCACCATCACCACCACCACCACCTTCACCACCATCCCCTGCAGCACAGGACCTCCTCTCTGCTCCAGCAGGCCACCACGGCAGCTGCCTCGGAGAGGCACAGCTCCAGGGAGGAGACTCAGGAAGACCCGTCCACCCCGGCTCCGGCCCTGTCTGAGCTGAAGGCAGTGGTCACATGGCTGCAGAGGGGCTTCCCCTTCATCCTCATCCTGCTGGCTAAAGTCTGCTTTCAGCATAAGCTAGGTACAACAGCTTGTGGAGTAATAGTGCTGCTAACAGTGTCTAATAGTACACTACTCACAACAAAGAATTTATAGCAGCAAAAGTTCTGGTTTTCTGATGCTGTTGCACCTCTCTCCTGCAGGTATTGCTGTGTGTGTGGGCATGGCCAGCACCTTCGCCTATGCCAATTCCACGTTTAGGCACCAAGTGTCATTACGGGTAAAAAGCAAACTACAGTATATTAACTGCTGTGCTGATGCAGACTTTTAAGCAATGACAACATCTGATCCAATGTTAGCTTAAACCAATGCTGATACTGATACACACCCAGTCTTAGATCAAATTCAGGCTAAGCTTTTCCCACACGGTAAAGGATAAGACTGGTGTTATTTTATGTTTTTCTTATTGTCAGCTAATCCCATGAAGAACTATAATGTGTGCAGCTCTCAACCCAAAGGCCATTTGTTCTTTCTGAACCCATACATTATAAAATATGGGTCGCAAGTATAGTTTTCTTTTTTATTAAAGGTTAAGCAATTTCCTAAAACTGGACAACAGTTTTTGGACAACATTGGAGCTCTATGGCCCAGAGTGAATGAGATATATCAGGCTTTGGATGCACAGACAATAATAATATTGTAGTTGTTCTGTTAAATGGATAGTTGTAATATTTAACTCATAGGGGGAAATCACAAAATTGCACAATCAAATGTCATCATTACAAATCTTGCTATGAGTGCCTCTATATATTTGTGTAACCCTCTGTTTTCTATGAACCACTTTGTCTGTAACTATAGCTATAATATGCAATTCCTCTCATGAGATGTCAATTGTTGGTGTTAGTGAAAATTTTAATCAGTTAGAGAAAGAAATGTAGTGCAGTGTTGCTGAAATAGCTGTGTGTGCCTCTTTTATGTTACCAGGAGGAGCGTTCTGTGTTTGTTGCTCTGTGGATCCTCATGTTCCTTGCAGGGAATGTAGTGTATATCTACTACACATTTAGTCACGAGGAGCTGCACAACAGGTAGTGTGCAAACAGGTATTTTTTATACCAGCTGTGTGTTTCTTTGCCTGCCATCTTATGTTTCGGATTTGCTTTATGTATTTAGGTTTTTCCATTCATTTGTGTTGTGTAAGCCATTTTATTTTTACTTCCATTTCCTTTAGGGAGTGTTCCTGTTCTTGTCTGGTCTTGTCCCGTGAGTATTATGTGTGGGTTTTTTTTTTTTTATTGTTATTATTTTGTTTCCAGAGATCTTCCGTTAAACATTTGCCTTGCTGTAGCTTGTCATTCTACCATCCACATGAAAACACCAGACCTCCTTATAACAAGTCAACTAGATGTTGTTTCTCTCTCTTCTAGCCTCATATTTTCCAAGCCCAACCTCAACAGCTTTGACTTCTTCGATCTGATCTGGGCAGTGGGCATCACTGACTTTGTCCTTAAGTACTTCACCATTGGCCTGAAATGCTTCGTCCTCTTTTTACCCAAGATTCTCCTGGCCTTCAAATCCAGGGTAAGGATCCACATATATTCCACGGAACCTTAGTACATCTACAGAAAATGTCACATTTATTACTTCATCTTGAGACACTATGTTCATTAATTATAACTGTAACCTATAACTATTTTAACCTATTTAATGATCTCAACTCACAGTTATAATGTAGTTGCAATAGACTCATTTTCCTTGATTATGTATAGTGGTGAAATGTTTGATCAATTAGTCAGTTTTTTTGTGTGAATGGCTGCTGGTTTCCAGCTCATCTAATGTGAGGATGTGCAGCTTTCATCTGTCACTGTCATTCTCTTTAAGTTTTGGATGTAACGGCTGGACAAAACACAGAGCCCATGACATCACCTTGTGCTCTGTGAAAGTGTGATCAGTATTTCAGTATTTTCTACTACTTTATAGACATTTTAAAGACAACAGTTGAGCAATGAAAATAACTATAATTAGATTAATTGATAATGAAAAGAATGGTTCAGCATTTGATGTTTGCCCAAACTGTAGTAAATGCTTGTAGCTTTTTGCTCATCAAGTTCATGTCAGTCTTTTATACATTTGATCAACTGACCAAAAAAAAAACCTGAATAGAGATTTAACTTTCAACCTTGGTTTAAACCCTAATTAACCTAAATAAGTTGCCTCATGTGATTGTAACTCATACAGCAGTGGATTTGCATTACTGAACATGTAGACCAGGAAAATCTTGTAAGACACACTTAAAACGCATCTAATCAGTTTCTGGTAAACTGCCATATTCATGTTTGTACATAACATAGTGTAGACAATCAGTGAGTCACAGGAAGTTCACTGAAACTGAAACTTGCCAGATAATTGAAAAAAAAAAAAGAAAAAGATTCTGTGAACTATGATGGAATACTCCACCGAGTGAAGAAAGTGCTAAAGGGTCACAGTGTGAAACTGTTTTGTATTCATAAGGTTTTAAGCGGTACTCCTTAGGTGAGCTTGTGCATGTGGGTGTCTGCGTGTCTGGTTAGTCTGACCTGAGGCAACAGAATATGACTGCAGACACACATACACACACGTACACACAGATAGATTTTGATTTCCATGCAGGTGCAGCTGATAGTCCTGGTGTGTGTTTGTGTGCTGGATGGCAGGAGGAGGAGGAGGAGGGGGTTTACAAAGTATTAGGATTAAATTTTCCACTGATAAACAGACCTACAGGCCTATCAGAACCACGGCAGCCAGCAACTGAGCTCATTTGCCCTCGAGGGGTTTGCAAGGGTGAGGTCATCCCTCCCTGGAGCTGGACCATTACCTGTAGCCTCCACTCACACACGCACACACACGCACGCACATACACAATTTGACGGCTTTGATGGGGCACATGTTGTGTTTTAGGGAATCCCAGGTTGTATCACACCTACTAGCTCATAGAGGCCAAACAATGTTGTCTATTCTGAACTCACATAATCAGCCTGTCTGCTTCATTACTGCATCCAACCACGTACACACTAATGACCCTGCATAAGCACCGCAGTCAGCGCCAGTCTGCACAAGTGATGGCAGGCAAACATGCACAAACTCCATGACGGTTTTGTCTTAAAGTCTTTGAGATCTACTGCTTGTGTACGAATCCTATTAATTGTGTAAGTAAGTATTTTCACAGTTGTGCAAGAGGTTCTCTCTGAGTCTTTGGCACATGCAGTAGTTCCTAAATTTGTTCTTCTTAATATTGATCTGTGGTTTATTTTTTGCTCTGTTGGTGTTGCTCCACATGTCTGTTCCGGTGGCCTCAAGCAAGATTTAATGTAGAAGACTTTCTGCAGCAGGAAACTGACAGGAGAATGACTCACTAGTCAAACAGAACTACATGTAGTGATTTTTTTTTTTAAACCAAACATTTAAATTAATTGAATAATTGTTTCTGTAATGTCATAAACAAGTTCTGAGAGACTAAGGTGACTAAGGTTAAATTTGCTTATTTTGTTAGACCAACAGACCAAAACCCAAACATATCAAGTTTAACAATATAAAAGAGAGAAAGGGAAGAACCAGTGAATGTGTGTGGAATTTTAATTGTATCATTAATTAAAGTCAAGTTAAATTCTAACAAAGTCAAATTTTTAATTAGATTACTCAAATAGAAGAAGAACTTGGCACAAATGGCAAAGAAGTTATTGGACCAACTGAAAATTTGAACTGGAAAAAAAACTGAAAAAAAAAATGGCTTTGCAAATCTTTTATAAGGAAGGCAATGTACTAAACTTGTTTGTCCTTTATAACAAAACTTATCACAAAAGATGTGATAGTCACAGCTCCATGGTTTGGTTGAAAAAATTGTAGCCATAACAATTTAAGTATATCCCAAATCTTCATACACACATTTTTTTCAAAAATTTAACAATAACAGTCTTAGAGATTAAGATGAGATAAGATATTCCCTTAATCGTCCTTAAAATGTGAAGTTATGTATTTACCTGTGTAATTCTGTATGCAGTTGTGGAGATCAGACAAAGTACTGGAACCAAGCAGGAGCCTACTCAAACAAGGCCTGCAGAGGAGCTTACTCAAACTCTTTGGCTCCTGTCCAAACTTTAGATTTGACAGTTTTCGCGTGGGCGTGATGGGCACTGTGGGAAACGGGGCTGAGGGGACAATAAGGAAGATGAATTAGCCACTGGCAGAGGTCTTCCTCCCCTACCAACCTGGCTGCTCGTGACTGTTTACCCACAGTCATCAATCTTTGTCAGCTAACATCCAGGAAGTCATTATGCAAGCTGGGATGCCACGGGGGCCATTGGGGAATCGAGCCCGCCTTCATTTTGGTCTGTTTTTAACTGTCCCCAATTCACTTAACGCACTTTGTGGCAGGTGGGACTTAGTCAGAAGTTCATTTCTTCTCTGTGATTATTTAGCGGAGGGACAGGCCTTGAAAGGGAGCTAGCGAGCCTCCCGTAGGGCTGGGTTTAATGTGGGCACTGGGTAGCAGGTGGAAAGAGACGCTGCCAGTTTCCCTTGCAGTGTGGGGAAATTGCCTGTACTGCTGTGAAACTGCGGAGCTCTGGACAGCAGCCATGTTTGGGCTGGAGGCATGCTGTTTTAAGCTTTTAATACCGCACTGCTCTTGACTAGATAGAATAGTGCCTCGAAGCAGTTGAGCTCTTTCTTCTGTTTGGACAGTTAGTGAGTGGATCAAAGAATACATATTGTCTCAATTTCGTATTCTTACGTTTAGTTAAAACTTGCAACTTACAAACACTTTTTGCACAGCCACCTGTGCACAGACACAAAGTTTGATTGAAGCATCTAAAGAGTGCTTCTCCACTTTTTTAGTTTCTAATTTTACGTGCTTGTCCAGGGTAAATTCTACCTGCTGATCGAGGAGCTGAGCCAGCTGTTTCGGGCCCTGGTGCCCATCCAGCTGTGGTACAAGTACATCATGGGAGAAGACCCGTCCAACAGTTACTTCCTGGGAGCCACACTCATCATCATCTACAGCCTTTGCAAGGTAATCAGGGCCTAACGATTAAGGCAAATATA
This sequence comes from Holacanthus passer, assembly GCA_025331565.1. Taxonomy (NCBI): domain Eukaryota; kingdom Metazoa; phylum Chordata; class Actinopteri; family Pomacanthidae; genus Holacanthus; species Holacanthus passer. The sequence goes on along the minus strand of JAFREQ010000009.1, from coordinate 7,604,342 downwards.
GATGACACAAATTGAGTTCCTGCATCAGAATCAGTTCCAGCAGTTATTAATAAGATATACAAGGGTCTGACAAACCACAGAGGAAGTATATAGTATGTAAAAGATGTTAGATGTTTGATTGAATAACCAATATTAATAATGTTCTTCTTGAGTCCAAGACATATTTCCTTACATGGACAATAAATTATATGGTATTGCATCATGATGATATTGTTGCTTTTAGTGGCTTCTGAGGCCTCTGACGTGTGTTGTGATGGTGGTGCTCAACAAAAGGTCACAGGGTCATTCATGTCAAAACAATACCTCATTTTGGGAACATGAATGGTTTCATAGCAATACCATTTAAGAGACATTTATGATTGGTATGATAAGGTTTATCAGATGTGTGCACAGGCAACATTTTGGCTCCTGGGTGGCATTAAAGGAAAGAGGTATACACAGTTATGTGGCATCAAATGGACAGCAATAGTTTTAGAATAAGACTGGATGTTGAAATGAGAAATTGCAGTTAGAGGTCACAGCAAGGTCGGTTACTGTGTATTTACGCAGATAAACTTCTTTCTAAATCCTTGAGTCAGTTTCGAGTCAGTCACGATGTCAAAAAGGAAGCTGAAATAGTGAAACTATGTGAAACTTGAATGAAACTCTGAATGATGCAAAAAGGTCAATGTCATGCGTTGCATAGCATGGATTGAAAATTATAGCCCAGTTTTCTTTAAATACGCCAGTGATTCACCGGATATAGTTGTTAATAATGGGCTCGTTCAACTGAAATGGGTGGACAGTTTCCTGGGTGTGTGCTGATGTACCGCAGGTGTTTTCCAGCATCGGGACATATTGTACTATGCTGGTGAGCATGATGTGTATCAGTTGTTGATTCACTCTTGTTATGCTGTTGTGTCACACAGGGAGACAGCGAGCATGTTTTCTTCGATAGTGCTACTTTGTTGCTGTCTAGATATGTAGACATTTTCAATGTAGCAATTCTGTTTTTAACAATGCTGCTGCTCTAGGGATGTCAGTATCAGTCAGTTGGTCTGTCTGTGGATTGCTAGGAGTGGCCCACCACTTTGGATCCACAACAAAACATCATTATACAAACATTCATGGTCTCCAGAGGTTGAATCCATGCTGACTTTGGTGATCCCCCGACCTTTCCTTAAGCGCCACCATAAGGTTTTGAGCAAAATGTCTCAACAACTATTGAACTGTGACATGTGTTTCCCCTCAGGATGAATTGTAATCAATCCAGCCTCATTGTCAAGTTTAAATTGTCCAGTTCTTACCTGCAAACTACATCCAGATCAACCTCAGCTGCACATTCTTCTGAGCTAATTAGCACATGTTAGCATACTAGCATGTTAAACTACGATGATGGACATGGGAATCGTATCTGTTAAATGTCAGCATGTTAGCTTTGGCAGTGTTAGCATGTTAGCACGCTGATGCATTTTTCTCAAAGCACCACTGTGGTTAAACAGCCTCACAGAGCTGCTAACGTGACTGTTAGCCTCGTTAACAAACCTTTAAGATAAGATATTCCTTTATTCCTCCCACAGGGGGGAAAATCACAGCGTAAAAGAAAATCAGAAGATCAAATAGGAATGCTTGTCGACAGTTGTGGTTGTTGTCGTCATCAAACTGATTGAGCTTCGTCTTTATTGTTTCGCAGTCCTTCGACATCTGTGGACGTGTGTCAGCCATACGCAAGGCCTTGGTCATGCTCTGCAGCTCCCAGGTCAGATTCAGACAAGGTTTTTCACATGTCAGTAAACACACTCAGAGATATGTTCAACTTTGCGTTTTTGCACTGAGATTTCAGAATAAATCTAGAAGTGTGGAGTTTAATCCTTTACATTTGACTCTTTCTTTGTCTCTTCCAGAGTTATGGTGTGAGAGCAGGCAGTCAGCAGTGCAGTGAGGCGGGGGACGTCTGTGCTATTTGTCAGGCTGATTTCAGAGACCCTATAGCCCTTCTCTGTCAGGTAAGGACTCAGTAAACAAGTTAGAGGGTTAAAAAAAATACATATTGATTCAAAGCAACAAATAGAAATTTGAAGTGAAACAAGGATGAAAAGCAGTGTTTTACTGCCCTCTCTGGTTGAAAGTTTGAGGTCTGTTGAACCTGTGACCCCAGCCAGCATTACTAATAGGTGTAGCTCAGGGTGGTCAGAAGTGTGCTGAGCTCCACCTGTAACAACAGTGATGTCACAGTGTGCTGACACACCCTGAAGTTCAACCCTGATTCCAAAACATTTGGGATGCTCTGTAAAACATAAATAAAACAGAATATGATCATTTAATCCTTTTTGACATAGACTCAATTGAAAACACTACAAAGACTTTTTAATGTTTGATCTCATCAACTTCATTGATTTTTGTAAATATCTGCTCATTCTGAATTTGATAGCAGCAACATGTTTCAAACAAGTTGGGACAGGAGCAACAAAAGACTGTGAAAGTTGTGGACTGATCCAGAAACACCTGTTTGGATCATTCCACAGGCAAACAGGTTCATTGGTAACAGGTGATAGTATCATGACTGGGTATGAAAGGTTCATCCTGGAAAGACTCAACCATTCACAAGCAAGGATGGAGAGAGGTTCACCACTTTATCAAACACATGATTGTAATCAACTATTTTCAAGTATAAATGTACATGTAACATAACTGTTGTAGGCACAAGATGCTTGTGCAGGGCGGATCTTTAATTGCCTGTGATGTTCATTCAGTCAAGGCTGTAAAGAAAAATTTAAACCTCAAGTGCCAAATGCAAGAATCATTTAGCACAGATGTAGACAGATATGTTAGCTGTGCGTTTTCTCCTTCTCTGACACGGTAGAGGAAACATGTGACAGTACATTATGTTCCTCTGCAGCATGTCTTCTGCGAAGAGTGCCTGTGTCTGTGGTTTGACCGGGAGAGGACGTGTCCGCTGTGCCGCTCTACTGTCATTGAGACCCTGCGATGCTGGAAGGACGGCACCACCTCGGCTCACTTCCAGATCTACTGACCTCTTACAACGTGTCGTATGCACCCGGAAAGATGTGATTGTGCTGTAGTGCGAGTTAGACAATGGTGTCATTTTTCTCTGTTTATCTTAGAGCTGTAACTCTTTAAATCAAGGTAAGCCTGTTTGCAGTAACACAAAACACACTGGGGACTTGTGTAAACATGTGAATCACATCTTCTTCGGTGTGGACAAGCTGAGCATCATATGGAGCAGGTAGAGGCCACATGCACACACCAAATTATCAACATGGCATCACTCAAAAGAAACATGAAGCTGGACTATTGCCAATTTTACAATTACACTGTTGTCCTACTGTTATGGCAACACTCACATTTCTTTGTGTACACGTAGGATTAGCCACTGTTGTAAACTGTGAACATTTGATTTTACACTCAGCACGTGATAAAAGAATGTTACTTTAATTTAGTGTGATAATACTGTAAATAATCAAACACATTCACACTCTATCAGGGTTAAAATTATTTACATTCTTATGATTTTGTCATGTCTATATGAATCTTTTTTTTTAATTCTACATTTGGTATTTAACATAATTTTTATTTGATATTTAGTTCCAGGTTTTGCAATATTTATTTGAAATATTTGACCAACACAAAGACAAAATGTCCATAAGTAGAAAATGAGTACAAATATTTGTGCTATCTTTTACGTAAAGAAAGTTCTTGGTTAGCAAATGGTAAGTTGTTTTTTTTTAGATATTGAGGTGGTGTGTGACTGTTAACTATCAGAATGTAAACAATACATAGTGTGATTGTTTATGGTGCCAGCCAAACACCATAATCATATCATTTTGTAGTTTGTATCAAGTGTTGTGCATTTTTAATTGACAGTGGGAACTCTTGTCTGATACTCTTTCATTGATATTTCCTATTAATATGAATCATTTCCAATTACAATGATTCATTCTTTGGTTGCATAATAGATGGTTTGATTTTAATGCAGAATGCAGAGGTTTTCAATTTCAAATTAAAGCACTTTAGCTCACTTTATCAAGCCTATTTCTTGTCTCATCATGATGACACCTGCAGAGAATTTTATTTCAGAAAGATTTTATTTTAACTACTAAAAATCCATATGAAATATTTAATCAGTATAAATAGCACACACTTTATAAAAGACAGTTTCAGTAAATTCTGCTCACATTACACTTGATCTATCAAACAAAGCTTATTTCCAGAAATCACAGACAGCATTGACAGCATAGCTTCCTATGCACAGGTCCTGCATCTTGTTTATGATTAAAAAGCCACTTAACACTGCCCCCCACAGATAATGCTAAAGCACAGGAAGAATGTGTAAACATCATCTAAACACTGTAGAAAACATCTATAAAAACACCCATCCTCTCATTATTGACATGTTTACACTTACAGTATAGCTTATGTAAAAAAGTACAGTGCATTGTGAAGCTCATAAACAGGTTTATTCCAGTGCATTCGTCAGGATTGCTGCACTAATTGTGGATGCATCTAATCAGCTGAACCCCTTTGCATGCACTCACATCGTGGGAGGTGAAAAATCAAAGGAGTCCTATTAGTAAGCTTTTCCCTCCACTGTACCAGGGGAGGATTACATCACCGTTTTGTAACTGGGATGACTGAATCGGAGAGACACGCAGGGGGCAGGACGTGCATCTGACTGAGTGGCTGCAGAGCTGCTGGCCTTCACTCTCTCATGCATCCACATCGGGCCTGAGCGAGTCTTGATGACACGGGGAGTTCAGTCAGACACAAAGTCCTGACCCTGAAGCACACATTCAACCCCTCTTCCTCCTCCTCTTCCTCCTGGAGAGCATCCTCCGACTCTGCTGCATCCATTGCTTTCAGTGCAAATGATGTGAGCCCTCTTCGTCGTGCATGGTCCTAAAAGCACCATCTGTAGAAGATCAAATATATGCATTTCATTTACATTAAGCATCTAACAAAATAATTGAAAATTAAGACGGGTGGTAGACAAATGCATTACTTTCTTCTTTTTCTTTCTTATCAGCTTTTTATTTCAACCGGGAAGATGTTTAATTAACTGGTCAAAAATAGAGTCAAATTTAAGATATTTTAAAATGTAAAGCAGACAGAAAACAAACGAATGACGGATGAAAATTTTAACCATGCCAATTTAAAACATGTATTAGTTTTCAGGAAATGCGAAATATAACCATCCAGAATTTAGTTTGCCTGCAATTTATGTGCAACATTAGACACTTAAATTTAGCATAAAAGTGAAAAGTGTTAAATGTGCTTTTGTGTGAGAATAAATCTAAATGATAAAAATAACTAAAGAGATACAAGGCTGACTAATTATTGAACGCTTGATCATTGTAAAATTAAATCAATTAAAAGCACCTCTTTTGTAAGTTACATGTGGTTAAATAGCTCAATTTATAAAGCACCCTTGGTTTAAAGTTAATGTTAAATTAGATGTGATTTTTTGCAATAATAATTACGACAGGTTCATTTCCAAACTTTTAAACTTTCTTTAAGCACCTTGACACATTTTTCAGTTTATCAAATAATCTGAAAGACCAGGAAAGAAGTAGAAGTTTTCTCTAAGTTCTGTCTAAAGCACCTGTATATCTCACAACTTAGACACTTTTGTATTAAATTAATCTCACGCAGCCAATTCTTCCAATTTATTCTGAAAGCTTTTGCATGTAACATGTTTCTGCATGGAAACAGATGTTTCTTCATCCCTGATGTAATTGTATTAATAAGAGCTGGAGGTCACAGTTTAGGCTCCTCTGATGAAAAAGTGCGCAGGTGACGTGACGCTGTTGACGCACCTGTTGCCGCTGTCGCCGCCTCGCGCCCTACAGGTGTCGCCTCGCCACGACCAGCGCGAGCGCGGTGAGGTGAACCGCGGTGCACAGGAAGCTCTTCAGGTGGCCTCTCCCGCTCACCACCACCGTCCCCCGGCCCCCTCCGACCCCTCCGGCCCCGCAGCCGAAGCCGCTCTCTCCGACCGTCCAGCGCTTCTCCAGCTGGTCCCCGATCCTCCGCAGGCGCGCTGCGAGCAGCTGAGCGGCGGAGCAGGGCGAAGGTGAGCGGCCGCTGCAGGTGGAGTCCCCGGGCAGGAGCAGAGGCTGGTCTATGGGCAGCCAGCACATCTTCTCTGACTGAGCAAGCAGCCTTCTCTCTTTAAATCTTTAAGATATGTGACCCTCCTTCTCTCCTCTCATCAAACCTTAACTGTGTTTGCGCTCTCTCTCTCTCTCTCTCTCTCTCTCTCTCTCTCTGTATTATTCATCACAGTGTCACATGGTGTGGGGTTTACATCATCTTTTCCCAAAAGAGAGATGATTAACTCTTGAATCTCTTCTGTCTGGTTTGATCTGAGGAACCTTTTGTTGCAGGCTGTTCTGTGACATTGTGTTCTATTGTCTTGTTTTTTCACTGTAAAAGATGCGCTTGGTGTTATTTTAAAACGGATTATGAAATACATGCATTTATTCAGAATAACTGCAAGTTATGAGCACAAAAGCATCTATTATCTGTGAGAATTGTCGCTCCTATAATAAAACTGCGGAATTAAAAACCGCCGGAACGTTTGTACGGCGGCGCCTTGTCCCTCTTCGGACTGTTTATAGAGAAGGACGCGTGTTTGTTTTGCGTCGGTGCCGAGATATGGCTTTTCCTAACTGCTCTTTAAAACAAACAAATTCCTACGACACCGTTTTATAAAAATTCGAAGTTTTATTTTGTCAACTATGATTAAAAAATATGGCCGAGGACGAACTTGCTGCGTTCAGGAAGCGTTGGAAACAAGAGTTAACGAGTAAAAAAGAGCAGCAGCGACCTGTTTGTGCTCCTCCCTGCGAGGTTCCTGCTCAGTCAGGCCAGAGAGACTTGAAAAATAGGTATTTTGAAAACCCGAAAGAAAATCTCAACAAGGCCTGTAGTCCTCCAAAACCAGAGGAGAGTGGTGGCACTGAGGATGAAGGAGGTGTTGGTGGATCAGGTGGAGGAAAAGCTGCAGCAGAGTCAGAGGATCAGCCCGAGTATGTGTCCATTGCACGTAGTTTGCTGGATGGGAGGACCAGCCCCCTGCTGGACAGGATTCAGGAGGAGAGAACCAGGAGAAAGAGGCAGTATCATAACGTGAGCAGCGTCTGCAGCTCATCCCTGCACCAGCAGCAGCAGCAGCCTCAGAGGAAGGTGAAGAAACATGAGGAGCTGCTGGATCAACTCATTCAGGATCTGGTATGAGGATGATGATGATAATGATGATGGAGATGATGATGGTGGTTGAACAGTACATAAAGTCTGTTCTAATTCTTTCTGTTGCAGAATGAAGTCAATGACATTCCCTTCTTTGATATTGAGTTGCCGTATGAATTAGCCTTGAAGATATTCCAGTATCTCAACTGTACTGAGCTGGGCCGGTGTGCACAGGTAAGCTACTGGGGTACACATGACAAGAGCTTTGCATTATAAAATGAAACAAAGAGGATTGAGCCATATATTTATTTTGTGTAATAATAATAATCTGATGAAGGGGTCGGCCAAAAACAACCAACTGCAGACAGACAGAGTTCCTGTTCCCACAGTTTAAAAACTGCTTGAGACTAGTTTGAGGGATGCATTTTGATATTGGCATGTCATTGGTATCGGCCGATATAGTAAATATCAATAAGACAGGCAGATGGGATGATGCTTTGAAAACCATTGTACAGTATTTTATGTCTGGATCTGCTAGTGGGCCATCATGAGTAGACATAATGTGTTAAATTCAGTACAGGAGAGACTTGATGTTCTCTGCAGTTAGGTGGAAATATATATGTGCATATTTGTGTATTGGCATCGGCATTCAGCCATAAGGAGTAGGAAATATCAGCATATCAGACATTTGCAAAAGTCCAACATCGTGCATCCCTAACTAGATCCCATAGAGGTATCAAGATAAATCTAAAGGCTTGTGATATGATCAAGGCAATGAGGACAACAAAATAAACAAATAAAACATATTTATGCTTCACTAAAGATAAGATTCATTTTCAGACTTATCTTAAATTTCTGCTCTTTTCTTGTGAAACAATTTTACCAAATATGTCCTCTAGCTATTCATTCATTATCTTTTCATTTAAAATCAGAGTGGAATCAAAACATACTTTAATTAAACAGCTTACAGCTCATAGATCATTTAGACCAACAATTTTGACTGCTCAAGTTAGTTTTGGTTGAATATAGGTTTTAGTGTGGTTAGAGTAAGGGTAAGGATCTGAAAGAGGCTAAGCCTGCAGTGTGGAGGTTTGGAATTGATGTATCATTTTGAATGTTTGCTGATGAAATGACTCATTAAAATTCATTAGCGGCAGCAAACTTGCACTCTTTTTTTTATCTTGTCCCTCTCCCATAAAGTGATCCCACTGTGTGATAGTGAAGTCCTTATATCACCTTGCACTTCCCCCAACATGCAAAATTGCTTGGGCAGCATTACTACCTTATTTGACTTAAATGGGTATAGATTAGTAAATTACATTTTGTGTGGCCGACCCACAGCGGTCCATCTGGCAGCCAGCCGGGCTCGTTAAGCACGAATAAATCAAGTGATGCAAGCCCGTAATGTATGCTGACTCAATCCGCCGTCACACTGTCCAATCTCCTCCCAGGTGAGCAGGGCATGGAGAGTCCTCGCAGAGGACGCAGTTCTGTGGTTCAAGATGTGCACGAGGGAGGGTTATCATCAGGAAGCCAACGTGGCCGACTCCCCCTGCTGGAAGAGCACACTGCGGGACTGCAGGAACTCGGCCAAAACGGTGTGCTCCAACTGGAAGGTGGGCTCGAGCTGTTCCACTGTGGTGAATCACAATCACTTTTGTTTTTCCACCCAAATTCAACACCTGCACTGGAGTTTGTCTGGTGCAACTGGTGCAGACATCAGTGTAGAACATACAGTTGACCATGGACTAAATGTCTCTCATCTTCAGTTTTGTATTTTGAATATAATACAATACGATGAACACCATTCAAAATGGGATTTTAACATAATGGCACATTGTGATGGCAAAGTTCTCTTCTGGTTTTAATTCTAAAAGATTTAGAAAGTTTTGAAACAGTGTGTTCAGCCAGGTACTATTTTCTGTCTAGAACCGAGTGGGATCCATCAGTCAGCTGCAGTTCGAGCTGGGGAAGGTGCTGTGTGATGTCAGTTCCTGTGACAACTTTGTCTTGGCTGGGTGAGTTTCAAGGACTCCCAGCATGCAGGTCGCTTCTGACATCTGATGTGTGTTAACATAAGCTGTAATGTCCACTGCTCATATACTCTGAATTCATCTGCCTTGTTTTCTCTCTCACTCTTCATCATCTCATTTAAATCTTGCCATAAAATGTGTCTTGTTTTTAAATCTTCTGATTTATGACTGGACGTTTAATTAACAACATGTGGCATTTAGACACAAGACACTATGTATCACTGATACAGTAAAATTGTGATTGACAACCAAAGCTCATTGTAATCAGTCTTCTGCTGTTGGCTACAGAGCAGTTAGGAGTTTAATATCTGGCGGTGCAATGATGCAGTGAGATCACAGCTCATTATGATGTGTTACAGCGTTCAGCATTCGATACTCTCATGATATATTAAACAAAGACAGAAAGAAACAAATGAATTGTACAAAAGCCCTTTTACATTTTTCTTCCTGAGGCATAAAATATGCAAAGCCTCTGTTTTCAAGTTTCAGCATTCCTCCTTTTAAAAGGAGTTTTTATTATAGTGTTTCATGCAAATAGTCTCAAATAATCCATTAAATGAAAAATAAGCAATGAATGTTTTTACAAGCATTTTTTATTTACAGGAAAGTAAAGAGAAAAATAATGATATTAGGTAAGAAAAGTACGGGTATTGCAACTGAACTAAACTAAACCTGCCCTGAAACAACTGGGCTGAGACAATGATAGATTGTGAGGAGCCACAGGAGCCTGATAGACTGCCCACAAGGAGATGTGCAGTGTCTCCGGGGACTGATGTGATTAGATTCCCTTCAGTCCTGCTGCGTCTCATTGGACAAGACGCTGTGTTTGTATCTTTCAGGTTAGCAGATGTGGGACACACAGAACAAAAACAGTGTAGATGTGAAATAAAGCACTTTGCAAAATGTGAACATGCACTTAAATCCTTCTTTTTATACCATTGCTATCAACAAATTCACTACATCAATACTTTTCCCATTATTGGTACTTAAAGGGTAATTTAGCTAAGTGAAAGTACTTGAATTTGTCGAAGTAGAAAAGAATCAATAGCAGTTAAGAGTAATCAAGGATGATTCAATTGCACCCACAGAAGCTTATTAGAAAACCGATGGAATGAGATTTGGCACTTAAAAGGTGACAGGAGACATTGTTTCATTAGCTCTTGGAGTCACACAACGACATAAAGGCCAAATGTGTCGAGGCTTGCGTGAAGATTTCAGTAATCTGTTCACAAAGTTTCCTGCACATAAAAGTTTTTGACGAATTACTTGGATGAGATTCAGCATCATCATCCTCTTGTTTGCTGGCATTGAGGTGATGCACCAATTAAGTGAAAGTGTGTACTCCTATTGTTTACTTCCTGCCAAAACCCTGCGATGCCAGTAACACACACACATACGGGCACACACATGTACACCCTCTGTCACTCTCGCTGTCACTGTGTCACCCACTCCGGCTGTGAGGCGGATACTTGCTCAGACATGATGGTATCTGTGGAGGTGGTGGTAACGCTGGCAGTTTGTCGTCTCCCACAGTGAGAGCTCGTTGACTTGGGCGAAGAGTGAAGGGAGGGAGGGAACAGAACTGAAGCTGTTGAGTGCGAGGGGCCGACTTTGTTGTTGCTTGAGGAGATACAGGCAGCGCTTTGTTATAAAGGGGAAAATAAAACACAGGTTGAGGTGAGGTCGTACAAGAAAGCCACATGCCAGTCTGGTAAAACTTGACTTTAAGTCAATGTGTAGTATTTCAAAATCCATAGTACATACTGTGAGTCACTGATTGATTTTAAGAAGTTTGTTGGTTTGCCTCTAGGTACAGAACCGCCCCTCTCTGTGGCACAGTTATGTAGACAGCACTGCTCATACAAATGAAGTTTGGGAGTTTCTTGAAGAGGAAAAGTGGAAGTATCACAGTTGCTTTATCTTTATTTTAAAGGGAGAAGAACAAATCAATTTCTCCATTCTTGATTAATTGTTCTGTCTATAAAATATCAAAAGAAAACAGACAACAAATCACAGTTTTCTCGAGCCCAGGATGACTTCTTCAAATGTCATGTTTTGCCCGACCAACAGTGCAAAACACAAAGCTCTTTTCTTTACAATCATATTTAACAGAGAAAAGCAACAAATCCTCACACTGTCGAAGCTGAAACAAGAAAATGTTGCTGAATGACTCAAACGGTTAATGGATGGTCATTAATCATCATTAATCCTCCATTGGCCACTCATTTAATGAATGATTTCAGCTCTAAATAGATACCAACCGGATTTTTCAGGAAGGTCTGAGAAACACTGGTTCATACTTTGTGTTCTCAGTTCCCGGTTGTCTCAGGCCGTGCTGAAGCTATTTATTGGTTAATCAGTTTGTTGATTAACAGAAAATTTTGATTAGATTTAAAAATTTGAATATCACTAAATTGTTTTAGGGATATATGATATGAAAAAGCACCTCCTCTTATATGAGAATTTACTAGAATTTTCTCTTTTGTATAATTGTAAACATTGAGCTTTGAATTTTTGATTGGACTCTTGGGAATTGTGTTGTTTTTTTTTCTTTTACTGTTTGCCACATTGTCAGTTTAGTTAAGTCAGTTTAGTTATTTTTTAATAAATCAATGCCAATGTATTATTTATTTTAACTATATGCACATTTGTAGAGGTGCAACATGTTGCAGCAAAGATAAAAATCTATATATTTGATTTTTAGCTTAAAAGCTCTTTGTAAGGCGGAGAACAGATTCATACATTGAAAGTTTTATAACTGCGTAGGAGTCCTCAAAACCCAGAGACATCTAGCGAGGATGACCTTCACTGCCTGCTGCAGATCATCCCGACAAGCAGACAGTAGGAAGGGGTGAAATGTTCTTCATTGTTCCGCCCAAACAACACCCCTGTAATTCTCGAAAGATTATGATGTAACAAAGATTTCAGAAAACAAAATAACAACAAGTCAGAGTGAGTAAAGTGAGGAAAGTGTGAGAGGGGAAATGATTCAGTGGTGAGAGGGTGACGTCAGGTATTCTTGAAGAGACAAACATCGCAGCCTGTGATGGAAAATGGGCAAAAATTGTGCTGTTGCATTCATCAGCCTTTTTGTTACAAACCTAAATGTTTGAGTTCTGCATGTTTAGCCAACTGGGTGTGCTTGTTTTGTATCTCAGGTACACGTCTGGTGATGTGAGGCTGTGGGATACGCTGCACTGGGACTCGACGGCCTCTTACCTGAAGACTAACAGCCTGTCAGCTAACTCTGAGCCCAGACCTTATGTCAGTCACGTCCAGGTCAACGGCACAGTGGCTGCTGCTGCTTATGAGGACGGTGAGTGTATGTACTGATTCCAGAAAAGTTGGGATGCTGTGTAAAACATGAATAGAACAGAATGTGATAAGTAGTCGTTTTAACATATATGCAAAGAAAAAATAATGTTTTACCTCATCAACCGAATTTGTCTCCTGTCTCAAACAAGTTGGGACAGGAGCAACAAAAGACTGTGAAAGTTGTGGACTGATCCAAAAACACCTGTTTGGATCAGTCCACAGGTAAACAGGTTCATTGGTAACAGGTGATAGTATCATGATTGGGTATGAAAGGTTCATCCTGGAAAGACTCAGTCGTTCACAAGCGAGGATGGAGAGAGGTTCAACACTTTGTCAAACACGATTGTATGAAGGGTATAAGGAACACTTTTTAAAACTGTTGCATTCTGTTTTTAATTACATTTTACACAGCGTCCTGACTTTTTTGGAATTGGGCTTGTGTGTCCGTTTATGTAATGTGAGTCTGTGATAAGCTATGAGCATGTCATGGTGATAGTAAGACATCACATACAGAAATATATTCATTTTATCTTCAGCAATTTCTTATCAAGATGCACTTGCAGCTTCTAAAGTTGTGATTAGATTAGTGTTCTGTGTAGAGCCTCCTTCCTTCCTAGGGTTATTTTGGATTTTTTGACTACTAATTAGTTCAGATCAGAGTCACACAATAACACAAACAAACCAAGTCACACAATAACACAAACAAACTAACTGATCGAGGTACCTCACATAACCCCACCTGGAAAAAAAAAAAAATCCACAGTAACCCTTTAAGGTGAGTGACTGTGTTTACTATCTTGTGTCAAGGCTGTGTGGACCTGTGGAGCACAGAGACAGGTGGAGAGCCCATCCACCACTACCAGAGCCCAGGGAGGGTCCAGGCTATGGTCCTGAGCCCCGACAGCCCTGTCCTGGGCTCCGCCGCCGGGCCTGACGTTCGACTGGACCGTGCAGACGATCGCGGCTACTGGAGGACACTCTGCCTGGCTCAGCTACCCAAGACTGTAAGTTAGGCGGGTTCGATTGCTCACGTGTGTGAGATGCTCCATGCTGATGTGTTATTAATGTGTTAATTAGTAGTTTGTGCTTCACACATTTTCCTCTTGTGACTTTCATTTAAAAATGTCTCATTTTTTTTAATGTGAAATAGTGATTGAAGCATTTAACGACTCTGACTTATTTCACATCCTGTGCCATTTCAGTTTCTGACAAGAAGTCGTACTAGTGCTGAAATGACGAGCTGATTAATCATTCAGTTGATCAGTTTTGATAGCTGATTCTTGTTTGTCATTTATCAAGCAAAAATACACATCTCACATATGAGGACTCTCTGCTTTTCTCATATTTATAACATTGTTAATTAAATGGTTTTGGGTTTTGGGCTGATTTTGGTGCAAAATAAATGTTTTATACCTTTAATAAATTATCTAATTCTTTTTTTTTTTAAATTTTGAATTCAGACGACACCGAAAATGGATAAAAGAGTCACATTGAGTTATCGCTTTGAATAGATCACTGTGCATATTACTGCTGTATGAGAGACGTAAAGGATGCCTGTATCTTGACTGTATGGCAGGTAGAGAGCCTGGTTTTGGTGCCCAGCAGGGGGCAGCAGTGTCCGCTGGCGGCCCTGACAGCAGGAGAGACCGTGTACCTGTTGGACCCCCGCGACGAGGAGGAGGAGCCACGGACGCTCCACTCGGTCTACGGTCACCCTGTTACCTGCCTGGATGCCTCTGACTCCCATGTTGCATTTGGAGTGAAGCGCACGGGCTGGGCCATGCATGATGGAGGAAACAAGGTGGGTTCAGTGCTCAGTTTCTGTTGAATATTAACGTAGAACTGAGACATGGATAGAGATATGTTGCTAAAATGGGATCAGTCAGCCAATATTTTGTTTTTTATGGCATATTTACTTACAAGAAGGAAGTAGTAATTATTTCAAACCTGAGCATTAGTCTTAAAAAAAATAGTACAACTGCTACTACTAATAATTTTAAGCGTATTTCATTTAACCCAAGGACACTTCCAGAAACGTCTATGTGTCTATGTGTCTATGTCTATGTGAGAAAAACTTTGCTAAAATGATGAGTCTAGATTCACGACACCATCCCCATGTTGCTGCATTTGCACCTCAAGGTTGGTAACTCTGAACTTAACCTTTTGCAAATCCAGCAGAGCACATTGTACCATAATATGTACTTTATATCCAGGGAGATGTTACAACCGTTTTTGTGTTTTGCTTGGAAGGTTTCGCAAAGTAAAAGAAGCAGGTCCAGATCCTTGATCAGAAATTAATACCTTGGAAGGCTGGACTAGTTCAGGAAACTAGTTCAAAGCAAAATGAGCTAATTAATTAGAACAAAAAAAAATCTCAAATACCGAAAGGCAAAATCCCATGATGCAGTGTTAAAATAATACCAGTGTAACAACAGTGCTAATGTTCCACACTTATCTGTTGAGTTAATCATGAAAGTCTATATTTTTCTAGAATAAAGAGACAAGCAGAGGGATTTGAATGTTAGTCTAGATATGCTGCCACCAGTTCACTTGTTGTGATGATGATTGTCGAGTCCACTGTGAGCAGCACTCAGTATGTAGCATTTATGGGCTAACAGTCTAGTGTTTGTATGTTAATGGAACTGATGGAGCTGTATCAAGGTGTTTTTCTGCTTTCTGGAACTGAAAAGACAGATAGACTTAAACAAAACCTTGAATGGTGACATAGTAGATGGCAAAGCCACTGAACATTGTATCTGGATTATAGATGTCTTGTAAAAATGATTTTTAAAAAAATGAATGATGCTACCCTCATCCTACTAATTGCAATGAAAAGTTTCCAATAGAGTTAACGAGATCACTTGCGCTCTCAACAGGTGCACAATGGGAAAAATTGCACAAGGTTAATAATTTGGTTTGCTCAAACAGAATGACGCACATTTTCTTTTAGGAGTGAAATTCATGGAGAAGAGAGCGGTGAGGTGAGGTTTTGGCATTAGGCCACTCTCAGTTTAATCACTGGCTTATGGCTGAAATCATCCCAGCTCTCACTTCAATGAACTAAACTCCTTTGGAGAAAATGTCCCTCCTGACTTTTAAATGTGGAGCACACTTTTTTTTTATTTTGCTCCATTAAGTCTGATCCACACTTTTAGCTGATTTGAGTTTGAGATGCATTGCAAACAAAGGACTGTTCTCTGAATACATCTCATCTGTGTAAATGTAAACTGGGTCTCTTGACAGTGTGATCACTATTACTCTGTGTCCCCTGAGATCCTCTGTGTCCCCTCAGAAATGAATGTAATGTACCTGTAGGGGATTTGTTTATGGTAGAAATAGGTAGCTTAAATAGCGACAAGCTCTCCTCTGGCCCTGCTCCTAATTACTACAGCCTTCAAGGGTACTTTGATGAACTGCTGTTCCCCAAGTCACATCTGTTTGCTTCTAATAATATTGTGTTTCTAAGGACCTCATGCCACCTAATTGACTCTTAAGCCTTTACTCAGAAAGTACAAAGAGCCATGAGACAAAGTATTCTGCTGGGATCAGGAGGCAGCGATGCAGCAGTCACTCTGCTTTAAGTTCACTTCATCAAGATATTTTTTTTTATCAGTGTTAATGGATTGTCATTCTAAAGTCAGATGTTAGTTGCCTTAGAGACTGGACAAGTTGTAGCTTTAAAACAGCAAGTACCGACCGAGCACTGTGTGTGCATGTGTGCGTGTGTGTGTGGGTGTGTGCATGTGCATGTGTGCGTGTGTGTGTGTAGCACTCTGTGATTGACATGTTTTGGCAAAGCTTCTCCTCTGACATCACCCCCTATTAGAAAAGCACAACTGATATACTGTAGCACTGGTTCAGTAGCAGCACTAAAGCACCACATAGTGGACCAAGGAGAGAGCAGCAGTGAGGGATATAACAGCCATACCTTATCAGAAAATAAAGATACACTGGGCAGTGTAGAGGCAAACATCCACCTGTTGCTGAATATTTTTTATCCATTTAATCAACCATATACAAACAACCCTGATTCCAAACAGGGTTACCAACAATAGTTTGACAAAGTGGTGAACCTCGCTCCATCCTCGCTTGTGAACGGCTGAGTCTTTCCAGGATGAACCTTTCATACCCAATCATGATCCTATCACCTGTTACCAATGAACCTGTTTACCTGTGGAATGATCCAAACAGGTGTTTCTGGATCAGTCCACAACTTTCACAGTCTTTTGTTGCTCCTGTCCCAACTGGTTTGAAACACGTTGCTGCCATCAAAT
This sequence comes from Holacanthus passer, assembly GCA_025331565.1. Classification (NCBI taxonomy): domain Eukaryota; kingdom Metazoa; phylum Chordata; class Actinopteri; family Pomacanthidae; genus Holacanthus; species Holacanthus passer. The sequence continues at coordinate 7,587,532 of JAFREQ010000009.1, read as the reverse complement.
TCAGAATAAGCATATATTTCCAAAAATCAGTGAAGTTGATGAGGTCAAACATGAAAGCAAATGATCCCATTCTGTTTTATCTACACAGTGTCCCACCAACACATGTCATCAGATTCCCAGTCAAACTGAAATCATAATTTTTATCTTCAGCAGTAAATTTTTTAAAACAGCAGCTTTGCATTTTAGAATTTATTAATTTTCTTTGCAGTACAGAAGCACAAAAAGTTTCTTGTTTCCATAGTGAGCGTATCCCAACTCCTATTCATGATTAGCATACCTCTCTTCCTAATTAAAATATTTCACAAATTTAATTAACCTATCACTCTTGTCACGCTTCTAACAGCAATTTCATACTGCAAAGAAGACAAAGCATGAATTGGCTGCAACAGCTAGCGATGCCAGACATTTTTTGTGCGACCCTTAAGTAAGAAAACATATGCTTCATTAAAATCTGTCAAAATGCATGGGGGTGGCATCCAAGAAAGTCATCTCACACCTTTTTGCCTCACAGAAGAGTGAAACATTTTCATTTACAGCATGAACTCAACCACATTGTCATGTTTTTGTTAACTGGATTCAGACTCAGTGGTGATCGCTGAGTTTGCTGCGGTTCTGTTCAAAATCTGACAGCTTAAAGCACAAAAGCCGCTTTGTGTCAGTTATATAGAAGATTCTTTATCATATTTTGGCATGTGTTGTCATTTAGCTTGTGGCTTTGTCTTCTCGCCTTCCCCATCTTTGTTGGTGTTATCAGTGGATGTGTGTAAGTGTGTGTGTGGTCGGAGCCAGTCTCCAGATCCTCATTACTACTGGCCACCTTCTTGCCAGTGGACTGGCCTGCACCCAGGCATCCACCCAGCTCGTGGCTGGGCATTCAACCCAAGCTGGCATCTCCACTGGCAAACCATCCATCCACTGCAGTGAATCTACCACAGAGCACGAGTGCTGTCAGAAAACCTGTCGTCCTCTCATTGCTTCAGGTTCAGAGTGCTGCTTAGATGCACGGAAAGCTCAATGAATGGTTTGATGTACAGCATGTATGTACACGAGGTTTAGAGATGTATGGACAGACAGTTGCAGCATGGATAGAAATATTGTCAAGACATCAGAATCATTTGGTTAATAAAAGCCTCAACAGATTGCTTCTCAGATAAAAAAAAAATGATTAAAAAGCTCCAGCAGCACAGCTGGAAATTTCAATCATCCCACTCAAATGTGAGTGAATATTCTGTGAGAACATGTAACAAGGTCAGCACAGCGGAGTCATGATGATAACACTGTACCATGTCAACGTAGAGTCAAAGCCTACAGGTGGATGCTGGAGGTGAGGCTGTTAAATGCTTTAAGAATCCAACACAAGCAGCAGCCGTAGCAGAAAGTCTCAGGTTAACAGTGTGAGTGTGTGTGTGAGTGTGAACAGTGTGTTCGAGATTTCTGCCTGAACTAGCCTTCAGGCTTTGATTAGTTGCGTTCAGCCACAAAGCACAATATTATTTGAATATAAAACATATACAGAGTTTTCACCTTGTCACCCCCCACAGTCCCTGACAGGGACCTGAGACCGCGAGGGGATATACTGTCTAGTGAGCACTTTCAGAGTGTGTTCAGGGAAAAATATACTGCTGAACTGAGCTGGATATATGACCCTCACTGAAGCTGGGGAGCTACATAGCATGTACACTTAATAAGACCCAATAGTATCCACGATGCAAAACTCTTAACTTATTATAGCACCTTAAACACGTGGATGGTGGCGTTCAGGAACTTCATGCTCAGAGCAGTTATCTCTGTGAATGACACTAGGGCGGCTGCTTTTTTTATTTATTCATCTTGCCTTTGTTTACCACAAACCACTAATCAGCCAAGAAGCACAACTGAAATAGTGATTGTGATCTGGCTTTTAAGTTTTCTTTTTCTTTGCTACTAGCTTCCTGTTTGTCCAGGAAATCAAATTCAACTGCTCACAGACATTTATACAACTGTGGAATTACACAAAACAGTGCAAAGATTGTACACTTCAAAGCAACATGTACAGGTATCCAAAAGTGGCATTTGAGCTCGGGAAGCATTTTGTGAATAAGAATCTCTTCAGCGAGTTACTTTGAGCAAGTTTGAGACTCTGCTCCCAAATGGCATCAAACCACAAACCTGCCAGCGTCGTGCATCTGGTCCAATGTGCTAATCTGTGTTTGTCCACATGGTGTCGAAACCAAATGTAGCTCTGAATCCATATTTGTTTCAGATGTGGGTGTTTGTGTTTGACAAGGATGGCGAATCACAGGGCCATGGAAAGTCAACAGTCTGTGGATTTCATTCCAACCTTTCACCTCAGCAGGAGATTTCACTTGTTAGTTTCTCTCCTTACTTGATGGAGCGTTGATCAGTGGAATCAGCCGGTGGAGTGAAAACCTACAGTTGCTCCTCCGTGCCTCATGATGTTCCTTCCTGGTTTGTGATATGCCTCCCAAAATTAATCCAAATCTGCTCTTTGGCCAACAGTACAGACGACGGCAACACAAAGGGTTTTTTTTTTCTCAAAAGTGCAGCAATAATTGCCAAATTTTTCATCTTTTTAAAAGCACAGAGAGTAATTGCATTAACATCCCAGTACAAGCCACCATTAGAGTGTCCTTTGTCTGCAAGCCTCACAGGGGCTCCAGCAAGTGCATTAACCTAACGACTCCTCTGTCGTCGTCCTCATGATTATTCTTCCTCAAGACATACTGCTGCAGTCTCTAAACAATCCCCGGCATTATCACAAAGCAGCTCTTTTGCCTCTCTCAGCGACATTTCTTCATTTTAGTGGGCGGATATTTAATAAAAAGTATCTTCCCGAAACTGTAATGATTCATGGACAACAGCAGGCTGAACCTCATTTCTACGCACCCCCCCTCCCTCTTCCTCAACTCATCCCCCTCTCTTCCGCTGTCCAAATCCTATCAAGCTGTCATTTCAAAGTCCGGTGTGATTTGGGCTTTGCCCCGGGGTGGTGCACAATTAAAGCTCTGCTTGGCCCAAATAAGGGACACACAAAAACTGCTGGCACCTCCTTAAGGCTTACATCATGCCTCCCTTCCTTCAAACTTTGCCGCTGTCTCTCTCCATTTCTCTCTCTCTCTCTCTCTCTCTCTCTCTCTCTCTTTCTCGCTTTTCTCTCCTACCTTCTGGCTCGCTCTCCCTCTCCCCCTCCCTCCCTCCCACGGTGTAATTTCTTTATCATTTTAATTATTCAAAGTCAATTTTGCCTGGCGGTTATCCTGTTTGTTCTGTCTCATTTGGATGAGAAAACACCAGCCGCTAATTGACCAATTAAGCCAGCTCCAGATGACATCATTGTAACTTGTATGAAGAAAGTTTGCTGCAGCCGTCGAGCCAGAGGCAGCGCTGTGTATCTGTGTCCATAACTGAAGTGTGCCTCAAGGCTGATTTTTTTTTTTTTTTTCTCCCAGATTTAACACTTAAGTGCTTTACTTTTAATTAACTGGCAACACTTCAGTTAGTTGTTAGCTTTTTTTAGGACATGTAATGTCAAAATATCATCAGTTATGTCTCACTGTGTAGAGTTCAATGTACAGAGAAGTTTACCAACAGTTGATCAGACTTTTTCCAGCTGTGCATCTGTCTAATTTAGTCACAGGTAATATTCTGCACCACAGCTGGGCTTTGATGTATCTTTGGAATTTGATCCAACATGTAGCAAATGACACAGTTTTGGCTTCATCAGGGAATTACAGGTAAAACAAGATTGTAGTTGAGCAAGTTAAAAAAGAAAACGTGTCACTATTTAATTTTTTAGATATATAAAAATCTCAATATTTCAGAACTCAGATCCTGAGTGAAGTCTATATTTATTATTATTATAATTATTTATTTTTGCTGTTTTGCCACTGTGCTCCATCAGATTGCAGTGTAATGAAACTGAGTTGGAGGTAAAAGAGCAGATGTTCAGCTTTTATTCAAGTGTTTATGAGTCGTAGCCCTTTTTATACATAATTGCTCAATTTTAGGGGCAGAAAGTAATTGGACAATTGGTCGTGAAGTTAAATTATTATTTTTAATATATGGTTGTGAATGATTTGTGAAATGAGTCTTAAACCCATAGACATGAGTTCAGTGTCAAGCTGTTTGCCTTCAGTCTGGTTTTCAGCCACTAAAACACACGATAAGTTGGATCGACTTCAGGCAACTGATGTGACCAGTCAAGATCATCTTACTGTTTGGCCCCTGAAACTCCTTGGTTGCTTTTGTTGTATATTAAAACAATTGTCGTGGTGCATTGTCTTAATGTGAGGACTATGTATGAAAGGAGCTACAAAGTCCTACACAACTTAGATATTCAAACTCATACTCAGTGTTTCATACTGTCATACTACATTTTACATTTTCTGATAGACTGAACGCAGTATTTCAAATGATTGATTCTTATGTGTGTTCTTGCTTTTCAGATCCACGTCTACAGCCTAGAGACTTGCAAACCTGTGGCTTGTGTGGGCAACTCTCCGGGAGACTTCACATGCATCAACCTGAGAGACGCCCCCCCTCACCTGCTGGTGTGTGGAAACAAAGACAGGAGGTAGGACACGAAAACGCTTTCACACAGACAGAGATGGAGATCATACGCAAGGACAGAACGTTCTGATAGTGGCCCTCTGAGGTTTATTTAAACATCACAAACGGCTGAAATGGAGCCAAGAGCTTAAGCTTAAAGGGGTGTGTGTTAAATAGTTTTCCCACAGTGACACCTGATGAAGGAGGCCAGTGGAGAACAGGTGTTAGGAGAAGAGCGTGTGAGGAGACGAGGCTCTATTCAATTTGTGAATTATTGATGCTTCTCAGTCTCCCTGTTGCCTTGAAACACAAAGTTCCTTAAAGCTTGGTTCGAAAAATAAGACAGCGGCGTTGGAATACTTAGACGTGAGACGTTTTGTTCTTTTGTGAGATACAGATGTCTGTCTCCGCTTTTACCTGCGATACTATACAAGAAAAAAAAAAGTCTGGCCGACTTCCCATCCGGCGACAACACACACAGCCGTGCATGGGCACACACTTGCCACTTCGCTAACCTGGCTCTCCACATGAGGAAAAGAAGCATAAAAGAGCCATTCTCATCCATTCTGCACTTGTTAGCGGCTGCTGCGGTGCATGAGCTGGCAAGAAAACAAAAATCCCTGGCGCGTCTTCGTCCAAAGCTGCCCCCGCTGTTTCTATTCAGCACCAAATCCATCTGGCTGTTAAGTAGTTGGCTTCAAGCGAAAGACAGACTATATCATATTGTTTAGGTTCTGTGTTTTTCCTCTTCTTCTTCCTAGCTTTGACTCTTCCTACAACAAAATGCTCTGTTGAAGATGTTTCGTCAAGCGCCAAAAGAAAATGTTCAGCATTGTTTTGACTGAAGAATTGAAATGGTTGTTTTCTTGCCAGAGTATTGGTCTTAATCCAATTCCTTTCTGCTTTACTTTGGGTTTTTCTGCTTTTTGATGGATGTGTAGATTCAGAGAGATTCACACACCAGCTTGGCTCTTCCTCTCTGGCCCCAGCTGACGCAGTGCACAGTGGAAGACAAATGGAAATGGTGGAGACTGAGGGACAGTCGGCGATCTTGGCCCTCTGACAGGGTGGCTGAAGGCCAAAGCCTAATGCATCCCTTCCTTTTGTCCAAATGATTTTTGTCCCTCTGTTTTTTGCGAGATCCAGGGAGCAAATGAGAGGGTCCTGGTAAGGGCTGTTTGGAGGACGGCCACATCTGTGCAAACTGGAAAGATGCGGGCAAAGAGCAAAGCTGGACGGAGTAAGAGAGGGGGAAGATGTAGTGCGTGTCGTACCTGTGGCTACTGGTCACTTATCATTATGCAGGACTGCACTTGTTGAGTCCAGCCTCAAGACAACTTGGCTGAAGTCTTGGGCTTAAATCGACTTTGTCCTGCCAGTTTAAAAACTTTAAACAACAGGATCTTTAGTCACAGTAGCAACATGTCTCCAGGATGGTGATGTTTATCTGATGGTCCAGAATGAGATCTCTCAAAAACCACATGATGGATGGACATGAAATTTTGTACAGATATTCATGTTCCCCTCGAGATGAATCATACTGACTGTAGGGATCCCCTTACGTTTCATCTAGTATCATCATCTCATCATCAAACTTTTAATTAGACCAATCCAATATTTGAAAAACAAACGACATTCCCATCAACTGCAGCTGTACTTTGTGATAATTAGCAAATATTAACCAACACACTAAACTAAGATAGTAAACATTGTAAACATCACACCTGCTAAATATCAACACGTGAACACTGTCATTGTGAGAATGTCGGCATGCTGATGTTAGCATTTAGCTCAGGCAAGATAACAGTCGCTAGCGTGACTGTAGACTCTTAGTCTTGTTTACCTCCCAGTTTACCTTTGAATATTTTTTTAACCATAAAACAAAACACACCTGTATAATAAGTAATACTCTTTAAACTTCTATCAGTTTGAATCTATTTGATGCTGAAGGGTAGTGCACACTGTCCTATACATATTTTCATTCCTAAGTTAGTCCTTCAAAATTCTTGAAGTGTTGAAGAACAATTTTAGAAAAAAAAAAAAAATGAACGTTTTTTTCATCTGCTGTGGCTTATTCATGCCTCATTCTTAACATGACCTCGTCCCGATCTTGGCGTATAGAACGATACTGGTGGTCTTAACTCACAAGTTGTAACTGCAACGTCTACAGAGAAGAAAATTTGCAACGAAGTTCGACAGTACTGTCATCGTGCACTGCAACAGCCAAAGTGTGTTGTAATCTCGAAGTCATCCATTCATATGGAATATCCAACAAGACCACTTGGGATCAACAAATCACGGGCTGGCATCAAACATAATCCTCAGTGTATAATGATTAATGTCCCGCGTAGCTGCAGGAAACTAACTGGAGTTATCCGAGCCTCTCCCACACTTCTCATATCAGGCAGAGCTCCTCCTGATTAATGAAGAGGAGTCTGGCCACTGACAGCTCACTGAAGACAGAGCCGCCTCCAACATTAGATTTATGGTTCCCTGCGGTCTGCCAGTAACGTTCAGTCCTCATTGTTTAAACGTGCGCCTCCATCACGTAATGCCACTAAACTGACTGCACACAACAAGTCCGCGGTGCCCGTTTAGCCGTTTAACTCTGATTCTTTTACAAAAATTTTGGAAGCGGAAATGAAATCTGTCTGAGTCCCCAAAGTGAATTTGATTATGGTAATGAAGTCTTGGAAGAAGGTTGAGCCTGGATGGAGTCATGTCCTGGATGCTTTCAGCTGCAATAAAGCCACAGTGACAACAGATGGAGCTGAAGGTCCCCTGGGCTTGTGTTTGCTCATGAAACCCAGCAAGCAAAAATCCTGCTCTTACTGCCAGTTATCCGTAATACATACTAATACAAATACTAGCACTGATAATAATAGCAATCATAATATCATAAAAGAGCATATAACACATATCATAAAGCAGATTTTGTGAAGTGCTTTGTAGAAAGGATTGAAAGACAAATATCCAAATGACAATATTTATTAAGATCCAAACGTGTAAAAATAATTAACAAGTTTAATACAGAATAAATCAAAAATAAAGATAAAATGACATTAAAACAAAATGATTAATTTGTTCATTAAACAAAAAAATATAGCTAAGAGTTGGGTGAAGTCAAAAGTGTCAACAAGAGTCTACAAAACTGCAAACTGCAAAAACCCTCACATCAGTTCTTTGTCTTGACTCAGTGGAGAGATGTCGCACATGTGCAACAGGGTTATTAGTCATTTTAATGTTAACAGCGTGTTTGTGATGTATACATATGTAGCCTCCGCAGTGAGTTCAGATAACAGCCAAATACTGAAGCATATATGACTGTGCTGTATCTACAGTTCTGATATACAGTATGTGTGTGATGTCAATAACACTTTTTAACGTCTTTTAAAACCTTTTAACAACTTGCTTGCGGACCTGTCTTATTTTGCACATCCTTTATTCATGTCTTCATTGCTCATTATTCTCAGCTGTTTAGATGTTCAGCCGTTTTATGTTTTACTTTATCTGCTCTCCACCTTTTCTTCTGATCTGCCGTTGCAAAACTCCGTTTGCACCATAATAATTTTTTTCACGTCTCATCTAAAGTAACATCAGTTTCATGTTTAGTTGGTTTCTGTCTGTATGTCATTACTTTTATATCTCTACATTGATATTAGTTTATTGTTTTTACTGGCCTCATATAGCAGTGAATCTAGTGAATATATCCTGGTGTCTGGTAGCACAAGATGAAATCATGTGATATTTGGGTTAAGAACAAGGCAAATAAGGCTGGAACTTGCATTGGCACACGTGCTTCAGTTTGTGTTTGTCTTTAGTCTCTTTGGCTGGATGTTGAAAAGTTCCCTCAAAAGTGAGAATAGTGTCCTTTTGTCTGTAAATGAATGCACTCTTTCACAAACTGTGCTCTCTCTTGTGCGGCCTTGGAGTCCTCCGCCTCTGTTAGCAGGAAGTGAAATCCAAAATTACCACGCTTCACTGGAAATGACTGATACTATTGTACTCACTTACTCACTATTCTTTTATTGGACCCACAACTCGACTGTTAGAGAAATCTCTGTAAAGGATATGCAAATATGAAACCTCTGGCCTGTAAACACATAATGCATCATGTTTCTCAGTTGACCTACTTAATTACCATGATATGTCAAAGCTACGCAACACATTTCTCAGTAAATTCATAGAGCTGTTTCTTCATCTCTGCTGTGAATTAGGGTGAGGGTGTTTGACCTCCGAGCCGGCTCCTCCGTGGCGTCCCTGTACGCCCACCACCTGGGCGTGGCCTCGGTGCAGGCGGACGACTGGAAGATCGTGAGCGGCGGAAACGAAGGATTGGTGTGTGTGTGGGAGATGAGGATGGGAGCGAAGCTGTGGGAGATGCACAACAGGTGAGATTTTTCTTTCCTCCGAGCCACAGAGAGGAAAAAAAAAATACACATGCTGTTAAACAGTTTTCATGTGACACGATAATGTGACATCTGTTTTTGTAAATGAGCCTCTCTGTTTGTCTCTAACACATTACAGTTGTGGTGTGTCTTTGAGAGTTGAGACATTTATAAAACCCATTTACCCACAGCTTGTACAGATTTTTTTTTTCTCATTCTTATGTTACTTATTGTTGTTAAATTTAGCACCAAATCCAAACAAGGGGAAAATTAAATGTTCAAATGAAGGGAAAATGTGAATGTGTGAAGCTTTTTGCTCTTGTCTCATTAGACCACATTCATTTTGTGTCACATGATGGATAAAATCAGAATTTGGACATTTTTAGATGTAGTGTAGTTTCAGACGTCTTTACATTTTTCTTAGGAAACATTTGTACAAAAAGACTACAAAATATGCAAGTAAAAAAAATATATACTAAAGGTGCTGTTTTCTGTCTCGGCTGCAGGCATCCTGTGAGGCACATACACTTCAACACCAGCACTCTGGTAACAGCCAACATCCCTGATGACAAGTCGCCACGGGGGGCCTGCATCACAGACGATGACCTTACCGCTCACCGCAGGTCACTGATCTCCCTCCCACACTCGTCTTCTTTTTTTAACCGGGATCTCTTTTCTCTTTCTTTTCTACATCCCCTCCCCTCCCATTCCTCACAAGCTTAGAGTCTCTGAGTCAGAAGTACTCAGTGAATTGACTGCTTCTCCGTACCTTCATACAACAAATCCAACCTTGTAACATTCAAACTGGAATATGGGATATTTTGGGAATCACGCTCATAATAGCATGAAGACCAAAACCAGAGTGAAGCAGGTCGCCCGGCTCCGACCTCCAAGGAAGCAAAATCCACCTACCAGCACCTCTTAGCCCCAAACCCTAAATCTTGTTTGTGTCATCTCAACAAAAACCAGTGACTTTCTTTAGTCACTGGTCCTGGCAAAAAATAGTCTGACACATAAACCCCTGTAAGACCACAAATTGTTGTTTTTACACTTTTCACACTTTTTCTATTAAACAAACAAGATGATGACAAGATGTGTTAATCAGTGAGTCAAAGTAATTACAATACCTTGTTATTACAGATAGTTTAGTGGTTAAAATGGCTGGCAGCCCGTCTTATGCTGCTCGTGTCTTTAATTTGACTGTTTCTCAAAATTGGGACCTTGTCGTTCAGACAACCTGCTTTTCTCTGTTACGTTTTGTTGATGTCAAAAAAAAAAAAAATCCCAAAAGTTCAGAACATTTTGCATTGGTTTATACTTCTGAATGATCCATCTCAGCCTAACTCAAGCATCCAGTTTGAACAATATTCCAAAATGTGATGTAATATCTCTGTTGCTGATATAAATGTCTTTATCCTTCAGACACAGGGGAGTCATCTGCCACTATGATTTCTCTGAGGATGCGCTGTCACAGGATCACATCCTGCCCATCTGCAGGTCCGACTACACAGAGTCTTATGGCTACAACTACAACATCGGTCTGGCTGTGCCTTACGACAGGTTGTCTGGTTCTCATCCATCCCACTGACTCGGGAACTGTAACTGGGTTCAGTGTGGGACTGAACAGACAAGAGACGTTGACTCTTGATCTGATTGATTCTCCAAACCTTTTATTACTTTTCTTTTATCATCCCGGTCAAATCATGCTTTTTGGAAATGTAATATTTCAGTGTATATTATCTGTAATTGTTGCATAGGTCTTTGTAATTTACAGTGCAGCTGCTCAGATGTTGCACAGGATCACAGCCTCGTAAAGATTTACTGTAAAATCAATGGATTTTAACTGATGTTGGGCTTCCTGGATTTGATTCAGTTCTGCTGTGCAACATCACAGCAATAAAATATTGTATTTCTACCTCATTTACTAAACACGATTCTTCTATGTACTTTGTCTAAAAAAGACATCTTACACATTTTATCATAATGTCTTAAATTTATTTTAGTCATTTATACAATTTAGTGCAAAGTAATAAATCATATTAGGGAAAGTGTTTATTTACTAGCTGTCAAAAAAATCATGGCTTTTCTTGATAGAACAGCAGTGATTGGTTACACAGTCTCAGATAAATTAAACGTAACTATTCTGGAGCTGCAGAGGAATGGTATGTGCCTGCAGTCTCACGCTTTGGATGTTACCCATAACAGATGACCCATAAATGCCAGAGCAGCCAGCGAGCATGACCGACTTCATCTGAGCTGTGAACCTTTTCGACTATAAAGAATCCTTCACATGACACACTGGTTACATAAAGACTTGTAGAATAGCAGGAGAGGTAGTGTGTTAGTTTGAAACTTGAAAATTAATAGCAGTGTGACAAAACAGGGGCAATAAATCTCATTGAAATATGTGACACTTCAAAATACTTTAAAATGAATTAACAACTTTCCAAAACTGAATTCTTTAAATTTAAAAAGTGAACTGTAGAAGTAAACGTCCTTTTACTCAGAGTATTTCCACTATCTCATCAAACCTTATTCTGCATGATCAGCAGACTGTCTTTCTAATTCGTATAAAAATGTACTCACAATTCATGGTATTAGGTCGAGAATTATTTCCCTCCATCCAAAAATATATTAGTGCATATTAAAAGTGTTTGGCTTCATTCCATTTAAGGACTGGAAAGGTTCTGCTAAAAACAGCAGCAACATAAACATTTCTTCACGAGAACAACTACTTCGATTTCCCACAACGCATTGTGGTGGTGTCGACGTCCAAAAAGCGAATGTGCATCCTGGACTCCATTTCAAGCCCTTTCAGAATCTGTGGGACAAAGTGATGCCATAAGTAAGTGGAAAAAGTGTCTTGTATGTTTTGGAGGTGGAACATGAAGTTAGAAAAAAAATCCCGCAAACCTGTTCAAAATGCTCAAATGTTATTCCTGCATAGAAATCATCTGGGGCCTGCAGGGACACAGAGACACACAGTTACTTTTGCTGCAGATATTCCAATGTGAGAATTTATTATAACACTTGAGTTCTGGGAAGCTCCGTTACCATGTGGGGCACATTTGTGCTCGCCACTTCCAACATGGCAGCATCTGCTATCGCCTTGGCAGCTTCCAGCCCGATGGCTCCGCTTTTTGACAGAAGCTCCTCTACTACCTTGGATGAGAAGAAGGTTGTTAGTCTTTAAACGCTCATTGGGCTTTAAACAGTCTTCAAGCCACACGAGAGCTCTAAGTAACATCATTAGTCAACTACTGTGTGTACAGCGAGCACACGTTTAGCTACTCAACTGGTTTTGGTGACTTGATGCCAAAGGTCACCAAAGGAATGAAACTGGCAAGACAGGTAACTTATCTAGTGCTCACTCACTGAGGTTTAGGAAATTATGTGGCAGCTTTCTTTAACCTTCATCAGAATTATTGCATAACTCTTTACCAGTAAAACAGCTCATCCGTGTAACCAATAAAACCTAATGCTTGATCGATCCCTTCATCTCTTACATCTAAAATGAAATCTGAAATGTTTCACTTTTGAATCATCCCTGCCCACACTGCGCTCCATTGCATTCTCTGCAAAAACTTCAAATTAGTTCTTGATTTCACACCACAATGCAAGTCCAACATTTATACATTTAGAGGACAAGAAAAAAGGATCCTGTCAGCTTGTTGTTGTGTTTTTTTTATTTTTTTTTATTTCTAGTTAACTGCTATATCTCCATGAGATATCCCACACTTATTTAGTCTGATGATAGCTCTTCTCAGGACTGTACGGGTGTGTGCAGACTGCTCGGTTCACACTTGTGATGTATAGCTTCGTTTCACCTGGGACAACTTGAACCTACTACTTTTTGAAAATACATGGAGTTTTGTGACATCATGTAATTGCCAGAATAGCTGCACCGTACGTCATCCTGAACAAAATAATCAGTCCGAAAAACTGTAAATGAATGGGTGTACAGGGCCTTTTGCTTAAATTACATACATGTGCACTTTGTTTTTTTTTTGTTTTAAATCTTTATCTTTTGTTCAGAATTGAATCCAATTTAGTTGAGATAGCATAAATGGTCAGATCTGGCTGTTTGAGGGATCTAAAAAATAATGTAGAAAACTCTGATTCCAAAGAAGTTGGGACGCTGTAAAGTGTCAATAAAAATAGAACACAACAATTTACAATCAAACTATATTTACTGACAACAGTTTTACAAAGTGTTCCTGAGCCCATGAAGCATATTACTAATATCCTTTATACAATCATGTGTTTGATAAAGTGGTGAACCTCGCCCTCCACTTTGCTTCCTGTCTTTACATATTTAACAATATATTGTCTCTGTACTCTTTTCAACTGAGTATATGTCAAAAAGGATTAGTAAATGATCACATGCTGTTTTATTATTGTTTAACACAGTGTTGCAACTTTTTTGGAATCAGTGTTGTAGAAAACGAAATATGATATATATCACTTGTGAGGTGAACAAAATTTGCTTAATTCAACATAAATTCCGAACTCCAGGTTGCTTAGCAGCTTTTCACGAAGCTCCAACTACTGAAGAAGACTAAGGTGCATTTGAAAGCTCTGGAAATAGAAGTAAAGGAAGTAGATAGCAGTAGTTTTTAGTCAAACTACTTTTTTAAAAAGGTCAGGAATGCACTGTCACACACATATACATTGCATACATGTTATACATTTATGTATGTCCCATACTCCATTACAAATATTTATTTAATTTTGATTGAACTTTTTTTTTGGAGACAACTTCATACTTAAGTATAAAAAAAGTTATGGTTATGTTTTCTTACCTTCCTGTATTCCTCCAGAGTGATGGTGCCATCATGGTCTGTGTCATGCATGTTGAACAGGACTGGAAAGACAGAACAGAGTAATTTAATGTTCGGGCTAATTTCTAAGGAACTTTCCATCATCAAAATCAAAGAAGACAGGATGTTACTAAAAGACCAGAGGAAGTTGTGATTGAGGAATGTTTATGTAGAGATAAGAGAGCAGGATAACTAAACATGTCCCGTTCAGGCTGCATGTCAGAACAACCACTGCTGAATGTGCAGAATCACACTGAGGCAATACAACCTTTAAAATGCCACCACTTTCATTTACAGTGACATTTACAGATCTGGTCCCATGACAATACTTCATGTTTAACAGTCGCGTGGCACTAACAGGACTAAAAAAAGGGCCGGTTTTCTTCCTTAGGCAATGTCCAGCGACATTTGGACTGAGCTGCCGAGATTATTTCTGAACAGTCGACAGAATGTCAGTTATAATGTCAGATTGTCTTTTTTCTTTCATATAGTTCCTGAGGTAGAAATTTATCATGGTGACAGAAGGGCAGAGCTGTGTTGATTCATGGTTGCCCAAAATAAAAAATGGAATTAAATGTTTGGGGAAAAACATTCTGACACAACAGGTTACAACAGAGGATACATGATTTGTGATGGTTTGATGGCAGCAACATGTTTCAAACAGGTTGGGACAGGATCAACAAAAGACTGTGAAAGTTGTGGACTGATCCAAAAACACCTGTTTGGATCATTCCACAGGTAAACAGGTTCATTGGTAACAGGTGATAGTATCATGATTGGGTATGAAAGGTTCATCCTGGAAAGACTCAGTCATTCACAAGCAAGGATGGAGAGAGGTTCAACACTTTGTGAAATGCTGCGTGGGCAAATAGTCCAACAGTTTAAGAACAATGTTTCTCAATGTGCAATTGCAAAAAAATGTTGGGATTTCACCATCTGCAATCCATAATATTAAAACATTCAGAGAATCCAGAGAAATCTCTGCACATAAGGGGCAAGGCTGAAAACCAGCATTGAAAGCCTGTAACCTTCGATCCCTCTGGCAACACTGCATGAAACACCAACATCATTGTAAAAAGGATCTTACTAAATGGGCTCTGCAACAGTTCAGAAATCTATTATTGGTAAATACTGTTCATCGCTACATCTACAAATGCAAGTCAAAACTCTCATCTGAGATGAAGGGACGCAAAGTGTAAAAGTGCGCCATGGTCTGATTCAAATTGCTTTTGAAAATTATGGACGTTGTGTCCTCCAGATCCAGATTGTTACCAGCAGAAATCACAAAAGCATCTGTGACGTAAAAAAAGAGCAAAGTTGAGTAACTGGTGTCATAAATCCAGCAAGAATGGGAAAGAGTTTCACTTTCAAAACAGTCCAACGATTGTCCTCAGTTCTCAAACACTTACTGAGTGTTGTTAAAAGAAACACACGCAGAGGACCAGCTTTTTTAAAATCAGGGTTACAAAACATGAAAGCAACCCAACTCATTTTCTCATACTCTGGAGAGCACACTGCTTTTTTGTTACGATCTTAACACAGCTCTGTTTATTCCACAAGGAAGCTGTGAGAGTACAGCCCAAATCAGTCTGCTTTGAGTCGTCACTTCTTACGCACATGTCCTAAGACACTAATTTTCTTAAGCTGTGCAAGACAACAAACAAGGAAACACTGGAGTAAACACATTTTTAAAAGAGGTGGTAGAAGTATTCTGATCCTTTACTTAAGTAAAAATCTCAATACAACAACAACAACCATAACTAGTTGAAGTGCATTCAAGATTTTACTCAAGTAAAAGTACAGAAGCATTAGCAGCAAAATGTACTTTACGCACCAAAGTAAAATTCTGCTCAGTAACATGTCGCCTGTGACTGATTTACTTTTATACATGGTGTTACTAGGTTGTTAATCCTGATGCATCAATGTGTAAGCAGCATTTTATTGCTGTAGCTTCATCTCTGTGGAGCTCATTTTAACCACTTTCTCTGCATTTAGCTGGTTTAATCCAGTGGTTTCCAACCGAGGGATCAGGCCCAAAGGATAAATCTGTGGAATGGTGAGATGATTAAATAAATTAATGGGGAAGAAAAAAAGAGAAAAAAAAAGTCCACTCATGAATTCCTATTCATTTCTTGGACTTTTATCTAATATTAGCGTTATTGCAAAACATTGAATAATTTCCTTCTTTGAGTCTCAGCCAACTTTTTCATTTTTAAGGAAAAGTAATTATCAACTATATCAGACAAATAAATGTGATGTAGTAAAAAGTGATGCTTTCCTCTGAATTGTAGTTGAGTAGAAGAAGCATGGAGTAGCGTGAAATGGAAATACTAAAAATTGAACAGCTCGACTTACTTGAGTTACTTTCCATAACGTTTTTTTCACATCAAATATTTGAACAAGAAATCACCCTTCAACCAAGTGGTAACAGAAGTAAAAAATATGCCCAAGAGGTTTGAATTTCTTGGTATATTTCTTCTACATTTCTCGGTCTCATGCGTTATTGGCCACAAAAAGTTTCAGTGATCTAAAACGTTAACAGTAAATGGCAGCTTTTGGTGACAGTCTATTAGAAAATTAGAGAAAGTCTGTGGCTACAATTAGAGACACACCCCGACTGCATGAACAAGAAGCAACTTGAAACAACATGCTTCCAACTTGTTTGTAGAGCATTTAAGGCCTCTATGGTCAAGAGTCAGCCGAGGACAAACCCACATCATATCTTACTTAGAACAATAGGAACAATGGCCACTCTCTCTGTCGGTAAATTTGCTTTAATTTGAGTCAACACAAATTTGTTCAGGAATGTGCACGGCTCACTATCTGACCAATATGTGACGGGGCCCTTAGACCTGATTTCCATACAAAGCTCCAACAAGGCCTCCTGACAAGAAAATCCCGCAGGGCCCCTATTGAGGCCCCTATCATTTCAATTACTGATCAATGAATGATGATTTGTGCTTAAATGCTGTATATTCTCATATGTTTTTTTTAGGTGCCACAAACCACCTGGCCAAAAATATACAATGTGCCTCTGGGGCCCCTGAGAGGATCAGGCCCCAGGACAGTTGCTAATTGGCCCAGTTGTTAATCCAGTCTGGCTAACGGGTGATTCCCATCTGCCCTCTTTAGAGTTTCCCTTAAGTTTGTTAAAAGTCATTGTGGGAAATTAAGTCATAAATCTCACAAGGCAGGTTGAGAAGATCCACCAAAAATGTAAATACTTCATCCTGAAATAGATCAATGTTTTTTCCTGGTATTTTGTAATTGAGACACAGGAGATAAAACTTCGGTCTTAACCAATCAGGTTATCTAATGCTGTTGTATTTATAAAATGAAGTGTCTTACAGCGCAGTTTCTCCTTTCTCAAAACTTCCTTTTCCTCCTCCGTCGTCTTCAAGGTTGGAGGGCGGAAGTAAGACATGACCATGAGGAACTGCTCGAAGTCAATCTCCTCGCAGGTGCCCGCTTCATCCTGACGCTGGTTCCTGGAGTCACAGATAGAAGAAATCAATGTTTAGGCATCATATTATATCGTCTCAAGTTCCCAAGTTGTAAATGGACTAATTCTATGCAGATCGCAAGTATTGTCTGGTGAATAATCCAGAAAATATGAAATTGCGATTATTGGATTCAATGGCTGTAATCACACCCGTAGAGTCTAAATTTTTTTTGCTGATGTAATTTTGCTTGTGGTCTCTTTAGGTTTCCATTGTGCACATGACTTGTGAACAAAAAGTCACACGGACAGATAGCTTGTTTATGGGAGAGTCCAAATTGTGGTTTGTCCAGTTTGGCTTAAGTATGAGGAAGTGTCAACAGCTGTGTCTATACACCCATAAACTATCAG
Source organism: Holacanthus passer (assembly GCA_025331565.1). Classification (NCBI taxonomy): domain Eukaryota; kingdom Metazoa; phylum Chordata; class Actinopteri; family Pomacanthidae; genus Holacanthus; species Holacanthus passer. The sequence goes on along the minus strand of JAFREQ010000009.1, from coordinate 7,569,926 downwards.
TTAGATGTTGTTCCCCTTTAGTTAATGGATGGATGACACATTTTGTTTTCTTGGATGAAGACTGAAAACCCACATTATCAGCCATCTCAGTGCAACAGAGTTTAGTTAGCTTTCCCCCTTGTTGTAAGGCTTTGCTTCATGTTTAATGCCCAGACACGAGCGTAGTATCAATCTTCACATCTGACTCTCAGCAAGAAAGCAAATGAGTTTTCCAAAATGTTGAACTATTCCCTTTAATTCAATTTATAGTGTAGGAATCACAATACAACAAATAAAAAAGTCTTGTGAAATTCACTGCTGCTTTTACAGCTTGTGTTTTTGTTTCTGTCGTCGGGAAGCAACGTCCATCACATCGACAGCAGATAAAGACTGATATCTTATAGTAGGTTGAGAAATGTAGTCGCTCAAACAAACTGATCTTTCATAGTTTAAATGTCAGACGACTTTTATTTTTCACAGGTCATATAGTAGAGGTTGGCTTTGAAAGTGTTTTGAATATATTCAAACTAATGTCAGGACGGCTTGGCAGACAGAGCGTAGTGTAGTTTGACTGTACCCACCTTCTATCGAAGAATGCATCGATGATTTGCTTCTTGATTGGGTTATTGGCGAGGGCCGGTATGCTCTCCAGGTTTTCTTTACTGCAGTGCGACAAGAGAAAGTTCATTATCATAAAACAGATACATCAGTTTTACAAACACTGAATGTTATTTATGGGAAGTAACATGAACACTAACTAAAGAAATACCTGCTGCGTACAACACTTGTTCCCTGTTTCTTTTTAAAGGGAAGGAACCTGTGATCCCCGTCATGACCAGCATGCCACTTTGACAGTTTTGTGTGTGTTTATACGTGAATGAGTGTGTGTGTGTGTCGGCTCTGTGGGCCTCCTGCATCGACATACTGTATTTGCCTAATGTGTCCACGTTTGCATTAGTTCAACCTGCGTGTGTCACCATATGTTGCTTGTTTGTGTCTGCGCCAGAGATACCAGAAATACCCACAATTCATCACTGCAGCCACCAAGCAGGTAGTATTTCATCTTTAGTGGTGACTGCAAAGGCTGAATGGTTTCCATTAAAACCACATGAGCAGCAGAGCTTTGCCACATGTGCAGCTATTTTCTTTTTTTTTTTACCTTATTGTATCTTCGTCTCCACTCAGCTGCTGGAATCTTTTGTGAAGGTTCTTGATCTGCTCCAGCGAAACTGAAAAGAAGCAAACACCATAAACATGAAAGTATGTCAACGATACACCCGTTATTACTCCACACCCATCAACAGGCTTCTTGCACTCCTTTAATTGTTTTATTAGGGACGTCCAATATGCAATTACCAAATCTGAACAGAAGAATATTCTCATAGAGATGATACAATCACTCATTTTCTGGATTTTCTTTTAATGGTAACATACTGGATTGTGATTTAACAGGGAGACTTAAAACACTGTTCAGGGGCAGCTCTACTATCAGTTTAATGGCAAAGCAAACTCCCTTTGCACCAGAGCGATTGTCTTTTTATGCCATTTCAAAGCGTTTCTTGAATCATTAACTCACTGTGTGAACTAGTGAACGTCGTAATCTGGCTCTGCCAGTCCCATATCAAGATGGGTTTTGGCATTTTTGATTGTTGTTTGATTGACCTGAGCTAAGTGGATGTTTGCAGTAGCAAGTGTAGCTGCAGAGTGTGTGGTGAAGAGTATGCAACGACAGACTCTGGCCTCATGCAGGAACAAGTTTGTTGGTCAGTCTGGATGGTGTCACTATTGCAGCTAATGTGCAGGATCACGACTTGCAGATGCAACACACAATTAACTACAATTACATGGACCAATCAGACAACTACAAAGGAAAACAACAACAGAATCTGGGCTCGACCAACAAGTACAGGCCTGTTAGTGGCATGAAACATTTCATCAGTGTGTCCAGAACATGTAAAAAATCTCCCCCTGAGCCCGGAGAGAAACGGGGTCAAAGCCCCACCTTGAGGAAACAAAGACAGTTCAAAGTCTCACTCTTACACTATCAATAAAGTTGGGATCAGTCTGGGGATGCAAACCTTATCACTGTTATTCAGCCTCTACAAGCCTCTGCATGCAAAGACTTCACACCGAGATCCTGCACTCTCTAAAAATAGATCTACACACTTCTGCTGTTTGCATCTGCTTCTTGTTTCATTTCTTTATTGAACTTTTATGTCCCCATATGGGAGAGAAGAGAGACGGGTTTATGACAACAAATAGCACCTAGGATTTATCATCTGTCTGCAAAGTATAAACACAAATGAATGCAAATATAGTACAATGATAAATTATAGATAGATTGTTGTAGTCATGTAATAGATTATACTTTGGGAATAAAAACTGGAGTGTTTCCCTGCAGCAAGTTGCTCAGTTTTACATATTTAGATTTGAAGCACAAACTTTGGTCACATCTTTTATTTCCTTCCACACTTGTCACCACCACCAGACTTTTACACCTTCAAAGTGAACAATCCAACATGAACAAATGAGCTGTTAAATGCTACACTTTCTGATGTTAAAGCTTGGTAGTTGATGGGTCTTACTCACAGCCTGTTTTATCCGCCAGCTGCTGATACTCGGAGCGCGTCTGAGAAGCTCCCATCGCTGCTGCTGCCGCTGCTGCTGCTGCTGCGTCAGGACGCACAATCTGGTCCGACTGGCTCAACTTCAGCTGCCGCTTTATCTCTCTGCTATCGACCGCAGCCTGCTGCTGGATTCATATCTGGCATCCTCCAGGTCCTAAATCCACACAGCCTGCGGATTAAAGACCTGCACTCTTCCGGCTTCCTGCATTAAGTCGTGGTTGCGCAATAGAACACCAGATGGATTAATGAGGTGTTCGAGCTCAGGAAAATAAGTCAGAGAGAAGCTAGAAAAAAACTTGAAACTCTTTATTTTCTTTTTTTCTTGTCATTTCCTCAAACTTCAGAGTCATTTTGTGTTTCAAGTCATTATTGGTTCTTCTTTTGCTTTTTTTTTTGCCATGACATCCTACATGGTTCACTTGTAAATATACAGGAAAAAAAAAAAAACAAGATCTAGAAATGTGAAAGTTGAACTTCCATAAGTGCATGAAACCTGATTAAAAGATGGGGAATTAAAAGTTAATTTACAAAGTCTTTTGTGTGGCACTGTAACTCGGGGGTTTGGACTATATGCTTTGGGGCTTGTTTGACTGGTGCTGGGTGCAGGGAGATGTAGTCAGGGGTCGGGGAGCTCTGGGTGATGGAGCATTCCTTGGTTTTTACGTAAAGGGAGATTTACAGCAGCTGGACACCCATCCTGAACTTATGCATCCACTTAACTGTGTACTTCAAGTCTATATTGTTTTTTCATCTTCAAGGTGTCTACTTTTTGCATTTTCAAAACTCAGCTTTGTGAATTTGAAGATCTTGTATCTTGGATAATGACGGTCAACTAGATCATATTACTCCACAGTTTGAGCTTTGTTCTCACAACAAATCCACTGTGGTATTTAGATACGTGTATTCAAAAAGTGACAATCTTTGCATTTTTTTTCACACTTTTCCAGATGTAGAAATGTTAAAATAAGTCTTTCACGACCTGCACAGGCCACATTTGTAAATCATCTCTTGTTGACACCAAATACTGGCTGATTTCTACAAAAAAACCTCTCCATTACACATGTCCTTGTCATGAGTAAAGTGCACCAAAGCTACAGTTAAGCGGACTGTGAATTCAGAATGGGTGACCAGTAATTGGTTAGCCAGGATCGGCAGGTGTTGGACCGCAGCTACTTTGCTACATGGGCATGGCTTGGTGGTTATTTTGGTCTGTGGCAGGAGCCTGGTCCTGGTTCCCAGAGCCAGGCGTCAGTCTGTGGTAGAGCTCCTGCACCGTGCCCAGAGTTTCATCCATGTCCTCTGGGTATCGTGTCTGCAGTTCTTCGTTGGCAGCGTAGTGAGTGTCGGCAAACTCGGAGAAGTATCGTCCCACCTCCGGGTGGCCGATCTCCAGGGGGGCTGAGTGGGGCTCCAGGTTCTCTGGGGAACAACAATGGAAACATGTGACACGCTGGTGAGATATAATGTACACTGAAATTGTATGAACAGGTCAACCAGACAGCTCACAATACAAATTCTTTGTTTATCAAGAGAAAGGTCAAATTTATTGTCATGTCTTATCAGTTCCTGGAAAGCAGACTGAGCAGCAGATGAGAGCACGGGGATGGATCAACATAAATCCCCCTCAGGGTTTGCAGAGAACAGAGCCTGCAGGTGAATGGTGAGGCGGTGGAGAGAGCGAAGACAACACGCACAAACAATGAAAGCTGTGCAGCAGCATCAGCAGACTGAAGCAGCAGAGTGAGCAGGTTAAGCTCAAGGGAATACGTGAGTCAGCCTATAAGGGAGGAGCTCTCTTAAGTGGGGAAAATGTTTAAGTCACAATAAAAGGGTGATGCAGCACCACTCAAGTGTTCACCTTGAAACAGCTTGCAGGTTTTGACTGTCGGTCTTTCTGAATAATGCATTGATAATCAATACTTCTGCATCATCATATACAGTATGAACTTCACATAACACTACTAATATGACATTATTAAGCATATCAAAGGCAGATTAGCTTTAAGAGCAATAAAGATAAAATCTAATAAAGATCATCTCTTAAGGAGGAGACCTGTAAGTAAAGCATGATGTTTCTATCATCTATTAAGTTTAGCAAAGGCACCTACCAATATACCAAGTACTTATGACAGGGATTTATTTGTTCAGTTAGAACAGATGAGCTTCATTGCCCATGTAACAATTTGTTTCTATGAGACAAACAACAGAGAGAGCTTGAAGTTTTTCCATTGATTGCAGTAACGACTTCCTTATCGACTAGCAGCTTCCTTTTCAGTGCGTTACGAACAGTCGATAACATGTCAGTTATATGCTCTATAGGCTTACACACTCTTATACCATATCTCTAAAATGTATGGTAGTTGTCAGCATTTTTGGCCTGTGACCCTCAGAAATGTTTCCTTGTTAATACTTGTTGCAGCAGTAAATACACATAATTGTGAACTTTGTGGCTTCGGCAAATTCTGATTTATTTTTCTGACTGTTTCACTTGATTTATTAGTAGTTGCTGCCTGGAGGGTGCGATGATACATTTCTTTCCAAGAGCATTTATCAGACTATATTTCAGATTATTCATTTTTCATTACACAACCTGCAAATATTTGTTCACCATAAAGATATTTTTCATTGCCATGCTGATGGTTGTGATGTGTACCCTGTGCTGCGTAGCGACATGTTCCGTCCTGTACGAGGACGTTGTAGAAAGGCTGGTTGGCCCCATTGGACAGCTGGTGGACCCTCATGGTGGTGATCCACTCCTGACTCATGGTGCACTTTGGGTCCCAGCCGTAGATCACACAGTTATAACCCGACCTGGTGGAAGAGAAAAAACAGGATGCATAGACTGAGAGATGTGTTAACAAAGAAGAGGACTGCTGTACTACATGTTAGTGCGACCCACCTCTTGTGTTTCATGATGAGGCCGACTGAATACTGGACCTCCAGGTGTTCTGGAGCGCTGCGCTTCTTCACTTCAGGCGTAACGGGATGCTTCTTGTGCTGGATGTGCTCCAGCGTGTGCTGCACCAGGTAACCCACTGCCCCGTGCTGGGAGGGATCCAACGCCTGAATGTGCTGCAGGATGTCCAGCACCTGGGACAGAAGACAAACATTAATGGACACTGCAGTGAGGTGAAATACTAAGGGCTGAATAGTAAGTGCTTTGTACTGAATGACAGTTAATACTTTATGAATTTAATTCGATGAGAGCATTAGAGAAAAAAGCCTCAGGTTTGTGTGGACTGACCTTCTCTGGCCAGATGCCCAGGTGGAAGTAGAGACGTGCCTGCAGCAGCAGGTACTGCACATTGTCTGGGTTGATAGTGAGGTAGAGGTCCAGAGAGTCTCTCAGCAGCTGGTAGGATTTCTCATTCCCCTCCCTGAAAGGAACCACACAGCGCAAAGTAATTCAACCAGAACATGACATCAACTTATTCATTCAATTATAACAAACATCTGATTCATTCAAATGATTTATTCCGTTTTTAGACGGTCAGTCGTTCAGTTTCTCTTACCCTCTTTTACCGATGTTGAGCAGGTTTCCCACCATCCTGAGCAGCACCTCGGTGGTGCTGATGGCACTGTAGTAATCTGCCGTCACCTGGTGGCCAATGAGGTACTCGCACTCCTTGGCTGTCAGCTGCTTGCCTTTACCAAAGGCATCGATGTAGACAAAGTCATAGATGTCCTCACTCCTGCAGGTTAAATAAATCAAATATGTAAATGTTTTTAACAGACCTCCATCACAAATTGTGTCTTTTACCAGATGCAGCTTTTTGTTATGATCCAGCCTAACTACGATCAAAAACACTAGAGAGGGGGTAAGATTTTCACTGGTAAATATTGGAACCTTTTTATTTACTTTGCCAGTTTGCATGCTTCAACCTTTGTACACAGTATTTCCAATAAAGTGCAATGGAGCAAGTGTGGCAAGACAGGTGATACAGGAATATCATGATTGCAGTGTGTCATTTACTACTAGAATGCAATATTTTTGATGGCCTGTGCAAAGTGCAGTTGATGCAAGTATAACAAATGCAAAACAGTGAACATTTCACTTGTGCATGTCAAGATAAAGTAAAATACAACTATTCTGTATTCTACCTTAAAAAAAGGTAGCAAAATACAATGTAAATGGAAGAAAAAATCTACTAAAAAAAAAGATGGATTGTGGCTGACACGGAATTTAATTGAGTGGTTGCATTCAAGTTCAGCTCTCCTCCTGAAGTCATAAACTATGTCGATGACAGCTTTACTCTTACATGACTTTCAGAGCTAATAATTTCAAACCGTACCCCCTCGGTTTTTGGCACCAGCGCAGCAGGAAGTGATTGGGAAAGTTGACAGGTTCCAGCTGAACACCCAGCTTCCGGGCTAATGTCATGTAGAGGACAGAGAGGCTTATTGGAATACCTGTACGGCGTAGTAGCACCTAAAAGAAAAACAAGAAGGCAGAGTCAGTTCTAAAATCAATATTGTTAAGAGATGATAGAAAAGCTTGTGGCTAAAAATAGACATAATTTCACTGAAGATCTACCTGGTGGATGTAAGAGTTGAGAGGGTTGTAGTAGTCAAACTCGTTGCCTTTGTATTGGAGCTGCTCATATAAGACAGAATTCAGGGCGCACACCACCTGCCTCTGGAGCTCAAAGTCCTCTACAACCAAACAGTCACCTACATCATTCACAAGAAATGAAACTTCATAAGATCTTTGGCTGAAAGGGGAAAATATGGATCTTGTGCAGTTGACACATTTGCCCTAATATACTGGTATTGATTTATTTTAAAAACAGTACAGGGAATGGAAGTCCTGCCTTCAGGCTTTAAGTGTCTAGTGCTAATAAAGTTTGGGAAAAAAGAACTGGGGGCAAGGACATGAGGAAAAGTCCCATAAAGACAACTTTTCATATAGAGTTTTGTGAGTTTTGAAAGCCCACCATGAGCGACGCGCAGGCTGGGGTGAGAAGGGTTCTTGATTCTCAGCATCTTCTTCACTTTCTCTGTGATCTCATCCAGCTGGGCTGATATGCTGTTTAGTGTTACATCAGCCAGTGGGTTACAATACTGATCCACCAGTACGGCACCTAGAGGGGCACACAAGACCAAGACGGGGAAGAAGAGAAAAAAATGGCTAATTGCTAAACAGTTATATTGCCTCTATTACAACAAATACTGGAATCGTAAACACTGTGCAACAAAAAGAGACAGACTCTTTGTATATAGATGTCTCAGCTAAACAGGATACAGTGTAACTTGTTGTTTGGACAGGAAGTATGTGTTCATGCCTCACCCTCTAAAGCAGACTGCTGGTCTGCAGGCTGCTCCAGGAAGGTCTTCAAACTCTTCAGGATATTCTGCTGTCTCAGGAAGTAAAGGATTTTCTTTGCATAGTACTTCAAGGTCAAGCTTTTCCTAATAATGGATGCAGAATAGAAAAGAGGGATATTAATGGTCCAACGGTGCAATAGAACAAGAGCTTTCATAACCACCACATCTCAGAGAGGATCACCAAGATCGACAACCAAACCCATTAAAGACTGTGACGTGCAGAGTGCTGAGGTCTGACTGTGGGCACAACGTTCCTCTCACCTCTTGTCAGAGTTGAGTATGAAGAGGAGCTCGTCTTCACAGAAGTGCTCTGGCATCCCAAGTGACTCAATCTCTGCAAAGCTGTCTCCCAGCACCTGGCCAACGCAAGGCTGAGTTACAGGTCTCTGGGTTAGTGTGGAACATAGAAGGTGCACTTTGTCTTGGACAAACATGCTCACACACAGACATGACACAGATAAATAACAATGTTTCACATATTTAATGTTTTTTTAACCAAGTCTAATGTGGCAACATAATAATGACAACGTATTCTTAATTACAAAAGGATTGCTTACGACTTCTGTGAAGAACCTCTTCGAGATTGACTCCACAGTCCTTCGTATTTGTATACCAACTCTGTGGCGTGTCTTGTACTCTCTGAGCCAGTCACAGCACTCATTCTGACGGTAGAACCTCTGCAGCCTCGGCCATCTGTTGATGAAGGCACCAAAGCTGTTATTTCATCAACACTTGTAAACATGCTCAGAATGATTTCAGCAGCCTATTGCCTGAAGCAATGTGTGACATGTGTATGAAGCAATATGTCATGCTGCTGCAGACGTGGTTTCCTCTTTGCACAAAGAAAAAAAACAATCAGGAGAGTCACAGCCAAGTCAGTCAGGAGGAGGAGGAGGAGGAGGGCTGAGCTTCTGGCAAGAGCTGCACTCTCCTGTAGTTCACAGGCTGCATGCGACATTCAAGGTCACACCAAGTCATTTTTGGCTCTTCTGCATAAACTGAACATTGAGTTGCAACTTGCATAAGATGCAAAGATGCAAGAGCTTCGGGGTTGTCTGCAGAGCTGCAGCTCGGCCTGGTGTGATGATGAATTTGGTGCATCAGCAGAATGTCAGCGGCTGACAGCTGCCTGCGAGCTCGCAGGAAACGAACCAACTTTAAGTGGACAATGGCGGATTTAAGGCTCCGAACAGGAGAAATAAAAACAGGACAGGGTGACTAGTTTAGCAGACATGGCACCAGGAGCCCGAGCTCCGACTGAATAGCACAGAAGAATCACAGCACCTGAGTTTGTACTGGTGTCCCCAGACCTTCCCTCTGCCGTGACACACGTCGTGCAGCCGCTTGCAGCAGCAGGAAACGTTACAGACGTCGACATGTTGGAGGACAGGGAAGCACAGGATGTGTTCGAGCAGTTCTGTCGGCAGGTCGGTCAGTTTTTTAGTTTGGGGCTCGGAAATAATCCCATTTAGACTTGGCTGCCCCTCTCCGGTTCCATGCATCGCCATCTTTACTGTTTACCCCGATTACCTCATCGCTCATGCCCCGCCCCTTTATGGCGCAGGGGGCAGGGCCAGAGGCGGGGTATGGTATGTGGACTGTACTGTGATTGGTTGTTAAGTTGAGAGGAAGAGAGAAGCCGTGCTACATTCAGGCTCTTCGGATACTCCAGGTTTTATTTTGTTTCATATTTTAAATGACGGAATAAAGTGAATTTGCAAAAAAAAGGAATGTACAGCACATTCTTCAGCAGTTACAACGAACTCTAGTTTTTTCACGGAAAAAAATCATGAGATATCCTCTGTCAGTGAGATCAGACCTGTCTTCTACTGAAGATACTGTAATGAATGTATAGTTTTAGAAAGAACAAAACTTGTAACACAGAAGGTGCTTATCATATATATAAGAAATAAATTAAGTTTAACAGCTAAATTTTAATTTCATTGTCGATTAATATCTCAGTTAATTTCTTGATTAATTGTTTGGTCTCCCAGTTGTCAGACATTGGTAAAAAATAAGAATAAGAATAATAAAAAAATACCCATCACAATTTCCTAAAGGTCCATCATCATTTTGCTTGTTTTGTCTGAACAACACTCAAAAACTAAACAATATCGACATTGCGATCACATAAAAGAAGAAGAAAAAAATAACAGAAGCAAATTCTCACAGTTGAGAAGCTAGAACTAAGATTTTTTTTTTAATTTGCTTGAAAATATTACATATACCTTTGCTTTTAATAGTTGCAGACTAAGTTTCTGTCCATTGACATTTGATTTGTTCCCACTTATCTTTTTGTATTTTGTTATCATGAGTATATAGTGTCTGCTTTGAAGTCAGAGAGAAAGTGTAGCCAAATAACTTGTTATTAAGGCTGCATTTGTATATGATATAATAACACAATAAAACATGTTTATCATCAGTGTTCCCCTAACTGACACAGTATATTAATCTCATACAAAAATAATGTTGCCCCAAAGAAGTTCTGTTAGTGTTATGCCATTAACGTGCGTTACAGTGTTATTACAACATTCTGCACGGCACTTGAACGCAGCACTGTTGTTTGGATGAGCTAGCTAACAAACAGTTAGCAGAGTTGGTTAGCGCTTCTTTTCCAGCATAGTTCATGTGCAACAACCTCAGTGTTTTGAACTCTCCAGGGGGGATATATCGGCCTAATATTTTCTCGGACCAGAGATGTTTTCATTAACGGATTTCACGATATAGAGTCGTGTAACTTTAGCGCCAGAGAAGAGCTTATATTGGACATGTAATGTTAGTTAGCTAACTTAGTTTCTATTGAACCTAGCTAACGTTAGTAGCAAGCCTCGGACAGTTAACCTGCATTTATCAGCTCATGTGAAATGTATGATGAACTTTTTACTTGGTGGCCTGAGTGAAATTACAAATAACTACTATAAAATACGTAACGTGTGTGAGACATTGATGAACGAAGAAAATGCCAGTGAAAGCTTCATGTAAACTTTGATGGAAGTAGCTTTAAAGGATCGATTCTGAGCCAGCTATGTTTATCATATGAAAACCTAACTGACTCATCTGATGTCTGCACCATAGAGTATAACAGACATAATGCCTTGACAGTGCACTTAGTTTGTAGGAATTAACGACTTTAAATAAGCGAATAGTTGGTTTATTAGCTATTCGTCATGGCAAGTGCCTTAGCAGCTAAAATGGGGTTTAACTCACTGATGAGAAAACAAAACAGGAACTTCAGGGTCAGGATCTGCACCATGGAGTCAGACATGGAGTTCAGCTGCGAGGTGAGTGCAGAAATTGATACAATTTAATTCAATTCAAAGGTTTTTCCACATTTACAGTGGCTCTGATGACAACACCAAGTATATCTAAATCCTACTGATCGGGTTACCAACTTGCATGCATTGTAATGCAAGTACAGCCGTGTTCAATGCTTTAACATAATCTGTAATGACAACTGCATAAGCTTGCAGGTACAGTTTATTTTGGAGACAACAGTGATGATAGTTGCTCTTAAGACGTGTGAGAATTTCGCTTTTTGACACTAGATGGCAGCAGGTAACTATGAACGCACGCAACTGTTATAGTGGGTCTATTCTGCAAAAGACTAAATCTGTTATAATTTATTTGTCTTCTGCAGCAGTGGAATCATGGACATTTTAGTCAGTGGCAAAACTCAATGCAGTATAGGATTTGAAATGCTGTGTGCATCATCCTGCAGTGTGGATTAAACACACACTGATATATGCTGGTTTCATTCTATATTTTTGGCCTTCTTGCAGTGTGTTTGGTTTAGCATATGGCTTTGATGATATACCAGAGCTGAAAGGCATCAAAATGACTTGCAGACACCCCTCTGTATTTAAAGGGGAGGAACCCCATCAAAGTTTGCAGTAGGTAATTACACACAGAGCAGCATAATGTTAGTTGAAGGTTTCTATTTTTTGTGCTGGGATGATAATTTTATCAATTATGGCTTCGTAAATAGCATTTAAGGGGGATTGGTCATATAGACAAAATGCTCATTCAGCCCTGCCTGGGAATTTTTGATTTTGGATCCCTAGCATTCCCACCAAATGTTGGAGCTGATATTCTCATTTCTTCCAGTTTTCAACTCGTTTTTTTAACGCCAACTTTGAATGCACTTGACAGAAGCTTGCACCCTTAGTTAGCTCAGAGGCTAGAGATTAAAGCTATCTAAATTGGATATGTGCGCCTGATATACCTCCATCGTAGCTCTCAGCTGGATGAGGAGAACATGCATGTCTCCCTGCTTTGAAGCAGAGACTGAGGTTATGGTGAAAATGCAAGTATGTCTGGATTCAGTAGACACAGCATCTTATGAATGGCTGTAAGTGTTTAACTTTATAGAGAATAAAGGCAGTGAATGATGTGAATTTTACTGTCAATATTAAACACTAACAGACTGAATTTTCTGTGTTTTAAGTTCAGTGTTTTTTTCCCTTTCTTTCTGTATCAATTCAACAAATTCTTGTCATTCAGAATTGTCTGTTTGTTATATATGACTTAAACATCTTTCAGGTCAAGTGGAAAGGAAAAGACCTTTTTGATTTGGTGTGCCGAACTCTGGGACTGAGGGAGACGTGGTTTTTTGGTCTCCGGTACAACATCAAGGACACAGTTGCTTGGCTGAAGATGGATAAAAAGGCAAGTGATTCTCATGTTATGCTGGTCTTGCAACAGCCATGTAAACGTCATCAGTAAAGATTTAGCAAGCATGAAAAGGGAATGTGCTGCCCCACAGTGCAAATGTTGATTTCGTTGGTTCATTGTCATAGGTTCTGGATCAGGAGGTTCCAAAGGAGGAACCAATCACCCTTCACTTTCTGGCCAAGTTTTACCCTGAAAATGCTGAGGAGGAGCTAGTGCAAGATATCACACAACATCTCTTCTTCCTCCAGGTAACTATACATAATGTATAAACCTGCTGCATTGCCATTGTGCTTACATTTAGAGTTGTGTTTTCTCCATTTCAAACTCAATCAGATTTAAAACTATTCAGTGTAAGCACTGAAATATATTTTGGCTCAGGATATACTCTTGAGATATTTATTTTGTTGTCTTCATATAAGTTTCCATTTGTACCTATTATGCCATAAAGGCCTTATGAGATGGTTCTTTGTACACACATTGAGTGACACATTTTTTCTTTCTCTGCTGCTTTCTAAGTTGAAATAGCTTCTGGCTGACAAGTAAACCTGAAATTCAACATGCCTCTCAGAAGAAACTGTGGAATACTACCTGGCTAGTGGGCAGACACTTTTTTTTTGTCAAAACCTCTCTTTCCTTGATCATAATCTTCCCAGAGGGGTGCTGTGTTCGAGACTTGTAAAAGAAAACATTCTTCGAAGTGTGTGCCATCTTTTCTGAGGAACCAGATGAGTCGAAATGAATGCTTTCAAAAAGATAGGTGTGTGAAAACATGATAACTGATTTTTAACAGTTAAAAGCCTTCAAACTGCTCTGTGGATTTAGGATTATCCATTTCTCCCCCTCATGGCAGGCATTTGGCTGATGCGCTGTGTCTGCGGCTTCCTTACTATTCTGATCCATCGCCAATAGAGGGCACGCCTCCACAGAGTTTCTGACAAGTTGTCGAGCAGAGCACTCTCCAATACACTTTTTTTCCATTGTCCCGGTCTTATTGTGTGCAGCCATGTGGAATCAATGCGCAACATATTACCGCTGCCCTTTCTCTCCACTTAATACTCTCCGAGGGAATTCCTGCAGAGGCTGCCACACCATTCCTCTCGCAAGAGATGAGATTTGTAACTGTGTTGCCATTGTCCAGTGTTACCAGCCACATTTATCAATTACCAATTAGGCTTTAAGGGCTCAGTTATCGGCCCAGTTAATGACATATTCTCCATGGGATGCTCGTCCTCCATAGCACTCCTGTCATGTCCAGCCCATTGTGCTGGTTCAGTTATATGGCTTGAGACAGTGGTGCACTTGTGTTCCTCAAAATTTGGATAGAGGCTTTTACCTACTTAGGACACATCAAAAGTCTCAGTGCTCTTAATCTGTTTACAGGTAGTTGAAGCTATTTATTTATTTTAGAGGGAAACCTTGCTAAAAAAAAAAAAACAGCTGACAAATTACTCAACAGTTAAAGCGGTACACAGGTACAAGGGGAGAAGAATACAAATGCGGAGTGCCTCGCATCGCCTGTCTCCTTATTACTTTGCTCTCATTAATTCCCATAATGTCGGGAGCAGGCCTCTGTTCAGATAGTGTCACAGGCATGACAGCTGGATTAGTGCTTATCAGAAATGATCACCGACCCGGAAACACACGCGCACACACTTCAGACCGCTTACACAAACAGACACATGCACATCTTCGTCACCTCGGCCCGCAATCTTAGCAACAACATAGTCTCATTTGTAAACCAGATTGCAGCCTCAGCCTCTAAGCGCTTGCCACGATTAGGGGCTGTCACCTCTGGCTCCACATGTTTGTTAGTTCAAAACAGGAGAAGACAGCATGACTGGCTTTGCAAATGATCAAGTTTGAAGCATTAAATTGTCCACTTATATAACTGTGACTGAAGCATGTTTTCACCGTCTGACCTTACAATCTGGCTTTGTGCTCTATATGTACTGTATATAGTTATGCAAGTTTGTGATTCAATTAAGTTGACAGGTGACGGAGCTCGGGTGGTGACACCTGGTGAGACGCGGCACTTTAATCTGGAAGGAGCTTGTTTAAGGGGACTGCCACCCATTTTAAGAATTCGTGTTATTACTGTGATCCGTGACGGTGAAGTCAACACTTGTTAACATGAACCACTCTCTCCATAAGCTATAAACTGGAGGCCTAAATCTTGAATTTGTCACTCTTACGGACTGGGATGAATTCACACTCACAGAATCAGCTACCCGGGGGGCACAGGAGAGACATGTATTATAAAAATGGGTGATGCTCTCCTTTTATTATGATTTGGAGCTTATGTAGGACTCGAGCATTTCTGTCATGTCATTATGCTCTGCTGACTAGCAAGCTGATATTCTTGGAGTCCATTAATGATCATATGAAATAATGTTGGCTTGGGTACATAGTTCCTGGCTCAGCATCTAATAGGTCCCCATGTGGCTATGATACTTAAGTCTTACAATATTTATTTGGTACAGTTTGTCCTGTTTCCAGACCTCTCTAAAATGTGCAAGTACCAGTGCACTGTAGCAGTGGTAGTTTGAAGTTTATTTACCCTGTCTGGAGCATATGATAACTGGATTTTGTGGCTATTGAAAACTGGTAACTGAGCCCTGTACTTTAGCTGTGTACGTCTCCCGTATTTGTCAAAGTGGAATTAAGGGAATAAAGTTCTTGCTGTCAAAAGCACAGTTGTCAGAAAGTTGTGTTTTACCCTGCACTGTCACTCCTCTCTCTAAGGTATCAAGATTGTTTTCACTGTGTTTGAGTCAAGATCACCTGTCAATCTGATTCAGGTCCTTCATCTCACAAGAATCATTTCATTCCTCTCATGGAAGCCAATATAAAAGAGATGTAACTCTCAAACTGAAGACAAAGAACAGATGTCCTGATTTATATTATAAATGATAGTTTCCCCCTGAAACTAAACTTCGATGCTGTTATAATATTTAACAGTGAAAAGTTGAACAAACAACCAAGTGGCACAGAACATACATTAGCTGCGTGGTTCATTCTGAGTAGATTTTTGTGTTAGAAAGGTTAGGTGGAATGAAGAGGACTTTGCTATTTGGGTGGATACTTGCATAGTGAGATTAGTAGTGCTTCAAAAGCTGATTATATTTGCTAATTCCTCAGGTGAAGAAGAAGATCCTTGAGGAGGAGATTCACTGTCCACCCGAGGCCTCCGTGCTGCTGGCCTCCTACGCCGTCCACGCCAAGGTTAGTGCTCTTTTTGGAACTGAAGATTTAATTCTCTGTTATTTTCAAGCAGGATCAATATGCAGGGTTTTATCTGGATTTTTTTCAGACAAAGATGGCAAAGGCTGGACAACGTGCGTGGCATGCACAGCATATACATACCATTTGTGTCTGAGTATATTTTCTTATTTTTTAATACCAATACAGCTCGTAAGGTTCAGTGGGTGTGTGCTCATGAACGAGCTCAGGAACGCACGCTTGATGCTGGGAAGCTCACTGAATGAGAGCAGCTCCCACTTGTTCTTCGGCTCAGTGGGTGTGTGCAGGACGAACACGTTAACCTGACCCTTATGCACAACTGTGGATTGACCATACAGCAGCAGGATTCTGGATTCACTTCCGCTTGCAAACTCAGTTTGTTCCTCTTTAAGAGTCGTGTAAAAAGAACGTTCACATGTCTGACATCACTAGCCAATGTACTGCCAACACTGGGTGAAACTGAGTATGATGATGCTGCTGGATCCAGAGTGAATGTCTGTTGAATATCCAACTTAAGACTAACCAACCATCAGCCACAGGTGAATTTCTGCTTTCTAGAATGATCTGTGAGGGACTGGTGCTCAAAATGTAGGGTACTGAGGTTTGATACCCAGCATTACGTCTGTAACTTAAGCTAACTTAGCTTTCATTACAAAGACACTTAAGTTACCTCGATCTTGCAGAAATTGTGAATGTGTCATTCCCCCATTGCCTCCACACTTGAGTGGAGACTTGGCACATTAAAACAGTCGCTGATAAAAGGCACAATCGTTTTGGCGTAAAAAAAAAACGTTTTTCGTTTTTTTTTTGCGTTGCGAGTTTTCTACAAAGGTGACTCGCCTTTGAGTTAGATAGGCAGCAACAACCGTGGTACATTCATCCATCCATTCCTCTGTGTATTGTTTAATGGTTTATTTGTCTTTACTTTAAAATTTGCGTGATCACATGTAAACTTCCTCTGCTCCTCATCAAGCATATTTCTTTGAATTATTCGTTTCTGTAACTGTCCTAAGGAATGCAACCATTTTAAAGAAAAGCCGCATAGTCCCAGTAATTTTAGATGCTTTGGGCCCATCCCAGCAGAGAGAAGCCACTAGGGAAAAGAGTGTCACATCATCATTTAAATTGACTAAGGGATTGAGGGAATATGTATGTCTGGAATTGTCCTCAACTGGTTTACACCCCTTGCATCTCTGGTAGTGATTTCTTCGTGGCTGTAAATGGCTATTCAAAAAAAATCTGTTAAAAAATCTGTTATAACCTGTGGTGCTTCAAATGAATTCATTTCAGGGACAATACTTTCCTGTATTTCACTTGCTTGTTTATCATCTGAAAAATATATTACCATAGTGCAGCTCTTTCTCTTTTAGAACAGTGCGGAGAGACTGCATGCTTTCACCAGCAGGCTTGATTATTGTATTCTTATATCTGTTTTCCAAAACAAAAACACATAAAATCACCAACAATTGATCCAGAACTCTGCCGCCTGACTCCTGATAAGGACCAGAAGAGCATACATTACACATTAAGTTTCTTCCCCAGCTAGTTTGGGTATGGAGTTTTGAAATTCCTTTACTGTTTCATGGAGTGCTGCGGAGGCCTTGCATGAAATGCCTTTAATGTAAAAAGCAGGAGCCCAGGTGCTCTGGAAGTTGCTTTTTAAGTAACTCTTCTAAAATACAGAAAAAAAAACCCTGTCTGCTGAAGCAGAGCAGCCTACCTGTTGGAGCAGCCTCCAGCAGGTTTGCAGGTGGCAGAAAATCTCAAATAAATAAAATGCCACAATACCATTTGATAAAAAGTGCAGCCAAATAGTTCAGAGTGTGCAGTTTGGTGGCCTCAGGACATCTGTCATCTTACATCTGTGCTTCTTGCCACTTATGAAGTTTTGTCCTCTTCGGGCTGTGACCTACAATACTCACAGGGACTATATGTAGCTGGGTGTAGGGACGATGAGGGTAAGTACTGCCAACTTGGAGGACGTGGTACTCTGCTGGAAAATTAGGGATTTCTCACTTTGGCTGCCTCAGTGAGGCAGTTAGACAATTTGGTGTCTTCTTCAAAAGTAAGAGTAAGATCAAACAGACTGTTGAACATTTGCTGTTTTGGTAAATTTATCTGTAATATACAGTACGTTCCACTCCTCGCTTGTGGTCATGAGCTCTGGGTAAGACTCTCTTAAACAGAGAGAGGAACTAAGACATCTGGAAGATGCTTGAAATAAAACTCTTTTGCATTGAAAGGTGCCAGTTAAGGCATTTCAGGTATCAGATCACAGTGATTTCCCAGGTGAATGCTCACACAAGTGGTTAAGAATTGTGGGTAGGCCTGGAGGTGTGTATGCTGACGTGCAAAGTAGAGGCAGAGAATTATGAGTGGGTCTGCACAGGCAAATGTGACAGTGTATTTTGATATAGATTTTTTTGCCATATCATCCAGCCCGGCTCAAAACTGATCTTTTTAGACCGACTTGTACTCAAATAGTATTATTTCAGTATTGTTTTATTCCTTTTTACTTAAGGTGGTTTTTATATCACATATTCATTTTCTCTCTTTCTTTACATATGAATGTTTGTCCTCTTATCTATTATTTTAGCATTACACATATAATGCACATGCACATAAGCTGCATTATCCTGTATGAAAGGTGCTGTATAAAAACCTTCACTGATTTGTTGGTTGAGGATCAAACAGGTTTCCTGAAGGCCATGGAAAACACTCCACAGGAAAAACCTCCCTTAATAAACCTCAAACCATCTGAGTCGTTTTGGTTGAAGGATCCCATCTCTCTGAAATCCCCGCGAAAAGATAGGGAGAGTGAGGTGCAGCTTTTTGACAGGCGGACAGGGTCTAGTGAGACCGGAGCTCTACCTCAAAGATTTGGCCAGGAGCCCTCAGAGACTCACTTTTCCCATGCCAATTTAACAGGCCTAGGTTAAAAGAGTGTTTGGGTAAAGAAAGATCAGTAAATGAGCTCGAGACTTGTTCTCTGTGCTGTCAGCGCCCTCAATCTGGAATCAGCAAAAAAATATGGGGCCGCAATCTGTTTTCATTTAATCAGCAGTCCTCTTTGATTAGAGCCAATGGGAGTAAATTGGCATTGTAAAAAGGAGACAGGTACTGGTGTAGCTGTGCAGCTGCTGAGAGGTTTTTGGCAGACTTTCCCCTTCTCCTTTTCTAATCATGAGTTGTTTTTGTGCAGAACAGTGTAGGTCGTGAAGCTGAGTATATCACACAGTGGGATCTACTTTGGTAGCTGTGCACATGCTTAATCATGATTATGCCAGCCTGAAGATAGCAATAAGGAGAAAGTAGAGGCACATTCCAGGACGGCATTAATGTTTAAAAGAGGATTTTCTTTTTTAATAATGTGAATCATAGCTCTGTTCAGGTACGGACACACAGAATCTGTGTGTGTAATTTGTCTGCAGTCAAAGGAAGAAGTGGCGTGTAAATCATAATAAACACAGTAGGAAGCCGTAAAAGCTACCATTACCTTGTATGAGTTATAGAGAGTGTGCATGAGTAGAGGAGCTAATAGAAGTTAGGAATACTGGAAGAATTATGGAGGAATTTGTGCGCAAACACTGAAACTTTTCTTGAGGCATTTATATGTGTACACTCTGTGAGCCAACAGCCTCTGTGGGTCTGCAGAGGTTTCAGTAGCTTCTGCTTTGTATTCTGAGGGGGCTCTGTGCCACAAGGAGGTGTCGACGGGGGAATATCAAGAAACAGCCACTCTGGAAAAATGCAGAGGGAGTCACTCTGGCGTGGAGGTTGAGTAAGGAGTGAGGTCAGCTCCTTCTGCCACAACGCCACCGGGGGCGTGGAGATACATGTCCAGCGAAGTGGGGAGGGGTATGACACGCTAATAGGCATGAATGACACCGGTGGGAAACACTGTTTTACAGGTGGCTTCAACAAAACTTGTACCTATAAACAAACTGAATGATTCAAAATTGAATCTGTATCTTTTTTCACTTCACAGCATATGACACCGATATGATGATTTCCAGTCTGTTTATAAAGCAAAGAGCTAAAAAGTGTTTTGAAGCTTTTCAGTTTCAATGTGGACCAGACTATTTTATTTAATTCTCTTTGGAATTTGTCAGCTTAGCCTTGAGAATATGTAAATCCCACTTCACTCACCTGACTCTACTGTCATAATGTTGATGCCCACCTCATCTCGGGTGAGCCCTTATTAGCATGAGGGACAATGAGACACAGAGGTGGAAAAAAATATATAACCAATTTTACTGCCAGCTGGTGTGACATGTCAGTTCAGTCACACTTTGCAGGCAGAGTGTAACTGAGAGGTGAAATTATTTGGAAACACGTCAACATAAAAACTGACTTTTTTTTTTCATGTTATCTGTTGTTAAATTCGCTTTAAATTTGTATCGCACGTAGGTTACACTGTGAATACATACTGAACGTGCTTTGAGCTAAATGCTAATATCAGCATGCTGACATGCTCAATATAACAATGCCAACATGATAATGGAAGATAAAAATTATGGGAGCACCAAGATTGAATTCATCTTACATGGGCATGAATGTCTGCACCAAATTTCATCATGTCATTTCCCTCTAAAACACAAACGTGAACCTCACGATGGTGCTAGCGGAAAGGTCGATCTTAAGAGCGGTGCCGCTGGTATAGCTAAGAACATCATAATAGCCATCCATGTGAGGAACCTAACCAATGCACATATTTGCTATATGCTACACAACAATAATGCTCTCATCGAATTTCTCACAATTGTACTGTAATTGGATTTTCCTCAAAGCAACTGGACTGTGTGAGAAATACATTTCCTAAATGTAGAAACAGGCTCTATTGAATACAATATATCCATTAGTCAGCGGTCACCGTCATTCTGCTGGTAATAACTAAGAATCGATTGTTGCTGTCAGACGGGGGTCATTTGAAATAATTGAAAGTAAAGGTGCGTAATCAGAAAGCATCTGCGAGCGCTGTCACTGTCAAACTGCCACTCTCTCTCTCTCTCTCTCTCTCTCCGTGAGCTGAACCGTAGTTGGTGCCATAACACCCCAATAAGTCTGGATATCATCAATTATGTAGCAGTTACAAACAAACAGGTGAGGAACTGAGGGAGTAGAGGCTGCGAAACTGAAGGGAAGGGATCTAATTAAATGGCCCTCTGCTTCTCCACTCTGTTAGCCACTGCACTGGTGCTCCAGTCTGTGTTTTGAGCTTATTAAATTCAGCCTCTGTTAAGTACTGTTTTCAGACTGGTGTGCACAAAAAATAAAATCCAATTAAACCTCATAATAAAAGTAACACCACACAACAAAACAACAGAGTGTATAGAATTAGTTGATTAGAGCCACACAAGTGGTCAAAAGCTTCTATTTTACTGTATGCAAAAGTCAACCATTTAAAACAACCAACGTGCTCTAAATTGTAATCTCTCGTGACTGTTTAAGGACTCAATGGTCTGTTTTCTTCCAAACACAACGCCATGTAACATCAAAAGACGTGGTTTTGGTTTCAGGCTCTTCCCTTGCATTTCTGAGACAGTTTCTCTGTCGTGTTGTTGTTGTCTGCTCCTTCAGGTAAGCGGCCAACTGAAGGTGACACAGTGATGAAATTTGGAGTGCAATTACAGTGACACTTGAGCAGCAGCAGAAGGGTTTTCAGCTGTCTGAAACCTCAGTGCTAATGTCACATTTTGGTGTCAGAAACAAATGGGGAATGAGTTTTTCTAGGCTACCTATTTTCCAACAAGTTACAACCAAAAAGATACCAGTTTTTGGTGACAAAGTTAAAGACAAAGAACTTTTTTCTTTTTCGAAAACCAATTACTTTGAACCAAAATTCAACAGTGGCTTTGAAGACTTTGCTGCTTTCAGTCTTTTTGAGGATGCCCTTTTTTGTTTTCCCATAAAATTCACTGAAAAATATGTAGCTTTCTTACTAATGATGTCTTGTGAATCTCATACATACAACACGAGCTAATTAGGGTTGGGAAATTTGCACTTAGGCCTAAAATGTGAAAACTCTTTGATAAGGATTTTCACAATAATTACTACATTTGTCTGTCTAATTTTGACACAAATTTTTCTCTTCGATACCTTGGTGCTCCAGCAGTCTTGTGAAAAACTACAGAAGCATTATAAATATAAAAAGATTGCCGACCTCAGTGACGTCTTCTAGCTTACCAATAACAGCCAAATAACAATAATCACACTGCTGAGGAAAGAAACAACTGGATTTATCAACAGTATTTGAAAAGCATGCACAGAGCTTACAGCAATACACAGATATAAGCAAACATTCACGTTAACCTACTTACATAAATCTACAGTCATAGCCCACTTTTTAATCTGGAGCCACATGTATAATTCATATCCTTCCAGTTTTACAGCAGCCCAAAGGAAATTCCCCACCGCCACTCAGTCATGCCTAATCCATCCATATCTCTCCTCAAACATGCATGATATAATTTGTCTCCCGGCTCTGTGATGATAAGCGATCAGTCTCTGTTCTCTCAGAGATATCTCTAATAGCATCATTTACACCATCTCCCAACAACTGGGCCACTGGGTGTGCGGTGCACGTTAATGACCCGATGGCACACCAGCCTCCATTCATTCTCCAGGATACCCTTTTCTTGCAGGCGCTGTAGTTTCATCTTATGAACAGCTCCCAGGGGAGGCATAGTCTGGCCTGTTATTGGAGGGAAGGTGGATAGCGGCCATTAGTTTGGAGTGATTTTAATCCTTTTGACATTTTTGCTCCATTTGACAGTACGGAGACTATGACCCCAACGTCCACAAACCTGGCTTCCTGGGTGAGGAGGAACTGCTGCCAAAGAGGGTGAGTGACAGCTGGGTTTCCTTATCGTCATTCATACTCATATTAAACACATCCCATGGTCACTATTTGACCTGTCCAAGTGATTGGCTATTGCTCGACGTCCTGCATGCAAACAATTGGGAAAACTGCTTTTAGTTTTCTGCTGCACACACATTTTACAACATACATACATTAAAACTTCTTTAAAATGTGTTGCTGTTTGTTTTCTAGTTACTTATTTTTATGTGTATTTATTGTTAAATGTACTCTCGACATCATTGGAAATGAGGGCATGCACGCAACGATTCTTCCAGATTTAAATAAAGGTTGAATGAATTAATGCCTGACACATGTGTCTTATTATCTAGGCCTACATCTGCATGATGATTTGTGGCATTCCAGTACGCGCTGTATTTTCTGCGTGCATTCACGGATATTTATGTGTTGCCTCTCTCCATTTCAGGTGATTAACTTGTACCAGATGACTGCAGAAATGTGGGAGGAGAGGATCACAGCGTGTTATGCAGAGCACAGGGGCAGGACGAGGTAAAAACTGCTGCACTGAACTGTACAACTGTGAAGTTCCACAGTCATCAGCAAATTTCAATTTCAAGTTCACACAGGATTTGCTTAAAAACTTGGTTGCACAAGGAATGTTTTATGCAAAGCTGAAGTCCATTTTGGCAGAGAGATGCAAAAAGAGGTCACATAAGAGTTGCTTCTGCAGGGAGGTTTTTTTAAAGGCGCATTAATGAATCCACAGTATGGACTTTTTAACATCTATTGTTGGCCGACACCAAATGGCACAGCTTACCTGTAACTCATCAATTTGGTGTAATTACATGTATTTCCACAAGAGAAATACAACTCATGTTGCCATTTTTCAAAAGAGAATCGTTTAGTGAGCAGCAAATACATCACAGTGAGAAGGACTATAAAACTGATATTGCTGTAATTGCTTTCATAAATCTAAAATGACGTGAGAATGAAAATCAGGTGTTCTGTTGTTGCACTTTGCTCCACCACTAAGCTGAGCTGAAGCATTGAAAATGGATGGGGTGTAACTGTGAGGGATGTGGAGTGTCTTAGACCTCCTGTGGGAGTGGAGTTTTGGGCTGGAAAGTGAGTTCTAAATCCCAGCAAACCTCAGCACTTGTAAAAGTTGTAATTGAGTCACCGGTGCTGATCAATAACCCTTTCAACCCCAGCAGAGAGAGGGGAGCTGGTGGTCCTCACACCTTTAGCATTTTAATTGTTTAGTAAGTGGCGCAGTGCCGTGGGGACACAGGAGGGAGGTCGCTGGCCTTCTGATGACACTAGAGCTGGGTACCATTTAAAAATGTTTGATACTGGTGTAGTGCCAATACAGTACCTGGATATTCTAAAACAATGGTCATCCCTCTTTTCCAGATATTATTTCTCTGAGAAATACAGTTTTTTTTGGCAATGTTGGTCTTTGGATGGATTTCCATTACATTTGGTTCATACATTCATGGTTCCAAGAAGATATACCCTAGAGATTTTGGTGATCCCCTGACTTTTCCTCCTGCATCACCATAAGGTTCACATTTTTGATTTAGAGTGAAATGTCTCAACAGCTGTTGGATGGATCACAATGAAATTTGGAACAGACATTCACGTCCCCCTTAATATTGATTTTAATAACTGGTGATCCCCGACGTTTCCTCTAGTGCCATCATCAGGTCAGATTTTATTTTGTCAAATACTTTGGTTTATGACCATATACGAGCCACTAGTGTGACTGTAGACTATTAGTTGTTTCCACCTCTTTTTGAAGTTCTCAAATGTTAAACACAAGCAGTCGTATAAGAATTTTACCTCAATACAATTGACAAAATTTTTAGTCAAATTAGGAACAATCATGTGACAGCTCCATGTAATGAGGTTTCTTCATCAAATAGTTTTAATATCCAGCCCCATACAGGTTTATTTTCATTTTGGCTCACATTCTTTTCAAACTTGATAAGATTTAGGTTTTTAAGTAACTTACTGGCCTCCTGTGTGCATCTGTAATTTCTTTTTCATAGAGTGCAACTCAAACACTTCACACTTCCACAGCTTTAATAAAGCATTTAAATTCGACCCACTCTAAATTCATAATGTACTCAGCATCCAACCTAGTTAAGATTTTGTTTACTTGGCACAATGCTCTCTTGCCTGTTAAAACTTTGATGAAGCTTAAATCATCAGTTTCCCAACCACCCATATCAAACAGCAAACTATTAAAACTTTAGGCAGAAGCATGCCCTGATATTCTCTCAACCATCAAAGTATGCCAATGTTCTTTTTTGCTGACTTGACCCTGAAATCACAACAGATCTGTCAACCAGGCTGAGGAACGACAGGAAGAAAAGAGTTTGATGCGTTTGTTTTCTGTCTCTCACAGTATTTAGAGTCTTGGAGGCATCAGAATAAGTCTTCTTTTCCTTCAAGCATGACCTCTAAAGCCTGTTAGCGAATTATAGTTAGATTTTGTGTCAGTACTGTGCTGATGTTTTCACCCTTGCAAGAGCTCTGTGGCAGAGTTTTTATAGATCACACAACATGACAGATGCTACACACAAAAGCAGAGGAAACAAGGTCTGATCTCCTTTTTCTCTCCACTTGTGCACCTCCTCTCTCCTCCCACCCTTCCCTCCCTCTCTTTTCCATTCCTTTGGATCCCTCTCAATCTCTCTTTCCCTCCGTCTGTCTTTGAACCAGGGATGAAGCTGAGATGGAGTATTTAAAAATAGCTCAGGACCTGGACATGTATGGCGTGAATTACTTTTTAATCAGGGTGAGCCAATGCCGCTTTGCTATATCTTTACAAAGTAAGCCAATATGAGAGATTAGGAAGCGAGTCAATTTCACTGTGGTGTTATGAAATGAAGTGGGGGAACAGCAGTCTGACTCTCTTGTTCTAAATTGTTCCTTAGTTGAATCTATTATTTAAACGTTGAGCAATTTTTAGACCTATGTGTATGTTTTGGGATAAATAAATAGCCGCTTTATGGTACTGGATCTTTTCCACGTGAGTCATAACAAAAATCCAATCCTGGAACAACTCTTTTAACAAACAGAAATTCACTTGAGGGGACTCTGGCCTTGATCAATGCGCTCTCTGAAAGGCCGAGACATTTTAAAATACCACCAGCAAGTCAACCTCAGCTTAAGTAATTCACTGTAGCATTACTTTTCAAGTAAACAAGCCCAGACTGCATACAACACGCCGCAACTGGCATTGTTCAGCTCAGCTTTAACAAATAGGTTTGGCATGCAGAGCCACCACAATGCCACCTCTGTCAAAAGCAGGTACAAATGAATGTTGGCTGCGAGGGTGGTCCCACAGCTGCTCGCTAGCGTCCCTTAACAGACGGGGTTGGAAGAAAAGCTTTGTTTTCTCTGCTGATGTGACTTAGAATAAAAAGGGAACAGATCTTCTTCTGGGAGTGGATGCCCTGGGTCTGCACATCTATGAGCCGGACAACAGGCTGACGCCCAAGTGCTCCTTTCCTTGGAACGAGATCCGCAACATCTCCTACAGCGACAAGGAGGTGGGGGAATCTAATGTTGCACATCAGGATAAAGAATGGTGGAATAGTACTTGTATTGAAATAAAGATGGTTGAAACTTGAATGTAGACTATTATATATTGTAGAGCAATATGCATATGGATTTTGAGGGAATCATATCTTGTGTCACGCTGTTGTTCTGCAAGTTTCAGTTATTCAAGTTAATGATTGAGAGCAAATGACAGTAAAGTTAGTTATTAAACTTAAACTAAATTAAAACTTATTGTTTTAACATGTGACAAGATTTTATCTCATGTTAACTGCTCTGAACATTAGTTTCTATTATTTTATGTTTAATTCTTCATACATTGTCCATATTGTGTAGTAGTCAGTATCAGAAACCTGACCTGACCGTGTCTTTTTCTTTTGTGGTTTGATCAAAAATCTGTTATTCTTGTCTCCTCAATGTTTAGTTTACCATCAAACCTCTGGACAAGAAAACAAATGTCTTCAAGTTCAACTCTTCACGGCTAAGAGTCAACAAGTTGGTGAGTTCAGCTGAGATGGTCATTTTGTCTGTGGTTAGTAAATACTGCTTTTCAAACAGCCACTTTAGCAATCTGGGAACTGTCATTTTGGTTTGTTTCTCATACCGAAGACGAAGAAACAACCATTATGATGTGTCATTGTAAACAGCACTCATTCTTGGTTTTGTTTCTCTTGTGCAGATCCTCCAGTTGTGTATAGGGAACCATGACCTGTTTATGCGCCGGCGACGGGTGGACTCACTTGAAGTACAGCAGATGAAGGCTCAGGCTAGAGAGGAGAGGGCCAGAAAACAGGTACTGATAACAACAAGGAATTTATCTATAGCCAGGTCTCCATCCAAATGTATCACAAATTTTAACCATGTTTCCATCCACGACTGATGTGCAAACATTAGGAGTTGGCCATGAAACCACTTTGGGAGGCTTTTATGTTTATTTCATGAATTAATTTGAGGAATGCTACAGTCTCCTCATCACTCCACTCAGATCTGATGCTTTCGTCTCTTCAATGGAGCAGAAGCTTGAGTGACGTTTAAGTCACATGCTTTATATATGACATTATTGTGTGTTCATGGTGTGTTGACCTTTTTGATAGATACACCAACTTTTCTACCTCCTCCAGTATTTAGACTTTTTATTGCTGGTGTTTTTTTTCCTCTCTTGTGTGATGCTGTCCATCAGGTGCACTTTTCTGCTTTGATTCATTTGTCATTGTCATTTTTTGTATTTATCCATTTTTTATCTTTTCTTTGTTCTGTTTCTTCCTCTCTTTGTCCATATTTCCCACCATATCTTTGTCCGCGCTCCACTTGTCTGTGCCGTTCAGGTGGAGAGGCAGCGTCTGCAGAGGGAGAAGCAGCTGAGGGAGGAGGCAGAGAGAGCCAGGGATGAGCTGGAAAGGAGGCTCATTCAGCTGCAGGATGAGGCTCACATGGCAAACGAGGCACTGGTAAGATTCACTTGGTTAGTTTAACCCAAAGTCCACCATTTTGTTGGCTATGTCACACGCTACGCCAAGTTTCAAAATATACATATTGAGCTTACACCGTCTTCACCTCACCTCCCAGTTTTTAGTGTTTTTACGTCATTTACTCTCTCTTACTTCCCCTTTGTTGTCTCTCACTGTTGCCTCTTTCCCCTCCATTAATTTCCCTTGCTCCTTCTGTATTCACGCACATCCTTCCCTCTCCACCTCTCTCCCCCTTCCTGCCTCTCTTTCTCTGTACATATTTTCATGTTTCTTTGCTCCATTTCCCCATCTTCTCTCCCATTTTCAACTTTTCTTTTCCCTCTTCCCCCTTCTTGTGTTTGCCCTTCCTCCTCCCTTCCCTTCCCGCTCCTCTCCAGCTGCGTTCAGAGCAGACGGCGGACCTGCTGGCTGAAAAGGCCCAGATCGCGGAGGAGGAGGCCAAGCTGCTGGCCCAGAAAGCTGCCGAGGCTGAGACAGAGATGCAGCGCATCAAAGTGACTGCCATCCGTGGCCAGGAGGAGCGGCGGCTCATGGAGCAGAAGATGCTGGAGGCAGAGATGCTGGCCCTCAAGATGGCTGAGGAGTCGGAAAGGAGGTAGGGAAAGGATGAAGGAGGACCGCATGGAACAATGTAGAGCCATCCGTGCTGCAATGAGTATCCAGATTTGTCTCTGTCAACACTGTCTCACTCATACCCAAATTCTCTGCCTTTGTATCTGTCTCACACACAGACTCACGTGTGCGACATCATTTTTTAGATCCTTAAATAACTTATTCCCACATCTTACTTTCCAAGAGTTTTCCCCCTTTGTAATGTGAATAACTGAAGCTGAGGAAGCCGTCTTACAGGAGCATCAAAACGCAGTTCCTAAATAACCTCCTGAACACATGAGCCTCCCAAAATGTTTTTGAGTTCCTATATGGTTTAATGTCGAGGTGCACAAACATGCCGCTGCACTTCAGTTTGCTCAGCAGCAGAGAAGTGAGTCAATATGACTTGACTATAGAGCTAAGTAACACAGCTCCATTTAAATTGTTGGATCAAAGAATAAGAACTTTTAACTTGTTTGAAATCAATTTCAAAGGCTTTGTTCTTACGCCGAGCTGAAAAGCAGGTAATCACACCATTACAGCTACACTGCTGGAAAAGGGAGAAAGCTTTTGCTCAGCAGCTCTCCTCCTATTTCTGAGATGCAGCAGTTAATTTGTGCTAGTTAATTGTTAGCAGCAGTATCGGTTGATGGTGGAAGCCCCTATCAGACTCTTTACTACACATTGAGGCTCCGCTGTGCTGAAACTGACTTTGTGATCTGCGTTTTTTTTTTCCATCCTAGTTCAAATCAAGTACTTATAATAGAAACTGTTGACTTTTTTAGGACGTCAGATGGAGATGGGGGCTTGATAGATGCCAGTCCATTGTAGCAAAGAACTTAAGTCATTTTCATAATAAAACAGTACACATGGATACTAAGAATATCACTTCACAGCCTCTACTTCACAATTTATTAGGCAGTCATTTCAAATGGACACCATTAACCACTTGTCAGTAACTGCAATATCTGGATGAGCACTTTCTGTACCAGAGAAATTTAAACCCGTGGCACTCAGCATGTAAATGACTACGTCCACTCAAACCCTTGAGGCACAGAGCTCCCCCACATCAACGAGGAACTGCTGAGTGTTCGGGAACACAATCAAAAAAATGTAATCACCTGCATATAATGTTCTTACATCTCTGTGTGCAAACTCGATGGTGGAATAGTGGAGCAAGAAATGATTGTGTGTTGGGGTGATGCATTGATCACCTGGGTAATATCAAAGTGGCATTCCTGGTTCACTGACGTACCGATTATGTAAGATAATTTTGGATTCAATTTAGATAATTCTGTTTCCTTTGAAAAACTGGGAGGTGAACTAAAGAATGAACTGCATCTGTCTGTCTGTTTGTCCCACAGGGCCAAGGAGGCTGAGCAGCTGAAACAGGACCTGCAGGAAGCCAAGGAGTCAGAGCGCAGGGCAAAGCACAAGCTGCTGGAGATTACCAGCAGGGCAGTTTATACGGTAACAGATCTGGAACACTGTAGAACACACAGGCATAGACGCATATAGTTCACAACAGTTAGTCGATGGCTGGAAGCAAATCAATGGGAATTCTGCTAATTGATTAATCGTTTAAATAATTTCTTGGGAATGTAACAAAATATTTGCTTGATCTAGCTCCTCAACTACACCGAGTTGCTCATTTATTGATTTATTTAATAGGGACAGTGCATATTATTAAGGCTGTGACTAACAATTACTTTCATGATCAATGAATTGTTTTGGTGAAAAATGCTGATCGCATGTCCGAGAGACATGGTCATGTATTTAAATTATTTTCTTCGCCAACCAAAACTCAAACATATTCCATTCACTACCATGTAAGACCAAGAAAAACAGCAAATTCTCACATTTGAAAACCTTAAACCCAATAAGCGTTTGGAATGTTTGCTTGAAAAATAACTTGGAACAATCCATTATCAAAATAGTTGCCCATTCATTTTCTTTCATTCAACTAATTGATTAATTGTTGCAGCTCTACACACGAATAAATCTTAATGTAATTAATTTAATGTATGCATTGCTTTGGGCTCTATGATGGGCATTTCTTACTTCTTTTAGAGGCAAAGATAAATGGATTAATTGAAAGTACAAAGAAGAAAAAATACAAAGATGAAAAAGACAACTAATGTAAACAGTTGGAAATTACAGCCTTAATACAACCACGCATAAAACAAATACGCATAATACACACTTATGCAGTACATGGATACACTCATCCACTGTACACAACACATAAAAATACTGTCTGTCCCTATTGGGAGTATCACCTCCAACTGTTGGTATGGAAATGATCATGACCATATATGTAGTTTTAGCTTGACTACTAATAGCACACACATGCACTCAAAGATGCAAGTGTAGGCCAGCAAAGCCACATTGAACAGGAGATACTTGCATAACAACAGGCTGCGCATAAGGCAGCCTACGCAAGAGCTTCCAACATGCTAAAAACCCACATTCATCTGTTTACACACATGTACACACACACAGATACATATTGAGATGCTGGCCATCGATAATACTGCTTGCTTTAAGCTCATGAATGAAGAGCCCAAACACGCACACACACACGCACACTGGTGAATATACTGTACATACAAAAGACCATACATGTAATATAAAGTACACAATATGTTCCATTCCCATTTCTGACGACCTCAGTCAAATTGCCCTCCATGCTTGTCCAGACCACATTTTTCTTTTGACTGTATCCACCATGTAGTTTGGATTCACATGCCAACCAGTGGATTTACATTTATATTGTGTATTAGCTCCACTTCGTATCCGGCCAACATATGAGTTGGCATATGGCCAATGCATTTCAGGATCTAAAAGCGTACATTTGTGTGTTCATGGGCTGTGACCATCAAAGTGGTCATCTTTTTTTCCTTTTTTAATGTTCCCTCAAATCTATACTGTGCCATACTTGCACATGTCTTTTCCACACATTCATCCTCTCCCCCTTTATATAACTGTCACCCTCAACATTATTATATCTCCTCCTCCATTGTATATTTATTTTGCCCTTGCTATCTTTTCCTCTGGCTTTTTCTTTCTCTATCACTCCCACTTCCTTTTTATTCTGCCCCATTTTCTCTATTTTTTTCCATGTCAGTTCGCCTACATTGCTTCCTTTCCACTAATCTCTCTTTCCATCTCCCCTCCTAGTCCCCTGGACTGCCGTCTGACAGCATGCCTCCCGACCTGAGCTTCAGCAGGGAAAACCTCAGCTTTGACTTTAAAGATACCGACATGAAACGCCTCTCCATGGAGATCGAGAAAGAGAAGTGAGTGGCCGGTCCTACTCAGCCGGTGCTGCCTAATATTTTGGGCCTCAGTTTGCATTTTACACTTTCCAGTTCCTGATTGCAGTTGTTTGGTGATTTAATTGTTAATCAGCTGAATGGATTCATTAACTGATGAATATCTATTTTAGAGTAATTTTAAATGCACTCAAAATGTATGAAAGAGCTAACTTAATGCAAGATTTTACTTGATGGAACACCCTCCATTTTTAATATGCACATTTTGATTCAGGGGTTCAGGTAAGCAATTGACCCTCAGCATTAGCTGTCACTGATGTCACTGCCAGCATTCAAGCATTTTGTTTCTCCAGCTCTTGGTGTCACTGATTGCAGACAGTATGACCCTGGCTGCGGAGTTGAATAAATTACCCAGGTCTTTGTTGTCATGTAATTAGGTAATTAGGTTTTTGAAATAAAAGCAAGTGAGCTGAGAGACTAGAGGTCCAGAATTACTATTTACAACACTTGAAGAAATACTGCAATGGAACTGATGGATACATAAATAATAAATTGTGACACGAAAAGAGATTTTTCCAAAAAGTTTGCAAAGTGTTTCCCTTCCATTATTCTGTAAGATCATATTGATCTACTTCAACCTGTTACAGTTAATTGTACACAGCTCATTTAAGTTCTCTGGAATTACAATACCTACAACATTAACCAGCCCATCAGTCCATGTAATTGAGAACAAGTTCTTTTATAATTTGCACCTTTCAGTACAGCTATTCTAAAAATTGCATTTTTTCATTATTTGGTTTCAGATGAGCAACTTTCTAAATGGAACTTCCTAAACTTTGAATAAAGTTTGCAAAGAAACACATTTATTGCTGACTCCTCGCCTTTAAGGCTTTTCATTTAGCCTTAATTTTCCAAAGTTTACATATATATTTTTTTTATTTTGGCACATCCATGATCCATCCACAGGTCTATCAATAATGGTTATATCTCTAAGTCTGTGCCCCATTAAGAGGAGTGAAACAATGATGCCTATAATAGCTGTGAAAATACTGGCTATTAAACTAAAATGGGGACATAGGTGTGCTTGAAGTATGGTCTATGGCAACAAAGCATTGCAGATGACATATTTAGTGAAAAATGGTGGTTAACTGTTAATGGACAAACTAAAGATGTGCCTGTAGAAAAAGTGCTGAAAGCTAAATCTACTAAACTGTCTCCAACTGCAATTTGTTCATGTTTAGGGTGGAGTACATGGAGAAGAGCAAGCACCTGCAGGAGCAGCTCAATGAGCTGAAGACAGAGATTGAAAGTCTGAAGCTGAAAGAGAGGGAGACTCCACTGGACATCATTCACAACCAGAACACCGAGCAGGGGACCAGCAAGCACAGCAACTTTAAAAAGGTAGCTATCAGCTTGGCTGCTTGCATGGTGGACACACAACACACATTGTAACACATGCCTCAAACTACTCCTCACATGTTCCTCCAAAAGCCACTGTGCAGGCATGATTCTCCCCATTCATGACTCGTCTATTCACACACGCACACACAGTCAAACATATGTAGTTATTTTAGCACCTTGTATACATGCACAAAACTCATCAATAGGTTTTTTGTTGCAGAACAGAAATCTGATTATGTCTTCCCCTTGAGGTGATTTATGCAATGACTGTGTAAAGATTAACTGCATATCAGAAAACCGATACAAGAGCCAGAGATTCGACTACATCAATACACAACCACAGATCTGACCCAAATTCAGCTGTAATTTGAAAAAAAAAATGATGCAGCTATCAAAAAACAATCTTTATAAATAACTCTGTCTCTCTCTGCACTCCTGTGCTTCTAGCGTGTATCTGCAACCTGGGTCTCTCCTGTTAATGTGCCACATTCCCTGAACACAAACTCCATCTCCACAAAAACCATCCAAAACATCACCACATTGAAAGAAACATCAGGTACCACTGTGTACAATGCTACCTGAAATCTTTACATCACATTTGCAGTCCTCAAAACACACAACGGTATAAATATAATAAAATATAAAATATGCCGGTGGCTCCACAAACCTCAAACTAGTCAGTAAGAAGACGACGTCTGCACTGAGAGTAACACTTAGCAGCTACAGAAATGCTACTTCCAACCTGCCTCAACTCCTCCTGACTGAAGGCTAAACTGTTACTGAAGCTGTTTTATTTATAAGGTCATGTGCTCCTACCTCTTTATTACCAAACCACATTGCAAAGAATGACACTAACCCCCAAAAAAACAGCCAGCAGCACAAACAAAAGTTTATATGTACTCACCAAAACACGCTGTGTGTGTCCTCAAGCTCTGACAAATCTGTCAAAAGTTTTCAAGTATTTCAAATCCATTGCATTAATCCAAGCATTGTTTGCCTCCATGATTTCTTGCAGTCTTCTTCTTCCCTGCCTTTGCTGGTGAACTGCAGCATATCTGGGCAAGCTACCGCCACCTGTTGTTCAGGTCCTCATGCATGTGCATGAGTTAAAGAAACTGGAGACTCACTCATAGAAAAACAGCTGTATAGCTTTATGGGAAGTCTAAAACTCCACATTATTATCACCTCCTACTGTGGGACTGGCTAAAAAGTTATCCACTGTAATACTGCCTGTGTTTACTACTGTTGATGTGGCAGAAAAAACATTTTCTGACATTTCTGATTCAGTATTTGAGATGAAAGCTACAAAAATAATTCATCCATTTTAGTCACACTAAATAAATAAAGAAAAAAATATTAATTCCTAATCGCAATTGTATTAAATGTAGATACATGTTAAATCGAAAGAGGGAGAAATACACATATCTGTCCCCACTGCATCATGCCCACATTTACAAGTTGTTTTTTATCTATTCAGCAGCTGGTGAAGTGTAAATGTGATCTTAATACTGATCTTACATCATCTTCCAGGGATAACTGTCTATCAAAAATATGATAGCCCCCCTTTGTACAACACCCACGCCTAACCATCATATTATTTTAAGGCGGGGTATTGATTCCCAGAGCATCACTTAATAGCAGCGGCCTCCACTTGGCCCCGGGTTCATTTTTCAGTCTTGAGTTTCTTCTTTGATGGAGCCCACTGGGGGAGGAGGAGCAATCATTCATTTTCTACTGTAACCTCTAAAAGTACACAATGATTACCCATGTTAAGTGTGTTACAAAAAATCTCACATGTCAACTGAGAGGGGAATCTTTTTTGAATGCATATTACATGGAGTCCATCAGTGAGAATAGCTATTTCATCTGAACCAAAAGTGCCCAGCTTGGCGATGATATGATTTGACACAAAAAAAGTGACTTGAGCTTGAGGGATATTCCTAAATTGATTGGTCAGAGGCAATGAAACAGTTATAAAAAGTAGATTCTATTTCCACTGTCCTCTGATGAACTGGCAGATTAGACTCATTCTCCTTTATCTTCCCACTCCAATACCTCTCTATAATTTTGATAAAAGTATCAAATGAAAATGTGAGCTATGTTCTCAGCACGCTGTATAACAAAAAAAAAAAAAAAAAAAACCCTACCCCTCCTCCCTCCTTGTCTCCCAGTGTAAAATACACTTGTTAAGGGAGCGGTAATTGATTTTTGCTTGGTGATTAGTCATTTGGATGGATGGGGGCACCTCTGGCATGCAGGGGGGAGAAGGAGCTAAGTTAAAAGCGTTGGTTTAATTGAACCAGAGGCGGTTGGCATTCATCTTGTTAGCAGGGAAAGGGGTGTGGGCACGCAGCATTGCAGAGAGAAAGGAAGAGGAGCAGAGAGAGGAAACTAAGTCAGCTTTGCTGAAGAGAGGCGAGGAGTTTAGAGGAGGCTGAGGTTTACCAGAAAATGTTCAAAGGATGAGGAGTTTGAGGGAGGCTGAGCCACTGAGAAAAGCTAGGAAAGTACTATGTAGTTGGCGACCAGAGAAGGACAGGATGAGGGGGACGCGGTGGGAAAAGGAGAACAGAGGGAATGTGGAACGAAGCACAGGTCTCTGAGCCAGAAGCATCAGGACCGGCTGCCCCTCTGGGCAAGGTTTCCTCTGTCCAGACTCCCCTCTCCCCCCTGGATGATTAATGAATGGCCCCTTAACACAGCCCAGCGCCTTTGCACTTCTACCAGGCCTCAGGTTCTGCTCTGTTAGCACCAGGGACCTGCCAGGAGAGCTCATTCTCAACAACTGAATCACAACGCAAAAGCTGCAGCGATTCTGTGAGAAGAAGAGGAAATGCTTTTTTATATATATGGCAGTCTGCAGACTGTGTTAAGTGGCACACAATGGAGGTCAACCATCGGGGTTACTCTCATTCTGCTCTCCTGCATATTGAAACAACACACAGAAGCATTTATTTTCTGGCAATAGCTTGCGGTTGCCCCTTTCACATCATTAATACCGTACCTGGAACAGTGAATAAAAAGGTCTTGGTCTTTGCAGCATGGAGACTCTTGCAGTGTGGAATACCATGTTAGACTTAGATTCGCATTCACAAGTGTAGTTCAGGCTGCCTGTCAGCAGGGACAATGGAAGGTAATCTGTAAACATCATGCTTGCAAACTCATCCCTCTCCCACACATTTTCTGTTTGGATTTGCTTAAGTCCCTCCATGTACACATTCCCCAGAAATAACCTGGATTTCCCAAACTGCCCTCCTTCATCCCCAGTCTAATATTTACTTTGGCAGCCGCTTTAATTCCCTTCACCCTACAGATGTTGGAGCGAGAGGAAAAAAGTTTGCCCAGCCAATTTAAAGTAGTGCTCACTAATGCTGTATAAGATGAGCTAATGGTTAGCTGTGCTCAAAGGGTTAAAGCACAGTCGGTGGTTTGGATTAATCCATCACCAGCTCATTTAAACCTGCAGAGAAAAACAATTAACAGTGCTTTCTCTGACTGGCATTGATCTTCTTCTCATCCGGCTCTGTTTGATTGTCTCTGCAGTAGAGGAGAGTTTGGGAAAACTGCAGCTTTCTTGGTCCATCAGGGCCAGATGTAAACTCTGATTGAGCCTGATTTTGGTTTCATTATAAGATGCATCATCACCGCTACATGCCTTCACATACCATCAGAGATTCATTAAAACAGAATAACCTTGGGGGTATGTTTTCAGTAAACACACTACAGTGACAGACTCTCCAATTATCCTCTCTTTATGATCACTTAGTCTTTTGATTAGTCAGGGGAAACCAGTCAAATCACATGTTTTGCTGGAATGTGCTGTGGTTTCTAGCTGCAAACCTAATCTCAGTGAAATCATAGTTTTAATTATGTTGATTTTGATTATTTAATTATTATTATAATTATGTTATTTTGCATAGGTTAACCTTAAGCTAGAAAGTGTTATGTAGGTGGGACTAATCGGAAAGTAGTGATGCTTCAGAGTTTACAAATGCCTGATCGATCAATTTAGAATTCTCAAAGAATCATTTAATATCACATGAGACTATTAAACGCTGAAATGGGATTTTTGCTTGCAATACTTGTTTCAAGCCCCTGAAATCTAAAGCATTTCTCTTTAACATTAAAAATTTATGACCAAACAAGCAGCAGTCAAAATTGAAAAACACATTTGGACTTTTTTTCCAACTGGTCCCAGTCCACCTCAAGTCAGTTAGAAAAGCACAGAGGGAAGGTCCTACCCCATCATTCACAGTAAGAAGCTGATTGAGAAAATATGTTTTCAATGCCTTGAAAGAGTCTTAACAAATGCAACCTTCTCTGTGTCCCCCCTCACTGTCCTCTGCTTTAGCTTCCTGCATGGTAGATGATGAAGATGCACCTCCCAGTGCCTGGTTGAGCCTCTGATTAGCTGACACAGACACAATTTAATGTTTAATGTCTGTGTTCTTCCCTTACGTCAATGATATGCACTTCCAACATTCACACCTAGCCGCTTCAATAATGCAAAATCCTCATCGGAAGACTATTCTTTGAGCCTGTATAAATTGCACCAGATTTGAACAACACATCTTGCACCACATTTCGATGCGCTCATCCTTAGTTTCAAGTCACGTCTTGGCACATCCTGGAGCCACTTTCCAGAGAAAAGCCTTTTCTTCCGGTTTGGTTCAGTTTGACATTTCTCTTTCGGTGGCGGAAGTAGCCACCTAATGTCTGTTGTTTTTTGGATATCGCTCATAGCAGGTTACAGCTGCTGCCTGCTACGCAAAGGCATGTTCTAAAACACATAATGCGACGCATTCCTGATTTTTGTGCCACATGTGTACTTGCATACCAGTTATGTGCACCCCTTGGACAGGGACTGTGGACAGGAAATAAAGAAAAACATTTTTAGTCCATTTTTTCCACAGTATAACATATTGCTGTATGTGGAATGCACAAAATAAAGTAAGTGCACTGTTTAATCATAGCACAAGAGAAGGCTCTCACAAAAGAGCAGCTCCCCAGAACTACAGAGGCCCGTCCAGGGTGCTGGGTTTTTAATGCATGTGCACGCAAACTGAATTCTAAAAGTCAGGTTCAGAGGCATTGGATCTGGCAGAAAGGCTGAGGGCAAGAGTATCTGATGATTTCAGTGACATTAGTCCCCAGTGAGGAGCCTCCATTTAGTTAGTTATTTTCAGTGCTGAAGTATTTTCTGTCCTTCTTTACTTCCAGCACAGATAAAAAAAAAAACCTTATCAGCTCTTTCATTATCTCCTCCACAGCTAACACTACAGAGCACCAAGTCCAGGGTGGCCTTCTTTGAGGAACTCTAAACTACATGCCTGTAAAGGTGGGGATGTGCAACTGCCAAGAACCTCATCATTCTACATTCCTGCTCAGTTTAAATGATTGGCAGCACTACAAAACCTCACGCCCCGCTACCTGGGAAACCACCATGAAACACTGCGGACGAAACAATGACCACTGCCTTGATCTGCACCGACTCCGGGGGCCTCATATGTACGCACAAACAAGGATGCGTGCATAATGTTCCTGCACTAAATCTGGGATTCGTAAAAAAAAAAAAAAAATGCGTGTGTGTTTACAATAAGAGTGTGTGTAATACCACACACTCTCCTTGAATGTTTTGAAGTGAACTTGGGTGTGGGTTTTATTCTTTGACTGCTCCGGTTCCACTCTGGCTCTAATGAGTCCATATTTGTGGAGTTTAGAATTATTTTATCATATCCAAATGGGGCAACCTACATAATTTGATTTGCATAACTGTTTTGAAATTCGAATAGAAATAAACCACTAAGGGATAAAGTTCAACAAGAGGATGAATTACGTGGCTGATATGCTGCCCTTATCCTGACCTAGTTATAGGTAGCAAAATGCTATATTGTCCAAGACTGCCTTCGATATTAACACTGACCATTTGATTTATATCCATATCATATATTTTTGACTTCATGCTGCCTTTCTTGTCTCAGTGGAATGGTTAAATAATTAAAAAAAAGATGTTCAAGCAGCACAAACAGGGCATTTCTTTACCATAATACAATTAAATAGCCATTGATTGCTAATTCGGGGAGTTGATGAGCTGTGGTGGATATTAAGCTCAACACAACGCAATGATTTATAGCAGTTAATTGGTCGTGTTGTGTGAGAAGTGTTTTTTTTTAAATCTCAGAATATGTGCGTATGTCCATGTACAACTGGTGAATGTAGACAAAGTGTGACGCCTTCGGACCTGCGTTTACATCTCGTAGATACAGAGAAGTCATATTACATACTGTAGCTCCTGCTGCCTCGAGCGGTCGGACGCTTGATTAGTGTCTCCTTACGCAAGGCGCCGAGAGCGCTGTGCTCTGCTCTCGAAAGTGAAGAGACGATCATTTGTACCAGGTTGTTCTTAGAATCCAAGCTGGACGAAGGAACTGTGATTCTTAGATGTGCGCTTGTGTTACATCTATCATCTGTTCTCAGTTTTTTAATATTTTTTTTTTGTGTGAAGACAACCACTTTTTGGAAACATGAATTTGCATCTATTTTGAATTAATGCGTCTTTTTGAATTAATGTGCCCTTTCCCTCTGAAAGCAATTTATTTTTGGGGATTTATAATGTGAAGAAGATATAGTCGTTTTTCTTCCAAACAACATAGTCAGCAGTATTTAAAATGTAACTTGAGGTGAAGTTACTGTACCTACAACATATTACTAGACATACATTTTCTCAGAAGCATTGTAACATATATGTGTTATTTTCTTGTAAAATAAATGAATATCAGGTCGGATTTTATGTAATTTTGAGTTTGATTTCCATCCAGAAATAACTTTGTGTTAGTTATTTTGCCAGACTTTGATGAATGTCAGCTTTGATATTGCCAGTGCCAAGAGCCTCTTCCACCCGACCCAAACAGACATCCAATTACACCTTTGAAATGAATCAAGTGTTACGTAAGTACCCTCCATCTTGTGTCAGATCACATACCCTGTTTGCCTGAGTGACAAGGTCTTTGTGTGTGCTTACGGGTGCGTGGGCGAGCGGGATGTGTCGCATGCCCCGTGCACTCGTTTTTGCGCCGGGCGTGTGTTGTGTGTCACCGCGTTAACCCTTTAATGTGAGTCTTCTTCCTGTGGTGTTGAGGCCCTGAGAGTGACAGCTCTCTGACAGAGTGAGTGGCGCTGAGGTCAGGGGGCTCCTCCACAGCTCTGTCACCTCTGGGCTCTGTTGGAGAATGGCCAGCCTTGGCTTGTCAGTGCTGTGACAGAGAGGCGTCTTCAGGAGCCGACTCTCCCCGAGGACCCGGAGCGTAGAGGGGCGCGGGTGGAGGGTCTGTGGAGGCAAACCGACATCGACAGACATGCAGCTTCTCCTTCATTGCTGCCTCCCCCTCAGCACTGAAACAGGGGAGAGGGAATGAGATGGGAAGAATCACATCTTTTGTCATTTATCCATTCTCTGGGGATCACAGTTGACGTCACACCTGCACACACTCGTCTTGCAGCAGATTGGAAAAGGTTCTCAGTTTACTGCAGGCTGAGGGGAGTTGACGGGGACTGCAGAGCACCTGCCAGGGGCTTGAATATAGAGCAAGCACACACAGAAGAAAGGAAAAACCCTTGTGTCACAATCCGGGGCAAACCTCTGTCAAAAGAAGGATGCAGTCACGTTTTATTAGCTTGGTACAGCAGCCAATAAAATCTCCTTTATTGCCTTTTTACATCTTACTGCACAGACAAGAGGAGACGTCGCCTTTAAAGCCAAATGACCTGGGATTAAAGGCAATACGGCTTCATTGGAGCCACCTCATAAATGTGCTGTTTATGTTTCTTTAACAACTGTTTTTCAATTAATTTTCCTGAAAATGTACAATCATACGTTTAATATATCATGTTCTGAAATGACAGGACTTGTGATAGAGGAACATCAGGCAGGCATTACTGTTCATTAATCTTCTAATCCAAATGTTTACAAGCCATAAAATGCCAAAAAACAGGACGATGAAAGTTGAAGCTTTACTTGACCATTTCTTTGTTGCACTGATTATAAGTGACACAAAAGGTTATGAAGTTACAGTGAACCCCCCTTCTATGTTAGGTCTCTACTTCCCAACATTAACTAATCATTAATAAAGTATTCATATTCTCTATGACAATAACAGTGCAGCTACACTGGCTTCAAAAACCTGCACAGCACTAGACAAAGGATGGTCACAGCCAACGCTATACTGCAGTGCCAACTGTGCTGCAAACAAACAATGCTGAGGCCGACGTTTCATTCACAATCATGGCTTTCCATTGTTTCCACCTCCAATGTTAAGCTCTGCAAACAAATGACCAACTGATGTTAGCAGTAATTTATATAATTTCAGGATCAAGATCAACCTTGCTAGGAATTCTTAGCCACCACTTATCGCACCCTTTCCAACCCCAGCGCTCCATCTCTGACACCACCTTGTTTTTCCCTCCACGTTGCCTCGTCTGCTGTGTCCTGCCACGACACCGTGAGCTCTGCACGCTAAACCATCCATTGTGTGTTTTATCTGCGCCAGCTATGGTGGAGCTTGCTGTTTCATGTGGGCTTATCAACTGCTTCCTCAAATCTACTCCCATGTGCTAATCTCTTCCCACCCATACCTGGCCTAAAATATGCCAGCTCAGAAATCCCTTTTAGTCCCTTTTTCTTTTAAACACTCTGGTCAAATGCAACAATATACTCACATCAAATGACAAATGCATTTTCTATCTATTCGCTCTCAGTTTCTGCTGCTAAATAATTTATGTTACATTTTTGGACATTTAAATGGATGTACCCAGGATGTGCTATCATAGCTCACACATCACAATTTAATCTGGTTTACCACAAATCTCCCTCCAGCCCAGGTTCATTATCACTTAACATTTAGAATAAATCCACTGACTGTTTCGCCTGAGGAACCACTCTAACCCGTCTTGCTGCTTCCTCCTGCTGATGCAGCTCCTCCACGACGCTTTTCCCTGAGGGAGTTTGCTTCATAAAGGTTGCCCTTTGTGTCACACTCTTCTTTCTCCCTCTCTTGTCTTTCTGTCCTACAATGTCCATGTGCCACCAACTCCACCACTACTTTAGATCCTTTGAGCCTTGTCTTTACCTTCACCTGCATGGACTGACATGCGGTACCTCAATACCTCTTCTTGGACTGACATGTAGATAGTATCCAGAATCCTCTGCAACTTCCCTTTAATGTTCAATCTTGTCAAGAGCTACACTGGTCTTATAAAACCGAATTATGAGCATCAGCTACTTTAAATGTTGCCTCATAACCCTGACCTTTTTTACAAAAGCCTTGAAATAACTAGTTTTGCCAGGATAATTTTTCTAAGTTACTTTTCGTCTGAAAAAAAACAAAAAACGTTTCTTTCAAAGCTTTCGTGAATGGTGTCTGAGCTGACCAGACCAGCGTAACAAAAAAAAGAAAAAGTAGTTAATACATTTATCTCCAGTTCTCCAGTTCCAGCAAAAAAAAAAAAAAAAAAAGCTGAACCCATAACACAACACAATATTATCTGGCAATATTATATTTAACTTTTCCAGAGTTGTAAAATCCAGTTTGTGAGTATTATAGACCATTGTGCTGTATTTTGGAGTTTGAAAAACCTTTAAATACATTCACTTCTAGGTCTCATTGTGGAAAATACCGCATTTCAATGTGAAGCAACTCTGAACATAACATTTGTTGAACAGCTGTTATAACAATGGCTATATGTACGTAACCAGGACAAATAAAAAGCTGCCTCTCAGTATATTTCGCCCTGCACGTCACCAAAGCCATGCTTCCTGGAAGTAGATTATTCACATGTGGCCCGATGGATAAGAAGTACAATCCTCTCTGTTGCTTCTCTCTGCCTCCCACTTACCTTGATGTTTGAATGATCACCTCCAATATCATGATAAAAGGTAGAGGTAAAATTGTAGTGCCATGATCTCGTCGTTCTCTGTCTTTGTGAGTCATCTCTGGATACCTAGAAAATACTGAATGCCCAGAATTCTGCGAATCAAAACCCTTCCACAATAGTTGATGTGGTAAACAGCCAAAGGCATTAGTAAGGTCTAAAAATACCATATGGAGATATCAGCTCCCCAGCTTTGCCGACTCAATTTGGTGCCAAGTCATGCTTGTATGCTCCGAGCATCTGAGAACGCCTGATACTCCAGGTTTTTACTCTGGTGTGTCAATTAACTCGTGTGAAGTGACTGGACTGTCTCCACCGCAGTAAAGACAATCTTTGCTTATACTACAAGCACATAGTGTATAGTACATATTTTCATTCACGGAATAGTTGCAGCTCCAGGCCCTCATGTAGGAATAAACTTTTTTTTTTTTCAGGATGAGTCTATGAGTCAGTTTTTGCCTACGTGAGAATCTCAATACAGTTTCAAAAAGGTGGGTTTCAGCAGTCATGTAAGCACATTAGAGTTTTGGCTCATGAACAGGAAACAGCATCTAAATGTGCACATGTACAC
Organism: Holacanthus passer; assembly: GCA_025331565.1. Taxonomy (NCBI): domain Eukaryota; kingdom Metazoa; phylum Chordata; class Actinopteri; family Pomacanthidae; genus Holacanthus; species Holacanthus passer. The sequence goes on along the minus strand of JAFREQ010000009.1, from coordinate 7,526,463 downwards.
TGTACCTGCATGCTCTGTGACAAATGAACACATTTATCAGCATGTTGTGCAGAATTGTCCTGCCAGGAGGATCCATTGACTCTTTCATTATGAAACACTTATCAAAGAGGTGAAATCCCCCCATAGCCTCGGTGTGTGGGGGTGAGGCGCAGCAGCCTGCCCGCTCCTGTGGGAATGTGGTTTTATCCGCTGGATATTCAGCACGAATCCTCATGACATTACTTCTTTCTGCTTCTCTTCATGCTGGCGTTTCTTTGATAGCGTGTCACCTCACCTTACACATATGTTTAGTGTGATTAAATTTTTCCAGTCCTCAGGGACCCAGTGTGGTGGCAGGGGGTGTATAGGATTTGAAAACTTGGAAGCTTCGCCGTGCTGCATCAGGTTGCTGGCGCATGTGTATTTCGCTCAAATTCATGCACCCACACTCTTGACAGATTTACCCCCCCGTCCCCCACCCAAACACACACACACACACACACACACACAGAATCACAAAATCCTTCTCGGTCCTTCCAGCCAAATTAGTATCTCCTTTCATTCCAGGATGCAGATGTCTCTGAGTGAAATACCTGTGGAAAATCGCCATGATTGGGTTCATTATGTTGCCTGCAGTTAGCAAAGATGGAAATGAGTTTGGTATTTTAGGCTGAAAAAAAAAATCTCTTTTCAAAATATCAGCTTGTTAGAGTGCAGGAAGGGCTGCTGCCTGCCTGTTTTGGTACATCCCTGCACCGCTTGATGAGGGGCTATGAATAAATTTTCCTCTGACCCCGAGATAACGATGAGTCCTGTTTTAATTGTCTCCCTCCATTGAAAATTACAATATGAAAATCTACTTGTCTCTCCCATCATGATATGGATCAATCGTCAGTAATATCCGCTCTTTCTCTGCTCGTCTGCGTCACTTATTTCCTCTTTTATCTGCTTTTACTTCTGCTCTCTCTGTGTCTTCAGGGGCCCGTGCAGCCGTGGCGGTCAAAGGTCATCACGATCTGTGTCTTTAGATTGTCAATACAGCAAGATTATTATTGAGACTTTAATGTTGTCTGACATGATGAGAAGCTGTGAATTTTTAATGAGCGGACAAACTACTTGTGGACATTTAAGTCTGAAGAGTTGTTTTCTTCTCCTCGATTGCAAAAAGTCATTATGCATGCAGTCCCCGAGGGGCCTGTTCAGAGCACCTTTACCTTGCAATTTCTCTCTTGTTATTTCTAAATTAGTTTCTCTTTACATAGCCTCCTTTCTAATCTCCTCATCTGGTGGCGTGACAGATGGGTCTCAGCCTTTTCTCTATCGCTCAGACTAATGGTCTGACCGCCGGGCCGCTGGTGGCTTGTTTGGTGGTGTCAGTATGGTTTTAACGCCCAACTACTCGTGTAAAGGGGGAAAAAAAATAGCACAGGAAAAGTCTTGGAGGTATTAATTAGTTCGTAAGAAGAATGCGTTTCCCTTGTTCATCCATCTTGACCTGTTTAACTGACCCACTTCTGCGGCTACCTGCCTGTCTGCTGCCGTGTTGTAGATGTTGCATCAGAGGTGCTCAGGGAGATGAGATTTGCATGAGGGTTTTTTTTTTTTTTTTCTCCTGCTGGAGGCCTTTCGCTGCCGACGTCACCCTTTCTGCGTACTCTGTTGTTTAAAGAACCTCGCCTCACCTTGCAGTCTGTTTCCATCAGAGACTTGTTTTGGGGGAAAAGCAGCTCACAATGAGGCTCACTTGTTTGCACATTATTTCCAGCACAGAGGAAGAAGAGGTCAGTAAGTCAGGAAACCAGTACACCAATAAGGCCCATGCAGACATTGCAAATATGATGCGGGCACCCTGCGGACTGTTTGTTCTTCTCTGTGCCTTAACTTTAGTCTTTTATTTCCACTCAGCTGTGCATGAGCTGAACAACTCCAGGTTAAATCAATGGATGGCACGACGTTGAAGAGGTGGAGAAGCAGCAGCCCAGTGGTGCTTCTGTAATTGGCTGCTCTATTTGTGATTTCTACACCAGTGCAGCAGCAACGTAGACGTGTCTGGGGGACGATGTTGCACATCTCTCTCCTCTGTATTGATTAAATCTCTTGAGACAGGACTGCTTGTAGAAAACGGCGCACCAGGACTTTGAAGGCCGGCCCAAAGACTTCCTGTTTTCTCTTCCTTTGCTGTCCAATGTGTCTCTATCTTTGTGTGTGTGTCGGTAAAGCCTCATATAGCTTATCATGCTTTCCCATAAACCACCACTGTTATCCAAAATCTTATCTAATCATGTTCCTTCATTAACATGAACACTGGCACTGTAGGGAAGCGTTAACTTTACGAGCAGACCACAAAATAGACCCTAATAAAAGAACTATTCTCCTATTACAGGAGCATTTGCTAAAAGCACAGCTATTTGGGAAATTATTTGCATCTTTTAGAAAATCAAAGTATATTTTTGTGACACATTTCTGTGATTTTATGTCTTCAAAGACAGACAGGTTGTTGATAATAAGAAAAATCTCAAACATTGCCTTAACCTTTAATACCGAGTGCTATTTCTGTGTAAAATCCAAAAATAAGGAGTTGTTACTGAATCCAAGTATGCCAGCTTGGCGTCTTTGTACTCTAAGGACTTTGGGTATAATATGGAGTTATGTAAGAGGCAGAGATTGGGGCAGACTGCAGCACAGAAGGCTGTCTTGCTGTGGAGTCACTGTTCATTCATGTGCCTCTCTTTCTCTCCAGGCTGCTATCCCTCTAACATCCTGGTGGCAGGCGTCCCAATATCCCCGGTTGAGCGTAAGGGATTCACATACACACTTGGCAGAGGCTTCTGCTCTCTCATTTCTTAACAGCTAAAGAAACAAAACTCCAAACGCTGTCAGGTTTAGAAATGCTCCTGCCTAAATCCCTATTTTTAGGCCGGCATTGAAAGAGCACATTTCTGCTCTGCTTTGTGCATTTTCCCTCCCGTCTAAAATCTATACGCGCGCAAGGAACTTTTTTTTTTTCTTGTCATCTTTGTCTTTCTGAGATTTCCTCCTCCTCTGCTGCTTTATTTCTTTTCCTCTCTGCCTTATTCTCAGTGGCAAGAAGAAAATGAGGCAAAAACCTTATAGGAAAAAAAAACCCCTCTAAAAACCATCATATGACTCACTTAGTGACAAAAAAAACCACACAACTTTATTCGCCATATTATGAAGCGTCGTGAATCGGTCTGGAGCGATATAATTAGAAGCTCTTCGTAGCCATTACTCGGCTCGGCAGTGGCTGTCACTCTGTCCTATTTCTTATGCTTTATTTTGCTCTTTGTCTGCCCCGTGAATCACATCACCCTACTTCCTCTCCTCCTTGTTGGGTTGTGGTTTGGTGACCTATTTGTCGGCATTCGGGGAGAGTAACATTTTCTTGGCTTGTCACCTCTTTGCCTCTCACAGACGTCACTGCTTTGCATGGATGTCTATTTGCTGCCACCACTTACTCAGTACAAAGGACATCTTATTATTCAGCCTGTGTGGTTTCTGTGTAAAACTGGATGCAGAGCACTGATATTTGATCTGTTATAGAGAACATACACTGACACTAATGCATAGAATATATCCCCTTAGTTACTGTACACCTCACCCTTCTGGCACCGCACAGAGGCAGGTTAGAATAATCACGTTGGCGGATTTACCCTTGAAATTCTTTTAAACAACGGGCCCTCGATTTTCTCGGCTGACACGACTGTCGCTGCTCGAAAAAAGTTGCTGACTTTTTAATGTTTCCAGTTGGCTTTTTATAAAACGAGGACTCTGCAAAACAGGTCTTAAATTTTAAATGTGTCTTTAGATATAAGTCGTGGGTAAAAAGTCAGCATCCTTATCAGCTTATAACAATCCATGTGAAAGACATCAGTGCCATAGTTTGTCCTGGTATTATAAATATGATAAAGGACATGTATGATCAGACTGTTGTATCTTCCAATGGTGTGTTTTCACTTTTAACGTTCTAAGAGAAAAGGATTTTAGGACGAGGACAATGGACATGTTTTCTCTTGTGCTTTTTGGTTTTAGAGCAGATGAAAAGGAAAAGAAAAGAAGCTCTCAGTTATAATGTCTAAGCTATAATTGGACAAATGCTGTTGGGGGAAGGGTTTAGGCCAATTGATGCCATTTTCATGCTATCATGCTTGGGGATACAGTAGTTATTGACATGGCCGCAGCAATATTCCAGTGCGAGTTTCAGTAAAATGCCACAAAGCCTAAGTTCTGCTGTATAATAATGATGACGATGGAAGTGTTAATCATGGTGATATGAAAATATTGTTCAGAAATTCATTAACCCCCTGGCTCATATTTCTATTCTTTCAAAGAAGCTAAGAGAGGGAACAGAGTGTCATTTCAGTTCCTAAGTGCTGGAGCAGTGCAGTTGTTTTATTAATAAGGAGGTTGTTCATTTATAGAGGGGTCCTCTGGCTATTAATATTGGATAGACATTAAAAGACCACAGAAATTAGATAAGCTACTGATATTTGAAAGGCGAAATGGAGCTTGAAGTGAAAGATTGACTGAATTTTACATCTTTCAGCGAGGCCTAATTTTAAATACTTTTTAAATCTGCCGATGTTTGGTTGGGGCTGTTCAGGAATTAACTCATGCTTACAAAAATAAATTAGTATAATGCAAGTTTTGCACAGATGAGAGCACGAGCATCTAATGGTCATTAGCCAGGTCTTATTTGTTACGAATGAGGTTGAGTTTGTAGGAAAAGAAAAGTTGAATGTTCCCTAATGTATAATGACCTTAAATCCACCAGTGGGCCAGTCAGTATGAGCATATGCTCTGGAGCCAAACATTTTTTGAACTCGCAGAACATTATTTTAAATTCTAGTGGAGATTCCAGAGTTTACAAGGACACCAAACATGAGATAAAAAAAATGGGGTAAAGTGTGTAAGATGATGCTCAAGACATCAGGAGTATTTTTGTAAAATGAGTCTTGGTTTTAAATATTTCACTCAGTGTAAACATCATATGGCTTCATTAAAGAACTAGAACAATCAAATACAGACTGTCTACTTATGTGATACTGTCAGACAGGGCGTAATAAAATTATTTTATGACTGCGTTAAATAGGTAATCCGTGATCTTAATCTAACCATCCACACCGCTGAGTCAGGAAGTGAGACAAGCACAGGTCACCTCATATGGACAATTAGCTAATAGCTAATAAAGAGATGCAGAAAAAAAAGGTTGAGGTTTCACAAGGAGGTTGAGTTTTAGGCCGAACTATTTCTTGGTCAGGTGCAGCGACGTTCTGGCTTTTGCTGGTTGCATGTCGAACTCACAGTGACAGCAGGATTGCAGGAAGTCACCAATGAATTGATCTAATATCATTCTGTTTCTGCACATTGTGATTTTACTACTGCTGTGTCCATCTACTCACACACGGCACAGATTGCATATCTGTCTGTTCTTAAAGGAGGACACCTCCTCCACATTTCTTGATTTTTCTCCACCAGTTAAGGCATTTTTTTTTTAACTCAAGTGTCTAAGGAGGGTGGGCTTCATGCAGTATGCAGCACAGAAAATCAGTTTTTGGGTGAATTTTTAAAGCACCACGAATTGAATTTATGTGTTGATCACTTGTGTAAGAAGTCTGCATCTAAAGGTTCAACATCCTCATTCTTGCCGAATGCAAAGCAAATAATTTGTTGAAGAGGTGCCTCTATGTCTGGGATAAAATTGGCTAAACTGGATTGAAAGGTGACAGTTTTTTAGATGCTGAAGACCACTGAGCTAAATTCATATGATTATACTGTGTCAGGCCCGAACACATGTATAATCAAGTCATGCAAAATGTTTTATGTAAGCTGAAAAAAACATCATCGACCTGCCATTTTCCAAAACACAATTAGCTGGGAAAGGTCTAATGTAGTGGTAACATATCACAGCACTAAACCCTGGAATGAAAAGCCTGCTTTGTCTCGTTTTTGGCTTCAGAACGAGGCTTGTTAGCCTTCAGAGTTGAATTGTGCTCTGACACCTGCTGTGACTCGTACCGCCGTCCTCCGGTCGCTGAGTGGTTTGAAAGTGCGAGCAGGTGGAAGCGACTGGGAACGCGTGGAAATGCCAGTGGATGGGGAGTGTTTGTTCCAAAACAGAGTAGAGGCCAGAAAATGAGTTCTGAAAGCCAGACGCCTCAGCACCTGGTGAAGTAAGTGTGGAGTCATTTGTATCTATCAACAGCCCTATCAAAGCCTCAGAAGTATACCTAATTAGCGCTCTGGGACAAATCTTCCCTTCTCTGCTTTAAGTGTGCATTAGTTGCGAAACACTCGTCCGCGCCCCGTGGCTGGCGCATTGTCAAAGTGGAACTCGTTCACAGTTACGAGATCATGGAGGCACTACAGACAACTCTTTGAAAAAAAACGCCTCAGCGATGCATGATGATACCCTGCGTCACCGCCGCTCCATTCAATTTCATGCCCACCGAACACTGAAGCAGGTGCTCGCGAGTCCTCTCGGTATTTGATGCCATGGGCGACTCTCCAGGATCCTGTTTACCTCTTGGCCTGTCTGTGAGAGTCTAGCAGCCCTGTTGGAGACCTCCGTCACCCCCAGCAGACACACACACACACGCACACACAAGCACCCCAGGGCGAGGAGCTGTCCGCTGACATCCAGTCAGCTCCATCGCTTTCTCAAAGTTTTTTTATTTCTTGTGTCGCAGCACGTCTGTTCACACATGGATGGATTCCTGGTGTTGGAATTTGTTTGTATACGTTTCCAGCAGATGTGCTACTAATTTTGCAAATCATTTTAGAAAGATTTATCTGAAACGTATGCTGCCGGAGGAGATCACAGATTGGTTAAATAATGAAAAATAATTGTAAATGTTTGCTTTTCTTAATGCGTTCAACAGCCTTTCATTAGATCCTGCCAGCACAGCAACGTATTTGTGTGTATAATAATGAGGCTTTTAATGGTTCGAGAAAAATCACTTTAATTATTACTTACACTTGTGGCTGAGACAGCTCCCATTTGATATTGCTTTTGATTTGTCTGATCATCAGTGGTGTTACATTGCTGCTATGATTCATGGCTGTGCAAACAAAATTCACTAATTTGACTAATTTCCCACTAACAATTCAGGAGCACACATGAGAGAGGACGGCTGATTGCAATAAGTTATGTTTGGTGATACACAGCATTATCACGGCACAATGAAATATGCTTTGTTTGTTTCCATCTTTTGGGATACAATCTGGTAGGCATTTTTTATTAATACACGCACAAATGTTAGTTTTGTTAGTTATGTTATAGAAGCACAATACAATGCACGTAAAGGAGGCGGAGCAGTCGCTCCATCATATAGAAAAATGAATGCAATCATAAAGGACATTACAAATGGCATTTACAAAAGGGCACATTTCTGCTGCTTTAATTGCATTATTAATACACATTACAGATTTTGCTTAATGCGTCCCTGGTTTCTGTCTCCTGGGAATCGCCTCTCGTAGTCATGCTTACTGTTTGCAACAGATGCCAAAAAGCCAATTATTCCACCAACCCTTTCATTACAAAAAAAGAAAAAAGAAAACAAGAAAAAGTGAATAGGGTGAAATTGCCATTTGCCTCCCCGTGGCTGGCGAGGGGTTTCCAGAAGGGATGGCATTACCTCACTTTTTTTTTTTTTTTTTTTTTTTTTTTTTTGAACAGGAGTGAGTTTAATTGGGAAGCAATTTCATCTGGGGGCCATCAGTAGCGAGGTCCCGGTCAGCTTGGGAGCCGACGCGCCGGCTTGTTCTGCAGGGGTAATTTCATCGGGATTGTCTACAATTGGCTCTCCTGCCTGTTTCCATTACTCTCAGAACGAGTGGAAAAATAAACAATTTGAGATGAATGACAATGTGAGGTGAGAGAGGAAAAAGCCGAAGGGGTGGTTGCGAGGAGTTCCTGCTGTCCGGCTTTTTACGGTTGGCTGAACAGCGTTTTAACAGAAAAAGCGTGAAGTCACCTTTTTTTTTGAAAGGAGTAAAAACCCTTGTCCACTTTGTTTCTACAATCTTCCCTCTCCGTCATTGATCAAATGCAGTTGTTACCATCTGGGAAAGTTGCATAAGTTCTGCGAAGGCTGCCTCTATCTGCAGCTTCCACCGAATGTGCAGCCTCCCTCTAACGACGATCCCTCACTTCAAAGACTTGTCTGGAAAGGACCCCGGGCCTGAAGTGTCCTTGTGTGTTATTCTACACGTTCATGTCGAAGCAACTGTTGCACGTGAAACGCCGCATGCCTGCTTTCAAAAACAACTGTATGTGTGGTTTTTTGGGTTAAGAATCTGCTGCACATGGAGAAAAAAAAAAAAGATGAAATCAAATGGGAATTAAGATGTGTTTGTGTCTATTTCACACTCCAGCTGTTGGCCCATGTTGAGGAGGCAAAGCTAATTAATTCAACACAATCATGATGTGTTTTATTGTGGTTGTTTTCATGCAACACTATCACTCACTTGATGGCTGCTGTGGTGAAATACACAATATCATTCTTTTAATTATTTATTTCTCTCTGACTGCATTTCAAGATCTGACTTCTTTGGTATTTCATAGGTCCACATGTAAAGCATGGCTCTGACAATATTTGGCTAAATGTGGAAATGATTGTCTGATTTTCAAAACCTAATTAGCCGATATGGGTAATTCAGAATAGCTAATTAGTCTCCAAGAAACTTTGCAAATTTGAGAAACCCCTCGAAACTGGCAAAACATTTCAAAACCTCACAGCGGTGGTTTCTGTTACCATCTGTTGGAGTAACACTTTCCACAATGTGAATGGCTTTCTTGAAGCTTTTAGCAAGTGGGGTGCAGACTGCCGAATGCGCTCGGATCATTAAAAAGCAAACATGTCAAGAACATTTCTGCACCTGAAGATGTGTGCGGAAAGCACAACGATGCCATTGGGAGACAGTGAAGTGTTGATATCAGTGAGACACATGTGGCCTTGAGGCCTATTTAACTTTTCATCAAGGCGGAATGAGGGCATAAATCTCATTCTTGTTTTTCGTGCCGTACGTATGCGTCCAGTTAAGACGACTCACGTCTGCTGCCATTTGACGAAGGACTCGATCCCGTATTGAAAACGTCATTTGTTCTCTGTGCGAGGATGATTAATTATGTGAGTAATTGGTTTTTTGTTGGAGGTCACCCAATGTAAGCTACATCGGGTGTCCTTGAAAGGACGGTTATCTGTCTAAAAGCTTTAGCTCCTGATTACCTGCTCAATGCACCGGTGACAGATGGATCAGTAGTGAGGACTGCTTTGTTTTGCATGGAGCAAAGTGAGATTGCATTCATCAGAAGAATGGCAGCAATGAATATTTGTCCATACACTTATGGACATTTTGGCCATTTTGGGGGCAGTGGAACAGGCTGTAAACGCAACACTGACGCACGGTGAATGTGTGAAAGTCAAGTTGCAGTGAATTAAGCAGCTTATTGAGCAGATGGGGAGCACTGAAACATTAGCATTCGATGGACAAATGTCCTTTCAGCTCTGTTTTGGTGTCAGCTCCTGAGGGAAATGATTGACTCTTCAGCTAAGATACTTGGGTGTCAGAGGTTTCTTGCTGGAAATGACTGCCTTTTGCGATTGGGAAAAAAAACCGAGTGAAGCAAATTTGCAGGACGTAAAAACCAAGACTATTAGCTTTAAAGACATTTAAACGCTTTGTAGAACCAAAGGTTACCGAAGAGTCGGGTGATAATTCTCTGTGGGTTCATCACTTCAAGCAACAGCTTTGACATTACACATTGTCACATGATGCATTGTTGGTATAGAAACTGATACATCTTTAAAATGAACTGTTTTTATATTTGTAAGACCAAAGGCATCAGTAGCACGGCCTTGTTTTTTTTTCTAACTCTAACCAAGTAGTTTAAGTTGCCTAATCAACAAAACTGTTTTCATTTTGATAAATATCTTGGGAGGCGCCAGCAAATGATGATCACATGAAAAAACAACAACATGTGGATCATTTTGGATGAACCTATTTTGTCATTTAGTTTGGAGGATGAGTGGCCACAGAAGCCAAGAATTCATGAATTTTTCACAGCTACTCTCCCCTCCCCAATGTATTTTCATTATAGCACCCCATTAACTACTTCCTGTTTATTTATCAAAACTACTAGACCTTATTTATTATCCCTGTGGAAATCCTCTGACATTGCACTCCTGGGCCCAACATCGGTGCCTCAGCACACAGCGACTAAATTATCCTAAACGATTACCCACTAGTACCAATTATGGGCACCCCAGAGTGCTCTATCTGCCTTTTTAATGCCATAAATATTTCCCTTCATCAAAATTCAGGCAACAAGGGGATAAGACTCACTTGCAAAGTGCATATCAGAAGGAATGTGTCCCTGACAATGATGAGGCACCATTACGCTGGGAGGTAATACATCGTCTGATTGTGAATCTGCTCCTCCACACAAGTCTGGGTGAGAAGTGTGTGAGAGGTCGTCGACACGACGGCGAAGCTGAGATGTGACGTTCTCATAGGGATCGTCCGGCATCGTGAAAGAAGAGGGAATGACACTTGTATGATCAGGTGATGCATTTAGAAGGTTACATTAAGTTTGTGGCAAAAGTTGCATAAGTGTTCAACTCACTGATGCATGAAAGTTATTGACATTACTTAAACGATTGCCTCGTGTGTTTTTGGATTTGATCAAAAGCAGCACGAGATTTCAATAAATGACTGTTGTCGGCTCAGTGCTGTGATGGGTATTTCTCTGTGAAATGCAGATTCATTCATTAGTGTCTTGCAGCAGGATGAGGAGACTGTGTGATTGATGACTATTGAGAAAGAAGCAATAAGAGTTCTTTTTGAAGAACACACACCCATCATTGTCTATTTTTTCTGTGAATGCTCAGTGACAGTACTCACACACTAACATGCCCATGCTGTGACACCCACACAAAACCATATGTAGTCTTTTTTTTGCAGCACCGAGCACAGAGGTGTAGCTTGGATTTAAGCCACCAACGTGCACCAGGTAGCCTGCTGTGGTGTATGTACTGGCCCACCAGCCCTCCCACTCCACCACATTCTCCACTCTGCTCTATGAACCTAGTCACTTCATGTCTTGGGTGGATGAGATCTGAAAAAAGTTAAGTGTAAACGCATGCAAGAAGCATCCCAGATGGATTGAAATCTGATTGCTCACATTTCAGCCAGATGTTGCATCCACAATCTTTACTCCTTCCAAATACAACTTAGAGGCCAGTGGAAATAGTCACACCCCTCTGCGGTTATGGCAGCTGAAGTTACACTGAAATTCGAGGTTGTCCCTTCCTGTCTCATTAAAGTGATGGAAAAAACCCCAGCTCCAATGGTTTCAACAAATGTGGCCGTAGTGATGATCTGATCCCTGATCAGTTCATCCACTGAATGAAAGAAGACAGTGACTTCAGGAGTTACTCTTCTTCAGGCATTTTTTTTTTACCAAGCAGCTGCAGGTAGATCACCACCACCCTTTGCACTGGAGGGATTATGACCCTGATTTGCATTTAGCCCAAAACTAAGACTGGTTTGCAATCAGATTTGTGATCCTGCCAACAGGGACGTCTGAAGATGAAATCTCGATTTGATTTGAAATGAGAAGTGTAAATGGGGCCAAAGCCTTTGTGGGCTTTCAGCCTGCTTATGACCCCAGCCTGTTTCTGGCCTTTGCTCAGCTGTCTGCTCTGCTTTTGGACTTTGGACTGGCTGGCTATTTTTACATTCACAGCTATATTCTATATCTATATCTATATTCTATGTCAAAGTATGGATTTAAGGTGGTGTTGTGCAGGTCTGTGAACCGTGACACACACAGAATAAGCTTTTTATCATCACTAGTCACTTTCAGCTAAAATCACGGGCAGCTGTCAACTTGTTGGCTGCACATTTAAAGGTCACCGGCAAACAAATTCAAAATTGAAACCGATTGAGCTTTGACTGAAGTGGCAAGGTGTCAAATTTAAGCACCAGGCAGCTGCCATGTTAGAGCTGCGACAGGTTAATCGTCTTTACTCTCTCCGCGAGAAACCAATGAATCACACAAAGTGATTCTGCCACAGATCATGTGTGGAGGACCGGAGAAATAGCTAGATGCTGTTCATAGTCCGAGAACTAATAAATTGTGTTTGGGGATAAAAATGGAAAAAATGAAAGCTTCTGAAATACAAACACTTTGATAACAGCCTTCTTATATTTGAATGGGACAAATGGATGAATGTCCTGCATCCTCATCTATTCTTTTCTATTGTATTCTAGTTTATTCCACTAGTGTTGTCTCCTCCATTTTTGCTCTTCTGTGCTGTCATGCCAGAGTTTTTTTATTTTTTATTTTTGGGGCAATCCACTCCTCTCCAGGTAAAGACTTTTTCTAAGTGGACTCTGCCGCAGTACCATTGCAGCTCAATTGACAGTCTGGAAACAAGTATGTTGCAGAGAGAGAGAGAGAGAGAAAGAAGGCAGGGGTGTAGCATGGTGGGAAAAGATGACTGATGAGTGTTTATGTGTGTGTGTCTCATTCGAAAGTAGAGCGAGAGAGAGAGAGAGAGTAAAGCAAGAGAATACCCCCTCCGCCCTCGAGTGAAACCTCAACCGGCGTGTTGTGCAGAATCTTAATGGACTCTACTGTCAGATATGGGGATTTTCCATCCAAATCCCTAGACATAAAGGACACGCGCGCACACACACATACACATGCGTGCACACATATACACACACACACACACACACACACACGAATGAGTTAGCCAGAGAGGGAAAGCACCCTGAAGCAGATGAAGCACATACTCTGTTCTGCAAACTGTGTATATATGTGCACAGACTATATGACAGAAAATGCGATGATAAACATTTTATTGATCAATATCTTATTATTTACTCCTGATAGTCCATTACTTTTGCTGTGTGGCCAGCACAGATAGGGCTTTATCACCCTCATCAGTCTGCAGAGGAATGAAATTCTACTTCGTGTTGTTTGCATACGCCAACATTCACACGCATGCACATCGGTGAGTGAATCAGTGTGGGAATTGTAAGCATCCACAATCTGAGATTCAACTCAAATAATTGCTTTCTGAGGCACCTTTCCAATATTTACGAGAGCCAAAGGGTGGTACAGTTGGGAAATATACTCTCTGTTTCACACCAACCTGCTGTCTTCAATTCAAACGTTCGTCACAGCTGCTGCTGGTGTCTTGAATCTGTTAATATTGCTGCGAGGCTACAGAGAGACCGAATGTAAATTAGTATAATTCAGCTGTGCAAATATGTTTGATTTATCTGTTAATGCAGGGATATTTCCTGCACAATTAATTATTAAAAGACTCACTTGTTTCTGCTTATTTTTCATTTTCATTATCCGTAATGCAACTGCTATCATTTGGAGTGACTGCTGAGTCAGGTTCGCTTGTCGGCCTGCTAATTTGAAGCAGGTACTTCATATAAAAGAACCTTTCATCCTCGATAAATGATGTAATTATGTCAAAGTCAGAACAGGCTTCCTTGACTGTTAGAAGCAGTGATGACCAGAGAGGCATTTAAAGTCCGAACTGCTCAGTGGACAGTGGACAACTTCCACAGGTGAGTGTGTCTAACTGTGTGTGTGGAGCTATACCTTCAGCCTGGATACAACAGAGGAAGTGCTGCGTGAAGTCATCGAAGATATGCATTATTTAAATCAGTAGAGAGTTAATTGAGAAAGAGGTTTAAAGAGTAATTAATTCATTTGACATAGTGCACAATAGGAGAGTTGAAGAAATATGAGAGGACTCTTTCAATTAGACCCCATTCAGACATCATTATTTTAAGCAGACAGTCGTGCTCTTTTTGAACAACTCTTAAAGAGGAACAAGTTAACTCGATTTGCAAGTGGAATCCAAAATCCTGCTTCTGTACGGTGCATGTGCAGTTGTGCATAAGGGCCAGTTTAACTAACACAGAGAGTCTGAGAGTCTGAAGTTAACTTGTTCGTTCTGCAGATGCAGCTTGAGCCGAAGAACGAGCAAGAGCGACTTCAGGTCACGTTACGTGTGGACACTGGCGGCGGTGGGAAAGGGGAGGAGCAGTGGCTGAAGATCCAGATTCATGATTGGCTCACAGATGTCGTGGCCAAATCCGATGAGTTTAACTGAAAGAGCCCCCGGTCGGCTGATTGAGCTCGCGGTATGAAAAGGAAGCAAGAGAGAGACTAAGAGGGGATGTAAATAAATAGAGTAAGCATGAAGATGGAGAGTCTTCCTGATTGAACTTCCCCTAAAATTCATTTATATAATAATTTAATTTAAATTCAAATGACTTGACTACATAAAAAAAAAATTGAGCACAGCCTTTGTTCTCCATGTTTTATCTTTCAATAACAGACTACTGCAGACAACTACTTCTGAAAAATGAAACAGCAGAAACTATTTCTCATGTTTCTTAATCACCAAATAATTTGTTGAGTGCCAAATGTTCTTTTCAGAAGAGCAATGCAAAACTGCGGCAGTAAATTACAACATATTTGTAACGTGCTACTCCTGCAGCGCTGACATCTGAACACACAACATCATTTTACATAATTCATCACTGTCCAGAGAAAAACATGTATCTCTAAATATGGTGAAATCTTCCTTTTTGGGTTTAAAAATTTTTACTACTTCTTAAACTAAATCCATCATTAAAAAAAATCCATTGAATTATCTGAAAAACACATTGTCACAAAGCTGAGAACAGTTTTCTTAGCTCATTAAAAGTTTTGGACAAAGAGACTTTTCACGGGACTGTGACATTTTATTTTTCATATCTTTTACTGATTGCATATCAAACATTTGTTTTGAGATGAGTAATGAGAGCGGCTGAGTCACATTACAAACTTATAATGCACCCTTCCCCGACCCTTTTGCGCGCGGCTCGTTGCACCTCCAGTATATGAACAAGAGTAGTCGGATTGCTGCATTGACCTTTTACAAATTTGCAATTTAAAATCCTTAAAATGGAGGCCCGTGTCACAAATTGCAGCGCAGGCAACCAAAGACAGCTCAGAATAACAAGTGAAAACAAACTCTGGGAGTGAAGTGGTCGACCGTGACTGAGGTGCAGACGTGGAATGAACTGCGGGAGGCTGCATACGTAATTCAGAGAGTCGTCTTAACACATGCCTGTCTCCTAAATGCTAAATTGAAAACAAAAAGACACTTCTATTGTGAGATAAACAATATTTTGTTCTGGACCTTACAGACGTTTGGATTTTTGTTCATCTAAAGACCTTGAGCTCTCTCCATTTACTTTATTTGCAACATTTATTAAAAATTTTCTGGTTTAGGAAAAGTTTCTGTTATTATTACTGTTGGTGCCAGTTAGCTAAGGTTAATAGCGGTTGTGTGTATTTATTTGTGAAAACCTTTACTTAAGAAGATACCCAAAAAACAGTAATTAGTTTATTTTAAGTTGGGACCATTCGGTCAGCTGAGGCAGCAGATTATCTCACTTAAATATGAAACTTAACAAAGTTCAGTTTGGTGTGGAGCACTGAGCAATCAATAAATGCATTCAGAAATAAGTTTTTAAAAGATTCTCTATGGTAATAGTTGCAAGAGTGCCCCACAATGCCCTCATTAAAACTCGAGCCAGAGAGGAATTTAGCTTCCTGTGACAGTAGTATGGAGAGCGCCGCTTCTCTTCTCTGAAGTCGAACGCCACTTCTGCATGTTGATGAATTTGCTGGCGTTTCCTTCTCGACTGCTGGATTTCAGGAACCCCTGACACTGTTGCAAGGCAAAGGCATTCATAAGTGCACATTTGCATAATGACATATTACGCTGTTTACATCGAAAAGGAAAGCGTCAATTAGCGACGGGCTGCGGAGTCGGGGAAGAGAGGAACACCTGTTGAGATGATGTTAGAGACAAAAAGGCAGGTTTCTCAGGTGTGGCACTACACACGAGCTGGAAATGAAGACACCTATCTCAAAATGTAACGCGTCCATTCAGAAGTGCTTTGTCTTCCCGAAAGAAAACAAATATAAATGCGCCATAATCCCTATAATTTACTTGAGTTTTATTGAGGAAGTGCCGCTCTTGTTCGCTCTGAGCCTCGAGCTAACAAGGCGCAGACAATCAGATTCGTACTCATGGCAAAGTAAGAGACTTTTGCATGTTTCTTCAATTTAGAGTTTACTCTTGCTCTGTTGAAAAAGTGAAATCTCTGTGCGAAAACTTTCACACCAGTCGCTTTGTCACCGTAATCATGAGTCAGGCAGCTGTTTGTACATGTAAGCGTGCGACTCCATTTGAATTGTGTGCAGCAGGAAAACTTGAACCGGCAAGTCTGTATTTTCCATTATGCAGCTTCCATTGCTTCTAGTGGTGACTCTCATAATACATTGTTTTGATGAGTTAACACAACCACCCAGCAAGCACTGATTAGGTTGTAATTGAAAATGAAGACAAAAATGAATAAAATTGCTTGTGAGCTTACTATCTACCGCAGTGGTGGTTGTCTCTCGGTATTGTTTTTTGAGGTGCTGTTATTTCTCTGTTCTCTCTCAAATGAAAGTTGCACAGACCCGGGAAGCTCTGGGCAGGACTGCTGGTAATATAATTGAATCCATTTGGCAGGTAAATAGTGATTCTAATTGGCTGCGTGTCGAGTCGAGCTCGACAACCTTGCTGACAGTCCGCACGTCGTCTGTGGTCCTCTGATTGTGACGCTCCGCTTTATATGCTGAATATATTAGATGTTGTTGAATTATTAAATAGCTCTGCTGCATATACTCTGCGCGTAAAGACCATGCACAAATATACATAGTGTAGAACAACAAATGTACATGCGCAAACAAACACGTGTGCAAACTTGAGCTCATTAACGTGTACAAACGCTGCATCACAACCAGGAGCGAGGGTGTCCGCCCTAACGTCCAGTCCTCTTCCTCTGTGTTCACTGGGCTGTAAATCAACACAAACTGGAGCTTGAAATCTCCGCACACACACATTCGCCGACATGTGTGTCCACCGGTCGTACCACCTGGGCATTGCCCATAAGGCTGCGTTGTGGTTGGCTTGGACAACTAAGATGGTGAACATCTGCCAGAGAGAAACTTCCTCTGCTTCTCTCTCTCTCTCTCTTTCTCATCCCGCTCCAGCCGGCCAGACCGCGCACGCACACACACACACACACACACACACACACACAGACACACAAACAAATATACTCCTAATGAGATTTACTTGTCAAGGAATGGTAGTTGATTCATGACATGCCACAGCAACACGATAGAATAAACATGAGGCTGCTAAGTCTCAGTAGAATATAACATGAGCCATTTGGTGGATAGGTGGTCATGTGCATTAATTTCAGCACAGGTGGCCCCTGGATAACAAACTCTCCCTGCGCTCAAATGAGAACTTCTTCAGTCCAAATCCTCGAGACAGACTCCTTTTTTTTTCCACCATAAAAGATTAACTCCCAGCTCTGCACGTCCAGTTATACCGGTCAGATAGAACAGCAGCATGCCAAATTGAAATGTGCTGAGAATGTGGAGTGGCAGCGCCAGAGTGTCTTTGACGCTGTTACGAGACCCAGCGGCGGCTGTCAACGGCTGTCCAGGAAGTGATTGTTGATTTTGGAAAGTCCCCAGCGGAACAGCTGTCCAATCATAATGAGTTTGGAAGAGGTGTCTTTCTCGTTTGCCTGACTCAAAGTGGACATGATCCAGCTGGTGAATACTCCAGTGAAAGGGAAGAGTTGTGCTAATGTAATGAAGGGTCGCATCCGGGATTGCTGCCGTATGTGGTTGGTGAATGTATTCCAACCTGATCAGAGAATATTGACAAAAGAAATGATTTATAGTATTTTGAACACTGTGATACCTTGGTTGTATAGACAGGAGGAACATTTGCTTCTCAAAGGGTTGTATCTTATCTCAGACAGATGTTGGTTTGGTGTCAGCTCAGTTAGTCAGATGTGATATAGCCTGATAACCCTCTCACATCCAGAGGTCATCACTGTTTTTATTTCATTTCACTTCTGCAGTCCTCACAAACATAGCAGTAGTGATTTCTGGCACAACTTCACCAAGGTCCATGGATAAAGGTCTGCAGAGGTCAGCAAAGCCTTTAGCACAAAGAACAACTTTATCGTCAGACCAAAGCCGAAACACGAATCTGATAATAAAGTTGTTCTTTAAACTAAAAGTGTTGCTGGAGTTTTGACCTCTGTGTCCTCGTGTACATAGAAATCAGCCTCACAGCTGCAGATGCTTCAGAAGCAGTTAGGATCTCGAATACAAAACAAAGAGCATGCGTCCCCAGTTTTAGAATTTCTCCACAAGTTGCCAACTGGAGTTAAATTTAGTCTGAAGATTTTCCAGATTGCGTTGAAAGAAGAGGGTTGGAGCTTTTCAAATAGTTTTGCTGATTTAACTCCACCTCCTAATGTTGTGTGAGTTTTTACTGCTGTGACTAAACTATTTCATCAGATATCCTAAGGTCCGCTCCCTCCTGTTTACTTTGAAAGAGACTTGTGGCTTAAAGATAATCCATCACTGTAAGCCAGAGGTCATGTTTTGCAGATGATCAATCAAAACGATAATATCAGTTTTCGAATTTGTGACTTTTGACAGAAACAGTCACCATTTCACTGCTCTGACATCTGCTATATTTTCATTAGTCTTCTGAACGTTTGTCACCTTAATGAAATTTGAAACAAATACCTAAAATTCAGTGTGGTTATATTAAGACTCACATGACTGGACCCTGCTGTATTTGTCATTTGTCTTCCTCTTTTTCCTCCTTAACTGTGGCTGCTGTGCTTTAAGCAGCTATAATTAAAATGTGTATTTATTGTCTGGCGTTAATGCTTGCATTGAAAGATCTGTCAATCAATTGCAAAAACAGGAAAACAGGCTCCAGTCCTGCGTCTCTTACTGCGATTACACAAACTGTGCCTTTAAAACAACTAATATATACTTTCTTTTAGTTAATATCCTCAGTGCATTTATCTTGCTACTAATATTTTTGTTTTTTAGTTCCCATGAGTCTTATTTTCCTCCTCTTTCGGGATATTACAGAACTTTGAATTTGTCTGCGTCTCCTTGTAAACTCGTAGGTGCTCATGAACTGATGATGCATCATGTTGTTCTGACTCCTGCATGAGTTTCGTGGGTGTTACAGATTCACAGTCACAAATTACCTTGAATTTACAGTTAGTGTTTTGCATAAATGATTTGATATCTGTCCAATGACTCCTTCTATTCCTTCAGACCAGACCTTGGATATTCATACTCGTGACCATTCATAAGCAGCTCGAACATTTCACTTTTAATAACTTTACTTGCAAATTTGTTGCCATTCATTACGCCATTCGGTGCACAAGGTCCAGGTCAATGGAGGAATATGATAATGAACGCGAGCACAGACATTTTGCTTGTGCTGTGCCTTTCACATGATGCAATATTTAAAGTAACTAATGTGTCAGGATGGTAAATATATAGTGTATGAAATTCAAGTGATTGTCATATTTTCTTTCTAAAGAAATGCACCTTTACAAGCTTCTTCTATCTTTCTGAAGTATGTTAGGACTTTGTGTTTCGTGTCCTCTTCTTTTCAGTTTTGAATAATTTCCTCTTGCTGTCCAAAACTGGCTCACTCCAGAACTTTTCTGCATCACCAGAAGCTTCCTCTGATATCAAAAAGTCTATTTGCCTCCTCCAACATGTCAACATCATCACTGTCAACTCTCGACTAAAGACATCACGTCAAAGATCCCCCCCGGCTCATACACTTCTGTACAAGGGCTTCATTTACCCCATGATAGCAGTTGGTGATGTTATATTGATTTGCGGCACCAAACTTAGCGAAGGCCTTGTCTCGGGCTTTGATTGACAGCTCTGCCTCATGCAGGCGCCGACGCCGGAACTGAAACATTGACCGTAGGCTAGAACCAAAATCAATCAAGATCACTTAGGCATGACCAGCTCAGCCCGTCTTTCCATAACCATAGCTGTCAGGTGACTTGTCAGATGGAGAATTGACTTGACTGCATGATGACGGCCCTATGTTAACATTGTTGGGGTCCAGTGTGTCTTTCCTACCCAGACTATTGACATGACTCCATCCACATGGCTTGCTGCTGTTGATAATAATAGCAACCATGTGTGTGAACAGCAGCTGGAGGCTGCACTGTCAAAAAGTTTTCTTCAGTCAATACACGTGTTTTGTTGTTGGAGAAACTTACTAAAAGACTGATGTAGTAAGAGGCTGATGTAGAAATATGCCGGATTACTTGTAAAATCGATTGTTTCCTGTATGTGGTTTGAGATAAGAAGATTAGAAACTATGTGAACTCCATTCATTAGGAAGCAACTTTGGCCATTTTCTCTAATCCCATGAAAAGTTTGCAGAATGTTTCTGCCATGGTAACATCATTGCACCCTGAATAAATCATCAATCAATCATGTTCTCTTGGGAATACGTTTCTCGACTTATCACAACTTTGTCATTTTTTGTCCACAAACACGATTTTTTTCCCACCTGTGCTGACTTTGATGAATTCGCCAAATTAAGCACAGCTGCTGTAGTTTCATAACAGCTGCCTAGAGTTGCATAACTTCACCAGCAAACTCACCTGGGTGGAATACTTTTCTATTTGCACATTCAGGGCAACATGTAGTGAATTGTGCAAGTGGATATAACAGCAAACCTTTAGGGCACTCATGGTGTTGTACTCAATAGTACTAAAAAGTTGTACTGAAAAGTTCGGACCTTGCCTCCTCACCTCTGCATACCTGGACAGTTGTTGCATGAAGCGGTCTTGTCCAATTATCAGTTTTTAATTTGTCTGAGGGGAGTGGGATTTCAGATGCTGCTCAGCCATCCAACAGTTTGATGAGAATTCTCAGTGGGTTCATCACAGTGAGCGACCTCCTTTTGGGATGCATTTGATGAAAAAAAAAAATTGCTTAATGGAGCTTTAACAATTCTTCATTTCACAATCCCAATGCGATGCTGTCATGCAAGTGCACAATATAACTTTTTCTAACCTTTTCTGTTTTTCCAAAATCTGCTGATGGTTCTTGGATGGGTTTTAAATGCGATTGTGATCCTGTCTGGACTCTGAGGATTCATGTCCTCTCTCCTATCTTCACGGGCCTATACGCTTAATGAAGATACCCCAGATCGATGGGGGTCTAATCACCAGTCTTTCTCTGCTGCTAACCTCAATAAATGTTGTTACATTCCCAATTGATTTCTCCTTATTGAAATACTATTAAGGTGAAAGCATCAACAGAGACTCTATAAGGGGCAGTTGTGTGTGTATAGGTGAATCCCTTCCTCTCTCATCTTTAATGGGAAGTTTTTCCGGCACAGAGCTGTATATAAAACTTCAGAGGTGCCGCTCTTTAATAGTCAGGCTTATCAGTTACCTGAATCCCCCAGCAATGGACTCCCTAATCTCTTCTCAGGGATGGAGAGGACAGCACATTTCAGACGGCGGTGTGCAGGGGGGGGCGGCGCTTTTTTCACACTCTAATGAAGGCTCCTCACCCTCCTGCAAGGCACTCGGTTTGATATTCCCCGACAGGCAGAAATACATTAGCCTCTGACTGTCCATTTCCCATTTGACAGCATTACACAGTCAGGCAGAGGTAGAGGAGGGGGGGGAGCGCAGTGGGATCAGGGCCGCCTCACACACTCCCACTTTCCCTTTCCCTCTAAAGCTCTGACTGACACCTAAAGTCATCGCTGTCAGTGATGCAAATATCAGATCACGTGCTGATGAACACCGAATGTTAGGAATACACAAATAGCCAAATATCATAACGCATGTGACCCCTTCTTGGTGTAAAACAGCCAATGATTTATCTGACCAGCAGTGGATAAGGGATGATTTATGATTCATTTTAAACCCACCGTTCAACAGCCGGCGCAACATATTGGTATGCGGACCAAGTAATGTTTTTGGTTCACTGGTTACAATCAAAGCTGGGTTATTATAGTGGTGCAGCACAAGAGAGAGAGAGAGAGAGAGAGAGAGAGAGAGAGAGCAAGAACGTGTATAAACCTGGTGTATATTTGTGTCACCGTGTGTATTCAGGCCGGAGCTTATCTGGTGCTAATGCATCTACAAGAGCGGGTCCCTCTTCTCCCGCTGTATTATACGTCTGACCTGTTCTCTTTCACAGTTCATAACTCCCTGCTGCAGGGACAGAACAACTGTACTAAATTACAAATGTTGTCCAACACTACATGTAAGTTGCAGTTACATTAAAATGTCAAATACTATTGAGAAGTAAACAAACTTGTGAAGTGAAACTTCAGGAAAAGCTTCTACAGGGTGTGACCTTGTTAATTCTGATATGAACAACATAAACATGTAATAACAATAAATAATAATAATAAGACAAACAGAAGCAAGGCTATTTTATCTGCGCATACACTTCAAAGACAAAAAGTCGTCTCTCCCAAAGGTGGATTTGTTTCTCTCTGATCTCCAGCTCGTCGGAGGAGGATGTGACTGACAGTCAGTCTTTTGCTGACCTTGCTCATGCTGGCGCTGTTCCTGCTCTTTTATCTTTCTCGCTCATCAAGGCTGCTGTAAAGCTGCTCTAGATAAGGTCCTGCGGTCACGAGGACCCCTCAACCCCCCCCCCGCAGTCTCTTCATTCATCTCTCAAAAAGACGAGCTTGTGTACTGATGCAAGTGTATTTATAATATATATAAGAAAATATAAGCCTCCTTGTTTCAAGTTGCATGTAATTCATTTTTACCTCTCAGTGATCCAACAGAGAATAAAAATATGATCCCAGTCTAAATTTTATGTGACGCCCAAGAAGGATCGAAATCGTCTCATGTAAGAAGTCTTTAATGAAAGTCTGTGCGTCTGAACGTGTCCATTACAAACAGCTGAAACAGCTGCCTCCAAGCATCATATTAAAACTCAGGTGTGTTGTAGTTGTAGATAGGCTTGACAAAAGTAAAAAGCCAGTATAAAAACAATTACACCGGTATTATTGCTTAAAGGTACAACAGACTCATAAAGATACTCTTCCTCTATATCATCCATCACAATCTGAGCACTCGGGCACTAAAATAAATGCACTAATGGAGTTCTGCAGGTTGTGTCTTGTGGAGTAATACACTTACTGAGACAGACGGGGAGAAATAAAAGTAAAATAAATAAATAAAATAAAATAAAGACCTGAGTTAATACAACATAACAAGTATGGATGCCTTGATAAAAGGTTTTTTCTTTGTCATCCATCTTCATTCAAGAGGATTGAAAGGGTGTTACCTCATGTTTGTGGCCTCTGTCCAGAGACTAATTGATTGCCATTATTTGTATGAGAAAGAAAACAGGTATTTGACTTTGTGTGTGTGTTCATGAACGTGCATCATTGTGTTAATAATTCTACTGGTAAGTGGTTGCATTTTTACGTTGCTTTCCAATCTTACCACTCAAAGCACTTTACAACACAAGCCAGGATTTACCCATTCACACACTGGTTGCAGAGGCTACAATGCAAGGTGTCACTTACTCATCAGGAGCCACACACACACACACACACACACACACACTCAGTATCTTCAGTTTCTTGCTCAAGGTCACTTTGAAATGTAGACTGCAGGAGCCGGGGATCAAACCATCGACCTTCTGATTAATGAACTCTTAACAAACATGGGTCAATCAATAAAGAGGAAACTGAAAAAACACATTTATCACCAGAAGTAAAAGAAAGTAAAAATGAAAGTCAAAATGTTTATTTCTTGGTGGGAGAAATGAACTGATATTTTTTTTTTTTTGTGCGGAAACAACTTTGGATTCTTTGCACTCTGGATGTGTTTAATACACCAAGTCATGTCCCTAAAACCATCTCAATAAGGCAAGGCATGTTTTTGTTCTCTATACTTTTACCTGCCTTTAACTCTTTTAATGCAACGAAAAAAACCTTCCTCACACTATGAGCAAAGAAAAAATCTTTTTCTTTGAAGTCATGACATTGATATAATGAATGATTTCAGCGCTTTCTGCAGCAAGCAAATGTGTCACAGTTACACAACATGTCGCTATCCAGGACAGATTGAGTGGACTGCGAGCAGTGGAAGAGGAAATAACACGGGGTCCATCTGTGTCGATACTTGGCTGCGAACATACAGTCGTAGTGTCACAGGGAAATGGAGTCTTTCACAATGGGGGCGTATCGACCACAGGCTGTTACCTGGGAGAGATGTTGGTGCGAGGGGAGGGAGGAGGGACGGATTGACAGGCGGGAACCATTGAGTGGCTCCATTGAACTACTGCTTTGTGGAAGTCCATCCGTCAACAGCGGATCTGCACAAGGGGCGAATGAAGGTCTCCCTGAAAACCGAGCATGAATTGAGGGTGCTGCACCCGTCCGTCTGTCACACCTGCTGGTACGCTGGAAAATGGTGACAGATGAAAACATCAGATCCATGTGGCGTGATGAGGAGGCTGTAACCTTCCTCAAATTGAAACAAACATAAATCAGCTCCATCGTTTTTCCTACATTTTTTCCCATTATTTGAAGTTTGCATTTTATTGCACTCCCTTCTTCCGCAATGGCACCTGACTGAAGAATTAACGCCACCTACTCTTCTGCAACTCCAAATGTTTGCATGACATAAATGAGTATTTTCATTTGATGGTTTTCTGCAAATGTGGTTTAATTCACGCAACATTTGGTTGGAATCCTGGCTCCAGTTTGCTCATTGTCAACACATCCACTCGCAGCAAGGACACCGGGGTGCCCTTCATGGGTATCGGGAAAAGCAGATTGGCACCAGCTGTTTTCTTTTGACAGGCTGGTGACTGCCGCAAACGTGATTTCACCTTTTGTATCTTTCAGCCGTTGCAAGTTTGATTCAACAAAGCTAATTCAGGAGGGTAAAGACAGGATCCCGCAGCGAGAGCTCGCTGGTGACAATTAGAAGCACGGACTATTACTCGCGCCTTTTTGAATGTGAAAGAGATTAAATGAGGTATGTTTCTCATTTGCATTTTAAAGCATCGTTTTCATAATGTATGCGTGAAGTAATGCGGGACTCAAGAGTAACCTAAACAGAGGTTTTTTTTAATGTGTTGCAGACGTACAAAAGAGCATATCATTACTGTAAGTCTGACAAAGAATTAGACAAATAAAGACCATAAAATAGGCACGATCAGGTGCATTTATTCCAACACATACATTCCTTACAGCTACAATTAATTCATAATAGAAGGATAAAATACTAAATAACTTGAAATGATCACTTCCATTATGAATATCATTAAGCAAGAAATGAGTGAAAAATTATATTTAGTCAGAAAAAGACACACAATTAAAGACAAACGATGCAATTAAGTCACGGTGTGAGCTTTCCGCTGTTCCACGACAGGACGAGCGCAGTGAAACTGACAGGTGGACGGCACGCAGACAGAATGCGAATCGCAACCATCGAGAATGACTCCTGCACTTCTTTTCCATTTCTTTGGTCACGGTCTGGTGATTCTGCCTCACAGAGCGAACACATGTGGGGCGCCATGCTAAGAAAGGCTGTTAAAGAAGAGTGCACGGCGGTTCAGCATTCACATCCACTTTTGTTCAGATTTCTTACTGGGTCGCACGGCAATGGAGTAATGTGCTGTTAAGCCTCACTTGTTTGGTATTCAGGAGGAAATCCAGTGTGGTGAAGTGCAGAGCAGCAAACAAACACTAGTGAAAGCATGTGGCTATCAGGCCTCATTGACTGCTGTGGTGTGAGGGGCTCAACCTGATATTAAACATCAAAAAAAGACTAAAGAAATGGTCTTTGATCCCAGGCCTGTTGGTGATCACAGCCCACTTTCAATCAATGGGGAGAGTTGAGCAGCTGCTACATTACTTTTCTTCTCGTGTTTTTGTTTTCTCTATTCCCTTTGATTTGAGCTGAGGAGTCCAAAAAGGTCTTCAAGCTATAGTCTGAGGGATTCTGTTAGAGGTTGATAAGAATGAAACTCGGGCAAAAACAGACAGAACGAATCGACGTTGGATGAATATATTTGTTATCATTATGACTATTTTTGTTGCTGCTCCTCTGGTGTCTTTCAATAAGCTGTTACCTCAGTTTTTAGTTAGATGCTGTTTTGGGATCGACAGCTCATCAAGTTTGGAGGTGGACTATCTTATAGGAAGTAGGGCATGGCTAGAAAACACTTGGCTGACTCATGCTGGAAAGTAACTGAGTAATTGCAGCTTTGAATGATGGGTAAACATCTCTGAAGGTGACGACAAAGCTTCTGTATTTGAAATCATCGGCGCGTTGCATTCGGAGTCTTTTAATTACGTAGTAAAATTCAGTCGTAAGGATATTTATTCATGCTGAAACAGGATACTCTGTGCATTCTAAGTTCAAGGAGAGGAAAACTTTCAATGGAAAGAAAAAAAAAGACTGATTGATTTGCAGGCTTTAATTGCGCAAATGTGACGTTTCGACACTACAGAGTGGAAACTACAAATCAATCAGCGTGCTCCAGTCCATTTTTTCCCCTTGGATATTTATTCATATGAAGCTGTTTTATTCACCATTACAACATCAATTCATTAGTGAGCCATAATCTGCATAACAGCTAATTAACCTGAAATTTACCTCAAGGGCATTTCTAACAAATAAAGACATTTTTTTCATTTTCAAGGACACTTCCCCACTATCTGTAAGCGGATATGTTATTTAATGTGTTTGTCTCCCCTTTGTCTTATTCAGAATACATCTGCCAACGTCAACCTTTCGTTGTTAATTAGGCAATTAGCTTTGTGGCTGATGTAAACAATAGTACAAGTATTATTTGCCAGCTGTAACTGTAGTAATATTTCTAGTACTTTAGCAAGTAGTAAATTTACTTGTATCAGCCACGAGTAGCACCAGCACAGTACTAGAAATAAATGCTTAAAGGCCTCGAAGTGTGTTTATTTTGCTGATAAGACAGGTGCTTATAACATGTCTCATTACCCGAACACCAGCAAGATATTAAATATGTGCCCATATAGAACATAATGGACATAATTTAACAATTATGACATTGGACATAATCTCCTCTACTGGGTATGTGCTCATAATTCCTGTCACAGGGACAAAGTATCGAGAGGAAAAAAAAAAAGGAAAATGTAAACGAAAAAGAAGTAAAGAACAGATGAGCAGACACACACACACACACACATGCACACACATGCACACACATGCACAGCTCCAGTCACAAAAGACTGCAGAGGAAGAGTACACGCTCTTCTTTATAAAACATTCACAACTTTTCAGCAGTGGGATCGCCACTAAGACTCTACACCAAAGAGACAGTGTAACCTTTTCCTATCTGCTCTGGCAGACCTGTCTGAGAGACCCATTTCCTCAGCGGGGGTTCAGTCATGGAGGAGACGGTGGTGGCAGGAAGGGTTTGTCCGGGCACAGTCCTCATCCTGAATGTTACTCACATTATGCTAAAGGGTTTAGCTTGAACTTCCACATACTCAAACACGCACGCACACACACACACACACACACACGCTTCGAATCATCTTAGGAAACTGCCAGGGCCTACACATCCCTAGAGATGACTGTGAATAATTGATTTTAACCAGGGAGACGTTTGCATTTTTCCCCCCATTTCCATATAGAGGAGAGTCTCAAGGAGGTGATTCAATAGTTGACTGATACTTGCAACACTCTGGAAAAGTTAGGGAAAGTATAATTTGTAGGTCTAGGATGTGTCCCCAAGGATGTTAGGAAATCATTTCTTATTGAGAAATCTGAGGCAAACTGTAGGATTTTTTTCCCTACAGGGTTTACAGGTTGGATGTAAATATTCAAAGCGACATGGAGCTACAACTACACATGCAATATACTCAGCAGGTGACACACAGCATCCTTTAAGGAACTGGAATGTTTTCATGTTTGAGGACTTCCACCGGGACATTTTCGCCAGTGTCACGGTTATCTAATCAGATTTCACCTCACTCTGAGAGAACTTGGAGTTTGCTTAACTTTTTTCAAAAAAGGCGAAACTCCCTCGTGGTTTCTCTTTCCACTGCCTTCAGTGTTGTCTTTCATTTCTGGGTCATGAGAGGGAAAACAGACTCGGGCGTTTTTTTGCTGTGTCGAAACGGTTCCTGCGGAAAAGGTGTGTAAACACTCGGCAGCTTGCTCAGGAGGCAAACATGACGCGGCTTTCTTACCCTAGTTTCCACAACTTTGATGTTTGGGAGATGGCATTAACAGTCTGGAGGGAGAGCGAACTTGTGTTCATCTGATATCCCTCAAACTAGAAGCTTAAGGCAGAAAGGTCTAGTAAGATTTTTTTTTTTTTTTTTTTGCTCTAAGTCTTGAGCGGTTCTCCGATTATTCTGCTCAGGACGCCTCTGGCTGTTGCCAACGCGGTCAGCCTGACATCGCAGGGGTTTGAGGGAGAAGCTGGGGGCGAATGTGCGAGAGCTTTTTAAAAGATGATGGCTGCTGCTTCTGTTCAATATCATTACATCTGGAGCGGTCTCAGCGCTGTGGCTCTGCGAGGACTAATGGGCATCCAAATCATTTAAAATCTGATTGATGCACTCTTAATGGAACATTAAGTTCCATAAAATGGCTGCGGGATAACCACTGCACTGGCCGGCAGCTCAGGGTTTCACCGAGCAGTGGTCTGGGTGATATATGCACAGTGTTATCTTTGCATTTAAAACTGATCACATAGCACTGCTGCCGTTAGATTGGGCTCATTTGCCCTCATCACAGCTGCAGCACCGAATTGCCCATTTGTCCATTAACCAATAATTAATAAAAGGTTGATCAAATATTGGAAACTTTAGCTGTATTTATTGCTAAAGTCAGTGAATTAGTCAGTTAAAGTGCAGAAATGTCCTCAGGGCTGTGAAATGATTTGGTCTCCTTGGATCACACTATACATAACAGCACCAGTGATTATTGGATGCTAGGGGTGTTTTATTTCTCAGCCGTACCTCCAAGAACATCAGTATTGAACAACTGATGATGTTCAATGGTAATAATCTTCTTACGTTCAATTCCAATGTTAAAATAAAATTCTCATATTTTTCATTGCAACTATGTTATAGTTAAGGTCAGGGAAAGATCGTGGACATGGCAGATAAACTATAATTGGAGTATGTTTAAGGTTAGGCTAAGAACTCAACTAGGAATTAAACCAGGAAGAGTCCTTTATGTGCATTGCTTCTTGTGTTCCCACTTCATCTGAAGATTTAGGAATTCAATTTAGAGATTGGTTTCTCCAGTCAGAATGCAGCCAAAGTTCCTGAGATCCTGAAATGGTTCTTGGGCCCATGGAAAAGTTCATGCTGTAGGAACCAGATTGTGGTCACGGTTCTGAAAAGGCGAATGTTCTTTGCAGGTCGGTGATGAGACACAAACATCTGGTCTCTTCCATAAAAGTCAGACGTCAGACACATCCATCTGCTGCCTGAAACTTCACACCCTCACTTCTCACCTCTCTTCATAAAAGGACACTACTTCTTCAATTTAGCACTCAGTGCTGGCAATGGACGTTAATTGCGACGTAAGGAGTCGTTCAATATTTGACGCAATCCCTGTGGATACTGGGCTTATTATTTCATCATTCTGTTTTCACTTTTTCATTGATTGTTTGTAGAGTTTCTTCCTGCTTTTGAAATGCACATTTAGTGATTTCATAAACTAGATTTTTTCCAGTCGGTTTTGTATGGGAGCTTTGTTGAATCCCTCTGGTGACTTTTATTGTCCTCAATGATAAGTCACCCCTGTCAAATGAAAAGTGTGTACGATGAACATTTATCTTATATTATTTATTTATTATTTGCCTTTTTTTAAACTTGAAAATCATTGGAAAATCAAAGATTTTTGCAGATGGGGCATAAAAACTAAAAGCTGATCTGCTCAGCTCAGTACAGACTCGAGGAACTTTTAGTAGAAGATGATCACTGGACCGAGTCTGATACGATCCACAAGACGAAACAAGTAGAGATGTAATATACAGAGGCAATTTGCCTGTAAGGAGCTTATACCCAACATTTTTATATAAAGTGCAGTGACGGGTGTTGTAGGGATCACTGCTAACAAACCTGAGTGATAAACAGCATCTAGAGGCTTAAGAGCAGAAGTAGATGCATGCGTGTAAATCACATCTCCATGATCCAGAGCAGAGAGAAAAAGAGCCTCAACCATCCTTTTTCTACAAAACATAGGAAAATTTGTTCTGTGTTACTTACATAAGTAAGGAGCATCAATGGATGTGATTCAGGTGTCATATAGGCTGTTCACCCAATGAGACCATACAAAACTGGAATTAATACACTTTGCCGGATGTAAATATCAAGGCATAATAGCAGACAGAAAATTTGAATGATGCTATTCTGCTCACACTCCAAAGGCTGCAATCTCTCTTTCTCCTTCCCTCACAGCAGCACCTCGTATAACCTCAAAGTCTCAACCTCCTACAGAAAACTCGCATGATTTTTGGTTGGAAGATCAAGAGTGTTACTACAGGGAGGAACCAGCGTGCATCCGTTTGCCACCAGGGGTTGCTGTTTCGTTTCTTCGCCCAATAAAGAGGTTTTTTTTTTTTTTTTTGCTTCCAAATCCAATCTTTTTTCCCTCCTACACCTCCTCCCGGCGGAAGCTCCCCAAATAGGAAAACAGCACTTCAAACAGGCGCTGACATCCTCTGCAAACTATTGGTGGGGTCCAGCTCGGGGCTGCCCGGCAAGGCAAGCAGGAAGGAAAGAGAGGAGGGCGTATCGTGGTTATAACACACAAGCCAAAACACGGAGGGAATGCATGTTTGGGCCCGCAGTGCAGCTTATGTTGATCCTGCAGCTTCATTCAGAGGCGGATTCAGCGCAGGCGCCCACTGGCACATCCATAATTCCCTCACAGACGGGAACTCCTCTTCCCACAGCCAGAAACTTTTAAGAATGGCAGCACCATGCAGGCCAGCCATGTTTTGTAGAGGCATAATCTGAAAAGAGGGATGATGCCAGTTCTCCCAGCAGAGGAAGACTGGATGTGTAATGGGACTGTGGGGCTGGTGCAGTGATCCAAGGTGGAGCTTAGTCGGTAATGGCAGACTTTTGTGAGCATTTCAGACTCCCAAAACATCCTTCTTGTCATGCAGACATTCAATAAATGCATCGCCTAACTGCATTAACTAGTTGTAATGGAGAGCTTTAATGGCGTAAGTTCGTTCAGGGGTTTGTGAAACGACCGCATCTATCTTTTCTGCTTCTCCCAAACAGAGAGGGAAAAGCTTTTCCCTCCATCTATCCCCTTCAGTCTCCAGCTCTCACTGGCTCCATGCTTATAATCCCGGTGCAGCTCAATGGGCTCACAGTATGAGCCATTATTCACTCCAATACTTTTCCTCTGTGCTGGTCAATAGCCAAGGACGTAGTCGGAATTGAAAAGGTTTATTTGTTCCACGGGGGCAGACAGATCTGACCACAGGGGCAGCATCACGACAAGCTCATCTTATGGACTCTACAAAAAAAATGAGAAAGAAAATGCCCACGCGTTTTTCACGTACAGCTTTGCTGATTAGTTTTTCATCATCAGGGCAATTTGGGGTTGTTGTTTATTTTGAAATATGGTAAATACTCTCCCGCAATAACTTCTGGCAGGTAGTCTCACATGAAATCACAGTCTTTTTCTCGCCCTTTTCCCTTTAATCTGCAGCAATTCAATCAGGCGGCTCGGTGCAGGTACCTGTGCTCTTCTCCGTGGCTTTTTCCTTGTTACAATCTCATCACGACTTTCTCTTTGCTCATCTGTGGGTGAGCCGCGGAGAAAAAAAAATAGAGCGAGAGGGTGAGGATTTCAGGTTTTTCCGATTACTGTCAGATGAGCTGAGAATGACCTGCCGAGCCAGGTTGTCATTAGAAATCAGAGGGGTGTGAAGGCACAGCTCCGCCATATGTCTCTGACTTAATTCAAACTAATATTACAGCATTTGTGTCAGAAGCAATAAAATAAGACGTATTTTTTTTACTTTACGTTTTGACTTGTAACACATTTCCCCTTGATTTCCAATGCTGGTAAAATAATTTTTTTTTTAAATACATTCTCAAATCATCTGGAAATTCACTGCAGCAACATGAACCATTATATTAAGACGTAAAGATAAATAACGTCCAAGTGGCAATAGATTCACACTCTAACATTTTCCAAGTTAGATAGACAGGATTGTTTTACAATAATTAAAACTGCAATCAATATTTTTACATCGACATGGAAAAAAAGACTTGTTGCAGTATGATAGGGGTCAATAATAGTGACAAACACATAGAAAATTATAACCCAGCCGCAGTTCCCTTAAGCTCTATGGGAGTTCTCAGTACATTGTTTTACATTGCGTCACCACTAATGGCTCTTTCTTCGACCTCCCGGCAGTTTCAGTGGACTCCTGTGGCAGCTTTCCAGGATCTCAAGAACCGCTTCACTCACCATCATTCAGTCGAACTACTGCCACTGCACTTCTGCTAATAACCATCGAAGCAGTTAGTAGTAGAAGTGCACACCTCACCTTACCTTTTTGTCCACAGGGATTTTGGATCAGCCTGGATCCGTGATAATGTGTCGCCATGGTTTTTCCCAGTAGGTTTAAGGTAAAGGTGAGAATTAAATCTCACAGTCCTGATAAACAATTACATTTGCGGACAGCCTTGTTGCTTGTTACGAAGGGTAAAGATTAAATGACAGCTCTTCCAGACAGCCTTGGTCTTATTGTCTTGCTTGTTCAACAAAATGCACCCGTTTTTATTGAAACCACTGACGAAATGATTCATTCTGCAGCGCAAGTCGTTCTGCACCTCTCACTTCATAATAAATGCAGAAGTAAGTTTTTTAGTGATTATTCAGAGACTTTAAGCACTGGAATACACAATGAGTTTTAGGTTTGCATTTATAACTTTAAGTCTTGGAAAGAGAAACTCATGAGCAGATGAAGGGAGACTGCTGTAGGGCCATGCATGGAGAGTGAGGAGAATCTAGGACTTAATGAGGGAAATATTGGACTGTTGAATCCACAGTGTAATCATTTGGCTTCAGAATAGTTGGATCATGCTGCTGAACTGTTGGGGATAATTTGCTGGTCATTTTTTTTTTTTTTTTTTTTTTTTTTTTTTGCACTTTTGGAGCTCAAAAAGGAACATTTTAATAGCCACTTATGCTTATTCAGACCTGCTACACCTGCTGAGTTAATGTGGACATTAAAGCTTGCTATTTAGATTTACCTGGGGGTGAGTAGAAAATGACACAAAGCTCATTTGTGGATTTTGTTTCTATTAGTCTACTATTAATAGACTATTGCATTATTCCTGCTTTTTCTCTCTTTATATAATTACAAATTCAAATACAATTCTAATCTATATACATTTGTTTTCAGGTGGATGTCATTAGACTTGAATTTTCTTACACATCCTTTTATCTACCGTCACGGCAGCATTTCGCGACCAAGCGTCCGGGGGAGAAGACACCGAGGCGGCAGGATCAGCTGCCATCTAGCGCCAGCCTCAACACCAGCTCACCTGTCACGTACACAGAATGTGTCTGACCAGAGTCCCAGAGACCTTAACCTGGCAGGGGTAATCATTAAACATTTTCCGTGACAAAAGAGCCCTGTGACGCAACGGAGTCTGAACGCTGCGGCGATTGGATTCTGAAAGTGGTCTGACCTTCAAAGTTTCCTCCTGTTGAGAGGGCTTTAGGTGGACTGTTTTTTTGCAGAAATAAAAGGTGCCACATGTCACCTGAGGATACAAAGTTGGTGGTGCCCTTTTGTGTCCAGCCAGCGGTTGTTGGACGCAGCTGACACCGTCGGACTGACCAATGGTCTGTTGAGCATTAGGAAATGCCAGCCAGCACAGTGGATGTTTTCATGTGTGGACAATGTTGCAACTCAGTGACCGAGTAAAGGTGAAATTTTGGACAAGATGAAAGTTATATAACCAATTCAGACACTGCAGATTAGAACTGATCAGGAGTAGAGCGCCAACCTTTCCTGCCTGTTTCTATATACTAAGCGTTTTGTCCTCAAATCGTTTTCACAGACTGTTTGGTTGTGTTTCTGGGATGGCATAAATGTTCAAGTGTGACGAGAACTGAGATTAACCATAATTTACTGTTTGGTCCTGATCCTGGAGATCCCAGACTCTCTTCAACAGATATAACAGTGACATATCGCCTTTTAACCTTTTACGCTTAGCAAACTTGTTACTTTCACATTCACATCAAGCAGCAACATGATCATTCATTTGGAGACGTGTTTCTGGCTACCTGGTTAATCTCCAAAAGTCACTCTCTTTTAGCTTTGTTTTTGGTCTCTACCAACTCCTGAGTGAAATATCTGGCTCTAAATGCGCCACTGTTCACCAGCAAGATGCTAACTGTGTCTCTCTGATGTTTGGTGCTGAGTAAATAGAGCATGGTGGGTTTTTAGAGCTTTTCCCTCTGAAATCAGCTGCAGCCGAAAATGAAGATACGAGAGCGGTCAGAGTGAGAGTGAATGAAAACATAAAACTTGGGGGCCGAACAATGAGCTGTAACTCACTATAAAGCTCTGTAGGCCGCCCGAATGATGACGAAGTAAATCCAATATAAAAAAAAACAAGGGTTACTGTGGAGCCAGTAAATCGACATTATTAATGTCTCCATAACCACTTTGCATAATATTAAATCACTTTTATTGCTTTGTTTCCCAAAGTATCCCCCATCAAAAAGGTGCTTTACCAAAATATAGCCAGGACATCACTGCAGTTCATAGTCAACTGTTGTTTTAATTCATGAAGAACATTGTAGAAAGAAACAGCCCTGGAATAGATTGAAATGAAAGAAAGAAAAAGAAAGACATTTTTGACCAGTGACCATCTCAGGGAATCACCCAGAAGACAGCTCATGGTCATCAAAAATTCAAGTGGCTGCATTGAATCCTCTGCAAACTGTGAGTACGAAGCGTTCATCTCAGACGTGTTGCTCTGCACAGATAGCGATGCAGCAAAGCAGGCAACCGGAGATGATGAGACAGAGAGGTAGAGGGAATTTTAACTGTTTCTCCACCTTCACCTTCTCTTTTTTTCTCTCATCCTCTCTCACAATCTGAAAAACCAACTAAATCAGCAGTAGATGCAGTTTTGCGTTATACAAAACCATAAAATGAATAATGGGCATGATTAAAGAAGGGGCATTGCAAGTGGTTGAATGTTAATTTTTTTGCTCTTATTATTTTACACTGTTTTTCTTCCTCCATATGTTTTTTGAATCTCACATTTTTGCAGATACACAACGCTCCAATTTTCACATGTAAAAAATATGTGTCTCATGATGGTTATTATTTTTCTTTTCAATATCAGTTACAGTTCTTAAGATTTTTTACTGAAATCTTTTTTTTGAATGACTGTCTACAGAAGTGTGCATATATTCACTAATCTCAACTACTATATATGCTAAAGTAATTATATCTGGTGCCCCATGGTAATGTGCTCAACATATTAAAGCATGTTTTGAACAGTGCCATCATGTGGTTAAGCATTTTACATATTGGCTGATAACTCATGAACCTTTAGATGTAGAACATGTTTTGGTACAACGGGTTCTTTACATCAAGTCGATTCATATATAGACCACTTCCATTTGCTCCATTTTTTATGCCACTTTGGATTTTTTTTTTTTAGTAAACACAAATTTTCTTCTTTCGGCACATGTTTCATCTTTCAGCAAACCTGGTGCATAACATATATAGATGGTTTCATACACTTCTTTAGCCTGAAAATTAGCCTGTCACAAGAGCACTGAAAAACTATGTTGGCATCAGTGATGTGGCACTGGATTGGTTAATCCACCATCTGCTGAACAGATACTTCTCTGTAATAGTTGGAAATTCCTTCTCTTATGCTTCTCTATGTTGTGGGGTCACCCAAGGATCTCTTCTGGGTCCCCTCTTGTTTACCATATGCATGCTACCCCTGGGGCAAATCATGTTTTGACATAATTTCTATTGCTAAACTGATGACACCCAATTGGATGTCCAAAAATGTCCTGGAATTGAATGACTCCAAATCAGATTAATTATCACTACCAACTGTTACCTGAGTATTAGCAGCATTAATAATCTCCCCTCTGGTCTGGGCACCTTATCTAACAATGTTTGAAAAGAGGCCCCAACCTAGGTGTTTTTTGATCTGAATTGTCCTTTAATTCTCTGCTGACTAAAGTGGTGCAGTCCTGCTTTGCACATCTGAGACAGCTAACAGGGATCAGGTCATTCTTTTTTTCCCCTCCAGACGTAGAAAAGGTCATCCATGCTTTCATCTCCTCCTACTTGACTATTGCAATGCAACTTCATTCTGGTATCAGTAGGCGAAACATCCAAAGACAGCAGCTGAAACAAAACGCTGCTGTCAGGCTTTTAACACCTACCAAGAGAAGTGACCACATCACACCAATCCCTGCTGCCATTCACTGGTTTCCTGTGAGTTTTTGGAATTGATTTTTACTGCTTGTCTTTGAAGCCTCGAACAGTCTGGCTCCATCCATCATACATCTGGGATTCGGTAGCTCCATATGACCATGATCACTCCTCTGACAGAGTTTCACTAATGTTTCCAAAATCTGGGCTTTTGCTGTTCGGGTCCCTGCCTCCAGATCTCAGACAGATAAACTCCTCATCCTCCTTTTAATCTCTTCTTAAGACTCATTTTTATCATATCACTTCTTTTATATATATATATATATATATATATATATATATATATATATATATATATATCTATATCTTAAGTTCTGGATCTTATTTGCTTTTATCGTATATTTTTATTTAGAGCACTTTGCAACTTTGGAAGCTGCTATATAACTAAAGCTATTATTATTACCATTATAATTATTGTTGTTGTTTTACATTGAGTATAATTGAACAAGAAAGAGAGACAGAGAGGGGGAGGGAGGGGTGTGTGTGGTGTGTTATTGGGAAGGGATTGCCTACACCCATACAGACAGTGTGTGTTTGCAGACGTGTGTATGAGAGAGAGAGAGAGACAGAGAGAGGACGGGGGAGAGAGAGAGAGAGAGAGAGGACTACATATCAGATGCACACACAGAGAGCTTCCTTTCACACACACACAAATAGAAAGAAAATAAAAACACTTCACTCCTCCACTGAAGCTGGAACAACTGGATGTCGGTGCGCCCCCGTGTCCATGACCAATTAGGAGCGAGCCAGCAATTATTGTCTCTGAGGATCCGGACACACACTGAACAGGCATCTTTCCACAAGAGACACATATAGACATAAAGATTTTTTTTTTTTTTTTTTAAAAAGGCTGTTTCCTCACCAGTAATTTTTTTTCCTCCTGTGGATTATACTGAAGGTAGCTGGATCCCGAGTGCGTCAAGAGAGCGCACGTATCCAACAAGTGGATGCATGAATTTGGTGGCGGCAGACAAACATTTTGGGACCCGACACACACACACTCTGCGGATCGATACCCTACAGATGCGTGCATCGATCGATCGGTTTACATGAGCGACTGATCAGCTGCGCTAATTGGCTCAGATGCGGAGCTGATGGTGATGCGTTCACGTGCGCATTGTCTCGGTCTGAGGTAGTTTTTTTTTGTGACTTTGTGCATTAATCAGGATTTTTTTTAAAAGCAAATAACAAAATTGCAATGAGGTAAGACGACCCACTCTACATTTTTTTCCCTGCTCTTCCATCGCTGCGGAATCCACCGTCCCCCCTCACCCCCGCTCCCCCCCGCTCCCCCCCTCATCCATGGACTCGCTCCTCCGCTCCCTCGGTGGCCGCGGGGGGAAGTTGGGATCCTCTCTGTAGACGTTTCTGTATGACGAGGGCGCAGGTGGCACCCAAAGGTCGCAGCCATGCCGATGCACCCAGTCACCTCCACCTTGATGTACCGGGGGATCTGCACCATCCCCGACATCCTCTCCTACAGCGCCCCGGTGAACCTGCCCGAAGACGAAGTTGAAGGTGAGATGTTACCTGTTCGCGTGCACCTGAGGGTGTTCGAGGCTACCGATGCTCCGCACGGGAGGCGTCGGTGTTCGAGGCTGTGTGTGTGTATGAGTGTGAGTGTGTGCTCATTCAAAGAGACGCGCGTTCAGCACCGTGGACAGCGCTCATGAGGTTTGACATGATTGATTTTCAGACTGACAGAGGCCTCTTTTTTTTTTAGGGGTTTCTGGTTTTACATGAAAGAGAATGTGCACCCACTTTATTATGAGTGTTACTCAACGATCTGCTGTCTTGTTTCTCTCGTTGATTGCCGATGTAGATTCACAGGGTTGTTTGCATGTGCCCTCAGCTGATTTGGTTTCAGTCATGAAAGTGTTGCTTCTTGAGGACAACAATGATGCACTGGGTCTAACTGGAGGCAGAAGCTGTTGGGTGGAAATTTGCTTCATGTGGAAGCACAATTTCTCATTAAGTCTGTCCACACACACTTTCTGATAGTCAGATGTTTGATATTCCATCAATACACACATTCATCCTCAACAGCACTGCAGTGGCAACTCCAACAAGTATGCTGACACCTGACAACCACTCTGAGCAATTTGGTTTTTTTTACTGGTGTCCTGAGAATATTCATGCCTGCAGCTCTTGTGATGTGAACCTGTGACATCTGCACATCATCATGCAGCAGCCCCTGGGACGCTGTTCCCAAAGCATGTGTGATGACAGTAAGTTCTTGCGTTGTTGCCATGTATCCGGCGCAGTGACGCTGTAAGGTGGCTGACGTATCCCTGCTGAAGGGTTTGTTCAGTGCACCTCTCAGCCCTGCTGCCTTAATAATGCACACATTGTTAGGGAGAGACAAAGAGACATTTTTGACACTGGACTGCTTTGCTGGAGACCAATGTGTGCACATGTCTGTAAAAAAAAAAGATGTATTTCTGATCAGGCAATGAGTGAAATGCTTATGTGTGAGTTACAGACAAGCTGGGTCTTGTGAGAAATCTTGTCAGTGGGTGCTGGTGCAGAATTTCCCGTGGAGAAATCAGAAACGAGCCGTTAATTGAACCTGGAGCTGCACACATTTGAAATAACACAGCCACACACTCTCCTTCTTTGTCTCGCACACACACAGAAGTTTCCATCTGCAATATGTGCAAAGACACACTCGCGCACACGTAATAAGGTTGGCAGGGAAATGCTATTCAGTGCAGAGGTTGATATTAATTAGAAAATCTGAGTGGAAGAGGCCAAGTATGAATTGGGTTTGACTCCCAAAAGGTGTTCAATGAACTGCTTCAGTAGCTTTTTCAGGACACACAGGGCACCAGAAACACAAAGAACAGGCAAGAATGGGCGGTAGATGAGGCTGTCTGAAGGTGCCACTGTGCTTTCTGTGCTTCCTACTCTATTGCCTTTCTGCTTTGCTTTGACACCCAACAAACAGCCTGTGATAAAAGAGAAGCGTCAACGTGTCAGTGCCAAAAGTGATCTTTGCATGATATCGTGCTCATGATTACAGCATTGCATCACTCAGCGCTTTATTGTCAAACATGATTTCCAGTCCTTGTGTGACAGAAATATATTTCGTGCACAGCAGCAGCACGGACAAAAAATCCCCCCAAAACAATGACAGTCTCGTTTTTCAGTCATTTTTATCGACTCCAAAAGAAGCTTTTGGTTGTTGAGATTGAAGAATCTCAGTTTCCTTCTCTCCCTCCCACTTTAATTTACGGTCCAGCTTCGGGTGCGATAAACAGACAACACTTCATTTTGACTTTAATTGGTCAAATCCGTTTGCAGTGCCTTGCTGCAGTCACTCTGTCGCAGGACTAACTGAGCCATTTGGGCTTTACAGCTCAACTTATAGTGGCAGTTTGACTGGAGAGGCGACGGGATGCTTTGTGGAGAGAATAGGAGAACCCGGGGTAATGCACGGTTAACAGCAGTGACAGAGCCTCTTTCAGCTGCTGTCGAGCATCGCTGATCCCGTGTGAGGGATGTCTTACAGGTTGTGAAAGAGGCAGACTTTAAAGGCAGTGTCACTGAGGACACCGAGACTTGTTGTTGTTGTGTAACTGAGATTCACAGCTTTTCCTGCCAGATAGCACAAAATGGGAATAATATAAATGTGACACAGCTGATTGGTTTCTCTATTAATAGGCAATAAAGTGACTGCATTAATACTTTACTATGTGCCAAGATATGTACTTTAAAAAGTACATTTTTAGCTTTTGGAAACAATCCTGCCTTTATCCTCATCATATTTTCAGCAGCTCAGAGATGGAGGACAGAACCACAAGCAAGAACACACGTTCCTCCCAAGCAAGATTTTGTTGCATTGTCACACATTTACCTCCATTTTGTTTGGATTTCTGCTCTGATTTACTGATTTCCTGAACATGAATGTTCCTTGCAAACCCTGGATTCTGGTTTTCACTATCCTGCAAGTTGAATGCTTGCCATCCACCCAGACCACCTCCTTGCAACTCCAGCACGTTTCATAAATGTAGTGTTTCATTCATACAAAGAAACGTGGTGCCCATGTACACAACCCTATTAAATTTTGTGACTTTTTCACACACTGCTGTGCTACTATGTTGTCCTTTTGGGGGCCAGTCTGTCTTTAACAGCTGAAATTAGCTTCATACTTCCTAATTTTAACTAATTATATGGGAATTGCTTGATTTTAATTGAGGAGGTTTGAGGAATTCGCTTTACTTCTGTTTGGGGTTTTGAAGACCTCAGCTGTAAAACGTGGTTAAACACAATAGATTTTTTTATGCTCTGTATCTGTGATTGGTGTTGACAGAACCTTTTATGCAGCACTAGTCTCTGAAATCCCAAATAAATATACAAGGATTTTTGTTAAGGAGTTTCACACCAGGGA
The DNA here is from genome assembly GCA_025331565.1 of Holacanthus passer. NCBI lineage: Eukaryota > Metazoa > Chordata > Actinopteri > Pomacanthidae > Holacanthus > Holacanthus passer. The sequence goes on along the minus strand of JAFREQ010000009.1, from coordinate 7,485,598 downwards.
ATCAGACCTTTCTGGGATCTTACTAAACCCAACATAAGTAATGTGACTATACTTTTGACTATACCTGAACAAATATATCCATATATTTGTTTTGCTGTATAACATATAAAACATGGAATAGTTCCAATGCTCTCTGTTCATTTACATAAGTTGTTAGCTTCAACAAAAGACCGTTATGTGGCAAAAGGAAGGTTTAGCATTTCAAACCTTTCAGTACATTGGATTTTATAAAGGTCGAAAGACAAGAAACATGTAAAAGAGAAAATTTGTTTTATAGGAAGTTGCTTTCAATAAAAACACAAGTGTTAATGTTGTTGTGGTTGCTGGATTGCAGATACTCTAAAGTTCTTAATTATAATATGCATTGAACGACGTCGAGTATCGGTCGATTGCATGAGGGGCACGCTGCTCGAGTGACAGTCTCTGCATCTCGTCACCGCTCTCATCTCTTGAGAGACGGACGAGAATTGGTTGGAAGTCTGGAGTGTCACATACATCAGCCGGGCCGTCGGGGAGACAGGGCTTTGTCGTGAAAACGAAATTGCACATTAGTGAATATGTGTGTGCGAGCGCATGTATAGGGACAGGAGGTTCAAGCCCTATTGGCACGCATAGCCAAGGACTTGATTTGCAATTACTGGCTTGGACACCCCAGGGATTGGACCAATGGCACCATACTTTGCGGGTGAGAAGGCTGTCAGAGCTATAATTGGAACAAAATGCTATTTTTCTGATGCTCGATAAGCCTGCGTGTGTGTGTGGTAGAAGGTGGGGGGTGGTAGCAAGTACCTTAATGTACAATGATGCGAGCACAAATTGAATTGGACTTCATATTCTCAGTTTCCCCTCCTACATAAGAGGGACAAAAAAAAACTGTTGGTCGTATTACAGGAGCTTGATATAGTTTAGACCTCCTCCACCACTAAAAGACACACACACAAACACACACACACACACACCTCAGTGTCAATATCACTGCAGGTGGAATTAAGTGGGTAGCCTATTTCCACACTGCCTAACAACAGCCCTATTGGAAACAGCTTCAAAATAGTCCCTGGGCTGAACTTAAAGCATTTGTAACAGGTCCCGTATGAGGCTCATGTAAACAGACGCCGGTAGTTTCCTGTAGACACAAGCAGAAGATAAGACAGGGAGCAGAGTGTTTGCATCTTTCCAGCAAGGTTGTGATCATTGCACTTTATCGTTTCAGTTCAAATCTGCTCTGGCTTTCCCTTCATTGTTTTGCACTTTTTCAGAGCAGTAAAAATTGACTTCACTCTGTTTTCCATAGCAGTAAACTTTGAGGATTGCTCGAGGGGACTTGAATTCTACCATTTATTTAATTGGACCCAAATTCTGTTTGTTGCTAAGATTCTCAAGAGAGTCGTCCCAATAACCTCAAAACGCCTTTATTCATTTGGGACCGAGTGCGAAAACAGAACTTATTCATAAATAGTCAATAAATCGTGACATTAAGTTAATCCATTCGACATACATGAGAAAACCACTGGAGAAAGTCGAACAAAAAGATAATTTGCCTGCTGTCTAATAACTAAATTTTACGCTTTGAACAGGAATAATTGCTGCAGGTTTATTAAGGAAGTAGTAGAAGCTGCGATTATAAATTAACTCATGACAAAAAGATAAGTATTGAACCCCATCTATGTGCTAGTTGTTCTTTTACGAAGCAAAATATCAATACAAATTACTGTCTCGCTCTTTTAAGACATCACAAATGCAGCACAAATGAAAGACTGAGAGAAGCAGACAGGGGAATTTACTTTATTTACATGGTATTTAATGGGAATCATATTTGATACAGGAACACTTTTCACGCAGATGCAACCAGAATATCAAATATTCCTCTGAATAAAATATCAATGTACACTAAGATTATGGTTTCGTATCCATAAACATGTTTGATATTTGTTTTTTTCCTCGCTCATTCCCAGCTCGTTTGGGCATGAAAGCTGTCTCTTAATCACTGTCAAGGAAACATGAGAGTGTATCCCGAGCCAAACCCGCCACTGAGTCCCAGCAGGGACAAATCTCTCAAGGAGCGTTTTAGACTCACTGAGTAACTGTCTGCGGTAATCGAAATCAACGCGGCCTACGGAGTTATCTCCCCGTTTGTTCACGCTGGTGGCAGAGCGAGGGGGGTTTTCCTCATCTCCAGATCAAACACAGATTGGACTGTCACTCCCCCCCAGAGACAGGAAGCTGAGATGTTGCAAACAGGAAGTGATCAGAATAATGGGACCAACGTCATTGAAGCTTCAAGATGGATTTATTGTGTTTAAATTATTTCATTTACTCTGTGATATAAGCGCTGGTGGAAAGGCCTGCCTCGTCTTATTACTGAATTAGAGACCATGGGGATGCAATCAGTGTGTTAATGATGTTTCATTCATTCTGATAGAGAATGACAATTGTGGTGTGCAGAAGGTTTGTGGAGATGGATCTGCAAGATGTGTGTTAATGAAAAGGAGATGATTACTAAGGCTTTCTTAAAATTGGTTCATGTTTTTAGTAATGTGAGCTGCATTGGCTCTAGGAATGACACTGTCGCTTGGTTGGTCGGTCCAAAAGTTTGGTCCAGACAAAAATATTTTTACCTATTTGCTCCACTGTGAGAAATTTGCTCCAGACATTCATGTTCCCCTGAGGATGTGATTTTCATAACTTTGGTGATCCCTCGTTCATTTGGCTCCACCAGCAGGTCAAAGGTTTATTTGTCTAAGAAGAACTCCCATCATCCTCAGCTATACTTAATTTAGTGCTAATTAGCAAATATTGCAAATGCTGGTAAATACTCAACATGTTAACGTTGTCATTGCACTTTCTCTTCGTCTTGTCTCCACCTGCATTGGAAACTTGTAAGAGAAAATAGGCCAAAAAGTAACAGCCATTACCCTGAAATGAAGTTTTGAGGAAGTGCGTGTCAGCTACAGCATCGCTATATGCGTAGGCTCAATAATATCCCCTTAAGGCGCAATTACAAAGCTCCCTTTATAACAGTGTGAGAGAATTATGCATAAATGAATGAAATCAGTCCACCAAAGGGGGCATTGAGTATATTGGGGCGGACATGCAGACCTCCTGAACAAATACATTTTTACTATATTGAGGTAGTTACGCTTTGATGGCAGCTCAGGGTTGGTTTGATGTGTGTCAGACGAAAAGAAAGTGCGGGGGCAGGGACGTTGAAACCTTCCAAAAACAACCAGCGACACACAAATAGGTGAAGACTGTATATTTGGATGATGAGCGTCAGCCCTCTTGGCTTGCAAACAGGACTAACTGGGGAGTTTTTTTTTTTACTCCTCGTGTGTCTCCTCGAGTCATAAATATGCATTAAAGAAGATTTTCTTAAGATATTCTGACTTCCACGCTGCATTTTGTTTTTGAAAGCGCTCTGCTCCATCTCCGTAGTAAAAAATTAACACATGCTACTGGGGCTTCTTTTTCAACATTTTCAGTCACTCCCTTGGTAGAGTTTTTGGGACTTTGCGAATTGCTTTGACTGACAGCAGCTCAAAAAACTTCTGACACCACCGTGTTCCTAATGGCATTAACTGCCTGTGAGGCGATCTCGATGTTTCTGTTTCGACTCCTACTGTAGCTGCAGAAAACATTGACTCATTCCTTTGCCCTGAGGTGGAGGGTTGACTTCCATTCCTTTGGAAGTACTTACATGAATACAAATGAAGATATTTAAAGACGCCGGCATCTGCTTGGCAAGACGGGAATAATGCACACAACGTATCGCTGGTGCAGAATCAGTGAGCGTTGTGGGGGTGTACTTCCAAGGGGTCAACTGAGACCATTTTATCGCATATGCTGCTAAGAAAATTTGGACAACATGTATCAAATGACCAATCAGGATAGTGGCGGATATGCCGGCTCAGTCTGCGAACGATCAAGATGTGTTTACCAAAACCAAACGCTTAGATTTCTCTCCTGTTCAGCTATTGACTGCTATTAGCAAGGCTCTCTCCCAGGGAGCCAGAATTAGTTCAATTACTGTTCTCTTACAGAACAAAACACCTCGTTTTACCCCAGAATTGGATCCCCTTAACACACAGTTTGCTTCCCCTCGCCTGGACGAGAGCTACCTACAAAAACAGCCCGCAGTTTTTCATCAAAGCCTTCTCTTCCTGAAACAATATTGAAACAAAAAAAACTGAATCAAGCTAATAAATGAAGTGTTTTTCCCCACTGCCAACAACATTACATTTCCACTTTCTGCCTTTCAAATCCTTTTGACAGTGTTACAAGTCTGGCAGACAGCTTTTGTTAATGATTTACAGAGAAGAAAGACATTCAACAGCACTGACTGCGGTAATTGTGAAATTACTCCAAAGTTAAATGCTGATAAAGTCTGTGGCTTAATCAGAGTTCATTGTTCAGAATTTGACATGGGTGGTGTTGGATTTGTACACAACACTGATGCATTATGGAGTTTGCAGGGAAGGTGTCCTGTAGTGAAGTGTCTGAAAACCCTCAGAGGCTTTTTATATTATAATTGAAAAAAAACACCAAAGAAAAAAAAAAAGGTGCACACTTTGGTGAAGAAAAGAAACAGAAGCAGGACAGGAAGACTAACTTCATCCGTATTGGAAAAAGACCTGGTTTGTGACAATACAGATGTGCTGCAGCCACGACAGCGTCCGTTGTAAATAATTAGGCTGAGAACAATAAATGTCACTTTGCACTTCTTCCTGTCACACTGTCAGTCCTCCACCGCTCTGCCTGCATGATGGAGGGCCGACTTACGCAATCTGCCAGGCACACAAACACGCAGACACACAGACACAGACAGACAGGAACGGATTTCAAAATGGTCCCTCTTGGTTGTATTACCTGTCCGCATGAGACAGGCGGCATATGAAAAAGCTCTCCTTGACATAGATGGTGATAAAGATGTGAGCAGAAGCGAGCTGTTTCTCAGAGGGTGAGGTGACCCAGCACCACAGCCGGTGAGCCACAGGTTGTAACTGCCCAGTAAAACTGCTGGTAAAAAAAAATTGTTTGGTTTTGTGAAAATGTGGTTTACGTAAACTTAATTCTTCTTCTGGCAATAACCACTGAAATATTGAAGGCAGGTTGCCTGGCTTTGTCTAAAGGTACCAAAACCCGTCTGCAAGCATCTCTAAAACTCAGAGATTAACATGTCATATTTTCTTAAGTTAATTAAAGCTAAACTAAAGTCTACATTTGATCATTCATCGTTTAACAGTGAGTTATGTTTGGGACTATTTGTTGGCTCTGAGCAGAGATTCCAGCAAGTTAAGAAAGTCATTTTTACACATGTTTTTTTAACAGATTAACAGGATATAACTTGTTAATGAATGAGTTTTCAAGGTGTCTGTCAGCGTATTTTGTTTCTGTTAAAAAGATTGAGACTAGATGTTTCTGGTTAAGAGAAGTAAACTGGCTGCTTGCAGTAGTTTCACATTTACCAAGCAGATCAATCTTCTCTTCTAAATCTCAACCAGAAAGAGAAAATGATTATTCCAACCTTGTTATTTCCCTGTGCCTTTTCACTAGTGAAAAAAAACAAAACACGTCTGACGTTCACATCACGTCGACAACCAAATTCTCAGTTGATCAATTGCAGTAATCTGGTGCAGATTAGCGGAGAATATCATGAAATGCCGTGATTACCTCCGTCAGGTAGGTTAAAGTTAAGTCATTTATTTCCATTTTGATCGATTGCCACTTAGGAATAAACGCGGCAGACTTTATTACCTATGAAATTAACTGTGATGAGTTCTGGAAGGTGAAGTGCTTTTCCCTCGGGGTAATATTTCCTCCCTTTGATGAGCAATGCTACAAAGTCGACACCAGACAATAACAAAATCCAGAGGCAAGAAAACGGGATCCATAAGCGAGCGCTCGCCGCTAACGTGGTGGAACTGATGAGGGAGTTTCGGATAAGCTGTAACGCGTAGCGGAGGATTTTGATTGTTCACATCTGACCTTTGTTTGAAGTGCTTCTCACGGGTTTTTGCCTGGTGGATATTGGCCGCAGCTCAGCTTGGTATCGGCTGTGATGATGAAAACTTGCAGCTTCGAGAAAACATGAGAGCGAGGGAGGGGAAAAGATGGAGACAGATCAATGATTCCCCTTCCTTGCTGGAAAAGAAAAGTGAGAGAAGCAACAGAGAAGGGCGAAAATTTCACGGCCTTTCGCTGACTTCAATCATTCAAGGTCAAGTGGGACTCAGGAAGTTGGCTCGGGGATTTTTTTCTTATTGAGGATGAAGCACCTCGACCTTTCCAACTTTTTTTTTTCTCTCTCTCTCTCTCTACCAGTTTCTCCCTGTGGTCTTGTCAGTGTTACATTGGCGAGGTTAAAACGCTTCAAATTTCATAATGGAGGGAGTTTCTATCCAAACCCAGAGATGGGATTTTTCCTTAAGACACAGACGACTTCGACTCTGCCATATACCCCCTTTTAAATACTCCAGAGCCTTATTAGAAGCCCGTTATGGTAATATTCAAATCTTACGGGTGCCCGAGTCAGCCCATATCCAGCTAAAGATGGATTAAGGTTGCTATGGGTGTTTAAAAATAGTCACCTGAGGTTCACACACACACGCAAAGCAAAGCTGTGTTTTTCTCACACTGATAAAGTCTTACATAAAGAGTGGGTGTGCTGCAATTACTGATCCAAAGCAGCCCTAAGCAGATGCAGGTCTGACTGAGGCGAAGAGGATCTCTGGCTCTGAAGGCCCCGGATTACATTCACGGACACTTCACCGCCACAAAAGCCCCGGCATTAGCCCGTTCTGCTCAAAGTGTGCACCACGTGTAATTAGCGAAAGTTTGCACTAATGCTAAATTTAGCCTAGAAAGGGGTGAAGCTTTGCTCCAGGCGTGCCTCGAAAATCCGAGTAAATATTTCCCATGTGATGCATTTCTGTTCTGCGAGGACGATGATAGTTCACATCAGCCGTTGCATGGTGATTGCTTTTTCCTTTTTTATGTGTATGCAGGCGAAGATGATGATGATGATCTTAAAAACTTCATCATTAATATTCAGTTTAGTAGAAAACCCATCATAGAAAGTGGATGTCATGCCCCTCGTCACTGATGTTTCACCCACGTCATGAATCCGAGCATTTTCTATTCGTCTGCATGAATCAGCTCCAGCGATTCCCGGCTTTGTCTAGTGCTGCATACAGTTCACAGACTGTGCTGCAGCGAGGATCCAGTGCACTTCATTGATATACACCAGCGTACGGGGGGAGAGAGCGGCGCGATGGGAGTACACTGCACCTTTCTCTTGTGGGAGTTCAGCTTCAGATGCTTGGCTCTCGCAGCTCACGATCTTAACTTGGACTTTTCATCCTCTGTCAGATCACACCACGGGGGACCGCATGGCATCGCATCTTTGAAGGCCAACATGCACCTCTCTACATCAAAGCAAATACCACATGCTTTCAACGAAAAAAATATTCACGCCTCCCCAGTGGAGCTGCCGTCCCAGAGACCAAGTGGAAGATGCAACAACAGCAGCTTTTAAATCTAAAAAAAACCCCATACCATATGTATATTAATGAGGTAATAGAGTAAAATGTAATTGAAGCTGAGAGGGAGAGAAGCTGGAGGCCAGAAGCTATACTAAAATCAGCAATGAAGGAAAAATCTAAAATTGTGACAACCTAATTTAAATGAAATGACAGGTTGATTATATGTTCTGCCTTGATACCAGCTCAAATAGTTCAAAAGATTTGAATTGGTAAAATATGGAAAATCACATCTTAGCCTTGCACATCTTTGCTGATTCCTGAGTATTCAAAATTAACCAGTTCCAGAAACCAGTAAGATGGAAGTGTCTTTTGGGTTTCAACAGACAAAAGTGAAATGTGATTCGCTGCCATTCATTAAAAATCATCTATGATGGCAATTGTTACACACGCTTACACTAAAGATAGGAAGCTTTGAGAACTTATAGCTGCTCTAATCAATATTTCATATTAACAAGGGATGAAATGACAATGTGTAAAACCCACGGAGACTCTGCAGTTCCCCTCAGCTGTTACTGTTTTGGTTCAATCTCACCGCTCTCTTTAGCTCAGATTCCAGCTGCAGCAGCCAGATGTTTACAGCAGAAAGAGCTCTGAAAACTCATTGTACACTACCTGCTCAGCACCAAGCGACAAAGTTAGAGACTAGCCAGTGAACACAGTGGAGCATTTAGCAACCAGAGTCAGATAATTCACCAATTAGAGAGACTGAACCTGAGCTGCAAGGAGAATGAAGATGATTTGTCAGGTGGCCAAAAACACAATTCAAGATTTATGTTAATGATGCTCCACGTCCGCTGGATGTTTAAACAATCAACTGTTTGCCACGTTCCTCATGAAAGACTTTATAAGGTGATGATATGCTAATGTTATGTTTACAGTTTGTTATGCGGCACAACAAGCTTATTGCAGCTTTGAAACCAGCAGGATGTCAATAAAGAAAAAACACACATTAATGCTGAAACAACTAGTCAATAAATTGATTAGGTCATGGACAGAAAAGTCATCAATAAATCATCAATCAATCAAAAATGCCAAACCAATCTTTGGTTTCAGCCTCTCAAATGTAAGGTTTTATGGATTGTCTCTGTATCATTTCATTGTGAACTGATTATCTTTTGTTTTTCACATGTTTTTTGGGGGGGAATTATAAATGAATAATTAGATGATTAATGAACAATGATAATTATGTTATGTCCAAGAGGAAACTGGTGTAAACAGTTTTATTCTATGCAACAATACGAGGGCTTTGCCAACAGTGTGAAAAAGTCAAATCTGTCACTGCGGCAGAAAGCAAAAAATTTCTTTCCTCTTCAGCTTCATTATTTATTTTTTACCTCTATGATGTGGTTTGGGAACATGAAAGTGGATTGTACCTACTGACCCACTGTCATTTTAATTATGTGTGCCTTGAATTTAGATCCATTTATTTCAAGGCTACATGACTAAGCGGTGTTTCTGCTTCTCTTTGATTGGGCAGGATAATTCAGGTCATCTGTGCAGGCATACACCAACATCAGAGCTATTCAGTTTTTTTTTTTTTTTATTGCCAGAGCATTTATTCATAGTCATGGAGAGAGAACATTTTGGATTCTGGCAGAGGCAGTTTCTCAATTACAATGGAGTCACTGTGGCATACATATGAATTTGGCTCATTTTTGGGCTCACAGAGCAAAGTGAAAAATGAGAGAATGTAGTTGTCTTTCCTAAGGACAATTAAGATGGATAAACTCTCAAAGAGATAGCACTCTATCTGGATGGCGTGTGGTCAAACGGAGAAATTAATTCTTTCAGAGGATGAGTAGTCAGCCTCTTTTGATAAATCGTGGGGATTATGTGTGGTCTGTTGTACTTTAGAGATTCAGTTCATTCTAGTGGTGCTCTGTTTGTCCTGCTTTCCTGCAGAGCCGAGTGGGGTTTTTTTTTGTAACGCCTATACATATTCCACTTTTACGGTTGTATATCTCACCGTGCTTGATAAGCCATTCATTATATTTCGGGTGCATGCAGCACTTTGTGTCTTGTAAACAGTGTCCTCCCACAACAAACTGTCCCCGTATTTCACAATACAAACTTTTTTTTTTTCACATCAAATACACCACTCACCCGTCAGGATGTTTTGCTCACCTTGGCTTGGATCAATAAATAAAGCTTTCAGGGGAGACGGAGTATTTGCTAAAACTGCTTTGGCACCTTATTTAAGGGTGTGTTTGCCTCCTGCGTGGCCGTAACTTGTTGTTTTGCTCAGCAAGTGTGACCCCCCTCTTTCTAAAGTAAAGAGATGGAGCAGGGACCTCAGGTGGAGGCTGAGGTATTGCTATTCTATAAACAATAAGATCACACCCAGGGAAGAGAGGGGGGTAACACAGCTGGAGGCTCTCAATGATTCAAACCATCCCTCCAGTAAAACATTTTGTTGGGAAAAGCAACGTGAAAAATAGCTGCAGCGAATGTCAGTTTTATAAATTGCACGCCCAGGTGTAATCCATTGTAATACATGATTGCCAAGTACCCTTGTCCCTCCGGCTGCGGTCCCATTCGGCGGACGTGTACTTGATTACAACAAACTATTTCCCGAAGCCGTGCTACCACATTAAGCACAGAATGACACACACTGTTTCCTGCCATTATCGATATTTCATGTTTTGTTTCTCCAACTGAAATATTCGTCACAGGCTGTCACGCTGTGGATTTTTGGCCCGAGGCTCGGCCATTCATCGCCGGCCTGACACAAATCACCGGAACAGCAATTCCCATTTACAGGACTTTGGGCGTTTGCGGCGGATTGATAAAGTTTGTTTATATTATTACACTTCAGTAACTTAACAGACACTAATTGGCTGTAAATTGAGGAGGGAAAGTCATTTAAATTTGCATTTGAATTTTTATTTCGCCTACCTAGGAGGCTGTTATTGTCACTTAGTCGTGTAACAAGTTCTGCATTATTTAGCGGCGTCGTTCAGTTCATATTCTGTTTTCATTATTCTTTCAAAACCGCGCTCTACAATTCATTTACAAACTCTTTAGTCCGACCTCATCCGTAATGCTCAGTCACACGTATGGAAAGCACCTTATTTCCCTGAAACCTTGTCACAAAGACAGAATATGACTCTGACATGACTATTCAGTGACACATTTTAAGCTTTCTGATTCCAACAAATGCCAGATTAGAGAGATTACACATATTTTACGGGACGTTCTGATTTGCATCATCTCTGTCTTAAGATTCATATCCTGCCCTGTTCTTTTGTGTGCTAATCAGCCGTGTGACACGAAGATACGACGAGTCTAAAATTGTAAGGTGAGTCGGTTGTGGATGGGATTGCATACAAATGAAGGGATTCAGTCCCACATGAAGAGTAAACAAGTAGGAAATGAGGGGAAATGTGCAGTGTGTCTGAAATGAAGAATTAACAGCTTAAAGTGTAACTTCACCCCCCGGTCTGAGCCAAACTCCACCCGATGTGTAATTATCAAAAATACTGAAAAAAGTGGGAGTGGGGTGGAGGGGTGTGAGGGGTGATTTTTATAATCTTGGTAAGAATGTCAATATTAACACCGTCATCGACTTGTTTCACCACGGTGCAGTTATGTTACTTAGTTTTTCCTGTAGATTTGCAATAGTGATTGTGATTGCGTATTAACGAGGGGAACATCTTATCTTTTCACTGCACTTCTTTGCGTTTGTCCACTATACTGTGACATCTTGTCATTGGATTTTATTTTGCCGAGGTTTGAGTTTCTGTAGCCGATGCTGTTTTCTTGTTTATCTCAAACCAACAGCTGCTAATAACTAACTAATTTTAGAGATTAGACACATTTTAGTTTTGTTTAATTTGACACAAGGTTGAGAATCTTGGAAGGAGTAAGACAGTTTCACTATTGCATGAACTGGACAGCGGAGGTGAAATCCAACATGGCGGCATCTTAAAGACAGAGCAGGTAGCAGCTACTCAGACAAAATGTATTTTCTGTATGGACAAAAACTAAAACTCGGGTCAACCCACAACTATAGTTCATCTGCTGCTCCAAACCCACGACGAAATAATCTCAAAGGGCCTGGAAGCTTTCATCATTATATTTACCAAAAATACCAAAAACGACTGCCAGACGAACTTCAATGCAAACATGTCCAACAGATACAGAGAAACATAGACATTAAGAAGTGTAAGACTGCATTGGTTTGACTCATCCCCATAAAACTTACACACTAGGAAGGCCGAGAATACTGTCCCTTAAAATGTTGACAATTTGTCCACATCTCAGCTCTTTGTTCACGGGTATTTATTTTATTTTGGTTCATTTTTTTTTTTGTCATTTTACTGGTGGAATTTGTTCTCCTGAGCTGCCAACCCCCATATAACTATGACTCAAGCATTGATGCGGCATAACAAATGTGTCTTTGCTGCGTGGAACATTTCCCACTTTCATATCCTGCTCTACCATAAGACTTCAGCTCGTGTGTGTGTGTGTGTGTGTGTGTGTGTGTGTGTGTGTGTGTGTGTGTGTTTCTTCTCTGCAGAGATCCGTGAGGCCTTCAAAGTGTTTGACCGCGATGGGAATGGGTTCATCTCAAAGCAGGAGCTGGGGATGGCCATGCGCTCCCTGGGCTACATGCCAAACGAGGTGGAGCTGGAGGTCATCATCCAGAGACTGGACATGGATGGTGAGGCAGGCACACACACACACACACACACACACACATAGCTTGGATTTTATTCTCTTTAGTCTCAAAGCACAGAAGCTGCTTGCTCTCTATTTGCCCACAAAACTGGACTGTTGCAGGCAGTAAACCCAGTCACAATAAACACCAACTGTTCCTGTTTTCCGCAGGTGACGGCCAGGTGGACTTTGAGGAGTTCGTCACCCTTCTGGGCCCAAAGCTGACGGCAGCTGGGTTGCCAGATAAGTTCAACGGCACTGATTTCGACTCTGTTTTTTGGAAGGTGCTCATTATTCACTCACTCATTTCCTGCTTATTAGAGAGAAGACAGACAGCTGAGTTGCAGCTGTAGCAAAGCTCCAAGCGCAGAGACATTTAGACTTTAAAGGAAAGACAGTTTTAATACATCCACTGGGTCGTTAATGGGAGGGTTTTAATCTTGGAGAGATTCCCTGAAGAACTGTGTCCTTCATCAAGACTTCGAGTTGATCTCCGCCTCTTTGCGTGCTTCAACTGTCTTATTACTGAGAACATTAAAGTCAATTTTTATGTAAAATAGATATTAATTTATTTACCGACACCTCATTAGATAATCAACTGCTCACTTCGACAGTAGGATGGAATTAATGGGATGGAGCTCGTGTCACAGCCGCCTTTGTTGTAGTTAGGTGATAACAGCAGAGTGGCTGTCAAGAAAGTGGGGCTGCAAATCGAGTGAGAAAGAGAGGGGATTTATGGGAATTCTTGGTGCAATCAGTGTACGAAAAAAGACTCACAAGCAAAGACACCTGCTGGGAGAGTCAAGAACCCCGAGGGACTGCTGTATAGGCTGCATAGCTTCACATAACATTATGTGGGAGTAGTAGTATCAAGCGTGTGCTGCTGGATTGATCACACAGAACCTGCAGTCACACGCGTGAACTCGACTGGCTGAGCTGAAAATGAGTAATATAGATGAGCTTTCCAGACAGGCGCAGATCCCGGACAGGCATTTTTACAGGCATTTTTTTTAGTCATTCATTCATGGATTCTTAATTTTATTAACTCAGATGATACAAGTGGTGGAATGTAACTAAGTATATTTACTCAAAATCGGAACTTTGAGATAAATACTATAATTTTTTGCTACTTTATAAGAGAAAGTGTATTTCTTAACAGCACTGAATTGATCTGACAGCTATTTTACAGAATTTTACATACTAAACCTGGTTATAAAATACAACGCGTTGCTACTATATAGTACTGTTAAACTACCCAAAAATATGTAAAGGAATTGAAATTAGCTCCACCTCCACTACTAAAAAGCTGCTCACACACTAATACACTGGTGATTACAGTATAAGGACAGGAGCGATTCTCCATAATGTGTACTTTTACTTTCGATATCTTAAGTACATTTTATTCATAATACTTATGTATCTGGGACGGCCACTGCCTTGGTATGCGTGTATCAGTATTTGTCAAAATGTAGTAAAACATACTGTATGTTTTAGTTTTCTTCTTAAGTTTGAGTAAAACTCTAGCTAAAGGGAAAAATTTTTGTCACATTTTGGTCAGATGGGATATTAAATTTGTTTTTACTATTATGATCCAATCCAATGTTAGCATTTTTGACATCAACATTACATTTTTCACTGTGCTGCGAATTTGACTGAAAATAAGAAACTCAGTTGTCCAGCAGGCTTAATCCTCCAATCCTCCAATAGGAAATTCAACTTGTATTTTAATTGGAAGTCAACTTAGTCTGACCTTTAACATGTCTGTAACTTTTTCCACATGCTGCTATTTCTGCTGTTATTGTTTACTTCCTCTTTATGTGTTATGTTTATGTACCTACAGACTGCATGCATGTATGTCTGTGTGTGTGTGTGTGTGTGTGGTATCATGTCCACCAGCCCGTGTCCATGTTAATGTTCAGTTGTGTGTGTATCTCGCAGTGCGACATGCAGAAGTTGACGGTCGAGGAGCTGAAGAGGCTTCTGTACGACACCTTCTGCGACCACCTTTCCATGAAAGACATTGAGAACATCATCATGACTGAGGAGAACCACATAGAGAACCCTGAGGACTGCCAGGTGGATATAGACAGTAAGGAAGAACCTCTTATACTTCAACATACGTCCATGTCCATATTTTATAAGTGCATGTTAAACATTAAAGGGTCACTTAACCCTGCTGGTAGGGAAGTAGGAACTAGGAGACCAAATATAGTGGAAGTGAATGGAATTTTATTTGGAGTGGTCAAATTTTAAAAATTCAACAGTAACATGTCCCTCCATAAATAGTCCCTATTCTCCAGAGACCTGGCGGTGGACAGCTTTTACCTACATTGTCTACAAGGAGATGTGTTTCTGTTCAGTCTGTTCAAAGGTCACAGCTGGAATCAAACCAGGGACATTGTGGTTATGTTGCATGGACCTTAACCACAAGGCTCTCAGGACGCCACCCTCCCGTTGAATTTTCCAAAATGTCATTTTATTTAAGCTTCAAGCACCACAAATAAATTTAATTTCCATTCATTGTATCAAAATCTCGGAAGAGGATATCGCAAGTACATGAAACCAAAATTACCTGCATGGCTACAAGCAGCATCTGTCCTGACTGAATCAAAGATGATATAGCTTCTAGTGGTGTGTTTGAAAGATTATATGACCATTAGAATAATTTAATAATTAATCATTTATTTTTTTTGAAAAATTATAGATTTCACTCTTACAACATCCTCTCAGTCTGCCTGTTCTCCGGGAACAACTACGTAGTTGAAACAGCAGCGATGCCAATTTCTCCCATCAGCGGCTTCAATAGATTGTAATGTACTGCAGCCAGTTATCAGCAGCGTATGAAATGCCGTGCCCTCTAAGGCAGCTGTTTTGTAATTTGAGCAACTGTGCACGGCAAATGGCATTGTTCCCCCCCACCCCTCGCTTTCTCCTCACCCGAAAAAATTACTATTGCTGAAGCTCCATCCGCCTACACAGAGTCTGCAGAACCTCGTCCTCTGGAGCTCGTTTGAAAGTCATTGTCAGAAACGCAGGAAAATCCCTAACTGGAGTGGAAGCAGAGGCACGTTTAGGGAAAATGTCCACAGTGAAACAGAAAATTACACCTCTTCATTACAAAAAAAGCGAGGGTTGCTGAAGATGGCAAATTGACGTCTGAAAGGGTGGAATTTCCCTTTAATGGTTCATTTACACAGAGCTGTTATTGAGGATGCTTTGCTTCTTATATGGTCATTTATCTGATGCGTAGGTGTAATGATTGTTGGAGTCATTACAAAGCCAATCCATGATTTAATTCTAATCTTCTCTGTTGGAGAAAAACACGTCACAAAAGATGTGTTTTTCCGACAAGAGCAATGACCACTGGAGGATATAAAGATAAAAGCAAGACTGATATTTTGAAATCTTCTATCTCGACAAAAACAAAGTGCAGCAGACATGAAATTTCCTAATTGAAGATCTTGCTTTGCTTCAGCTGCCCTTGATTCTGACTTCAGACGATTCGACAGGTATGCTGCAGATTTTCTTGGAGCGCCGCTGTTTTGATGATCATCCTTTAATATGCCAGTCAGGCGCCAATCTATTTGTTTCTTGTTCCAAAACTCCAATCAACATTTCAATCTAGACGCAGTTACGCAGCGTACAGGTGTGAAAACAAATCTTCTTGGCAGTGTTCCTCCCTTCTAATTGTGTTCATGTAATTGTAAGGTTTTCTGATGAGCTCTTTCATTCGGAAATCGCTATCAGATATCTCTCAAGCAGTAAATAACACCTGATTCAATGGACCTTCAGGTAATCTTTTTCTCTTTCCCTCCCGCATCTTCCTTTTTTTTTTCCCCCTGCAGGTTCCAGCCCGACGCAGCAAGTCAAGCAAACTTGTGTGCGCAAGAGTCTGATATGCGCCTTCGCCATCGCTTTCATCATCAGCGTCATGCTCATCGCGGCCAATCAGGTGCTGCGGAGCGGCATGAAATAGGAGCGGCAGCATTTTCAGCCTTGACCACCACCTAAAGGCTGCCTTACAGATAAATGACTGAGGAGATAAGGCTTAAAAAAAACAAACAACAAACACAACAGACAATCACGCAGCTGTAAAACAGGCCGACACATGACCGCAGGACGACTGGAGTCACCGAGGACACTACGTGTGCAGGAGTTTGTCTTGGGGTCAGAGACATGCTGACAACTCACAGATTTGAGGACGACAGGACCTCACATACAAAGAGACAGCGGTGGACAGCTGACTATACATATCACTCTTCGTAACACGACATTTAGTATTCATTAGCTATGTGCATTTGAGCAGTGTTGCATTCAGTATGGTGGCAGCTATAGAGAGAAGTGTAGTGACTGTCTGTATTTGTCCAGTGTTCCATGCGGTTTATTATAAACGAGTAGAAAGAAATGTGTGAAATATTGCGGGGCTATTGGAGAAAATGTATTCCTGAGGCTGGAAAGTGTTATGTGCAGGGTCTGGAGTGCACAGTGTTGTGGAGATATTGTGTGTGGTGCAACATTGTTCAAAACCCACTTGGGAATAACAATAGCTTGGTAAGAAACAGATAAAAAAGGGTTTGCAGGGAGGTGCATGTGATTGCGTGGATAGAATCACTCATTCGCAGGCTGCAGGGCTGCAGTCGGATGAGGACGGAGCAGGGTGAAGCAGGTTAACAGCTGTCTGGAGGAAAGGTGTTGAGGTCTGAATGGACAGGTAACTGGCTGGACATGCAGTAAACACTCGACTCTCTCTCTGTCTCCGCAGCGGGGCTTTGCAGGCCTCAGAGGATGACCATCATCTATGCATGAAATGCATGGATTTAAACAGTCGTCTTGACACATTTGTAAAAGTTCTTATCAGTGTATTAATCATAATGACTGTGTAACAGACCTGTTTTCAATTACTTAATGACAACTGTGAGCAATTGTGTGTGATGCGGGGTGTCAGCAATCACAACAAAAGAAAAGCATACAACTGCATGAAAAAGAAGGGCTGCTTTAGTTCATGCTCGTGAAAATTAGTTTCAGGATTGCTAAGCTATGGACCTTTTGCTGCGCCGGACGCCTGATGATCATCTCTCACTGCCACCGAAGAGCAAACAACTTCAAGACGTGTGCCGCTCAACCATTTAAAGAATATGCATCCAAACTGATCTGGTTGGTAGTGCTGATACAAAAGTCCAGGAATGTATTTTGTTCTTTTTTTTTTTTTTTTTTTTTTTTTTTCATTTTGTTCTGTTCTGTCTGGATGTATTGCTATGGAGCAATAAATGTGTATTAAATAGACATCTAACAATGCTTTGAATGGACACAAAGCTTCAAAAAACATTAGCACCAATGGACCTAGTAACTGCTGAGGTCAGAAAAATTTTCTCTAGCACTTTTCAAATTAAGGTTTTGGCAATATAACAGAGACCTCGGCTCTGATGTTCGAACAGTGAGCAGATACAAAGAGCAGACAGATGAGTGGAAGCCTGAGGGTTGCCCAGTGCATTGAGGTTCGACATGACATGGTGTAAACTGTTGCAATAAAACATTAATATGTGTGAAGCATCACATGAATTTAATTGGGTGTGGTTAAATGGTTGTGCATGCATCTGGGTAAGGTCTGCCACTGTCAGTGCGATTGTACATATAAACCAACTTCAACCAAAGCTTTGGAGGATCAGTGACAGCAGGACTGGGCCACACAACAATACAGTTTATACTTGAATTATTGAAAAGAAACCAGAGCCAGAGAAGTCAAGGATTCAATCTTACCTGAAATCGGGCATAAATAGCTGTTGTTTTAAAACTAATTTCAAATTTTTGACAGGGCCAAGATGTGTTTCAAAATGAAAAAAAAAAAAAACTTCAAAATGCCCTCAAAAAAAAAAAAAGACACCACAATATAGAGATCTAAATAATTCACGTCTTATGAAAATCCATTTTTAGGATCGCTATTGGCAGCTCCCCAAACTTGGATCTGACACAAGAGGCAGAACCTCACAGAGGCAACAAAACTAGACTATTGCCCAGAGCCAGGCACGATAACGATTATCTGATGCACCCAGGCAATTTGTCACAAGTGTCAACTCTGAGGGAACACACAGAAAGAGTAACAAAGCCCATTTATGAACAAATACCTTTGTTTCCATTTTGCACTTTAAGATGTGCTGCAGCGCACAACAACAACTCACCGCCATGATTGTTCATCCGTCTCCAGATATAGTTTAGGCATAAAGAATTACTTTACCATAGATGTATCTATTTTTGTGATAAGAATGTGATTGACTAGAATATTAACTGACTGAGAAATTATGCTGTCTCATTAGTTTTCTATTACATCATAACCGACGGGACATTTTCATGGGGAATAAAGTTATAATAATAATTTGATTTGTTGCCTTATTCTTTGAGACACTTTGTGAATAAAAACACACACCAGTCACGGGTTTATAATTTATCACCAGAGCAAAATGTACAAACCAATATTTATTTTCTTTTTACAGATGAAAAAAAAAAGTGTAGGAACATGTTGATAGTCTACTGAATGTTCTCTTTCCATTGTACTGTACTTTGATACTTGTCTTTGGATCTTGCAAAAATGTTTATTGACCATGTGATATCTGTTCATTGACTCCATCCGGTGTTCTTCTTCTATGTCTGTGGAATGGTATTTCACATAAATAAAATCATATAAACGACAACGTGTGAGTGTGTGCGTCCGTTGGCCAAATCCTCAATCAGACGACCCTATGAAACGCAGAGGATCAGTTTCGCTGTATTGATTGACATCCTGACATTTTAGATCGAAACCCATAGAAAGTGATGGATGTGCTGAATCCCTCAGATGCCCTTTGGCTTAGCTGAGTGTTCTGGGCCCCATCTGTCACATTTATCCCAACAAAAATCACCTCTTATATCTCTGATGTCCACTAGCCAGGTCAGGCTGTTCTATTCTGGCACAAAGGAGAGTGAGAGAGGATTTTTGCAGGCATTCACTAGAAAAATGCTGCTTTGTATGTACTGCTTAAAATAGTCTACCTAAGTTGTCATCAATATCTCTCCAAACTTTGCATTAAGTAATCAAGGACTACAGTTGTGCCTTGAGTTATGGTGGTAACAGCAACGTAGCTAAAATCCAAGAGAAACATCTTGTGAGGCAGTAATACATCAACATACAAACACTGTAAAAATACTGCATGTACATTTGCTTTTTCAGCCTGAGAAGGAAATATTATTAGCTTCCCCCCCAGCCCTTTAATTCTAATAAGTACATAAATAAACAACTGGCCCATTGCTCACTGCTGTGGTGTGTGCTTTGAGCTCCTGGGTTTGCTGCTCAACAACAGTCTATCAGAGAGAGAGTCAGAAGTCAACCTGGCTCTTATGCACAACTGTACATGCACCATACAGAAGCAGGATTTTGGCTTCACTTCTGCTTGCAAATCGAGTTAAGTCGTTCCTCTTTAAGATTCGTACAAAAAGAACGATTTGTTCATGAATCTAACATCGCTATCGCCTGCAGCAACATGTTCCATCGCTGAGCTGCAGAAAATGCAAGTAGGTGGTGAGAGGAGATTAGGAGTGTCTTGAATTGCCTGGAGGAAGACAATTTGTGTCCCAAAACTGAGTTCAAACCAGCCAATAAGTACTGAATCCTGGACATCTAAGCTCCCTTTGATGTAACTGTGGAATTATTGATAGTGATTTGATCATTTTGTGCAACAGTGAGATTATATCTTTTGGGCAGATACAAGATTGAATAAAAGCATTGGGGTGGGCACAGGTTTGAACCACTTAACCCTTGAAACTTTAAAGGACCAATTTGTAGGATTTAGTGGAATCTAGCGGTGTGATTGCAGATTGCAGCCGACTGAGTACAACTCCCCTCATCCCTCCCATTTTAAGTATGTGGGAGAAACTACGGTGGCCTGCACTTCAGCGTAAAACAGCAAAAGGTCCTCTCTAGATTCTGGTTCAGTTCTTGTGTTTGGTTTGTCAGATCTGCCACTTTTCCTGCTCCTGTGGATATGAAGGATTCTTGAAACATTATTATGAATATTATATTCCATTTCTGCCAACAGATCCTCTCTATTAAAGCGAACCATAAATAAAATATTTACATACACTAGACTTTTTTCTTGGCTATGCATTTACATGATACTGTTCTATAAACCCTCTGAAACAAACTACACAACCTCTACCTTTGTAACACCACGAACATGTTGCATGCCAACACTGCTTTTTCTGCCATCAGCTTCCTGGAATGCAGCCATCCCAAAATGGTCTGGTTCTGAAATGTCAGAGTCACCCTGGGTTTTCATGGGCTGAACGCACTTCAACTGACTGTTCGACATGACTCAGTCAGGTTAAATAACATGCAACTCATTTTCAACAGGATATCACAACTCAAAAGGGGAAAAATCATTACATTTTTCATCAATCGGCTTCCACGCATTTGCATTTTGATGTATTTCTCTTTGTCACATCTCAAGTGTCAATTCTGCATACTAAATTGAAAAGGTAGCACAAAATGAGAGAGTCAGCAACTGTAACATTCCTGTGGAATCAGACAATGTGATGATTGATGCTGCAAGTTATTGATGCCTCAAATAGAAAGAGCTAAATAAAGAAAAATCGAAGCGCTCCTGAAACATGCTGAGATACACATCACATGTACTGAAATAGAAACAGCTAAAGCATCTCTGTCCCTTTAGGCAAGTTATGCAGAAAGAAATACGCTGAATTAGATGGTTTCAAACCTAATAAATGAGAAAATACAATGTTTGCTGTTGCAAAGAAAACTGAAACTGCAGGATTGTATAGCAGCTTCTGGAGAGCTTTTTCATGCATTCTTCCATTGTAAGGGAATCCGTATCAGAGCACAGATAACTAATAATGATTATTTTCTGTTCTTTATCACATTTTTTCAGCTTGATATGCTCTACAAGGTTCCAAATGGCAGCGCAAGCCTTTGCCAGAATGAGTAACGGATTTGTCAGTCCCAGAGGGAGAGGAAAAGTGTTTCATTTCTTTTGTCTCAACATTAATCAGTTGCTGAATGCCTCAAGGTGAACACTGGTAATCAAAAGGAAATAACTGGCATGACATCCATCTTTTTTGTGTGCTGAGTAAAAACCTTGGAGACACACACACTCACAAAAAAACACTCAGCAATCGGCCGCCAATGACCAGCGAACCATTACGGTGACCCGATGATCAGCGGGGGTCAGAAAATGAAGCTCCGCACGAACACATAAATCATAATGGAAGAAGAAGAAGCGCTCGGTTGCTACACAGTGTTGGAGCGCCAAAGTCCTTTTTCAGGAGAGAAGCCAGAATTATCCAAGATTCCTCTGTGGGATCAGTGACTCACGGTAACTTTATTACTCAACTGCAGGGTTCAGAAAGAGCTCTCTTGCATCAGTCCATAAAGGGCTTTCACTAAGGTTCTCACCGGCGCCTCCGTGCACCCGGGGACGATCTCCCTTCACGGGAAAAGCTTAAAGGCTTTCCATTTAAAAAAATATCTTGATGCAGCTTCAAAAGACCAAGCCGAGGTTGGACACGGTTTTTAATGTGACTTGAAATCCAGACATGGCATAAAAACAATGGCTGGTAAGAAAGGACATGAGAATATGTCTCAAAATTACTAAGTGCTGTGTAAACCCTTAGAGGAAGTTTTGTTCATCTCATCGCAGCTGCACAAAGAAAATGGGAAATTGAGCATGTTTTTCCTCTCTTCCATACCTAAATAAGCACTAGAGCTAAGCTGATGTGGTGCAGCACCAGTGGTAATCGAATTTATTTATGGAAGGGAGAGAATTAGAGAGCATGTAAAAGTTTGTTCTGGGGATCTCCATATCCATAAAAAAGCGTATTAAGATGGATAAGGAAACGTTCACATGGGGGGACAACAATATTCACCCAGGAAAATACTGAATGTTAAATTGTTAATTGCCTGATTGTTTGCCAGTCAGGTGCGTAAAGTGTGTGTGTGCAGAGAGTGAACGTGCATGCAAACGTTTGCAAAGTAATGGTTCAAAATGGAGCTCAATCTCCGAATTAAAGGCTGCACATTCTTGTTTCAGCCAGTTCTTTCAATTGTTCTCGCCCTCCTGGGTGTCTGAGCACAACAGATCATTATCATTTCCCAATAAGGTGCTAAACACATTTGCACTATCCGACTAAGTTAATCGTCAAGGGAGCGTCTGTAGCTTTTGCCAATCACTATCAATTTGGGTCGCCCAGGCTGCATACAGATTACGGCTTTGTGATCTGCACGTGCACAAAGCTTTTAGAAACAGCAGCGCTGTCGTTTGTATCTGCGCATATTGCAGCATCAGATCACATTGTTTTTAGCGGGGACATTAGCAGTCACATCAGGCCACGCTATCATTTCCCACGGAGAGCGAGTGATTTAAAGGACTGGTTTTCACAGCAGAGGCAGAAAAATGGAGACATTCCTCATCTATTACTGATGAGCCTGTTTAGCCTTCAGAGATGAAAACTGAGCTTATTAATGATTTATTCTTTCAATCAGAATTTCAGGGAGGGCAGAGCTAGAATTGTCTAAATGAGCTTTTTCCAGTCATATCATCCACAGGAATGAATAGTAAACAAAAGGTGCAGGAAAATAACATTTGGTAAGTTCAGAGTGATCGATTGCATTGACTCAAATTATTAAGGAAAGAATACACATCTCTGTAAAATAGTTCCACTTTACTTTCTCCATACTGGAGACACCAAACTTTGTTTCTCAGCATTTAGTCCCAAAAGTGTTCAGTCAAGAGCTAGAAAGAGAAACATGAAACAGTTCTTCCAAACACTTCCTCTGTGGGTTGGAGCCCAAAATGCGGCAATGGTTTGACAGTGCTGAAAAAAGGTTGGAAAGTTTTTGCACAATAGGTTGAACGTGCTTTTTTGATCTGCCAACTAATTCTGACTGACCTTGTGAAGGGAGAGAGGGAAAAACAGAACAACATTTTTTTCCAATAAATCCAATTATTTGGTCAGTACTACATATTTTTAGTAACTGCAATACTCAAGACACATATTTAATACTTCTGCACAAAACAATGTCCAAATGTGTGTTCAGAAAGAACAACAGAAAGACCTGATTAAATGCAAGTCTCACAAGGAGCATCTGTGTGAGTGGTCAATTTTTCAGTTTGAGTAAAATATTCACACTAATCAACTTGAATCTGCTTGAATGAATCTGCTTCAGGAACGAACAGAGACGAGAAGGAAAAGAGGGAGAGGCTGGAGGGAAATACCAGAGAGATCAATGTTTGGTTGTTTGGGGCATTAACGTGGATGGAACAAAAAGGCTCAGCTGTCTAATTTACACAAATGACCCGAGGCAAAAATTTGCTCTGCTTTTTGTCTGAACACACCTTAAACACACAACCCTAACGTTTGTAATGATTCATCTCACACGCTTAAGTGAAACAGTGTGTAGAAATCAATCACTGGACTGGAGTAAAGTTGGATTCAAGCCTCTCGAGACATCTAATCCTACAGCAGATAAAATGAGATCTATCATTAAGTCTAGGCCTAATTACAACTCTAACATTCACCATCAGCATTTTGAAAATCAATACAAATCTTCACTGTAAACTCCAAACATAACAATAGACCCTCAGTCAACTTGGTCAAAGTGACAACCAAACAAAAGAAAGTGATTTTTAAGACATTTGCTCCACGCAACGAAACAAACCCAAGAAATACGAGAACATCAGGCCTTTTTAGCAAATTAACTAAAACTGCATGTAAACAAACAACATGAACATATCTCATCTTTCAGCCACTCTTCACTTCACCCATCGCTGGAACAACGCGTCCGTCCAGCTCAGGCTGCCGCCCCGTCCGGCACATTCACAGCTCAGGAGATGAAGAGTAATCACCAGACTTCCATGAAATCAAACAATGTTATATTTCCTGCCAAGAAGAGGTGTCATTCAAGTCGACCCCTGGGTCAGGGCCAGTTTGCTTTGTGAGTGAGGATCTGGGGACCTCTTTGATGCCATCAGTGCTGGACTAGATGGGAGCAGATGGAGCGCTGGCTCCTGATGTCGGGCCAGCTGCAGCTGCCAGGAGTTCTTAAGTTTCATTTCCTCTTTTCATTTTTTAGCCTTTTTATTTGTTTTATGTGATTTTCTTTTTTTAACAGAAAGAAGCTTTAGTGTTTTTTGTTTCTTAGCTGTAACGCAACAGATCTTTAATGAAGGGTTTCCAGTTGGATCACAAATATCCTGTCTGATTATGTTACTGAGATTTGAGAAATTATGTGACTAAGAAAAATACAAATTATTTAATGGCTCTGGACGTCAACAAAGGAGTTATTGAAGCTGCTTAGAGTTTGGCTCACGTTGAAGTTGGGTGAAGTTTTGGTTGAACTATTTAACTAATAATAGGGTAAAAAACTCCTGTCCACTTTCTCTGCCTTTGGTTGTGCTGCTCTTAGAAATAACAGGTAGCAGTGTTACCTGTGTGCTGCTCTGTGGCTCCTGAAAGGTCAGGAAGAGGAACTACATTAAGTCCAGTTAGCACTCTTCTTGTCTTTTTAAGTTGATGAATAAGGCTCTTAATGGAGTTAATGGAAATACAACAGTGTGTTAGTTGCTTTTTATCCTGCCCACTGATAGAAATACATAATTCCTGTAATTATAGAGTTTAAGACTGCCAACACTACCAAAGCTGGCGGGGTCAGAGTGCTTTTAACCTTTGAATACAGCAAGTCTCTAATGACATTATCAAATGCTATTGAGAATTAATTGTTTTCTTTTTGTATTTTTTAGCCTGATTTAGTTTGATGTTAGTTGATTCATAAGTTAAATACAGAACAGAAGTTCAGTGGGTCAGCTAATATACCAAAGGGCAGTGTGTCGTGAGTATTCCTCAGCCATATTTATGCCATGTTGTGGACCGAATCTCTGCCCTGCTTTGGCTGCAGCTGTGAAATATTTTGGCTCAATTTGTACCATCAACAGGTGCTGCTAGTTTTTAGCTCCAACATTTTTAATGGAATTTGGAGACCACCAGTCTTTTCTGGACGTGATTCACTACATAAGCAAGAAATATTTGGGAAACTACCAAAGAAACCATCCAGCCAAGAGAAAATTAAGATTCAAGATCCAAAACGATCATTGTCACACGCTGGGAGGTTCCATTACAGGAAACAGTAAACAGACATATATAAGGCATATAAATAAAAAAACAGAGAATTATAGCGACAAAGAGCAGAAAAAGGTATGAAGCAATAAGATATTTAAAAATCAATAAATACAGAATATAAATAGAAATAAAAGATAAACTGAGGCATGAACAGAGGGTTAGATTGCAGTTTATCAATTTAAGTCAAATTCATTTAAGACCTCACTACATGTAAACTTGTCTAGCTTTAAAAAAAAAAGCAATGAAAGTGAAAGCCCTGAGAAGAGCTCTGATCAGCCCAAATACTCCTAAAAACTACCGAAATGAAAAAAGACTTTATGTACCTGCCTGCAGTGCTTGTGCACGAGGTACTGTAACTTTCCATTCCCACAAAAGCCTGAAAGGTGCTCTTGGACCTAATGAATTCTAGTTGGGAAAATGCCTAATCATTTAACCTTTACAAAGCTTAATTGAAAGCTTAAGGTCACGGCAAGCAAAGGGCCACGGCTAGTCAATTTCGCGAGCAGTCTGTAATGCCTCAAATGTAGGGAGCCTGGATCTCAACGCTTAGAGACGTGACCCTCCGCCTGCCGGTGGCCATCAAGCCAGTCAGGTCCCTCTGCAGGGATGGAAAATATCCCGCTACTGCAGATTCAGAGGCTCAGTGGCTCTGTGCTGCAGGAGAGTCAGCCAGTGTTGCTGCAGGAGGCGGTCACGTAAGGTACTGGAGGATTACAGAGATACAAGGTGTGCAATCCTTCCTCCACACATTCAAAATGTTCTGTGGTTACTGAACAACCTCACTTACATATACATCCTTAAACAATGAGACCACCACACTCCTTATAACAGCAAACAGCTGAAAAGAGAGCAAAATAATTTTCTCACTGAGCACAAAATGCAGCAATAGTTTATCAGGAATGCTTTGAATGAATATAAGACTTTGCAACACTTTGGGTCGAGGATGTGTGTGTAAAGTGTGAGTGAAGTGTAAATCATTTTCTGGCCTGTCTAACACTGATCTCAAACCTAACACCGTTAGCCAAGGCGAACCAACAAGGTAAGCCGGACAACCTTTCTGCCAAAAAGCCCTTCGAACACATGGCTAACATTGTGAAGTGGCCACACTTTGGTTTGGTCAGGCACCAAAAATACTCGGTTAGATTTAGTAAAAGATCAAGGTTTGGGTTACTTGAGTCCACTTGTGTACATAAATTAAAAGCGGTCAACTTTGACTTTTGGCTTCAAACATGAACTGCAGCCTCTTGTAAGAGAGCTGTGTTTTATTTATCCATCCACCCCGACCTCCTCCTCCAAACATGGACTTTTTCCACTCTTTTCACTACATCACCTTGCTCTGAGCGTCTGATATTGTGGTGGCTCTGTTGATAGTGGAGTTAGTTGAAAGCCCAGTGCATTTCATACAGATGCTGAAGGAGACCTCGTGCATCTGTATGAGACCTCGAGGGGCATTGCAAAACGTAGGTATTTTGAGGATGGTCTGTGTATGTTAGCAAACTTTAGACAGATGTTGCATCGTAACTGACATTCACGAGTCAGTTCGTTGACTCTTGATCATGTACTATTATTTTGTAATTGCTTGTGGACAAGTGGCTGCTGTACAAGTCACATGCAGTAGCTCCACTTTAATCTTGAAAGGGGAACTCCACCAATTTTACACATCAAGTAGTCCTACAGCATATGTGGGGAAAAAAAGTTGCATAAGGCCTTTCATGCAACATTTGATTGATTGATGAAGTGATGAGTCAACGTTAATTGGAGATGAAGACTACAAGTTGCTTGTGATTTAGAAAGAAGTGAGCTTAGCACTGTGGGTAATGTAGGCATCAGGTTTTGATAAGAAGAATGGTTGAAATGATAAAACATCTCTGGTTGTGCTGCATCGATGTTGATTTCTTTTAAAGTGTCCACAATGAGTCTGCCCAAGTTGCAGTGTGATGCTTAAACCTGGAGAATTCTATCCTTCATTCTCGACCTAACTTGAACCCAGTACCAACCCCAGTCCTGAACATCAACAACCTGACAGGCACACAAAGTACTGATGGATTGTACTGATCTGCAATCATTATTATTTCCTGTCACTGTTGCTTTTCTGTTTACATTCACATTATTCACACACATCATATCTGTGCCATTTTTCTTTTCTTGCCATCAGTTAATGTTGCGTCTCTTTTCTCCACCCGCCTGACGGAGCAGTGCGGCACACAGCGCGGCACTGGGAGACGCTTCTTTCCTCCCCAACCTTTCCCTGCAAGCATTCAAACCGAAGCATAATCATCGCCGTCTCCAGACATCTGGCAATCATCCTGCAGTGACTTATAGACATATTCTCGGCCTCACTGTTTTTTCGATTCATCTCGGAGCTATATATTTCCATCGCGGTCCTGCCTGCCACATTTCAGTGTGTCATGTTTCTGTCTGTCTCTGCAATTGTCTTCAGTGGCATTATCATTCACGTCATGGTCATGGACCGGAGCCAAGAGCTTGATTGGATCAGGAGTCACCGAACTTCCAGTTTTAATTGAATTGAAGCTGCTCTCTCCCCAGGAGTCTACCAGAGGCCCGTGGGTAGAAAATACGAAGCAGAGCATTAAGAATATACATGAGATGGTTAGGGTGCATTAACTGGAGGCGAAAAGAGGTTAATAGCCAGTGAATATCAATAGGTCATTTTTTTTACTTTGAGATTTTTTTGTGGTCAGAATAAACGCGGCTTGATTACAGATCGAGTGAAAAATATAGACAAGCCATTACTTTGGAATCTATACAGCAGTTTGAATAAATATTTCATGAAAAGTGAGAAGATAAATGTGGCTCTATGAGATGGAAGTTGTGCCCTCTTCTGATCATACATTTTTTATCTCTATAGCTTGATTGTCAAATACTTTCTGCTTTTTTTTTTTATCTCTTTGATGTGCCGGGCTTCACATGAAGAATTGTCAGGCTGGAAAGTAGTTATTAGTTTTTTTTTTCTTTTTTTCTCAAAAGCCTGACATCACTCACCACCATGTTTTCCCTCAGCTGTCAGCTCGGAGGCAGCCCGACCATCCGGCTAACTATCACAGTTAAAACGTGTTTTCCCATAAGCGCCTGTGGAGAATTCTCAGAAGCTCGGTGGCTTCTGTTTCTACTGTTTTTCGGCCCCTGACGAAAACACAAACACACCAGTGCACGCATGAGTTCATATGAGAATACTTATTGGAGAGCTGCAGCAATGAGTCATATTTTTCCCGAATACATTATTATTCCAAAATTAATTTTTGTATATTTGCACAAGGCACACGCTCACATCCCACCCATCAATTAGCACAAGTGCTCTTATCCTCCTGAAATCTCACAGAGCGAAGGCTTTAATGCTTTTGTCAGAACGCACCTCAAACAAAATATCAAACAGTTGGCAGCCTGCGACTGCTTCATGCCAGCTTGGAAGTGGACCTCTGTTGCTCTGCTGTCTAATAGAAGGGCCCAAAAGAGCCTTCGTATTCACATTCATCATCGTATCAGTCGGATTTTCTTTTGAGAACAAAGCATTAATCAAAGACCGCAAATGGCATGAGATCTTGTTGAGGATTTCTTACTTCCTACATACGCAGTATATGAATGGGAGGTTTGGGAACTTAGATTCACAATGAGATGAAGAAAAAAAAACATCATTTGACTTCAGACACCGTGTCGCAGATTAACAGCAGGTGCCACAAATATCAGCATTTGATATAAGATTGCTGTATCAGTGTACCTGCACATCCAAACTCTGACATATGATTCAATATATATATATATATTTTTTAACCTTACATTGCTCCTTCTATCATATGACAAGCAAAACTGACAACTTCCAAAATAATCTGAGGTGTGACACATTGAAACAGACAAGACAAAATACAGAAATGCATTTCTCAAATCTATTATTTTCAACACAAAGCACTGGGATATTTTCCGTGTTTTTCAGTCCTAAAGTCCGACTTCTATTTGCAGTAGGCTAATTTTGACAAAGCAGCACCTCGCTGTGATTCAATTTAAATCAATACAAAAAAAAAAATTCTAATGCAAAAACAAGAAACTAAATGAAAGCTTGTGGTGAGCGAACACGGATCGGTGGTATGATTGCGGCAGCCCATTGGGAGTTAAACCACCAACAGGAAACAAACACGTCTCCTGTTGACGTACAGTGCGTCTTCAGTTTGCTAACATTAGATAATTATTAGTCACCGCAGACCTGCTTTATAACATGTTCTCCTTTGGGTCTTAATTATTCTGCTGCATTTATCTGCTCGATCTGCTGTTCAAAGCAGAAGAAAACTAAAGAAGAAGAAGAAGAGAAAAACCACAAAACTGTCAAGAGCACACCTCAGTTTCTGTCTGACGTAGGATGATCTTCTTATGGTGATGAAAGACAGACGGTTCATGTACTCAGTCCCTGCCACAGCCAAGGTTAGTGGAGATCTGTCAAACCCAAGTGTCCTTGAGAGACATGGTTAACCTCCGCCCGCTCACTCGACGACACCCTTTGATCATCACATACTGCAAATGGCTAAAACCGTAAGTCACACCAGCTCAAGTACGATGTTTTTGTCATCTGTTCATTTATAGGTTGAACTATAGCGTCAGGGCGGGTTGGTCTCGCAAACCTTGACTTATTGACATGTCCGCAGATTAAATCACGGTTCAAGGTGAGAGAGGAAACAAATGACTTTGAAGCTGCGATGCAGGTGATGACACAGGTGAATCTGAATAAAAGCTGAATAACTTTTGGTAATAATTGAGAACAGTGTGGATTCAGCGTCTAGAAATCATAGAGTAATGTGAGTAAATTCATCACAGCATGTCTGGATGATTTTAGAAATAAGGATGCCAAAAGGGACAACATGCTTGGTTACAGATTTTTAGGCAGTGTTTCGCTTCCCGTAAATCAGTTGCATTGCCGGTGACCAGGAGCAAAACCAGAATTTCATTCAGTGACTCCACTCTCATTCACCAGAGATAGGTTTATTTTCTCTTTCATACCCCCTGCAACTTATCTCACTTTGCTAAACGCCTTGTTGTAATTGTGGTTTAACTGAAGGGCCACGGGCTTAACGTCCGCCTCAGCTACGACAGCATCCGTCAGATTGTTGTTTGTATTCAACGTCCTTGGCTGCTGCTCTTTGATTTAGCTGCGTCTCAGATCGGCCTTGTTTCCACACACATTAAGTGTTACAGTAGTAACTGCTACTTGAAATCACCAAGGCCAAGGGATTTCACAGGCAGATGGATGGCTTTTATGGCGTAGTGAAATTTTATCTACAATCGGGAGGGGGGGGTTATAACTTCCAATGCTGCTGGATGAATGGATGGATGGATGGACTTTGTTTGCTGGCTTGAGTCCTGGCTGGATTTTTCTGAGCAGAGAAGAAGATAACTGAAGCCAGACTGGAATAAGATGTTTCTGTTTAGCCTAAAAATGTTTGTTCATGTGGGAAAAAAAACGGAAGGCTGAGCAATCCTCCCAGTGCATGTTCATTTCTTCATTCATACACTCGAACATGCAAGGCGTTAGAGATTGAAAGGATGATTGACTGGTCGCTCAATCGGGCCCAATATGCAGAGCAAAGACATTTGTAAACTTCAGTCCTCATCAATATGCACTGTGGTAGTTTACTCTCTTGCCGTAGATGTGTGTGGAATAATTTTAATTCAGTTTGCTGTTTTTCACGAGTATAATCCACTCGAAGTCAGTACTGCTTTCTGGCGAGTCATGGGTACATATGTTCGAAACAATACAGATACTGCAGAGTGTCGCTGCGTTAAACCCGAGTTAACGATTGGTCAACAGAGCTGCACGTCTCATGACAAGCCACAAAAATCAGAAGTGTTTTTTAATGCAAACTGAGGATCTATAGATATGGGATGTGATACAGATTCTACAGCCCTTTGAAGCACATTTGTTATTTTGGTCTTTAGAAACAAAATTGACTTGATCAAACTCATAAACAGCTGTTAAATTAAAATCTTGATGTCAGTACACGTGAATGACATAATGTGTGCATTGAGTCAACATTAGTTGGGGCTGAAGACTACAAGTTGCTTGTGAGTCAGAAAGCATTACTGTTTGTTTGTTTTGTTGTTTGTGTCCTGTGTTGATTTTAAATTTCAATATTCATTCATTCATTTCATGTAGACACGTGGTTCAAATTGTTTATCTGTGAATATGTGGGATCATCCTGACCTTTGGGAATAGTACAGCATCAGCAACAAACTCATTGGACTTTTGAGCTCAAATTACTTTGTTAGTATTGTTTTTCCTGTGTGTTTGGCAGAACCTAAAATTTTGAAATCATACATTATATGATTTCTGGGATTTCTGTGAAATCTTTTTTTTTTTTTTTGCATGTCACCATATTACAGATGCTGGAAAAAAATCCTCATCTTTGTAAAATTCAGGCATCATCAAAGTCTTGTGTCCAGTTTAAATTCTGTAGCTGTTTTCCAGACAAACTTTCAGGTAAAAATGTGGACAGAAAATAAGAAGTGTGCATTAGAGAAGGAATCTACTGCACTTTCTCTTTTCCTGCCGATACACTGAAAGTAGCAAACCCAGCCTGAGCTTTTCAAAAATATTAGAATTCCAGCTCCCAGAGAGAAACAAACCTCTTTTTCACACGAAGAGCTAATTCAGGTAACATGCAAATGGCTCGACTCAAATCCTCTCAAAAGAAGCAAACCATTAAAAACCAACATAAACTGAATATAGCAGCCTTTATGCGGTTCGCTCCGAAGGCAGCACATTCCCCTTTGTCATCAAGCTCTGCAGATTTAATACTGTCGCTCCTGATAAAATATTCATCTGTACTGTATGGTGAGTGGCCATTTAAACCACCGGGAGAAGTGTATTGCCCTGCCATTCCCCCTCACCCAGGTAATCAGACCCAAATTGAAAATATCCAGCCACCAATTTCAGTCCGACTTTCAATATTCCCTGCCTGCCAGTGTGATGTCACATTTCCTGCTGGCTGTAAAGGTGGAGACAATATAAGTGGCTTATGAATGAGATTTGAAATTCATGGCCCAATATCATTTAGAGTCCGTAATCGGGCAATATGTATTCTGTAACCTTAAGAGGCACTTCCTCTCGTGATTTGAGTGGGGAAGCTGTTGGGTCAAATAATGGAGCCGTACATGTGTTCTCATCATATACAATACTGCAATGCCATTTTTTTTTTTTTTTTTTTTTTGCGCATGCCAGGTCCTATTCTATCAGCCACATCTGGGGAAATGAGTAAGACAGATTGAACAATGTCCCAGGGGGGTTTGGCGGTAGGCTCGCAGCTTGACACCCTCTGCAGGCGACCGAGCCTCGCAGCGCCACCGTGGAAGTGTTTTCCCTCGGTTGCTAATGGAGACGGGTTACAGAGGAATAGCAGGGGCCTGCAGAGGTGGGTCAGTTTGGATGTGTTTCTGGTTTAATGAGCTTCTCTGTTAGCTTAGCACATTCACTTAACGGTCTGGTTCATCCAAATTACAAGAACCCCTTTTCCTCACCTCGAGTTTGCGCAATTAAAAAGCATCATGGTAAATAATAAACAAACTAAAGAGACGTGTAGGGGTAGAAGAGCATCCTGGGAATTATTTATGTCCATATTGGATGATTTCATGCAAGAGGCTGGATTTTACCTCCTGTCACTTTCACGTTTTTGTTCACTGTTATCGTGATGTTTTCCCAACCACAACAGACCACGATATCTCTCTGACCTTAAACACACCGTCGCCATGCACAGATATTGAAGAAAGTGGGAAAAACATACTTAAAAAGGTGAATGAAATGAACGTAATCTGGGGGTTGTGTATTATTCTAACAATAGGAAGAGGAAATAAAGAAAACAAGGGTCTTATGCAATGTCCTACTGGATACAAAAAAACCCAATCCTGAACAACAAGAGTGGATTAAAGAAACATCAAAGAAAAAGAAAAAAGGAACAAAGAAAAAAGTACCCAACTGATGGTTTTACGTTTCCAGGTTTTGAGATATAGGTTTGGTTATTTCTACCTTATACAAGACAATACAATAGATCACTAATCACTCACGGCAATGAAAGAGCTTCATAGGGACTGTTCTCAGGCTTGGGCCTGAGTACTACTGAAGACACAAATCTTTAAAAAAAAAAAAAAAAAGGTCACAAATACACTGTTTCATTTTGCTGTAGCTTTTAGTAAAGGTTACCTAAACAGGAGTAAATAATGCATTTGGGGGGATTATTTTCAGCTGCCACCCACAAATTTTTTGGATACAATGGTGATCTGTGGCACTGAGAAATAAACTACAACCCTGATTCCAAAAAAGTTGGGATGCTATATAAAACATAAGTAAAAACAGAATGCAATCATTCATTCAACAGTATTTGACAACATCAGTTTTACAGAGTGTTCCTGAGTCCATGTAGTACCTCTCTCCATCCTTGCTTGTGAACGACTGAGTCTTTCCAGGATGAACCTTTCATACCCAATCATGATACTATCACCTGTTACCAATGAACCTGTTTAACCTGTGGAATGATCCAAACAGGTGTTTCTGGATCAGTCCACAACTTTCACAGTCTTTTGTTGCTCCTGTCCCAACTTGTTTGAAACATGTTGCTGCCATCAAACTCAGAATAAGCAGATATTTACAGAAATCAGTGAAGATGATGAGGTCAAACATTAAATATATTCTCTTTGTACTGTTTTCAATTGAGTATATGTCAAAACATGTTAGCAAACGATCACATTCTGATTTGTTTGTGGTTTACACAGCGTCCCAACTTTTCAGATCAGGCTTTGCTTGTAGGATCAAGTCATTGTTGAGTTGGTCTTTTTATGGGATTTGTTTGTAAGAAGAAAAATATCACCAGCCTTATTCTTTACTTGAGAAAATGTTTTCTTGTAATTTTAGTGAATTAACCCTTTAAACAATAAACATGGTGCGTATTAGCAGCCTGCCATCACAGTTTACGAATGAAGACAATAGTTTGTGAGGGTTAAAGCTCATTGTTTAACCCCCCTTGGATTAAGAAGATGGGAACATTTCCAGGCGTCTCGGCGGGGCCGGCCAGCTCTCCACCATGAGGGATTAGTGAAATAAGGGATGAGGATGTCACTGTGATGTCCCCCGACCATAATTAGGGTGAAGACAGACTCATCGAAGCCCAGCTACGCTGCTGTGCTGCGGGAAAGCCTGGAGCTAGAAAACTTGATCGGAAGTTGCAGGGAGCACATTTTCAAAAAAGAACGCTAAAAAGCATGAGGGAAACAATATGTTTAGCGAGATAGAGAACATTATGTCCCCAGACTATCCGAGGCTATTATTCACCACACTCCGCCAAAGAAAGGCAATTTGACGAGGTGAAAGGTGCGAGGAGCTGCTTCAGATGTGACCACTGTGTCTCCGGGGGAAATTTCTATTCCTTTTTTCCACCACCAGCTGGTTAATCTTCTTCCTCTCCAGCACCTAATAGAGTTCATAGGCCTACTTATTAAAAGCGGATACAGGAGAGGCTGAATGGGTGAGAGCATCCTGGTGAACTTACAGTACTCTCTGGAGAGCGGGGAAGCAGTGTGATTACAGAGCACACGTCAGACGAGTGTCACTCACAAAGACGTATGCTCGACACCAGGACTCATTTCTCTCTGGGTGTACGATCACCAGATTTCTGCTGACCATAAAGGATAAAAGAGACTAGATATTGAAAGATGCTCTGAGTTTCCAACAAATCAATACATGACAATAAGATTAATTGTGGCTCCTCTGCATAATTAGTCAGCAAATGAGAACAAGGTTGGGGAGGACCGCAGCTGCATCTGACGTCTGCAGCTTCACGTCCGTCCGCAGGTGTTTGTTTTCTCTTTGGCTTTACTGAAGAGGATAAACATGTTGAAAGTGACTTTTCCACAAGCACTTCACTTGTCTAAACATCTGCCATTAGGAGACAGCTTTAGCTCTGTTTGCACCGAAGGACTAGTCAAAAAGACAAACAGTCACAGTCTTCCTGTCATGTGCTGCAAATCAGATTTGGTGGAGTGGAAATACGGTGGATTTTCTTTTAAAAATCGGATTCAAAACACAGCACAGACACCAGGAGCAACTCCAGCATCTCAACATCTGAACTGTGATTTTTTTTTCAGCCAAACCCTGTAAATGCTCGCACTGTTTTGTAATGATGGTGACTATTAGTGTTAGGGTGTCCACTCATAAGTAGTCTGAGCTGAGTTGGACAGCCACAGAAAACAGAAACAATCAAGCACAACCGGTAGAGACAGACAACAAACACTCTGGGAAACAGCAGCTGAAAACCGCCCACTACATAAACTGCGAAGAGCTAATGAGTGACGAGGTGCAGCCGGGCAGGCAGGTGAACGAAATCATGATTAACTAAGGAAGAAAGAGGAGGGAAAAAAAGACATTAAACTTGGGTTGGTGCAAAATGAATATGTCACGACTTTCAAGAAAATTAATGTGTGAATGTGGCCATGCATTAAATATATGTTTCAAACGTGCAGGCTGTGGAATACACATGGGAATATACATCTCCTGGGGCAAAACACACCAACCAAACTTCTATATTTAAATGTGAGATAATATGTCGCTGCAGTGCTTGTCTGACATGTGCAGATACCTAACTTTGAAAAACACTGAATACACTGCTGTTTTCTTCAATTTTATCTTTGTGTAAGAAGCACCAAACAAAAACTGCTTCGTCATCACTTCTGGTTCTTCCTCTCCACAAGGTCACGCAGGTGAAAATCAAAACACGCAGAGCATTTTTAATTGAGGTCAAAGGCATCGTGCTAAACCCTTCATGTGTTTGG
Source organism: Holacanthus passer (assembly GCA_025331565.1). Taxonomy (NCBI): domain Eukaryota; kingdom Metazoa; phylum Chordata; class Actinopteri; family Pomacanthidae; genus Holacanthus; species Holacanthus passer. The sequence continues at coordinate 7,449,425 of JAFREQ010000009.1, read as the reverse complement.
TGCCAATTTGCTAATTAAGTTGAGGTAAATTTCAGGCTGTAACTCTAAGGAAAACCAATAGATGCATACGTAGAAAAGTAACCATGTTTCCTCTTTGCAGCAGCACGTGACCTCGTGTTTAGGGGATCATTTGAGCCCTCTTCTACATAAAGTGGCGAGCATACATAACATCCTCCACTCTGACTTTTTTTTTTTTTTTTTTTTTTTCCCCATTTTCTGGTCTGAACAGTGCAGCAGCCACTGCAGCTTGTTGTTCCCTGAATGTAGAGCGGAATAAGCATGTTGTACCACACAAACTGTGGCTCTCACATAACCAGCTTGTTGACAACTTAGTGCACCACACTCTAAATAATTTCTCGATGGAAAAACAAAATAATAGAGCACCGAATACCAACTGCGAGCTCGTTGTAAAACAAGTGTGACATCTATCGTGGCTGCATTTTTTTTTATTGAAGGAGATGAAAAAGAGGCACAGACAACAAAAATCGATTTCCATGCAGACGCGACACGAGTTATAGATGATCACACAATAGATCATATTCAAGTGTGGACATGTCTAACCTTTATTCTGCCAGAGGCTTTCCTGACCAGGACATGTGCTGCATGATAATCTGTTCTCATTGGACATTTTGCAGCACTGTCAAAGGCTCCCCATCCTTCTTTTGGTCGCTGACTGCCACTGTGTGGTCATAAATATTTAACACATTTCTGCTGCAGTTCAGCTTAAACTCTTTCACTTCACAAGCCTTAAGAAGCTCTCTGCATCGCACTTATTTAACACTGATGGCGATATTTATAATACTGTGGGAAAGACTTAAAGATGTATTGGAAAACTGAATGTCTCATGTTGTTGAGAAATAAACAGGATGCCTGACACCTGGGGAAACCCTAATCTTTCCTCATGGGCAAAAAATTTAATCTACCACTGCAAAAACAATTCTGTTCTACCAGCACTCAGTCGGCATCATCCATCATCATTAAAGAAGAGGAAAAAAATGAAACCCCTTTAACACTATTTGGTAAAAGCAGCTACTGGCAATGTACTGCCTTATGTTTCAGAGCCCAGGTTGTTTGTTTGATGCCATATTTTGCTCTATTACCCTGTAAAGGCTTGTCATTCCATGACAGTTTGGCTGACATGGCATCAGGTTCTGACATTTAGAGTGGGGCAAAAAATATTTTTCATCTTTTTAAAACATCAACAGCAAATGTTAGAGGTTGGCATCAGCATTTCTTTTAAATCAAACAGGCTTCTTTCCAGAGCTGTCATTTTACACCAGCGATCGCAAACATTATGGCACACATATACTTTGGAACTGGCCTCAAAATACCAGAATGCAATGCAACCACACAACACACAAAGAATGACATCAGGCGGCTCTTACGAAATAGTTTGAAATCTGTATTTAAAAGGTCACAATGCCACAAATGAATGTAACAAACTCATTCATTCTCAGGCAGCTGTTGGTAAATGTAAAAAAAAAACAAAAAACATAAAGTAGTTTTAGAAACAGTAAGAAAACAACAGCACTATAAATTAGAAAACTTTACACAGCTCAGTTTGAGAATATCTACAAGTGTAAGATTTTGACTTTAATGGTACATATCTCGAGTGGGTGACATGGGAAGCACACTGCGGTGGTAGGTCAGCCCATAGACGGGGCTCATCCCCGCGTGGCGGAGGCTCTCCACCTTGCCAAACTGCCGCAGATGGAAGAGCAGGGTGAGCTTTCGGGTCATGGTCCTGAGCGCCAGGAAGGAGGCCAGGATCTGGGCGAGCAGGAAGATGAGGTAGATGGAGTGGACGGCTCTCTCCAGAGGCAGGATGATAATTCCTTCATCGGTCAGGAAGAACAGCAGCACTGGCAGCTGGAACATGAAAGACAGGAGCCAGAAGGCTGCCAGCTCTGGCACCTGATGACAGGGAGCCAAGGGGAGAGAGAGAGAGAAATTTTGGGTTGGTGGATGGAGACGATGCAAAGATAGAGCAGTCAGACATCAAGTGCTTTGGTTGTATCCACATGAAAGCACGCCTGCACATACATACACACACACACACACACAGACAACCTCAATAGACAGTTGTAGTCAAGAGCTGATTGTTTGCACACGCAGACAGAATGCTTAAGCACCCACTTCTTCTTCTGTGTTATTCAGGAGACGGGCCCATAAAAGAGATCTGTGTTGTGCTCCAGACAGGATGTTGGTCTGAATTACCTTTTCTTTCAGGTTGCCAATGTAGCCCAGATAAAGCCGGACCACTTCAATGACTGTGAGGAGGATCATCCCGGTTATGAGCACAGCCTGGTAGTAGCCGGGAAGATAATAGAACTGGAAATAAAGCAGAGCTGGAATGTCAGTATGTGAGGAAGGTACAACAACATCTTTTTACTTAAAGCTCACAGGACTTCACACTGTGTACGAGCAGCCAAACATAACAAAAAACACAGATAAAAGTATGATGTGATTTTTTTTTTTCAAATGATTCTGATGGCATAAGTTTAGCTTTACAGAAAGATGAGATAACCCCAGTGGAAAATGGTGCAGTCTGCTGTCTGTCCTGCTTCCACTCTCTCACTTATTGCCATGAGGTCTTTCTTGCTGGTACCACTAGACGGCGCCAAAGTCAAATGGATTCCAATTTGACGCATTCAATTGAATTTAACACAACTTCTGCAAGTCTTAAGAAAGTATCCTCAGGAAATATAATTTCTCGGAGGCTTGAGAATACTTGTTCTTTTTACGTTGGTAAAGCATTTAAGTGCAGTGAGTACAGCGTGATTTGTTCTCAAGTCACCAGAATTAACCTTCTTTTGATTTTACCATGTTTGTCCATATGACACTAATGATGCAACATGACAGGTCATCAAAACTGTCCATTGAATGAGCTCCTTGTGACTGTTTTTGGTTCCTGTAGTATATGTCACTGTGTGAGCCAGGAACAGACTAGAACTAAAAGGAACAATATATCTTAATCTTTGTTATGAAACAAGAGAACTAAAGCCAGGAAGGATCTAATCTGTGAAAATGCAGATCACCAACTAACCTTTAGTTCCAACATGAAAACAGCAGAAAACCACCAACAGGGAAAATAAAACATGTTGAAGTACAGCAGCATCTGCAGGGGGAGGTGGGAGACCAGCTCGTTGACCACTGCAAGACAAACAACAAGAGTATATAAGCACTCATTCATTACATCCACAATTAACTAATATTAACACACTCACAATGAGAAATAACGTTTTCTTTGCACAATAGCCATCACAGCAGACAGCTGCACGGAATCAAATTCTCCACAATTTAGATTGTACACAGCTCATGAAAAGTCCAATACTATCTGTTTACAATTGTAGTAGTTTTTGTCTACTCCTCAAAGTCAGTTATATGATATTTGAATTTGTTTTAGCTGCACATATTTTCCATGTTCCACGTAATCACTATACTGCAATCCATGAAAAACATGTGATTAAGAAATAAATCTGTAAAATAACAGAAAAAGTAATGGCTTTGTCCCCTAATTTAAAAAATTCCATTAATAAACTGTGGACTTTTTTTTGCAGTGAACTTTCTGTTATTTAATTGTATACCCACAGTATAAAAACTGCCAATGTTAAATAAATCTATACTGTACTGGCAGGTCATTACCCAGACTTTTCCTGCAATTTAAACTGTGTGGTTTACCTACAGTATGCTTTTTTTCCCCAAGAAATAAAAACTGAACTCTGTTAGGTAGCAGTGCACCTACAGTGAAAATAACTCTTGCTAAAATGAGTTTCAAACACAACGTCTGTGATGAAAACAAATATTTTATTAACTTAAACATAAAATACAGTGAAGGAAGACGTATTTCCCAAAGGGAAACATTTCTTCTCTCTACATTGTTCCCAGTGTGCTAATTCATTACACTCTCTCTTAACATCAAAAACATAAACAAAGACAATGCAACAGTTACATGTTTGATTAAATAACTGAAATGGGAGAACATTTGACAGAGGGGCAGGGATGGAGGGATTTGCTTATTGTCTGCAGGTGTGATGAAGGCTGCAAAAGAAATAGAAGAACTGATTAGTGATCATCACTGACAACATACAACAATTAAAAGAGACAATCAGAATGCGTCAAAACAGAAAGGAAAGGAAAGAGAAGAAACAGAAGGAAGGAGTGCGAGGAGCAGCTGACAATTTCTGCACGTACAACAGTCTGAGTAGTCTCCAGGAGGAGGTAATCATAGAGAAACATGTTTTTAGTAGAAAGGATCTCTAAAAAGGAACAATGGCCATTTTTAGAAAATGGTTATTGAGGGGGCACTGCAGCATGTTAAAGAAACGCCTGCACTGTCTGTGTGTTCACCGAGAACACTCTTCAAAGCATTTTGTGGAGAGTGTCATCATAGTAATCTCACCAGGCGGCTCAATGAGGAAATGAATGGAGCACAGAATAACAGTGAAATAAAACTTGAAATACCTGTTCAATAACAGGCAGAGCACCATTTTCTGGAAGAGGAAATGCTTGGCAGCTACAGCCCTAGTCACACGGGAATATTATTACCTGGGGAACTGAATAATTGTGGAGGACGTTTGTGATCTTAATCCCGTGTGAATCTGCAATGTCCATAATTTGTAAAGTAAAAATTACAGCACCTTGCATATTTCGGCAAACACGGTCATCTGCTAATATTAGTCCTGTAAGAATCTGCAGCTCATTAATTTGGGGTTGTAATGTCTTTTTGGTTGTAGTAAAATCAATACAGGGTGATTTTTCAGTGCAAACATGAAATCAATGGGCTTCACCTCAGAATGGAGACAGATAGGCCTGCAATTTTCCTGCTTATTATTGTTCTTCTGCTGGATTGTTATAGATATGATTTATTGTTGAAAAAATATTGAAGTACTCTGCCAGATTCCATTTTTTCGCATCAGACAGGGCATTTTATTGAAACAGTAGTGTTAGATCACGCACCCCAGTCAAAATGTCACGTCAAGTTCAATCTCAGGTCACCTCAGGAAACTTATCCAGAGCAAATGCATATCTGGAAATCACAGAGGGTGGGGGTCATTTTCTATTACTAAAACAGGTATAACTTACATTTTTGCTGTTTGCTGACTGTTTACAAGTCAGATACAGAAAACTTGTTTACCAGTGCTGTGCAGGTTTGAGTGACAGTAGCACTGGTGACATCAGATTGACAGAAAACAGTACTCTGCCTATTATTGAATAAGTTTTAGTTGAGCTGTCTGGCCTGAGATTACCCATAAGGCTCTGAGGCCTGTTCTTGATGAACATACAGGCATGAGTACACTGTGGACTTTTTTTAACAACATATTGTAATACCCCTAAATAATATAAATGTAAAGGAATTTGGGGACAAACAGGGATAGTTTCAAGTCAATCTGAGATCCAGTAAACTAAAATCAGTAAACAACAGGGTGAGCAGTAATAACAGACTTGCTGTCATTTACAGAGCACCCACAAGTTTGTCATTCAGAAACTGTACCAAAATTCAACATCAGCCTCTACAACACAGGCACAGTGATGATTCAAGGGTCTCAAAACTGGAAGAGTTTGAATGAGGCTTCAATGGACTGAAAACTCTTGCTGATGGGGAAAAGGCCTCTGTGCCTTTAGCAACGGCACATACACCTCCATCAGACCAAAACTCCTGGCCTTCAGCTACCGGCACTACTGATCCAACCTCCCACGTCCACGCAGTCTCCATCACTCCTCCACCAGCCTGCTTCAACAGCCCTCACACACCCAGGAAAATCATTCAGGACTGTCTCTCTCTCCTTGAAGTGGAGATAATAGAGTCAGAGTCTGACACATTCCAACAGCTGCAAGATGAAATGAGGCTGATAAAGAAGAACCCGATACCATTGTTGGACAGTTGAGAGAAAATATGAATGATCTTCTTAGAGCAAATGAAATTCTCAGACATGAACTATGTCAGATGAGAAAGGAATCTGGAGCCCTTTCACAGATGGGTCCCACTACCCAGGCAACACCTCAGACCAGACAACCCAGTCGTCCACAGGACAGCTCCAGGACACCCCTCCAGCCTTATACACAGCTCCTGGGACCACTCCATCACCAGCACCCTGAAACAGGAGTGGCAGAGATCACAGTTTCCTCCACACTGCTGCCATGGACTGACTCCGCCTGTGACCTGATCCACAACATAGACAGGGTGTTGACCTCAGAGTGTGCAGCACTAAACAAGGTCAACATCACCCATCACTCCATTCTGACATAAGAGCACCTGTATGACCACGTCCGCTTGGACCAGGAGCATGTCTGGATATTTACTAAGGACCTGACAGTGAGCTTCCAGTCCCACGCCCCACCACAGGAGCACCATAGCCCTGCTGTGGACAGCAGCACATACCACACTGGCCAAAGGTGAGGAGACTGCCATCTGGCACAGCAGTGGACAGCAGAGAACAGCAGACTATGCAGAAGCACAGTCTGACATGGTTGAAGCCCTGCCACTCCCTGGGATGCAGCCTACCTTTGCACAGGTAGGGACCAACCACTCCGACATCAGAGTCATGAAGCAGCTGCTGCCACTCATCTTTAAGACTCTTGATTAGAAAGACAAAAATACAGACTGCTGCTTCTCCTTACTTCCTGATTGTATTCTGTACTTTCTGTATTGAATCACTGTATTTAAATTTGATCATGAGGGAGAAAGAGAAGGACAAGGTGAGAAAGAGACAGACTGGGACAAAACAAAGAGAACTTACATTTTGGAGACAAGGAGAATGTTGCTTGAAAATAGATCCCAGTGTTTCCCTGGAGGTGGGTAGTCAGCCATCTGAAGCTCTGGGTGTCATCTTGGAGACATGCTGCTGTACGGTGGGCTTCTTCTTGTTATTATTATTATTATTATTATATTTATTCATATTAAGTGTTTTGTAAAATGATTGTTGTAACAAACAGTAAAACTGCATGGACTATTAAGCTGAAAAAAGTAAGCATGTCCTGATCGCATCGGACAAATCAGACCTGATCATACAATATTTTAATTGATCTGTATTGGTTATATTAAGACCAGTCAAATTCTGATGCTTTTTTGTTACAAAATAAATGAAAACCATTAAGGGAAGGTTGTAATGTAGGCTTCTTTTTCTTTAAACAGAGTTATTCATTTACCAAGCATATATTACGTACACAGGATTGGTTTTGATCATCTTAATGTACTTGAAGTGTGCACTGTGCAGCTGTATTATCTAGACAAATACAAAAATTGGATCGGGACTCTGTATTAGCAGATATTCAATATCAAATGACTCAGATCAGGATCAGAAGAAAAAAAAAGATGAGTGACTAGTTTGGATCAAAATGACCAATTCCAGAGTTTAACATAACTGAAACACCCACAAACTTCAACTTCAACATGAACAGTAAAGATAGGAAGATATAAAACTGCACATGACCAATTTCATGGCTCAAATTTGAGCCTGTGGTTCAGATGGTGATTGAAAATGTAACAGCTCAGGAACAGAGCCAGAAACAGTGCTACATACTGAATGATCCTCCCAACTAACAAGGGAAAGAAAATGAATATGCTGCCAAATAATGTGTTTTGTACTGAAACCAAACTATAAACAAACTGTGTGAAACATGTTTTCCAACCCAAAACGCGTGTTTACATGTGACACATGTTTACTCACACAGACTCTACTTTAGGCGCGTTTACAAACTTTACATCACAGGAAGTGCATCTTGTTCTCTTCCGGTTTTCAACATATTCAGTACCAACAACCAACGTCTAAAGTGAGTTAATGTTAGTAAGATACATAAACAAATTAGGCATGTTTCCATTTTGACTCTGTGTTTACGTGCTACTGTGAAGAAAACCAAACATGAAACATTTAGAGAACCAGATACGGATCCTCTTCCTGTTTTCAGCATCTGTCCTCATACAACCAGCACAGACACATTAACCGGTGAGAGGACTCACTCTTTAAACACCTGTATATTCATACCTGCTGCTGTAAACGGCTGGGACCACGTGACTGTTGTGTTAGCTTGTTAGCTTCTGTAACGTTACACAAATTAGCCCGACACTCACTCCACAAGAAATAACTGGCCAACACAACAGATATTAAAATAAACAATCCAGTGTGCAGCCGATTTACTCAACAGGATATCCCGAAAATAGATTTGTTTCAAACTTACTCTTTGAATCTTCTTTTCATGAACTCAAACACTGAACCTGCGGCGCCATCACAACATCAGCTGGTGAACGCAGCTCTAACGGAACAGCCTTCAAAATAAAAGCACGAGCCTTGCTCGCTGAATGGAACAGCTTCTTCTTCGTTGGTTTTCAGAGGCTGTTTGCATCCAAAATATTACATTACCGTCTTCTACTGGATTAAGACTCAATTATCACATCTAATCTAATAATAAAATCACACATCTCATCTCCACATTCACCACAAATTCTAAGATCATATCTACAAACAAGCTTTGTCCAAATTTCCAACAATGTCTGCACTGAATGGGTTTGGGAACAAAAGGCCTTACTGGGTAACTGATATGATCCAATAATATTTTATCAAGCAGGATTTCTGATTCAAAATGCAACAAAACAGATCTTGCTTCACAACTTCCTCCATCACTCATCATGAACTTTCTATGACCGACAACAACACTTGACCATATTGCAATATTCCATCATCAATCCCCTTTACTCTAAGTGGGAATCATGCCACTCAGTAATTTCCAATGTGACACACATTCAACAATGATTCATCTGATTCTTTTAACATCAACTAGACTGATATCACCAAGTTTGCCCTTAATCCAGCTCACAACTTATTTTTTGTCTGACAGACAAATCTCTTCCAGTCAGTTTTATTTCAGCCAAGTGGATTTCTCTTTCGTTCTCAAGATTTTCTCTTTTCAGCTTTTTTTCCCTCCTGGTTTCTTCCCACTGCTTCTGTCCAACTCATCTACCTCCATCTTTCATCCATGTTCATTCCACCAGCCAGCTCACTTGACCCAGTTTTTAAGTCAAAGGTTGCAACGCTAAACCAGAAATTGGGTACTGACAAGTGACAGTCTGCATATCACCAGTCGGTGGTAGCACCCAGTGATTTTAAGCATGACATTGCTGGGTCACGTGCATATAACGTTTTCCTGACCTTCTTTAAATGAAACTGGTAAAATAGTGATATGGAGCAGTGAGTTTGATGAATTTACTGTTTATCAGACCACAAATGAGACAAGAATTAGGTTGGGAAAATGACAGACGCTGCTAGCAGTTTTAAGTAATTAATTAGTATTAAGTGTTTCAGAGGACAGATGTAGAGCCAGATTGTCCAGCTTATATATGGCTGGTGCTATGTAGGCTAGACTGCATAGCTACTTAGGCAAAGAGACTAATGACACACACATTTGCGAATCACCACATGCATTTGCAGATCAGCCACAGCAAAAGTGCAGCAAAAGTCACGCATGAAAAGACAGCCAATTGAGAGGCCTGCCTGATTAAATTTCTAGCTCTCTGAGCTATATTCAGACTTTTCAGCCATTAATATCTTTGTATGCATTTACAGATTTGTCTACAAAACTATAAATTTCAATACACTTGCAAATTTGAAAACAGCTTTGGAGATTTTTTTTTTACAAATCAGATTCCACACACATGGATTGAGACACGGTTACACAACTCTCCACTCACATTTGTAAATAGTATTGCTCAAATAAGGGCCCCACATGTAGGCCTATTCTAAAATGTTGTCTTATATTGCACAACTACTAAACTACATTATAGTTGTAAACAGTCAGTAGACACAGTAACCAACCCGAGGCGTCCTCCTGCTCCCTGCTGAAGTCGCTGTCTGCTGTCCTGTTGTTGGTGAACACAGAGCCTCCCATATAGGCCAGACCCATCTGCAGGTTCTCGGGAACAGGTGAGTAAAACACAGGCATTGTGGGTAGAGCCGGTGACCATGACCAAGCCAAGGAGTCAGGAAGTGTGACCGTCCAAAACTGTGTTTGTGTCCCTTGTGTCTCCTGCTAATCCTTGTTGTGTTTAAACTGCAGGTGCACAAATGCATGAAGGCGCAGATACAAATGGCCACACTCAGATGCGTGCTGGCAGACACCACGGCTAATCAGATTATAGTGGAGGGGGGCTGGCTGAGGATTAGGCTGAGACAGCAGCACGGTACTTTGTTAGGAAGTTAGTGGCCATTTATGATGCTCAGTAAATTTGTTTATCTAATTAGAGAATTTAACAGTTGTTGAAGCTCTGAAGAGATAAAATAGGGAGCAAAATGAAAAGCAGAATGATGCTTGTTAAAAAATGGAAATCTTCCCTAATTTTACACACACATATATTGTTCTCCCACATAGATAAAACTCATTCAAATTTCAGTCTCCACATATCATGTGCTGTGCTTTTTTAAGTGACGAGGCACATCAAATGCGTTAATCCACTCAGTCATTTATTGTGGTGTTTTACAGCCTTTATTTAATTTAAATTCAGCACATAAACAGAGCGACACAGCAATGACTAACACACTGCACGCCGCACCCAGCCAGCGAGTCCTCAGAATGGTGCCTGGCTTATCATTTTGGCCTTGGGGCCCCACTCGTCATTTATGTGGCCAGGGTGCAGCAGCAGAGTTTGGCCACAAGGTGTCGTCACAGCTCGTCCCTGGGGGTGAGCAGGGGGAAATGCTGGAACTCCTCTGGCACCTCTTCCCCTTTCTGGGACCTCTTGTAGAAACCTAGCGAGTCTAACAGGCTGCTGATCTCGTCTGCCTTCATTTTCTTCACAGGAACAGTCTGACGTGTCGGGAAGGAGACACACACACACACACACACATTTGGACAGAAAGGATTAAAAGCAGTGATGCAGTGTAAATTAGATGTGTGCAGAGAAGAATGTGTTTGTCTGATTCAAGTTAGTTTATGCTGATACATTCATTTAGTTCAAAATTGTTTTTTTTATTAAAAGTTGAGTCACTGCTGACAAAGAGATTCCTCCTGCACATTTCTTTTCATTTGCTTGTTCAATAATTCAGTCTGTGAAATAATTCTTCATTTAAAGTCTCAAAGGGCGCCGCATTATGAAACTATAGATGAAAACAACAAACATCAGACCAAATATCAGAAAAGAAAATAAACTCCTACGCAAGATTTAGAAGGGGAAATAAGAGGTTAAAGCCTCAAGAAAGCAGTGACGTTTGTGAGAAGTTTACATGTAAATCACAGCAGTGCCTCTTTGTGTGTTTAGAAAAGGCTAACACTTTAGAAATTCATTGGTTTCAGTGGAGAGTTTTATTGTCCCGTGTTGGCCTAAATGCAGGTTCAGGGGCTTTTCCGCACTGACAGAAATAAAACTGTGTGGGAAACACTGAGCAGTTGTAATTTCAGGGCATAAAAATGTTCAAATTCATATCAGCATTCATACCAACTGTGCTGTTTCAGTGCAGAAGCTCACTTGTCTGAAACCCCTAATTTATACACTTCCTCACTCTCCCTCTTTTTTGCCCACTGTTTTTTTTTTTTTTCTCTAACTCTGTCTGACTCTTTCAAATGCTCGGTCTTGACTCGGTATCTGACAGAGGATCTGATATCAGATGCAGCAGTCTTAAAACTCCCCTACATGAATCTGTCTCGACATTCAGACGCTCCCCACATAAGCCCCATCACAAGGAGGCTGAGCAAAAGATCCCCGAACTCACATCTCACCTTTACAACCTCATCCTTCTCGTTATAGAATATCAGACGTGGATTCTTCTCCTCCGATGAATCATACTCCAAGTTGTGGCTACACAGGAAAGAACGGATCAAGGGAAACAACAGGTAGACAGAGAAGGAATCAAGCACATCCATCTGTTTGGCTATTTTTAGACTCGCTCGACATGATTTCAAGTTGGAGGAGTTTTGGAAAGCTCACAGAGCTGGCACTGGATTTGGCAACTTGCTAGGAACATTGTTTTGTTTATGAAAGAGGTCATGAGAAAATCTGTTTTTTTTTTTTTTTTTTTTGAAAAGCCAGGTCTTACCAAAAAAAAAAAAAAAAAAAAAAAAAAAGCCTGAGGACAAGGATACTATAAAGCCCAGCGCTCCAAGAGAAAATGATGGAGCTCGGGCATTTTCTTTATGCCTCATCCGACCACACTGGGAGCCTGCAGGGACGACAAGAGACAGTTGTTAAAACAGCATGACAAATAGCATTGTGCACGCTTCCTTCTTTGTGTGATCAAAGGTGCCAGAAATAGGTTTCGTATCTCAGCAGAATACACACTGACATGACAGCGCTTGGCTTATCCCTCATCTTACTCATTTTCCTGTTTGCTCTCTGAAAGCTGTCACCGTGTCCCATGTCTTGGATTTAATTTCAGACTCTGCACAAAATCCTGAACATTTTACGGTCATGACAAGACATCCGCGTGGAATTTAAAGGTGTCCACATCATATGTATTTCTATCTGTACTCACCAGCAGTTTTCCTCTGGCTATAACAAGCTTTTCTTCAGCTGCCGTGTCGTTGTTGGTGTCTGACGCACCGACGGCGAGGGCAAGAGTGAGCACCAAGAAGGCCCACATTTTTCTGACAAACTCAGACCTCTGAGTGCTTTTGCCTAACTTATTACCAACAATATGGAACCCTTTAATCCACCTGGACAGTTTCTTGACCTGGACAAGACCATGACACCCACCTATAGGGGAGCAGTGCCCTCCTGTGTTCGATTATTCTTGCTGTTTCTCCCTGTTTTTCCATCAAAACTTCTATATAATCTAAGAGGTAGGTCCCTGGTTAGGCATCTGGTTTATGTAAGGGTTATTCATTTGCTGCAGTTTTACTTATTAGGCTGTTTGGGATTTTTCAAAGGCCCCTGACTTTATAGTTTCTTCCACATCAGATATCACTGGGGGTCCACAGAAACCGCAGAGCATCTGTGCTCTTATCACTTTTTCCCATGCATTTCACTTGCAGGTGGTTGATGGCCTCTGAGAGTCAGCCACACTCTCGTAGCTGAAAAGCAAATGTGAACGAGACTGGAAGTGCACAGGTGTCCTTAATTATATATATTTTGTACTAAATGAAATGTATTTTGAAAATCATTGCATAGTTTCTGGTATATCTGTATAATCTATAGGAACATTTCCAGCTTTTCCATCTGCAAAAGGCCAAAAGTTGCAAGCTGAAAAACACTGAGCTGAAAGATACTATAAAACTACTGACTGCAGTAATAATTCTCTGTGTGTTTGCCACTACCAGTAACCACTTGTACATACACAAATGTAAATGTAAAACTATGATTAGTGAACTTTAGAGGAGTTGGCACGAGTCTTTTTAAACTGATGACAGCCAGGCGAGCTGTTTCCCCCGGCCTGTACTTAACACACAGGCATGAGAATATTAATATGAGAATATCAAGGGTGTGCAAGGGTGTGGGTGTACGTTTTCATTATTGTATTAATACATCCTAAAGTAGTCTTGCGGACCAAAACATCAGCACCAGATACAATCACACAACAAACCTCCAGAGCATTTCTTTCTTTCTTTTCCTTCATTTCTTTCTCACTGTGTTATAGGTCGCATGAGAAGTCATGTTTAATTCCATTGTGTACTCATGTATGAAATCAGACCTCATGACAGCGCAGCACATTTGCACTGTGTTAACACCCTGGAAGAGGAAAACATCCCTCCCCTCCGAGTTTGTTCCTCTGTGTTGTGAGAAAGCAAATACGTCAGGTCACCACAAGAGGGTGGTCACACCCACATGTACACTTTCTGGCAGTTTGGCGGGTAAAATGTACTTCCAAATCCTAGCCACAGACAATTATGTTTCCAACAAAAATAAACCATTCCTGCCTGGAATGCTGAAGCTAAACCATCTCTCTGTCTCTATCTTTTCCAGACACAGAGTCCTGCGCCCTGCATGTACTGTTTGAGATTATGTGTCAAATGGCAGTAAAACAACCCCCTTTTTTAACAGGGTTTCCTCCCCTTGGCAGCCGTCGTAAATCTGCCGGCCTGCATGCTTCTCTCGCTGGAGTTTTGCATCTTCCAGTGCTGTTTGACACTATGTACGTTTGCCCTCAAAGAGCTGATGTGGAGAAAGAAAGAGTTGATGAGAGAGGGGAGAAGAGGGGGGTGGGGTGGGGCGATCTCGCTGTGGCTGCCTCCTCAGTCTATATGTGTGGATGCATACCATATGTGTTTGCAATTACAATTCAGCTTACATCACATGGCGCGCGTCAAAAAAAGGGGATGTTATTATTAATCTGCTGACAAAGGGGGAAAACGCAGCCATTTATAATAACCAGAACAGGGAAGAAGATGATGAAAACATTTTGCGAAATTCAGACTGAGCCACTTTTTCCAGTGCGAGTTCTGCAAATTGCAACTCTTGCAGCTGGCAAAAGATCAAAAGCCAAAACACCTCACTGTAATCCTGCCTCCCTCAGAGAGCCCGTTATAAAGACACACACACTTCCTGTTTCTCCAAAGCACCGGATGCTGCAGACCGGGCCAGCGGGGCATTACTTTGTGTGTCTGCTCTCTTATGATGTGCGCAGTCATTTGTGAGAAAACTTTGGCTGCAGTGTCTATTCCTCTGTGCTTTAGACTTGTATTTGTATATTTAAGGATGACCATGGGGGGAGAAGAATAAAAATATGAGTTTGAGTATAAACACTTATCTGTGTGTGTGCTTATCTGTCTGGAGCCTAGGGGCAACTGGGAGGGGGGCTGCTGCCTGTCTGCCTGTCTGCCTGCTGTGCTCCGGTCTGCTCATAAAGAAGAGAGGCAGTGTTGAGAGAAGTGAAGGCCATGTGGAGGGCTTCATTCAATAAGAATACAATGCTATCGAGTGTGCTGTACAGTAAGTGGACATAACCTCATGGAGGTTTAGGTTCACTCGGAAAATGAGTTTGTCCAGCACCAAACAAAAATACTAGTGTGGTTGTTGTATTTTCTTATACATAGACAGAGAGTTTGTTTCACTCTCTAAATTGTTAATCTGCTGCATCTGATTGTCATGACGCTGCTCTCTTGGCCTCGGCCCTCGTCCTAATGGAGTGAGATGTCTATGCGTGACAGCGACTGTAAGCAAATTTACAGCTCACGGGATAAACGAGAACGTCACCGAGTTTGATTTAGCCTTGCGGTCGGCTTGAACCTACGACCCAAAATAAGTGGCTCCAGTTTTCTCCACACAGGGAGGCTGCAGAGGGCTGCATGACGCTGCTGGCCTTGGCACTGGGTCTGTGTCGAACAGGCACGGATGACGAGGATGCTTTGCTGCCAGTGACCTTGTTTCCAGCGTCTTTGTTATGTTGATGGTGAAGGTTAGTGTTTGGCATCTGGTCTTGGTGGTGGAAAATACATTTGTTAACGTACGCCAATTTCAAGGTGCCTGTGCTTTGAGTATTTATAACTTTTTTGCCACTTTATAATTCTACCATACCACATTAATTTTACATTTATTTATTTGACTGTTGTAGTTATAAACTCCTTCGCAAATCAAGATTTTATATTAAGAAAATGTATTATCTTGTGATGCATTATTATAAAACTACGCTATTATTATTTAAAAGTTGCTCCACCTCCATCAGCAACAACACTCATGAGTACTTACTTTTTGAATACATTTTCATAATACATCCTGTAGATAATAATTCTCTACTTATATAAAATTTTGAAGGCAGGCTCGTTACACTGTGGTATTACTTTTACTTACAGGGAGAGGCCAATATTGTGGGAAACACATTTATTTGCTTTTGAGCCAGGATGAGAAGATTGATATGAAAAGGAACGGGAAGAAAAGAGCACATCATCTTCCTCTCAGAAAGAACCAGGCTAGCTGTTTCACCATTTCCAGTCTTTATGATAAGCGAACCGTCTGCTGGCTTCGGCTTCATGTTTAACAGATATGAGAGTGGTATTAGTCTTCTTATCTAACTCTCAGAAGTATTCCTTTGAGAAAAAGATCTGAATACATCTACAGTAGTGATTTTCACATCATGGTCCAACAGTTGGCACCAACTCACTATTCTAATAATCATACATAAAGTAGTGATTGTGTTGTGATAAACTACTTTCTACCACTGATTGAAATGACACTATAGTAGCTCCACAAAGCAGTTTATGCTTGTCTGTTACTGGCATGTGAGTGGCTATGTAGGTTTCAGAATGCTTTTCATGAAGTATTTTGATGCAATGTGCACCCACATGGCTCAATAGATAAAGCTCGTACATTGTTGTTTTAAACACCATCTGGCTCATTAGAAAGGATGATGAAAAACTGATGAAAAACTGGCCGCACTAGCGATGATAACGACCACTTCTATAAAGACCAAAAAAAACCTGCACAAACTGAAACTGCACTGACATAAAATGCTAATGGAAATGGAGGAAATGGAGGATTGGCCAACGCCGACACTCTGTTGCAAGTAAACTGTGACAAAATTAGGATTTCATGGATTATCACGTCTGATGTTTGGGATGCAATCATAAAAAAGCACATTTGTAAGTAACCTTTGCTTCTTGGACATTGATGAATGATGTGTAGAAATGTACTGGGCTCCTTTTAGGTGACCTGTTGACCTCTGGTTAAGAGTCCCTTCAGTTTCATTCAAGAGTCAACAATCAGGGGTTCAGGCTCTTTGGTGACACAGTCATCCTGCTGAAGTGTCCTCGAGCAACTCACGGTCTCCTCACACTCTCTGGGATGCTGTTCTGTGGCCGATCCTGACCTCTGACCTCTCTAGAGGGAGATGAATTAAAAACAGAACCTCCCTGTGGAGGTCAAATAAGCATCATATTGCTGAGGAAACAACAAACACAACACTCTTCTGCGGTCACACACCAGAGCCACAACAGTGTTTACGATTAAGCAACGAGAGCACGTTTTCAAGAAAACAGCAGTGACAGCTTGGTGCTTTTGGCACTATATGTAGGTCAAGTAGGAATAATTCCACTGACAAAGATTCCAGTGTTTACATATTTAAATGCGGAGCAGAATAAGGTGATAGATCGGCCTGGTAGTGACATCGAGGCGTAGAGGTGGGAAGGGGGTGAGGGTGGTGCAGGGATTTGCACTGACGGATGTCCAGTTTTTGGCCACATCAGTGGAGCTGGGGGGGCCAAGCAGACAGCAACCGCTGCTCCCCTCCCTCTAATCTGTGCTTGGGTAATCAGAAACACATGGCTCCCCATAATGGCTCCAGTGTTGTCCTGTATAGTACAACAGGGCTGTGAGGGTCGCACACACACCGGCACACAGCCACCACTTCCTTTCACATGCCAGCGCACTGCAGACACATACAGTAAATATATCCCATAAGTAAAAGCAACTTCGCCTCACCTGGCCTCTGAGTCACGAAGACGTGATGAAGCAAATGTGATGCAGTTTACTGAAAAACAGGGGAAATGTTCCTGCAGGCGAAAGGCGAGTACCTCTGCATCGACATGTGTTTCTGTGACTGGTTTTGGCAAAAAACTGGAGTGAGAAACTGGAGTGAAAGTTTGCGTCTCAAACAACAAAGCCGGTGTAAGCTACAGTTCGTCGCTCGCAGACAGGACCGACTGTCAGGACAGTTGGGGTTCAGCGCATAAAAACATAAGCCATCTGCTTATTTTCCTTGGGTTTGGGCAGACGCATCAAGTCTTGTGATCATTTTCCATCCCAATATCTGGAATAAAACAGCAGCTTTCTCTCTCTTTTCTCTCCCTGCTGCTCCGGGTTGGAGTGAGTGAGAAGCAGAAAGGAAAAAAAAAAAAAAAAAAAAAAAAAAAGCGTTGGGTCAGCCTGTGGAATTATGTGAAAGCTGAAACCTCAAGCCACATTATGAAGTCTGAAGTCCCACTTTACTGCACAGATAGCGGATGGATGGGTGTGTGAGGGAATAAAGGACAGGGGGGAGGAAGGAGTGAATGAGGGAGAAGGAAAATAGGCTACAGAGGAAAAAAAAACATGAGAGAAGGAGAGAGGGTTTAAAAGAAGGAGGAAGAAGAGAGAAAGAAAGGGAAAAGAAAGGGAGAGCGTCTGACTGATCTGCTTTCTATTAGCCATCCAAATCTTCTCCCCTGATACACTCGTTCCGTAGAATTATGCTGACAAAGGGGGAAAAATCCAGGGCAATTTGAAGTCCCAGACAACTGTTTGCACACCCCTCAATGTGAAAGAAAGGGGGGAGGAGGAAGGAGAAAGAAAAATCTTCATCTGGATGGAGAGAGCAACTGTGGCTTAATTACATTTCTGGCTATTCATATTCATTTGTATTTCCACACTTACAGAAGTTGTCAAGACCAAAACTGTGTGTGTACGTCCAGAAGCTCTATGTCCCAACACTGCTAGAATAATGAAGCATCAGTCCGACTCAAAGCAGTTTGAGATGTCACGGATGCAGCAAAGTGGTTTAAATTAAATAGTAGTTTTGAGTCTCACGTATTGACTCGAAGCACAACACTAATAAGTTTATCCATCCCAAAGGGAGACTCCTTCAGCTTCAGCTCTTTTGACCTAGTTTCAGCACTTCACCGGCTCTATTTGGGAGGTCGGCGTGTTGTGTGGTTTCTCTTAATTTCTGCATTAAGAGCGGCCTTTTTTTTGCTCAGAGCCACTGCGAGGGAGTTTCGGGTCTATAATAATGACAGTCTTAAATCGCAGAGTGAGTAGATGTCACTGGAAATCTATAAACACACATTTGACGCTGGCGCTGTTTCTCCTCCCCGTTCTGGTTGCGAGCTGACCTCAGTTCTCAGCGGTTTTGGCTCAAGAAAAGCAACCAGCTCCATTTCCAGTAAATGTCATTTCATAGTTACTGCATTTCCACAGGGCTGAGAAACAACATTTAACGTGTAAGGAGGACTGCAATTAGACAGCGTTTCTCGCAGACAGCGCGTCGACAGGGATAAGAGACGAAAGCAGCGTTTTTCGAATCTCCTCTGGCCGCGTCTGATGCAATGATTCGGCCAGAGAGACGGCTGCATTTTAGGAAACCGTCCTGCAACACACACACACACATTTATGTCAGGCAGCGAAACAGCCGGTGGTTTGAGCACGAGAACAAAAAGCTACTTTTCAATTGTGAACATCGAAAACCTCAGACTCCCTTGTTCCACTGAGGTTTTACAAGAAATAACTCGTGCTAAGCTCATGAACGCTGCAAACATTTCGACAATAGGTTTTCAAAACAAATAAGGGGATTTGCGCAGAAAATGGCTTTCTATAGCCACATAAAATCTTGCCTTTGTTTCTCCATCTATGTAAGTTGCTTTCCACTGAAGCCCTCGTACAAGAATTCAACTCAAATGGAGTAAAGCTTAATCCATTAAACCGAACTTACGCGGGCACCGAAAAAACTGCTCTTGACTGAGTCCACGCTCGAATTAATATTTTCAACCCCTTTCAAGTGTAACTCGACTCCACTTTCTTTCTGCTTTGCATTGCAGAAAATATTTGTCTTTTTCCCCCTCACTCATAAATTTCTTTCTTCCTCTCCTTGCAGGGACTGAAATGGCTACCAGATGTGGTTCCAATCTGTTCCCGTTGCTGTGGAAACACAGGGACTGGAATAGGTTTTCTGAGTCCAGGGCTTTTGGCTGACTCATAGGGCCTGAGTTTTAAAGCCTCGCTGTTTCTATAGACTTGGCACACCGAGGGCGCCCCAGCTCCAAGTCATGTTTAGACTGGCAGCCGACATGTCATTGAACCCCCTTCCCACACTCCTACCCCTGACTTTTTGACCAAGCTTCGCGTTATCCCGTATAGTCGCTCCTTTGTGTTCTTTTTGTGTTGCAACGCCAAAGCGAATTTATGTTTGATTTACGTCAACCTTCAATACCGAGTCAATAAAACGAGCAAAATATTACTCTTAGCAAACTGCACAGGGAATATGAAAAGCCCAAGTTCCATAATCATACACAGGCCTCCCCCATTTAAATCCATTCAAAAGCAGCAGGCGGAGAAATCCATCACAAGTCGTACACATGCTCAATCAACACAGTTTATCCTGAAATGCTGCGCAGTGATGACACGCGATGCACATTTCCAAGCTGCGACTTTCCCACAACATGTCAAGGATGAAAAGCCAGAGAACATGTGTTGGTATACTCAGCTGAGAATCTTCTCCATCTGCAAGTTGAGGACGGACAGATGGAGGCAGTTGTGTCAACATTCCTCTCCATCCTGGCCATGAATCAGACTTCAGGCCATTGTCACATGAAAAATGGGATGATTGGGAGGAGTATGGGGTTTGGCTGACAGGCCGTAAAGGAAGTTATAACGAAGACTGATTTGGAGACATCAAGGCTGTGGTTGTTGAGTCAGACTTAAGACCAGGTCCAAAACGGAAAGACCTCAAACATATCAAATTGTGATCTATTAAAGACTCAACAAGACAAAGTCTATCCACGCTGTGAGGCTGGATACAGGAGTTATTTATGCTAAATGCTAACATAAGCATGCTAACATGCTCACACTGACAATTTGAACATACTGATGTTTAGCAATCGTAGTAGTGTTTGCATGGCAACATTTGTTATTTAGCACAAGGCATGAAATACAGCTCAGACCGATGGAAATGCCATTAGTTCTGCAGGTAGTTGATTATAAACCAAAGAATTGGACAAATAAAAGGTGTGACCTTATTATGACAAAATGTTCATAAAGTTATTACAATTCAGCTTTTAGGGACCACAAACGTCTTAAACAAATTTCACGGCATTTTATCCAATAATTGTTGAGAAATTTCACTCAAAACCACACAGATCAACTTCAAGGTGGCGCGAGATCATAAAAGTCAAGGATGCATCATCTGGGGGCCATGAATGCCTGTACCAAATGGTGTGCCAAGCCATCCACTATTTGTTGAGACATTTCAATAAAACCACACCCAAAGGTCAAGCACATGTTGACGCTAGAGGAAAAGTCTGGAAATTAGGTCATCATGGTTCATCCTCTGTGTCCCAGGAATGTCAACAATTCATGACAATCCATCCAACAGTTGTTGAGATATTTTAGTGTAAGGTAACGTAATGGTATGTCTTTCAAAATGTGAAAATTGTTAATTATGTTTTTGAATGTGATTGAGAGAAAACAAGGAATCGCAGTCCATGCTGATCAAACCTGTCAATAGGTTTTATCTTTTGAGAATGGTCTATAAAGTTTGGAGCAACATCCAGTTGTTGTCAACATCAAGACAAGGCTTAATTAAAACAGGTTAAGTCCCTGATTAGTCCAAAAGTGGATTGTAAATCAGACTCAAGTTCTACAGCCCTGTACAATCTTAATACAACTCAACACTTCTGCATGAATTACACACATGTAAATATTAAGTAGACCACTATGTCAAAAGTGTAGAATCCAAAACAAAGCCGCTTCGCCTTCTGGTTCCAATTACCCATCACATGACCTATCCATCCATCCTCATATCCATCCATTCATCCTCCTTCTTTGCCTTGTGGCCCAGTCCTGCCATATCCCTCTACTCCCCGCCAAAAGAGGACACATATGCAGCGCGTGATTAACTCCTTAGCACAGAGTTTCCACTGTTTTTTCCCCCATGAAAGGAGCTCTTGTCCCCCCGTCCTGAAGGAGCCAAACGAACAGTTCCCTGGTTCCCTCGGGCTCTTTGAAGAGCTGCTGTGACCGAATGACTCTGGAGGACTCCAGTAGCCCAGAGTCGCAGGAAAAGGGTCAAATATCAATGAGTATTCAAATGAATGTTTGAAGAATACAATAAGAGATTTATGTGGTGTATTACCAATATATCTCCTTTCACCTTATTGTTGTTTTAGTTGATGTACACTGGAATAAGACACTGGAAGAAGGAGAGGTCATGATCCTATGAGAATCAGTGAGGTCTTTAGTATAGGATGACTGTCATTGTAAATTGATTCAATGAGGACTGATTTTTTTATGTTCTGGTTTGACTAGAGCTACATGTATTGGTTTTTTTTATTCCAAAGAAGTAAATGAGGAAACACCAATTTAATAACCATACACAAATGGAAATCAAAGTTGCTAAAAACAAACCACACAAGACAAAATATACCTTACAGTTGGTAACGTTTTTGCAGCTTTTCAGGCCCTTCCTTACAAAAATGCACTGTAAGCCTATAAAAACAGGCACGGGCCAGTCAGATAAAAAAAAAATTGCCACTTCATAATTACACAATGTTATTGTTTAAAGTATATGCAATTGTTTCAACAATGGTATCATAGTAGTATTGTACAATCCTTTCTGTATGAGTTATTTTTTTTATGGGAGGCAATAATAACAACTGGAGGGAACAAGAAGGTTACAGATATTCTGTGCAGCTATTAATGCCATATAATTACACTCTGCGTCATGCAGTTAAGTGTTACACAAACAATAACATCAACAGAGAACAATTACAAAGCCAATGTAAACTTTAAAGGAGGAGAGTACTCATACTGTAGGTTTGCTTCAGAGCCAAAAATAAGCAACATACCAAAAAAAAAGCAAATACAACATGAAAGCCAGTTCATTGACACGAAGGAAAAAAGGACTAAAAAAAAAAAGGTCATATAAGCACAGCTTACAAAGATAATAAAAAGTACACAATGTATACAAGTAGAAAATGTTGAAAAAATAACCAAAGAAATGTGTTGTACCTTGACAAAAACACATAAAACCAAGACAAGTTTTTCAAATTAGCTGTAAATGTATAATAGTCAAAACATGCCAATGGCACGTTAACCTGTCGCGAATATACCCATCATACCCTGGTCATAGCTCTGGTTTGAGGGCTACTTTTAAAGCTTTCCACCAATAACAGAAATTAAAAGTTTGTTCTCTTGACGAGCTGAATTAGTCCAGTTTAAGTATCTCACCCCCCCAACTGCCTTTTTGGTTTACTTACTTTATTTGAAATAAAAGTTGGCAACAACATTGAGGCAAACATAGCTTCTTTTGCTTAAACTGATCCACAGTTGAGGCACATTTTAATACTCGAGGCACAGTACCATTGAGCCTTATAGTCTTACCCTTAAACAATGACATTAAAGCACCCTGCTACTTCAGCATGCATATACTAGCTTAGGATAATACGATCCTTTAGGGACAAAACAACTTTGACAAGATTTCTTTTTTCACGCAATACCCCGATGGCATAAACAAATTAATAGGAAATGAGAATAGCTCAAATGGCGATTTTGACCTAGTTTCTCAACTAGAGCAAATAAAGGCACATGGCAGTCTCCTTCTCTGGTCTGATCTGAAGAGAATAACAGCCATGACTTTAACAAAACTATCAACTGCATCTGCCTTACAGGAGGATATTGTCCCGCAGTGTGTTTTCTTCAATACAACATAGGGAGAAGTACAGATGTTGCTGTATTACAGAAAAAGTAAGTGAGTTTAAAGTGATTTATGAGTATGACATAAAGAGAGGACATAAGATAGCCTGGGATTTCATTTTGGGTTTAGTGGTTTAGCTGACTGAATAAAACGTACAGTAAGAGCACATTCTGGTGATTTGGTGTTCGCAGAAGTATGAAAAAGGTTTAAAACAGCACTTTTTACGAAAAAAAAAAAAGATCAAAGAGCTTGTTTGGGTTTCAGCAAACCATGTCTGACAGAGTCGACAAAAAGAGGGCTTGGACTTTAAATCTAAAAGGTAACATTCCTGTAGAGAAGAGTCTCGAAACCAGCGCTGAAGATCTGTGAGGATTTATAGGTGATGCACAAGCAAAGATGACAATTAAGTCCTGACTGTAGCATAACTTTGGTACTTTGGGTGTCAGATTTAGTTGATTAATGAGAAGCTTCCTAATAATGTTTGTGTCAACTGAAACTTGCTCTAGTAGCAAAATAGAGGAGGAAAATAAAAAGGTGTTTTCTTTGCTAAAGACAAAGCTCTTCGGCAACACTGAAACTGTAACAAGTGTTGCTCTTCATTGACATCTGCAAAGAATAGCCTTGACGTCAAAAATGAGGGTTGTATCTTATTTAAGGTGGCTTAAGGTACAGAACTGTATTTGTGCATGTCGGCCCTTAGAAATGGGAAAAAAAACCAAAACAAAAATAGCTTGCAATCCTCTGAGGATCTACTTTTCTTGTTATTTTTAGTACCTTGAGTACCTTTGGAGAGCGTATACAAAAAAATAGCTATTTTTCCGACACCTGCTTAGCAAATTACAGTAACCTCAAAAGCAATCCATATATAAATATAGTGGTGGACATACTGCAGAGGAGTAGAGATGAATGAACTATGGATTATGTCTGTGCACCACTGTTCTCACAGTTGTGTCCGGCTTAGCCACAGGTTGTGGTGTGAGATTGATACATAGTCGTTACACACAAAAAAAAAGGATTCTTGAAATGAAATACAATGGTGTATAGAGGTCATTATAATACAACTCACCAATACGACTCAACTGCGCCCTTGATTTTAAAAGCATTTCTCACTCTCGACTGGTCCTGGAGTCACAGCATACTCACACTCAAGTGTTAAAATTCCTTGATTGAAAAACTATGTGGTTCACCTTCCAACAAATCCATTTTAGTCTCTTTATAATCCATCACAAACATTGGCCATTTGTCTTTGAAAACACTTATTTCACTACCTGTGGTGGCATAATGGCTGTCTTTTGCTGGGGCATTTTACTTTCCGATGTATCCAAAGTACCCTCCTTGCCTTTCTTCCTGGGTGGCTTTTTTATGGGAGTCTTCTTTGGCATAGGATCCAACGTTGGGTCCCCTGCCCTTGAGCCGTTCAAGTCCTGCTTCTCCGGGCTCTTGGCGTCAGGGGTCCCGAGGTCGGTGGCGACGGGCGCCACCATCTTCTGGAGGCTGCTCGAGGTAGGCAGCAGGGGCTTGTTGGAGCCCTGCTGGCTCAATCCGCTGGACGGGGTCCTCTTGGCTTTCTGTGGAGGTGTCGGCTTCTCCCGGTTTCCCTTGGGTGTGGAGAGACCGTTGGTTTTCGTCAGACCTGTTCCCTCGTTCCTGTTGATGCTCTGGGTTTTCTCCTTGAGCTGAGCAGCCAGGAGCGTGGCAGCCTCAGAGTTCATATGAGGGTGCATGACCTTGGGGCTCTTGGGTGGTTCTTTGGGGGTCTCCTTCGGACTGTCAGCGCTCTTCTTCTCAGATGAGGAGCTGTGAAAGCTACTTATCTTCTTGAGGGCATTCTGAACCACGCCGTTAATGTGCTCCATGTGACTGGGACTGCTGTGCTCGTCCCCAGACTTCTTCCCTCGCAGAGGTTTGTGTTTGCTGGGGGAGCCATTGACTTCTGCCTCCTTCCCCTCCTGCTTCTTCTGTTGCTCGCGGCTTTTCTCCTTCATTTTCTGCCGCTCCTCGCTCTTGGATGAGCCATCGCTGGAGCTCCTCTTTTTCTCCTTTGGCACGGCAAGTGCCTTCATTCCACCCTGCCCCTGCTGCTCTACCTGGGGAGACCCTGTAGTATTTCCGTGTATCCACGATACCTTGGGCTTAGTGGATGGGTCTGGTGGGCGAGGTTTGGGCTTGCCAGGTGAAGGCGGTGGCTTTCCATTGCGCTTAGCCTCTGGTGTGGGAGTACCATCCCCATCCTTGCCGCTGCTGTCGTCCTCCTTGGACTGCTTGGAGAGGCGGGCGATGCGGGCGTAGAGGGCCGCAGTAGTGGATTCAGAGCCGCTGGTGGAGCCTTCACTGTCCGAGGATTTGAGCAGGGGCTGTTCGCTGCCTTCAGGTTTTGTGACGCTGGTGTCTTTGAGGGAGGTGTACTCCCCTGCATCCTCCTCATTGAGGACAGCTTCTGGCTTCTCTGTTGCCGGGCTGGGGCTGCGTTTCTCTTTGCTTTCATTCACAGATTCTGTGGATCATTGGAAGATGGTATTAATCACACATGATCTAATGAATGTTCAAAATTGAAGTACATTTTATTTTTACTTTTTCAAACAAATACAGAAATAATAGGCCTATAGATGTCCATTCACATTATCAGTTAAAGCAAGATAATGGAACTTGTTGTATTGTTCATTTTACAAATCTAAAGCTGAATTCCCCAGAAATAAAATTAACTGTGGCTTTGACTGTACACTTTTGTCAATAGAGCCTTACTCGCTCTAGTATGAACACAAGCTTATGGTGGCTAATATTTGTTAATGTTACTTAACTTTCAGTATAGACGATATTGCTTGTGTCACTGACATTGTTAAGTCAGTTCATCAACTTGATGATTCTGCTAGGTTTGTTGCCTGACATCAGACAGAACTATCAGGTCATTACATTCTGACTTAGCTCGCTGGAGTGGATTGATTCAAAGGTCTGGACCAGGGCAGCTCAACTTGTGCTACTCTGTTTTAGCATTTAATATTATCCTGTAATTTCCACTTGTAGCCACAGTGGATGCTGTATGTGCTGCATGTGACTGTGTTTTTTTAAAGTATAGTGG
Source organism: Holacanthus passer (assembly GCA_025331565.1). Lineage (NCBI taxonomy): Eukaryota > Metazoa > Chordata > Actinopteri > Pomacanthidae > Holacanthus > Holacanthus passer. The sequence goes on along the minus strand of JAFREQ010000009.1, from coordinate 7,423,052 downwards.
CCATATGCTGCACAGATTGTGAAGCCCTTTGGGGCCAATTTGTTATTTGTGATTTTGAGCTATAGAAATGAAATTGACTGTGCAACACAAGACAATTAAAAATGTAGCATTGTTGGTAATTAAGTAGTAAACAGACTGTAAAGAGACTTCTTCCCCCCAGAAAAGCACTAACACATGTTATTTAAAGACTGATATCTGTACCACTTCATTTGCTAATTTGTATACACATACTTGAGACTGGAGCAGCTCCAGTGTAACAGATCCTATCAGCGACACACTACTTCAAACCCCTTTGCACTAATTATTTTGTGCCCAAGGCTTTTTATTCAAAATCAATTGTTTCAAAGCCCTTGAGCCACTCATGGGGAGAATGAGAACTAAACCACACGACTAAGAGAGCAATAAAAATCCATCAACTTGCACTGTCAGACTTCCAGAATAGAAACTGATGCAGAGGGTGTTTTCCACCTAACTTCAAGGAGTTAGTCACTGTTTGGATGTGTGCCATATGCTGACTTGACCATTCCATTTCCTGTTTACGCTCTCCTTGTTCTCGAAGCAAAACGTGGAACTAGATGGCATATGATAAAGAAACTATCTCCATAATAAGATTTACAGAAGTGGGTGAGTCACTGCATGGTCACGTCGGAGATCTTGACTCCTTCAGAGATGCGTGCCTATCAGTGTGTGTGTGCGTGTGTGTGAACTGGCTCCTGCATGCCAAAGACAAATTATGGATTTACATGCGTCATTCCAGATAACTAAACTGTTTATTTATTCTCGCGGTGACTCACCTTCATGGGGCACACAGTAAACTGGCCCCTCGTCTCCACTCTCAAAGGAAGAGAAGGACTCCTGGGATGACCAGGAGGAGGGGGAGGGCTGCTCGGCCACCGAGGGGGGCTCGATGAAGCTGCAGTTGAAGGTGTTCTCTGGGTCGTGGTGGGCTACTGAGAACAGAAAACAAACGCAGAAGCCAAAAGGTCAGCCAGAGGGTATTATACCATGTTACAAGAACAACAGTCTGTTCTCGCTCACTCTCGCAACGGCGGCAGAGTTGTAGAAAGTGTTGGTTTAAGTGAGTCTGCGGAAAAACTGGGTTTTATTGGTTTTGCATATGAGTTAACAAAGGCTTCAACGTTATGGAAAGTGAATGTAGGTATTTTTTTATCTATAAGCTGTTTAGCGTTTTTTTCCAAAAATACCTGTGTTGTTATAAGGGGAAGCAAGAGTATAAGCTTTAAAAGATCACCACATAAAGTTACTAAATCATTCGCTTATTTATGAATTAATAAATAATTGAGGAGGTATTATGTTGTTATTTTCTCAATTTATGAGATGCTAAATTAAATAAAAAGTCATATAAATAAAGGCTTAAAATATACAGTACATAATTATTTTTAATAGGATGGTTCAGCAATTTGGGATATACCAATCTCATTAAATATGGAGCTAATAAGGACATGCTTAAAGACTTGAAACAAGGAGAAAGTCTGTGCACCTGCTAGCTGTAATAATTGACAATGTGTCAGCAATGAACAGTAGAACATCTTGTATACTAAGTAGAGTAAATGAAAGTGTTGATCCTAAGTTTAACTTTTGCAACGTTGATGTCATCTCTTTCCTAGTGTTTTGGTGAAATTAGCCAGAAATTTGGCTCTGTGGTCATCTTCCACTGAATCCTCTCCCTCAACCATATGTAGGTCAAGTCATGTTTCTCTCTCACTGTTGGCCTCCCCCCTCTCTCTCTCTCTTTCTCTCTCAATCTTCCTCTTCCTTCCTCCCCCTTCAGACGCTGCAGCTTTCTGCTGACCCTTCAGTCTCCGGACAGCTGTGGTTTCTGAGGGATACTTGCGGTTGATCTTCCCATCTGGCGTGAACAGCGCAGCTCTGGCCTAAACTGTACTGGGCGTTAACTCGACATGACCGACCACATCAGATGCTCCTGTTTACATGCCCGATGACACATGGGTCCATCCGTTTGTTTAGACCTCAGATAAACCCTGCATGGAAAAAAAATCCCCTAACTGTATCAGGACCCCGGCCAGGAACAAATCCCAGCTCCTTAGCTGCTGTTGTTTGACTGTAACTAAAAAGATGAGCTACTTTAAAAGATCTACGGCCGGATCTTTGCAGACTTTGGTGGCATGGAGAAGCACTACGAGATGAAAAACTGCATTCATTTTGCATTTCATCTGTAATATCAGGGTATGAGAAGCTTATGTCACTCAGATTTCATACAGCTTTGTTCACATTCTCACTGCATCGCCACTTGTTGGTGTTTGATTCGCTGCACTTTAAAATGCTACAACCAAGATAATGTTGATCCTAACAACATCCAAACACACAAACTTTAGCATCTGTAAAGATGTTCCTACCACCATAACCTGTAAAATAAAAATGTCTTAATCATAAACCAGTCTGATGTTTCATGTGTCCATCCGTCTGCCTCACACCATGTGACTTTCTCTTGCATCTGCTTTTCTTGCTTTCAACATTTCAACACAACAACCAGATTTAGTCATGGTCAAATCAGAATCAGAGAGATAGAAAGAGAGAGAGAGCGAGAGAGAGCAAGTGTGTGTGTGTGTGTGTGTGTGTGTGTGCGCAACATAATTGTTTTGTGTGCTGACATGTTTGTATAGAGCAATTTTCAAGGATCCTGGTTTGTTTTTTTCCCTGAGGCTGCTGAGTTTTATCTAGTTTCCCAAATTATAGATTCTAACTGTAAGTTAATACCTCAGATAGATTAAAGTCTTGCTGACATGCTGCGAAACATGAGGGTTAATCTTTACTGCCGCACTGCTCTAAAACTATTGTTCCTCAGAAAGATTTTCTTCCACTTATCCACAACAAGTCATCTAAACCTCTGACCTACATGTTTGACTCTGGGAGTTTAATGTCTCTGTGTTAGTCGTAGGGTGGATAATGTCAACACAGGTGCAACACGTCTGCAATAAGCAAGTACAGATGTGTGTAAGAGGGGGAAACAAAGACCAAGAATAACAAGCGTTTCGATATGTGCCCTATGTAGAGGGGACTTCCATCCAAGGGCACCCATTTATGTGATTATTTAAGGATATCCTGTTTACCAGAATAATACCAGTCGGCTCTCTCTGCTGTTCAGTTAATGTTGGACTGGCTATAAAACATGGCACTACTATTCTAAATGGATTAACTGAAAAAAAAGAAATGAGCTTTGTGTGGATGTGGTAGATTAATAACAATATATACTGTATACAGAACACAGTGAAATATTTATCCAGAGGTGTGACACAAACAATATTTTGCACAAAGAGGAATAAATCAGTGAGTTCACTTTTGCCCTTGTGCAGGAGCTTTACTGTGCAGCAGCGAGCAGATACAGAGACTGCGAGTGAGTGAGGAATGTGGAGCAGCCAACCTATGCGAAGACTTCAGTTTAGTTTAGTCAACAAGCTAACACATGGGCATTTTGCGACTTCACTTGCATGCAGCGATGAACAACTGCTGCCCTTGAAAGCCGCTCCCTCCAGACTGCGGGTCTAGTGGGGCGGATTGTTCCGCAGCCTGGACGCCACTGTGAACCCTCCCTACATGGAGGCCGACGCACAACAGGGCATTATTGACACATCCCAGCTGCACAGCTCCACCGCCACAGTTGCTCGGTGGGGGGATGCGTTAACAGACCTGAGGCAGAGGTAGTGTAAAGGCTAGGGAGCTGAACTGGGACAAAAAAAGGTTGGCTGGTTCACATGCCTGGTCCAGCTGTGGAAATTCGGGCACAGGATTGGGATATTACGTTGCCAACAATAAGAAGAAACAATATGCTTCGCCCTGAAATAGCCTGTTTCAGTATTGCATGCATAATCTAGAACAAACAGTAGATTGAGTGACGTCCAACATGGCCAACTCAGAGCCTATTAACCAATCACTGATCACCTTCACTTGCAAATATGAGCAGAATTATCCAATAAAGACAGAGCTGGTTCTCATCAAAACTGGAGCTCCTTTGTTTCATCGTTAATAAAGCACCGCTGCAAACACACTTGCAACCCCAGCCAACTTTCCCGGGATAAATAAAGATGTAAAAAAGCAGGTGGCGCTGCTCTCAGCCCTCACCGATGGGGAAGCATTTGGACGCAGAGGATGCAAGGAATGCTGCTCAGACGTGTATCTGTTGGGTGTGGAGTAAATACACTTCAATTGGAATGCCAAACTACAAGCAAACAGCTTCGGTTGTGCCAAGAGGCGAATAAGTGACAGTGTGCTCATATAGCTTTTCTCTGGATGCCAACTGAAGAGTAAATATTGTCTTCCTTCCCTGCTTCCACCCCTGTTCCCTTTTTTCATTTGGTCTTGCCACATCTGTTGCCACTGACCCTGGTGTGGATAAATCACAGTTCTGACACGGGCTGGGGTAAATTTGACTACTTCCTGTTTCCAGCCCCATCGGGCCCCCTCTGGAATGTGTGTGTGTGTGTGTGTGTGTGTGTGTGTGTGCAGGACTGTGAAGCCCCAGTCAGAGTTTGAGTTTCTAAATGCTGGCAGACTATGCTTCTGTGGGTAAGCCCAACAGATAGCAAAGGAGCAACAATTTAGATAGGACAAACTGGGAAAGACAAGAGAGACATAATAGGTTTATAGGTCTTGTTTGTTGTCTAAAATCTCGCCTGTAAAAATGGACTTTTGTCTCTTTGCTGCAGTGTTAACATATCTCAGTAGCCTTACGTAAAAAAGTGAAATTGATTATTTGTTTAAAAGGCATTTGACTGAGATGATGCTGCTCTTGATGCCTCTGGCAAATTGCTTCACATGGTCAGACTTTTGACAAACAAGCACATTAATGTCCCACACTGGGATGACAAAGGTGAACTCTGTCCCAGCTGTATTTTGACTGAGGCATATTAGAGACAGATTCTAGCTTCAGTAATCAGCTGGATAACTGAGGAGGCACATGCTGCTCAGACATTGGAAAAGAAACCAGGTCACTGTGTTTTAACTCCTTCCAGACTGATTTTAGTAGAGCTCCATTAAAGAATCAAATTAATGTTTGCTCATGATATTTAAGCTGAAGTAAACACTATGTTACTGTGTAACACTATGAAAATACTGTATGGAGAAAGATTTCCAGTCTAAATCCATGACTTGTTTGTTGGACCAAAGATTCAAGACGTATAAAGGTCAAAAGTAAATTTGACAAACTGGAATGAGGGAATGTTTGGCATTTGTTTTAATGATAAATAACATTTAATAATAAACTGATTATGAAAATTGTTGTACATTAACATTTTCTGTCAGTGGACAACATAATTAATTGACTCATTGCCTTAGCACTACTGCAAATGTCATCCCAATATTCTGCCAGTGTTGTTACCTAAACATTATAAATCTCCTCCTCCTCCAACTAGTTAATAAAAAAAAAACACTTGCACAATTAATGAAAATAGGCTCCTATATAATCTGTACAGTAAGGAGAAATTTCCATGTCAAGCTGTTCTGCTTCATTTACCCTGCAACTGCACGTTATCGCAATGAAGACTAATCATTTGTATAATGATATAACACAGTTAATAGGGGCAAGATGACTATCTGCTCATACAAACAGTGGATTTTTTAAAAAGAAATTCAGATAATTAAGTGTGTATTTTTAAACCATTTAAACTCATTAAAAATGAGCCCTAAACAAAAACAGCCATGTTAAACAGTGTGTGGAGGGGTTTAAAAGATCAGCATATCTCCTCTGTCTACGATTTAAAAAAAAAAGCCTGGGGTCACAGATCTGTCACAGACCACGAGACCTCCGCATGGAGCAGCCGAGCGGCAGCGTCCACCCAAACAGTGCGGCCTTTGATAGCGCGTCACTCACCACTGCCCGGGCCTGCCGACAACCACCGGCCTTCTTTTAATAACACAGACTCCTCCTCAGCCCAAGAAAAATTTTCTTGGGGTAGAAGACGATGGAAAGGAGTAAAGAAAATGGGGCGAAAAAAGCCCCAGTTTAGGGTTGTAATAATATGAACACATGGCATTTGAGGGTGCCAAGAATAATAAGGGGCTCTAAAACCAGTGCATTCCTTTCAAATGAAACCCCATACTCGCCTGGCAGCCACCATACACTTTTCAACCCTATTCATCTTCTGAGAGGCAGACTTAGGTAGCTCTGCAGGAAAGCGCTCACTAACTGCCACTTACTGCTGTCATTGTTTCTGTGTGTTGAGCTGCAGACATAAAAGCCATCATACATCAAAATCTGATCGTCGTTGCATCTGTGCTAATCATGCATTGGCTATTAATGAAGCTAAGAGTGATGTGACTTAGGCAGACTGTGCAATCACCAGAGAGGATGATTACATAAAATATGGCAGCCTCTGGCAGCACTGCGGTGGGATATGAGAAAGAGTTCTGGGGCTTACCGACTACTTTGGGCAGTTTCTGTCGCCTCAGTGGAATACGGGGAAGTTTAGTGCTGATTCGGCTGAATCGTCCGCACAGGATCCGCTTGGCTTTTTTGCTGTTGGTAGAGTTGTCTTGGTTAGGATTGAAAAGGGATGACGCCATGGAAATCCAAATGAATCATTCAAAAGAGGCATATTAAACCTGGCCCCGTGCCTCTTTTCAGGACTCAGGGGCCGCTCACATTGCTACCCATACTGTAATGTCAACATATAAAAACATTTAAAATACAATTTATATGCAGTTATTCATTTAAAGGTCCAGTGTGTAGGATTTAGTGGCATCTAGCAGTGAGGTTGAAGACCAACTGAATACCCCTCACCTTCTCTTTCCATGTGTGCAGGAGAACCTACGGTGGCCCTGAAACTTGTGAAAAATGCTAAAGGCCCTCTCTGGAGCCTTTGTTCCTTCTGGGCTACTGTAGAAACATGGAGGTGCAACATAACGGACTCTGTGGAAGAGGACTCACTGCCTCTGTAGATATAAAAGGCTCATTCTAAGGTAATGAAAACACAATTATGAATCTTATATTCCATTTCTGCCAATAGATCCCCTTAAATCCTACAGAGTGGACCTTTAACAACCAAAAAGAAAATATTTTCCTCTATTTTCATAACCAGACCGAGCCTCCCGCTAGGAACCCGAGCCTCCATCGTGGCCCACGGAGGTGAAGACACCCATCTGTCACTCACTTGTGGTCGTCTTTGTGTCGACAGAGGCAGCAGCAGCACAGCAGCGAGAGCAGGACAATCAGTAAAAAGGAGACCAGGGTTCCAGCCGCAATCACACCCATCCGCTGGTTGGGCTCTGAAAGACGAGATGCAGGGAATTCTGGGTGTGCCACATTGCCACATTCAGAACAAACCTCCAAATGCCAATTTCAACAAATCTCTCTCTCTGACATCACGAACACTAGACACCTTGGCATATAGCACATTATTATGATTTACTGCACAAGTGCCTTAAAATGACTTGAGATGGTTTAGCTAACTGTGCGTAATCTTTATTAATGTGATAGGTAGCTGAGGATAAAGCATAGGTTTGTGTTAAAAATTGGTTTTCAATCGTTTCTTGACATGAGGCATCTCTGAGGAAATGGTTTTGCAACAGGCTGCAATCCACTCCAAATAATTCACTATTAATCTTATCTCCCTAAAGACGTGGGACCACTTACCCTTTCATTGCTGATTTCCTGCACACACACATACACACACTCTACACGCCCCTCACCATAACTCATCGATGATTTATAAGCACCCCTCCCTCCTCAAGTGGGACACACCCCACAGATAATAAGCGCTGCATTGCCTAAGCGTGGACGGCATTTGGCGCTTGCGAGGACGGATGACACCAGAAGCAAACCATTAGTTAAGGGGTAAGTAGAGGTGGCCCTCTGGTCTTTACCCTGTCACATGAGGCTGAGATGGATTGTTGGGCAGTGTGGGTGTGACATGTTGTCATTTCTCTGTGGTCACAGCTGGATAAAAAATGGAGAAGGGTTTGGTGAAGGTGGGGAGGGGGTAAAAGTGACAGGGTTGCCGCCCACCGGCCAAAATCCCTGTTACCTTTGTGTCCTTTGCAACAATATTCTCCCTCAGTCTGCCTCAGTGATCCTCAATCTGTCCACTTCTCCCTCGACTCTCCCTCCCAACTTCCCTTTTTCTCTTATATTTTCTCCATCCCCCTCTTTATTTCTTCCTTCCTCTCTCTCTCTCTCTCTCTCTCTCTCTCTTCCTCTCTCTCCGGCCTGGACAGGAACAGAGCCAACAAACACAGCCATAAAAAGGACACCGGTCTGGGTCTGGAAACACTATCAAGGCCTCGCTACGTTAACTCTCCCACTACACACACTGACCTGAATAGACGTGTTTGTTGGTACTCAGTGTGTACAGCCAACTATTAGACATTTAATACACAGGCAGCACTAGTGGCATCTGGCTCTTTGGACAAACAGTTCAGAGACTTCTAATTCTTTTTGTATGTGTAATACTTGTGTAATAGTTATATAAGAAATAACTGTTTTTTCTGCCTCTAAAAATGTACATTATTTTGGAAAAATGTCGGCCGTTCACAGAAAACCACAAAGCATGGTGATGCTCTTAAAAAACAAGAAGGAGATTTGCTTACGGAGATAGCAAGCACCAGACACAGGATCACAGTTCTTGTCATGGCAAGAGCAGGTTTGGTTGCAGTTCACTCCATACTGGCCAGGCTGACAGGTCATATTGCAGCTTGAGTACAGAGAGGAGACAAAAACAACATCTGTTTAATGTTCACTCCAAGTGACGGATGCATAAAATAGGACACAGAGAGAAAGAAAGGGGATAAATGGGATCAGTTGTTTCTTCCACTCAACATTTTTTCCCTCTGATGGAGGTTTGTAGGAATTTCACTTTTCTATTCCAGAGCGTCCTTTATCAGTAAAAATAGGCCTCGAAACACAAGCTCGCTCATTTAATTCCCAAGAAATGTAAGTGTGTGACAAAGATAATATAAAAGCATGTTGAGCTGCTGAGAGAATAAACGTGAGGTTTTTGGGGTATGAAGTGTCTCATGACTTACTAGGTGCCATAAAAGCCCGGGTCACACAGGCACTCTCCGGTGACGACATGACAGATGCCGTTAAAGCAGTGACTGCAGTTGTTCTCACAGTTCTCGCCGTACGTCCCGTTGGGGCAGCGCACCTCGCACCTATCGCACACAAAAGGAATGCATTGATTACAGTCATTTTCAGTCTCAGACGTCATGACAGTGTGGACAATGCTTTTCACAGTAGCTACTAGTTAGAGGCACTGGCATGTTTTTAACTGTGAAAATGATAAAGCTCGACAGGAAAAAACAACAAAATATGAACATGATTTTTTTGCATGTCTTTTTTGCGTGTGTGTTTTATTACCTGTCCCCAATCCAGCCAGGGTTACAGTGAGAGCACTTGCCATGAATGGGGTCGCAGTGGTGACCGTCCTTGCAGGTGGGACACACTTCCTGGCAGTTTTCGCCAAAGAAGCCTTTGGAGCAGAGCTGGTCGCAGCGGGTCCCGTTCCAGCCTCTGTCGCAGGTGATGCAGCGGCCCTCCGTCACCTTACAGGGCTGCTGGCCCTTGCAGTGTCCGCACCTGAGCCAAGGAAAACAGTGAATTCTCTTTTATGTTGTTTGCACATAAATTCCTCCTTTTCATCTAAATGCGGTGAAGCTGTTCTGGAAAGGATCGGAAACCGGATGAAAAGAATCTGTATTTGTTTGCTTTAACTTGTTGCGCTAATGATCTTTTAAAGAGGGAGATAAACAACACTGAACTCTAACTGCGCTCTTTCTGGTTTGTACAAATGTATCATGTGAGAACGGCACGGTCCATGAATGGCAAAGCACTTAACCTGAATTCCTTCTACATGCATGCTGATGATTATGGGATAATGTGAATACCAACTCCCAGATCTCACTTTATTATTGCTGCATTAAGTGACATGTTAGGGGACATTTTAAGGGTTATCAGCTGCAGCGTATATCAAATCTTATTTCCCATCAAGACCACAAAACCGCATCATAATATGGATCAGGCGAGGGAACTGAACATTACACATCTGTAAAACTGCATGCTTCCTGTGCTTTTAAAATGGTACATTTGCTCTCAGCCAAGTTTTTTCCCCGCACCTGTTCCTGCAGTTTTGACCATAGAACCCAGCAGGACACGGCTCCCTGCAGAACTTCCCACGGTACCCTGGTGTGCACGTACACGAGCCGTCCCCCTGGTTGCACTTGCCGTGGACGCACTGGCAGTACCGTTCACACCGCGGGCCCCACAGCCTCTCCCGGCACTGACAGCGTCCTGTGAACTGGTCACACGGTGAATTGTTACAGTTACACTGGATGGCACAGTTCCTCCCAGTCCAACCAGGATTGCACATGCATCGCCCTGTCATTGCATCGCAGATGGAGTTGATGCTGCAGTAGCAGTTGTTGTTGCACTGGGGGCCCCAGACGCCAGGGTGACATGTGCATTTGCCCGTGTCTTGGTCACACTTGCCCTTTTGGCATAAGCAAGCATTCTCGCAGTTAGGGCCCCAGCGATTGTGGTTGCAGGTACACTCGCCGGTCAGGTCGTCACATTGGCCGTTGGGGTAACAGTTACATTTCCCTTTGCAGTCAGGGCCCCAGAACTGGGCAGGGCACTCTGTTAAAAGACAGCGTAGTGATCAGGAAACAGGAAATATTCTTCTGACTTGTTAAATATCCTTAAACAAACGTAAGAGTGCACAACAGGGATACTCAACTTGCTTTGCCTGGGGGCAAATTTGTAAAATGACAGGAGGCCAGGGGCCACTTAATAAACAAACACTAATAATATTGATCAGATTAAATGAATAAACCAAACAAATTAAAAGGACCATACAATAACTCACCTTGGAAATTTTCTATTATACAGACTTTATTACTATACTTAACCAACTCGCCATATATGACAGATGAATCAGATATTTTTGCACCACTTTTGCACACTGCATAGATCAGTAATAGCCTAATATGCAGTTTTCCAAGTAACAGCCATTATTGATAATTTACTAATTGATATAAACAAATAAAGAATTCCCTGTGTGAATCAATTTAATTTGTAGTGAATTAGAAAATGGTCTGTGAGCCACCTGGCAAGTTGACTATTACTGGTACACAGTCATGTTAGTGGCTCTATGGTCCAGCCACACCACCACGGTACCATACTCATGATGGCAATGACAACATGCTGATGCTTTGCTGGAACAATGTCTACACAGTGCAGGTATTAGGTAAATCAAAATGTTGACCTGATAATCGTGCTAGATAGAAGGAAATTACCAAAGGTACTACAATTTATCCACACTATGTCACACTACAGAAAAAGTCACAGGATCACCAGAGTCATCAGGTTTCATCTCTGGGCTCCATGGACACAAGTACAAAATGTTATGGCAATCTATCCAGTAGTCATTGGGATATTTCAGTCTGGAACAAAGTGGTGAACAAACTGACATACCTCAAGTGCAGTAAATTCTACTTATGCTATAGTTTCAGATTTGTAATGACAGTTTAAAAATGGTATTTGACACGCCAAAAATTTCCTAATCATTTGACATTTAAAGACCACATTCAAGAGGCAATAGAAAAAAAAAATCCCTTACTAGTGTCACAGCTGGCTCCAAAGTATCCATGACGGCAGCGACATTCATTCGGCCTGACACACACCTCATTTTCCTTGCAGGTGAAGTTGCCTTCGCAGAGAGCTTGAGTGAACAAGAACAGGCCACATTATTCAACTGCCTTGCACAGAGAGCTATATGACACGTACTGATGAATGTTAGCGCTCTGCACGGTACATACGTGTCAGGCATTCATCCCCTAGCTGCCCCCATCCGCTGCAGCACACAAATCCCGATGATCTGGAAAAGACGTTATGAGATTCAGAATGAGAGGGGAATGATGAAGAACCTGGCTAAAACACACTGAAACAAACACATATCAAAGCAGCGGCATCCACACCCAACCCATGCCTCTTTGATCTCGCCGCTCTTATTGATGTGGCTGATGCCGAATCCTGCAAACGTATGCAGACCATTGTACATGACACATATGCTCAGCACATGGATATACATTTATCTGAATGGAGGCCTTCCCATCTGTATACAGTACATACACTCAAAAGCCCTTAACCCCCTGAATCTGTGTAGTTTATCAGGTTCTTTAGGTCTCCTCAAGCCTTTGGGGACTGGAGGAGGACTGCGAACATTCAGAGACATTATGTTGCAGCCAAGTTTTAGGTCCTGTCAGGAAAGGACGGATGCGTCTCCTCTTCCTCCCACGCCTGCGACCTCTGTGGGGCCCCTGCAACACGTCAGCTTCCCCTAAAGTGTTTGAAGATGGCAGTTTGCTTTCAGTCAATGAGCAGGGAGCAACGCTGTTTTTTATCCTGCCAAAACAGGCGCGTGGTCGAGATCAACAGGTCTAATCTCTGGATGCTTTCACTTGTTGCGGACGGACAATTTAAACGTTAAGATTTAAATAAGCCTCTCACCTTTTTATATACATAATACAGCAATGGATTCAACCATTCAACACTCCTGCTCCAAATTGTGGTGAACTCCAATCAACACACAAGGAGTTGACCCTTGTTGATCTTTAATACGCAGCCAATCCATGTCAGCGCTCAAGAAGAAAGATGGCATTCACTGTTGTGCAGGACTAATGTGGTCTTTAGAAGCATAGCTGCACTCCTGTTTGCCTCCCATTATTACATAAAGAATGCACCAACCACCTTCGCCTAAGGACTTCAATAGCTGCTCTTTGGCGGATTCAAAAACCCATTTTCATTTGCATGGGCGCTGAAAGCATTGCATTCAAAGGGAGAGGAAACAAAAACATAATGTGCATGATGGGATAAACAAGTGAGTGGTGAGTTCACTGCAATGAATGTTGAATGGTGGACGGAGGGCAAAATGTCAAACTTGCAACGGAGTCTAGTGTTATATATATATATATACTCATACTGAAAACTTCACAAAGCACTAAAAGAGGCTGTATTTTTTCTGGTAAATGACAACTTGTCGCCCAGTGAAGCGAAGAAAAATCCACGAGACGAAAGCACAACTTTTGCAGCTCTCGATCACTTTGCATTTCATTCTGGCTGCACGGTAAAATGCAGCGTGTTGCTTTTCTGAGTATCTATTTTCAGAAGTTTCATTTTCACTTATTTGATTTTCATGCTCGTGTGTCTAAATCTGTAAAGGATGTCAAGTTGTGTTAGAAGAAGCAAGAGATGCTTCAGCAACTTCAGCACATGATTTCTTATCACACATCTTTTACACCACAGTGAGCCACAGTGATATTTGCTGATCTTGCCCATCACAATTTCAAAACTCATAGACATCAGTCCAACAAGTTTGGATGCTGCAGTCAGCAATTGTGGACTTGGGTGTTTTTTTTCCTCTAACACTAGTAACCAGCCATAATCCTAGAGCTCATAAACAAATGCTTTTTGGATACTTTGACCTTTGACAGGGGGCTGTCTGGACATGTAGATCCCCATAATATCATTTTATTACTTCTCTCATACTTGGTGTTTATTTTGAAATAACCACTGTCAACATAAATATGTTTCTTGAAAAGTTTTACAAACTTCCTCAAACTTTCAAAAACTTTTTAATAGTGGATTATCAAACGGTGCCACGAATGCTGTGCAGTTCAATGAGCAATGAGAGCGCCCCCTACAGAGCAATGAAAACCCCCCTGCTCCAGATGTACACATCTGTATGGCTGCTTTCTCCAGTGGACTCCGCCTCCTGTTAGCGGGTTGAGAACACGTTATATGTGGAAAAGAAAGAGGTCAAGGTGAAATAATATAATAAAATGTAACAGCGTTAATAAGAAGTCTCGATGTAAAAGTGAAAGAAAAGTTGAGAGAGTGAAGCCAGTGGTTGATTTTATACAGTAAACAGGACTTTTTTTTTACTGGTGCATGAGGCCAACACTGCAAAAAATGTCAGTTTTGTGAATCTATAAACGTCTTGTGCTTCATTTTAAAAACCCAAATAGTCTTAAAGCAAATGAAGAAATGAGTTGATACCGTTTGTTTTCAATGCATTTAGACTATTTTTAAAGAAATCCTGCAGCAGAGGGGGGAAAAAGTCACTCAGAAAACTTACACACAAAGCGAGTTGCGTTAACAATCATTGGACTAAACTCTGTTTTCCTCTGTATTATTCTTACCCAGGAGCTTTGCACACATTCTTGCCTTTAGGGTTGAGTTCTTGGCTGAAAGTGGAGCAAAAGAAGAGACAAACCACGGCGACGACAACAGCAAAAAAGTTCTTCACTTCCATTGTACAAGCAGCAGCATCCTTCTGGACGCCGTTTTCTCTCCGCTTTCCCTTCTCCAAAAAAAGTGCTAATGATGAACTTCTCACTGGCTTTTTAAACTCTCCGACTCATAATCCACATGCAGGCTTTTTGCATTATCAATAACTTTTTTTTTATCAGATCCTTGTGCAACAAAAAAAGGGGGGGATTTAAAAGACTCTCGCCACCACCTACGCCATGAACAAACTCAGCAGAGGAAAGAAAGAAATCCCAGCTGGAACAAAAAAAAAAAGTCATAAAACCAAAAAACCTGCAGATCAAAATATTCTTGGTAAAAGCTGTTCTCCTGTTGTGCAATTTATTCCATCAAAGCTTCTACAAGAGGCCATCATGCAAATCTGCCCATGATGAAAAAAAGTTTTTTTTTTCCAAAAATTAAAGTCCTCTGCTCATGTGGAAAGTTGCAGATGATCTTGACCAAAGATTGCTGCAAATTAGCTGCCGGTCGCTTTTCTCCCCTCTGAGGAGAAGCCCTAACTTTTGTCCTCTCCTGCGCTCTCAGGAGTGGCAGGAGGGAAATTCCTGATTTGTTACTCTATCTTTGGCTTTGTGCGCCATGCGTGCGCCACCGCATCTGCACAGCCTGGGCCTGTGCGCAACGAGGGTCTGCACCGAGGACCCTGGAGGAGAAAATGTCCTGTGGCCTAATTTAAAAAAACAAAAAACAAACACATGACAACCTGTAAAGTGAATGTGGCTTTGCTCTTTAGTGTCATGAAAAATATTATTATTATTATTATTGTGTCATTACTATGATGAATAGTTGCAAACATCCACCACAGTCATCCACAATTTGAAGTTGCATATTTCAGATTTGTATATGAGCCTTGATGTTAACACACTGCTTAAAAACACTAATTTAAAGCAGTTTTTAATTGATGGATGAGGAAGAGTTTGTGTGCATTTGTGTGAGGGGGGGGTGGAGGGGGCAGCAGTGTAATAACTACATGTTAGACAATGGCTCCCCCATCTGTTAACACCAAGTAATTTTGGCATCTGGCTCCTCCTGCACTGCATAAATGCAACTGCAAGGCCTCTAAACTGTGAAAGCTGCAGGATGGAGTCAAGAGAAATATGCTTTTATCCATTACATCAGATGCATTATAGCATCCAGTCCAATGTCTCTCTCCGCTAATGATGCGCCCGAGGTCTCTCAAGACCACGTCTCGGTGCAGCAGTGGACTTCGAAGGGGTTCAGGTCTGAAATAAAGTCATTCATTACCCCTCAACAAAATGTTTTGACGTGTTTGTAATTTAATTCTACCGGCGTAATCTGGGATCCATATGTCGACAAAAGCCACTGCCAGAATTCACAACAGAAAACTGCTCTGACTCCAAATTGGTTGACAGGTCTTTTATAAATGGCTTCACATTAGACAACTGTAATTTACGATAAATAATGCTTTCTGATGTTGTGACTGTAATTCATGTGGTCAAAAATACAGACTAGGTTTTTAAATGGTGTAATTCACGTGCATTGTTATGCATGACAAGAATGTTCCAGGGGTGAATTGTAAGTCCCACACTTACTTAGATATTACTCAAACACAAGATTACTTGCAAATTATGCTGACAGGTAAAGTCCTCAGAGTAATCTTTTGCTTATGTGGCCACCATGAGGGCAATTTATATGACTAATTTACATGAATATCCCAACAGCAAGTCCCAAAGCGGTGAGGTTTAGTAAAGGAGCAAACCTACTTTTCATGTATTTTTATATTCTTTTACTGGTAAAAGTGGATTATGTAATATAATCAGCAAAATGTACTTCACAACAGTACTCATCATACAAAATGCCTCTTTTCAGAGTGAAATATATTATAATATGATACAGAAAATACTTCTGTACCAATGTAGAGTGTGGGCACATTTTACTTTACTATACTTTTATGTTTTATATTGTTAGATTTTTATTACGGTTGCGTTACTGTAAAAGCAGGATTTCATTGTTGTAGTTGGTTGAGGTGGAGCTTAATTTTGTACTATTATGCATATCAATGCATATTGTTTTCATTATGGATTCATCTGCTGACTATTTTCTCCATGGCTACTAATCTGATAATCAATTAATTATCAGATTAGTAGCAAATTGTTTTTCTGTAGATCAATTGGGAATACATCATTTCAGTTTCAGCTGCACATTTTCATATGTTTTGTACATTTGTATGCAGAATTTTGTAAAGTAGTAAAGCATGTAGTGAAGTAAGATGTTTAATGTTTCCCTCTGAAGTGGGGTACAAGTAGAATGTGACGTGATAGTAAAGTACAAGTAC
The DNA here is from genome assembly GCA_025331565.1 of Holacanthus passer. NCBI lineage: Eukaryota > Metazoa > Chordata > Actinopteri > Pomacanthidae > Holacanthus > Holacanthus passer. The sequence goes on along the minus strand of JAFREQ010000009.1, from coordinate 7,406,460 downwards.
CTCAAATGTGTACTTCAGTCCAGTGACATTACTTGAGAACATTTGCTTAGTTACATTCAACGACTGATCACCTAAAGCAAAGTACCTGGTAACTACAACTGTTTCATAAATGGTCAATAAAACATCTTATTTTGTCAAGTAACCAGTAAAAGCTGTAAGATAAATATAGCTTAGTATATATAGTGGAGCAGGATGTTAAGTATTCCCCACTGGATTGGAGTACAAGTGGAAAGTAGCACCAGAAGAAAATACTCAAGTAAAGTACAAGTACCTCAAACGTGTGCTCCAGTACTCAAGTACATTTGCTTAGTTACATTCAACCACTGATCCTCTAAATCAAAGTAACCAGTAACTACAATTGTTTAATAAATGACCCATAAAGCACAATCCTATTTTGTAAAGTAACCATCAAAAAAACTATTGTGGTAAGATGTTAAATATTTCCCTCTGAATTAGAGTACAAGTAGAAAGTAGCATTAGAAGAAAATACTCAAGTAAATTACAATTATGTGCACTTGAGTACAGTGAGATCGCTTGAGTTAATTTGCTAAGTTACATTCAACCACTGATCAAATGAATCAAAGTAACTGGTAACTACACCTGTTTAATAAATGACATATAAAGTAACTATTTTAGCTTCATTGAGTAAAATAAATGTACCACACATGTGTGATTACCTAAAATTGCATGTAAACACAAATGTTGAGTTCTGTCTCTACTTGATAACATACATTTAGTATTTATACACACTGGCTGTAACATGTCTAGTGAAGCTAAGCAATTGGCTGTAAATACTTATTTCTACATGAAGCAAACTGCTCTTTTATAACCAGAACAGTTACAACACGTCTTATAGTTAGTGTCACAGTAAAGTGGGCGTGCACCTGTGCTGAAGTTTGGGCCAGACACGCTGAACTCTGTGGTCACGTGTCCTCCACCAGCCAGGTGATGCTGGGGTGTGTGTGTTTGTGTGTGTGTGTGTGTGTGTGTGTGTGTGTGTGCAGCAGCTTCCTGTCAGTGTCCTCAGCAGCAGCAGCGATACACACGCTGCTCCACAGCACCATCTCACCTCCACCTCCACCGGGCCCATGCTCCAGCTCAGATCCCTGCCGACCCTCACACGCGCAGGGGCGGACATCCCCTGCGCCACCCGGCTCCTCTGCGGCCGAAGATCCCGCTCCACCGTCACCTCCACCTCGGACACCCAGGCGGACGATGCCGACAGTCGCGCCGGGGCTCGGAGCGAGAGAGCCGGGCAGCAGCCGGGGAGAGTCGGCGCCACCAGCTCCAGCACCAGCGCCGCTGCTAATGAGATCTGCGTCGACTTTGAGCAGACACGAGAGGCTTATAAGAGCAAAGACTCATTAGAGCTGCTCAGAAGTCTGTTGGTTTTTAAACTCTGCTCCTATGACTTCCTGGTTGATAAGAATAAAGAGGTAATGAGATCCAAGCATGCAGAGCTGCTGTGAACCAAGTCTGTTTGTTCAGAAGTTCAGGTGACTTAATGACGACAGCATGTTAAAGGCTATAATGACTTACTCCACATAGCAACATGAACTGTGAGCACCTTTGAATTGTTATCTTCTGTCTTAATACTTGAAGATGAGTCTATAACACTCACACATATGCTCTTAACTTTAAAGGCCTTAAGTTGCATTGGGGGTGAACAAAGCCTGAGTCAACAGAGTCAGAATTGAGCCTGTCTGCCTCAGGCTCATGTGCAACACCCATCTCTCAAATTACAACCTGTTTTTCCAAAGCATGCATGCGAACCTCTCTGGAATGTGTGTTACTTATAGAGTCTATGATGTTACTTAACCTCAGCCTGATGTTGGATCATGTTATAGTGATCATCCGGTAACATTGATACCAATATATAAATAGATCGGCCGCGACAACACACTTTCCATTCATAAGATTTCTTTGTGTTATTCAATGGACGGCCTTCTTTCCCCACTTATCTCGTCTTCGTGTGATCAGTGGAATCAATGGGAAGCTTGGCTGCGGTTGTGAAAGCAAGAAGCTGCGACAATGAAGTAGTAATCTAATCTGGCGTTACTCTGATGTTGTGTAGCTGTGATGATTCATCCCTTGTCCTTGGTTCAGTCTGAGATGCCATGTGTGGTTTATAGCTCAGGGGTAAGATCATAATTTAAATTCCTTTGCTTGTGGAGGACGAACTAGCTACTTTCTTACCATAGTCCGTCAGGTAAACCTTCAAAACCTGCCTCGACTGGGACATTATGATTAATAAACTTTTGTAAATGATATTGAAAATTAGGATCATGCATCATAAATTACAGCTACATTATTCATCTGTCAAAAAAAAATCAAATACTGGCTAAAATGTCCTCTCCCTTTCTGCTCAGATAATGGATGTCGGTAAGAAGATCCTGGGCCAGAGAGGCTTCGACCAGTTCATGAAGATGACATTTTATGGCCAGTTCGTAGCCGGTGAGGACCACAAGGCCATCAGGCCGCTGATCCAGAAGAATCAGGCCTTCGGCGTCGGCTCTGTCCTGGACTACAGCGTGGAGGAAGACATCAGCCAGGAGGAGGCCGAGCAGAAAGAGATGGAGTACGAAAGTATTACCATACATTTCAGTAGATATTACAGTCTGCATTGTCAGTGTTTCACAAGTTATTGAGATGTAACAATTGGTATTAAAGTTAGCTGGAATAATTGGTGTATAAATATAGAATCAGATCCATTATATGAAGAATTGTTAATATAACTGCATCTTGTCCTGTTTTAATCACCTAATATAAAGCGACCTCTAGATGGAGTACATTACATTGTACTCCATCTAGAGGTACACTGCAGCGTCTGATGTCAAAAATAAGTCTGTATTAATAGGCCTCACAACCAGGAAGTGAACGCTCTTGTGATTTGCTTGCTCATCCTGGATTGGCCAGCTGGAGAGAATCTCTCCCTTGTTAGGAATCCCGTCACATGAGCAGCACAAGGCAGCGGCTATCTGAGCTGTGAGGTGATGTAGGCCGGACAAACAGTGCAAACCTTATGCAACCACTCTCTCTCTAAGCAGCAGCAGTGTTACTTAAGTTGTTGATCTGTGCGCTCATGCATTATGAGTAATTAGGACATCTCGTCGTCCAAAATAAAAAGACTTTTTGGGCCCGTTTAGGAATTATCTCACAGTCAGATAAGTGAATGTTATTTGATGCAACATTTCATTGAAGTGAAAAAGAGAATTGCACCTGTCAGATTTATTTAGTATGAACATAATACTCAGCCGAAAAACACTGACCTTTATTCTCTCACAGAACATCTGTAGGTTTATAAAGGTCAGACGTAGTGAACATTTGAACATTCAAGGCTGTTAGGCAGTATATTGAAGTGTTTAAGTCTGTTGACGGAGAGTGACAGCTCACTGCGACGTCAGCTTGTACCAGACAGAATGTCCTCTAGTTTTATTTTATTACGTTATCACATCCTGTAAGGTGATAAAGCTCCCGTGCTCCTGACTTTTTCGACCCCTCTTGTTCATACTCAGTTTTTTTTTTTTTAAAACCATATCAGTAGTAACAAGATATCACTGCACGGCTTTGATATATGTTGTTTCGGGGATGACTGCTTGGAAACATCAAAAGAGGTTTCAAACCCAGGCTGAGAAAGCTTTTGTTTGGTGAACGTACACCTTCAAACCATAAAGCAGGAGGACAAGGCACATTAAGCCAGCTTGATCTCAGACAGCAGGGTTTGACAGGCACTCTAGTGATCTGTCAAGATAGCAACAACAACATTAGTCAGTTCCTCGCAACGGAAAGAAGATATAAGGAACAGAGAGGCGAGTCCTGGCTTGATGTTGAGAGCATGATATTTGCAATGTAAAGCTCTCAGTTGGCCATTTCAACTGAAAATACATGCACCTGATTTCACAGATAGGATTTTATTAATGCATTCATGCATTTTTGTAACAAAGATGCAAATAAGCAGTAAATTGTGCCAGTAGTCAAAATTCTATTAAAATGTCCCTTCTCATGCCAAACGATTACCAGTTATCAGTGTTTCTAGCACATTTTGAATTTTTGGCAGTGTAACACAGATGACATTTGAAACAGAATTTGAATCAAGCCAAACCCAATCGTGACAACGATTGTCCTCCAGCTACTGCTATGTAAAACTCTTGTTTATTTTTTAGGGCTGCATTGAACAATACATTTTGTTATAGATTAATCTATTATTTTTACACTTAACTGGTTAATTGTTTGGTGTATAATATGTGAGAAACCAGTGAAAAATGGACATCACAGGTTCCAAAAGTTGCTAAGTCAACATCTTCTAATGACATGTTTTATGCAAGTAATGGTTCAAAACCCCAAAACATTTCATTTTCAATGATATAAAATGAAGAAAAACAGCAAATCCTCACATTTTGAAAAGCTTTTTTCCTTGAGACTGATTATTCAATCATCAAAATTGTCAACAGTTTTCTGTTGATTGACTAATCAAAATCAACTAGTAGTTTCCTCTCTACTACTTTTACATTAAACATTATGGTATTGAAAACAGTACTGAACACACTGCTTGAGCGACTAAATGAAAGTGTGTAATAGTAAAATTTCAGTCAGTGTAAAATCCAGATTTCTGTAATAAAAGTACTGTTAAAAAAAGCTCCCTTTAGTTTCCAGCCTCTGAATCCTGTTGACGTCAGTGATGCCCAGCATGTTTAGTGTTTAGTCATCTGTTTGGTTACATGAGCTCCCCAGTTCCCTGTGATGACGGGGGAGTGGGTCAAGTGTGATTTGACACTACAAGTGACCTCTTTGGGGGGTCAGCAGGCTGACAGCTGGATGCTTCAGCGTATAGGGTCACTAAACTAAATATAAGATAAGCCTCTGGCATATCGTTTCCACATGGCCAAAATGTTCACAGAAAGAGTGCAACTTCCCAAATAGAACAAACAAATTAACTTATTTTACCCTTTTGTGTTTCTTCTAATTTAGCTCATGTGTGTCTGCTGCAGAGAAAGAGAACATAGGTAAGGTCCCTCGTTTTCTTCTCATTTGTGGACACAGTATATGATCTAATTAGAACTAAGAGACGTGCAAATGTGTTTTCACCCCCCAGGCGAGGACCACAGAGAGAAACAATATAAGGCGCACAAACAGTTCGGGGACCGCCGCGGAGGAGTGACAGGAGCCAGAACGTATTTCTACGCCGATGAAGCCAAATGTGACCAGCATATAGAGACATTCATCAAATGCATCAAAGCATCTGGTAAGAAAACAGAAATTAATGTTTCGTCATCCTGCTAATGTTTGTGTCTTTACTTTATTTCATTTATTTTAAAACTAAGTCTGTTTGTCCTCTAGGTGGGAGTTCAATGGACGGTTTCTCTGCAGTCAAAATGACCGCTCTCGGACGACCTCAGTTTCTGGTAGGCACGAAAATTGTGATTCAAAGGCCAGTGAACTAATTTAGCTGATACTGAAGGGGTGTGGTGGGCTGACATAATGTTTTTTTTTTTAAAGCTCCAGTTCTCAGAGGTCTTGGTGAAGTGGCGCCGTTTTTTCGCCTTCCTGGCGTCACAGCAGGGGAAAGATGGCATGGAGGCTTTAGAGCAGAGGCTGGAGCTGAAACAACTGCAGGTGGAGTTTTCCTGGTTCCCCTGGTGAACTTTAATTATTGTGATGCGTGTGCAAATCTCCACCAAATGTTACATCCCACAACATACATCACCTTCCCACTCCTTTTCATATACAATATGAGAATATTGCTACACTATGTGCCTTGCATTACTTTCCATGTTTATGTCCATGTAGGAATTCATGAGCAAACTGGGTGCAAAAGGTGATTTCTCTGGCTGGTTTAGTGGAAGGGCAGAAGAATGTTCAGGGTAAGCATGAAGGCAGACTAATGAAATAAACAAGAAATATCTGTAAAACAATGTCTGTGTTGCACACAGGGGGGAAAAAATCATTATATTCAAGGCAATTTAGAGGAAAATTGAAAATTCATTCAATGAAAAATGTCTGATGAAAAGAGCAATTTGTGTCCTAATGGATTTTTTTTTTTAATAAATTATTTGTTAAAAGTAATCATAGATCTGATTTGCAAACATCTACTGCTGAAATTTGTTTGCAGAATTCAAACTGTGCTGCGTGATCTATAAAGGCAACACAGATGTAATACAATGAATTACAGTTTTTATGAAAAGTGAGAAACTATTTTAAAATTAATCTGTAAGGATGTGCTCAGTTTCTGACTGACTCAAATAATTACCAAGATACTGGGTATGTTTTAGCGAGCTGCACCTTTCTGTTCTTGCCTTGACAGAACCATTGACATGCTGGACTGGAGCAGCCTAATAGATGACAGAACAAAGATATCGGACCTGCTGGTCGTCCCAAATGTAGAGGTCAGTAGCATGACATACCGAAAGAGAAAGTAAAAATAAATAGAGTTAAAAGAATATCCCAGAATCTTTAAACATAATTCTCACTGGACGGAGTAAATTAGTTGCCATTTGCTTCTCCAAATTTGATGTGTTATTACAGCAGACTGTAAACATCAGCAGGATGTGATTTTTACTGATTTTTAATGATAAGCAGTTTATTGAAATGCACTGCAGCTGTCTACATCTGTCATGTATTGGTGCTGCACCTAAATTCAGTAATGTGTGTAATGGGTTTCTTGTGTCACATTAATGACAAAGACATTTCAGAAAACTCTGGCAGTAAGTAAAATAAAAAGTTGAACACAGTCTGATTCATTTTGAAACATTTCACCGATTCCTTCCTTGTGAATATTAAGTGTTTGAGCAAGTTACACCCCCCCCCCAGACATATCTGTTGGCCTCAGAGGGAAGACGGCTGAAGGGTGGATGAAGCGAGCGGGTGGAAGAGGCGCTAATAGGTGTCGTGCTGTGTGATATTTGGTTCATTAGCATCTCATGGTGAACACTCTCCCGGGTTGTTTGCCCAGCTAGGTGAGCTGGAGCCCCTGCTGGAGACGTTCACCGTAGAGGAGGAGAAGCAAATGAAGAGGATGTTACAGCGCATGGACGTCTTAGTCAAGGTAAACACGCGTAAACTACAAAGACTAATCACTGTGCACAAATATACACTCGTTCAGTTGCAGCAAGCACTTATAGTTTAAATGTGGCGTGTTTATTGGTTATAATAAATGATGACTGTGTAAATTATCACTACACTGCTGCGGCATGTTTAACAAGCACACATGCCACAGCAGTGTAGAGATAATTCACAGCTTCTTCATGTGCTTTCCTTGTTGACTTTTTTTATTTGTGTAGCATTTCACAATCTATCTTGTTTTTTTATGCTCATACAGTACACATGCACTTACTCATATGAATAGATCTTTGTCAGGTCAGCGCAAATGCGTTGCAAGCTATTGTGTAAAAGCTGTATTATACAACAATGCCATTTTTAATATGACCATGGCCTCTGCGATGCCGCTAACCTCTGTAAGGACAAGGACAGTAACAAATCTAGGATGATGTTCGCACAACTCTCGTTCCAAAAAAGTTGGGACACTGTGTAAAAACGTAACTCAAAACAGAATGCAATGCAAACAGACTGTGTTATACAAGAATACACTGTCTTTTTACAAGCACGTGTTTGACAAAGTGGTGAACCTCGCCCCGTCCTTGAACAAGTTGCTTGAGCGACTGAAAATGTGTGAAGAGAATAAAATTTCCATCAGTGTGAAATCTAGATTTTTACAATAAAATAATGTTAATTTAAAAGTGCTGTTAAAAAAAAGACAGACTCCCTTTACTTTCCAGCCTCTGAATCCTGTTGATGTCAGTGATGCCCAGCATGTTTAGTGTTTAGTCATCTGTTTGGTTACATGAGCTCCCCAGTTCCCTGTGATGAAAGGGGAATAGGTCAAGTGTGATACAACGCTACAAGTGACCTCTCTGGGGGGTGAGCAGACTGACGGCTGGATGCTTCAGTGTATAGGGTCACTAAACTAAATATCAGCCTCGTGAACGACTGAGTCTTTCCAGGATGAACCTTTCAGACCCAATCATGATACTATCACCTGTTACCAATGAACCTGTTTACCTGTGGAATGATCCAAACAGGTGTTTCTGGATCAGTCCACAACTTCTTTTGTTGCTCCTGTCACAATTTGTTTGAAACGTGTTGCTGCCATCAAATTCAGAAGAAGCAAATGTTTACAAAAATCAATGAAGTTAATGAGGTCAAACATTAAAAAGATTGTCTCTGTGCTGTCAATTGATTATATGTCAAAAGGCTTTAGCAAATTACCCCAGTCTGTTTTATTTATGTTTTACAGTGTTGTATGATGCATAATACACACTGTTTAGGTGATATTAAACTAAATGAACTCTTTTTTTTTTTTTTTAATTCCAGCATGCCATGGAGAACGGTGTTCGCTTGATGGTGGATGCAGAGCAAACCTACTTCCAGCCGGCTATCAGCAGACTGACTTTAGAGATGCAGAGGATCTATAACAGAGAAAAGCCTGTCATCTTCAACACCTACCAATGCTACCTCAAGGTCAGAATGCACAGAAAGAGATGTCAATTATGTAAATTATGCATTTGCACACGCAGCACGCAGACACAACAGTCATAATTCCAATGATAAAGAACATGCTGTGACAAATGGTGTCGCTCCAAATTTCTACGTGTAAAGAGATTACTGTGAGTCAGCTAAATTGAAGATTAAACAGCAACATGAAGAAGGGGATAATGTTGGAGGGAATTTTGGTGCTTTATTTTTATTTCTTCTAAATGCACCATTTCAAATGAGAAGCTGTTTAAGTCACAGTAGTGTCATTCATGTGATTGAGATCCTTTTTTCAACCTTGTTATTATTCTATCAAAAATACATAGGATTAGTATATTGTCACCTAAACGTGCTGTATTGTGAAATGAAAATAACCCACATTACCTGTCGCAATTAGGTGTTCTGTGTAATAACATTACCAGAAATTTATATGGAAACACAGCTATGGACTCAGGTCCTATTTTTACTAACTGTGCAAGTGATACAGAGATGCACCAAACCCAGTTTCATTTTCACTGGCAGACGGTCATGGTGTCTGGTTGGTGCCATAAACTTGGTCAAGCAGAATAGATCAGCTGTTCCATGATGTAAGAATAATGATAACACCATATTGTGATATAATTTGACTTTGTGATAGGCAGTGTTGGGCAAGCTACTTGGAAAATATAGTGAGCTTCCAGTCACCCTGTGTTAAATCAAGCTTCACTACACTGAAGCTATGACCCACAGAAATGTAGCAAGCTAAGCTACATCAATATGGCCAAAGTAGCTTAATACATTCAAGTTACTTTTTTTTCTCCACACGGAACTGATTTAATTCCCAATAAATTTCAGGGACTAATGAAACTGTCAGTAAAACAGAGACAAGAAAATGTTAACTTGTTTATTATTACACAATTTTTGCCCTCAGTGCTCTAAACCAATGTGGCAACTAAACCATGCAAACAAGTGTCTTTGCACCAACTCTTTGTAAACTGCATGTAAATTAGGCTGAGGCAAATTTGCAGGGCAAAATATCTGGCATAAAGTTATCACAAAACTCAAACACTACAAGGTCAGTAGCAGGTATATTATTTCAAACAGAAAGCATCTAAACACATAATTTTTCTCCGTTTTATATAAACTCATGTAAGTGTTTAGGTTGTGTGTGTATGCAGTGAAGTCGCGGGCAACAGCTCAAGGATTGTTGCGTGACATGATCATAACGCGACAGCACCTCTGCTTCTATTGGTCGACACAGATATGTCGGCGTTTGGAGTTAGCATCACTGTCTGATCCTTAAACGTGTAAGATGAGACCGCAGCAGGAAGCTCCGCTTCGAGCAGTTCAACTTCAATCATTTTGAAATGTTTAGGAAAATGTAGCTTTTGCATTCGCCACCGCACTACATGGTCAAAAAATCAGCTAATCTATTGAAACGTTATTTGATTGAGTAAACAACGACGCTACCATGTCATTACTGAAAAATGTAGTTAAACTACTAGCGTCACTATTTGTAGTGACATTACTGCCCAACACTGGTGATAAGTGACTTAGTAAAATGGGAAACGTGACAATCTGCTTACTTCAATATTCAAAATGGTTGAACATTTTTGTATCTGAACTTGAAGGACTTTTCTAAATAGATCCCCTTTTTCGCTCTGCAGGAGGCCTATGATAATGTGACTATGGACGTGGAATTGTCCCGACGTGAGGGTTGGCATTTTGCTGCCAAGTTGGTGCGTGGGGCCTACATGTATCAGGAGCGAGAGAGGGCCACAGAGATTGGTTACGAGGACCCGATTAACCCTGATTATGAGTCTACCAATAGAATGTACCACAGGTAAGAGCCAATACTTGTGCCTGTTAAATGCTGATGACCGTCCACATCTGCACCTGCAAAGTTTGATCTTTTTAAGCCAGACCAAGTTCTTATAGCAAACAGTTAAGAGTTAGATGTCATGCACAAAGACACCACAGGGGAACACTTTCTTCACTTGTGCCACCTTCAATTGGAGTTTCTGGGCTCAAAATCTCGTGTCAGCGAGCTTCCACCCTGTTGACTCGTGCAAGTTGCAGAAGCTCCGGGGGCACTGTGTTGTAACTATGTTCCGACATCGCTTAGATTAAGGCAAGCTCAAAGAGATCGCCCTGCGGAGATCAATGTGTTTTGCGCAAAAAGACGAAAGGCCGCCCTCAAGCCGTCAATCAGATTTTGAGGTAAACATCAACATGGGACAGACACAAAGTTTCGCTGATGGGCTACGGCACAGCATGAGGTGGGATTTCAAAATATGCAGATGGCGGTAAAGTACATGCATATTAACACGGCTACACTGGCAGGAAAACAGAATGCAGAGGTCCTTGCTGAGTTGGTTCAGATTTCTGGTAAATATGTTCAGTGTTTAGGGACATTTTTACTGTTTAGTTGTGTAAAGAGAGTCCTGCGCCGCACTATTCATCTTACATGCTAATGAGAAAGATTTGTTTGGATGAGTTATGAAACAACGTGAGCCACAATACCCATACAGTAAACTAGATATTTTAATGGTTTATAATGAATAGTTTAGTAGGAAACAATTAAGGTAATTCCCACTTCACAGACAAAAGTTCAATAACAGAGTTAAATTGCCTTCCTTGTGTGTGTTTGTGTGCGTCTGTGCATTTTTTAAAAAAGGTGTCTGGACTATGTGCTGGATGAGATCGCGCTCAACAGAAACGCCAACGTGATGGTGGCTTCCCATAACGAGGACACGGTGAAGTACACCTTGAGGAGGTACGGTTTCAGTTGTGTCCAAACACGTTGAAAACACACTTTGCATCTGTATAAATCAAGTTATTTATAGGTTCTCTCTCTCTCTCATCCAGAATGAACGAGCTGGGTCTCTTACCCACAGAGAACAAGGTGTACTTTGGTCAGCTACTGGGAATGTGTGATCAGATCAGCTTCCCATTGGGTGAGAAGAGCGCACACAAACATGTTCTAGCTCAACAAGGCGCCGAACTTTCCTCCCCTACATGAGGATGATTTGACAGTTTCACCCTCTGCAGGATCCATATTGTAACTCTCACCTGTGTCTCTTTGCACCAGCTGCACATATATACCTCACAGAGGAGCGCGCACATGCAGGAGTCAGCCCGCTGCCCCGTAACGTGACATATGAACGGAGACACCTCGTATTGACAAGCTGTCTTAACAAAGCGCCGCTGCTGGCTCTCACCACTTTGTTTGTCAGTCAGAGACAGGCACAGCGGCAGCAGGCAGTCGTCTGTCAGTGTGAGGCTCGAGTTGAAAGAGTCTTGACCGGTATTGGTGTAAACAGACACACGTGTTTCTTTGCTGTTTTCTTGGGGGAGAGAACAGTCGGTGCTGAGCTTTTGAGTTTTAACACAAAAAGAAGTTGTTATGTGAAATGAAGCGGATTCGAGTTGAAATCTTTTATTTCTCTATCACTTAACTCCAGTCGTTTTTTTAAAAGTGTCGCATTCATTTTTTTATGATTGTTTTTTTTTTTAGGTGGCTCACAATGTTTACATGACTTTGATTTATTGTATTGTTTTTTTGGATGTTTTGCGATTGCGGATTATTTAAAAGGACATTCATTTCAAAGAATTTCAAGAGTGAGCCCCGGCAAAAACAGTCACAGCAGACAGCAGCTCTTCTAGTTCAAACGCAGCGTACTGAGGGCGTCTGTGCAAATGCAGCCATCCTGCCTGATTAGAAAGACGGTAGCAATCATTCAGTGAGGGAAGCCAGTCGAGATGACGTCCAGTTGTGATGTGTTATCTGGAGTTTGTCCTGAATAAAGCCGTTGACGGTGAAATATTAAATAGTCAATCGAAAATCACATTTTAACAATCTCTTCAGATAAATAGAGAAATATTGTATCATTTATCTTCTCCATCTATATCATGCTACAAAGCCATTGTTTTTTCTTTTGTGTTCTCTCATCCCATCCACTTCCAACCCCAGGCCAGGCCGGCTTCCCTGTCTATAAGTACGTCCCCTATGGGCCGGTGAACGAGGTGATGCCCTACCTGTCTCGGAGAGCCCAGGAGAACCGAGGCTTCATGAAGGGCGCCCAGAAGGAGAGGGAGCTGCTGTGGCAGGAGCTGAGACGCAGACTCGCCTCTGGGGAGCTTCTCTACAGACCGGCGTACTGAAGACGCAGAAGAAGAGACAAAGAAGAGAGTGTGTCAACTTGTCTGTTCTTTTTTTTTGAGTTTTATCTTCCCTGGTTGACGGCTGCTGCTGTGGCTGTCTGTTCGCTCTCTCCCTGGATGTATGTCTCCTGTTCTACCCTGTCCTGGAGTTTTCTTGCTGATGGACCATTTCGGCGTGTCGCTGTCTCTTTCCGTTGTTTTTCACCTTTCTGTTCCTCACTGATGTCACCCACCTTCACCCCCCCCCCAATTCTTTCTTCTGTGCGCTGCCCATGTTCTCACTGCTTCTTTCCCTTATCCGCCTCTGCATCCATAAGCATCCCTCATTTTGTCTTCCCGTTTTCTATAGAGCTCTGGTATCCATCAAGTGGGCATCTTTACTGCTCCAAAAGGACTCCCTAAAATGTCAACGAGACCGGGGCGGGCATCTCTTTTTATCGCCCTATTCATCTTGGAGAAAAACAACAATAATAAAAATAACAGGCTTGATTTAAATGGTAGTAAAGGAAATATCAATATTCCCCTCCTATATTATGTTTGTTTGACTCTTGGACAGCCACACAGTCCCCAGAGGGCCGACCGAGGCTTCTCTGTACTGTATATTTGTGAGCTGTGTTTGAGGTTGTTTTGCTGGTTTGAAAATGATGCCTGTTTATGAATCAATGAGAAAGTATAAACGCTTCCTCACAGCACATCCCTCTTCTTTAAAGAGTGCAATGGTTTTTGTTATTGTATTTACTGGAGGAAGCTATATTCTTGGTCACTGAGGTGTTACGGAGAACACACAGCGTTCAGTATTCAGTGAGTGAATCTCCTTTTAATACAGCTGCCTGCGAGTCTGACAGGTTTTTTTTTTTTTTGACACAAGATAATATGCAAGGGAATAAAAAGTTAGAGGGTTGCCTTGGGGTCTTATTGTGTTTTGATGGATTATTGCTGCGATTTTTTTATCTCTGACAATGTAAATATGTTTGTAGCAGGTAATTCCATTTGTTGGTTTTACATGTCTCACTTTCACCTGTGAAATTGCTCAGTGAATAAATATGCAGTGTTTTAATAGCAAAAGTCGACTTCAAAGTTTTGTTAAAAGGAGGACTGGATGCTATTGACTGCGATATCGTAGCTGTGAGCTGTTTTGCACGGCTCGGGCTGTTTTGGGTTTTAATTCTGCGACATCTTCCGCTCGGTTATTGATACACAATTAGTATTTGAGTCAGAGGGTAACCAAGCTTCATGATAATTATGGCCTTGTCATTTTATGAGAGCAGTCAGCGCTCTGTAGACCATCATTTAATTACCCATGATGCTACGCTCAATACAGATCACAGAAATTGGATGCATTAATCATTACTCAGAAGAAACTTTAGTGGCTGTTAAGTTTTACCGAGGCAAAGCACCACAGAGCTGTCACTGCTGCTGTATTCTATCGGTTTAATTAAGAATCAAGTCTACTTTTGATGTAAGATGTGCCTTTGGGTATACATTTGCCAACAAATCCCTTCTCGCAGGGCGCTCGAGTTTTCCTGGTTAGCTTCAGTTGCAAAGATGATTTAGAGGACACATTATAGTGTGAAAAATTCTACACAAGTTCCCAGTCAGTCAAAACCAGCGTGGGCTCAGCAGATTCTTTGGGACTTGTCCCCACATTAAAGCACACAGGCATGTAATGGAGTCAGCCAGGGCTAATTTACTTTAAGTAATGAATGTTGACTTGGCATTATGCAAGACGTGAAGGATGGCATACGTAACCGATTCCTTCGTGCTCCTCGTTCATTGGTTCCACATTGTCTGACGTCTTGGATTGTTTGTTTGGCTGTGCCCTTGGCACGGTTTCAATGGAACCACACAGTGTTACGGTCCTTTTCAAAGCACACCAACATATGCCGTGACAGACCCTGGTTTGAAAACACACTGTGCATTGTTTTCAGGTTTAGAAATATGAAGAAGATTTTGGATTTCTTTAGCACAATGGATGGATTGGCTGATAGTAAGGATGGCTTTTAGCCGCCCAGGAATATTGTGTATTTGACAGCAAAGCACTTTCAATACAGCTGCAATCATACCCCCAGTAATGAGATGGTAGTTAAAGTTCATTTCAATCCAGGTGGACTGAGAAAGGTTGGAGAAATCATTTTGCAATTTACAGTAAAATTCATAAAGAACATCTTGCAAAAATTGAAGGAGTCATCAAGTTTAGTATGTGGCGCCACCTAAACATTTACTGTGCGTCAGCGATTTGACCTTCTCACTTCACCAGAATTTCTGTTGGAACCACAGATGAGTTACTAGCGACAATCTGCTCAGTCACTAAACACCTGACTTACTTTTGGCTGCTATTTCAATTAAGAGTCTTCTGCAAAACAACAGGTTGGCTGAGATGTTTTTGCTTCTTCTCTACAAGTATAAACTCAATGCAGTGGAGATGGAGGTCAAAAAAAGTCAGAAAGGAGCCCTTCAAACCACAGACAGTCGACCGTATTTCCTGACATTGCAACATTATCGCAACATCATTTCTACATGGCCAGTCAGAATGACAAGCACAGAATAACTCAGTATGTCGGCATCAGTGAAAATGCTGCAAGACACGTTGTCAATATTTTATAACAACATCTGAGGCTAACTTGGCTCACATGTCTAACAAGGAGAAAGGGTTGTTAACTTTCTGCAAGACACTGACATTTCCCCAGTAAAATAATTGGCACTTTACAATAAGGAACTCAGAAAAAAATCCCAAGTAATTACCGAAGAGCAACTGAAGAACAAACCAGTTAATTCATGAATATCTCACAAATACTACTATAGCATATAGTCTGCACAGAGTTAGGAACAGATCGACATTTTGGGAAATTTGCTGTCTTACTGGCAGTTAGATGAGAAGATTAATATCACTCACAAGTCTGTATAATAAATATGAAGCTATGGCCACAGTCAGTTATCTTAATTAAGACTCCAGAAAGTCGCTGCCCCTGGCAAGGAAACAGTCCAGCACATAACCCCTGGTAAAACAAAAAGAAACTGAAATTTTATTTTATTTTTTTTTAAATTACAAAGTGAGATATAACCCGTTTGTACTGTAGAGGTGCTGGTAGGTGGATTTTACCTATGGATAGACCCAAGCTTCCCCCTGAAGTTGAACATCAGAACAGAAAGATGTGGAAAAAGAAAAAAAAAGAAAAAGTGAAGCTGCAGGAAACCACATTGCAGAACAAGCAGAAACATTCAGTCCCTGCATTAAATGTTAGTCTATGTTAGTCTTCAACATTATTTGTTCTTTTTCTCTGTGTAGAAGGTTTGTTATCTGAATTTGCTCCTGTAGCCTGAGGCTGCTTTGCGCATGAACAAAAGCGACCTCTGACCAAGGATTAGCTCTTTACTAATTTCAGACTATAAAACTTGTAAAAGAAATTAACGTGTGAGGAGGATCTCATATTACAAAATAAATGAATATCATAAACTTCCTGTGATCCAGAATTGGTACAAGCGAGTGTAAAATCAAACAGGTGCAGGGACGGATGGGCAAATCATGAGCCCGTGGAAAACAGCTTTGACGAAGAGTCTGGCATACATTAAAAACATCCTGGTGGATAAAGTTTGGGTTCCAACAGTTTTATTTGACTGTGAATGTCTCCAGCTGCATCTGTCCTGCCCATCTACATACATAATGTGAATCAATCGCAGGCTTGCTTCATATCACCACCTGCTCTGTCAAGCCATGTTTATGTTGACAGCTTTTGCAGACAGCAACCACACAAGCAAACTTTTTGACCTTTCAAACCTTGTCTGGTAAATTAGAACTCATTAGTTAACAAAGCGGTAGATCCACAGAGAGTGAAATAGTTGGTTGACCTGACCAAACGCCAAAAGTTGCATTCTGTCTGCAATTCTCCTTTTGGGCCCCATAACGTGGCATTTTCCCAATTTTTCGCCTTTCATTATGATCAGAAACGAAGGGAATCTGTGTTATTCATCACTGCTACTTAGAGAGAAATGCGATGAATCATTGAGCTAAGTTGACCTCAGAGCCCAGACCCGGTCCTGCACTGAAGGAATCCCCCTGGCCACAGTGAGCTCTGATGTGAACCAGCGAGTAAACAAATGAGTCGTAAACACAACAGATGGGACAGGCGATGACTAATCTCATCGGCCCGAACGGAGCGGCGGAACGCAGCACAAGCGATCAAAAAGCCGAGGGAGAGAGAGGGAGAGAAGGAAAGTTTGCGTTTTCTGCCGTGCGCACGCCTGACAACGCACAGGACGGAAAACACTTTTATTTCACACACCAAAGCGTCATGTCGTGCCACCTCCATCGGCGTCATCACTGTGCTATCAAACACAAATCTCTGAAATCATCCGCCAAATCTCCTGAGTGGATGTGTGTGGCAGAGCGTTGTCACTTATCACAGGTTTTGTGACAGTGAGGGCCGGGAAAAATGCAAATAACATATCACACGCCTCACACATCCCTGCAATTAATTTGAGTTTTTTTTTCTTCCAGTCGGTCTGTCATCACTGACTGGTTTTGTGTTTTTTTAGTAATCTCATTTGGAGGCGAGTAAAGCTATCCAGCGAGAATTAAAAATCCAATGGCCATGACAGCGGCCTCCCGGTTCTCTCCCTCAAAGTCACCGGCAAAGGTGGGTGACACAAAATGAATCTTATATTTCCCAGTCTGCCATTTCTCCCCCCCAACACACAAACCTTTTGTTCTGTGCAAATGAACGGCGCCCATGTATTATAGATCATTAAACCGCTTTCATCTCCTCTCTTTGAGATGCTCGCTGTTTTCCCTTTGAAAGCGATAAGCATGGTGCATCACGAATGAGCCACAACTGGATAAAAAAAAAAAAAAAAAAGACGAGAGGTTTCTCTGTGTGCGTGTGTGGCGAGGGGCTGAAGGGGAAACTGCTTAGAGAATACCACCAGTGTGGAAAAAGGAGCAGAGCAAGTGATCCGTCACAGCCACTGGCCAAGCAACCTCGTTCTAAATCTTACCCCGAAGGCCTGGATTTGCCACCATTGCCACCCCCCACATGAAGGCGCCCGTGCATAACCACATGTGCACATGCAAACATGCAGAAAACACGTACATGTGGAAGCATACATATATATACATTCATACACTGACAGTACAGACTCACACAAACCCACTTGCACCCACCCACACACACACACACACACACACACTTTTCCTCCCATCAGTTCTCATATCTATCAGTCTTGGGTGAGAGATGATTTGGAGCGGCTCAATGTTTTGATCATTAGTTTGGACTCATGGAGTGCAGCAGCGGTGAAAAATGAGACTGCTATCTCATGGCCACCTGTTCTTTTAATAAGAAAAAGAACAATTCCCCATCACAGGATGGATTGGCTACCTGATGCCTGGGGAAGAAAACCATGTTGGTGCGTGTGTGCTTGGTTGAGTGTTTATTTGTACCTGCGTATACATCTGAATTCGATTCCGCCTATATGTGTCAGTGCATATACTGATATAGCGTATATTCACAATACAGACGGGATGAAGGTGACATAAATCTTCTCAGCGTATAAAGATCATACGGCTGATATGTGTGAATATATCAGAGAGCGCGAGCCGATATTGCTACACCACGTTTTCTCAAACAAATGTAACAGTGCAGTTTATGCGAACAAAAAGTCACGTTTTAAGATTGAACATCATAAAAAAAAAAAAAAGTGAATTACTGCTTTATTTATATTTGAATGCAAATCAACAACAAATACATGGTGAGCGTGGTGTCAGATTTTATAAGCAAATACTCATTAGCATCTAATTCGAAATTGGATAGAAATAACCTACCAAAAAATAACAGCACAGTATCTGAAGAATGACATGATATTGGATCCAGCACCTGTCTAGTGTTCTAACGGTCATTGCCAGAAAGAAGTGTATCTTATGTGTGGAAAGGTGAGGAATGTGGGAGTCGGAGAGGTGGATGGACACGTTTGCCTTTATTAACCACAACCACAATCTTTCATTAAGCATAACCAAGTGTTTTTGTTGAATACGCTTACAATACATTAACCATAGTTTGTTTGTCGTGCACAGATATTGTAGCACATTAAACGCAAAACGAAACAAAAAACATCGACATTGCACATAAAATTATCACTGGATATAATCCAGGATTTTGCAGAATGGATGCACTGGGTTACGTCTGACTTGAAAATGAACTCTAATGTAAAAGAAAGCACAGATATTATTAGTCTTAATTACAGGTCGGTGTCAGTCAAGTGTGAAAGTTTGGTATTTGACACAACCTGGCAGTTGCGAGAGCTGCCAGCTTTGCTCTTGGACAAATTACTGTGTGCTCAACCTAATTAACAACTCTGTAAAAATCAACTTTATTCGCTAGAAAATAGATTTGTCGAGATTATAATCACCTGAAAAACAACCGTGGGTTTGTTCAAATGCTTAAAACGACCTGGTTATGTTTGCTCCAGTGTGACCTGTTGTATAGCAGCATAATGTTCTTTATTAATTGTCCAAACTTTATAACAGTAGAGGCCAGAAAGCACTCACATGAGCTGTCATTCAACTATGTTCTATCATGCTGTTTACATAGATCCATAAATGACATTAGAATGAAAAAAAAAAAAAAAAAATCCATATCCTATTTATACACAGATAAACACCCACACACTGCCATGCATACCATTTGTCCAGTCGATGATGCCTGCATGTGCGCCTGCGACTCTCCGTCCATTTCTTCACATGTGTGGTATTGGATATGTGCGCGTATGCCTATAGGAAGCAGCATGCTACCAGGCAAACGCTGCATGATGCTCCTCGGTTTGGGGATCCAATTGTCATGCCAGAACAGTAGGAGGAAAATTTACCCCACCAGTGATGCTGAGATGAAAGCAGAGAGAGCAGAGCAGCCAAGCTGGTTTTCTTGCTGCTCTGCTGTGAGCGGACAAACAGCGATCGACCAGATTGATGTTGGGATTTGTGGGAGATATTACTGTGGTGCTTTTGTGAAGACAGCAGGGCTAAACCAAAGTAAACCCTATTAAACTGAACCTTATAGGTCTGACCCACTTCTAAAACGAACCCCTTCTTCCTTCTTCTTTCGCATTTGTTCTAGCTTCTTGTTTGTTTTTCTAGATTCCTATTTTCAGTGTATTCAAAGGATTTGTTCATCCATATCATAAAAAACATCATCTTTTCTCACCAGCCTCAGTAAATATCTGGCCACGCACAGAGTTTTTGTTTTATTTGTCCAGGTTTTGAGATGCAGTGTGTGCTTTCATCCTCCACCTCAATGAAATGGAGACGAATTGAATTTCATTTGTGCTTTACAAAGCATGTCAGCAGAAACTTCAGAGACAGTATCACAAAACCTGGAAAGAAATTTGCATGACTAGATACCACTAACAAAAAGTTACAAAATGTATATTTAAATTTGGGTGAACCAAACATTTAATACTTTACAGTTGAAGTGATTATAACATTTTTCAGTATCTATACATAATAATATGGCAGAAGTGTTTAGATATCTTAAAATGTTATATGTTACAGTGAGCAAACAATTTACATGAGTAAATCCAAAACTTGAATAATTAATTTTGCAATTTTTTAAAAACCTGCAATAACATTTTAATTTTTTTCACACTTGGGGATGGAGGAAATTAGCTGTGAACACAACCAGCAGTTGCAGAAGTGTCACAAGTGGGACTTTTTACTTTTACTGTACAAAGTCTTTTCTTAGCAAAGGTTTGGTGCACAGGCAGGCAATGGATCAGGCAACCCAAATCCAAGAACATGACAAAGGCAAGGTCAAAGGTCAAAGAGATCAGAGATCAAAAAAACAGGAACACTAAAACTAAGAGTGCTGGAACGCTTGACACAAAGGACTAAGAGAGGGAGTGCAGAGAGTAAATACACAGTGAGACACAGGTGAAAACAATCACAAAGGTGAGAAACGCACAAAGGCAGGAAGTGGGGATCTGATAAGAGAGGAGAGGTGACTACCACAAAATAAAACAGGAAGTCTAGCAAAAAATGAAAACAAGGAAGACGTGACCATGATGCTGATGAAGACATTACAAGAAGAAGTGATGAACATAAATCCAACTGTGTTTCTAGCTCTGTTTTTGGTCTCCACCAATTCCTGAGAAAAAAAATATCAGTGTCTTCAGCTGCTAAATGCTCCACTGTGTTCACCATCAAGTCATTAGCTCTGTCTGCTGTTTGGTGCTGGGCAGGTAGCGGGTAGGATTTTAGCTAAGAGAACATGAGAGTGGATCAAAACCAAAACAATAAGATCAATGTCTCTAAAACGCAGCGCAGAGTCAAGTGTTGACTCTCAGTGGGACAAGTTTTGCATACAATAAGTCATGATATTCAGACACTTAATATAAAACTGTCGATTGTGGCCGCCTTAAGTTAAATTTGCCTGGGGTCATTAATTTGTTCAGCATAATATTTTATAATGACAACATGATAAAGTTGCACTAAAAGCTGATTAATTAAACTTTGGAATCATCGCTGAGTTTTCCCTCTGTGGTGAAATATGAAAGCTTAACTGGGCAGACTTATTCAATAAAATTTAGTATCCTATCTTTTTTTTTTTAAATAAGGATTTAAAAAAGCGTAATATAAATACAATTTGATTGAGCTGTTCTTTTCAGGACGCAAAGAATAAATGAATTGATTAAATGGGTGTTTCTTATGACTGGAGCTAATTTGACACTGACAGGTTCAGTTTTGCCATTGTGAACAGATTGTGGGATGAAGAAACAAGCTATAGAGAATGTACAGCAGATACATTGAATAGAGTTGAAAAGAGGAGCGATTGGAGGTGAGCTGCAGAGCCGTGTCAGCAGTATTCACTTTTCTGAACCTTCTCCAAACAGGCTATGAATAATTGCTCGTTTCATTTTGGCATGATGAGTCAGAGAGCACCTCCCTATTCTTACACAACCCGAACAAGGCCTGAACGTGAGACGGCAGCCTATAAGAGCGCAGATTTTCTGGATAAGAGAGCCAAGTCTGGCACATCTTCATCGATTTCTCCCTCTCCCTTGTGCTCGTGTAGGCTCCGAGCTGCAGAAGGAGGGCGTGTGAAGGGGAAAAAAAGAAATGGACATCTCATCCGTTCTCCTTCAGCGTTTTGGACACCCACATCTTCATTGAAGCACGATGCCTATATGAGGAAACTGAACCCACACGTTTCTTTTCTTTTTCTTTTTTTTTTTTCACTTCGCCGAATGCTCAGTAGAGGAGAGCCTCTGGGTGTGAGTAGGGTGGGGAGGGGGCAAAAGAGGTTATCCCGGTGGCAAACACCAGGGGGCAGTAGTAGTCTTCACGGCCCTTGCATGAACCTCGACCCAGCTGTGCGTAGTGTTTGAGAAAGAGATCCTCAGCAGCATCTTCTCCTCCACAATCCTCAGTCCTAAAAAGCCCCTTTAAAAGGCTGTATGAAAATTCATCGTGCTTTCAAACTGACTTATTTTGGGAGATTGGTTGCTTGGCTCCCCCCCCATATTCTTTCTTATCCTGATGAGGATTTTGAGAAGACAGATGAAATATTGGCAAGTTTCTGGGGCAGATTTAAATGCATGGAAGCACCGGCAATAGTTGGCACTAAAAATAGAGCCATAATACTTGATGTGTCTCTTATTTTTCATAAATTACCTAAAGAACATATGGCAGCTATGCACCCACACACAAGCCAGCACGCATGCACCGAGAAACACAACACTTCCTTCCTCTTTCTTCTTCCCCCCCGTCTTCTCTGCCATTTCATAAAGCTTCTTGGAAGTCCAAACGTGCCATCATCTCTGGGTGAGAGCACTCCATTTCCACAGACATGCACCGTAGTAAACACAGTAATCCCCTCCTCCATGTTTTAAGGATTAATATCATCTTTATTCATAAGCATAGCGGGAAGACTGCTGTCGTGCTTGCGAGGACACACACACATCCACACAGATTGGCATGCGCAAATAACCATTAAGTGTCATGCGGGCCGGCTCAAGCACACGTGTCCCGGCCTTCTTTCCGTGATGACATGATCTGTGGGTGGCAGATTGATTTGGTCCGGCGAGGGAGAGAGAAACAATCAGATCAAAGAGGAAGTAAGAGAGAGAATAAGCAAGAGGAGGGGAGAGAGCGCTCTTCCACTTTGACTTGATGGATTTAACTCTCATTCAAAGGGACAGACTTATGACACATGGGAGAGAGATTCGCTTTTCCTTCCTTTTATCTGCGGAAGTACTACAGTGTCTCTTCTGCACGCATAACACACGGGCGCACACACAGGGTTGTAAAAACACCCTCACACTCTACTGTCCTCTCTCTCTCTCTCTCTCTCTCTGTTCTAACACACACAAACACACACCTCCCTCCTGTGCTCATATTTCCTCTCTCTCCCCTACTCGTCCTCTCCTGCCCATTCTTTTCTTTCAGAGATGGCCCTGGCTAACAAGCACGGGGCTCGGGGGTTGCATTAGCGAGGCCCTTGGTCCACGGCCACAGTCGCTGAGCTGGAGGAAGGGTTTCAGAGCACCTCTATCTGTCTGATTGCCAGTGTGATAAAAGAATAAAGCTGTTAGGAGAAGAAACGGAGGAGGAGGAGGGGGATTGGGGGGGTATCATCATAACAGCCTTTTGTCGGGGGGGACACAAGTTTGGCTCCTGGGGGCGAGATTGCGCGCCTCTGATTTCCCTGCATGCCCTGTACCCAGACTGATAAGACGCAGGCAAAGTGTGGGGGAGCTTCTAACTGTGCGCCTGTGAGGTATCGTGGTGGCATTTTGTTCCTGACTCTGTGCGAGCGTCAAGCGTGTGTTTGTTAGTGTTGTGTGTTTGTGCGTTGGTCCCAGGTGAGGATTACCTTAGCACTCATTATCACTCATGGTGAAGATCATCATTATAGCCTTGCCTGCCCCTGCACGGCTCCTCAGCCTCCCTCCAGTAACTCAATGCTAATACCCACACTGCTCGGAGACGCACTGTGGGCTGCAGCGAGCAGCAAAGGGCACACACTGTACATAAAATGAGGTTGACTCGCAGGGATGCTTCGCTTCCAACAGGAAAAAATACAAGATAACGCAAAATATATTAGTCGTGAAACACATTCATCTGCAAAACAAAAACAAACACACACGTCTGGAGAGTATGCTGCTATTGGTATTGTTTCATCTGAGTGAAAGCTGCTTACAAGCCGCTCCAGCGGTTTACAAAATCTGTCTCCGGAAAACAATTCCACTTTCACAGACCTCCTTCACGCCCATTGTCCTCAGTCGTCTGCGTCCTACGTGAGCGTTAGAGCGAGCTCACCCCTTGATCTCACTTCCTGCATCGGATGCATTGTTCCCAGGCGGAAGCTGCACAGGAGATCTATCGCTTTGTGATGTAAATGCCGCGACTGGATGTGGCGGACGTATATATTAATAATGCTAATGTGAATTCAGCTGTATGGCTCTTTTATCCCGTTCCTGGCAGGGCGGTGATGAAAACTTTGCAACAGTGATTCAAAGGTTTGAAAGCAAAATGTCAGATGAAAATGTTTTGTTTGTTGAAGTCCACTCTGCAGCGGCACAAATGCATTAAAGCATGAATTCAGTGTCGGTGAGGCCACAGTGCACATATCATCATCCAATTTTTAGTGTGACTAATGCGACTGTCGTGATCTGGTTCCTGTTTTTATTTGGACCACACGAGGAGATCTTAGGCTTAGTTCTGTACAAAAAAAAAACCCATCCCTATTATTCAGTTTTAGCCTGGCAAGTTATACATCTGAAGCACGGAAGAGGAAAAATACTATGAAATCACGAAATGTGCCGCACACTCAGCGAGGCTTTTGTCACACCAACAAAGTGAACCTTTTTTCCCAGTTTTTTTTTTCACTATTTGTCAAAAAGTAATCTTGAAAAGCTGAAAGCTGTCATCTAGTTCTTATTGCAAGTTGAAATATGGTCTTTAAAAGTACCACCATATTATTATTCATGAGTGACATCAAATCACATTTCACCTACATTTCAGTGTTGACTGAGGAAAAGTGGCGGGTTGTGAATAATGGCATCTCAAACTGTTGAAGTTCTGATTATCTTGCTGTAAGCCCAGAGAATAATAAGATCCAGATCCAAGACAGGGAAGTACTACTAATGTTTTTCATGTGCTTTCAACGTAGTTTAACGAGAACTTGAGTTGTTAAACACACTGTTTTTACAGCCGGGCCTGTAGCCAGTGGAACTTTTAGACCTCCTTATGCTGTAATGCACTGAATCTGATGGATGAACTTCAATCATCTCATTCAATAACATCAGCA
This sequence comes from Holacanthus passer, assembly GCA_025331565.1. Taxonomy (NCBI): domain Eukaryota; kingdom Metazoa; phylum Chordata; class Actinopteri; family Pomacanthidae; genus Holacanthus; species Holacanthus passer. The sequence continues at coordinate 7,381,498 of JAFREQ010000009.1, read as the reverse complement.
CAGAAACACATGCTCCAGGGGATTCGTTCTTGGAGCTGATCCTGCTCTGCTTGTGAATGTGGAAAAACAAAAAGAAAATAAAAAGGCTTATTGGGTCTTTAAATGCTGATTTGCTGCATTAGGTGGCACATTACAATAGAAAAGAACCCAAAGGGCACAGAGGATCCAGCAACAATGGGTATTGTCTCAGTTCATCTGACAGTGACATATAGGCTGCGTTCACACTGCAGGCACAGCTAGTCCTCGCTCATATGTGACCAGATCTGCTTTCTTGTGTGAACAGCCAAATCACATTGAATCTGATATTTTCAATTCTGTTTCATGCCACTTTTATATGTGGCTCTAAATCAGACACAGGTCTGATTCTCTTGTTCAGTCTGAACAGTCATATCTGAATTCATACGACTTTTATTTCACTGTCATGCAGAGAGGCTTGACATCCTGAAATTTTGGATAAAATGATCCCACCACTCTTGGCTCTGACTCTGCATTCACACACCTCAATTAAAAAACTGGTTATCCTTTTTTTCATCCCTGTCCTCGTTGTCATCCGCTCACAAATTCGCTGGCCCCCACTGCTCATTAACTTATATATGAAACTGTAAAAACTGACTTCAGTGGCCTCCATGTTTACTTCTGTATGCCGACATTGTAAGGTGTTCTATTGCACACGTGGGTCAGTTCAAGACCGTGACCAGTTCACGCTGGAATTTGGTATTGGCCACATTTAAAAACTAATGTGAACAGCCAAACAGAAAAACTGGATTGGAGCAGTAAATCCAAATTGAGCACTAAGGCTTGCAGTGTGAACACAGCCATTCATACAATCCTCCAAGGAGTGTGTTTGAGCACTTTTCCGGTTGTATTCCCCCATTTTAGAGTTCTCCTTGACAAATATCCCCTGCTGGAAATCTTTCCCAACGCTGGTCCAGCTCCAGCGGGAAGGAGTGATGAGGTGTGGCCGAGGTGCACGAGACTATTTCTAAATGTAAACAGAGGCATTCATGTCCATTGAGTCGCATCGGTCTCCGCCTGCGACTCTGCCTCGGCGTCTTTTTCCACACACAGCCCCCAAAATATTCAGCGACACGCACGCTCACACATAAATTCATCTCGTTCTCTATCCCATCATCTCAATTCATGCTCCCTTTCAGTTGTTTAATCACTGCAGAGGATTGTGGGACACAGAGCTGATAGAAAGAAAAAAAAAAGATACAGATTTTGAAACAGCAGATATTGGCTGGGCAGCAGTCGACATAGATTCTGGTCTCAGCAGTCCCAACCTCAGCTGACCTAGAGGTGGTGTTAGAGCTGTAAAAAGCTGGGCCTCTCTCTCTCTCTCTCACTCACTCTCTCACACACACACACACACACACACATACATACACACACACACACACACACACACACACACTTCCTCTCATCTACTTGTTTTTCAATTTCACTCTCTTAACTCGCACATAAAAGTATACAATGTTTTCTCTAATCCGTCCACCTCTTATGCCGTCTCTCCCCCTCCCTCCCCCTGTCTCTCTCTCTCTCTCTCTCTCTCTCTCTCACACACACACACACACACACACACACACACACAGGCCTAATCTCATCAATTGTAACACCTAGCGGAAATGAGTCCCTCTCTGCCATTACCAGCTGCCACATGTACCAGAATCTATTACATGTACACGTTTCTTGATTATAAATGAACATTTCTTTTGCTTCTCTCTATTGTCAGTTGATATGCAGAACAGTGATCCGACTGAATTCAGGATGGCTTTTATATTATCTGCTCCTTACACCGCAGGGCCTGTTTCAAGAAGACGGTCTACTAAGTTATCTGCTTAACTTAAGAAACAGACACACAACACTTTTGAAAAGTTTGTAATCGCCTGCCACAAAAGCTTGATTTGGTACAGTCAGACGGCTGAGAGGACTACTCTGTATTTTTTCTTTGTGGAAAGTGCTCTTTACAAACAGGTGTTATTTTCTGTGAAGGGTTTGCAAAAATATGTTTCGTACATGCAGAACAAAACCAGAGACAACTGAGAGGGCAGTAAGAGACAAAGAGACCTCTGAGCAACAGCTTAATAAGAATATAAGAAATCACCAGTTATTAGGAAAAGAAACTGGAAGCTTGGCATCAAAATCTGTGCAGATTTAAGCAGGTTCCTGTTTCAGTCTCAAGTGCACAATAATGCTTTTAACAAGCTGGAATCAACAGGCGTGTTGCTTTAGGAGAGCTATTCCTTAAAACTTCCGAACAGAAATACAAGGTCAGTCTAGTGTTAGCGTTACTGAAATATCAGCTGAACATACTCTGGACTGACTAATCAAAGTTTAAACTTGTTCAGTCGAACTACTGAGTGGACTGCAGAGGGCACAAAGAAAACCAGCTTCCCAACATATATTTAGAGGCTGATTGCACTGTTGTGGTTCAATAACGATCTAAAGTCATTTACACTCTTCTGGACTGGAAAACAAATTCAAAATTGAAGGGTACTTGGGGGAAAATATGGTATTCGTCCCTGTCGTGCATCACTGTGGGTACATCGACTAAATGGAAGTTCGAATGATTATAATTATTCTTAGTCTGGGGCCCAAACTATTTCAAATATAAACAACATTTTTGTGTCTGAATTATACTGTTTTTATCTACGTAAAAATAGCCATTATTGAAGGAAAGAAGAAAAACATCAACGTAAAAGGTGATCTCAAACCTGACATCTGACAGGTCTGGATGCATCTCATTCATTTCAATGAAAGCTGGAAACTCCAGGTGCTTTCATATTTCACAGGTGCCCCCGTATTTTAAGGTTGTAACGAGCACGTGTGCTTGTGAGCACTTAGCATTTTTTTTTAAAAAGAAGATCCAGCTTGAGCTTTGTTTCTATTAATTACATATGTGAGAGACGTACTGTTTATGAGTAGCACTTGTAGAACATCCTACTCACAGTATGTTTTAAATTCACACATTTGTTCGCTTTATATTTTCACATCGTTCTCAGTCCGATACAGTACATTGCATCAAAGCATATTGACTTTTGAATTAGGATTGCTCCAAGTTTACACAGATGTTTGGTACATTTTCATTCACTCTTTAAAGAGGTGCATACTCAAAATCTTTGTTAAGCATATTAATGTTTAAACCGTTTGTTGACACCTACTTGCATTTGAGTGTTTAGAAATATTCACTTTTTGCTCTCTCACAGCTGCCTTTCAATGAAAATGAGATAAACGCCTCATTTCCCCATTACTGATGATGCCCTGCTCAATTTGTTGAGATTTTAAAAACCCAAAACAGGCACTTAAACTATGCAATGATGTAGCTTGCTAATTTAAAACCAGAGTTCTTGCAAATACAAAAAATTGCCCGAAGCGAAACCAAGCATTGGTCACAACGAGACCAAAATAGATAACTAAGCTATGGCATGTAGGAGTGACATGACAAAAAGTCATCTGCTGCCTCGACTTCAGTGAGGTAGAAGCAGTAGAGCTGCAGACTGAGGCAGAGGGAGACGGGGATTAACCCTCTCCTCCAGGACAGCAGGATGCCGTGTGTGTCTGTCTGCATGAGTACGTGTGCATGTTTGTGTGTGTGTTCGGGGATGGCGTATCTGTATCCTGCTCACTTCCTCTGCGCATGTGGGATGCAGCTGGTAGGTGGAAGGTGGTCTGGCATTTAAGTGTTTGACACTATCAGCGGTGTGTGAGTGAGTGTCAGGAGTGTGTGGGTGTGTGAGCAGGAGGACGAGGGGTGGGTGGGCGGTGGGAGAGGGTGTGTGTGTGTATGTGTGTGTGTGTGTGTGTGTGTATGTGTGGGTGGGATGGGAGGGATTTCCACTGAGCCACAAAGCAGATGGTGCAGATGCGAGTGGGTGTTCTCAGTCTCAGCAAGGCCAGGTTTATCCAGCAGCCGTGTGGAAGTCCGGGGATTCATCTCCACCTCACTCTCCATTGAGGATTCCACTGCTTACTAGCTCATTACCGGCCTCGGGCTAAACTGCGAACATTTGTATGTATACGGCGCAGCTGGCACACCGCCAGGCCACGTATTGTGCCAAAGTTTAGCTTTGGTGAAAGTAGGGGCTTTAAATTCTGTGAGGCGTCAAAGTGATGCATCATCGTCTCGCATTGCTCATCACACGGCGGAGGAGAGGGGTTAGGAGCGGGATGGAAAAAGAGAGGTTTGTCAGATTGCAGCTTCTAACAGAGGTGTTGGGCGTTGAGGTGTGATGCCACCGACAGCACGTAAACCTCGCTTTCATATTGTCTCATAAATCACAATCATACGTGCAACTGAGCTATTTCAATAATTCCTCTGTGTCGGAGCGAACGTCACAGAAACATGTAGTTTTGGTTAACATCATTGACTCCATGCTGGTGGGGGGAAAAAAAAAATACATTAATAAATGTATGAACCAATTACTTCACAAATCAATTATTCAATTTACCATGAATTAACCATTAACGCAATCAACTACATATGAGTCAGTCAATCACTGTTGATCCAGCAGTAGCCTTCAACTCTTTCCTCTCCTGACACCCTCGCGCCCTTCTCCCATCTCAACAGATAAACGAGATGGGAGAAATAGTGTAGATGCAGCGTCTGATGTCCCTGCCTACAGGGTAGCCCGGGGCCAATTTTCATCATTACTTCCATGTTCTTAAAGTATTCTACTGTGGCCTGTTCTTGACACATTGGTGGCATTTGCTGTCTACGCTTGTAATCAGCTCTAACAGTCAGAAACAATGTCATGTCGAGAAATCCCGTCTTTGTACAGGATGCGGTCTTGGCTCACCTGCGATTTATGGCTGCGATTTATGGTCGTATTCCATCAGGTTATGTCGGGCGGCATTTAGGAATATGTCACGTTTAACTTTCATTGATCATACTTTTATGAGTGGGCCCCTGTTTTGCACCTGGATGATCAACAGTTGGTGGCAATGGCTAATGCCAAGAAATTCAAGGGGACTTTATTCTGATGTAAACAATGCCGCTTTCAAAATAACAGAAAGAAAGGCTTTGAAAATAATGAGGAAGGAAATGCATCTAATTTGTTAGAGCGTTCGAATACACACAACACTGAATGCAAAAATGACTGTTTACAAGAAAAGTCACTTGTACCAGTACAAAGAAAATGTATATATTTTTTAATTATATCAACAATTTTAATAATTCATGAAATCATCATTGAAAGACGAAATAATGAAACTGAATTATGAATTGGCAGATTTAATTGCGTGCTGTATATCCTTTACTGAGAGTTTTTAATGCATTATTTAAATGCTAATGTAATTGCTGCTTTTAATTTAGCAATTTATTAATTGATTACAATCAGACACTGAATAAGTCTATAATTATTCTGGCTTCTCTCTCCAGGCTCGGTAGTTTTTTTTACCTGCACAGCACAAACTAAATGAATTTCAAAATCCCACAATGGACCTTCACAGTAACGTTATTTTATAACATCTGAGAAATAAAGTCAGGTTTTAACTTGAGATGAGTCAGCTGCCTAATTAGGATGAAGATCCAACAGAAGCATATCAGAAAGAAGTAATTGCTTCGTTTTTTTTTAGTGTTTTTTGGCTTGAGAGAAAGTCAGCAGAGATAAGTTAGCAAGGTGGAGCTTCTCCTCCGAACCACAATCGAGGCTTGAAAGTGAGTCTTTAAGCTATTGGTGTTAAATATAATTATAATTTCATAAAGTAGTTGAGTCATCGGCACTGATCAGCAATCTGCTGCACCCCTGCAGATAAATTGTTCATTTCTTTTGCTATGGGGCAGAAAAAATCGCAGGGTCTCTTTAATTGACCCAGTAAAATGTGATCAAATCTATCTATATTACAGCCACATTACAACATAATAACCAAACTGATTAACCCACTAAATTGCACTTTACCACCATCTGATATGCATCAGTGTGTGTCAGATTATGTGTGGCCACTGCTGCAATATCCTCCTGCTCTATCAAAACTTCACCCTGTGGTCATTCCTCGCTTTCATTCCTTTCATCATCTTGGTCTCATTATAATTATCATCCTCCTTCCGCCATTTCTTTTTCTGTATTTTTCATCTCTCTTTTCTTTACAACTTTCCGTCCTCCCTCGTAACCCTCAGCAAATCCTCCTTCCTCCGCTCCCGTCTCTAACAAACTCCCACAATCCCCCTCTCCCTCTCTCTGTCTAATAAGAATCAAGCAGAAGGGCTCCTGTGGTCCAGGGGACGGCGGCAGAAGCACGAGAGCAACGATTTCTTCATCTGGGATTGATTAACACCTCCCAGCCCCCACCGCTGCCCAGCCAATGAAGTATCTGATTGACAAATGAAATGGTGATGGAAAAAAAAAAAAAAAAAAAAATGCACACACGAGGACTTAATGGATGTCGATCCCCCCGCTGACAGGCCAGAGGCACTGATGTTTTGCAGACGTGTCTGACATTTCAAACTGTATTACTGCAGATGTTCTTTGACCTTTTTACTTATTTATACACATTTCACCCATTTGTCCATCTTTATTATTGCCTCATAATTCCCAAAATGCATGTTCACGGCAACCTTATATCCTACACATCCTACGTTCTGCCAAGTTAGGAGAGAAGCTAATTGCTGCCTGGATTACATTTACTGGCAATGTTTTCTACCATCCAGGAAGTGTGTCCTCCTCCTCTTAATGCATGGAAGGTATAATGGAAGGAAGGAAGTAGGTCAGGTGTGACCTAGGTCAGTATTGACTTGACAATATGTAACCTAAACCACAACAATTTCCTAAACTTAGGCAACTGTTTTAAGTTTAAAATTAGCTTCAGTATTTCTTTGTATTTTCCAATGCGAATTAATGGCATAATATAGGACACAGGCTTGGTCTGGAAACATGTGTCTGTTTTATTTGCATTAGTGCGATGAGATTAACATTTGACATAGAAATCAACACAATAATAATACACAACTGATGTGAGGCCATTTGCCCAGTTTGTTTACAATGCAAAATACATGGCTTCACATGCTCCTGTCCCTCTTTCTTCACGATCTGATCTATGTGATTCTGCTTTCTGCTAATTCACTTACTTTGTCTGTATCACCCAACAATAAATGGACCATTAAGAGCACCTACATGAAATAAAGTGCTTCATCATGTATGAATCATAAGATGGTTAGTGATAAGTGCATTTCTTTGTATTTCATTACCAGTCAAATGCAGAAGAGTAAGAGTCTTCTTTTGGTTCATGCAGACCTTTGTGACAGGTCTGCAGCTGGTACAGAACACAGGACCGGACAGGACGTTCGATGTTATTAGGCTATGGGTTGATTTCAGCTTGTTAAAGTCATGTGAGTCTCCAAGGTTTTATTAAGGTTTTTTTTTTGGCCTTTATTGGATGGTACAGCCAAAGAGAGACGAGACGGGCAGCAAGCCAAAGAAGCCCAGACATCTCAGCAAGGAAAACAGTGGTGAGATACCGGGGCATCCTGAGTCTCTAAGAGCGTCTATGGCAACTGTAAAAGACATGAAACAAGCAATCAGGTAATGTGACAGACTTTCTGGCGGCCATATTACAGACCCAAAGCTCCTGGGCAACAACGGCTGTGAACAGCTGGTTGTGTTACTAAAAATATGACTTGGCTCTCTGGCAGCTGAATTGAGTACAGACATTATTACCGTGCTCTGGTTGACTGGGAGCTGTTCATCTCACTATTGATGCATCAAATCAATTTCTCCTTCTCTTCTGCTTGTTAACTAGCTTGTATCAACATCCTGTTGTGACCACATCTGATTAGTTTTTCAGCTAGTTGTGGAAGCTGTTCCCTTGTCGGCATTGACAGCAGGGTGATTACTAGATACACGCTAAATGGATTATAGCAATGACTGTCTGTCCGGGCTGGATGAAGAGCAAGTTTAGAAAGCATGCTGTAGAAAGTTTTATGTCCAAGTTAGTCACATCTGCATCTGATGATGGAGCGTCGGAGAAAAAAAAAAAAAGAACTTTCTGTGATAATTTCTTCCGCTCAACTCACATTCATCAAGTGCACCCTGTGGCAACCTCACTCATTTACCTTTTCATTACACAGTCATTCAATCACCGTTTTATTATCGGTCGTAAACTCTACGCTGACAGTGTCTCTTGTGGCTGTAACGTCTCATTATGTTTGGCATTCCTTTCACAATAAAATGTCATTTTGAGAACCAGTTGCTATTTGTATTTGATTTCCATGCAAGAAGGGATTTTCTGTGAGAGCTATAATGAAGTGGTGGTTTTATTGGTTGTACGTTGTATTTACACTTCCTGGTAGAAAATGAAGGAACCGCTACTATGTTTTCTATTTTCATGGAGGTAAAAGCTACACGAATGGAATATGAAAGAAAATATATTGTTTAATATGATAACCAAGCTCATACTGTAAATCCCTGTTGATTGTACTGGAACTTATAAAGACATGCTTACATGAGCGTGTGCAGTCCAATGATATAAACAAGTGGAGCGACTCTTCATGGTTGGTTACACCTACAGCACCCCAAATTGCCGCTATATTGAATTTACTGCTCTCATGACTAAACCCATCAACTACTGCAGGAGTGCATTTAGCAATTTAATGTTTTCATATTGAAGGGTGGAGAAATCGATGATACACTCATTTCAGTTTTTTTCTTTATTATTGTTTTTGATCCTTTTTTTTTTTTTTTTGGAAAGGCAAATCCTTTCACACACACACACCCAACACACAAATCTGTTTGGTGCAATCTTCTGATGAATAATTAGCTACTAATTGTAATTGATAAACACATCTGCCCAAACTGATTACATTTCCAGCCCAGTTTATTAAAAGAGCGCAAATTCAAATTAACCAAATCCGTGCTTACGTGCAATAAAATGTCATGGCACATTTGCAGGCAGTTAACACTTTAGGTTACGGGCTCATCACATCTCTGTCAATAGAAGCAGGTGGTGGCGTCTCGGCTTGTAATGGGCTTTCATTCTACATGGATGGCTGGAGGCGAAGTATCGGTCCTGTGCAGCCGAGCTGGCCTCTTATGAGCACCGCCTCATGGGAGCTCTGACACGCTAGCATTCATAATATGTCTATACTGTACTGTACATGTAATGCCGTCACATGTGCAATTGCCCAAACCGCACATGTGCAGTGGAGGACACCGAGAGAGCACGCCATGAGAGTGGACAGCTTGCCAGAGATGAGCAATGAAGATGCAAAGGGTCCATCTGTTGAGAGCATAAGTAGGAATTTTTAATTTGTCCGGCTGAAAGTAAATTTAAATTTTCCTCTCGCTTTTTGGCCCCACGAGCCTCATTAATTAAATGGACAGAAGCTCACCTGACATACAAGTGTGTGACACTCAGAAAAAAAGGTCAAATACAAAATTGTTTTTTGTAGAATTTCACATTCATATTCATATCATATATCTCAAGCCTAACACATGTCAGCAGTGGATGCTGGGATGGCTGCTGGCAGCTCAGTTGAGTCAGTTTGCATGGAAATGTGTTTTCTTGTTTGCCATTTGGTCTGATTCAAGGATTTTTAAGCATGTTGTCAGGATATAACAATGGAGTAGTACGCAGTGTTTGTATGAACATGTGTCTTCATACATGTGTGTGAGCACAGTGATGATTAATGACGTTTATATTATTCCAGGCTGCCAAATTGTTCCCACTGTAGTGCCTAAGCAGACAGAGGTTAGTGCAGTTTAACCTTTGCTCATTCTTCTCCCCTCTAGACCGAATCCAGTGTCGGCGAGAATGATTATACTACGAAACATGCATAAATCATACTTTGTCAATCGTTGGGCCAATTCATTATGTTTTGCACCCCACTTGGCTTAGCAATTACATTGATTCACAAAGGCAAGTACAATGCACAATGGCTCTGTTTACCCTCAATATTGTCCGTGCAGGTGCCAATTACTGTGCCTGGTGGTCTTAACGCTTTCCCTGGCTAACACATATGTGTGTCTGCACTTACCTACGGGGATCATACAGGATCCTTTGTGTGGACGCCTTCGCCCTCGCATTTGTGTGTCTCCAGCCATAAACACCGCTTTGCAGCCGAGCGTCACACTTATGTCACAATGCACCTCCGCACATTCCACCTCCACAAACCCCCTCCCTCCTCCGGAGAGGACCAACGAGAGCCGAGATTCCACATCGAGCCAATTAAGCTGATGGGTAGGTGCTGCGCTGGCACGAGCATATGTTTACGATCTCATTATAAACACACTTCCATGTCCTGATAGGGGCCGCCTCATCATTATTCCGCACCGAGAGTAATTCCCAGGTCCTTAATTTGGCAACGCACTGAAAACAGCCAGCCTGCCGGGAGTGGAAAGGTAAATTGAGATTGTCAGTACCTGTGACTCAGAGGTGGTGGTAGCAGGTCGTGATGGCGGTGGCGGCGGTGGGGGGTTGAAGTATTCTGAATTCTGGGAGAATGCTCATTGACCAGCCGTCGCTAATTAAAGACGCTTGGAGGTGTGAAATGCGGGGGTTCCCTCGCAGCACATGGGGATGTGAAAAATCCTCAAAACAGCCCTACATCATAATTCACTTCTCCTCTGTCCATCTGCATACTTAGGGTGTTTCAGTCAACTATAGATGCATCACATTTTGCCTCCTTGAAGGGCCAGAGGGAGTGTGACAAAATACGCTCACGGCCTGGTGCCCGCATGTTTAAAAAAAAAATGCTGCAAAAGTGCCTCTATGGTGCATAGAACATGATAAAGTGTGGCCCAATGTGCAAGAAAAGGGGATAAAGTGCCCCCTTGGGTTCCCTTTAAGTGGAGAAAATGTGGTGAAGTGCCACATATGCTGCCCCACATGCAGGGTTTAGACCTTAAATGCATCACAACTTCCTGCGTGATGTTGCCCCATCGCATGCAACCGGTGCCCTCTTTATTACTGCTGAGGAGACGAGAGCAGCGGATTCTTCAGCGGTGCTCTGAGAAGTTTCTGCGGATGTTCGGGTACTTTCCCCTGATGTAAGAACTTGTCACAATTGGATTCCACTACACAGTAAACAACATAAATCAAAATGACCACAGCCACTGTTCTTTGTAAAAGGTGCATATACAAACTCTCAGCGTCATCTTTTCAAGGCTGCAGAGTGTGAGAGCTGATCTATCTTTACTCAAAATAGATTTGGGGTGGAGAATCACTTTATACAACCCTAGTGTTCTGTGTTAATGCATTTGCCGTGTCTCGGGGGAGTCATATCTAATCTGTAACAAGGCTCCTTCTCCCCACAGTCATGTGTGACAGCTGTGGTTGCCACCTGGTTAGGAAAGGAAGAAAAAAAAAATCAATAGAGAAGTGCAGAAGTTCAATTTGTTATTGGTTTCACAAACTCTTACTGTATTTTTCCTAAACGCTTTTATTATCTATGAAAATGAATGAGAATGAAGAATGGAATGAGGCAGAAAAACCAGAAGAAACTTTAGTATTAATACAACAGTGCGCCTGCATGAAGATGCAGGATTAAAAGCAATGTTAAGCAGAGAACATAGCAAAACAGCAGGAATGATAAAATGAATGAATAACCTTAAAATATTAAGAATGAAAAAAAGAATAAATAACCAAGACAAATTCTAAAAACCTTAATTCTAAGGGAACACATTTTTTTTCCAAATTAAAAGCCCAATTAGAAAGTTATGTCTTTGTTTCTTTAAATGCCAAATCAGTTTGCTGTTTTAAGATCAAGGGGAAAATATTAAATATATTAAAAACAGGAAACGGTCATGGCACAAACACTGATGATCCTTTCGTATTTAATCTCAAAAGATTTCATTTATTTATTTTACTTTTCTTTATTCAGATTTGACAACAGAACTGAACCATGCTGACATTTTCCATTCTGATATAATCCTTTGATAAATGATAATACTCTTTTACTGACCAGCCGTAGCAGTCGGGTTTTAGATACTTCGACGATCTTCAGAATGATGAACTTTGCCCAGCACAGCCACCTGTTAAATTTTAATTCAAAAAATGCAAAAACGGATGCCCTCTCTGTCACACACATTAAATCCGCTGACTCTGAGTTGAATGTCATGTTGTGTGGAAGGATTGTAATTGCATGCAGCGTGCAGGGTGCAGGCCCGTGCTTCGCGTGCAGAGATGTGCACCTGCCACAGCGGGCCTCTCACCTGTACGGACAACTCACAGCGGGGATGTTCCTGTGAATGAAGCATGACTAGACCTGGTACATGCTTTCATGCTCTGATGCACGGTGACCACACACACAACAGCATGCAGAAGGCGACAAAGCACGCACACAGATCCTCGCAGCGTGCACACAACAGGTGAACAGAAAGTGTCAGACGGGCCGAAAAGGCGTCCCGGCGTGCTTGTATTGGGATGGGAGCACACGAGGAGACATAAAATTACACAAATATACAGAGGCAAACAGAAAAAAATCAGCATGAGAGCAATTGCATAAAAAAATACGAGCGTGTACAGTTGTGTGTGAGCGAGATATGGAGAGTCGAGTGAATTTGAGAGCACTGTATATGCAGCTAACAGGGTTAATAAAGATCAAATATAGAATGAGTCATGCATATTCATGAGTATGCAGCACGCTGGAATCCTGTGAAGCGTGAACATAACAACACAAGCAGGAGAATACATCACTGTAAATACATCCACATGATTTATGCACATGCTTTCTCGGTAGATATTGGCTTTTCCTCGCGGCAATAAGACGAGACACAGACTTCAACAACTTGGAGGTAAAAATAAGAATTTAAAAAAAAAAAAAAAAAAAAAAAAAAAAAAAGCTGGGATGTTTGAAGGTAAAAGTTTTCCTGTACAATAAGAATTAAGCTAAAAATAGGCCATGTCCGGTGCCCTGGCAGTCAGTCCCTTCACCCTGCAGTGGTTTAATGCTGATGTGACAGAGAGTTTAATCTTGCCACTTTACTCAAACCCGTTGCTTTGAAGTGGGGGGAATACGAGCGCGGTGGAACTGGACCAAATTTCACCCGAGACTCCACAAAGGTTTTTTTCGGAGGCACCCAGCAGCAGGCATTCAAACCGTCACCTTGATTGGTTCAATAGGCCGTGAAAGCCAGCCAATGGCGGGGTTCACGCGCAGTCCTCCTCTTCCGAGCACCAGCAGTCAGCCAGGCATCCGGCTGCTAAGTGAAAATGAATCTCCATCAATAATGATTAGTCAGTGCCAAACACTCTGTCTCAGCCTTTCTCTCCAGCTGTATGGATATAGATGGCTGTTGTTTTTCCACCAATATACAACGTAATTACTTGTAGTGAACTGTCAAGCGGAGAAAAGAAAGTTAGCCTACTTCGCTGCAGCCTTGGGTACTAGTTGATGTAAGGACCAGGATCGTGTGTGCAGTAGTTTCTGGAATCAACAAGATAGCAACTAATTAGTGGTAGCTCTATTTTCTATTACCCTCTGCCCTGCGTGGAAAATGCAGCTTTATTTCCCAGCGTGATTTAGTCACACTTACCGGCCAAATCTTACACACCTCCAGAGAATGCGAGCTTTCTTTCTGCTGGTCTTTTGTCAGAATTAAATCTCACCTTTGCTTGGCTCCAAGTGATGCAATTCCCTAAAGGGTTGCTGGCAGGCGAGCAGATATCAGCCTCTGTGCTCCCAGCTCATTGCCCACCAGCAGCTGAGCGGGCGATGCATACACGGCTCACAGTGTGGGAGCAGCCAATAACATGCCTGTATGCTGAGCCCACTGACTGCCATTGTCAAGGTGAACGGACGGCAGAAAATTAGGTTCTGCCCACCCACCGAGCTGTTATGTAGCTCCCATTACGGATGCGGGAAGTTTGAGTCCATACGTTGAATATAACAAACAAACACTGCTCGACTTCAAAGTTAAGCCGGGGAAAAGAGAGCGAGGCAATTTCCGAGCCAGTATCCTCGTCAATGCGCATTAGGCATCTGATTGCCATTTTCATTTTTGCTCATTTAGCCACAGATATGCTACACAACAGTTCCTTTCACCCACTTACTGTAAGTTTGCACAAATCACATTTATGTCGCGCCACGTTATACATATGCATGTGCAGTCTATGATTCAGCTGGAAGGGGAACCAATTTCCCCACTGCACCGTAACTAAAAGCGCTTGGAGAAAATAGAAAATGAATTGCATTAACGTGCAGTGCACACTGCGTGGCAGAATGGATATTGAATCATTCCTGTGGTCCCCCATGAGCACAGGGAGCGGAAAAAAAAAAAAAAAAAAGAAAGCAGTCAAGTAGTAAGTATAATGGCACCCGTGAGAACTAGCTCAAAAGCCCACATGTGTAACCTCTCCCCACCCCGGTCCCGCGACACGACGCAGCGGTCAGCGGTGGGGAATCAGATGTGATGATCGTTCCAAAGATCAGCGATGGATTATCAGGCTTTTTTTTTTTTTCCCTCCCTGCGAGTCCAGCTTCGTCTATCTACCATTTCTGAGTGCGTGTACGTTGACTGAGTGCAATTTCTGATATGGGCCCCTTCTGGCGACTCAGAGGCCAGAGGTCCCTGGAGAGAGTGCATCCTTTAATTCCTCTAAACAAATAGATAGCGGGTTAGCCAAAAGCGCCTCTGCGGTGGCACAAGACCAACAACACACAGCTGCCTGGCTTGCTGCAGCCAATCCGCCTCCAAGACATGCTCAGGAGGATAGAGATCAGAGAGAGAATCAGAAAGAGACAGACAGAGAGAATGTGTGCGAGAGAACACCGAGTGCTGCGAAATGGGAGGAGGGAGGGAGGGAGGCCGACAGACAGGATGTATGTGAGAAAGGAGGAGGTAGCGGAGCGGCAGAACCTGAAGGACGCGGGGAAAATGATGCAAGGTGGGAACATGTTTATGTGTGAGAGAGGCAGATTCAGCCGATATATGCCAATGCCTGCTTCTAGAATTGAAATTCATCCAGGGCCGCACACAAGATCCATCACATTTCTATTCCTGACGGTTGCAAACAGATTTAGATAAATAAACCTACTTTTCATCACATAAAAGTCCGACCACATTTCATTCCTAATACCCTCCATAATCATTCCCTCACAGTGCATATTTTATCTTTTCTTCTCAGCTTTTACCCGATTCCATCAGCAGCGGTGGAAAGTCTATTTAATCAAATACTGTACCTGGCTAAATATTTCCATTTTATGCTACTTTAATCTTAAATCCACTTACGTTTCAGGAGATATTGTACATCTCTGCTTTAGCATTTACTTCTTTGCAGATGAGGATTTTACATACTAAACATTATAAGTTTATAAGATAGGATGCATTGTTACCCAGTATGTAACAGCATAAAAGCATTTGAGCTTAACCTCAAACCAGCTGCAACGCTAATTCTTTATCATTCACCCCCAATTTAGAGGTTGAACTGCTGACATAAGTAATAAATCCTTGAAAATAACAAACCAAAAAAATCTTAACTTATCACTAATGTTGGACTCCCAGTTTAGTTTTTATCATTATTATCATCATCATCATCATCACTAGTAGTATTTTAGATGCCTTTTGGCAATTGTGGCCACTTTTCACAAAGAAAAGCAAAGGTGCATGTATCATCTATAGATAAATAAATAAGTCCATAAAAAGACTAAATCATGAATTCATCCTAGTGGGACACTAGTTGGTAAAAGATTAAAATGCTGCTTACATGTTATGCATCAGTAATTATACTCTAGTGGTATAATATATAATAAATGAGCCATTCTGCATCATATGAAGCTTTTATACTATAGTATTTTATTGATCATTCTTATGCAGTTTTACTGAAGTGAAATCTTTTACTCGTGTTAAGAATAAAAATATTTCCACAACTCAATCCACTAGGTAGATCTTTGTAGTATATAAATCTACATGTTACTGACATGTGAACTTTCTGTGCATGTTACAAATACTTACTGCACTTAATGGCATGTCAATTTTATATATAGCCCAAAATAACAATCTGTTTACATTAAGGAAAATCCCACCCTGAAAACCCACATAGTGTCATGATGATTACACCATACAGGGCCAATGCCAGGCTGCGTGATGCGAAGCCGTTGCCAGAACAGTACAGTCCGATCTGTTTTTACTGTACGTCAATGCATTGAGCCGAGTCATTGACTGTGGACTGCAGCTTTATCGTTGCTTAAACAGATGGAGGCGGCATCTCTTTGCATCTCGCCGGGTAGGTCACCGAGCTCACCAAAACAGTTTTAATTAACCCAGATCTCTGTAGGGTGAGTTTCTTCTAATCCTTATGTGCTCGCGGCTGGGCACCACCACCCGCATGCGTCGGTGTTACGCAACTCCTCCTGCCAGCCAAGAAACGCTACACACACACACACACACACACACACAGAGTTACCTCATCTGCCCTCCCCTCAGGTTGTTTAAAAAGGAACAATCTTCTGTGAAACATTTTAGCACCAGCTGTTGGCGATGTAGCTCAAATTTTAAGGTCTCTTCTGTTATCTGGTGGGGTGTTTTTTCTTATTTCTGGGGTTAACCAATCATAAAGTGTGAGTGTATTTGCAAGAGAGTTTAGAGGGGAAAAAAATTCTGTTGTCTGTAACGTCAATAGGAAATGTCAGACTTTGGTGTCATTCCCTCACTATCAAAGAACAAATTCCTCTTTCTAGTGTCATGATTGTTGCATTGATGCTCAGCTGTCGCACAGGAAGAAATTCAGCACAGAAGCAGTCAAAATCATAATTTCTTCAATTCTCAAAAGCCCAGAATGCAATGCAAGATGTCTTTCAAGTAAAACACATTGTCACTTTTTCGTCGTATGCAGTTATAATAATATCATCCCCATTGCTGTAAAAGGGAAAAAGGTTCATGTATGTTCTCTTTGGGTTACTGTATTCAAGGACAGATAGAGGTTATTACCTGATAGATGTAGGTGAGGCAGGTGAGGAAGATAGTGGTGTCTAACTGTATATTGTGTTGGGGTCTGGGTCTTACTGCATTCTTTAGAATAAAGTGAAATCCTTTAAATCACACAAAAAATTAAATGTCTTTTAAATCCTTAGTAAATCTTTAGCTTTACAATGTTTCCACAAATTTGACTCTCTGAACTTTGTGTGAATGTGTCTGACTGATGTCTTTTATCTCAGATAAAAGTTGCCCAAATCCATTTGCTACTCACAGCAGAGCGTGGTCTTATTCTTCTCATCTAACCTGGGGTTGCTGTTTTTAGCCGTATAGGTTGCAGGTCAGTCTGTAGACAAGAGTGCAAGGAACTGGTAGGCTGAAATGTTTTCTCTGACTGCTCACTGAATCAACCGACTTTGATCCTTAACACTTGTGTAAGCACTTTGAGATTTAATTTCCTCTCAGCCCCGGCTCCAAAGACCTTTTTTCACTGCAGACATTTTGACATGTCATAGCAGGAAAAGCAGAGCTGTAGTTCATAACGTTAACGATGGCTTGCTCCCATATGTCCGAGTCGATGTAAGTAACATTAATAATACCAGGGACATGGCAGCGGCACGGTTTAATGCACTGCAGCAGTTATTAATGTTACCATGTAAACCTGTGTTTGACAAGTCAAAATGCTTGCTGTAAGAAAGGTTTACCGTTTATGAATTCTGGTTGGCTACCCCTGACATCTGATTGGCCACCTCATTATCCTAAAGTCTGTTTGGCTGGCCAGTTAGAGGTGGGACCTTCTGTCAGACCAACTGTTTGGTGAGTATTTTTTAATGTGCAATGTTTTCTTTTTATGTAGCGACAGTTTCTTTGAAGGCTTAAAGAATAAAGTATGAAAGCTTTATATCGTATTTGCATGGTATCGCACTGTTCTGCTGGGATTCCTGGGACTATTGTTCTTTTCAATCAAAAATTTAAACACAGGAATGTAAGAAATTGTTGTGTTAGTAATTAAAGTTGATATGAGAAATGGTAAATTAATGCTACTCTGATGTGAGTGTATGCATGTGCACATACTTCATGCCACACCTGCAAAAGTCATTGCCCCACCTGGGCCACCCTCCAAAGACAGTAATTATGATGCCTGTGCACCAAAAGAGTATAAATAGTTCAAACAATAGCTCCTTGAATTGACACTGATGATATGATATGAAGCATTTCAGTTTGTCTGGAATATAGATCAGGTTGTTGCCATAGTATGGTGTGTCCCATGTTGCACTTCCAGTGACCTGTGTAACATTTACCGTCAGGTATGGCCTAAGTGATGTTTCAGCAGTCAATAAAATGGGGTTGAAGGGAACATGACAGAAGAAAAAAAAACAGCAGCAGCAGCTCAGTCTGATGGTATCAATGAGAAGACAGGGCAGGTGGTGCAACTTCAAAGCAGCTTAGATAGATGAGAGATTTTGTCTCGTGAAAGATGGAATGCTTTGATACAAATCAGCACAGCAATATTCACATCAAAGTGACGTATGTAAAGCGAACCGTGGATGATCTTATTATCGATTCATGGATCCAGATCCCCAATTAAAATGTAACACATCCATTTCTTTAAATCACACATGGACACACAGCTCGGAAGACCTCTTGTTTTTCCACCATCGCTCTTCGGCTATTTCCCTAATGCGTTCAAACTGCCAATTAACATTCAGGACGCACGTTCTCACTTTATTTCAGCAAAGCATTACATTTGAGTGCTTCGGGTTTTTGCTGTACTATTTCGCAGGCGTATTCAAATGGTGATTTTCACCACTTGGCTCGGGTTCAGTGCTCATCCACGGGCACAGAGGACCGAGTTTCAGCTCTGAGAAACCCTCTAAATGACACAGCAGCTTAATTCACTCAAGTTTTGTGAGCCATATTCAATATGTCTCACCGTGTTTAAGCACAACAGGAAGTGATTTGCAAAAAGCCCCGTGAGTGTTCAACACTGACAACCACTGTGAACACTTTATGGGCTTAGCAGAAGCAGCAAACAAACCACAGCCCTCCCCGTGTCACTCCCTCAAGGAAGCCATTTTAGTTAATCCTCGTTCCATAGACCTTGGTAGGGGGGTCCAAAATTTAATTTAACCACTGTTAAGCCCCTATTGCTACAATCCTTGGTTCCTTTTCTCACTGGAAATCTCCCCTGAGACCATTAATTTTTGTATGGCACGTATCTGATGGCAAGTCAGGGGGCTTGAAACATATTACTCCCTCTCTTTAAAAAGAGAAGCAGTCACATTTTCTTCATTAGACCTCGGCCGCAGCGAGGATAGCGCTCTTTTAATCTGGTGGTTTTGGTGCTTTAATCTGCCTCACATATGGTCTTCTGGATAAATCAGACAAGCTCCACTTTGCTCTGCGCAGCACAGGCCCACTGGTGTTATCAACATATCTTTCCCTCAGCAGTAATAACTATAGCGGCAATAAGCCAGAGTCAACTCTCATCCACTGTTTCTGCACTCTTGTCATTTCTGTCTGACGCCCTCACACTACGGCACTGTCTATCTCCCACTGTTTAAGTATACAGACAAACTGTGTATAAAGCAGATCTCTTTATTTGAATGCGTCTGTGTATTCTTGTGCATCTGTGTGTGTGTGTGTGTGTGTGTGTGCATGGCGAGGAAGAAGTTGTAAATAGACATGACATCCACTCCTCTACGCTGTCAGAATAATTTACAGCTATTAGCTCTCTACTTCTGGACTCGGTGTTAATCTTTTGGGGGAATGACACACCTCTGACTTCCTCTGCTCAGCATCAGCTGGAACGATCTCAACTGTCATCTGGATTTGCTGATCCGTTCTTCACCTTAACCAAGTGTTATACACACGGGATAAAGAATGCAAGGCTGAGTCCTGCGCTTCGTGCGGCCTGATTTCCACCTCAGATTTCTCTTTGAATCTTCAGCGGTGCAGACAGACTTGGAAAATGTTCCAGGTGAATGTATTATTATATTATTGCATTATGTTTCCTACTGCAAATGCAAATTTTTGGTCAGGGCTGGATGTGTTTGCAGTAGTGCAGGCAGAGAGCTGTCTCACTCATGTTTCTCATCATTGGCTTATTGATGCTTTACTGTCATGTTTGGCTGCCGGCTGACTAATACCAACCAGACTAGCTCAGAGGTAACGACTCTCAACTTCTCACTATCACACTGCTGACTCCTAAGGCCAACTTCAGCTGCTGCAAACCATCCCACTCTCCATCGTATGTGATTGAAGCTCTGCTCTGGTTGTCATGCTAAGATGTAATATTCATGCATGTTTACAGCGATCTCTGATATGTGCACCATTATGTGTTGGGGAGAGGTTAATTCTCCCAGCAGAGTTCTTGTTGCCGCATGAATTCTTCAAGAGCTCACAAACAACAGGGCCTTATATCGCTGTAACCATTTGCAATAAATATGTAACCATTAGACATGTGGCGTGTCTCTGACTGAAAGCAAAGTGAAGTACTCTGAATGGGTGGAAAAACCAACCTTGTCACAGGATCACACACAACAACAGTGCAGCATCTGCATCTGCGAAACGTAATCTAAGAGGTGTCACTTTGGCTCACGTATTTCTTGGCATGGTTGACTCCATATGCCACGAGTCAGTACAATTAATTCAAATATTTCCCCCAAAGAGGTCTTCATTTCCCAAGACGCTGCAGGGGAAATACATCATCAATCATGCAATCCTGCTGAGCTCCTCTGGTTTGACTTGCCTTACTGTTCATGGGCACACTAATTTAAAGCTCCCCAGTGAGATGATTATAGCTGGGGCTCTTCTGGCATCCTGAGCAATTTGTAAAGCTGGAGATGGCATTTATTCAGACGTCTAAATGCCATCATAATTATCTCAAAACACTCTTAACACAAAACAGGAGATCATTAAAATATTAATATGAATATTTAGGAGTGGCGGAGTAGTTGTTATGCTAACTTAACATATATAGTTTAGTTCGGGGTTTTTAGAGGTGATAAGTAAGCGAGAATCAGCCAATCAGAGGCGAACAGTTCAATCACAATCTGGGTCATGACGAATTTGGAATATTTCACAAATATCTGACAGCCCTTCAAAATGATGGGAGTTTATATAAAATGGTTTTGCTCTCATCGCAATCAGCGGAAAGTGATATGTTGTTTTGACACAGAGGCTGAGGCCTCTAACTGGATGTCGTTAGGATTAAGCTGCCGAATGAGGGTTCGCGGTTAAAAGGTGGGCTGGATATCCTCTCTGTTGGCACATATTTTCAGACATGATAGATGCAGTAGGTACACTGAGGGAGAGCCGCTGAGAATTTTTTTTTTTTTTTGAAAGCAGGGATTAACCTCCATTGGTTGTAATTAGATGGAGCAGTCACTTCCACTCCACTACAATGGATTTGTGTACCAGTGGCTCCAACACGCTGGTGCTCCAATTTCTCTGTGATCCATTTGTCATTTGTCTGTGTTGAGTGCACGTCTTGGACAAAGAGCTCAAGGAGATAAATGGGCTCTGTGCCAGGGAGGTTAGGATTTGGTGCTGATCTGCCATTAGACCCCTACTCCCCAAAACACTAAACACACTCTTAACATGTGTGCTTTCAACCACTCGTGGGGGAGGCAGCCATATGTGGTGACACATTTCTGAGACAATGAACAGTAACCTATCTAGTTTTTGCAAATTACATTTTAATTACTTTCAATGAAAAAAATGTTCACAACAGATGGCGTGAAAGTGGTGATCTGCATGTTCTCATGTTATGTAATGAGGGTGTGGTTGGATTCAATTGCACTGATTTGCAGTGAGTCTCTCAGAGCCACAGGTAACCACTGCTGAGTGGGCAGAATGACTTACACTGCCAGGTCATAACAGGCAGATGAAACTTGGGCAGAACAAGAACAGAAGGCAGGGGTGAATGCAGGGATATAACAAGGCAGGTCTATCAAAAGCAGATCTGGCAACAGAGAATTAGTCCGATGAAGATAGCTGGACAGTCTGGAATGACACAAATAGACAATCTGGCTTGGGCTGAGTGAAGTGGTGAGGCTTAAATAAAGTCCTGATTGGTGACTGAACACAGCTGGGTGCACAGGTGAGTTGATGAGATGGGAGTGGCTGGCAGGTGAGGTGAGGTGAGGCAGAGGCGGGCTCAGTGGAAAAGTAGAGACTGGCAGGCAGAACTATGGCAGGTAGAACTGTGACATGTCATATGTTCTCTTTGATTTGTATGTCTGCTTCACAAAGTGTGTTCCTCCGATTCCAGCTGTTTCACACAGCTTACAAGAGAAACAACTCTTCACAACACCAGACATGTTTATTCACCAGAATTTGAGATGTGAGTGGTGATTCAGACATCTGGAACCTGGCTAGATAAGACAAGACTAGCCTGCAGCAGGTTGACCAGTGGGTGCAACACTACTTGATTGCTATGCGAATGCTTAACTTTCCTACTTTCCTTACATACTCACTTGGAATCATTTCAGATTATGATCTTTTAAATGGTTAAACATTGTTATCTATTACACACGTACTTACATGGCTGACATTGTATTGAACAGAAAACCCTGACAGTTATCTCGTTTTTAGCTATATTTTATTCAGTGTTTGCGTTGTCAGAGATGCAGCTGCCATGTAGCAGGTGAAATTAAATAATCAGCACATAAACCTTATCAGTATGGGACCCTTAGTGTAAAATTATCTTTGCCTTTTTTTTCCATGCATTCTTGAATGGTTTATCGATTTAATGTCCGTTCAGCTTTTGCTTTTCATTGTGTGTGTGGACTGCATGCACTCATTATGAGCTGCATTATATTAATGGTCTTCAGAACGCTGGTGTAGAAAGACCATTTCAACTTCAATCAACTGATTTATCACTCTAGGCATTACATTTAATGTAGTGACATATTTGAGTCATGCCTTTACTGATTTTTCTGTTTCCTGTAAACTTGGCTTGACTCACTCTCTTACAATGAAACCAGGGTGATGACTTCAAATCACTGCTTTAATATCCATGCACCATGCGCAACACCCCGCTCTTGTTTGATGATGTGCAATGTATAGTATTTAGTAAAAGATATGTCTTAATGATTATGTCAGGGTGAGTTCCAGACTTTAACTGAAAGCAAAGATTAACCTCCATTGGCTGTAATTATATAGAGCAGCCACTTATACTTCTGTGAAATGGATTTATTTACAAACAGCTTCAACATGCTGCCGTTCCATTTTCTGTGATTCATATGTCATTTGTCTACAATGAGGACTCAGCTTAGACAGAGAGCTCACGGAGGTAAATGGGTTATGTACCAGGGAGTTTAGGATTTGGCAGTGATGTGTCATTAGACCCCTGCTCCCCGATACGCACACACACATCCACACGTGCCCTCTCATCCCATCTTAAACAGCCAGTAAATCATTATGCAGATGACACAATCCTTCGTGACAGAGACAGAACAGTACACAATCACGTCTAATTTTCTTATTAATCATTAGGCAGGTGACTCAATCCTGCACCACGAACAGCACACCATTATGTCTTCCTTCTGCAGTGTAATTACTTTTGTTAATAAATATGTTAATCATTGCAGATAAAATCAGCACAATGTCATTAGGTGTTCAGAAGGTGGTCGACATGAGCTCTGCAAATTTGCAACACTCTGGAACAATGAGGTGAGGACTTTGATTAATTCATCTCAAGGATCCAACAAAGCGCTCTCGTATGACAACCACTGGGGTCAGAGCCGATAATCTGTCGGCAACAAAAAGCAGACGCACAAGACGAAGAGCCTAACAACACATCCACGCTACCAGACCTATTTACCAGCCAGAAAATCAAAAGCAGCCACTTAATGAATCAGCACATCTCGAGACCGTCAGACGATTCACCAGAAAACAATACTAAACAGCATTAAAATCCATAGTTCCACTGGAGACAAAAAACCCAACGTGGAGGATTATCCGTTCAGCAAATTAGGCCAAAGAAAAACAGCTAATGTGTTCAAATGGGAGAGAAAAGGGAGGAAGAAAAATCTTTATGGGTGTAACAAGATACAAACAGGCCGATAATCCGCTTTTAACAAGATGAGTGATCATGGCCTTTTGTTAGTGCGTTGAAGCTGCACAATCAATGGTGGTGATTTAGCCCCCCGTGAGCTCCGGGGCCCCCCCTCGGTAGCAGAAGTGTGGATCTTCATTTATCAGGCGCACGTCTTGCACAAGACGGCGCCCCTCGCCTGCGGTGCGCCTGATCAGAAGCAGTGTCAGGGAGGTGGAGAGGAGTTTAGGGGAGGCAGGAAGGGGATGAAGGTGGGGCCAATTGGCGCAGGCAGAAAAGGAAAGACAAAGAGGACGAGGAGGAGGAAGGAAACACAAGGGATGGAGATTCAAAAGGGAGGCGAAGGCTCTATCCTCGTCCACTGCCCTGCTGTCAGGTAAATGCCATCTGGGTGTTTTACAGATGAGACTGTAGCTGTTGGCATTTTGAATGCACCTCCTACACTTCCCTCCCTCTCTCCTCCTCGCTTGCTTATTCTCTACAGCGCGCCTCCTCTCGTACAGGCTCTGCTGAGAACGGCCCAACATTTGACATTATCTAAAACAGCTATACTTTAAGAAATAGATCCGGTGGAGTAAATAAGATGGAGAGGAAATCACACTGAGGTATGTTTTTTTTTTTCTCTGTAGCAGGCTGGTGGCCATTATACAAATATTGACTTTCTATCATCAGTAAAACACTATGTACTGTCAGGTTGAGGCTATGTGACTAAATACTCCATCTATAGTATTTCCCTCCGCCCACACTGTTAAACATAACCACAGTGAAATTCCCAAGATGACACATGCAGGGAAAATCCCACTCTGACTTTATGAGCACAATTTGATTTTGTTTGTGGTCGCTATTGATCATCGTCTGTCTGACTGTGTAGCTTAATAATATAGTAACTTGGTCCTGTTGGAACAATTACATTATCAGGACATTGCTGGATTTTCTAGAATAGCTTTGTAAACCCAGACTCTGCAAATGTTCCTTTGGATGCTTTTAACTGCAGGTTCTTGGATGCACTAAGATTTTTTTTTTTTCCAGGAATAACTACTGGTCCACTTTCACATTTTGACCGTGTAATGACTGCACTGTAGTGACTTTATCAGCTATCATTCACATTTTTTTCTTCATGTTCAATTTAGGTTTTACCCTCAGGTTTCCAAAAAAAAACATTTTTTACATTTGTGTCCTACTAAAACGAACACTACCTCTATAGCAATTTTCTCTGAAGGCCATGAAGCTCATGAAAAATAGATTTTGAAAGCCTTGAAATATTTTTACTCAGCCTCCAAACCTCTCTGCTCATAGAATAGCAAAAATAACAATAGATGTATTATTGAGACAGGAAATGCCTGACAAAAATCATCCTCTGCTTCCAGTAATATGAGTGATTTTCCCAGGAGATTTGGAAGAACTGTGAGCGTACCCACAGCCGGGGCGTCCTGATAAAATTGCCCTGCTTGCTCTTAATTCCACAATATTCTCTCTGCCGTTATTGTCCATCTCTGAGAATGTAGGTCAGAGGCAGGCTGTTGACGTTCTGCTGAAAGGTAGATTTACGCCGCCACAAAGCCCGTCACAGCTCCTGACTCACTGACTGGACGTCCAATTCACACCCGTCCTCAGAGGGAAAGCCTGAAATTTAATTCTTCTTTCCTCTGCCTTCTGTTTGCCCTGGAAGAACAAACACAAGTCAGCTCTTGGCTTCGGCCGCAGCCATCGTTATTACAGTTAAAGCTAATGGGACGGGGTTCCTCGTGTTAATTTCACACCTACTGTCCCTTCTGGGGAATATGCAGAGCAGGACAAAAACACTCTCTGATAACATCTCAGCACAGCTCACACCCTGTCTAGACTTGATATGTTTCAGTCACATTTTTCACTCATCCGTTTGACGTCCATACTGATGGAACACTTATATTTTAAGCACTGTCCTATGTGTGTGGATGTGAACTGCCTCCACTCTGTCCCCACTTAGATGCAGAAGTACATGATAATGTGCAGCACCGTGGATCAAAATTCGCTGACTTGACTTGAATAAAACTTTGTTCACTTACTTACTGTGGTCCTAATTTCTTAATTTAGTGTTGCTTCATTGTCCTCCAAGGGTTATGACACAAAAAAGACAATAGTTTTCTACATGATTATCTAAAAAGGAAGGAATCTCAGTCTGTCTGTATGTGTTCATGTCTGTACTGTACTGTTTCTATACTACCTTGCCACGTGTATTGCTGAGGACCCATGAAAAGTGCAGTGTTGAGTGCAAGCTCTTGATACTTATGGGGCATGTTTATTAGTAGTGTTTTAAGTTGAACGCTGTTTTTGCTTGGAATGAAATCCATGGGCTTATCCCTAGACATTGAATGGGGCTTTGCCTCGACACTGAACGGGGCCATAAAATGTTCATGGGAGCTTTTGCACCCAAATGACACGTATACTCCAGCATCGCCTGTAACTCTGTCATGGCATGTGTATCGCTCAGGGCCCAAAGAAGCACAGCGTCGAGTGTGACACATCTGCATTACCTGACACACAGCAGATCAAATGCAGCTTGTGCAGGTGGAACTATAGCGTGACCGTGTGGGATGCTGAAAACCACAAGATCCCATTATGGACTCTATACAGTACGAAGGTTGATTTGTCCCACTGTACCAGAAGATGTTGGAATAAGTTACTGATCAGTGGAGAATTTCTGAAATTTAAAGCTGAGATCAAATTGGACTTTATATTCTAAGGTGGCTGATGAGGCAAGGAAAATGTCCAGA
This sequence comes from Holacanthus passer, assembly GCA_025331565.1. Taxonomy (NCBI): domain Eukaryota; kingdom Metazoa; phylum Chordata; class Actinopteri; family Pomacanthidae; genus Holacanthus; species Holacanthus passer. The sequence continues at coordinate 7,354,838 of JAFREQ010000009.1, read as the reverse complement.
TATGCACATATGGTCCTTAGTTTGAGTTTAAGCATTTTCAATTTTTCTTTGTTTTGGTTGATGAACTAAATATCTTGATCAGATTTACATCCTTTAGTATTATATTATTATATTGTAAAATTAGTTGTATCCCCATAAATGTCAAATATATAAAAAGATGTTTGCACAGATAATTCTGTTTGAAGTAGATGTACCATGGGTATTGAAATATACTGCATTTTTAATACTGTAATACTCTACTTTAAAATGAATACTGATGTTGTAAGCCAGACAAGAAATAGAATACTTTAGATGTACATCAGAATCATAAGCTGTAATGCATTCACTGTGCTGTAATCTCTCTCAAGAGGACTGGTGGACGTTGAACTATATCCAATGTTCAAAATGCTTAGTGTCCTCTGTCATGCATCAGTCTGGATCAAAAAGATGATTTGCAAAGAGAGAGAGATTAAGACCCTGGTTGTCAAACTTGCACGGCATGAGGGAATATACAATTTCAATCTCCTCAAAAGTATGAACTGACAGAATTGCTTGAACGATCTTGAGAGATGAATTCCTGTCAAGATAGTGTCGCTGGAAGATAGAGGTTTCAAAATTTTTGATGACAAAGAGATCTTTCACACTGGCCACCTTTACTACTCTATTAGCCTGGTTACAGAGCAAGGGCGGATCTATCGTCTTATTCAAAAATATATGCATGAAAAATTGTGGCTAATTAGAAATTTAATTCAGAGTACAAATGAATGCAGCAAGAAATGACACTCCCCGTAGACTCTGAGAAGTTGTGAGGATGAGGATGGGGTGGCAATGAGGGATAGATAGAAGGTCAAAAATAAAATGTCAGCAAAGCAATACTAATATGTTAAAAACAAAGCCACAACAACAGATTGCAGGACTGCACACTGGTAGAGTTTTAGAGGAGTGATCCCACACATAGAGTACAACATCCATGAGAAAATTGTACGAACCATCGCTGACATTGGCTACAATTTCATTGAGGCCTTCAGGGTTTGCGGCCATAATGAAAACAGCAATATGGACACATCGAGAGAAAGAAGTTGAGCTGAAGGGGAAAAGGTGGTGGAAGTGACTGACAATGAGGAAGATGAAGTTCAGGCGTGGAGGTGGAGGCTGTTGAGGGAACATCTCTCATGGATGAAGCTGCCAAAGCGTCATCGCTGTGCTTGTCAGAGGTAACTGAAGTCAGAGAGTGTGAGCTCCAGCTCGTCCGCCCTGATGACACCAAGTGGAACTTCCTGTTTCTGGCGGTGGAATGAATAGTGAGGATTATCAACAACGGCTTCCTTCTTCCTTAAATTGTTAAATTTTGCTTTTTCAAGATCAAGATATGACCATTATTGATCCAAGTGCTGGTGACAATCCTTAAATAAACTACACATACTCTTCAGTTATAAAACCAAACTACAAAGTACTCTAATCAAAATATAACTAATTCTATGTTTTATACAAATCTTTGTGATTAGACTCATTTACTGGTGAGTTGTAAATAAGATGCTGATCGTATCATGATAAAAATATGATTAGCTGGCTAGTTATTATGAACATACGCACACATACATGGATTATTGATTACCTGTGTGGCTGACAGCACATGCTGTAATGCATTTATTATCAGTAATTATTGTAGCTACTTAATTCTGTAAACATCAGTTGCCTCAATGGAATATTATACTTGTAAAGCTCTTATTATAAACTATTTCATGTTTTAAATATTTTATACGGGCAAACACATTATAATGCATAAACATGGTCATTTGTGAGGATGGTGTGGTGGTTTCTAGCTTGACAATCGAATGAAGCTTCCTTGCAAGTTTTTTTTTGGTACCGTTCTATGTAAATGTATGTAAAACAGAATGTAATAATTTGTTAATCCTTTTTGACATATAGTCAATTGAAAACAGTACATGAAAATATATATAATGTTTGACCTCATCAAGCATCACTGATTTTTGTAAATATCTGCTTATTCTGAAGTTGATGATCAAACAAGTTGGGACAGGAGCAACAAAAGACTGTGAAAGTTGTGGACTGATCCAAAAACACCTGTTTGGATCATTCCACAGGTAAACAGGTTCATTGGTAACAGGTGATAGTATCATGATTGGGTATGAAAGGTTCATCCTGGAAAGACTCAGTCGTTCACAAGCGAGGATGGAGAGAGGTTCAACACTTTTTCAAACACATGACTGTGTAAAGGATGTTATTACATGGACTCAGGAACACTTTGTAAAGCCATTGTCTGTCAACATATAGTCTGGTAGTTTCATATCTGGTTACAAAGACAGATACTGTATTGTAGTTGTAAAACTACATTAGTATCCACATCAATCATGTTTCTTATTGAGGTAGTCAGACGATTTTTCCTCTGTTTGGTATTACTGGTAATTGTGTGTAGGCCTGGACTACATCAGGACCCACTTGAAACAGAAGCCACTGCAGCTCCCAGGTAACAACTCGAGCTCATCAGAGGAGGATGATCACTTCAGTGCCATGAGGCAGGGCCACATTCAAGAGAGCAGCAGACAGTTAGATGGATACGTGGTCCTGCACAGCTACGGCCATGCGTGTTCTCAAGTCAGTCCCTGCAGTGTGCAATTTTGTATCTGAAGGTAAACACACTCTCGTCCGCCTCGGCAACCTGGAAAGACTATTCAGTACAGCAGGACAGTGTTTCTGCCCCAAAAGTGCCAGACTCAAAAAAAAAATCCTGGCAGTGATATAAACATGTGAAGGTTATGAAAATGCTTGGCGAGCAGAAGAGAGATGGCTCCAAATGGGTCAACACTCAGGTCCAAGTTTTGAAAACAGGGTCAGGAAATGAAAATATTGTTCGCTACTGAGCCATTACAAGGTTGAATATACAGTGTTTTGTAACTATAGATTTAGAGAAGTTGATGGCATGTTGGGCTGGGAATGTATGCACTTAAATGTACTGAACTATCCTGAGTTACAGAAAAGAGCAAAAGTTTAAAGTTTGATTAAATTCATTTATTCTAAGACTAAAAGATACCTTTGTCCTAATTACACTGAAATGGAATTTATAACTCAGATTGACACCTCTCCTGTGTGAAATCCTGTGTTAGGATCACGGCCTATTCCTGTATTGTAAGGTGGTGCGTTTAATGCCCCTTTCTTCAGACAGGATTTTGTTACTGGGGCCAATAGAGCAAAATGATTTTCCATTAGACTGCTGGTTTTTTTTTTAGTTTTTTGTTTTTTTACAGTTAACCAAAAAAACTTTTAAAGGTATAATCAGTCTTCTGTGCCATTTTGCTTAATGGCATTTAAAATTGTGGGTCACTCCATAAAGAACTTAATTCTGATTCACAGAATTTATTGAGTTTACTGTGCAACACAATTCTCACTTGGTGAAATAAAAAAAAAACAATAACCTTTCAAATAATTGATTTGATAGTGTTTGTCTCATCAGTAGCTCCATGTGTAATTAAAATGGCACAGCCCATACTGTTTTTTGTGTTAAACAAAATACACATATAGTCGGCACACTTAATGATACTGTAGACTGCTGCATCATGGAATACATTTGGCTAGTACTTTTACTTGTAATACTTTAAGTATATTTAAGAGCAAGTAGACAGGTAATATGGTACTTCAACATTTACTAGAGAACACTTTTTATTTATAGTTTTGCTTAAGTAAAGTGTTTGAGTCCTTCCTCCACCACTCAGTGTTGCCGACTTTCATTAGTAGAAATACAGAATGGCTGAAGATGGAAACTGGCAGGACTGTTTTGTTGAAACCTGATTTATTTAGTAATAGTAACTTGTGTTTCATTGTGTGAGAGACGAATCTAATCTGACTAAACCCAAATATTCACCCATTTTTACTCTAAAGTGTCTCTGGACTGCTGCTCATTCTGCAGACAAATGTCCAAGTTTCAGATCAGTCACAACAAGTGCAGCGTACAAAAGCACCCAGTTTAAAAAGCACTAAAATCATTCACACCGAGCCCAAAACAAAAAGCCACATTATTCAGAAATGCAGTGACAGACAGACAAATATTGATTTCTAATGCCATCTTTATTCATCATCTTTGTCTATGTCTAATATTTCTATTTAATGCTTTACTCATGAGCCACAATAATGCGATTTGGATTTAAAATACCTTTGTGCAGCAACTTTTCCCGGCAAATATTGATGTGATTGTTTGCAATTAAAATCAGCATATACATATATTTCTTTCCATGCCTTAAAATCTCAATGCCTTCCTCTGAATATTTCTCTGGATTCTCTCCTTTTCCAGAGCTCTGAACCAGCACCTACATCTCAAATTTCCCCAGCAATTCAATGAAATGGCCATTCAGTCTGAATATCAGGCTACCACTCCATTGCTACAGCAGCCAAAATGTCAATGGCTAATTACTAATGGTTGCCTCTCTGTGGTTCCCAAGGTCTCAGCTAATTGGCTATTTAGACCCAGGGAAATGGCGCTGCCTCAAGGCCAGTCACCCCTGGATACCTGGGAATACGCAAACCCACTTTCATCAGCCGGAGACATTGGAGGATTAATCAGTCAAGTGCGTGCGGGCAACGAGGTAATGGGTCTGAAGACTCGGTACAACGGTATCTTAGAAGGTTAGAGCGCAAACCTAATGACCCGTGTAAACCAGTATGAAGGGTTAATGGAGCCTGGTCCTGCAAAAACTTAGTGAAATTAGTGCGATGTGCATAAAGGCAATAACACGGTTCCTGCATGTAATTTGAGAGAAACGCATTTCCCGAACACAAAAGGATTGCTGGAGAAAGGACTACAAACAGCCGGTGGCTCGACAATGAAATAGAGCAGAGAGAAGTAAAGTGGTTTGAGGGTAAGGGGCTTTACATTTCCAGCAAGCCAGCGTCATCTCCCACATGAATGCAAAGAAGCGTTTTCTGCTCTAACCCAGTGACTGCTGAGCTGAAAGTACTAACCTTGACGTTAGTCTTAGATTACTTTCTATGCCTATAGTTACAAAACAAATAGTGTCTAATTGCACATTGTTGGCAAAACCCTTAAAAAAAAGAAAAAAGAAAGAGTAACACATAATAAAATATATGGGATGTAATCATTCCTGGTCTGTGGTCAGGATTATGGGTCACTATCCGACCAGTAGTGAAGCCGCTGGCAGACTGATTCAGCAATCACTTGTGTTGAAATGAGTTCCTGAAGTAAGACTCAAGCTGGATTTTTTTTTTTTTTATATATGTCCTGTTTGGTCTTTTAATACAGCAACAACAGACTGTGTTGTAAATGTGTTGTTGTGGCCATTCCTTTGTGCTTCTTGGAGAATACGAGAGGCTACTTTGGAATGACGACACAGAATCATCTTTATCTTATAATCCCAAATCCGTGGAAGATATGATTGAGTTCACAGATATTAAGGCCAAATTTAAATGCAAATGTGGAGATTTAAAGACAAGTAAGAACTTTTACTGAAACTTTTCTGCATATATTAGGACAATGTCTTATTTTACCCCATTTTACCATTGATATTTCCTCCAGGTAAAAATGGAAACCTCTTTCTGTGGATCCTAAATAAACATTTATCAAGAAATAATCCAGCCCAAATCCTGACTGTAACCTTGAAGTTGTTTGTCTCACCTAACCTGAACCATTCTTTTCTGACCAAAGTGAGAATGTATTGACTTTGTGCTATTGCAGAATCCTTCAGATGTGGTGGTGCTCACATTCACAATTTCATGACACATTATACTTAATGAAAAAAAAATGGTTTGTGCACATTCTTATATTTGGTGTGAAGAATTGTGCAAACTATCACATAAAGGAATTTGCAGACAGCAAGAGCGGTGGTCCACTGTCAATATTAGTACAGCAAAGCTACGAGCTAACATGAGCCAGCGCACACAGAAGAGATGATCTTTACATAATGAAAAAAAAAAAGTAATACAAGTTCAGGCTGAGGCTCTTGAAGAAACATTTATTCTGAGTTCTTTTCACCCTCTTGTATCTGGGGAAGATGTATCACACATGATCTTTCCCTCCCTCACACTCCATTGTTCACTTCTGGTAGTTACTCACCAGATCTGTGGATGTGAGAGCACTTTAAAATAGATCACAAAGTACAGCAGAATGGCACCGGCTTGTATTGAGTCTGATTTAAACAAGGTCTTGCTCGAGGGTGCTTAAAGGGTTAAACAGCAGTCTGAGAAGAGAAACCATATGTGATCATCCAATGCAAATCTTTAGGGCCACTACTATATAACACTAAGCAGCTGAATTTAAGGTAGGTCAGCTTAAGTAGGACACTCAGTGGCTGTTAGTGTGAATTATGAATTATCTAATAGCTGCTGTAGTACGCATGACTAAGCATCTAAAGTATCATAAGCCCAATGGATAACACATTGCTGTCCTGTCATACAGCTATATTCAACGAAAAAGGGATGTTAACTTTTTTTTTTTCCAATCCTGCTCCTGATTCAAACCATCTGTTGGATGCCTTAAATATGTTGCATAACCAAATAAACCAGACCAAAAAATAGATTAATTATTAATTCCCCTAACCTCAGATATCTGAGGTGTTTTTTTTTCCCAGTGGCATGAAAGGGAAAAAAAATGGCAGCAGTCAGCACTATGGGCTCTTGCACCGAGGGCACAGAGCATACAGACAGTTCTATTTCCAGCCACATCCAGTCGGAGCTCTCCTGAGATGTAGACCAAGTTTTATCCTTGTGCAACAAAATGCCAGCAAAAAAAAGGTGCATCCCTCTTTGCTAGAATGCAAAGCAAATTAAGTGACTAAAACAGCCATTTGGACATATTGTGTTTTGTTTGCAATTGGAGACAATTGGAACAATGACCCTCACCTGCCCGCTGCAGCCTCCCATGACAAGAGATTACATACTGCTGGACGCTTAATCAGACTGTTGAATAAATTCATGCTTCAGTGTCTCTGTGTGTGTGTCATGTACTCGTGGGTTCAGTGCAATGTTGTTTAACACAAACCCCCAAACTATTTGCAGTCTGTGCGGGGATGACAAATCTTTGAGGCGAATTGAACCAAGGAGAGGTCAGACTGCCGACAAAAGCAATTTCCCCTGCAGAATCGCACTCCACACACACACACACACACACACACACACACACAAACTTGGTTTTCAGCAACGGAAATCCACCCATTGTAAGTGCATGTAGTACTGTGTTTGTATTGGCCTGAGACGTTGGCCAGATTTGGCCGCTATTTATTAAAATGATTTTAAAATACATCACTAGAAAACTGCACTATTTTATGTATGTTTCCAAATCCGGTTAACATAATAGTTTAGTCATGTAATTGTTGTCTAGGTTTTGAAGCCACCAGAAAACTGTAAGAAAATGTTCATCTCAGTGACTATGGATTCAGCACAATGAGACACATTCACTAAAAAATGTAATTTTAGTATTTGCATGTGCAGAAGTTCCTAACTGAAAACCAACAACTGCCCAAATATCTGTGGATATTTAAGACGGTTTGCCACAAACATGCATGAATCCAAAGTGTTTTCCTCGCCCCGACATTCAAAACCATTATAATGGGCTGAGTCTCTTTTATACCTCTCACCACTGATGAGCTGATGAGCTGCACCTGATTGCACTCTAGTGTTAAGTGAAATCCCCTGTAGCTTAATTGATCAACAGTGAATCCTAGGGGAGATGAGACGGGAGAGAGGAGCCGGTGGAGGAACAAAGGTCAGATTTTTATAGGATTTTTCCAAAGTACAGGAGGTGTTTGAGGTGTGCCACATAGTATGTCCAACTATATCTGGTTTGTTACACCTGTTTATGTTGAAGAATAGCACCACTAATGGGGGCTAATATCACATTCCCTTTAGCTTCTTCAAAATAAAAGCATCCTGTTGGTATCACCAGTGGAAAGCAACCACAGGTAAAGTAAACTGATAGACTAGTAGACTGATATCTGAACGTGCATACATGAACACACTCCAAACTGCACAGATTTAGATACTTCCGTTCACTTTTCACTTCATTTCCACTTCTGTTTTCCCTGAGGACACCGTCACGGGTTGGCCGTGGTTGATTCTGTTACCAAGGAAGGATGGCGGCGGCGGGGCTCGGCACGGCTGTGTCCTGCTGCGGCGCCATGGTGGAAACATATATGTCATTGTGGTTTGGCTTGGCACGGTATGACCAAATATATTATACAGGCTGATAAGGCCTGTTCTACTTTAAAGGCTTCTGAATGCAGAAATACTCTGGGGGGGGACACAATCAGTGTGTCCTTAGCAGCCCTCGTGTGATCTAGTCATAATCACCAGATATTTGTGTTCAGGTAGTGATCGGTCACTGCCAAATTCTGTGTAACAAAGGATATTCATGCTACATTAGAGCAATTAATTCAAGTTATGACCCATGAAAAAAATACTGCAGGACGAAAGTTATGTGAACTCCACAGTTTGCCCATGTTAGACAGAGGCCAACAAGACACAGCATTAGTTATGGTCTCTATTTAATTTGAAGTGAAAGCACGGGCTCAGCTGGCCTTCAGGTCCTCTGAAGGACCCGGCTTTGTGGATCGAGTCCTTCTGAGGATCCCTGAGCTGGGACAGAGCGACACAACTTAACTCCCCTCAAAGGTTTTACCTGCAGCTATGATGGACAGTGTGTGTGAATCCACAGTGCTGCTCATTTTTAAATGTTTAATTTCAGCTTTTCTCAGTTTTACAAGAAAATGAACATAAAGGAAATTAACAGACATGAAATATGACATTACAGAGTTGGATTTTCAATACAGAACTGAAAAAAACCACAACTTTATTATATCTTAATTTTACAACACAGGGGCATCGAAATATATGGGTCAAGTTTATAATGTAAACCAGAATACATTTGCAAATGTTTGGAGATGCAGGAGTTTTTAAATTATGTACGGGGATGTTTTTATTGAGCCAATAACACTTTTACGCATAAACACATAAACCTTTAAACAGCTAGAAAATAAATGACCCATTGCATTTTTAAGGATGTTGAGAAACGTTATTATAATTCTATTTAACATTCCAGTTAGAGGGAAAATACCTGTATTGCATTTCTCTCTTTTATCAGCGCGGGAATATGCAGCGAATATGCACAAATAACAACCAGTCATTACCTGCGATGAGTTACTCCAGGAGCAAGCACTAGATTATGCATGCAATGCCTGGCCTTTTTCAATTTGAAGTAGCAGCTGAGTCTTTGGTCAAGCCTTACACTTCACTTGAGGATTTATCTTATGATTCATTTATCTGAATCATGTGATTGTGAATTACGTACAGCTCAGTTTAGACTTACACACCGTCCCAACTCCCGAGATTGTTGGAGTTGAGGGACAGAATATTTTGGACTCCATCGCACATTTTTCTCCATCATGAAAGTTCATTGGAGCTGGGGCATCAACTTTAAACAGACAGTGTTGAGGGATATCAATTGTGAGCATCAATAGACATCAATTTTAGTTTAATTAGAAGCAGCAGAGAAGTGTAATGAGGTACACATGGTCAAAGCTGAAAACCCAGCAGCTACATTTGTCAGAGCAAATAATCAGTTCTGATTAAAAAAAACCACAGGAATTAATTATGTTTATTGAAATTTGTAGAGGCTACAGGACGTCCATTATGATCACCAGAGGGTTTTGTTTCCACAAAATGCTGCTGTTCCTCGATGGATGACTGGCGAATATGGCCGGTGTGAAATGATGTGATACACTAAGGAAACCTATACTGCATTAACACTCAATTAAAGTCTCATCCTGACCAGACCTCAGTCCTATTGGTCGCCCCACATCCCAGTCATGGATCTGCCATCTCATGCTACACACTGACACGCAGCATGGCGCCAGCACGAATACCACAGCCCGGTCAAGAAGGCAGGGAGACGAGAGAAGTCAGCATTTCAAGCGGCTGAGCAGAACCCGAGCCCTGGAATCTAGTGGAGCCGTGCGTGGGGTAAGAGTGACAACGGATCAATACCTGTGATTAATTAACTTCTAATGAGTTCATCTGAGTGTTGAGAGACCCAGAAAGTTGGACACGTCCCATCGTCTCCTCTCTCCCTGACCTATCCTGTCCCCCACCCTTCCTCTCATCCTCTCCTGCCTCCATCGATCTGATTCGAAGGCAAACGAGGATTATCTGTTGTTTTTATTTATGTTGTCACTCTTTTCTCTTTTGGGATCTTCCATTTATTGAGTATTTAAATAACAACATTTTGAATTATCAGCTGTGCAGTACCCCAAGATGGATTATTGGTTTCAAGTTTTGGGTCGATGCCTGTCTCGACTTGCAGCACAATGCAGGTACTTCATTGTTAACCCTTCCGATTATTGTGCATCAATAACACAAAGTGAAGATTGAATGCTATCCAGATGACCTTATTTCCTGTAGCTACCAACGTCAGAGCCGCGTGAGTCATGGTAAAGTCGGCGCGGCGATGGCAGACACACAGGTTCCCACATGTGATTACCCCAGCAGTCATTATGATCCTTCAGAGAGTGAGAGTGAAAGCTGGGAGTGCAGAAGCAATGGAGATGAATGGTCGTGTGAATAGGGAAGTGGATTGGGGAGCCGAGGCTCCCCGTGTAGCTTGGTCTGCCATTTTCTCTCTCCATTTCTCAGCTCTGAGGGCCGAGCGCCGAGTTATTTGTCTCGCAGTGAAATTAGTAATCGCGCCGCCATCCATCATTGGCTGACCTGCTATTGATCGCCAGTGCACCTTCTCTTTTCAACTAAATTATATTACAAAAAAAAAGAATAGCAAATGTCTGTGCGCTCTGAGTGGCCCGCACTTTCGCCCGCCTCAGCAAAACACTCAGAGAAAGCACAAAATGTAAAGACATTTTTTTGTGTGTGTTAGTGAGGCATGTCAAGCAATTCTATTCAAAGAGATTAGAGTTGTTGTTTTGAAGGTGACAAGTGTGGAGCAGGTTTAAACCAACACAGACTTTGAAGCGAGGGGGGGGGGGTGAATTTCAGCTAGCGCCGCTTGTTATACGCCAGTGACACCTCGGTGACAAATGCTGTGTGCTGTTCCCTTGTCCTAAACAATATACAGGATGGAACATGCTGATACAAGCATCGACTTGTGAATGTTTCAGAGGTGAGGTACATGCCCTCTCTCCAGTAGAAAGATTTTGCACAACATTCTGTATCTAAATATAAACTTTCAATTTCAACTGCAGCGATCAAAATGTACTGCAGTGCACCAAAATGAGGTCAAGAGCAGGTTTTTTTTTTTTTTTTTCTAGACTTTTTCCATTACACAGTCAATAACAAAGACAGGCCCTGCGCTCACGATTACCCTGCTATTGATCACTGATGCCCCGTGACTACAGAAACACGGCGCACAGAGGTCACTTGTCACTGCATATTCACTCTTGTCCCTTACAATAGCACGACTACAATAGGATTTGCTGCCGCGAGTTAGATTATGAGCTTAGTGGCTCGCAGTCAGCGCGAGATCCAAATACTGACATGATACAGACTGACTGTTAGAGGTGGGCATGTGTGGGAGAGAGCGGTACACCACGCAAAATACAGAGAGGGAAATGTCAGTGTGGCAGAGGAGCACATAAAGGCACCATTAATTGCAATACAGCTTTCTAATTGCTGCTGAAAGAGAAAAGGGATGTGTGCAACATATTGGTAATTGCTGATCACAGTTTCCAAATCCTGCAAAGAGGCAGATTAGGGAAACTGAGATTACCATAGGGAACGTACTGTTCATCGGGAAAGGGGTTAAAACCTAGTGGGGCATGACACACAAGCTCTGCGTCGTGTGTGTGTGTGTGTGTGTGTGCAAAGTGACAGAACGGGATGCTAAGGTTCATGTGTTAAATCCCTCAGGAGCAGATCAACACCAGGGCAAAGCACCGAGGTACACGGCCCCACTGTTTCGCATCTGACCAACAGGCTTCACTCACATTTTCCCATTTACAAATCCCTAATCCCTAACCCCAGAAGTGGGACACTTAAGCAGAATTCTCCACCGTATAATCACAGTACAGCAAACTGTAATCCCACAGGCTCCGTGTTCTCTCAAGTGTAGTGTACATGTTGTGTAAAAACGATGTTTGTCGCAACCAATATACCCTGATGAAAAGATGGTACATACTCTCTTGGCCTCTTTTTTTTTTTCTTGCCGGCTCTCGAGCCCTCTGACAGTCTGCTCTCTAACACACACATGAACTTTCTCCCCTGATCTCCCTCTTTATCCTTATCTCAATCCTTCCATTCCTCCTCACCTTCCCAACGCCATATCCCCATGGATTCTTTCACGCCCATTAGATAGCCTCTCAGTCATCCAGCGTCGTGCCTTCTTCAAATGTCTGAGCGCTGCGGACTTTGAACTGTGGATGCCCCAGGCACCCAGGAGAGACCTGAGAGGGCCTGCGGTTTGGCCTCCAATCTATCATATCTCGCCTGCAGCCATGAAAAGACAGACTCCCTCCATCCAGCACACTAACACACATCACAAGTATTGACCCCATCAACAGGCCATTGAAGCCCAGCGCTTCTCAGATTGCACTTGGATTGAGTTTATGTGTGGAAAAAAGATAATATTACAACACTTCAAAAAAAAAAAAAAAGTGTGGTTTGGCCACATAGCAAATCTGAGGTCGGCATCAGTGCTGGAACTTGAACAAGCTACTTCTGGTTTTGCTAAGGCAAGTTTTTGGAGTATTCCTGAATCAGAAGTTGAAATTCTCGAATGTATTTTTATGTAACAATAGAAAACTGATTTGCATCTCTTGAGCGTTGATGCAAAATGGACTGAGAGGTACCTGGTGACCTTTGTAAAATGTCGACTTCGAGGAACTATCCAAGTTCAGAAAATACAAATATAATTAATACGTAAGATAGGATAAGATAGCTTTTATTGATCCCCCTCAGGGGAAATTCACAGGCAAATTGAAATACAGTAGTCATAATAAATACAAATAAAGTGGCTGAGTTGAAAATAAGGTCGCGATAAAAAAATAAAGTGGCAAAAGAAAAAAACTAGAAAAAGTAGAAAAAGTATTTACACCAAATGAAGCAAAGTATTTACACTATGTTACACGTTTTTCCTTGTTATTGACATCCATAAGTATTTGACATCTATATTCATATGAGAATAAAAATGACATGTAAATATACTTTCAATTATTAAAATAACACATTTAAAGGGCTGGACAAATGTATCTGAACAAAATGCCTTATTACTCTCTGCGTGAGAGCTGATGTAGCTTTGCAGACTTTAACAGATGAAGAAGCAGGTCCTGTACATTTTTATCATGCAATTCTTAAAATGAATGACAGTGGGAAGAGCTGCTGCTTCAGGAAGTGTTAACTTTAAACACTGTTACTGAACATAGAAATCCAGTCCTGCAGGTTTATGTTTCGGCCACCAGTTTTAAATATTTAGCATTTGTTTCTGAAATCATTTTTTGTCTTTCATTTTGTAACGTTTGACGGCCACTAGACTTCACCATTGCTAGAAAAATGGGAGAAGAAGCCAGACAGAGGAGTGAATTAGAGCTGTAGCGAGCTCACAGTTGCTGAACTTACATGATCACAGAGTTCAGAAGTGACTTAAAGGCAGGTCAAATATGTTTTGTTTCTTTGAGGCTCCTTATTCATTCAAATCCAAACATTAAAACTTAGTAGGTAGATTGGTTTTAGAGTCAAAAAGCTGATTCGCCTCAGCCGTCTAAAAACATTTTCTCATGTGACCTCACATAGGTTTCTGTATGAGGATGTTGCTACATATAGACCCACCTATTGTGCCTCATCTGGACCGAGCCAAGCCTCTGAGATTGGTGTGTTATTGATCTTCAGGCAGTGGGTGTGTAGCCCCGAGCCAATAACAGCGAGCAGGGTGTGAGGTCGGGACTCTATAAAAACATAGTGACCAGGTTACATCTCTCTCTCTCTCTCTCTCTTTTCTTCTCCGATCTCTGTCTGTGTCGTGGACGTATAAAGAGCTGAAGGTCTGAGTGTCTGTTGACTGAGGGTGGGGCTGAGCTACACACACACACACACACACACACACACACAACACACAGGCATACACACACACACTTTAGAACACAACTGCCTTGAAACAGTCCAAAAATAAAGTTTTATTTCTCTGATTCACTGCTTTGTTCTCCCTCTCTTCATTCACTCTCTATCTCACTTGACCACCGCTGTTCTCTCTCTCTCTGTTGCTCTTTGTCTCTCTCTCTTGCTCTGGTTGAACAAAAAACAAACAAACAAAAAAACCCCACCATCTTCCACCTCCAATTTCAAATCTTGCAGGCTAACACTTTCGTCACTCTCCATACTTACACTGTCAGTGAACTGTGTGTGTGTGTGTGTGTGTGTGCGTGTGTGTTGGGGGCATCGGCACCCTAATGTACGTCACTGCTTTTTGCTATCAACTGAGTGGGAGCTCCCATTTGAGAAACCTGGAAAAGAACACAGACGGAGAAAGTGATATTGCATTATGTTTTCTCAGTGACATAATTTTTAGCTTCTGGTTGGATGTTTCTTGCCAAAATGCGTTGTGGAAATCTTAATTAATTTCTTCTGTGGAGTTTTTATGTTTCCTGTGGAGAAACTGAGTGGGGCTTTTTCCAGGGGATGAAATAATTCCTCCCATTTTGCAGCTCTATTTCACCATCAGAGATCATTGCTCAGCTTGATTTGTTGTTGGTGTGTTTGTACTACATCAGTATAAAGGTGAAAAAGGCTACAGCTAAAAAAATGGGACAAAGGGAACAGGTGGGGGAAATGGTCACTTACTAAGTCACCGATTAAAAAAATGACACGATTTTAACTAAGAATAAACATAAAGTATAGATGGGATGATTTATTCATTTTGCTTTGGATAAGAATCATGCACTTGTTCAAAGTCAATCTGTTGGGAGAACCCGATTTCCTCAGCATATTAACACACTGCAATGACGCTGCTCATTTTAACCTGGGAAAAAAAAAGAGCCTTTTTGGGATTGAATCGTTCTTTTTTCAAAACTTTGCTGTTGGCAGAAACCCAGCTCTCCCTGAGCAATGCCTAATTGAACACTTTGCTCTCAATCGTATTAAAATCTCTTTCTCAGGTCTGAAAACAAGTCTCCCCGAACAGACATTCCTTGTTCTCCCCCCACTGCCACAGGATGGTTTATAAATGGTCTGAAGACCTCCATTAGCATCTGCATGTGTGATTTATTGAGCCCGGGGAGACTTCCGCCGAGGTGTAATGTAACAACTGGACAGTTGAGGCCGTATTTAGCCCCGATATAATGGATAACTACTCCAAATGGCGAGAATCTGCTGAAAAGACAGAGATTAAAATGCAAGAGAAGAAAATGTTCTCCAGGAGAAAGAGCTCTTTCATGTCAAGTTGTATACTCTGTTCTCCAAGATGTACGACTTTTTTTCATTCCAAGGCAATAATTGATATTGTTACATAAAAGTGTAATTGCCATGCGAGCAATGTTTTTTAGGCATAAAAGTGTCACCTTGACATTTTGTGCCCTAATCTATCATACTCTAATTAACATAATGCACCAAATGTATGCCTGTGTGAAGGTTGGCCTGCCCTCATCACAAACTCCCACAACTCTGCACCACACTTCTGATCATCCATTCTGGAGGCAGTGCTGGGCGTTTGAACATCAACTGCCCGTAAACCTTCCTGACAGGAGAATGAAGACATATTTCCCTCGTCTGTCCATGTATCCCTGGTGATTGTCTGGGAGGATGAGGACATCATCAATAACGCAGCGTTAGAAAGCGGGTGGGTGGCTGTCGTTACAGCTACACAAACCTCCCACTGACACCTCCGCGGGATGCAGCGAAATTAAATCGAATCAAAAGGAATCACGCTGCCCCTGACGCTGGCGCACGCGAAGTCTCCCTCACACGCTCGCACACACAAATGTAATATTGTAAAATGTACACGCGCAAAAAAAAAAAAAAAAAAAAAAAAAAAAAACAGAGTCTGGAAAAGCTCCATCTGCTTGCTCCACCTGCTCCTTTCACTGTCTGGTTGTTTATCGTGAACAAAAAAAAAGGACAGAAACCAAGAAGCATCCTCCAATTTCTGAATTCATCAACACAAGGGGAGCGTCCATCTGTTTCCAGTCTCCGTACGAGGCCGAGCGTAGGTTTACCTTTTGAATGCATCCTCCAAGTCAATGCCGGCAAATTACAAAGAAAGAGAGAGGCAGCAATTGAAGGCTCGAACCATTAATTTCCCTGGAGAAAGTGTGCACTCTGCTTGGAGGGCCAGAGTGACCTTTCGCTGACAAGACTGGAGCGGAAGAGACAGGCACAGTGGACAAATGAGATATTAGAATACAGCAGCAAGAAGGGATGGAGGAGAATACAGACAGCTGCGGAAAGATATATATATATATAATCACTGTGAGCATGTTGTTTGGCCTGTGTATCCAAGAAGAATTAGAATACGCAGGTAATTGTATATTTTCACTATATAAGTGCTATGTTTTATTTATAATATGTTGATTTTTTTGATTTCATCAGATGTACTCATGCTGTGTTTTGGTCCATGCAGAACAAGAACTTCTGAATAAATATTAGCCGGCAGGATAATTGCCTTTGGCACTGGTCTTTTACTCAGAAGCATTTGATTGAGAACAAAGAAATCTTTGTACAGTATCTCTCAACAAAAGTCAAATAACACAATCCAAAGCAATTTTTTTTTTCTTGTTGGCGCCCTACCTCATATCATATGTCAATCACCGAGTCACTGAGGGCGCTCAGACAGCTTTACAGCTTTGAACAGTACAATTTAAAATAGCAGCAGATTGAGCGGGTGCTTGCATTCTTTTTTTTTTTTTGTTATGCGCTGTTTTTCTAGTGCTGAGAACAAGGTTTTTGTGAGAACTCGCTTAAAAAATGTATCCGGCAACACTGACAGCTTGTCACTCAGCATGATGCAGATGAAGAGTTTAAATCGTCAGCCCAGATCTTACTGAACTTATCAGCATTAATAAAACTGCAAACTGCAATTGCATAGATTTTTGTTAAGTGCAAATATAGGAATAAAGTTTTTTTTTTGAGGGAGGGAATTTATTTTCCAAGCTCCTGAGTGACTCCCTTTTGAGGCAAGACGCCGACTGAGATGACTGTCTAGTGTTCCCCAAGAAATCGTGATTGTTTTGTCACAGTCCTGGTCAACTTTAGTTCCAAGTCTGGCTCTGTACCCAGCTCTCCAGCATGTTGAGAATTGAGCTTTTATTTATGTGCACATGTGGATAAAGATAAAACAGAAAGAAAAAAGCGGAGATTATGCAGAAAAGAAAAAAAAAGAAAGAACCCAAGGGGGTTATAAAAACTCTTCACCTCAAAATAAACAAAGACACACAAGTTTAAAAAAAGAGCGTGGTGATAAATACAGATACAGCCAAGTGTGTCTGCAAGTCCTGTATGGCTCAAGTTAGAAAAATAATAAAAGTAAAGGCAGTAGCACCATATAACTGAAATCCAAGCCCATAACTGTCTCTTGGACCATGAGGCAATTTTATGATTGTGTAGCATGTGTCATTTTGATGGACAAGGTCACCCTAAACAGAATCTAGGTCTGTTGCAAGTTTCTTTCAGTTTTCTCATGTGGAGCTCTCCTGTGAAATTTATGTGTGTTGTTTGCTTTGAGACCATACTTACCTGGCAGGGCTGAAGCTGAGAAAAGCAATAAAGGTAAGAGCCATTGTGAAAGTTATAACCAACCTGTGAGTGTGCTGGCTCCGGAGTCTGGTCTCAAAGCCACTGTGTTGAAGAAGCCCAATTTCATCTGGACAAATCTTGATCTCAAGATTCAAGTCAGTTTTTTTTGCTTGGACAATGACGCAACCTTGTACAATGTGGGCCTTATTATGATTGTTTTGGTCGTCGTTCCTACTGGTAATAATGATGCTGTCTTGTATTGTATCTGAACAATCGCTAACAATCAGTCTGTCGAGGGAAGAAACACGAGCTTTCAGACAATCATAGAGGCTCGAAATGAACCCTGCACTAAGGGATTATTACCAACACTTTGGGGACACTTGCTCTAGGTTTCACCTGTAAATAAAGTGGTCTGGAGCGATAGGGGTCTCAAAATCAGTCTGAAGGGTTAAAAAGTTTTTTAAAAATGACTTTCTCACCTCTTCAGGCCTCTAAAAATTTCAGAGTTCAAATTAAACAATCTGAGATGAAAGAAGAGTTTATAACCATGCTTGCGCATCTGCGAGGTTGTACTTAGATTAGAGGAAAAGTCAGGGAGTCAAAGTTATTTATGATAATCCTTAGGGGGACATGAGCATGTGTTCCAAATTTCCAATGGTTGGTAAGGTGTCTCACTTAAAACCACAAATGTCAAATGCCAGAGTCATTAGGATCCATCCTCTGAGGACCATGAACAGTCAAAGTTACATACAGACACGGCTTTGTTCATATGGGGGATCACAAGCCAAAAACTTTCGAAACCACTGCGTTGCATAACATTGACTTGTTTAGAACCTGTCTGAAAATATGGCTGCTCATCTTTTTATATCCTGTCTGACTTTGTTGTATAGATCACCTTGTTCCTAAATCTGAGTTGTCTGAGAGGAGTACAATGATAAATAGAAATGAAGGACAAAACTATGAAAATAAGACTCAAATTGGAATAATGTAGGATTTTCAACACTGCAACTGGTCCTCAAAGCAAAACTTCCATTATTATTATTCCTCCAGCATCCCAGTGTGAGCCTGACCACACAGTTGAGAGAAAGTGCCAGTAGGTGCTACATGACATGATTAAATGCATGGTGGAAGCAAGTGTATGTCTCACTTCAGTTCAAAGTGAGAACTGATGTATAGTGCTCATGTTTACATTTGAATTCCAAGACATAAAATCACTTTTAAATGCCGATGGAGGTGTCTAAGACCAAAATACAGCTTTTGTAATAACCCTAGCACCGACAGCGTCCACGACTTTCCTTTTAAGACATCAAATTACAAAACTTCATCACACAAAGAACGAGTATAATAAAGTACCTTGTTCAAGGGTACATTAGAGAGTTTGCATGGACTAAAAATCAGCAAGCTTTCAGCCAACCTGCAGTCCTGCATTAATTATAACAGTGAGGATGTGAGGATCAGTGCAGTAATCTCATAATATACATCCCCTACCCACACAGAAAGAAAATCAACAGCAACCCCAGCAGTGACTAATGACTAACACCCACTTGCTTGGTCTAAATTACACAGTAGCCACTTCAGTTCAATGGATAAGGTGCACTAATGCGCATTGCTGTGTTGTGTACAGGAAATATATGACAGACATGGGCACTGAACAGCATCTGAGAGGGTACTTAGGATGGAATTTCTAAGGTTATATAATATAGGAATCAATTGAAAAACCAAAAATGCAACTGTTTCACAAGCAGAGTGGGAAATTACAATTTTGGCCAAACAGGGACGGTAGATGCCTCAGATCTATGAGCCACTCGTATTTTTACCATCACAATGATTTTGTTTGGCAGATGTCTTTGTCCAAAACCAAAGTACATTTTTCCCCTTGCACAATCACTTACAGCAATTTAGGGTTCAGTGTCTGGTTCAAGGACACTTCAGCATGTGGACTAGAGGAGCTGGGGATCCAACCACCTACCCGACTGAATGATAAGATCCGGTCCGCTCTGCCATCTGAGCTACAGTCAAACACAAACTATTTGTATTTTTGAAAATGTTGCATATCATATTGTGTGGCGACATTTCTTTTAACATTTCACATTAGTGGTTCATTGGTTCTGAGAGTATTTCAGGATGGGCTCCACACTGATTTGATCATAGATATGTAAATATAATGATTAGTGTTCCCTATTAGAGGTTAGAGAGAAGTGGGCCGACAGTTCAGTCCCCAGACCAACAGGATACATCAGGGTGGTGAAAGTGAAAAAGCAGAGCGCCTCAAATCTACCAGCCACTCGTGTTTTTATCATGTTGTCATTATGATCACCAAGGTGCGCTTTGGAAAAGCCCTTAACCCCCGACTGGTCTGATGAAGCTGTGCTGCAGATTAAACTTAGCTTACAGGTGTGATCATTAGACCCTTTCACACAGAGATCTCACTGTATAGCCCATCCTCACCAGATGTTTGGGTCATCTGTGCAAGCAGCTTCTTACGACCCATATTTACATTAGTAGCTCTAGTAGCCGTAGTAATTATGACGGGAACAAAGGATGAAGTCAGGTGAAGTATATAGAACAAGAAAGTTTGCATGTGGAGGATGGATGAATGGGTCAAACACACCCAGGCTTTTACCCAGGAGATCGCTCTTCGTGTCCTATATAAAAACCAAAAGTAAACGTTCTTTTAACTTGTGTAACATCTTATGTTACATATATAACCTAAGTTGACTAAAACAAACCAGACTGTTTCACAATGTTAGCCATGTGTCAATGAAGGTCCAGTAAGATGAAAATCCAGTACGCCTGTTGCTGATTCTCTTCAATGGTCAAATATGTCATTTTGGAGAAATATGTCATTGTGGGTGTTGCTGGTGATTAACCTGTTCACTTGTTTAGGTATGAGAGTGTGTTGTGTAAAGAAGACCTGTAATTTGACGACTCACTCGTTTTACACACACATTGATTTGGCTCTGTTATTACATCCTCTGCTGATCCCACAACATTCATAAAACAACATTCTAAAAACCACCTTTTCAAAAACCACGACAGAAACATGAAACATATGGATAAAGTGTAGCAGCTATGACAAACTGGAGCTTTGCTTTGTAACCATATTCTGCTTAGATAAGAGTTGAATTGATGTCAACTGGACTTGGTTGAAGATGCTTGTAGACCCTCAACCTTTATTTGAACAGCATGACCTGGATGACTGAGAACCTTCACGGACATATTCTCCTCCTAACCTGAAAAAATGCTCTTTAAATGTTTTGGGAGCCAAAAATTGTTTGCTATGCATCTCATAAATGTAAATCTTTTTTTTAAATCTCTCAGCTCTCTCCAGATCCTTATACAGCATAAGATGCTCCAAGAGTCAAGAGTGTTCTAATAATTCATCAGCCATTAAATATTTTCCACACATGGATTCTTAAATGCAACTGTAAAACACTGAGTTCTCAGATTGCCTGTATGGTTAAGTGAATGTATGAACGACCACATGTGCACTTATATACAACATGTGTGTCAGGTATATGAAATGCTTTAAAGAAGGCAATGAAGTTACACTGGCTATGTTATGGAAGGAGGCTTTAATTAGGTCTGAGTGCATTGACTGCCGGCTCAGTTATGGACGGTCGATACACCGGGGTAGTGGTCAAAGGCGAGAGAACCTCCCCCCTTCCCTGCATCCTCAGGTTCAGTCTTTTCGCCCTGAGGTCGTCTGTGTATCTGTCTATCACGAGCAAATGTTCAGAGAGGAGTCGAGCGAGTTTCCACCGTGGTGTTTTTTTAATGGACTGAGCCCACACGTGTGCAGGTGAGCCAGTTGAAATTGGCAGTTATCTGACCTGACACCTTCCAGTTCAATTTGATTAAGCCGTTCTAGAGGTGCAACTTGAAAGGAGAGCGAAAAAACAGACAGATGGATCAAATGTGCTGCTGCAAACATGTTCAACAAGTCAGCATTTTGTGCTTTTAGATATCATCCTAAACTTCATTTACACCCTCCCAAAACATGGATTTTGTAGAAGAATGCCAGTGAGTAAAGTAATGAAAAACATCTGCGGCGTCTTTTGAAACTGTCAACCTGAGAAAAGTTTCCTAAATAGCACTAATTCACAAATTTGCATTCATTCATTACAATGAATTAATTACAAGATTAAATGTCCCAGTTAAGGAGCGCAGTTGTACCAAAACAAGCTGTTGCAATATGCTGTACAAATTAAATGCAATCAAAGGAATGTGACTCACAATGAATATCATTTTCTGTGACCCCCTCCAACATTCGAGATGATGCAGACATACCTGTGAAAAATCTCGGCTCGTGTTAACATACTGTACTTCCTTCTTTGATGTCACGGAAATAGATCACAACGCTACGACTGCTGTTTACTAGCCTTAACAACTTGATGTAAATTTGCATCTTCCACGAGTTCAAAGGGGATGCGAATTGCCATTTCACGGGAAAAACACTGCCTTCATGAATATGAAGCACGCACGTTATTTTACACAAAACATATGTGCAATTATGGGATCCTGCGATGTGGCAACTGAAGCCACCCTGACATGCTGTGAGCTATAAAAGTCTGTTTTTGTTTGCGTGTGAAAGATTGCCACCGAAACATCACAGTGTTATGTCATTAATGAATGGGCACATTTGTGCTGTACATTTCTTTGTTCAGCCGGTGCGAATCACGCCTGAAATAACCTGTTTCATTATCACAGCGTAATTGCAGTCAGCAACATAGCATGATTAATCAAAGTGTTTTTGCGAAGCGGCTGGAATTGCTCCCTCTCTCATTTAGACGAGCACATCCAATCATGACATCACAGGCACATCGCAACAAATTAGACGGGGCGGTTTCCATCTAATGATGTTTATCGCTTGATGTGTAGATGTAGGGACTTAATCACATTTCCTTCACTTGGTGTGAAGCTAAGTGTTTATCCTTGAGCCGGGCTAACGCATTTGTGTTTAGTGATGCTGTAAGTGCATCATGACTGGAAAGTTATCTACAGAGGACGTTCAATTACATCCTGACAAGAAGGGAGGTTTTTCAAACTCCACGCAAAATGCTTTTCTCCTTTAAGCCAATTAAGGGTTTTGATGAAAACACTTCTTTCATTATTCATCATAAAGCGTGTCGGCCTTGTCAAGTAGGACCGCTCTCACCCTGATCTAAGTGCTGTTAAACACAACACCACTGTGAATAGTGAAATGTGTCAGAACCGCAGATACTGGCTCCGGGTGACGGCGGTCTGTTTCCACCAGCCTCTGCCAAGGATTTAGTCCTGTGAAGATGGCCTGCCGAGCTGACGGTAATTAAACTCCACATTTCCATTGATCTCCTTCATCTCTTCCCACATCCTCTGCGTCTCCTCCCTCATTCCCATTCTCGTCCTAAGGAGGGATCCTGAATAAATAATGCAGGATTCCAAGTGCGGCCGTGTTAATTGGCCTGTCTTTATGAGCCCAGAGGGTTCCTACTGACCTTTTGCGGAGATAGCCAGTAGCCCGGGGCCAGGCGCCTGCAGAGAGACAAAGTGAGAGCTGTTAGCCATGGGATTGCGGGGAGGCAGCTGCCCAGAACTTCTGCTCTAGCAGGGATAAAGTCCAGCCTTTGAGCTCATCCTGTCAGGTCTGATACCACCTCAACTGTGATCATCCCATGACATCTGTGATCACTCGAAAAATAAATGCTATTTGAACCTTTGCTTTCTATGTAACTTCAACTCAAACATCAAACAGCCAATAAGGCATTACCTCACATCCATGCAGCTCTATACATTTGCAACGGTGGTGACAACGTTCACCACTGGGGAGCGTCGCAGCATGGGCTTAAATGCCAAATGAAGAGAGGCTCCCACCTGCTGTTTCCCCCTTTAAACCAGTGAAACCTCCAGCCACAAGCTTTGCTAATCATGAGAGTACCACCAACCAACCAACCAAGCCCACCCATAATGAATCGTCATGTTTTTTTTATGAATGCAAATATTACCATCATTTTCAAGCAGTAATGTGCTTTGAGCGCAGATTCTGTGCATATTCTCATGTCCTTTTTGTCAAAAATGTAAATCCTACTATTGATGAATAATGTCCGTTCCATCCGTTAAGTCGAGATGTAGTGGAAAAGCTCAACGGAAGCCACACAAATGCTAACTAATGGTCCATCCCCGTGTGCTGCCTGGCTCAGCAGATGGCAGGTCCAAGAGTCAAATCTGTGACTGCAGGCCATGTGAAGGGTGTCACAGGGTGTCGTCTGAGCCATCAATCACTTATGAATTTTTGAGAGATGTTTTGGACATGGAGAGGTGGCAACACGTTCTAGCCGACCCTTGAATATTTTGATCATATATCACTGTTTCCTGCAGTTGAGTGGCGCAATCCACGAGTCTGTCCATACATGCTCCTCTGGCGCCTGTTATGAGTAACATAATGGAATTCAATCCGTTGTTCATTAATTTGTACCCTAAGCACCAGGCTCATAAGTGCCTTGTGTTCACATGATAGAACATCATGTTCTCTTTGACAGATCATGTGAGCACGGGTAAGAGTCATTATTTCACTTAGAGTGGATCATGCGTCGGGTTTAATGTAAACGCTGGCAGCTGTACACCGTCTTTTGACAGACGCTTACACCCACTGGGAAAGACATTAGCTCCGCCATCGCAACATGCAAAGCAGAGTTGCCAATATGAGTGAGCTTCTACTTTCAACCAAAATTGAGTTTCAAAAAAACAACCTTGGATTTACCTTCACCCTGTTTCTTGGATGTGTAAAGAGAGAATCCTCCGGCTAAAGCCCTTGTGATTTTCCGTCAGTTTCATAGGCAAAGCTGGGAAAGTAAGCAGATGCATCCTGCCTCTTTCACTTCCTGCTCAGGGCTACTCTGAGGCCCCTTTTACACGGGCAAGTTCCTTAAATCAAATGCATTGCCTCATCTGTAATTCATTTGGGCAGAGTACATGTGAAATGGATAAGGAAGGTTTACACAGTATTTCCAGAAAACAATGTATATTTATATGCTCTGCTAAGAGGCTTTCGGGTTTTTTTTTTTTCGTTGGCAGGCAGAGAAGGTTTTTTTTTTTTTTTTAAAGAAAATGAACGGTTATGCAAGCCAGACTGGCAGATTAGTGACAATCTGAGAAATATAGTATGTTTTTTTTTGTTAATCATGTGCAGGGGTCATTCTTCTAGTGACCACGGGCATGCAATCTTGATGCTTGCGTCTTATCGCCTTTTGTGAGCTTAGAGAGAAAAGATTTCGACTGTGTGCAAGATTGATTGTACATTTTCACACACTCTCGATATCTGACAGGAAACTGTGTTATTCTGGAAGATTTAACGGCAGATCACGTTCAAATTCGAACACAGACATGCCATCAGACTGTATCAATTTGGGTCTATCGCTGCGCAGTACATGCCACATGATGTCGTAGTTTGATAGCATCTACGTGGGTATCAGGGAGTGAGAAGATCTCATTATATGATTTCACAAATCATAAAGTCAGTAACTGTGGCCAGGGATTGCATTCGGATTTTAATATTCGACTCCTGCGGATTGAAAGATCATCATCTGATAAAACTCTCTGAAATAACTTTGTTGCGTATCGTGGCACATTTACTGAAAAGGAATGACTTTAGATGGTAATTGTCCCGAAGAATACAACAAATCTGATTCTGCTGGGAAAAAAGCTCTGCATCATTGCACTTCTTGTGATGCTTTCCCCGAGACTAATACAATGACAGAACAAGAGAAAAAAATAGACTAAGCTCATAATCCAATCTGATCCAGAACTCCAATGAGATCTCCCTTCACTCAGCTTGTGAACAACACAAGCCCCAAAATAGCCTGGAATTTGGTGGCAAATCCTGGACTCCCTTCATAATTTGATAGGTGAAACTGAGGCAACCATCGTGTTTCAGCCGCTTCCTCTGGAACCAGCTGTTGTATGTAGTGAGTGTGACGTCAACATGTAAAAGAGAGCCAGCTACTGTGACTCTATTCGGGGCATGTCCCAAAATGGTTTTTCAGGTTCTAGATTTGATAGTAAGGCCAATAGAAGGAAGTGAGGTTGGCAGTGGAGATTACACCGAATGAAGTGAGGCAAATTATCTAATTCCATTTATAGGTGGTATGTAATCGGCTTTATCTACTGTGGAGTTGGTATTAGACCCCTAAATAATCTGGAATGAGCAGGACTTAAGACATAAAGAATGGAAAGAGCAGCGCCTAAGCTTTGCCTGTCAGCCGACCGTGTAGACTTTTAATCTGACCTGCATCGACCTGGAATCCAAGGGAGCGCGATATGGCTTCCTTAATGTGAGACTCCGTTGCTCCCGCTTGTTTCTTCGTTCAGGCCAAGTCAGGACAAATTGTTCTGCTGCATGGCCGTTAGCACAAGAACACAAAGCAGACTACATTAAAGAGAAGTGTTTGATCTTAAGGGGTGGTTGAGTAACTTGTTTGTTTTTTTTTAATGCAATGACCACACACTCCTAAATAAGAACCAATAAATCCTTGTCCTTTATGAATAAATAATGTTGAATTTAAGTGAGCCTTTCAAGTGACAAAGTGCTCAGAGAACAGCAGACAGAGATCTGTGTAAAATGGAGTATTAAGGAGCTGTGGGTAAGACCTTTATAAAATGTTTAATTATTGCTCTGCTGCAAAAGGCCGATTACTGTATGTCTGTCTGTCGCTCAGTGCAGAGCAAGATGTCTCGATAACTGCTGGAAAGATTCAGTCCACCGCTTTGTTCCAGACTGAAATATCTGAAAATCTGTTGGATGGATTGTCATGAAATATTGTACAGACATTAAGGCTCCCTGACAAAAAAAAAAAAACAATCCTATTGACTTTAAGTTATCCCTTCATTTTTTTTTTTTTTTTTATCTCGCACGACCATCTTGTCAAAATTAGGTTGTTAACATTTTGTTGCATTGAGTTCAGTGCTGATTAGCCAATATTTATGGTGAACGTTATATCTGTAAACATCAACATGTCACCATCATTACTGTGAACATGTTGCAATGCTGATGTTAGTATTTCATTCAAAGCACCATTGTGCCTAAATAAAGCCTCACAGAGCTGCTAGCATGACTGAAGACTCTGTCTGTGTCCCAAAGCCATACTACATAAAAATTCTGCTACTACTAAATAGTACATGTGTACTCATAGTAAACGGTTCAAGCTGTTATGTCTGTGAAGGTTCATCCAGGTCATGGTGTTCAAGTAATAGCTGAATCAAAGGCAGCTGGACTTGGTTTGTAGTCCGGGTCAAGCTGTTAGAAAACAGACCATCTACATACTTTGCTATTTTGTACTAATTGGAAATGATGCAAAACACACAACATCCAACGTCAGTCAAACTGCCACTTTGCCACTGCTAATTAAATTTCGGTGACACACGACATGCCGCCTTAATTAACTACTTATTATTTGTTTTCCAATGTCTTTCAGGACTTGTCTCACTCCTACTCACAATTTATCAATTTTCCAACCACAAGCACCTCCTCCTTTTCTTTTGTGCAGTGCATTGTGGGAGAATGATATCCATTGTCGGCACGCTCACAATCAAGCGTAATTAGTATGCATTCTGCATAGCTGAAGTGTACTTCATTTTTCACTTCTCGAGTGTGAACACACCACATACTCAAAATCCGCTCAGAATTAATATGTAGTCCGGATTTGTCACACACCATTAGTCTTGTATTTACTCATAAGATATCTCGTATCCCGGTGCTTTGCAATGTGCTGGTCACATTCATGCTACAAAAGGGGAAAAAAAACCCATGGCCAAATTCTCTAGAAAAACATCATATATTTAGCCCTAAGGCAAGGTAAGAATACCAAAATCAGTATGTTGTTCCAACCTTGCCTTTCCAACACTCCCGCATGAGCTGTAAAGAATAGTGCAGCCTCTGGAAGCTGCGAGACCTTAACCCTTCTTTTATCTGATAAAAAATGTGAAAGTGTGCATCCTTGAACCTTTCAAACTTGCTTCAAATTCATTTCAGGAACACACATATTCCTCATTAAGTAACTCACTGATACACTAACTAAAAGAGACACAGTGACTGTAAAATGTCTGCCAGCGGTGAATTATTCTCCAACATGCTGCTAGAGGTTTGATTTTCTAAATTTGATTGATTTAAGTAGGTGTTTCCTGTTTGGGTTGATTTGTTAGAGTTTGGAATCAAGGGTTTGTTTTAGATCTGTGCAAATAAGAGACCTGATCAAATGTTCCTGGGCCCTAAAGCTTCATTTGTGTGCCAGCTTTCATAGATTTTTAAGGTTTCCTGCTGGCAGGCTCACAAGCAATCTTAAGCATGAAATAATGATTTGCTTGCTTCAGGTAATATGTTGTCATCAAATGCAAACACATATTTGTCAATTGAGTAGATTCCCTAAAATCATGTGGGCATATGTTCATGAGCCGTTCAAGTCATTTACATAATTCAGGAATTTTTTTTATTTATCTCATGTGAAGATGGTGAGTTTACACTGACAAAAGGCAGCAGGAAGAAGTCATGGCTGACATCCGCTGCATGTGCCGCCATCGCCTTTTCGACAAGACCAAATCAAAACCCATATGAGACAGATGCACAAAGCCTGTGTTCATCCAAGCATCACTCTTTCTCTCTATGTCGCTCGATCTTCCTTTGTCCTCTCCTTCCCTCTCCATCTCTCAGCTGAAAAGGACAAAAAAATCAAGGTCAGGCCACCGAGCACATGAAGTTGCAGGGGAATAAATTTCCACATGCTTGTCCTTTCCGACCTACTGACAGTCTCAAGGAATGTAGCCTTGTCAAGCCAGGTAATATATGACTAGTGAAGACATATGGCATGTTTACATGGAGCCCTTCATTACCGTCTACCTTCCTTTTCCTCTCTCTTTCCTCTCTCCTCTCACATATGGCAGTCAAATCCATATAGGAAATGACGGGTGGGTGGCTGCTTAATTCATGAGCCGAAAGCAAGTCCACGTTGTCAGTGTTTGAGTAGAGGGGAATCTAATTAAAATGGCAAATGGAAAGAAAAGAGGGAGAGTGAGCGAGAGAGGGAGAAAGTGAGTGAATCAGCATAATTACAGCTTAATGCAAACAACTCCACGTTGTCTTTATTCCAATGAGTTAATGAGGTTACAGACTGGAAAAAAAAAAAACAATTCCATCACTGCTATTGTCTTCTGCAGGCCACCAAGGAAAATGAGCTGTCACCCGATCTTAATGGCGACAGGGTTTTCACCCGGGCCAGAATTAATATCTGACTCCCAGGCCTAATGAGCAAGAGCTGGGAGAACAGAGCGAACTCTTTGTCCTGCAAATTTGGAGAAGAAAGGGGAGGAAAAGCCAAAAATAAAAAATATTTGAAGAAAAAAAAAGAAGAGAGTAATGGCACTTGTGAGGGAATACATCGCTGTGATTGGATTCTGCTCCTCAAGGGCAATTTCAATTCAGAGATGCCTTATCAGCGTGACGATGGGAAAATTAACAATAATCTCAAAGTGTTTCACCATCCACTGCAAAAACATATACAAAGGCATAATTAGGTCGAGGTAATGGAGTTGATTATATGTCCAACATCTGCACCTATAGCCAGGTGTCATATACATTAAAACCTTAAACTTACTGTACAGTTATATATGCAGACATATTCAAACACTGGAAGGACACTGAGGTTATGTCAGAGGATTTTTTTTCCTAGGATTTTGGGGATTATATGTATTTTTCTAAATTTACATTCAGTTTAAAAGTTCTACAAGGTGAGATGTCTTACGTGCTGATTCCATCATTTTTAGACACAGTATATTCACATTTTACTACTTTTAAGGTCAACTAAAATATTCAGATTATTAAGATTCAGTGTTTCTCCACCAGAATTTTATCTCTTATGATAAGGAAGAGTACACATGCTGCATATACTATATATAAAATGCAACATTATCTCTAAATGTCTTGCTATAGAGCCGTGTCAGTACAATACTAGTTCAAGTTTGAATGTGTTTTATATGCATGAGTAGGTAGCCACTGTCGCAAAAGCAAGTATATGCACACATTTACAGTCCACACAGTACATTGGCCTCAGACAGCTGTTCCGTGTCTGAGTTGATGGAGCGGCTCGAGATGTAATCTGCATTTATTGATTTATTTATTTGTTTTCTATATTCTCAACGGCACGCAGACTTGTCTCCACGGCATAATTCATACTTTTTTTTTGTTTTGTTTTCAGCTATTTTTGCAAGATATATTTCTTTAGCGTGCTGATTGATGATTTTTAAGCAGCAGAGTCAAAATGCTGCTTGTCTCTTTGTGTCCGAACACTAGCGTTCTGTTCGAGGTCCTGGAGGTTTCAGACCCTCTTTAACAGAAATAACTTTACAGCTTTTCCTAATTTTATGATAATTTCTTATAAACAGGATTTTAAACTGATGACATGTTTAAGTCCACAACACAAAATGATACTGCTTCACTATTTCTCCATAATTGGGTTTAAATAAGGCCAGGAGATAAGAAAAAAAGGTTCTTTTAATTGAATTATTATTATTATTATTATTATTTGCCAATATCAACAGAGCATAAGGGCAAATTGACACACACATTTCTCTGTATCTCCATATTTCAGTCCAAGCACTCAGCAGAGGCTTTCTTTAAATGTGTTTTGTTGCTTTTGTATTTTCTGACGCATTTCATATACCACCTGTGTGTGTGTGTGTGTGCGTGGGTTTGCTTATATCCAAATTGGGGATATACACTAGACTCAAGAACAGTTGAATTGGGGACAAAAAGTGGTGTTCTCAATTTGGAAAACTGTGATTTTTAGGTCAACAGTTAAGGTTATTGTTAGGGTTAGGTTAAGGTCAGGTAGTCCTTCAGGTTAGTCTCCAGGAAATGAATGTAAGTCTATGTAAATTCCCCACAAGTGACATAAGTGACTGTGTGTGTGTGTGTGTTTAATGTGGCCTACAGGAACAATCCACCAGTTTTTTTATTATTATTTGCAGAGTTACAAGGCCAATAACTATTAGTACGAGCGATTAGTGTGAAAAATAACAGTATTGCTGTGAACTGGTTCTACCTATCATATTTCACAAACACACTGTGAAACTCTGCCAGCAGGGATTCCCTCCCGGAGGACGATTTGCATTTTCTCTTCTTTTCTTTACACAGATTTTTTTTTATTTTTGTCCCTTTTTTTAAAATCTAAGCATTTCTATCCTAGTCACCCCATGCTGCGGATTTTGGGAGGGGGGGTTGTGAAAAGAGTGGTATTGCCTAAAGTGACAAATGTACTCTTCCAGCTCAGTTATGACCGAGCAATGGCCAAATGCAGCAGAGAATGAGTTTTGAGGGCAAACGCCTGCATCTCTTGTGCCTCTCTCGAATATTTACATATTTTGGAGGCCTGAAGACACGAGGAATGCTCAGCCGAGAGGATAAGTGAATATGTCACAGTCATGCTTGATGTGAGTGTATGATGGATGGATGACCTTTGACACACACATAACATGAACCACCAACATTATGTCCCACATCCTCAGCCCGTAATCCAGAGTGAGTAAGAGCTCTCAGCTTTCATTCATAGACTGTAATTAACACAGGTCCTACTGTAGCTCCTGTGGCAGTGGGACACAACTTTCCCATTACCGAAGGAAGTCAGTTATGCCCCCCTTCTCCTTTTGATCCGTCAGACTTGTGATGAAAAGAATAGTAGTGCCTCAGCCTAGGGATCCACTGCGACTGAGACTCAACAGCCTGACTCATTTCACTACTATCATGAATTAAAGATCCCCAATGTTCTTTTTTTTATCACTCGCATGGCAATGGTCCATCCTTAGTTAATTTACAGTCGCTCATTGTGCAAGACCTTCAGCCTCAAAGCTCCCATGACAATTTACCTGTGTCCTTTTCACTTGCTGGTGCATATCATTGTGATATAGTACTATAATGGAATGAGCGTTGGACTCAGGAGTGAGTAGGCATGTTGTATAATGAGCTGGGGGAGGTATAGTAATCAGTTACAGTATACCTTTCACTTCCTGGCAGAAGAAGATATCTTAACCAGTGAGGCGGATGAGTGTTTTCCTTGCTGGGGATATATTTAGGGAGGGTTATACTCCGGGAATGTCTTGTTGTGGCCAATTTTTGTGATCATGTCAACACTGTATTCTGTGACTTAATTAAGCTCCTTTTTTATATGCAGCTCATGTTCTTGTCTTTTAAATGATGTTTTTGTTTTACGCTAAGAGTTACTCTCCACATACAAAAAAGTTATTTCACAGCAAGTATGTAAACATGTCTCCAGAACCGGGTTGTTCCTGAATACATTTTCTATCGGCTATAAGTCAGACTACAGAAGATATATGAATGTTGATTTAGGGAATTTGAATGTCTGCTGTCCCCCTGTCCTTATTAGTGCATGACAGTCCATTATTATTTTTTTTCTTGTGAAAAGCCTTATAAATCCAGCAAAGCGAAATGCCACTTTGCATGTTCCACAAACACACAGCTTACAAATACATCTCAGGAATATGCACACACACGTGTTTGCCCACATGGATGCATTCATATAAAGCAGGCAAGACAGAGACGACTGTGAAAGGTGACAACATTTCCTTTTCTCGCGGGGTGACCTCGCTCTCAGCAGGTCGCTGCGGCGGCTTTGGACGGTGTCTCCACTGGCCATCTGGCCCTGCCGGTCTCCACTGTGAGCAAATACTGTGCGAGTGGCTCACTGACATATTCTGATGGTGTGATTCAATACTGGTGGTTGTAAGCTCGGGATTAGCCTGCTGCACAAACCTCCATTTCACTCCACTACACCACCCACCTGGCTGTGCTTTCCATTCACCTGTTCCCAATGGCAATCTGTTGGCTTCTTTCCGCCTCAGTCTACATACTATACTGTAATTAACGCAAGCATTTCATCTTGAGCCAACGCACCCTATAATACACACAAGCTATTTTCTGTATCAGTCACACAATTCAACTAAGCTGCTGTTCCAAGTGAAAGATTGAGTGTGCAATTTGGAAAGTTTCCCGTATTTCATTATGATGCCAACAGATGGAAATATTCCATCTCCTCTTATAGAAAATACGATAAATACACACAACATTGTGCATTCACTCATTTATCTGCCGGAGCTTACAAACATATACAGTACGATTTCTTTTCTGTCTTTTCATCAGGGAATCATCCTCCTCTGTTTCTGTCTCTGTCCATGGTGCTGAACATGTATTCTTACATTCGCCGGTAGGGGGCGTGTGGTACCTAAAGATTATAGCACCGCTG
This sequence comes from Holacanthus passer, assembly GCA_025331565.1. Classification (NCBI taxonomy): domain Eukaryota; kingdom Metazoa; phylum Chordata; class Actinopteri; family Pomacanthidae; genus Holacanthus; species Holacanthus passer. The sequence continues at coordinate 7,321,893 of JAFREQ010000009.1, read as the reverse complement.
CTGTGAATCCAAATCCTCCTGGGTCTCAGCAAACCCAGCATAGCTGCAGACCAGAGCCACGGTGAACCGGTCCTCGGTCCAATCAGCACTACCAGAGAGTGTCTGTGCTGCTCAGCAGTCTAATCACTTTGTAAAGGCGACCATTATCATATCAAATGCATGGGAAGGGAATGTATAATGTCGGATTCTCTGCAAGGACGTGCACTGCTTTCAGGCACTTTGGAGAAAATACAGAAGAGAAAACACGTCTAGTAATGATAATAATAATAATATACCAAAAAAAAATATTTCTAGACAATTTCAAAATATGAGCAAAAAGTATGTTGGGAAAAATATAGAGAAATGCAAAGTTTTTACATCTTTGAATAAATTTCAAAAATATATAAGGAGAACATTTTTTCTAGGTCTCAAGTAAGTTTAAGGATTTCACATGTGTGTCTGTGTCCGGTTAACCAAGCAGAACTGGAATCTTTGTTGCCTTTTTTTCCCCCCTGTAGGTATTTGAACATCTCCTCCTCCCGCATCAGCCAGACCGTCCAGTCCCCTGAAGGAGGAGGAGGCTCGGGTCCCACCAGCAGGGCCTGGCTCCTCGCCTGTCTTTGGGGGGGGGGGGTATTTTGGTATGCATGTGCGTGCCTGGCCGTGTCCGATCCAAATAGATTCGCCTCACGTCACCTTCCCACCCCCACCCTCTGCACATAAAACATTCATTAGAGCGCAGAGCTGCACTGCAAGAAATGTCTGTCTGAACCAACCCCCAGACTCACTCTTTAAAAGTGCATCAGTTATGCAAAATAACCAATTTTTCCGGCACATTTTTATTTTTGATTGTCTATAAATACCTCCAGAGAAACCAGGCAGAGAGACGAAATATAAATTCCGCTTTGATTGACATATCAAAAAAAAGTCCACTTTCATATTGAAGAGGAATATTTCTTGCAGCGTGATATAAACCCATAAAACATTCATCTCTGAATCCTCTCTCTCTCTCTCTCTCTCCCCTCCACCTCACTGCCCCGCCCTCCCCCTCCCTCTCCACCTCCCCGCGGTAAACGCACACTGATCCGCACCAGTGCGGCCGACATCCGCGCGCATCCGCCGCACTTTTCTCCGCCGCACTTGGGGAACATCCACAGCAGGGGGGCTCGGGGGTGATCGGACTGGATATGTGCTGCCGTTTGAACAACATGGATCCGTTACTGATTCCCGGCTCGTTCTTCGCTCCTGTCTGCACACTTTGAGCTCTTCTCTGTGCTTCTTGTTTTTTTGTGGGGAGGGTCCGCTGATCCCAGTTTGGATGTTTATTGTCTTTTTATTTTTAAAAATTTTTTGTGAACCCCTGGTCCAAATGACTGAGCTCGGGTGCAGCCGGAGACGTGGCTCCCCACTCGGGAAGACCTACGGCTAAAGTTTGCAGGGTGCAGGGCTCCGTCTCCCACCCACCGCGCGCTGGATCTGCCATCCACCCCCCTCCTCCTACATAAATTGCAAACAAACAGCGGATATCCTATCTGTGTGGGGATTCACTGCACTTGGATTTTATACAGCTTCTGGATTTCACCCCCGTCCGCATCATGAAGACCGTCATTATAGATGGTGAGTAGGCATCAGACAGTGTAAAGTTTGCACATGAAGCAGACCCTGCTTGGGGTTCATGCGCAATGATCCAGATCCACATGGGGCAGCGTCCCCTGCTCAGACAGCCACAGATGAATCACATGTCCTAATTGGAGTTTACTCTGCAGGCTCCTCAAGGGGCTCAAACTGGTAACACGAATGCGCAAAAAAAACGCACCAGATCTCCACAGTAACCGCCTCTTATTTTTGGATCACGGCGTCAAAAAGCCAGCGATGGGTATTGCGGCTGTGAACGACCTTGACTCGGCGGCTCTTAATTGAGTCATAATTCAGAGGAGATTTTTTGGTGTCTTTCTCTCTTTGCGCGCGTGCGTTTGTGCGCAAGCGCGCGCGCGAGCCGGTCAGCGCGCGTGCGTGCGTGAGGCCGCGGAGTGTTGATGGCGGTCAATATGCTCTGCGTGATATCGCAACTTAACCCGGGCATCCGACGAGCCAGTCTGGACACCGTGGGCTGAGCTTTTGATGAAGTCTGCAGATGGTCCGCTTGGCGGCCCAGTGACGCCGCTCCGCTCTCCAGCTCCTCGGCTCGCTGGTGTTTTTTTGGTGGCATCGTCCCACTCAGGGTGCCAACAACAAGACAGGAAACTGGGCCTTGCAGCTCTCAGTTATTCTAATGAGGACAGGAATGCTGTTACATTCCTGTAGGAGATGGCTCAGAATTTTATGTCTTGGCAGGAAGGTGCCATAGGCTGCGTGTGTGTGTGCACACAGATAGGTGGAGGGAGGATGAAGCACCTGGCATGTGTGTGTGTGTGTGTGTGTGTGTGTGTGTGTGTGTTCCAGCACGCTTGAGTGCAGCCGTGCCTGTTTTGTGTAAATAAATTTAATGCAGTGAAGAGAGAATAACACTGACATGGCGTGTGATGTTTGATAAGCAGCACCAGCCTGAGATAAGTGCATGTATGTAACATCCAATTTGTTCCATCAAGGGCTGGTGGAAAACCCTCATCTCCACCCTGCCCCACCCCTGCACACAATGCCTCACACACACACACACAGAGTGCTTATGCAACATGCTGTACACACTCCCCTCTTCCTCACGTTGTTCATTACTTGGCTAAAACTGCAGGATTATGGTAAGAAAGCTGCAGATTATTGTGGGCCTACAGAGTAACTTTGCATTTCACAACTAGCAAAAATCAAAGAGGCACATCCACTCGTGCATTCTCTTTGATATGTCACAGGGTGATGCAAATTCAAGTGCACACCCCTTCATTGGCACAGAATGGCTCTGGGTCCCTTAGACCCTTCAGGCAGGTTTTCATCATCCAACTGCTGGTGTGATTTAGCACAAGGCTCCTGACACACACCTATGTCTGATTTTATTTATTTATCTTTTTCCTGCTGCAATTACAACCGGTATCCATCTTTCCGGCTGCTGATTTGGCGGAGAAAATATGGCCTGTCGTGTCTTGTGTTTAAGGTGTCAGCGAGGAGGGACTTTAATTTGCACTCTTTTTCACCCAGTCAGCATATGATCAAATGGCTCTGTGGGAAAGCTGTTGCTCGGGGGTGCCGTTGCTCCCCTGTCTGCTGGCAAGCCGAGCCAATAAAGCCCAAATGAATGGATAAAACCATTATGGTGGAACTGAAAGCTTTCTCTTCAGGAGTTTTAAACCGCTATCACAATGAGGGAATTTTTTTTTTTCAATTAGTTAACTTTTGTTATTGTTTTGGTGGGGCCTTGCCAAAAAAACTGCCCCATTTTCAAAAAAATAGGCCAAGAGATGCAGCATCTGAGGTGGCGAGATAATTGCTTAGAACGCATCAAGCTGTAAAGGAAAAAAAAAAGATGGCACGCAAAAAGAAAGAATAACAATGGCTGATTTGCATATCTGCATTAGGTCGGATCAAACGTTGCGCCGTAAAACTGACAATGAGACGTCTTCCGCATCCTGAAAGAGAATGTGAAATTGATCCATCTCTGTGTTTGTATGGGTGAATATGTGAGCGCAGGGGGGAGGGCTGGGAGGGATAATGTGTGTGTGTGTGTGTGTGTGTGTGTGGGTGCAGTGTTGTATGAGTGTATGGGGAGGTCTGAGGAAGAGAGAGGAAGACAACAGGAGAGGAAGAGAGGAGGCGACTAATGCGACTTGTGACTCTCCACCGTGTGTTTTCTGGTTTTGCCCTCATCACACATGTCAGCTGCACGGATGATGCAGCAAAGGGAGAGAGAAACAATTAATAGCGCTGGATCTTTCATTTGACTGGACTCTGTCAATGAAGAATGTGTTTCCAGTCTTGTGTGCTCTTGCTTTTTCTTCTTCTCTTAATTGGCCAAGGTCAGCAATGAGACCAATAAAAGCACAGCTCTTCTCTTCAGGTATTTAAAGGAAAATATGTGGGGGGGGGGTTTTAAACTCCCCGCAGTACAAAATGACCATAATATATCTGTAGCTGGGAAGGTTGTTGATCAATATGACTGATTAATTGATTACCCTGCCAGGTGCTGAGATTTCTGGCTTTCATTTCTAGGTTTTTCAGCCTGCATTTCAAGACCCTCCCAGTCTCCCCGGCCTCATTTATTCACTTTTTTTCCAAGTCTTTTAACAATTGAGGATGGTGCTGTGAGCAGGACCTTTCAGCTATGAAGACTAATAAGCCTCATTACCTGTACCAGAGACCTGGGCAGCTCCTAGAAGAGGAGATAATAAGTTCTGTTAATATTGTTGCAATTCCTGCAGTCACCAATAGAGGTCAATAAAGGTCACAGATTGGTTATTGCCCCCTTTGGGATGAAGTTTTGGGGGTCAACGCAGCAGTGCAACATGTAGTTTGGCTGCAACCCAGGACCAAATCAAACTGAAAAGGGTAAACAGAAGGTTTGGCTTGGCAATCCAGTCGTGTTGTGCCACAAAACACATCAGCATTGTCCTCTGAGTGGCCACTGGACCCAGTAGACAATGAGGGTAAATACAGAAGGTCGTTTTTTTAAGGGTAATTGGCTCTAATGCAGACATCCAGGCTTGGCACCACTCGTCTCTGTCTTATCTGCAGAACAATGCATTTCTTTTTCAATCCATCAAGACCGAATCTCTTTGTTTATCCCACAAGTGAAGTCAATAACATTCCCATCCAATTATTTATTTACCTGTTCACCCAGATTCATAATTAAAACTCGTAGGAACAGATGATGTGATAATGGTATTTAAAAGTTGCCAAAAAGAGTTTCAATCTCTCTAAATATGTTCAAAATGTAATTGTTCTCTTCATGTAATGTGCCACTGCATGATATCATAACATCTCTGGGGAGTTGTTGAATTAAACTGAGGCGATCTAGTTTTGATATGTAATTATTTGAAGTTTGATGTAATGCATGGCAGCTTATGTGATAACGTTGTGCGTCGTCAATATAAAATAGCAAGATCACATTTCAGTCTCATCACATATTTATGCACATATATAATTTGTCAGCTTTTGACTTAATATTGCAAGATCATTATTGTTGCTTATGTCATATTGTATCATTGTTTCAGCTGTTCAAATTAAATTTTTAATTAAATTAGGGCTACACGGTATTTGCATTATCAGTCACGATGCATGCAAGATGCAAGAGTTTATGCAAAAAAAAGTGATTCATACATAAACATGTTTAGTATTCCTGATCCGTCTGTAACCCTTTGAGCCATTGTATTCACATTTCTGATCAATTGCTTAATGTCTAAAGGATGAAGATATCAATATTTTGTGCCACATAGCCTTGGTGGTATTAATGCCTTGGTTACAGTGACAGACTGCAGCAGGCTATCTTAGAGCGGATCTGCTATGTTCACTGCATCCTGATGAGCATGCTCCTTCAGGGGCTTCTTTTAATTGGACGCGCCCTTCAAGTAGCACTGCATTTGTTTATACCGAACATGCACACACACATACACACACACACACACACACACAGATTCCCACTGATACACAGAGACACGCAGACACACAAGCATGCTGGCCTCAAATATCCTTGGAACTATCCGCTCTAGGTTATCCCAGCCTCCCAGCCCTTCACTGCTAATCAGCAAGACAGAGGAACTAAGTGGATAAACGAGCAAAATTCTATTTGTTTATAAAGAGGATGCTAAGGGGCGAAAATACACAGAAAGCAGTAGAAAATACACTGTTCCCCCAGATTGCCAGTACTTAATCCTCTCTGTGGGTTATTATTCTACTGTCAGAAAATTTGGAGGGACAACGAGCAGAAATCGCAGTGTAGACGCGAGCCCCCCCACTCCTTACACACACCCCCCCTCTCCTAAATGAAAAAATAAAAGCTGACAATAAGTGTCAGCTCTTGTCTTGAGGTGTTGGAGAAGAGGGAGGACCAGAAGAATTAGCATTATGCAACTTTAGGGTGGTGAGGCGGGTGGAGTCTTTATAGGGGGATTTATTTATGTCCTTTTACAAAAATCCACTCTGACACTGTATCATAATCCTTTAAAGGTGCATACGCATGACAGAGCAGATCAAAACCTCCAACGTGCCAAAGCACAACCTTTAAATAAAAGACGAGTGAGACAATACGCAGATGCATCAGGCCACACCAAAGTCGTGATACATACCAGGCAGCAAGCAACACGAAAGCCCCCCCCCCACACACACACGCCCAGTGGAGCAAATATGCATCTGTTGACTCCTTTAACACGGCAATAACGTTATACGACTGCAGCTCCTAGCATGCACAAACAGAGCTGGCTAATTTGTCGAACACATTGCCCATCTCATTCCGCCACACAGTGTCATCTTTCAATCTGGGGTTTCACAGTCGTTCCCGTTGTGTCCTTGGAACTCGCCGTTCCCACTTTTTCCGTCCGTGTATCCATGAAAGTTGCATGGTTGTTCTAATCCCATTGCAGATCCAAAAGTGTGCACCGAGCCGGCTGAACGTCGGCGACGCTGATTATACCACAATGGGGAGGCTGACTGATGGCCTAGTAAATTGTTAATTAGACAGAGCAGAAGCCGCTCTTAAATTAGACGCATGAATGGAGCCGTTGTCAGCCTTATAAGTCAACGCTGCTCCGCTACTCCTCTTGCAGGCTGCAGTGCCACTCAGATAGATAAAGTGGCTGGCTGATCCAAGACGTGAGCACAAGTACAATGTCATTGATCACAGTGTTAGGAGGAGGGTGAGCAGAACCGATCAACACCACAGCACACGCAGATAGATCCTGTTGGCTTTTTTTTTTTATTAAAGACTGGATTTTGATGATGTCCTGCAAATTCTTTTTTTTTTTTCTTCACACCTACATTGCAACTAAAAAAATCCCTGAAATCACTGTTGGTTCTCCATTTTAAAAGATGTTTTTGGTTTGAATGGAGGTTGAATACTTGAATATCAATATTCTGAAGAAAAACTGATCCTTGTAATAAAAAAAGGGCATAAAAATGCCATGTTCAAACACATAATGAATACAGAAATGTCAGAAACTATGCCTCCTGCCAAACCCTGACAGACAGACACACAACAACTTAAAAATAAAAAGCAAGATTAAAAGGTCTAAGCTTTGGATATAAAGTGCATTATGTGTTTATTACAGAAAGTCAGTTCTCATAGATCTGCAGCAGAGAGGTTGATGGGTGCAAAGAGGCAGGTCCATCAATACTTGGCTTCAGTAAACACAGAGGACATTTTGATATAATTAGCCACGTTTTGCTGACATATGACCTGATCTGAAGTCAGTCAGTATTGGCTGCCACGCTTTTAACAGCAGGACTGTTGAGTGTTCAAGCGAATATTTTAGAGGGAGGAAACCCTCAGATTGCTCTCCACCACAGATAGATAAATATCTTGTGGTATTTTTAGCCGTGTTGATTTTATTAGTGACGCAAAATGGAGTCCCGAGCAATCCTCCTGATCACCCTGAGTGAGTCTGCCTGTCATTAGTTAGCAGCACTCGACAGATGGGAGTTGGTGTTTTGATGCGGCGTCTTGCTCAGTTGCTGGCACCACGTTGTCGAGAAGCTTAAGCCGAGGGGGGGCGGGGGGGGTCACCTTTATGTGCCGCACGCCTTGTTGGATCCCGGTCTTCTCGTTATTTGTCTTCATTCAAGGCGAAGTTCTAAAGGAGCACTTCAGAAGGACTCTGTGACTTGCATAAATAGCTGTACATATGGGTGTTTTTTTTTTATGTGAAGGACAAATACTGTATGCTGAATTCAGAGACTGCATATTTTAGTGAGCTTTTCAAAGGGTGGTTGCAGCGCGGGGTGAAAGAGAAAATCACCTTGAGATGGCGGAAAAAGGAGCCCACTTAATGACAGAGGGGGCAGGCAGGCTAGACAAACCATAAATTAGACGGAGAGATAAATAAACAGACAGGATGCTGAACTTTACATGTCTTTCAGTAAGACAGTGATTTTTGCAGATTTTTGATCACCGTCTTTTTCTTTGGATGAGGAATTAGAAGATAAAATCTCATGTTCTTGAAACAAGTAAACATCCAGTAAGGTGCCTAAGTTTTACTTTTTTTCCCCAACACAAACCATATTGCTACGAGACTTTTGTTTTATCATCATTTTTTAATTATGGTCCAGCTGCCTTTTCCAGTCTTGTTTCAAGATAGTGGTGCTCATTTTTAATAAATGTCCTATTAGCTGGAAAGGTTTTCAGTCCTGGCTGCTTTAATATTACAGTAAACACTCCTTGAGCAGCTACAGCCCTAACAGAAGGGCAACTTGTGTATCTGTTTACAATCTCAGTAGTTTTAATAAAAGAAGTCGGCCAATAGTAATTACACCTTGTGCTTCCTGTGCATGTAGTTTTCCGTACAACAGCAGGAGGCGCAGTGAAGCTTGTCACCTGAATCTTTATCCAACAGCTCACTCATGGCTGCTCCTTCCTTTTCCATTACTGCCTTGCGAAAATTCAAAAAGGATCTGCCGATGAAAAACGGATAAATTGACCGCTGTCTTGTTTTATAGACGTACATCTAAACGATTGCGGTGGATGCTAACCGCTGTGAAACGCATTGCATTTTCAGTGGCTGCTTCACAATAAAAGCGTTTCGCCACTTGAACGCCTTCGATGTGAAGCAGCAGTGAGATGTAGGAAAAGTCAATACAGCTCTGACAGTGTGTGAAGAGCGTGCTTCGGTGCTGCCAACATGCTTAGGTAGGCATGAGGGATTCACATGCCAGCGCGGTAACAGTGGAGTCTACTATCTGTACACCACAGTACTATGTGGAGAGATAGCTCTTGAATGTAACCAATCAAAAATGTGGTTCGAGTCCATTACAATCTTAATGATCAGAACTTTAAAGAAGGAAATATCCACTGGGAAAAAGTGGAATTACATTAATTTCTTTGGCAGGAGGCCTAAGCTGAAAAAAAAAAAAAAAAAATCTTGTTTTGGAATCGAAATTTAATCAAAATGACTTGTTAAGTTGTTGTTTTCTGCAGAGCCTCACAAATCGTCAGTAAGAGTAGATGGATAGATGGATAGATAGATAGATAGATAGATAGAAGGCAGAAATTCACATTGCGCCATACTTCTGCTGAAAATTGAGGTAGAACAAAGCCTTTCAGAAACTCTGTGACAGATTGTGCTTTCATACAGTCACATTGCAATACATTAGTAATGTGTCTCCCTGTGAGCTCGGTAGGTAGTTCACAGCTGAAATATGGGGGGCCCTTCAAAGGAAATAGGTCGTCACTCCTCGGCTCAGGGGAAATTGATCTGTTATAGATGTGAAAGTTCATTCCGTAGGTGCTAAACATATATAATATATACCTGTTCTGGTGGCTTCATACAAGACTTCCACAATTTGTTCGTGGCAGATCTAACTTTCTTTCATACACAAATCAATGGCCTCGATGGCAGGTGGGAGTAAAAGGATTTGTCGAGCAGGAAATACATAATCCTGCAACTGCTGCAAGAGCAAGGTAAGACTTTCTAAACACGCTCGCAAAAGTCGAATCAATGAGGATCCCACTCGTCTGCCGCAATAAGATCGGCCTATAACCTTCGCTTTGGAAGAGCAACAGTATTGTTTATCTGCATGTAATTGGACAGGGCTGCCCTCACAAAGCAAAATACAGTACAGGGGAAAGGTAGCTCCCTCCAAGCTGTAATGTCTGTGTTCAGGGCCGTTCGTCTGAATCAAGTTTCGCTCTCAGTCATCTCAGGGGCCCAAAGTAGGTCATTCTTATTAAAATGCAAATCTGACAAGTGCGCTTCATCGCTACTCTCCTTTTGTCCCCGTGGATTGTGCGCAGAATACGTATTTCCTCCCGATTCTTTACAATATTTCCTGGCACCCTCGCGCGCCTCTCGCATTTTGTTGGGCCTTCTCCTAATTCTATTACGCCTCTCGCCCACATACACACTGTCGCTCATCTTTCTGTCTTCACTCTCAGGTGTAAATGCTGATTATCTTGTGTAGATATCAGGCCACGGCAAATTAAATGTGACCGCAGCTAGCCTGCCAGGACGTCCATTATAATGATATCTGTAATCTGCTGGGCTCAGGGGAAGCAGTGGGGAGGGGTGGGAAGATAGAGGGATGATGATGGAGGGGGATTCAGTATGTATCCGGTAGCTGGCAGGAGAGTGGTGGACATGGATTTTTTTTTTCTCCGCTGATGAGGTTCGCATGGACTACAGGACCATATGTCATCCATGGGTTTAAGTCCCATGAAGCACAGTGCAATTCAAGGCTGCAACATGAAAAGATGAGGTCATGAACCGTTGTATACAGCATGTGGAGTTAGTGGAAAGCTGATTTTTTTTTCCCTATCTTTTTTTACTTTTGTGCTAAACGTTTTCTGTTGCTGTGTTTGTGCACCATACATGGTTTGACATCTTGATCCTTGTATTTTCTGTTGTGAAGTCCTGTTTGATGATCTTTGTCTCTTCAGCCATATGCGAGCAATGAGCTATCATGATAACTACCCAGTACTTATCTTTATTCCAAACAATTTCTTCTGTTAGAATCACCTCCTGTTTGCCATTTTGTTTCCCAAGACAGATCAGCACTGGGTGGATCAGCAAATACTTTTTTTTCTCCCTAATATATCACTCAGCGAGACTCAAAATGGAAATGTATTCATCTGAAAGTATTGTGGATGATTATGTCGGGGCACTGTGCACCATCGAAACAACAGCGTTTAGCTCCTGCAGTGCAGCGTTTTGACTTGAACTCTCAATGCATTAGAGCGGGCGGGAGACCCGTGTCAAAAAAAACGTTCCCATGGAATCCCTTTGACATCCGGAGATCGGAGAGCACAAAGGAAGAATTGATCTGATGAGCGAAAAAGATTGTACAGGGGATATGTCGCGGGCGCGTCGCCTTGGCTCGCTTACCAAAACCTTCTAATCAGAAACGGTGCTTGTTTTCACATGCCTGCCCGTGTTCCCTGCAAAGCCTGTCATCACAGCAATTATTCCAGCGAGGGAGATGAGCGCTGCCAACACTCCATCTCCGAGCTGTAAACAAATTATGCTGAGGGGGTCCTGATGATGTCTGCGTGAGAAACGAAATAATCTGAAACCAGTTCTGATGGTCCTGCTGTGCCATCTCGGGTACCTCGACCAGCAAATACTCATTTGTGGCGAAACTGTGCCGCCAGTGGAAGGAAGCAGGCTGTTACAGCAGTGGCTTCCAGATGTGCGGCGTACTTGTGATGTATTATTATTATTTTTTGTCTTCTCAAGCCGTATTTACCTATTTTTCATCTCTCATCAAAAGTGCAAACTCCGCTTCGCTTGTTTGGATAATGAGTTTTGACAGATCCAGCTTTTTCCTCTGTTAGCATAAATCAAGGCTTGAAATTTCCACCTGGCACTTTCAAGAAAGTAATTGACGAAGATGCAGTTGTCACATGCAACCGTAAACCTAATACAATTCAACTTGCCGTTAAGTCAGAGGAGGTTAATTTTACTGACACGACTTTGTAATGAGTCAAACAACAGGTGACTTGTGTTTTGATCTGTCGTACGTTTGAGCTCTTTTGTCTTTTGTAAATTTCTGGTGGTTTTCAATAAATCTTTCAGCGGTTTTGCCGCGGGTAATTGACAGGTTATGTTTTCTCCCCCCCCTCCATCGCTCCCTTGGAAGGCATTAGCATATTGAGTTTCGTGCCTGACTGTGAAGCGATTCCCACCATGCCTTTAAAAGGCATCGCATGAATAGGCGGCACATTACACCGCAGAGAAATATGAGACAGGAGAGAGAGCGCACTCTTCCTCCACTTTTCCTCTCAGCTCATACACACTTCAGCGAGATGAGCTTGACATGCGTGTGCGCTCACGCACGCACACACACACATGGCAGCTGCTGGAGCCCCCTGCTGCTTGCTGACTCACACAAGGTTTAGGAGGCGGACCGTATTTTCAGAAGGGGCGAGTGGTACATGTTACATTCCCATCTCCCGCAGTTAACTCCGGAGAAGCAGCCATGAAATAGGTACACCTTCACCTCCAAGTTAAAGACACCTGAGCCTTCCCCGCTTTTCCCCTTGTTTATGCTTGCCTGCTCCTCCGTGACGCTGAAATTAAAGTCGGAAACTCCACAGAATCTGATCAGCAGTTTGAAATCACACCGAAGGATTCAACGACGGGGCTGCTGGAAACACAGAAATCAAAGTGCCGGACTAGTTTTCCTCCGAAAGTCAATACCAGAGTTTGGATTTACTGTCAACAGCCCAATGTACCAGAAAATACATTTTTGAGACAGCTAATAAATTGTGTCCTGCAATGTCAGAGTTGGAGAGAGCACTAGAATATTATACTCAAGTAAAAGTACTGTTACGTTAATGAAAGATGAAAGGCAAAAGTAAGTTAATTATTGTGTGTATGTGTTTATGTATGTGTGTGTGTGTGTGTGTGTGTGTGTGTGTGTGTGCTGGGCTACAGTTGCCGAGCCCTTATGTCCAAACCCAACAATCAATTCCATTTGGAAAGACAGATTTTTATTTTTTTTTTGCAGTCTGTGCATACCCCTGGTTGATTATAAATATACAACTTGTCTCTGCACAGCCTCACTAGAATTCAAGTAGACAAAACTCTGACTATAAAACATGACTAAAAATGAATGTATAAAAATGACCAAAGCTATGGACACTGCAGTGGATGCACCGAGCAATATTAGGCTGCAGAAATGAAATATCTGCCGCTACAACAGCGGAATAAAACATCACAGACAACACAGAGATGTAGAAACAGTATAAACTCCATTATTAGAGCAAAGGGAGCTGCACACACACACACACTCACACACACACAACCCTATGCTACTAGGCAATGCAGTTGCTAGAAACACAAGGCCATGGTTATAGTTGCTGGACTCACCCGTCTGCACCATTCTCAGTTCATATTATAACCAGTCCTCCCAGCCTGTCTCTCCCACTGTGCCTAGCACTCCATTAAACTTTTCAAACATTTTGAGCTGAAAGAGGTTTTGCAGTCCATTCTGTGAAAGTCAGAAACAGCACAAAGGCCTCACACACACCTCACTGAGGGTAGAAGTTCAGAAGGAATTTAGGATCCACCATGAAAATCATAGCATTTAGCCAAAGCCAGAATGCACATTGGTCATGCAACATCTTGGGTGTGTTTGATTCAGGTCACTCAATTCACTCACTGGGTGGTGAGTTAATGCAGTGACTGATTAAGGTGGACAGGGCTTTTTTTTTTTTCCCCCTGTGGTACAATAATGCTAACCCATAACCCACCACCCAGGTGAAGAGACACACCACCAGTTTCCTCTTTGCTGCAGTTACTAATTTATCACCTTCCTTTTGTTCAATTCTCACACAGTTTATCAGGACTTTTCCATGTGACTGTTGTTTTTGGCTTTTTTTGCTTTTCCGTTTTTAACGGGTGCGACTTGAAATGTAATGAAATACAATACTTGTTATAAAAGGTAACGGCAAAATGGCAGATTTTTTCAAATACTCAAAGTAAAAATATGAAAAACCAACTTACTACTACATACAATAGCAAGAGTAAATGTAATTAGTTACTCTCACAGCTGGTGTCTATTAACATCATCATATTTATTTATCTCTATATTGTTTATCTGTCAGCGTATGCTAGAGCAAGGGTGATTGGCAGTGCTGTGTGTGTGTGTGTGTGTGTGTGTGTGCTAGAGCAAGGGTGCTTTGAAATGCTCTCTCTGTGTGAGTGTGTTCTTGCGTGGGTGTGTGTTTGTGTGTGTGTGTGTGTGTGTGTTGGGGGAGGTGGAAAGGGGCACTGCATAATGCATATTTGTATTTATATCTGTTTTTATGACTGTTTTGTGTACTTCTGCACCTTGACCACCCTCCCTGGGATAATAAAGTTTATCTTGACCTTTTCAGGGGCTTCACTCACATAAATTAACACCAGAATGAAGGAACAGAGCTGTACTTTCACCAGCGGTGCAGTCTGTTTATTCGTTAATTGTCTTTTCTGCAAATATCATTATGTTCAACATAAATCCACACTTCATCTGAATTACATTACATCGTATATAGTCTATAGGAGGAGCTTTTCAAGTCAATTATGCCACAGAGCAGTTCACATAAACATATGTAAATAGACTATATAGAGAGAGCAAGAAAGGCCTCTAATGTCTATATGTCTCCTTTAGCTATTCTAGGAACTGGGAGACAACAAGAATCACAGAAAGACGATTACAAAGTATAAAAACAAGGATGCATACACTTAAATCGATTAAGTAGATAAAGGTTAAGTAACAAGAATGCAGTAAAACAAAAAAGGAGTTAAGTAGTTAAAAAGCAGCTTTAATTGTCCTAAGTACAAGTATAAATGAATTAAATAGAATATTAGGGTTAAAGTTAGACAGCAGAAAATATTTGGATGCATGCATTGAAACAGAAATAACTAATTTCATGTGAATCCATTAGTGCATTTCCACTGAGATGCCTGCTGCTGAGATTTCTGCCTTCACCCTAAGATGATGGAGGTGAATGAAATTTTGTTTTGATGCTCAAAGAATCTGACAATTATCTCCATCTGAAACAATGTCCCTGGTACTCAGGATGATCCAAAGACCTCATTCAGAAGCGCTTTCTTCCTCTGAGGGTGGAACATACAACTGAAACATGCTTTTCTTTTTTTTCTATATTTGTCTACGGATCTGTTTTTTGTCTCAATTCTTGATTTGATTTTTTTCCTGTTTCGCCACAGCACTAGTAATCTGTATATTTATTTCCTTTTGCATCTCTTTGATTTTGTTTTACTTTTTTGATATCTGCAGTTTTTATCGATTGTCTTGATTCTAGTGATTGTGTGAGTTGTTTTTTGAGCTTTTTTAAATTATTTCCTATCAGCTTCATATAGAGGTCTGTGGATATTATAACAAATTATCACCAAATACATGTAACTCTTTTCTACCATAGAGGCTCTTTGTGCAGGTAGCCAAATTTCATATGGAGGTACTTTCCCATTACAAATGCTTTTCTAAATAGGTCAAGACATATACATTTAGAAGGCCACTTGTGGCATCTCACTATTTCCCGTCAATGGATTCTATCGACACACAATAGAGACCTGTTATCTCAGAAGCTGTAGCATCATGCATTAGAAACCATAAACAGCCATTAGCTTCCTCCTGTGTGAGAGCACTGCACCCCACCACCGGCCGGGCGAGGCATTACTCAGCAAATGGAGGGACTGGAGACTGGAAACTTTATTGCAGATGAGCTGATGACAGGAGACATGGTTTACTGACATGAGCTTTATGGGCCTCTCTTCCTCAAAGCAGCCTCATTTACTGAATCTGCAGGGTTTTTATTAGGACGCCGTTTATTGGACAAACATTGTTGACCAAAGCTGAGATAATGATGTCTTTGTGTCTGCAGTGTTTTTTCAGACAGCTTTCATTCTTGAAAGATTGAAAACAACAGGCTCTGTTGTTATGTTATCAATGTTGCTGTGCACATATTCTTTCTTTTTCCACTCATCCCACGGATATGTTTACTTTATTATGACAGGAAGATGTCATAATAAAGTCCCTTACCCTCCGCTGACAATAGACCCCGCCGATGTTTTGTCTCCTCCAATGGAAACGTATTCTTCATTATGTAACTGACATTGAAGCAGCTCCTCTGTAAGGATTCGTCTGTCAATACAGCAGCGCTCTAATTATGTCCTTTTCATATCAGAGCAGTGAGTGAGTACTGCCTGATATGGCTCTGGAGTATGTGATACCTTCTTTATGAGTGAATGGGTATCTCCAGCCTGCCCTCTGCCAGTGCCTTACAAACTATCCTCCTGTGCACCGCCTTCTCAATGAGATAGAGTCGGAGCTGTGCATATTGGGACTGTATTACAGTATCGACTCCTCATCCACTTAACAGGAGAATCAGCTCCGTTTACGACTAATTAAAGCCATTAAAGGGGGCACACGCTAATGCATTTTTGCACAGATAACAGAAACATGGGCGGCAGTGGCAGCCGGGCTCATTTTACCGGCAGGTCAAGATGAGAGTAATTAACTGGGTATTAAAGTCGCAGCGTGACGCGTTCGTCAGCTCCTAGTCGAGACAAGATGGAGGCCCGGGTGCAGAGTTTTGATACGGGTGTCGTCAAAACTCTGGCAGATTGCTTCTCACACTTCACACTTTTCAAAGAAGAAAAAAAAACTGTAATGAAACAAAGATGTGCATCAAATGTTTCGCTAACGAGAGTATTAGATGAGCAGAACTCTGAGCTTTCAATTTAAATGGTGCATCAACATCCAAACACCTGCATTCATACTGCGCTTTATTTACTCAACCGCGATTACAAGAACGTGTTATGATATAAGTACAAAAGCTGCAGCAGGTACAGGAGGGGAAAACAGTGAAATTAGGTGCTGGAGGATGTGATGAAAAAGCTGCCTCCGAAGGTATTACAGCTACAGATGCTGCTTTTGTAGACGCTCGTTTATATAGCAGCATTTGCTGAAACTCTGCCTCACTTTGGAGCAATTCTCCAGAGTAACTCTTGGGAAAAATTATAGGTTACATCATCAGAATTTACATAAAATTGTCTGGCGATTAGCTGAGTTTTGTACCGCCATGTACAAAGTTGTTTCTACTTTATAACATTTTCATGGAGGGGGGTTCTAATGGGGGATTATGCAGGTTAAATGCATGAAGGACTTGCATAATGGCTATGGCTGCACACGCGGCGTCGTCGTTACTGCGCAGCCATTATTCCAGAGACAGTTGTTGACAACAGCCTGCAGCTTGTGAGCAGAAAGTTTACTTCTTTACTTGATATACACACAGTTTCATCATGCGACATGTGGAGGAGGTTTATCTGTACCCAGCGGTGGAAGGTGACATGACTCAAATATAGTACAATTTTGAGGTACTTTATGCTGCCTTATATTTTCAGAGAAAAATATTGTACTTTCCATTCCACCACACTTATCTGTAGTAACTTAGTCATTTAACTTACAAGTGTAATAAAATGGTCAGCATATTAATTATGATGCATTGTTATACATTAAACTCACACTTCCCTGAAGTATATAAAGTTCAAATTACTTTCACCAGTTACAGTATAAAATGCATAAAATCAGCAATCATCATAAGAAGCATAAGAAGTACTTATGATAGTTCAAGTACATTTTGCTGCAAAAAATTTCTGTAGTTTTACCTAAGTAATATTTCAAATGTAGTACTTCTACTTGTCGGAGTATCTTTAGTTCAGTAAAAGATCTGCACTCAGCCTCCACCACCGTCTATACCTTTTGAAAATCCAGTCAGGCAGGTGCGGTGGCTCTCTGCAGGGAAGGATGTCGGAATAAGCAAAAATGACACAGATAAATATTCAGCGTCCAGATGTAGATTAAAAAGACAAAACAAAGCCTGGTTTCTGCCACAAGGAGCAAGATGAAAGCAGAGGGCTTTAAGAGTTCCTCCACCTAAGGTAAGCTGTTGCTAAGCTGAGTCTGCAGTTATCTCTTATCCACTGTGCTGAATACAGGAAGAGGGGAAAGGGAAGGAAAATAAGGGCTAGGCATTCTGTTGCCAGATTGACTCCATCTTCAAAGAGATATTAACATAGCGCCAGTTTCCCTTTTATCTTGCTTTAATTTCAAGGATGCCAGCCCAAATTAAAATGCAGTGCGACTGAAATGAACCTAAAATATCGGAGACACAAAGGGAGGAGAGGAGGATAGATGAAAAAAAACAAAGTAGACATACAGGTTGGAAACACTGATCTGAAAGAATGAAAACATCTCCCTCATTAAATGCATCTCAGGCCGTATTTAATTCTGGTTCTGTCCACGTTTCACTGCAACAAACCAGGTCATGTGTGCTGATGTTCCAGTAGGCTAAATATTGAAAAGTAATGGACTCTGTTAAATCCTGACTGATAACAGCGGAGCAGATGTGTTCATACAAGTTAGTTGCAGATTTAATAATTCAATCACAGAAGTGTCAGGTGTCAGGTTCATGAACGTTCAGCTATAATAAGATTAGATCGGCATGAAATTTGAGCTGAGCTAAATTGGATGCTTGGAGCTGTATTGCTATTTTCATATGTGTTTAGAGAAATTATTATTTTAATGTTGGGCAATGACGACAAGCAATAACCCTAATAACAGTCTAATAACACTAAATTTCAATATTTACCAGGGTTTGTGAATTCACTGGATTCCCAGGTGACAGTGTTATTTCATTGGTACGCACGATGGGCTCCACAAACACTCTGAGTAACTGCTTTAATGGGTGTTTTCCATGTCGGGGAACAAAAAAACTCCAGACTTGCAGCTGTTCCCCACTCGGTTCGCTAAAAAATGAGCATCTGATGAGGCAACGCTGCCTTCCAAATGTGGTGTGGAAATTAAAAAGAGTTAAGCCGAGCGCAACTTGTTCTGAATACCAAATAGAGGTTTTAAATAAAGTCCATGTGAGTCAGCTTCCTATAGGCTGTCCGGATCAGAGGGGAAATGGAAACAGCCTGTTCTCGATCGACTGCCACCGCACGACAAACATAGTATATCTAGCAGTGTGACTACGAGACAAAAACCTTCTTTCTCCCTGTCAGCTCTGCACATTTCATCGGCCTTGTGTTTCTTTGAAAGTTTCTTTGCCTCCTGTATTTGTATCTCAAAACTCATAGTAAATTTTAACCATGTCCCCTCGGCAGGAGCGTACATCCTTCTTCCTCCTCTGCGGAGCCAGCTGGCAGCATAATGTTAGAGATCGAGTGTCACAGCGGCTTCCCGAGCATCTCAAAAAGAAGATTTCTGCTGCTCTTTCCCCATGCGATGTTGCTGTCACCGACATAGCATGTTTAAGATGAAACGGGGAATAAAGGATCTTGGAAGATGATGTAGCAGGGCTGGTGATGGCACAGAAGATCAGACCGCAGTAAAGAACTCTGGGAACTGAAGGAAGGCAGAGAAGGAGAGCGGAAGCATGCATACTAATGCCGCCCTCTGGATCCTTGTCTCTCTTTCACTACTTTGCATAGGGGTCCTCAACTTTACAATTCACCGTCTCCATGTAATGATGCCTCGTACACACTATTCCTGTTTCCATATAATTTTTCCACCGAAACACTCGTGAATCACCGAGCTGAGGTTGTTTCTCGTCTGTGCCGTCAATCTGTCTTCCCTGCAACCGCCTTTACCTTGGTGTCAGAGTCGTAGAGCCGTCTGCACTGCATAGAAGTAATTTACGTATGTTATATTGCAGGTAATAACTGACACAGCATATTGACTGAGCTAATTGACTTAGAAATGATGGCAGTAAGAAGATAAATGGCGGGGTGTCTGTAGTATATTTGTGTCATTAGCTGCGTACTGTACCACAGTGAATACCTGAGGAGGTGCTCAAATGGGTTATCAGTGTGAGGAGAGGTGATGGAAACAGATTAAAGTGACTTATGCTCTCAGCATGGAGGAGGGGCTGAGACCTGAGGGGTGATCTTCAAAGGCCCATATGGACGTACATACAGTCGCCTATGTCGAGATACACTGCAATGGCAAAGTTTGATTTCATACAATTTTAGCTTTCAGTCTTTAAAAGTGACGTAGTTAATTCTTAAGATCTAGAAAAAAGAAGTTTGATGGAGCAAGACATATAAGTGGTCAGACAAGATTTAAACAAACCCGCAGGTTAGCTAAGTTTAATTAGAAGAAAAAATAACAGCAAACATCCATCACAGTTTATAGACCAACTTCCTGGTTATTATGTGCATGCACACATTTTTTTCCTGCGCATCGGGGGACTATTATAGACATCTCTGCCGTGCGCACTTTCGCTTTTACATCCAAATGAACCGATAACTTGTTTACAACCTGTCTGATCAGCTGACAGCTCCTATTTCTTGCCCTGTCGAGCTTTGTCGTAGCAATGTTGCCACGTTCCCAGAGCTCTGCAATTAATTTTGCTGAGTTAAGTTTGTTTCACTTTGAATGTTTCTTTTGTTTTAGTGAGTGTGCTATTATAAGTGATAGAAATAAGACCCAAGAACAAACTTATAAGGCACCAGGGCTGTATCTGACCATCTATTATTTTCATAATTGATTAATCTGACGATTATTTCCTTAAGTAATTGATAAATAGTTTGGTCTTTGCAGAAAACAAAAATAGAAAAGCAGAAATTCCTCATAAATGAGAAGCTGGAACCATTTTTTTCCTTAAAAAAATGACCTAAATGATTCATTAAAATTATTGCTGATTAATTTTCTGTCAAAAGACTTACTGAACAATCATCGCAGCTCTATAACAAACCATCATTTTCTTTTATGACAGAGGGACCAGCAATTTTATATTGCACTTCTATAGAGTTGAAACAGCAGAGGCTGAGATTTTTAGTTGCTAGTTTGGGTCAAAGCTCCCAAAAAATTTTCCATGATTCAACGGAAGAATTTTAATTCGGCCCTTCCTGCCTGGTGAATTCCCACATGTTTGAAAGGTCACAGCTCCAGTTTGAAATACAAGCTTTTGTGGTCTCCCAACCCAAATCCAGATCATTTCATCTTCTCAGAGCAATGGAAGGCATCAGTCAACTGCTTTCAAAGGCTGAACAGTCGCCTCGTGGTGAGTAAACTCAGCTTGACATGTAAAATTATCAGAGTGCACCTTTCAATCTAGATCGGCTTTCTTTTTTTGTCGACACACTTGCTGTAGCGCCGCTAAACTGACAAGACGAAGAAATCACGTCGAGTAAATACCAGATTTTGTCCTCTATATTTAGGGGCCTCTTTTTTTGGCCTCAAAATCCTTTTGTTTTTTTTAAGCTGGAAGGAAAGTGGCACAGTACAGTTGAATGGTATTTTTAAAGAAAATGTGCAGTATGGAAAAATTTGACTTGACTTGTGTAAAATACCAAATGGCAATGTTTAACTGCAGAGTTCAATGTCGGACAGAAAATGTCAAAATACGCTTCTGAAAGAGAAAGTAGGCCAGAAGTCGGCGTGGGACCTCTGTCTAAATACATTCACACCACCGACGCGCTGCCTCGAAACAAGTTCCAGGATTCCCCGGCAATATAAAGGCAGCATGCCTCTAAGTAGCTCACAGACATGTGTTCAGATTTCGGGTGACATCCGTAGTCAACAGGTGCCAGAACACAACAGCTGCCGCTGCTGTGACTCGCCTGCTCTGAAGTTGCCCTGGGGAGCCTGATGCCAGAGCTGGTTTGGGTTCATCACGCATCCCATTTTGCATTTCTGCAAAGTTTGTTGTGGCAGAAATGAGACGTGACAATGAAAAGGCTGAGGGGAAGCAGAAGCTGCCTTAGAAAGTGGGAAGTTGGGGTGGGGTGGGGCAAACTGGTCTTTTAATATCTTTCTTTTTTGACAGGAGTGTGCATGGAATGTGATTTCTCTCCTGGAGGTATGGGCAGATCTTGCCGAGATCACTTCAGAAAAATGAGCTTGACTTTAGTGTGGGAAAAAAAAATGAAGTGAAAAAAGAAGGAAAGCTCGTTTTGGGATTCAGAAAGTGTTTGGTTCTCAATCAACACAGCAGCGAAAGACCCAAAAGTTCTTGAGGGCATAATGACCTCCTGACCTCTCTCCAAATAAGAGAGATGGAGAAGGTCTCCAGTTGGCTCCTTTGGTGCCTATTTAAGGAGCCGCCAGTCTGCGCTCCCTATTTTATCTGAGCCACAGAGCGGCTATTGGAGTCCATATGATTGATGTGGTCTCATCTCTCAGGCTGTCACACTCTCCTGATGAGCAGATACTTTATCGACTGCGTTTTGGGGAGTGTGTCTAGTCTCACCTCTCACAAGAAAGTATAAGCTCTTTTAGGGAATAGACTCCAAACGGTGACCTCAGCCCTGATCTTCAAAGTGTCGATTCAAGTGTAAGGTCCCATCAGATAAGTTCTGGTAGGATATTAGTCTCGAGTAGAGGGCAGAAACCAACAGACTGTTAGTGCTCGGTGCCAGATCCTATTGACGGAACAGGGAATACTGGAGTTTGAATAATGGCATTAGCGAAGGTGACAACACTCCATTGATGTTCGCTTTTGAGCCGGAGCCTTTTTTCACCCTCGCTGTTGCTGCCAATAACATCAAGCCGGTCATCTTGCCTCGCGATCCTGCAAGCTCCTCACAGAAATTAATCCCTTTTTGCGTATGCACACATATGGAAATGCCAAAGTATTTCAAACACAAACAGGCCTGATAGTACATTTAAAAAGTACAAGCAGATTTCCTGCTGTTGTTTGCTTATCCCTGCTTTGTGCTGTGATACTTTAGGAAAAAAAAAAATTTTTTAAAAAAAAACTGTAATCCACAAAGTCTCTCTTCCCCTGCAATAAGATGATGGCTTTGCATTTTCACCGCTAAGCTCTGCCCGGCTGTATCAGAGGGCAGCCTTCACAGAGGAGATTGTACAACCCCATGTAATAGTCTTCTTCGGTTATAAAGGGCACGTGCTTATCTTGTCCATATAGACTCCTTTGGTCAGACTGATCTGGTGCAGAGACATAGAGATCATAACCTTCATGTCCAGCTCCATGTCAACGAACCATCTCCAGCGGGGGGGGGGACAAGCTCTCGAGTGAAAGACCAGAGCAAATACTGTAGGAAAAAATCCATCGAATGAGATGCTCCCTTTTGTGAGGAACACATGCTTTTCTTCCCATGCCTCTTTCCCCTTTTGTGCCTTGCACTGTGTGAGGGAGTTGTGGTTAAGACAACCAATTTGTTCCAGTAAGGGAAGCAGAAATGCTTAGATAATAGGTCTAAGTATCAGGGGGTTGTCAGTGTTGTTTTTCTATGCCCTGTTAAATCATAATGAGAAGACAAGAGACAAGACTAAAAGTTAAAAGAGCGAGGTAGAAATTGGTTAGAAACTTTTGATTAGGATTTACTGTCACGGCCTTCTATCGCATTATGCGACCAAGGCTGCCTGTTTCGTGCTGCTGCCACGGTCATCCATCACATTCCTTCCTGTTTTTTTATGACACCGCTTTTCAAATATGCTCATTAAAGAAAGCCTTTTCATTCTGGCATTTAGTCCGACACTGACTTTAAATAGCAGAAATTTAATTGTGAGATCATAAAACCAAAATAAGCAGCTTGTTTTTTTTTTTAACACAGGCTGTTGTTGCATGTAGGCGTTTCCTGCCCCAACCAAGAATTGGCCCTCAACAAGCAAGAGTCTTGAATGAGAGCCAGCATCGTAGACAGTCAGGGTTTCCAGTGTTAGGATTCCCAGACTGCGAAGCCTGGTAATAAAAACACCATAGAGTAACACAGTAATAACACCACAACAGTCATGCCCAAATGCATATGTGTTCATGTCGAAAAATATTGAATATAAATATGAGGTTCTGGATTAACAGCTGACTCTTGTGTTGTGCTGAAACAATAATTGGTAACAGTAATTGGTTATTTTATGAACAGAGAGTTAATCACTTGAGTCATTTATCATATCAAACAAGCTCTAGTTCCTCCTTCTCAAATGTGAGAATTTGTTCCTTTACTTATTCTCTCAACTGTGCCTCAGGACTTTGAGTGTGTCCTTCACCAATCACAGGGTTGGTGGTTCGGTCCCCAACTCAATCTATCCACATGTGTAAGTGTCCTTAGGCAAGACAGTGAACCCCTAGATTGCTCCAGATGGTCAGACCACTGCCATCGGTGTGTGTGTGTGTGTGTGTGTGTGTGTGAATGATAGGCAAATTGTGAAGCACTTTGGATAAAAGTGCAGCCATTTACCATTTATAAACTGGATATCTTTGTGTTTCGGAGTGTTGGCCTCATTTTTAGTTGTTATATTTCCTGCCATTAATGTTTTTTCCTTTTTGTTCTACGAACCAAATAATTACATTTTGGTTCTTACACCAGAAATACTATACTTTCACTACGTCCTTTACGTACAGTACTTTCACATGAGGGTTAACATTTGGAAAATGAATAAAATCCATGCCATCTCATGACTTGGCTTCAAGTGAATCTTTTGTTTACAAATGGTCTATTGATCAGGGTTTTGTCCTCTTGTCTGCTAATATAATCGCCCAAGCGGAGGATAAATCCTTTCTTGACAAGGTGTTGATAGGATGTTTGGGAATTTACCTTGATTAGGGCTGCTGGGCTACACTGTTCGCTGTTATTTTTAAAAAAACAAAATTGATAACCACATCGAGCTGATGACAGCATAAGCCGCTACAATCACTTTGCTGTGATTTGCCTTTCATACCATCGGCTACTGGGATTTGAGCTGTCAAGCTGCAACGCTTTGCTCAAAAACAAAGACATGCAAAAGACAAAAAAACATTTTTGAACATCTCTCTGGTGTGCAGCCTGGACACAAGGGCAGCATGAATATGCCTTCACACACACACACACAGACAGATGTTGCCTGGGCAGCTGGAAAAGGTTAACTAAAATGGAAATGAACTGCATGGAGACAAAGAGCGCTGCAGATGTTTCACTAGAGATGATCAGGCTTTGTGTGTGACATAATTGTTGAGTGAATGGTTGGATGTTTTTCTTCAATTAAACTTTCTTCTTTCCTTCTAATTTAGTTTAAAATTATGGTAGTTGAGCTGTATTGAAGTTCCTCTCCCAGCATTGATTACACCTCTAAAAACTGATCATCAAAATGACATTTTTAGATTTTTTTTTTCGTGAAATAAAATCCTTTCATGCCTTACATTGGCTTCAATGTAATCTACACCTTTGCCTTAATGGAATATGTGGATCTATGAATCTATGATCTATGAATATGCAAATAGTCTCCATCTCTATCTCCACCCACCCGCCCACCGCTTGCCTGCACCTTCAACTCTGTTCGTCCAACACACAAAACACAAACAGTTTTGAGTCAGATTTGGCATACCTTTCCTCATCAACACCCCCAAGCCGAATAAAACGTGTTGTCAGCACTTGACATGAATCATCAAGTAACTTGGCAGGCTAACATTGGCTAACATTATCCAGCCGACTGCAGATTTCTTTGGACACAGTCAACGGATAAAACGCAAGAAAAATAAAAGTCCCTGGTTGACCACCACGTTGGCTCGTACTCGCTCGTTCTCCTCTGATAGCGACTCGTTTCAGTGTAGCCCCGCCCACAAGCTGACGGGATTGGTTCTTTAGGTATGTGACATAGGAAACCCTGATCTTTCTAAGACTGTCATTGGTTAACTGCAGTTCCAAGATGGAAATGTTCAGCCACGGCTTTGACAGCTTATTTGACTCATGTCTTTTAGCCAATAAAAAACTCCGTATGGACACGCTAACAAGGTTAAAAACTTGATTTCCACTGGAGGAGGTCTTTCATTTTTATTTAATAGCTTCATGTCATTCTGCAAGTCAAAGCATGTTGAATGTAAATAGTTCTATCATATGTTTTCCTTTGCCTTTTCTGGTGCTGGCATTTCAGTGTTGAATCATCGCACATTATTAAATCAAATCTGCTGCTGGCGATACAAAATGGAGAATTTCCAGAGTCGAGCAGAAGAAGGTCTAGTTAATGGATCACATTCTTTTTTATCTTTCAAATAAAGAATCTTTCTATTAATGTAGTGCTGACTTTGATGTTGATCCACAGGCTTATACGCTATTAGTTATGAAGCTGTCGACTTCTCACTGCATTTTGTATTTCGTTTTCCACTGTAGGACATATTTCATGGTCTTTGATGCCAGACTGCTTTATTATACATCAACATGCTTGTAAACCCAGTTACAGAACATATTCATGCATTGGATTCTTATCTATCTATCTATCTATCTATCTATCTATCTATCTATCTATCTATCTATCTACCTACCTACCTATCCATCCAATCTGCCCAACATCCTGTTTCATTATGAGTCCCACACAACATCATGTACTCTCATGCCAAATGCAGTAATTATTAAAATATGACAAATTTGGCTTTAGCTAATAAAAAGATCAGAACATGCAAATTTTTCTGTCAAAGCAGAGAAAACATTAACATTAACTCTGATGGCTTTAAAAGGATTCTCAACCATTAACAGCAAACAAACAGATTTTAACCCCTGAATGATCATTTTACTTGATCCCAATGCAGCATTTCTTGTTGAAATGAGCATCACTGTTTTGAAACCAGGCTGGAAAAGACAAGAAGCTTCACAAGAATTAGGAAAATGACACCTGGGTGAAGAAAAATCTTAAAATAATATGTGTTGAAAACAGGCACAAATACTCATAGCATGCTGTTGGCAGATATTGTTGTGCTTGTTTTGAGAGGAATTTGGTTTGAGGATGCAATAACAGACACAATACCTTGTTAAGATGGAGATTTCTTTGCACTGTGCTGCTGTGATGCCATCAAGGACTGGGATGAACACTAGGGGGCAAGCTTAAGCCTCTCTCACATGTCCATAGCATATTTAGGCAATTAGATCTCCTCTCTCCTCTCCCATCCTTAAACATTTCAGATTGTGTGTGTGTGTGTGTGTGTGTTTTGTTTCAAAGTGGTACGTGACAGCCTGGGAGCTCACACGTTTGTTCGCATTTGTTTGGGTGTGGGCTCGCGTGTGGTGAGCCACTCACATTAATCTCAATCCAAAAATAACATTCACTGGGCTATTTACCATTCTGATTGAGGCGAGTTTGTGTGGACTTCCTGGCATCTCAGATTAAAAATGGATCGCATCCTCAAATCTTCCCCTTCTCCTCCTTCCACTTCTTTCTCTCCCTCTGCAACCCCTACACACACTGTCAAGCCTCTGTTGTTGCAGGCTGTCTCTTAAGATACACCAGCCTTTCTCTCGTTCTCTAATCTCCCCTGCTTTTATACTCTGTGTTGACTCTCTCATTGTATGGCCAGTGCATTCTCTTTTTCTCCCCCTCGTCTCTTCCTCCGTCGTCTCTTGCCCCGACCCATCATCTCCCTTTCTCCAGCTCGGAGAGTCTCTCTCATTGCGCGGCGGCGGCTCCTTTGCAGTGCCTGCCTCAATTTGCATCATTCGTCAGTGTGCGGTGTCAGCTCGGGCCTCCTGATCAAATCCTAGCAGCTGATGACTGCTTTCATCCCACATTTAGCTGCCCTGCGTCTGTGTAGCTGCCTCCCTGTTTCCCACAATTCTTTGCTGGTGCGGGAGTGGTGCCCGCCTGTGTCTGCTGGTCTGTCTGCTGCGTTGGTCTGTCTGTTGTTTTGTTGCCGGGGATCGGCGAACAGATGGTGCGCTACGTTTCCCCCTGCAGAGCGTGAGTGCTACAAAGTGCAGCATCATGCAAGATGGGTTTTACTGCAGAAAAGACAACCACGGTCAGATCTCTTAGACTTTTTTGCATCCTGCCAGTGCAGATAAATACTTGTACATCATGTTTTATGCACAAAATTTCCCATCTCACTTCGATACCTCCCTGCATACTGTCGAATTCCCTCTCATTCTTCAAAAGGTTTATCCTTGTATTAGTTTTTTTTTGCTAAATATTTAATCAAGGCTCCTCATAATGTGTCGCTAAAAGTTTTCATACCGAATTAAAGGTGTATGATTGAAAGGATTGTCCTTGACTGTTTCCACTGGATATCTGGTGAATTATTAAGAGCTTCGTTAAGGGACCTCTTTGTGCTATAGTACTCTGATATCCACAGTCGTTTGACAGTTCCCGAGTTCTGTAGAGATTATGGGCTTCAGAATAACTCCCTGGGCAATGCTGCTGCTGTAGCTTGAAATGTATTTGTAGGAAACTAGCATGCAGGCAGGACACCCCCCCCACCCAGGAGGACGAGTGGGCTAGTATGGATAGCAACTCACAAGGGGCTCTTCGTGCTAAAATATTAACAAGCTGGATGAATTAATTTCACTTAAAAGACTTAATTTCATTTCCTGCCAATGAATGTTGCCACTGATGGTGCCAAAGCACATGAATGGCAGAGCTTGGTAGATGAGGGGATACGAACATCCATGCAGCCACCAGCACGCAGCGTAAAACTGTGCCACTCGCAGGAGAGGTGCATTTTTAACGGCTAATGAATCAGCTGTGTTTGGGCCAACGCCAGCCACTCAGGAGCCAAGATTAAAACTCTGCTCTTGCTAATCATAACAAAAGCCATGGGATTAGTCATTGGAGATAGAGTCAAGGTCCTTGCCCACACAGCTAATTGAGCTCTTATCTTGGCCCGGCCGGTAATGCCATTAATCATAAATGGCATGTCATGTTCATGTGAAAGTGTGGAAGCGCCGTAAGCTCCAGATGAGCTCTGAAAGTGCAAAGTGCTTTGTTTTCAAAAATCCTCCTGGATGCTGTGTGAAGATTATCCCATAAAGGTGTTCTGTTGCTTAACTTTGGACTCGTGCGAAAAAGCTAATGCAAACCATGATTTGTTGCTCCTCTTTACGGCCAAATTTGTGTTGAATTCATTGCGGCACAAGCCTCTTGTCTTGCTTTCTGCCGGCTGGTGAGACTAATGATAATCTGTGGGAGCGTGATTTGTTGCTCAGAGCAGACACAGAGCCTCTTCTTGTTTACTCTACTTTACCAGAGGCGGTTTACCAATGATATAGCCAACAAAAGTGGAAGAGCAAACATAATCTATTGTTAACTACTTCAGTTGCTGCACAGCTTTTTTTTTTTTTTTTTTTTTTTTTTTTAAGATGCCCTGTAGAAATATATACCTGTGAAGCTACATGAACTGTAACTAACACTAGCTGCTTTCTGTATTATCTGCCCCAGAGCCATTTTCTTCTTTGGAAAACACATGTGTGTATAACGAAGTACTGTTGTCTTATGACCTTTGAGTGGATTTTCCCCAGGAGGGGGCAAAATTACCGTCTTTTGTGCTCCTGTTTCAAATCATGCATAGCTTTAATTGCCAGCCCATGATGGGGTCTGTGAGAAAGCTCTAAAACGTGAGTGCTCGCATCAGTGTGCACTAGTAAATTAGCATGACAGTGGAGGGTGGCTGCTTTGGGAGTAGGGGGGGTGGAGATGGGGTTACGAGCTCAGCATAATGATTGAAATCCCTGCTGTCAGGTGATGGCTGCTCAGGTGATGCGGCACAATGCTCGCGCCTCTCTAAGCAGAATGCAGACTGAGAGAGGAGACTTTAGAGGTTTTCATATGAGAGCGGATCAAGAGGGATTTCGTCCTGCGCTGTCTGTTTCTTTCTTGTTTGTTGTCTGGGCCGTGTGTCACATGCAGCCTGTAAACATGTGCATAATGTGAAAAGGCACATGTACAAACCACCAGATAATACAAATGCATCACGCTGACAGAAGAGTATACAATGTGCCATATATGTTAACGCGAGTAATCAATCAAAGGATGTTAATTATGAAAGTGGACCAGCTTGAAAGGCTTGACGGCTTCTTATAGCCAGTCTCTGCGTCCATGACGAGCAGGCAATCTGTTAGAGAAGGATATGTGAGAAAGAAAAACAAAAACCTTGATCAAGGAAACATGAAAGTTGCTTTTCACATGTTCAAGAAAATTCCATCCTGTTAGTTACCTTTTCAATGCTGCAAAATAAAGTGTGTTTACTCAAGTACTGTAATTTTTTTCCAGTTTATGAGGATTACTTCTGCACTGCATTTCAGCAAGAAATAAAACTTTGCATCCTATGACCACCTTGTGAATTTCCCCTCTGTGGGATGAATAAAGGTTTGTCTTATCTTATCTTGACTATCTGATACCTATGGTTACTAATTATTAGGTGAGCGTACACTGTAAGCAATCAGTAATAATCCAATAAATATTACAATTTCATATGTAGTAATTTTCCTGATTATACATCTGTGTTTTAACTTAATGTAAAGATCCTAAAACTGCAATGATAGTGGTGGAACTGCCTCATGGGGCATCTGGTGTCAGGTGCTCATTTAAAGACAAGAATCCAAAAGCTGTTTCAACACTTTGTAGTGAAACAATCAGAGACTGATGGAAAGACAAAAGATTGAATTAATAAAGTAAATCAAGTCATCATTATTCTCACTCACATAATTTTATATTTCCACAATGTTGTGACTTTTAGTTAAGTAAAGTCTGAGTCTGAATGCCTCTTCCACTAATGTCATTTTATCTGGATATTATTCCTGATATCAATCACCTGTTAGATTTAAAGAGAATGAAAGAGTTATTGTAATCTTTCATTGTTGATATGCTGTGTAATTTAGGGACAAAATCTTTTTGGCTTTATGTCTTTAATTTTTGCCGACATTTGTTCTATGAGCCAATACTCACATTTTTGCACTGCTTAGCTGGTGAAAGTGCGACACTTGGGTAGATAGGAGAAAATGCTCTCTAGCGAATAGTGCCCTCTCTTACTCAGCATTCAAAACATCTAAGTGTTATTACCTGACAAAAACACTATTAGCACCAGTCTACTAGTTAATGTTTGAACTGACACATATGGTATTTTGTTGCATTATGCAGAGCATTAAGTCTTAATCAGCAGGGCCTGGATGGACCAAAAGTACCATTAAAAGCACTGTAACGCATTTGTATTATTCAGACATATCAGGCCCATTAGCACGAGCACTAGAAATGGCATTCACATTACAAGCCACCAAGAGCTTACAAGCTTGAGCTCCAGGGAGAAAGGAACAGCTGAAGGATGCAGTTTAAAAATACCAGATTGTTTTTCTCCAGGGCTGGAATGACTCATTACCCAGGCAGCAAAGCAGGAAGTCTTGTCAGTTGGGTCGTCCCACAGTACAGTGACACGCAAATTGCGCCAGCGCATCACTTACTGCTGCAGTTGTTTTGGGACTGTGACAATGGCTGCGACACACACATGAACTTGTACGCAACTTCACATGAACACCTGTGTTGGGATCCGGGGAAGTGATGTGTGCATATTGGAATTTTTGTTTTATGGGAGGTACGGTAAAGTCTCAGGTGTCTGCCATATGCCGACGTGCTTATCCCCACTTCTCATCTCACGGCTCACTTGTTCAGAAGCGAGGACGTAGCCTGACCAAACCCATTGCTCAGATACTGATGCGCCACCGTGATGACTTGCCACTACTGGATCTTTACCCCGGTCTTATCTGATGGCCGCTCTGCCGTGAGCTGTTGTGGTACCGGTGCTCACACGTCACCGGCTCTCCTCCTATCTCTCTGGATGCAGCCCAAGGAGGTGTGAGGGTGATGTTGAAGGGGTTAGAGGGCATATTGGGGGCAGACTGACATGGCACTCAGCCTTGGATCATCCCTCACCCGGGAGATAAGAGCAGGCATGATGACTTCCCAGCTTGAGCTGAGCTTTGGGCCAGCGCTCGACCTTTCCAGTAAAAAAGGTGACTGATCCGTGGAGGCCTCTGATGTAAAGCACTGCCCTTATCAGGCCAGCAGGGAGGAAGAGGAGGAGATAGCAGACAGGCTGGAGCGAAGAAGTTTAACTGATTCTGGCCTTGGCAGGGTGGGGATAGTCCTAATGTCTTTCTGTCTTCATCCCCACCTTTTCTATTCTCTACCCTTTCCCCCCTCTAACCTTCTTATCTGAGCTCCTCTGCAGAGAAATCCATTTTCCTGCAGTAGGTCGCTTTGTCTGCGCAGGGTGCGGCGGCACTGAGGCGAGTGGTAAATAATGCACAAGTCTTCCACAATTCTTGCAAAGGAGGTAGCGCTTGCTATAAGACCCTCTCTGAGGTGGACTTATTAAACCAAAACAGGCCGCAGCTGTTTTGTTTTTTTCATTCCTTTTTTGGGGGTGAGGTGAGGTAAAAGTGAGAATGTCCCTAAAGAAAATGTCTGCCACAAGGACCCATTATCCCGCTCCCTTACCCATTGAAACTAAAAGAGGAACCCAAATGGGAAATGCATAGAGCTCCCAAAGTCACTAAGTGTGCCTTTGCTGTGGTGCACTGCAGAGATCCTGCAGTCAGGTTGTGCCCGATCCTTTGCCCGATAGATAAGATTGTCAACTTGCTTATGGATTCTCTGACATTTACACAGAAAATGTAAGCAGATGGCCATCGCCTTGTGGATTAGATTTAAAGCAATGGTTGATGAAAGTCAAGTGTGGAAAGCTTGCTCACCTTTCCTGACAAGCAGAGCTGTAACCTTGACATGAAAGCACTAAAACTTACTCTAGCATGTCCCTTTCTGGCTTTTCTTCCCTCTTCTGGGTATCAAAATGGAGTATCTTTATTTTATCTCTGATCTGGTCCAGTTTCTTTTTTTTCCCATTTGCTCTACAAATAAAAATGAGTGTTTTTGTTATTCACCTCCTGTTTTCTCTCAGTTCTCTAACTCCACTCCAGTGGTGTTTCATTTTCAGTCAAAATGCTGCAATACTCGTCATTTCTCTTTTAAAGCACAGCGGAGGAGCAAGACCTTATAGTGTGCTTGAAAGTCTCCATTCCCCGCTGTGCTTTGATATATACAGTCAATACAGTTTGACTCAACAGAAGCGACCAAATTCAGTTTCAAAGCAGCAGTTTTTACATGTGTTGGGTTTAAGTGGAAGGTCCAGGATGGAGAATGAATCAGATCTATGCGGAGGCAGGGGACGATATGAGATCCTATACCTCACTAATGTCAAAAATCCGCCTACATATGCTCGCAGAGAGTATCGCAGCCTCCACAAATATTTACCAGGTTTTCAATAGTTTTCATTGCGCAACAAATCCCAACATATCCCTTTGACAGCACTATTTTGGAAAGACGGGCCTGTAAAAAATCCAATGTGATGGGAGCAAAACACTGCCGAGAACACTGCTCTTGTTACAGGGCAGAACAGCAGAAGTAGGCCTTGTGTTATTGGCCCTAATACATTTGCTTGCAGGAACTGACTCAAAAGATGAAAGGAAGGGAGAGGTTTGTCTTTTTCAGGTCAACATGCCTCCAGGGCTGCCTCCACATCCAAAATAGATGGATCTACGAGAAAGCTGGCCAGAATTAGTTAAGACTTGCACAATGATCTACCTAATTTATTTATTTTTTCTGATTCTGTTCATTTCCTGCAAGTCCATGGATGTCTTTCTTCCTCTGGCAATTTCAGATGAAAAGCAGATGCTTGTGGGAACACTGTGTCTCTGTATTCCTTCCACTGCGTGTCTGATGAGTCATGCACGGGCACCAAAAAGGAATTAAACAGTCATTGTTCGAGATAATGGATAACTAATGGCCGCCTTATGAGATGGTGCATGAGAGCATGTGTTGTGTGAGATGGAGGAACCGAATAGGCTGTAAGTATGAGTTGAGGGATTAAGCATGCAGACATTCCGATGTGATGAAGTAGACCATGTAAATAGCGCCCGCACAACAACAAACCAGTCAGTCACCACAGACTGCAAACCGGGCGCCAGATGCCCACCTCATCCCAGTCATCTGCCTCATTCATCTTCTTCCTCTTGAGATCTCATCGACTTCCCTTCCTCCAGTCGCTGTCTGTCATTCACACGTCATTAAAATGTCCCGGTCCTCTAGAAGGCACGGGCCCTATATCCCACGTGATTCCCTTTTCATCCCTTTCAAACGAACGCTCTCCCATATGTCACGTAGCCGAGCCGCTTTGTGGCGGGAATCACAAATAACAGCTTGATGAGCTTGGTGCTGTATGACATGTCACCTCACAGAGAGCTATGTCAGTCTGTCCGTCTGCATTTTTAATGTGGAAAGAATAACTCTGCAACATTAACTGACTTACTGGCAGAGCTGTATTCAACCAGTGTGTTTTGGCACAGGATGTTTTAATGAATACTTATTTCTTATTTTCATTATCGGTTATCCAATGAGAACTAGACGCAGATGGTGAGCTTCAACATAGAAATTTCAAAATGAAAGTCCACGACAAAATGTTACATAATTGCTAAAACTATCTCATAGTCACAGAATAGTTGGGAGAGGAGGATTTAAGTAAATTAAAAAAAAACAAAAATTACTAAGAAAAATTATGTAATGCTGAAATTATTATTCATCCACAAAAACACCCTACGAAGATCTTGTGCCAAAATGCACTAAGTGAATAAACTGCAGACCACATTTGATTTTTTTTTGTAACCTAAACCAACATCAACTCATATTTTTGCCCCTTTAGGGCAGCAGAAACAAGTTGTAAACACACCTTTGACATAAGTATATATGACAAACTTCCCTTTTATTACACATCCAGCAGATGCATGTGTTTATATGATGAATTTAAATCCAAAATTCAAATGCTCTGCTAGGTTCACCAGTCACTAACTTTGTCCATCCCCCGATACAATGGGTTTTACACTCAAATCAGCTGTCTGCTGCGGCTGGAAACGACGGTGAGGAGAGCTGTGAGATTAAACAAACGCATTAAAGTCGCAGGCCATAAAAGTAAAACACTGAGCTGAAAGATGCTAAAATTCTCCTTAGAAGCAAAGGGAACTGCTGAGTCAGGTGATTATACTCTCTGTGAAAGGTGTTGCTTGTTGTGATAAACCCACATAGTCAGGCTGTGATTTGATCCGTTGTTAGTATAGAAACACTGTATATTGTAGCAGCTTTTAATACCTACTTGACTTATGCAGTGACAGCTCACTGTTTCTACTTTCTCCATTTTAGAACAGATTTTTTTTTCTCAGATTATTTAAAAAGTCAATAAAACATGCATGCTTGTTTGCATTCGTGGATATGTAGCTGATGCAGTCGCGTTCTCAAATCTCTTGAACCAAATGGATCTGTGTATGTTTCGCCATGCCATGACATATGGGCGTAGTATGCATTGTATGCACCTCAGTGAAGATGAGTACAGCGATGTTTGCGGTTCTTTGAAGCCGCACTTGCTGGTGAAAGCATGTCTTTCTGGGCTCGCCCTGTCTCAGTCAGTCTGAGGTGATTGCATATGACATATTTGCAGCCAGTCTGCATAGTCAGCTGGCCGATCCAGCAGAGTGCAATACTGCGAAACTGGAGAAGGCTGAGGAAGGTTAGATGACACATTATGGCAGTAAAAAGGGTGTCAATAATGGTTTGTCTCGTGAAGCATTCTCAGGCTCATTTTCACCACCTCTCGCCTCAGGCAGTGGATCTCCTTGTATCACTCATTGCATTTTCACATGAATGAGAAATCTGCCTACTCAAAATACCACTCTGTGCCGTACAGTACATTTGCCTATGCATAACCTTGGAATGACTAATGTGTGTGCTCACATTTGTTTCTATCCTGGGCACAAGGGCTTTGCAAGGTTAAGTAGAGAGTCCATGTCAAGAACAAAGCAGCAGAGGTGCTGGTAATTTAGAAATCCTTTTTTGGTTTCCCCTACAGCTACACTTTCCTTCAGAGCAATTCTCCAAACCAACTAAATAGATTACTCAGAGAATGACTTTGGTTTAGTCCAGACTGGTCAAAGATTAAGTGCTTGTTTGATGTATTTTTTCCCCAATTGCAACTCACACAAACACAACACTTCATCTGGAGCTAGTTTCTCTTCGACGAGCACAACAAGTGCCCGTCTAAGAGGGCTGCTGCCAAACACAGGAATTTCGTCGTAATGAAGCTGTCAGAAAGATGTGGAGTGTATAATGTTGGCACTGGCTCCACTTCCAGGCCTGTAACACAGAATAGACCAATTCTTTTGCCTACAGCAAAGTAGGCATAGCACACAATGGCATCAAACTAGCGTCAAACTGTGTAACCACTCATTACAGCGCGTTCTCGGCTCAGACCACCTCGATGTGTTTTCTCATCTTCACATGCCCAAATACGTGAGGCTGCCTGTGGGTGCTGTCTGTGCTCTTTCCCTCTCCAGCTGACACTTCACATGAGGAGGTGTTAGCATTATCCCGGAGCCATCATCGAATATTTACTGGGGCCGTTATCCTTTTTAGACAATGCAACAGAGATTCATTAGGCCTCATTTGCTTTCACACCAGTGCAGTGCATTAACCGTGAGGGCTCGCAGTCTTCGTCATTTCCAAACTGTTGACACGAGAGCACCGGAACGGCGTGACAGACCAGTTCTGGGAGTGGTGAATCATGCTTTTTTTAAAGAGCACCTGAAACGTAAGGACCTCATTTTAAAATATGATACAACCCTTCTCCTCAGAGGCATAAAACACATGCACATAATACACACACTTCAAACACTTTTTTTCATTTTTGTAAAAATTATAATGTAATTGACAATAATTACGGCGCAAACAAGATTTGCTTAAAGCTGAGGCAGAATTGCCAAAATGTAAGAAGTGAAAAAAATCATCCACCAAAATTAGATTCTCTCACAATTAACTATAATTTTTTTGGTAGTACTAAGGCATAAAGTGTATTATATGTGCTATCCATCCATTAACTGTGGGGAAAAGCCTCTGGATATACAAAGAAAAGCCCCAAATAATTTCAAATTCCAGATGTCCTTAAACATGTATCGTATCACTCATATACCAAACATAGAAACACACATTTCAAAGCAGCCTAGAAATAGCCGTATATGGCACAACTATTAGACGTAATGACATAAAGCAGACACACCTCAGAGGTCACTTCAAGCACCTGGTCGGGATGCTTGATATTACATTAAATCTCAGCTGATACACTGCTGTGTATTTCTTGGCACAATAGCTTTTCACACAAATCCTTAGTACCTGAGGAGAATGACACATACTGTTTTAAACAAAAAAAAAAAAAAAAAAAAAAAAAAAGGATGCCTACTAAAGTGTTGTTAACA
This sequence comes from Holacanthus passer, assembly GCA_025331565.1. Taxonomy (NCBI): domain Eukaryota; kingdom Metazoa; phylum Chordata; class Actinopteri; family Pomacanthidae; genus Holacanthus; species Holacanthus passer. The sequence continues at coordinate 7,285,300 of JAFREQ010000009.1, read as the reverse complement.
CCTGTGTTAAAGTCTGCCTGAAAGCTAAGCAACACCAAGACACATGGGGCATGTACTGTAGCAGCTACCCTCATTTATTTTCTCTCCAGCCATGTGTAGATAAGATAAAGCCTTATACACTCTGTTAAGCAAAAATGCTTGGCTGCACTACTGGCAGCCCGCACGGCACAAAACCCAAAGTAGGGCATTCCGAATTTTTGCTCCTCTGTGGCTTGAAGAGTACATCTGGACACCCCCACACGCTCACGCTCGGCGGATGCCTGCATTATTTTCAGCTTACATTACTTGAATTATGCATTTTACACGGTTTCAACATGTGAAAATTGCCCATGTCTGTGACATGTGGAGGCGGGTAGAAAGCTGGATTTGAGCCATTCTGCAAAACCTCACGGGTAGACTTGACTCCCAACGCCTTCCGTGGAACATTTCACAGTGAGCTGTAGCAGCACTGAGGGCAAGTTCGTTTGCTGCCAAATATACAATAGAGTTGTGAGGAATGTGCCATTTCTTGCCCCCTAATCCAGTGGCTCTATGCCACCACACTACAATTAATCCTCTGTAGTGGCATTTAAGCATACCTAACTCTATTCCAGGTACCTTTAAATGCCATTTAGAAGAATAAGTGTTGTCATTTTATCAGCTAAGTTGACTGATAGTCGCAGGAGTGCTGCACTTATATAGAGACAGTGTTGTGTAAGGAGTAGCTATCCTTTTCTTAACAGGACATTTCACCAATTGTGCATGCCATTGACTATTTAGCAGTCATGAGGAATACTACACAGTCTGTGAAAACATTTGAATAATGTTTTCTGTGGCTCTGGAGGGGCTTTGTCCACTCTCAGAAAATTATTCAGCTGACAGGCCTTGAGTATCTCAACCCCGACTTGTAGACTACAAATTTGTATTGGAAAGCCTTCAATAGGAACCATGGGGTTTGAAAGACGTGGGCATTTACCAGGCAGGAAGGACAGATAAAGGATGGTCATCGATTTGCAGTAGTAGGTGCAGGATCAATCGCCTCTGGAGCTTGACCTAGGGACTTAAAGTCAGAATATCTCAGCCTGTGCTGCATCGATTTTGACCACTATACCCCCCACTGCAAATTTGATAGGAGTGATTGATCTATTTGTTTATATAAAAAAATCAATGGCAGTTTCGTTATTTTGTAAAAACTTAAAATAACATGATACCAACCCAGTTTGCCTTTCTCAACACATACTAAAGAATTTCTATCTGCTTTCATGTCTCCACTATAGACTAAATGAATGAATGAACTTCACCCTGATTCCAGCCTACTCTGAATGAAGTTATGACAATTTGGCCAAAGTGGTGCTGATTGTTTCTTCATGGACATTTTGACACTGATGCAGTGTGTCCTGTGTTGTTGGTAGTTCTCCAGTTTACCACTTGGAAATGTTGTACATTTCCACTTTAAATGCCACAATGTAAAATACTCCAATGTCAGTAGGAATCCTGCAACTTATCTGTAACAATGAATCACATTTTATAAGCTGATGATACAGTTGATACACATCAAATATAAGTAACTAATAGCTGCTAAAGTAATGAAATGTTGTGATGTAATGCTCGAAAGTGGCCTGCAAATGAAGTAAATGTACTTCAAATTTGCTCGAGTAAATTTGCATTATCAAGTTCCTTTCCACCAGTGTATACAACAACAACAGTTTGTAAAGGTTGAGCACAGCAGAGTCTTGACTGATATCCCGCTGAGTGAGGATTTGAGCAGCTGGGAGGTCAGTGCATCACTCAGGGGTCGATGGTAATTTGATGTTGAAAGGGAGAACTCTTCACTTTCACTTTATCTTCCATTTTTTGGCCAGCCGAGCGGGGATTCGATCCGACAGCCTTCTGATTGTGAGCTCATTCTCTGTCTCTGTCAGGATATTGCCGGCCGACTGCGTATTGTTACTGCTGTCACTTCTCGGTAGCGTCATATGACAACCTTTGTGCCGACTGCAGTTACGCCAGAGCAGAAGTATTTATGCTATGTGCTTTGCTATTGATTTCATCTCTCTCAAGGACAAGGACAGGCTTCCATGTATGTGCACACATGTTCACACATGCATACAGATCTAAGTAGAACCTCTTTTTCTATACACACACACACACACACACTGTGGCTCTGTTTTTCCTTCTGCCTGCCGACCTCCGGTTCCCTCAGTTATTCATGAGCCATCTGCTTGGGCAAGTGCTGTGTCAGATGTGTGTCAAACAGGACCTCATCTGTCCCCCCTGTTCATCTTCTAATTGTGTCCTCGTCTGCATGCTGAAGCCGCCACTGATGCCCCTGCAACACTCCACGGTTAGCCAAGGGACTCCGGCTCGACTCTCTGGTCCATCATGTCCCGAATAACCTGTTTAATCTGGTGTGTGCATATTTATTTAAGATCATGGCATCTGGTTCATCAATGATGTAAGGGCAAGCACAAATCTGTCGTTGCGTCCGTGTCGGTATTCACTCGTGTCTGCAGGATCTCTGCTGTTGCTGTTTTTAGCCTCTTGTTTGAAACAATCTTATATTACTGCTGCCCATTTGTCCCGGGATGTGGTTCTCCACTTGAGTGACTGAGCGACACATATGGCAATGGGCATCTCTGAGCTTTGCCGTATCAGACAGGATCTCTAACAAATTGAAGGCTCGATCAGTGATCTCAGTGATAAATCCAGATGGAGTCCAGGTTAGCAAAGCTGGATTCAATAAATGGGTAACTGGGAAAAACCAGCATAACACCAGGGTGCTCTGATATTATTAGCTGACCCACATATGCCCCCCCAGTGTGACTATGTCCTCCACAGAGATATGTGAGGAGTTTCTATCCTTCCCAACAAAGTCATCACAATAGGAAATTGAATTACCCCACCCGTCATCTGTCCTGCTCTCCTAAGTTATTTCACCCTGAATCAATTGATTATTTGACCAAGACCATTAGCAATATGAAGCCCACATCCTGTTCTCTTGATTTCCTTTCCACCCACTTCCTTAAAGACGTCTTAAAGCTAATTTGTCCTTTTATTTCAATCATAATCAATTCCTCTCTCACATCTAGCACTGTCCCTGATCATTTTAAGTCTGAAATCATCCAAACATCTCAAAAAAAAAACAACAAAAAAAAAAAACAACATCACTGGACCCCACAATCCTGAACAAAATGTCCATCTCCAAACTTCCATTCCTGGCTGTGGTTTAAGAAAAAAAATAGTAATTTAGGATGTGAAAATGGATGGAAATGGAAATTTTAAAAACGTAGAAAAAAAAATCAGTCTGGCTGTAGAGTGGGCCACAGCACAGAGATTAATTGCAGATCACCCACACAATCTGCAATATTAGTTTCCATTTTTTGCACAGATGACACGCAGCTTTATTATTCTCTGGACCACACCGATAACAACCACTTAGTCATTCTCAGAGCATGCCTAAAGTTCAGGTTCAGTTCTGGCTGTTGAAGGATTTCCTCCACACAAATCCAAAGTCATTATCATAGGACCAGACATCACTCATAATCACATCTCTCCACACCTCATGCAATCATCACATGCTGTTTAGACGATTGTAACTTATTCTACTCATGCTTAAGGAAACATAACCTTTCCAGACTTCAGTTAATTCAAACTGTGCCAGACCCTTCAATAATTCTAACAAAAGTCTATTTCAAATCTCTTTTTTAAATGCACTTTTTAAAAGTGTGCTTCACTTAATTAATTTCTTGCTGTGTTTGTCTGTTAATCAGTCCTACTATCTTATTATTTTAATATCTTATCATATACTTAATTTTATTTGTGCTTTTTTAAATTACCCTTTTTATAATGCTTTTATTTTGTAATTATATCAGATTGCGTTTTATTTTGATGTTGTGAAGCACTTTACAACACTTTTGAAAGAAGCTATACAAATCAAATTTATTATTAGTAGTATTTTTTGTGCGCTTATGTGTGCATGCTCTTCTCGTAATTGAGTTGAAGATGAATCATGTCCAGATTGAGATACAGGGACTTTTTTTCAATATTAAACATTTAATCCACTTATCATTTATGTCAAAGGTCAAATGGCAGTGCAGTCTTCATTACAACCAGAATCACATCGTAATAGTTAGGACACCATTAAGAAAGTTATAAAAGTACTGGAATGCACAAGTGAAGAAATATTACCTGACCTAGAAGTAAGAATAATTGCATTGAAAACTGAGTAAAAGTGGAAAAGTATCTCTTTTGAACACCGCTCTCTCAGTGACAGAGTAAATATGGTAGCCATAAAAGGGCCAATGTGGCTTCTGATCACAACCTTTTGCATATGAATATGCCCTACCAACCAATCCCTCTGCAATTCAGTGATGCTCTTGAAAGTGAAGACCATTTCTTCTCTATAATAAAACTTTTTCACAGGCTTATGAGGGAAAAGAGGTTCAAAGCAAACTTAAATGGAATATTCTCCTGGTCTGCCATGACAGTGTAACTGTAGGCTACTCTGTAATTTTCGCCTTTCCAAAAGTAGTACTTTATCAAAAACTCTCCGTGAGTGAAAGTCGAAGCACTGATTTAGAATTTAGTTAAGAAAAAGTTTAAGTAGACGAAAAGGAATTCATTTAGAGTAATAAGAGTAAAGTTTCTTCACCCTCAGTACAGCATATCATAACCTCATAAACCAAAAAGTCATTATCAAGGCCTGAACTTTGATGAAACTGCAGATGTTGTGGGTGATGGTGATTAAAGAGCATTTTTACACAACTAACGACCTGCTTTATGTGGAATTTAAAAAGAGTTGGTCGTGGCTAGATAGTCAAGTTGACCACATGTCATACTGAGTACCAGAAGGGAGAGCAGAAGGAGGCAGAACAGTCAGCCATTGACAACAGAGAGAAAACAGAAATAAACAAAATCAGCCCAGATTTTAAAAAAAAAGCACGATGATAACTGATTCAAAAAAGATGGCAGACTCCCAGTCACCTGCCTGTCTAAGGTTTATATGCCACTTGGAAAAAAAATTCTGACCTTGAAAATAATGAAGTAAAGAGTCAAAGTGCAGTTTAAAACACAAACAAAAAAATCTGAACATATTTTCTTTGTGGAGGAATATAATCATATTTTTGTGTTCACTCCTCATAAGAATTTTGTGTGTGTGTGAGTTTGCGAGTCTGTGCTGCACCGACTTATTGCCCTTTATTACTCTCACCTCACAAAGTCATTTATAGCTGCCTTGGCTGTGCCAAAATTGGGCTTCATACAACTGTCATATCCTATACACTTTCCTCTAACTTATTTCCTTCAACATGATATAAAAACAATTTATGTATGCATGGATGGATTCACACAGGATACATGACCTTAGAGAGAACGATCATGACTATATTAAATGCAGGCCCGCCTCTGAGCAACACAATAATGTATGATTTCAGAAAGAGGCCAGGAGGTCCCTCTGGAGGACTACCGTGATTCATCTCTGACAGAGACATCACTTCCACTCCGGGCCAAGGGGATAAGACTGTCATGTTAGCCGTCCCTGCCCAATCCCCAGCCCTTCAAAGTAAAGCCACTGTGATGAATCGGAGGCCCCCCTGAATGCGCCGTCCTGACGTGCCCTCTGTGTTCACTGAGGGTTACGGAGCGCGAGGAAGGGTTTTGTGGGTGTTGTGTTTTCACAATAAGACAAAGGAAGGCTGAGAGTTTGTTCTGGAGTTGCGAACATGCCAGGGACACATGCAAATGAGCGAGGAGTCTGGCTAAGTGATGCACTCATACAATAAGTAAACAAAGCTGTCTGTGCCCACTCGCACCACTCCTGTGGGCTTCTCTCAGTTTTGCTGCTGAATGTATTGTCCTCTCGCTGAGAATTGATACCAGTATTTTTGGACTTGAAGTTATTCATCTACATCACTGCCCACTTTCATGTCCCAAATTACCTCTCCCAGTATTTAATTTTTGACCATGGGACAAAACTCCCTTTGAAAAGCATACTGATGAAATTCTTGTGTGGCATGTGGAGGTGGGTACAAAGGTGAGCTGTTAAAGCAGGACAAAGCAGGTTTCGTTGCAGGCTTTTCAGATTGTCATGCCTGAAGCTGGCTGAGTGAAGCAATATCATAACACGATCCAAGCAAAGGGACGCCGAGAGACCGATTTCCAATTTTTGCTGGAAGACCAATATCAGCCCAATTTAATCTCCTAACCAGAGCGTCCTCAACTGCATCACATGATTTCAGAGAATTTAGTTTGTCAGACAATTGAATTAAACAAGGGAACTGTATCAGCAAATATCTAAAAAAAAATCACCAGCAATTTTTTTGAGCTGCTATATATTGTCAGGCTCCTATTGAAAATAGAAGTGCTAGTCTTGGAGGAGAGGGAGGAGGTGAATTGATGTACTCTACTCAGAGCTGGAGGGGCAACAGTGTCAGTCAGGAGGAAACAAAGGCTTGTCTGCTCTTAAACAGAGTGATGATTGCCGCTGTACAATAATATGGCTCTCAGAAGGGTGGCCACTGGCAGGGTCTGAAACAGGAAGGCAGCGCTTGGGGCCTTGTTTTGACACAGCAGATAGGGGAAGATTAAGCGTTGAAACCAAAGCTGGCAAAAGACGATAAGGAATGGATTTTTTTTTTCCCACCCAAAAACCCTGATGCTGTACTTTAAGATATTAGAGTTCGTATCAACGACAGCTGTGAGGACAAACAGCTAAACATTGGCTCCTTTTAGTGTAATCTTTGCCACGATTTAGAAGCGAAGACGACAAAGTAGAGATGAAAAAAACAGGGTGAAAGAGCAGCGTTGTTGGCCGATCGATAATGTGAACACAGCATAGAGTCTCCAGAGTGGGAGGTGACGAGTCCAACTGTGAAGTCACGCAGAGGTTTCTCAGAAATGGGGTTATGAAGGAGTGAAAGTGTAAAAGGTGTCAGGAAGCCGTGACTTGGGATTTATGTTTGTGTCATATGGTAATGCAATCAGTTTGGTGCAGATGTGAAGATGCTGTTAGTGAGCAAAAACTAATTGGGACGGAGTTGATGACATTGTGGGGCTTATTCTGTCATTCAACAGACGCTAACAAAGACAAGACATATTATGCCGAGAGCTGAGGAAACCAGGCTTTGACATGCAACGCGTGGGTGGAAATAGCCTGTTAATGAATAGACAGCGCAGGGGGAAAAAAAAAATGAAGACGGCAGAGGAGATACACGAAGCGTGCTGTGCGATAAAATATTGCTATTGTTAGGCAGTGCTGAGGGAAAAGTGCTGCGATGCAGAAAGAGTGGAAAGTCTTGACAGCTTTCCGGTGGCAGTCTGACGGCTGAGCAGCGAGATTGGAAGGAAAGTGCAGCAGAGGGCTGCTGTCAGGCCACACCAGAGCTCCGTTTAACAAGGTCCAGAGATGAGCTGCACCACAACACATTGCAGGGGAATGAGAAGAGGGAGAGTGGGAATGGAGAGAGGGCTGAGCGGGGCTCATGCATTTTTCCACAGCCTCACTACCTGTCATGCCTGCAAGCCTGGGATTCCTCACATGTGCATGGGAGCGGAGATTGGAAATCTCTCCGTCAGGGCAGGTGCAGAAGAGGATTCAGAGATTTGGAGGAGCACCTGCGATTATACGCTGATACTTGACATGCCTGTGACACTTTGACGCCATCATCTCGACATGAAGGAATGAGTGAGCCCCGACAGATGCACTGTATTTTTTTTTCACCTCAGCTGCCCCTACAACCGTGTAATGTCAGAAGTGATCATTCACATGTGGAAATCCAGCCCATTTCACTTATCCTGGTGCTGTGTAGCAAACTGCTCTTAACCATAGCAGAGGACAAGCAGAAATAATTAATGCAAGCAAATGCGGAATACGCCTTATTTTAAACATGGTTGCCTTCGGGGCAAACACATACAAGAATCTTTACAAGGCTCTGAGTGCTACCACACCTCTTGTATATATCTCATCTTCATGCTGCACTTATAAAAAATGCTTCAGTCATGGCTGCGCAGTGGAAACTCTAGCAGGGTCTCTGTAGAACCTCTTTCCACCTTGGCCCCCAGGCATCAATCTCTTAGCCTGGCATGAAAGCTTATCTCCCAGCGTCAGGCTAAATGTCAACCTCAGGAACGCTGAAACACCATTAGTTATGTCCGCCCTATTAGAGCGAGCTAATTCCACATAAAAGCCACACGCCCAATTTTAAACGAGTCTGCCTTCACAGGAATCTCTTCCGGCTGTTTAAGTCTTCACGTCAGAGGAGGCAGCAGGGAGGAGATGTGTCCCCACATCCAAAGAAGTTCACTGTTAAAATACATGCTGAATCACTGTTATCAGGAGGATTCCCTGTTCTGTAGTAATGTGCTGAATGTTCACTTTGTGCGAGAAAATGTTTTGGGTTCTGCTGGTTATGTAATTTGATAGTGTGCAGTGTCGTCGGCTTAAATTGTGCGTATTGAATATTGCTCACACGGTGGCATTTTAATGTTTTCAAAAACCTATTTTCAGGCATATGAATATCAAAAAAAAGAGATTAATATCTATTTCATCTACGCTTTATCAGAGCTACTCTGATGCTCTATAGTCGACTGATTCTCCAATTATGTTGTCTGATTAAAATGGAGGGTGTTCTTTCAAAGCTTTATGCATATTACATTCTGACCTGAATTCATCTATTTCTACAGATTTCTGCGACTATATTGGAACTGTGACTTTGAATATTTACATACATTATTTACTAATCCACTGATGTTTCTCTTTTTTTTCTTTATTCTGTCTCCGTAGGGGGGCGACTCCTGTTTCTGGTGATGTGGCTGAACCTTGTGCCTCAAACTGACAGCTGCCCTGCCAAGTGTGTGTGCTATAGTGAGCCCAGGCCCACTGTGGCCTGCCAACAACAAGGACTGTTTTCCATCCCGACTGAGATCCCCGTGCGGAGCCAGCGGATATTCCTCCAGAGCAATAAGCTAACGGTGGTGAGGTCCACCAGCTTCAGCTCTTGCCACAATCTCACTGTTCTCTGGCTCTACTCCAACAACATCAGCTACATCGAGGCTGGGGCCTTCTACGGCTTGGAAAAACTCGAGGAACTGGACATCGGAGACAACAGCAACCTCCGCACCATCAGCCCTACGGCCTTCCGGGGCTTAACTAAGCTGCACACCCTCCACCTGCACAGGTGTGGCCTGTCAGAGCTCCCCATCGGGGTTTTCCGAGGAATGTTCTCCCTACAGTACCTTTACCTGCAGGACAATAACATCCTAACCCTGCATGATGACACTTTTCTGGACCTTGCCAACCTCACCTATCTCTACCTGCACAACAACAAAATCAAGATAGTGACAGACAACATGTTTCGAGGCTTAATCAATCTGGATCGGCTGCTGCTACACCAGAACCGAGTCATCTATGTTCAGCCAAGGGCGTTCAGTGATCTTGGTAAGCTGAAATCCCTATTCTTGTTCTTCAACAATCTCACTGTCCTGACGGGGGAGACCATGGACGCGCTGGTGTCTCTCCAGTATTTGCGTTTAAATGGGAACCAGTGGATCTGTGATTGCAGGGCGAGGACCTTGTGGGACTGGTTCAAACGTTTCAAAGGTTCCAGCTCTGAGTTGGAGTGCAATGTTCCCGAGTTCCTGGCAGGAAAGGATCTGAAACGACTGAAAAGTGAAGACTTGGAGGGGTGTGTGGAAACGCCTCAAATCCAGACCAATCTCTTCAGCTCTAAGGCACAGTCTGGGAAATTCTCCTCCACTGAAAATCCCCTGGGAGACACCATTCCCAGGTGTTGTCTCGGAGATAATGACAAGTCCTCCATCCTGTCTGGCAAGAGCCGCCAAATCACCAACAACCCCCTCAAGGAAAAGGAGAACATGTCCAAGACTAAATATAAGGAGCCGGAACGAACGAAAAACGAGACCCAGAACAAGCAGAACGATGGACCGCTGGGAACCTTGTCCAACACCCTGGACAAGTCTTTGGAAAACCTAAACCCCGACCTTATAGACAATCTGGAATCATCTACAGCATCAAACAAAAAGAAAAAGAAGTGTTCCAAAAAGCCCAAATCAGACACCCAGTGCATCAAAGGCCAGGGTTCTACTTTGCAAGTGCTGCGCTTTCTCTTCATTCCCATGATCTGGATATCTCTAGCCATGTCTTAGGACTCCTGATCTCACTCTGAACACAGGACTCAAGATTGTTGATGCTCATGACAATGATAACAGAAGATGCAGTGACATCTACAACAGACAGTGACTGAAAAGCGAGGAGTCACGTTGACCCACCGTGGGTGAGGACAAACATGGACGAGGACGTTAGAGTACATTTAACAAAATGGATGCCTTTACAGAACACAGATCTAATGTATATAATGAATTGGTGCCCAAAATTGTTTGTTCTCTATGTACTTAACTGTACCGTGTCTAAGCTACACTTCGGAGACTCCTCCCTTTTTCCCTCTTAAAAGCTTTTACTGCTTAGACAGACCACTGGAAGAATTAAAAAAAAAAAAAAAAAAGACAAAAACAAAAACATCAACTACAGGAAATCAGAGACAGAGCGCACACAAAGAATGTTGGGTCCGTTTAATGAAGATAAACGATCTCCCCCCATTATTTATTCAAAGTGATGCATTTGTTGGGTCATGTTATGTTTTTTTATGTTTATAAAAAGAAATGTTTTACCTCCCCCAATTTTAGTTCTATTTTCATGACAGAAAGGGTATATGGGTAGCATTTACCAAAATGAATGCTGTCAGTTTGTTTATGGAGATTGCAATGGAACCATAGATATGCATTTTATTTTACTTGTGTACAAGTATGAATATATTATGAATAAAAGTTCTTATTTCGTAGATTTCTTTTTGATTTTGTGTGGTATTTTCCAGTAGCACATGAGCACCAGCTTCTCTATATGTTGGCTGGATGAAAACAACTTTCATTCACTTGAGTTATACAGAGCTCTTTTTTTTTTACTATTTTCATTGTATTGACTAAACAATCACAAAAATGATCAATAGGTGGTAAAAATAATAACTTGTTGCTGCCCAATACCCCAAGAAAGATAGTAAAGCTCATTACTGGATTACTAAATTACAATTACTAATGACTGGACTGGTACCTAATGAGGATCTTTTTTGCTTCATTGCTGTTGAACTACTTTAATGAGATGAGGAAAAGCAACATTAGATGGGACCATATTCTAAGACGGTGTCAGCAAAACTGCTCTAAATGAGAAGTAAAATGCATTTGAATTTACAAAATGCGTTTAAATTTAGCACTAACAGCAGCTCATATTATGTCTCACTAACCATATTGAGAGTCGAACAGCATTCCTCCTCCCAAACAGATGGCGGGCCCACTGTGGCGTGTTCATTGTTTTCAGGATTGTTGGGAGAGTGATGACTGACTGCTTTGTCAAATTTGGCCTCATCCCAAACCTCAGGCGTCCAGATTTTGTTTGTTTTCTCCTCAGCCTCTTCAGGACGTTGGCATCGCAGTGCTTGACACGCTCCAGAGAAGACCAGCGTGAGCTCGGTTGCAGTGAAACAAAGAGCAGAAACAAAGGGACAACATGAATTTACCCTTTCGGCGATGCGCGTTTTGAAATTTCCACCTCTACTTTTCAAATGATGTGACCACCTGTTCAACTTTGATCTGTCACGGTCATGAACCATTGACTAAGAATAACTCATATTGAAATTAAATTAGCAGGATCTATTTGATCTTTATTAGTTGCAACTGTTAGTACAATCTCCTAAGGCTTTCTGAAAGATCAAACAATGATTATGCTGTAATATGCAATTTAAAACAAGGTCACGATCCGACGCCAACATCCATCCATGCAGTATATATACAAGTCCTAAGTGACTGCTGCGCATGCAGTATGATGATGTCGAATGAAACGCCCCGGGCAGCTTGATAAAATTCAGCATACCATTAGACCTAGTTATGTATATTACACACACTGCCACATTTCTTATAATTTTCAGTGAATTATTAAACAGTGTATGAAAATGCAGTGGGAATATTCAAAAAGTGACTCCTCACATCACAACAATGGCTTTGAGAGCAGAGGGACCCTCAAGGCGTCATATAAAGTTCTGCTTTGCTTTCCTGACATGGAAAATAAAGTGGGAAACATCTGAATACAAATGTGAGCTTTCAGATGTCACTAAAAGTTCTGCTGGGGCGAGTTGCCTGTGGTGAGTCCAGGCTGATATGTCCACAGGCCAGGAAAGGGAGAGACTTATATTCTGCACCAAATTAACTCGAGATCTTGTCAACAGCCCTTAGTTTATCTTCCACAGAGCGAAAGGATTAGAAGGCAGGGTCTCCACAAATCCCCGAAGCTTTCCATTGTTGTCGATTAACCCTAGAACGTAAGAGGACTGAAGGGGACCTGAGAAAATATTGATCTTGAGTAGGAATCAACGAGGAAAATCAACAAGGCCTCTCCAATAGAGTCCCAATACCCTCAGCAGCTGTGGGCTGAGAGGATGCCAGTAATCGTGTCTTACTCCATCAAACCTTTCCTTACATCCGCTCAGGCAATCATCAAAACAGCACTCTAAATCCGAGTCCCAATCATATGTTAAAATGACCGTCATGTTCATACCGGCTGCTTCTCCTCTACAACTACACCTCCAGTATAATGTGTAAAAGAGTTCAACAAGTCTGCTAAAGCTGTGATAAATGAAAAAAAAGTTCTTTGTGATATTCAGCCAATATCGTCATTACAGATTCATCTAAAAGCATATATTTTATTTAATATTCCCTCTGTGGAATGCAAGAAGACTTTCTTGGCTTTTTTTCAAAGAAAGCATCCCTTTATATTTTACTTTTATTTAAATATGTATATATATATACATACATAAAAAAAGGGAAAGTGGTTGATGCAAGGTCATTGTTAACTTTATTTTTTACACAGTTTGCTTTTAATTTTGTTATCTCGCTGGATAGCTCAAAAATATTCTAAAAGAATTACATAAAGTAAACGTAGTAATAAAATAAACTCGTAGAAACAATAATGAAGTATGTTTTGGTAGGTTTGCTCTGGATTCAAGACCATTTTCACTCTTTTGCAATAAATACTAAAAAAAAAAAAACCTCATGTCCTATCTTCTGTTCTGCAATTGTCTGTCATGCTGTTTATTACAGGGGTGAGAATATGAATCCAGATTCAATATTTCTAAACATTTCCTATTATTATATACAAACACACACACACACAATTCATATATAACATCTTCTTGTAGTGAAAGACAAATAGTTCTAAAAGGCATAAAGAAAAGTATGTGTTCCTGACTGACTCATCTATATTTGATTCTCCCCTTCTCCTACATTTTATTTTTCAGTCTCTAAAGAAAACAGCAAGCACTCAACCTCAAACTGGCTTGAAAATGTCCCTCCAGAAAGCAAAGGATCAAACCACTGACGCTGTTTCCATGTTTTTCTATGGTGGCTGTCACTGCTCACGCTACCATGTATATCTTTCTGTTTGCTGCCGTTTTTCATTTAGTCGAAATCAGTGCTGATGTTTTTGCAAACACGCTCTGGGAGGAATCACCACTGTGTTCTCCGACAGAAGTCCTTGTCATGGATTATTACTTAAAAGGCACTTCTCCAATAAAAATATTATGAAGTGTCTTGACTTCAAGAGCACACTTTTAAATTAGCTTGATCATCAGAAGCATTTCCATGCTGGCAAACACAAGGCCTGTGGATCAGAGACTTCGAAAAAGAGACTCACGCTGAGAGGAAGCTAGAGTTCCTCCTAGCATGAATAACATTTGGAACATTTGGCAAAGATGCAAGGATCCGCCCTCACGACTACATTACATCCCATTCACACACTGTGAGTATACATTTATCCTCTACACTCACACACACTCAATAATTAGATTTCACTGTCTCTCTCTCTCATATACCTCCCATGCAAATGATGCCTATAGGTACATATTATAGGAAAAAATGTACAGAACTAGCCACTGGCAGACAGAGCTCCCTTAAAAGACTTAACAGGACATGTTTATGGAAATTATGAATTAGGGGATTTTGAAAGGTTACTGCTCATTGTTTCAAGTGGCTCTGTAAAATTACATCCTCTTGTCCTACTCACTGCTATTATGGATGGCTAATTTCCCTTCGCTGTGGCCCTCATCACTGCTGACTCCACTGTTCAGCTCAAATCCTACTTTCCGTGTCTGCGTTGCTGCCAAGTGGGATGTGACTTAAATTCTGTATATGCTGAAAATGTGTGAACACATCCATCTACACAAAGACCCAATGCAGTATAAACAGAGCCGCATGTGGGTCCACATCCATTTTGAAGTACATGCCATAGCCATGATACATATGGTGCCACTAACCACTTCTTTACACCTGATACTGGGGAGCTTTACTAACTGAAAAAGGGTTGTGCAGCTAAAAGGTTGAACTTTTGACGGCAAACATCAGCCACAACACAATGCAACATCTTGCAGTACACTGCCACACTGTCATGGTCAATCAAATATGTGAGCATGGTACATTATTTGTAACATGAGCTGTGTTATTTTACAATGTGTAGGATAAAATGTTTGGTGCTGTAACAACATTGCAAAGTTGTAAAATTGTCTGATATTATTATGATATTACAGTAACAGCGCATTGGTTTTTATACATGATGATCCTTTAAAGTCAAACTGGACTTCCTGGATTTCATCCTCTATAGCATCCACCCATACCTACACAGATATCTCTCCCTTCCGGTGCTCTGAACAACCATTCGGACTCACGAGAACAATGACATGGACACAATCCCTAACTGGCTTCCCACCAGTGACACATTCTCGTGTCTAGGCCTTCAAAGTGTGTCTTCCTGCAACACACACTCTGACACACCACAGGATCATTCCAATTTTCTTCCAGCTGGCAGCCCAAGGAGACTAAAAACCCATCAGCCCTGGCCTCTTTACAAGCCCCCTAAGTTGTCGTCAGAGGCTGTGAGGTCTGACAGCAGTGCCATGCTGGGGCCACAGCTCCATTTAACAGTGCCCAGAAACATGATGACCTGAACCCGCAGGCTCCTGCTGGACGTCAGGAACTTTTTCATCAGACGGTGCAACAACTAAAAACCACCCCTCAGTCAGAGTGTATTTCTCGGTGTCAGTAACAGCTTTACTCTCCTTTCGCACTGATGAAGGGAAATATAGCTAATTATGGGCCCTCCATCTGCAGCGAGCGTCCGGATGCAACGTGCATTAGCATCTTGGCAGAGAATCAAGATAACTACAGGCTATGGAAGAAACCCTGGTAAAGGAAAATAATCAGCATAGCAAAATGTTGCATTTAGCTGTTATTCCGCACTCTGCAGCTGACACCCATGTAATCATGCTTTCAACATGCAACAGCCATTTTTGAGACAGATCCTTGATATGGTGAAAGTATAACAATCTCAGCGAGAAGTGTATTTCAAAAAATGTAGTAAATTGTAAGAATTATGCGTTTAG
Organism: Holacanthus passer; assembly: GCA_025331565.1. Lineage (NCBI taxonomy): Eukaryota > Metazoa > Chordata > Actinopteri > Pomacanthidae > Holacanthus > Holacanthus passer. Next base: position 7,269,830 of record JAFREQ010000009.1, on the reverse strand, counting down.
ATGTGAATATTTTTGGATAAAAGAGACCACTATTCAATCTTATCCAACCAACCATTATTCAATTATTGCATTGTATATGTATTTTTTTTTTTTTTTTTTTTTTTTTTTTTTTTAGAAATGATGGCCTTCATGATATGTTAACGCTCTCCTCAAACTCAGAACAGCTTTATAAAGCTAATAAAAATCCTAAGCTTTTTTTTAGCAGGGGAGAGGCAGCTGTTATTAACTGCCACTTCCAATAGCACTGACTGATTTTAAACTGAAAATTCAAGGAGACGTGAGCCAGTAATTTGCTCAGAAACCATGTTGTACTACTTCTGTGCACATCCTGCCACTGAAACTCCAAAACGGCAAATATTACATGCACAAATGAAACATTATGAAATAATGATATTAATAGAGAAATATGTTTAAAAATTAACCATTACATCATGAAATAAATTCAATGAATTATTAACGCTCAACTCAAATGTTATTTCTTTATTATCGTCACTGTAACAAGCAGGGACGAAAGAGAGTGTGGCATCTTTCCCTTTGGTTGCTCAAGTTAACATGCACTAGCTGACGGCTGCTGACAGGCTGGGGACATGTGATTGGCTAAAGGGTGAGAGGGTGAAGATGTGTGACAACAAAATCATAAAAGCCTTCCAAAAATGTCACTATGAAATAACAATGCACCATCTCATACTTCAATGGGTGGTGCCTCTGCCCCTCTGTGAGAAGCCTCAGGACAGTCCGATGGATGGGCCTGATGGTCCAGCTCCCTCCTACAGCAAGTCCTCAAAACTGAACCACAAAATACCTCATTTATAACTCTCCTCAAAGCAACACATATGTCAGAAAATGCTTTCTGATATGACGCCCCTCTCATCAGGGCAACATCATTTGTCACTACTTTCCAAACTGTCTTCATTGTTAAGATTTGGTTACAGTAAGAGAAAGAGCATGGTTTGGATTTTAACTGAGGTTAGAAAAGTGTTTCAGATTTGCTTTAAAATTACTACTTTGAGAAAATTATGGGACCTTTATCCTCATGGTTACAATAATATCCACTTGGCTGAGGCCATGGAATGATCACGGTTAAAAAAAAACCTATGTTGACTATCAGTAGGAAGCGGGAAATGAACAGTGGTTGGTCTCCTGTGGTCCCATGTTTTGTTGATCCACCACGCCCTCATCCCTCTGCAGACTTCCATTTTTGCCTCTCATCAACCACAGTTATCATTCCTATGTCTGCTCAAGGGCTTTGGTACTTGACTATAAAGGAATGTTGATTTTAGGTATTTGCTGAATGACTGATGATGTTGTTTTTCAGGGGCTGGACAGTCTCCCCTCTGAAGAGTCCGGGGTGGCTCAAAGCAGATCCAATATCAAGCACAGTGCAGTAATGTAAAAGTAGTATTGGAAAAATGGTTGTAGAACAGGGGACCATGCTAATGGTGATAAAGGTAAACAATAATTATTAGTACTGTAGGCCGAGCTGGTCTAGTACAGCTGACTTGAGTGCTTTCCATCCATGGTGCCCCAGTCCTGCTTCACTGCATCATCATCATTACTATTATTAATATTTTATTTCTTTTCTTTTTCCTGCTCCACACTCACAATCCTCCGTTTCCCCCTTTCTCTTCACTCTCCCACATCCACACAAACTGGCAGGTTGTAACATACACACGCATACTCTCACATAAACAAACACTAAATCTAATACCTATTTCCACTCCAACCACAGAACCCCTCTTGTTATTGCAAATGGATTTAACCATGATAACTGATGACACTAAATTAACATCACACATGATGCCAACAGTAGTTTTCTTACTAGTGTTCTTACATAAAAATACACATTTGCAATGGTTAATATTTACCTTTAAACTCAAATGAAATAGCATAATACTCAGCTGAAGTCATACTAATATATATATATATAAAATACATAATATAAATATACATGGTTTAATAATATACAACATAATCAATTGCTAAAATCATAATTATTTATTCATATCATTATTTCTTTATTAACGTCTTCATTTATTTGTATAATACTGGAGTTTCTTACTTGTCATGACATCTCAACTTATTCTAAATATGGTTAACATTCATAATATAAAGTAAACAAATGTCTGTCATGGGTTTTGTGTTTATGAGTTTACATTATTATATTTTCTCACAATGAGAGAGAGATCTACAAAAGACACAACACTGACAGCAGCAGTCAAAGATGTCTTTGAACCCACTGTCAATATTTAAAGAAATAAAGGTCAAGCAGCCTTTTTCTTTGCAGGTTACAGGGTCACGTGATTTAACTAAGAGATTCAGATAGAGATTTAACACTTCATTCCTAATACTCATATCTTGATTTCATGTAGCTCTGTTTACCCATGTAAACTTTCTTCAAAGGAAGTGAGCTTAAAAGCAGTGAAGACAACGAATCCCCGCCTGTTTCTGGATGTCTCTCTATTCACTGAAAATGACCCGCCTTCAACTCCTAATGCAAATTCTAGCAGACGCTCCATGTCTCCTCCAGAAAACACCAACCTTTGATCATAAGTAATAAGGCATTTTTTTCCTTAGCTTCAGTGAATGTGACTGAAATATTTGAGTTCGTGGCTCCAGGCGAAGGCTTATATGAGAAAGTTTAGGCCGCTCACTGCAGAGGAGTCCCAGACTTCGACAGAAGGGCTAAAAGTGTTTGCCTTCCATTCTGCATACTAAACGCTCCAACACTATCAGTCTCTCTTTCTATCAAATCTCACTCAAATTCCACTCTCAATCTCTCTCTATTAATTTCTGTCACTCTCTCTCTCCTCCTCTTGTTCACCTTCCTCCACCAGCACACACATACTATAATCCATGAAAGTCTCTTTGAATTACATCTATAAGGCACTCAGACAAGTGTCTGGTGTGTTTTGAGGCAGTTAAACGTTTTCAGCATTTGTAAACACTGCATGAAAAATAACCTAGAGGTGGGGAAAGTTGAAAAAAAGTATAATTATAATGTACAAGTTTAGTGTTTTAAGCAAATAGAGTCATTCATTTAAACGATTAAAAAAAATTCTCATCTTTGCTCCACCCAGAAGCAAACAACAACAATAATAATAATAATGAATTGAATTAATATAATCAAATTGCCTCAATTCAATATATTGGGTTGGCTGTACAAATTTTAGCTTTAGTTGAGTGTATGCGGTGTGTGTGTGTGTGTGTGACAGTGTGACGGCCCAGACTCTGACTCATCCCAGAAGCCACCAAGAACTTCAGTTCTTTCTGTGATCTTCCCCAGAAAGCAGGCGAAAATTACCCAGCGTAAGACCTGACACATCTCTATCAAACCACACAGTTTGAATTTTGTGTAATAATGTGAGAATACATTCATGTGATCCAGGAATTTCATCTATCACCGGAGCGGTTCTCTCACATTATGAACACAGGGGCTAAAATCTTGTGATTTCACTGAGCATGACCAATTTCAATGGTCTCTTGAGCCAAATCCAGAATTGTGACTGTATTGGCTTCAGCCTCCAGAGCCCACTCGAAAGGTCATATCAGCAGGACCTTCATCCTGATCCTCTTTTCAACGATGAGGATCATGATTCTATTTTTGCCATTAGTGCTATCATAGCATGAAATGCCGCTAAGGGATAATCTTTGAGCGTTTTTAGATGGGAGTGGACTTAGAATGAGGCTTTCACCATCCAGGGAAGGTCAGAGTCTGCGGGGCTATCGCAACATTTGCACCGCTCTGAAAATGATGCAGAATCTGATGGAAACAAAGGTGGAAAACATTCATCAAATATCACAAGAGCGGAAGAATTACTGTTAGATTAACATCAATACTGAGGACGTTCGCCTGATGAGGACAGTCCTATCTGACTAGACTTCATCTAGATTTGATAAGTCTGTAGGTTGTGAAACTATGTGAACTCCAGAAAGAGGTGAGCTCTATAATTCAGAGGGGGATAATCTCATGAACCATTTATGTGGGCTGAGCTGCTCATTATTTCTCAATCATGCCTGGATTTGGGAAATGTAGAGTGGCAATTTGTTCTCAATCCTAATTCAGCCAAATTAATGCTCCACGTATGTTCATACCCAGGCCTGCACCGAGGGACACACAGTCCCCACCAAAGCTGCAACTGGAGGCTGCAGAGCAAGAGCTTTTGCAGTAGATTAGGCTGATATCCAATAGGATTTGGTCCTGTACACCTCATGAAAGCACTGTGTAAATGGGTCCATCTAATGATCCAACTTAATATGATTAAAAAGAATAAAGCCACCCATATACACATGCCCTCCCTCTCTTTTTCCGTTTGTCCGTCTCTCTCTCACACACACACACACACACACACACACACTATTGCCCAGAGTCTCCTCACATTACCCAGTTCCATGCCAGTTTGTGCGGCAATTTGCGCTGATGTGTGGTTATCCTCACAAGGCCAACAGCACACGCAGAGTCCCTTAATCTGCTCCAAAGCAAATGTCCACAATCTGAGAGCAGGACTCACACCATGCCTACTGAAAAAACACTCACCAGCACTCTGAGCGCTTAATCCGCTGTGACGTAACACGCAAACACAAACCGGTCTCGATGAATGCAAAGTGATAAAGTGAAAAGCAAATTCATGTACTGTACATATTATGAATTCACAATTTGTTTTTGTTTTTTCATTTCCTTACGCAATATCTTGCGATTATAGCTTGGGAGGGTTTTGCACTGCTAAAAAAAATTGTTTGTCCCTCAAACAGTGTTGCCAGCACTGTGATGCATTTTTCTTTGTATTGTTTGTTGGGGCCGCTTCGGTTCCCGGAAGTGATGCTCCTTTCATCGTCTGCGCAGGAATCAAAGGCAAAGCTCAATATGTAATTCTGTAATAGTGCATGTCTCTGCGGCAGGACACAGTGAGGGTAATAGTATGTTGCACAGGAGTCAAAGTTTACATCACTACATCCCTGAGATCCCACACTGTTGACTTTATCAGTCTCATACTAAATGCAGTTTGTCATTTCCAAGAGTGGCTTCTCGCAGTGGTTAGCACTGGCGCCTCACAGCTAGAAGATCCCTGGTTCGCGTCCCGGTTAGGGTGCCTGGGATCTTTCTGTGTGGAGTTTGCACGTTCTCCCTGTGCAGCGTGGGTTTTCACCAGGTACTCCGGCTTCCTCCCACAGTCCAAAAACATGCTGAGGTTAATTGAATGTCCTAAATTGTCCATAGGTGTGAATGTGAGTGTGTGTGTGTTTGTTTGTCTTGTGTGTGGCCCTGCGATGGACTGGCAACCTGTCCAGGGTGTCCCCTGCCTTCGCCCTAAGTTGGCTGGGATAGGCTCCAGCCCCCCCGTGACCCTGCAGAGGATTAAGCGGCGTACAGATGTACAGATAATGGATGGATGGATGGATGGAAGAGCGGCTTCTTCCTTTTTTAGCATCAACAAGATAGAGAGCAGCTAAAAGTACAACATGCTTATTGGGATACAGAACCACGCTTGACTTCATGTTTATATAAATTTAGAGAAATGGTTTGTCTAAACAAAATTTGAGACTGGCAACTTATGAAGTGACAGAGACAAGAAGTCAGTCATTCAAGTGAGTGATTGACACTAACCCACCTTGTGTGTGTGTCTTCCCTATACATGATGGATATGTTGATTTACCCAAACTTTCAGTATTGGATTGGACTGGATTGTCATTACCGTCAAAAAGTGAAATGATAAGATAAAATAAGCTTTATTGATCCCCGTCATGGGTAATTCACTTATTAAAGCAGTTTGCAAAAACAGGTGAATTGATATCAAGTACTCAGAAATAAAGTGGCATAAAAAACAGTGGCAGTTATAAATAATAACATTAGCAAAAAATTGTAGTACTATAGAAAAGTATAAAAATTAAAAAGTACAGAAAAGTACGAGAAAAGTAAGTTTACCTTCTATATTTAGAAAGAAAATAGCCACAAAGCGTATTTTTAAAATAGTGCTTGAGGTGAACGCAGGTGAGGAGAAGAGTGGTCATAAAGTACAAAACTTTCCTTCATGCTGATTTCTGTGATTCCGTCAGAGAAGAGTTCCACTATGACAGAATGAATCAGCCACATGGCTACTCATGCCTATAACCCAGTTCTTCTATTCATTTTTGTAGATGCCGTTTACAGTAAAAAAAAAAAAAAAAGGCTGTTCCTGACTACTATCACTGATGTTGAAAAAAGCTACAGCATTTACAGTCTGGATCTAGGTTGCGTCGCCGAGCCTTATCTCAGTGGACGATAGCGAGCGCCAAAAATAATTTATTTATATGAAAACGTCACGGGTTGTCTCTTTAAATAGGCCTATTGGATTAGAAAGTGTGAGCCCTTTCATTAAGACCGACCACCATCCAAACCCACAAGTTACAGGATGAAGTGTAACACGAGACTCAGCTGGTGTGGAGTAACATGTTGCATTAATGTACTCTCTGCTGTGAAGCCATCTTCACGGGCAGAACATGCTCTTAACAGGGAGAGCTTGGCAAGCCAGCATTTCTTGATGTACCTCAGGGGCTTAGGGGGACTGATGTCCAATTCTTTACACTTCCATGCCTCCAATTTTCACTCTCTAATGGAGTGAAACATGTTTCACTACTAAGGAGTTCAAAAAAAAAATAAAGGGAGCTTCCGTTCCCTACAGCATTGCGGGGGCTTCACAGACGCAAAACAGTAAAAACACAAATGGATCTTTTTTTCTTCCTCTGATCTACTATGAATAATTCTATGAATAAATGACAATGTTCCTTTAAAGCCATTTGACCAGAGCTTTGCTTTATTTTTTTTTCACTCTTAAATCTTGTTAATGCCATCATTAATATTTATTTATGTATTTCAAGGATAAATGTAAACAAACAAATACCTCTTTCTGTCAAAAGCGGCCGGGACATGTCTGTAATTCTTTTTTTTTTCTACTTTTCACCGGGACTGGCTCGCAATCCCGCTCCTCCACTGCCAATAACCTGCTCGCGCCTCGCCACAGGGTGAATCTGTCCTGCTGTTCGCTCCTGTAAATATGACTGATTCCATTTAATCCGCGCCATTGTGTTCTCATTCGTCGCTCAGGTTCTTCTAAATCTCCTCATTCTTGGCTTTAGACAGTGAAGAAAGCGGAAAGGAAAGAAGAAGAAGAAGGGGGAAAAAAAGCGAGAGAAAGGGAGAAATGGAAGGAGGCAGAGAGGGAGTGAGTTGTGATGCTGTTTATTGCTGGAGTGACTCCAGCCCAACCTATCTCATTAGTCTGTTCGTGATTAAAAACTACTCTCAAGCTGATATCATTAACCTGCCCACACAACCATACACTCTCAATGGGGCCTTAAAAATCTAGCGAGAAGAAATGAGCTCGCGCCTTGTGTGTGAGCTCTAAAGTCACTTTACTCACAGCTGCACCTACATAATCATGAGCTGTGTGGTTTTTTTTTTTAATACGCTGGAATATAAACAGACGTATATATCAGAATATTGGTGTAAACACTGAGTAGCCTGTGATGAGGGTGAAAGAGGACGTTTGCCATCTATCAGCGATTACAGTGGAATCTATAGCCTTTTTCCCCACTGTCACCATTTATAATCCCTTCCTATGTTATCTGATTGCAACCCCAGTCACAAGCTTCTCGGTGTGAGATTACAAACATCTGGCGGGTCATCTACTCCCAAGCTGTTATGATAAAGTCGGCAGCGGAGTGGGCTTCTGGACAACCACGGGGAAATTCAGTGATGGAATATCCCACACAACCAAAGTCCTAATGTAACGCTTCGTCATTGCAATGAGATCCACCGCCCAGTGCCCTGCTGGTGTGGATATGTGATTAAAAAGCGTAATCTGAGAGGTTTGTATAGACTGATATGCAGTATATCACTTCACAGTTCCTCCTCTTAGCTGCGTATTTTTTTTCCTTCAGAGTTATCTAGTCTGCTCGGGTGTCAAATGTTGTATCTGGACGGCTTAGCGGGAATAAAGAAGAAAGAAAATGAGAAATATGCAAAATTGCTCCTGGACGTTGAAGGAAAACCTTGAAATCTGTGATGAGAAGCAGAATTACAGTATATGCTCCTTGTGAATTTTCGAGTCTATATACAACCATGTTCAGATCAAAAAGGTTGTTGAATCACGTCCAAAACATCTGACGCGCAGGGTCTGGCAAAAGATCAATCCAAGCGCTAAATGGAAGATTGAAGCTTGTTAGAAAGTTCTTGCAGGGCCGGGCTGTCGTTGAAAGTATTAGTAGAGTTCAAACTGCAGCTTGTGTGCTAAATATTAATGTCTTAATCTTAATACCATACAAAAGATCTACATATCATCTTTTTTAGCCTTGCTTTGGGCCACAACTTTTGTCAGGAATGAAATATCTTAACTACCATTAGATGAGTTGCCTAAATTTTGAACAGACATTCATGTTCTCCAGCGCCCCCAGCAGGTCAAAGTGTTATTTTTTCCGAACAACGGCTGAATAGATTGCCATGAAATTTGGTAGAGACATTCCTGTTTAGAAAGAGTTGTAATAACTTCTGTAATCCCTTGACTTTCCATCTAGCGCCATCATCAGGTCAAAATTGATCCAACATGTTGGTTTATGCAAACTAAATTCATTCTGCTTCAGCTGTACTTTGTATTCAGTGCTAATTAGCAGAAGCTTATGCTTAGACACTAAACCAAGTTGGTGATCATTGTAAACATTACACCTGTGTAGCATCGGTGTGACACATTGTCAGCATGTTACCATTCAGCACAAAGCACCACTGTACATGAGCACAGCCACACAGGACTGTAGACTCTCAGTCTCGACTCCTCCTGAGGAGAAGTGAAAAAATTCCAAAACAAGTCAACAAAAAACAAGAATGAACATTTCCAGTGTTGATAATAATTCATGTTTTCTTTATTATATGCAGATCACAATCAGGCTACATGTCCAGCAACATATTTTTGCATTTCTCCCAAAATCCAAAGGGATGCAGATTTGCATTACTAATTGTTTATCATTTTAATTAGAGACAATAACAAGTAAGCAGATGTCCAAACAGCCACTGTGGCTTTGAGCAATTAATCACTTGCCGAGTACTAAATCTGACTCTTTTAATTCCATTTTCCATCTACTTTCATCAAGGCTGGAAAAGGACAGATGCACCATAAACTGAGATTTTACACTTTGGGCAAAGCTGCGACTCCAGCCAAGCGAGCGTACATCAGTGAGCACCTGAGATACAAATTATGCATCCGTGCTCTCAACCCACGCTGCTCCGTCTCCGTATAACAACTTCATAGACGTTCAGGAAACAGAATTTCACTAACGCCAAATATAACTCTTGAGTGTGGCAGGAGGCTCAACCAAGGAAACTTTCAAATGAATCCACCTGCTAAGGCAGCCTTCAAGGTCTCAATCAAAATTTTACCGTTCCCTCACAGTTAGCGAGCGCCGCAGTGCAGATGCAAAGATTTTTTCAGGAAAGAAGGAAACGAAGGGGAGGGAGTGCAGAGACGGGGTGAGAAGGAAAGAGACATTAATAAACAAATTGTGTATCCTCCGTGTCTCTATCATCCAACCCTTTCTTTCTGTTATTCTCACCCAAATCTAACAGCTGGTGGCACAAAAAGGGAGAGAGTTTGTTTTGATGTTTGTGCAGAGTTGAGGCAATAAATTGGACAGGGATTTAGCAAATCAGAATTCATTGCAGAAACTTTCTGATCCTGGAGGTTCAAGGGCTCTGGATAAACAAGACTGATTGTTTCAGAGGCATGCATATATTACCCCTATTTGAGCCCGTCCTATTACACACAGCCAGCTAAGGGAATATAAACCAGACTCATATTGAAACGATTTTACAGGAAAATATGGTTAGATCAGTGGATTTATTTGTACAAGTGAAGCGGGCATTGAGAGACGTTTCTAACAAAATGCTCAAGCCTTGATACATGACAGACATGATGCTAAATGTCTTGAGTCCCGCTCAAACAATATGCATGACAGAATAGTTCGTCAGGGGCCAAAACAAAAAGAACAGCTGTCATGTTCCCTTTTCATCATAAACGTTACTGACAATAGCTGACAGCAAAAAATACCAAGAATATTAAGAACAGGCTCAAAATATCACAGCCATCATCGTCTCCATCCTTTAACACGACCTCAGAGTTCAGAAGGAAAAAAAAAAACGCAAAAAAAAAAAGCATCTCTATTAATACCATAGCGAGGGTGTTGACAGGGTAAATTCACAGCATTTTGCCGCACTCGTCTGAGAACGAGAAACTTCAGATTTATGCAGTTCACATCAGGAGCACCCAGTTAGTTCACTATCTATCCACTGAGACTAAGCCTGCGTTTGAGATCTTCATGTACCACAGAACCTAATCTCAGCGAGGTTATTTAATTTGCAAGTTTATCACCGGTAAAAGTCCCCTTTCAGACAAGTGGAAACTCCTTTTAGTGGCGATAAGTATGATTTTTACTGCCCCATTGCACCAAATGTTCCTAATATATGTTGAGGGGGACGCCGTTAATGGGGTTGTTGATCAATACCAATGGCTCAACGATTACCAGGTGCTGAGATTTCTGGCCTTCAAAAATAGGAATAAAAAGTCGGCGCCCAGTGGGATTTCAAGCCACTTCGACTGCACTTCAGCACACACACACACACACACACACACACACACACAGTCTTTACTTATGTCACTTTTGGGGAATTTACATAGACTTACATTCATTTCCTGGAGACTAACCTGAAGGACTACCTGACCTTAACTTAATGCTAACCTTAACCTAACCCTAAGCTTAACCTAACCCTAACCTTAACTGTTGACCTAAAAATCACAGTTTTCCAAATTGAGGACACCACTTTTTGTCCCCAATTGCACCGATGTCCCGAATCAACTGGTCTTCAGTCTAGTGTATATCCCCAATTTGGACATAAGCAAACCCACACACACACACACAGTCCTGTTTCCAACACTTATTAGGACTTTACATTACTTACACTCATTTCCTGGAGACTTATTCGAACTCTAACCATAACAGCTACTTACCTAACCCTAACCTGAACCTGAACCTAACCCAAACCTTAACCCAAATCTTTACCCTCAAATTTCATGATTTACATTATGGAGACTTACATTTTGTCCCTATAAAGAACGCACATGCACATTCTAACTGCTCATTTGATTTACAAGGATTTTACAGCTTCATTCTTAAGCCTTTTAATCGAATGTAGTGTATTGTAGCATTTTCCTGCTATTTCCTCTTTCTTGCTGACTTGCTCTATTGTGAAAATGTGAATTTGTTGTTTAAGTCAATTACGGGCTGACCACAGAGGATGCGATGGGTCAGAGGATACCATGTCAGAGACTTGTGTAGGAGGAGATTAGTCGTATTGATATTGTAAATCCTGCTGGTTGTCAAAGAGGTCGGCAAAGAAGGTCACAGACAGCTTAATGCCCATTTAAGTTGTGCTTTGTGCTACAATAAGGATTTATTATAGATTTAAATTTGGTTCAAAAATAAAGTGCCAGAGTGTGAAATAAACAAAGATCCTGCACTTGAAAGACTTTGCGAACCTTCTCGTCTCACCTCTACTCCACTCAGCAATTAGGCGAGTCCTGCAACTCTGTTACCAAACAAACATGATAGCAATTACAAACCGGTTACAGGAAGCTTTGTGTCTGAGGTGCTGTCTAAAGACTGTTTTCACTGCATCTCATGTGAGGAGAAAGAGCTCCACAGACACAGCTGCAGCCACAGCTGCCGCAGGCCAGACAGGAAACTAGCAAGATAATTTTGTTTGTATATTTGATTCTGTCCATTTGTTTTTTGCTCTTTGGCAAAGACAATCAAAAACAGACAGTAACTTTACTTTAAACAGACAGTAATTGAAGTAGTTTTCTGGTGGGTAGAAAGACTCAATGTAACTTTTAACTTATGACCTCATCATGTAAAGGCTTCATCGGGGAAAATGGTAAGTACCTTATTTTTAAATACCACCTCTGCTATAAAAGATGTCTCATTTATTGATGAATGCAAATGAGCAGTAGTTCTGAAGTAGGAGTTCTGGCAATCAGCAGGTGGATATGACATTTTTCTCAACTACCTGACCTACAAAGAGCCAATATCAACTGTAGTTGAACTTCTGATGCATCCGTCGAAAAACTGCAAAATTATTTAGCATGTCAGGGGAAAGAGGTTGCTATTTCGAATATCATGATAACATCCAGGATGAAAAATGGAATCATGTTCAGAAGTACAAACAAGAGTAGGTGGGATGTGATAGATGTTAGTATAATGGACTGTAAATGGATTGATAAGTGCTGTGACTAAGCATGAAACCATTATCAGTCACATTGTGTTGGTGTTTGAAATGGTGACATAGCAAAGTTATTTTGGATAAAATCTTAAATCTTGGATATGACCATATACTGTATTACTGCTGAAATAATTAGTCAAAAATTTCTGATGAATAGCTATTTATCATTGCTGGTTTCAGGCTTTTGAATGTGACGATCGTTGCTTTTGCTCCCTTCTGCTTTGCCTATGTTCATAGAAGCTTTACTATGTTCATCCACATCTGCACATAACTTATTAACTTTTAGGATGTAAAATTCTACTGTTATGTTATAGTCTATTTTCTATTTAAGGTGCAATATTATGTTCATTATCATGTGCAATACTCTCCGTATCATGTGCAATATTTGTTAGTACGTTTAAAGTCATGCTTTCCTCTGCAATTTCCTGAGAGACTTTGCATTGTATATTTTTATTTGCTGCTCTATAGTTGTATTTTATATTTTTTGCATTTTGTATTTTTTGCTGCTGTAATTTATGGAGTACTCTGGCACAAGAATTTCCTTCAGGATTAATAAAGTTCTTATCTTATCTTTTTGTTTGTTTGTTCCCTTTTTCACATTTTTCTATTTAATAGCCTAAACAATTAATGAATATTTCAGAACAATAATCAATGAAAAAATCATTAGTCACAGCATGACTGTACACAGAGTAAATTATAGACTTACAGTATAAGACATTTCTCACACATCCATACAATAAGAGTATCTCTTCAGCTATAATTCCTTTTGTCCTTGTTGTTACTTTCCAACAATAGCACTGTGGGACTATACAGCCTCCACTTGTCTCCTCCTCATCTGTACTGTCAGCTCTATATTGAATCTATGAGTGCATTGTGCAACATAAGCAACTCCTCTCCTCCTCCCATGTTACAGTGAAGTACATCTATTTTCTGTCGCAGCTGTGGATTAATTGGCTTGAGAGCAGAATGTCATTATTAATAGTATCAGACAGATCTCAACCCCTGGGATGAGGGCTACAGTGGGAGTTCCATTACACTCTGCCAAGCTCCATCTACTACCTCGGTTTACTGATAAAAACAAACCATTTGGATGCACGCGCTGCATCAACGCCATGCATGCCATATTAGATGGGCTCTGAGTTTTTTTTTTTTTTTCGACACTTACTGTAGCATGCATACCTGCAGAAGCTCTCAGCAGTGTGTCGATCAGAGTGTGTGGAAATTTCCATTTCATAGGCATCACAGGCAGGAAAGCTTGCATCCCTGATCCACAATAAGACGTCTATTATGTGTTGTGTATATGTAAAGCTTGGGTGAAAGTTATTCTTTCGCTGTGCCCCACTGTATGTGTAAATGATTGTGGTGCCTTAAATACCACTCATACAGAAAAGGAAGGAATCAACACCTGTTCAGAGAGAGAAAGCATCATATTATTGCCCCAGATTTCTCTAAGACAGAGAGGTCGATTTTATAAAAACCAAATGGATGATAGCTTAACTTGCACCTGACAGAACATGACTTTTCAATATGACTGCTCCGAGTGCTGTCGCAACACCACGGGGTGTTTTTGTGGAGGAATTCATCAGCTGGGGGAAGGTCATCCGGGAGGCATTCACCCCACAAGCCCTTCTTGGAATAGAACACATTAAAGAGGGATGAGCCTCCACTCAGGAAAGAGGTTTGCTGCTTTCATACTGTGGGCTGAAATATCCCCGTATGTCAGCACAATGGTGATTGGTCACAGACTTATCCAGAGGTGACAAAAGACATCTACCGTCACCAGTAAAGCATCGCCTTCAGTTAACACTTTAAAGTCATTAATTTGATGATAAAGTGCTAAAGTGTTGTACGACGGCTTTGATCAGGTGAGCTGCTCCTCTCATTACAGGAAACGCTGAACAAAATGCATTGGAACAAATCAGCTACATTTCAGCATATTTAGCACGTGATATCTCACATAATCAGAAATCATGAAGTTTATAGTTGCATTAAGTGATGCTTGGCCACTTGGGTACCAAGACACAAGCTGAAATTGCAATGTCTGACACATCACCTTAAGTTGTTATAGCGAACCTGTTAGAAAATAAATGCCTTCTTACAATATCCAGCTGACACAGAGCAAAATGTACTGACATATATATAGTGTTTATTTGGAATTGTTTTTCTGGTCAAGTCCACTTTAGCTCTGCTTTGAGGTGCTTTGAATCAGATTCTTCAGTTTTTAGATGCTCTTGTAAAACTTTATGGTGAATTATGATAAATGTATGCATGACTTAATGCATGAGATGCTTTTAATACTTGTACATTCCTAATACTTCATGAAGTACTACATGAATGAATGCATGCTTTTTTTCATGCATGAATTCATGACAATTCATCAGCTGTTAACATAAAGTGTTGCTGATGCTCCGCTATGTTAAAAACATTGACTGGAGCTACAAAGTTGGATGATAATCCTCTGTGGTTTCATCACTGCAAGCAACATCTTTCACATTACAATAATTCCATCCATGTTTCATACTCTTTAAGAATATTTATCAGTGTTTAAAGTCCAGTCGATGATAGCTGAACTTGTCCACACTGGTTGTCGTCTGCTGTTTCTATTCTTGTAACAACAGATTTTTCATGTTCTGTTTAGCCTTACGGAAACGTTGGTGATATTCATGAACGCTAATTGCCTGGACATATGGGCAATACATAAGGGTGCATGCAACATATTTCACAGCTTAAACAAAATGTGTAGGAGATTATATTGGATGTATTTTCGCTGACATTATGAGGCTTGGCTTTTTCAATTTCCATATAAAATTATTTGGACTGGGATTATAACCACCGTGGCCAATGCAGTAAAACTTTTTTTTTTTTCTGCACCACATGAAAAATGTTATTTGCATTAAAACCACTCAATGTCCCAAAGACTCTTTGTGACCATAGCTCACGACGTTGGATGTAACTTTATTACGGCGCATAAAAATTCAAGCTGAACCCGAAAGGGACAAAATGGCTGTGGAAATAGGTTAACATTACAGGGATAGGACCGTGAATAGCCTAAGTAATTTTGTTAGCACATTTTACAGCAGATTCCTGTGTTTCCATAAAGATATGCACCAACGATGCAATAGGGGGAAAAAAACTGTGTTTTTTTTTAAAGCTTAATGGTACATTAAACTTCAGTAGGGCAAAGAAAGAAAGAAAGAAAAAACACCATTATGTAGCTGCAGTGCGTCTTCAAATGCATCACATCACACTAGAATAACAGATTCAGACTGGGTTTTTCTTTTAGCGCTAATATCACCCGTGCTGCTTTTAGACGGACCCGACTGGTTGTTACCGTTTCACACAATCTCCCACTTTTGGAATCAGTCAGCATTTATAATCTATTCTGATTACCTTATGTGTTTGAGAAGTTGCAGTTTGAAGGCTCCAAGCGATTTCCTGGAGGAGCCTGATGAAAACTTCCTCCACTGATGAGCGACAGGCAGGATGATGTCAAACTGTGCAAACTGTGCAGGTAAGACTCATAGGCGGCGATCGCACTGGAGTGTTGGCCAATGACAAAAGTTTATGCTTCTCTGTGTTGTGTCTGTGCTTTGTGTGGTTATAAGGCATTCTCAGTACACAATGTGAAGATTAACATTGTGTTTAACGTCAGTTTGTTTTGGCTCATCCATGAATGCAAGGTGTGTTGCCAGAAATGCCACCTGGAACGGGGAGCCTTGTGTGATTATGGAGAAAAGTGTGAAAGCTGCCAGGCACTGCAGCTACCATCTCCCTCAGTTCTGTATATTGTTATGAAACCTTAATTTATTCCACTTTCAAAAGGCGCATCTCCAACCTGTCCTGCAGCACTGTCTCCCTCAGCATATTGGTTTAAAACTAAGGGTTTGCCTGCATTTCTGTGCATTTTCTGGATGATTTGATCAGGCGGCTGAAATGTCTTAGATGATGTACAATGCTGAAAGAATTTGAAATTCAATTCGCTTTGCTTAGACTCAGCATGCATTAAGTTCAACAAGGACGTGTTAAATTTCAGGGAAACATGTCTAGGTTTGTCAGAACACTGTATATTGTTTTTACTGAAACCATGCTATTCATGAGACAGTGGTTCAAATGAAATTGTAGAGGCTTTTAGAGGCTTTACAAAAAAGGTCTCATGAAAAAAATAGTAATATATATAATATATATAAAGCAAATAAAGATTGGGAAAGATTTAAAAGGGGAAAAAAATGCGATAAAGGGTGAGAGTATACACATTCTGCCATTGATCAATTTGTACCGAGATATGAGCATGGATGACCTTCCCCGTCCCCAAATCTGTAGGAAGAAGAAAAAAAAACAAAAAAAGATATTTGGCCGTTCTCTCAAGCAGGAATCAGGATAAACTCTGCTCTTTAACTGCTCCTCAAAAGCAGCACAATAAAATTCTCTCCTTCCCAACCAAACATGGTGTGTGTACCTCTATAGATAGTCACAGTTCAGTTTTCAGATCTCATTCCCGAGAAAAATAGTCGGTCAGTGATAAATGAACACACAAAAGGTATCGACATTACTGTGAGCCAATAAATCTGGATGTTAGTGACGTCTCATTTGTCGTCCGTATGTGTTTACTGTGCATGAACAACAGCATTCACTGTGGGTGAAGGATCAGAAAATACCTTTATCTAAAGCAACATACAATCAGAATCTGCCTTCCTGGAAAAGTGCATTTCCTTTTACAGGGAATGCAGCTTGGTGAGTTGCACTTGCAGGTCACATTAAACCAGGCTCATACAACTTTTATAGGATACAAAGACTGTAACTACAAAGAACTTAAGACTGCAATTCATTTGTCTATAGCATCATTTTTGCTATACCTCTGCCAAGGCTGCACAATCATCCAGTTATAGAAATTATTAAAATGGTGTCGAACTTTTTTTTCATCTGGATCCAGATCTGCCTCACAATATAAAAAGTAAATCAGGGGATACTTGGCAGAATATCTATTTAATTAAATACAGCTCATGAGGAAAATATTCAAAAATCCTGAATCAACACCAAAAGTAATCTCTTTTCAGATTTTTATCGATGGCAATTAATTAAGTAGCTTTTTGGCATATGCTGCCACGCGATGAACAAACAAACAGAATTTGAAGGTTTGAAGCAAAGTGATGATGTGCATAGACATAGGCCTGTTTTTTTATCCAACAAACAACTATTTGAAAGCAGTGGGCAAAGCTATTATTTTCTGTCTCTGTCAGAGTAAATCCAGGACATTGGTAACCAGTCCGGCAGTCTACTGTATACCACTATTACTAGAGTGTCTTTCAAAACACATGAGCACAGACATCATGTCCAGTCCATTCCTCACCCCCCCCCCCTCCTTCCGGTAAGCCTGCCAAGAGAGGCCTCTGCGAAATGTGTTCCCCCGACTTGTGAGAATGACCGGGGTATTTGATTTTAGCCACAGTAACTGAGATAATCAGAGGATAGTGAGGAGCGCACAACGGCAATTTCCGGAAAGGTCACCTCTCTAATGAGGAGCATTAGCCCACTCACCAGCCACAGAGGAGCTGAGAACCATTTTGTGGCACACAAGTGAGTCGAGGCTGGCAGCGGAGGTGCCTTCAGGAAGAGAGCTTTTCAGGTGATTTCTGTCTGTGGGTTAACCATAGTCTGAGCTGACCTCCGAACAGGCAACAAAATAGATAATGGAGGGCTTTTAAAGCAGTTAATGTGCTCCAGCCTAATGTCTACCCTGCTCAAGGTAAATCTTTGAGACTATCCATAATGGAAATTGGCTGATGACAGTATTTGAATATTCTGTCAGGGTCTTTTTCACATTGTAACTGACCTCACTTTGAGAAGATCATTGCACTCATGCAACAATGATGTTAGACCAAAAAAAAAAAAAAAGCTCCAGCACTAGTTAATAATGGAACCGAGCTTTAATATACAGAAATTATGTAACAACATAACAACACCCATAAAGCACACAGACGTTTTTACCAGTGCTGTTTTTCTCTTTAGCTTTGTGCCAGAAAAGATAAGACATGAGAGCCAAACACAGAATCCTTACATGCAGCTGTTAGGGGATAGTTTTGGGCAGCACTCTAAAGTTTTATTGTCATTTTCTGTGGACTGGGAAGAGTACATATCCAACAGAAAGAATAAATAGTGCTCAGCTGGTGGGAATAGGATAAGTCTCTTTCTTTGCAGAACTACTTTGAGATTCACAGTGATAAGACAGATGTGTTTCAACATAAACGCTGCCCGGCACTGTGTTAAAATATTCTCCACAAACACTGAAGAAATGTGGCCCGTCACTTGGGTTTAGTGTCTCAGAATCAAAGGATACACAGAGAAGCTGCTGAGAGCGTGAGGATCCTCTCAAGAATTTGTGACAATCAATGGAAAGGTGAGCCATTTTGGCTGGCATCATTAATGTCAAAAGAGACTAAACCGAGAGTCAGCCCCTCAAACTTGAGTGGCAATCCGAGTGTAAACATTGCACCTGTCAGCTCATTACCGGGGCTTCAGCGTGGCAGCAAAGCTGTTTGCAGGATGGACAGCAGTTGCCTTGCAGCCAGGGTAAATACCTTGCCCTTCTGCTGTATTCCCAGGATTCATTATACTGCAAGCCAACACACAGGAGGAGCTGTCAGGAGTTACCAGTTCCATTACCCACTAAATCCTTTAACAGGGGCTTTAACTTGTTGAATGAGACTGATATTGATTTAGGGCGGGTGGTGAGGTTTGGGAGCAGGAGATGGGTTGATACAAACCACTGAAGTACTTGAAACAGACCTTTGAAAAATCGGATCCCACTGAATTATCCACCCCAACTCACGACCAAAGTAATTTCTTGCAGCCATAATTGTAGGACTTTTCATCAATTTCCATTAATCCAAATCACTCCTCCGATGGCACTCCAAAGTTGCTTATTAACTGTGTTAAATAATGTGGCCCATGAAAAAGAAAATCCCTTTAATTGCAAGGCAGATAAGCTGCTTACCTCATCTGCAAAAGAGCCGAGCTCAACCTGATGCAAGACTTTGTTTTCCTTTATTTACTATCCAGTTAATGAAGTGATTTAGCCCAAGAGAGCAGTCACCCCCAGCCAAGACGGAGCTGCGTGTAGTTTATTTTAATTCGTGTTATTTGAAAATCCATCATCGTTTGATATGTGGGAAACGGCAGCCATTTGATGATCAACCGAGGATGTGTTTGATTTGTTCACTGGGTCACTGAGTCAGCGGGACAGAGGATGTGGGACATGAGCCGTGTCTGAAATAACTAACCGTTTCATTAAAACGCTTTGTAGTTTTCTACACACTCTTGTGCATCATCATCAGGAAAAACATTTTTGGGATTTTCAGAAATGCGACACAGACAATAGATCCAACTGCCAGAAGTTACAGTGCAGCTTTTTTTTTTTTTCTTTTTCTTAGTTATGAGTATGAAGTGATCACAACTTGAAATCCACCAATTACTTTACACATAAGCCCAGTAATGGTCTGTTGCTTTGGCAATTTGGGGTTCAGCCAGTTTGCTGTCTTAAAAGGATTTTGATGGTGTTATGATATCAGTTGTGCATCAGGGGCTGGAGGTGGCAGTTAGCCATTACCAAAAAAGAAATGCAACTCCTGGTAACTCAAAATCTGCCTTTTTTAATATGTTGTATCTTCTTAGCTGGCTTGTTAGCGTTAACCACTGACAGGCCTATATTCAGAGGTCAAGTGTTGATAGTCAGTAAATACCTTCAAAACACACATGTTAAACCACAATGTCTCATTTTGTTGATTAACTACTTTTACATTTTGCTGTTCTGTTATTAATACCACTCAAGCTGATGTTGTGATTTCAGACATGGCGCAACACTTTTCTTGCAGATTAGACGACACTGGATGTGATAATGACAAATTGCAGACTCAAGAGAAACCAAACCACAATTAGGGTTTTAGAGTATTTTTGGGGGTATTTTTTTTGAAAATTCATTATGTTAGAACATATAAATCACATCTCCACTGCAGACAAATATCTATATCTCTATCTATTTCTATATCTTTCTCTATATATCTCTCTCTATCTCTTTCTCTCTCTATGTATGTATATATATATATCTCGTCTTATTTATATTTAGTTTTCTCCTGGATAGTGATTAAATTTAATGCTGCGTGTGATAAATTATCTCAAGAAAGTGGCTTTTTTTTTTTTTTGTCAAACTTAAATGGCCGATCTTGTTGAAACTCAGTAATATTTTTCTGAGTCTAATAACCTTTATAACCTAACAGGAAAAGAAAACATAAGTACAAAAGTGTGGAGTGTTTGATTTTACAGTATGTAATAAACTCAACTGTAGTTTTGATAAATGAGCAACTCCAGTAACAAAGGGCTCTCTAACACAGTAAACCTTTTTTATACATCTATTTATATTCACATAAATGTTATATAAATCCCATTTCCTCCTTTGTGGTAGAGGTGTACAGTAGCGGCGTGTTGTTCCTCCTCGAGGCATGTCTTTATATCACTGAAGAGTCACTTTCCATTCTAAGAGTGCGACTCTCCCAGGGAATATTTTGTGTGCCTGTGATTTATGATCCTACAGTGTCTCGCCTTGAAGGAAAACTGACAAATTTCTGCAATAATTGAGGTAAATGATGGTTTTGTCTGCTTTTAATTGATCATTTTTACCCATAGTTCTTTGAGAGCGTAAAGTATTTTATGTGAATGTCAGCATGATGTGCCACAGGAGGGTGTGTTTATGTGCTTGCTTCATGTGAGAGAGAATCGCTGGCGTGTGCAGCTGGCTGACTGTAAATTGTCCATGGCGAGCTTATGAAGACCTTCGCGTTATATAAACGCAATAGAATTAGGCATGCATTGATTCTGAGTACACTTTGCTATGATTGACAATTATCCATCAATAAAAACCGCAATAAAAAAATGGAATCTATCTACGACCTTGTGGCACTCGATATTCACCTCTCCGCCTTGGCCTTTCTTATTTGCAGATAAGCATCATTCACCCACAGCATCTCTGCGAGCGGTTGAAATCCATCCAGCATCACGGCCTTATGGGGCACTATTCTGATTAGGAAATGATCAATGCCATAAGAGAAATTGTCCATATGCCTCACATCATTAGCTGACTCTCCCCGAGCACATAAATGTGCCAAGGCGTGTCTTTGAATCCATCACTCTCGACGTTCCCAGTGATCACCTCTCACTTCTGTAAAGTTCTCTCTCTCTCCCTCTGGCCTTTGTGAGTTGAAACGCACACACAACACCAGGTGCGAGCGGTCTCACGGGACGCGCTCAGAGGCGTCGAGCGATTCCCGTCTTTGTCAAACCTACAAACATTGTTATGTTACCTCTGACAGTCGTAACGGCTGCTTGCAGGGGATGCGTGTCACATTCCTGCCGCGCACTTTAGACCACGATACCTTTCTCTGTCAAGTAACTGCATCAAAATGATAAACACGCTTCATCTGTTGCTAACATTCACACAAGATAAATGCTATGCAGCTATAGCCCGGGGGGCAGAGAGATTTAGAATTCATAGATGTTGCCAGAGTTATACGTTTTAAGGGCGAGGCGGCACTTATTCTGCAAATTAAAGATGAGGTTTACAACTCATCTGCTAGTTTACAGATGAGCGGGGTCACGCTGAGTTCAGAGTTGCAAAAAGAGCTGGCGTGTGGCTTGTTTGAGAACAAAAGTAGAACCACATTGAAGCGGTGACACGCGCCGGCCAGCGAACCCCCCGATGTTACTTTTTTCGAGATCAACCAGCAGCAGCAGCCACCAGTTGCTCCACGGATGTAGCACAGCATTTTAATCACTAATCGTGCCTTTGGGATGGGGAGAGTGTCCCAGATTCAGAGGGCCACTGGCTGACAGATCAATTTGACATTATATTAGTGGGAGCCTCACAGCATTTGGAAAGCAGTCTTTAATCCAATGAGCTACAAGGAGGGAAAGTGCAATGAGGAGCACAGCGAAAAGGTCTCACACCAGAGGATGGCGAGGCAATCAAGAAATTTAAGCCAGTCAATTGGTTCTCTCTGAGAGAATGAGGTTCTTGTGTTTGTCTGATAGGCTGTGCACGCTTCCACACGGGAAGGAGTCCTGGGCCAGGAAAATTAAAGCATGAGTTACTGAAGCTTCCTTCTGATGCACACTGTCATTTTTTTAAAAATTACATTTATTTAGAATCATTTATTTATAAGTCCTTTCTTTTATGATACAGTCGATGCAGAATTTGGAACTAAGGTGCTTAAATCTATAAACCCATCTTTGTACCTTAACAAAAGACATTGTAGTGGTTTAAAAGAGGTATTCAAGCTCGTCTATAATGGAAACCTTTGATGCATTTTTGCAAACACCAGCGTGTCCTCCCATTACAATGTCCGTGTGTATCCTATTTGTGTAAATACATAGCCTGGCTCCTGTAATTATTTGCCCACCTATTGACTATCAGGTGTTTTGTGTGCTGATTGCTGTTGGCCAGTAAGAAGTCATTTGCTCTGTCCCCTTGATTTGCTGTTGAGCACACCTGTTAGTGCAAATGAAGGCAATGCACCACAGCTGCAGGCTGCCAACTGAAACACTCGCAGTCTTTCAACTGGTAGCTGTTTTACACAAATGGCCTGCAATTTTAAAATCCAAAAGGATGGCACCTGGTGCACTGCTGTGTTTGAGTTATATGTTTAATACAGCTGGCATTTTGTTTTTCACTTGTCTTTTTATCAGGTGATCCCTGCCATTAGGCCCTTACGGTGTTTTCTTTAAGCAAGTAATGGACCAAAAACTTGTTTTAGCTCATTGTTGATGTGGTTGGTATTTAATATAGGGACTAAATAAAGTGGTTTATCTCATCTTTTAAACAGCAATCGCTGTCATAGAAAAAATAAACATTATAGTCAGCAGCATGTGGTCGTATGGTACTTGCGTCTTGAAGTTGCTGCTTGAACACCTTCGACTCATTGAAGAAGCCCAGTCAGGACTTGTCAGAGAGTGTGGAATAAAAGGTTTCGAACAAAGAACCTGAACATGATCTTCAGAGCAAACATAAGCAGGTTTGATTTATGTCCACATGCATGTGTCAGCCTATTCTGAGACACGTTGCTTTTGGCTGCAACCACCAAGATGTTAATTTAATCTTGGTCACTGCTGCTTGCCAATTGCCTTTTTAAGCCTCTAGAGTGACATTGTCTGTGAGTTGAGCTGACAATGGTTTCAGGACTGCAATGGTCTCATTTTATTTCTTTTATGACCTGGAAATACATTCTCCCTTTTTGCACCCTAAGAATCTTTCCATGTAGTTTTGAAGTCGCTGTGTGAGAGGTTGACAAAACATATGATTTCTTATCCTGGATGTTTGCATGTAGAGATTTTATGACCACAATCAGCAGGTCCTAACAATTCTGGGAGATCATACACATATCAGCGCCAACATGTGCTGCAGTTGCCACCATTTTGGGCTGAATGTCTGAACCTCCCAGTTCTGCCTTGAAGAAATTGGCCCATCTCAACTATCACAGAGATGATACAGGTTTTTGATTAAGATTTTATCTCAATCATGATTTAATCAGCTGTGAGGGCTCACATAACACCAGACTTTAATTTCTATCTCAGAACCTGATACTGTGATATATTCACCAGATACCTTGTTGCATTTTAACAAATCCACTGGTGTCATTTAAATAAATGTGCTGCAACTTTGTGGCCAAGGAATAAAAAGAAGTGTTTCAGCTCTGTGTTGATAAAATCTATTACATTTGTTGTTCTGGTGCTGGCTGGGTGGCTTTTTCCCTGGAAAAATCTCTGGTGCAAAGGCAGTGAAGCCTATTACATTAGGGGCTGCAGAAACAATGATTTTTGGTGAAACTTCATTAAATGCAGCGAGATTGTAACACTGTGACCAATTAGCCTCTAGTAATAAGAAAACACTCTCAGACAACAAAATGGATCCATAAATCCAGCATGTGTTGCAGATCTTTTATACAGTGATCATGTTTTGGGGTGAATCTAAAGACCTCTCTTCACATACATGCTTTCATACGAACTGTAAAATGCTGCCATGGTTCTGGTTATTGTTCCACACTGACTGTGAATAGTTCACTGTTGCCGGACTTTTCATGGTTTATTCTTTTACAACAAGATAAAAAAAGTTCTCCTTTTTTAATCACAGTGATATAAAGTACAATTATAAAACAGAAGAAATTTGATTGCTTCAGTACTATCAGACTTTGAGTAAAGATTTATTAGAGGAACCTTTGTGCAGTATTGAAAAGAATAATGGGAAAAAAGATCTACAACCCCTTCCGACCCCTTTCATGAGTTAACAATCTTGACACACATTACGTATCACGGTCACTGTTTTGAAGCCATGATGTGGTTGTTGGCTTGCTGAAGAACACAATTTCTTTCAAGCCATAGTTTCAGAGCCCACAGATTGTTTTCAAGATTGTTTCTGTATTTGGTTGCTTTCATTTTCCAATACTCTCTCGCTCGTCCTCCAGGGCCTACTGAAGAAAAACATGCCCATCGTGTGATCTCACCACCACAATATGCAATATGCCAAACATAGCATTAAATATAAGCCAATCAGAATGGCCGACCATGGAAAATCATTTTATATTGTGATATTGAATTATAACATGATGTGGTACTTCTATTAAAATTCAAATCAAGACTTTGTGCATAAACTATTTGAAATGTGGTTTGTGGCGTTCCAGCACATCTGACAAATCAAGGTAGTTCCTCACATTGATGCAAAAACAAAATCTATTAAAGCAGCCCTGCTCATTATTATGCAATATTGCCCATGGCCTAACACACCCACACATTTTAAATCTAACTTGCTAAATTTTGTCTTTGTTAGACGACAGAACCCTCTTTAACTTCCTGCTGGTCTCCAACATTATCACTGTAGCAAAGATGTCATGAGATTTTCTTTTCTCTTTGTCTTAATGTTGCAACTGGTGATGCACTTTTGTCTCAAACATGAAACATTCACAGTCATGCCAGGAAAAGTGCAGGATAATATTAACGACTTGCAGCTAAATGAAATTCAGCCATCAATATTTTTTTTTACTATTTAAACACATGTATGTCAAAATGTCTCACAAGAAAATGATTGGCAACCTTGTCATTGGATTTTTCTGTACTGTTCCTTAATGTTAATGCTTTTACAAGGACACTGACCAACGAGCCTCAACCTCTCAGAGACAAGTGTGCTCAACTTATATCACCTCCACACAGGTGATCTCTATTCAGCAAATTAGGTGACTCCTTACTGGCTCTATCAATGAGCTGGGTCCATTCATACTGGGTGCATTATCAGGCAACTGAATTCAACTGACAAGTGCCATTTCTCTTTGTGCTATTTTGAAGGATTAAAACAAAAACAAAAAAAACTTTGGGGTTTCTGCAATATGCTCCAAGGGATTGAGAAGTCATGTTGTCACATTTTCAGCTCTCCCTGTAAAGTATGACAAACATGTGACAGCCAGACTCACACACATCACTCCCTCAACACGCTCAAGAGATGTGACAAAAAGAAGAGTGAAAAGTGCTCTGTTTTATTTAGCTCAGCGTGAGCACATCTGGGATTCATTTTTGAAAGTTTTGTCAGAATATTCAAACTGAGAAGGTGAGCTTGTGATAGTAGGTAATAGTTCTGCTTCGAAAATGGCAGAGCGAAAAAGCACAAGCAGAAATCATGAAATGTTGTTCGGCCAGTCAAACTGTGACGACTTTGAAATCAGAGGATGCAAATTTGAGGCTTTAATCAAAGCTTCGAAGGTTTGATTTCAGGTGGTTAGACTTGCATTGTGTCCACTGTGTGCTCCTCGGAAGTGATGCGCAATCTTGGAGCAGCGTGGCCAATTAATCAGATGTCAACATGTGCACATTTCAATGACAAAAAGAACAGCTCCAACACCTTGTTAGCGGTCTCGGGGTGTACATGCCCACTTGTTATAATTACCACCTTGAGTGCCACTGATTGGAAGTCATCTAAACTGAGCTGGATTCCTTCTCCAAGTCATGTCTGCTGCAGTGGATACTCACTTCCAGCTTTTTTTTTTTTTTTCATCAAATTAGCGAGGGAGGTACATGCCAGACCTGCGACTGTAACTAAGCAGCTGTGCTAATCACAAAGCATATGCAATATGATTAGCAAGGTATGTTTATATTTCTGCACTGTGAGCGCTGACCTCATCTTTTGACTCGACTCCGAGATGTTATGTGCTTCCTCTGCAATTCATTAGGCCTTGATAAATCTGTGTATTTGAGCAGACAGAGAGAGGAGATTAGAATAAAATATATAACAGTAGAGCTGCAACCATCACACACATTGATAACTTAAATGAAAATGCATTACAGTAGTTCATAATATATACAAAAATATTACCAAAAAACTAACTCAAGATCCACTTACAAGCTTTAAGTTTTGCAAACTTTTAACCACATCTCAATGCCTTCATCAGTGGAAACTAGATCTGCTGATGAAGATATGAGAATATTATTATAGGCTTCATAAGACTTGACACTTTAGACTTGAAAGACCCAAACAAACTGTCCTGCTAGTAAGCCAGGCAATATTTTCAGAAATACACATTGTGGACAGCAAAGTTAGTGAGTCAACATCTATGTCCCCTACTGTACTACAACCAATGCTAAAATAAAGAAGCCGTTCTTCAGATGTCAGTGCAATGCCCTCGAGCTTCCTTTCTCGCAGCGGTGCCATGAGACAGTACAGCATCTGCATCGTGAGTCATACGCACTCGATCTGTACCTGGCCACCGTATAGTGACTCAAACAGGTCAGCCTAAAATCACCATCAGTGTAGTAAGACAAGCCATATGTCTTCTGAGTGAAAACGAATGAATTCATAGATTTTATAAATTAGTACATATTTGGAGATGGATGTGTGTTTCAAGCAGAGATATCTAATTGTAAGCTGTCAATATTTGTTTACAGCCACAGATCAAGCTGTTTTCTTCCCCCAGTTTTGTCTTTGATTGGGCAGTCAAGACGATGACAGCTGCTCATCAGGGATGCTTTTATGAATCTCACAGCGTCTTATCATTCGTCTGTCATTGCCTAAACATATGGCTTTGTTAACTGCCACAATACCCGAAAAGGTTGCCGTATTTAAACGGCAGCACTGAGCTAAAGTTGTCTGCGTGGCATGAGCCGCTTCCTAAGCATCACCTGCTCGGTATCTATCATCTTCTGCTTTCACAACAAGTTATGAAATGATGGAGCAACATTAAGAAGAGTACATTATGTGTTGGCTCAGTGGAGGGCAGAGGAAGCCTCCTACTCATCCCTGGAGGAACCAGAGATGGGCAGAGACGGGGAGAGAGGGAGCTCGAAATGGGGTATGATATTGTGATCTATTTTGAGTTTAATGTATATCCTTCCAGCGCGATTGAATGTACAGTGCTGCAGGAAACCCATGTATGGTGTGGTTTTTACCACATTTCCTGTGTCGGGCCTGATTAATGAACGGCTCAGTGGTGCACTGGCCATCAACCAAATCCACGCTGCTGTAGCGGGTTACACAGTGAGTGAGCTGATGCAATTACAATTTACATTAGTGTGTTACATGTTTCAGTGGCAATCCTAAAAAAAAATAAAAAATAAAAAATACAGGGGTAGCAAAAGGTTGGCAAAGTGAGGCGGCATGATAGATGCATTATTTAGTTGGATGAAAGTCAAATCAATACTCCTCGTTGGTTATGTAAGTCAAGTAACTAAAAAGAAAATCTTCCACGCTTCCACATATTTGGTCATTAAAACCCGGTCTCCAGTCCCAGCCTACGAGAGGCTCTTGTTTTGAAGAGAGAGCACAATTAATATCACTACACAAACAGCACCTGCAGGTAGTCTGTACTGTAGATGCAGTAATGGCTCGAATGTATTGTAGTTTGTCACAAGACAATAATTGCTGTTATTCATCACAGCAATTCCAGCGTGAGTGTAAAAATCGCTGGAAACAATGGACAAACTGGCCTCAGAACGGCATCATTTCAAAAACAGTGCAGTAAAATAACAAGACATGGCAGCAAGATGCCTCATCTTATCAAGTCCAATGAATAATGCTTTTCATTTCTTTTCAACATAATGTAAATATAGAAATATTATCAGAGAGCTGTGTTTGTGTGTGTGCGTATTTTTGCTATTATATCCTGGTGGGGATTTTAACCTGACTGCACACTGACCCACAAGGACTTCCTGTCACCTGTCTTCATAGGTCCAGACTGCTGTTTGAGGGTTAAGACTTGGGGAGAAAAGACATGTCCCCATTTAGGAAACACTGATTATTGGGTCAGTGGTCAAGGATCGGGTCAGGTGAAGGGTAAAGGTTAGGCAAGTAATCATTAGGGTTTGGGCAAGTCTCCAGAAAATGAATGTAAGTTTATGCAAATTCCCTAAAAAGTGGCAGGTGTGTGTGTGTGTGTGTGTGTGTGTGCATCCATCCGTCAAAGAGCAGAGAAGGGAGAGCAGCAAATAGTATTTTAAAAGTCATGATGTGTGCATTGCCACAAAACCAAAGAAAATGAGGTTTTTAAAGAACAACACCAAACAACAAGGATCATTTTCAATTTAGAGGCTTATATATCACATGTATCCTGCATTTATACGAACATCAATCAAACAGTACTGGCTGTCAGATTCAGAGCAAAATATTCCAAACTTTTCCACTGTTGCATTGTCTGTATAAACTGACGGCTTCAAGTGATGCAACATTTAAAAGCGTGTTACAATATATCAGCACATTTCAGCGAGAACAACTGTGTCTTGTTATCGAATGACTTGAAAATATGAACACACATGTGCATTTTATGACTTACGAACGTCTTTGACACAAAAGCTCACATTTCAGTCTTTGTATTTTACCATCAGTATGACATGATATCAGAGCATCCATGCAAAAACTGTCCGCACCCATAAACCTTTGTTTAATGGAAGCAGAAAAAAGCCTGTTGGAAAACTGATGCAAACTTCTGTAAAAGTTTAGCTGGTTGTGCTTTAATTCCCAGATAGCAATTACTTGATGAAGCCACTTTGCTGAATTTAGTGCATCACTTTAATACATCAGCTTTTCTTTTTGCTTTTCACAGAGAAAAGGTGAACATAAATGAGGCTGTCATCTAGATATTTTAAAATTGATGCATAAAAGATGAATCTCCTCAGACTAATTACAAAGCAATGAAAAGGGTAAATTGTCCATTATATTTTATGGGCTAATTCTAAGAAACTGATAATAACCCTGTAATTTATACCTAAGACCACGACACATAAATGTCCCTAACACTCTTTCATGCACATTAGCACTTTCACATACAGTACTTTGGCACATGTCATCAGCCTGCCATTTATTTTATGTATCATAAGTGCAATTGAGACTTCATTATTACATATCTAACTACAGCTGCAGGAGCAACATGCATTGTGCAAAGGAGATTACTGGTGACTGAGTGTAATTAGAAAACATTCATATTAGTGTCACCTCAACAACTGTTATCAGTTATTATAAATGATTATTGTCTACAATTTCTGTGGGTGGCCCGACTGACAGGGGAGTAATGGCTGCAGGAATGAGGCCGGTCATTGAGCCCGCAACTACCTGATATCTTCTTTGTGGCCCCGAGGACAGTATCCTGTTATTCTATGGATGACCTTGGCAAGGTAATGTTTAGCAACACCACTTTAGGGATTGTACTTTCCCCCAGCTGTTTGCTCCGCCAGACTATTTCACATACAGTACATTGTACCATCAATTTTCTAGTTTTTTCCCCCTGTGGGATGAAGTATTGATCTTTTTACATTACAGCAAACTCACGCGAGGTAAACTCCAAAAAGAAAAAAAAAAAAAAAAAGTGAATTAGCCCTTTCAGCAACAGAGAATTTATATCATGCTCATAATAACAGTGATTTTGTCTGCAAACTATCAGCGCAAACTCATAAATTGTCTCATCTGTATTCCGCCTCGAAAGCTGTTCTTTTCGTTGCCTCTTGCAGCTACGGCGCGATTGTGGCAGGATTTATTAATAAAACATACACTGCCCTTTCATTTTTTTTTTCTTTCCCAGCTTTTTCCCTACCCAGTGATTATTTTTAATGACAGAGGTGCAGTGTTGTCCCAGGAAACCTGATGACAAAATCACATGACTAGAGGTGAGCTTAAGCAACCCTATATAAATGTCCTTCCTGGCAAACACCCATAAAAACCTTCACTGAGTGCAATTACATTGATACTATATATCAACATGTACAGGCCAGATCAATAAAAGTGACACGCACGTTCAGTATATAGCTATAGCCAGGCAGCAGAGATGGCAACACCTTTATATCGTGATTCATTAAGCCATTAATGAGGCATTTTACAACACGTCAGCTCGGCGATGATTGACGAGGCTTTATTTATTCAGACTGTACAGTACGATTTCTCAGATCCCAACTCCCAAGTGTGAAATGCCTTTATCACAGCAGGAGGAGACTCGCAGTCTTTGCTAAAGCTGTAAACTATATGGAAGCGACATCGTGGCAGACTCTTGAGAGGAGAATGAGTAAGATATTCCACTGTAGCCATCGAAATTAATAACTCTGTGTGAAATTGGACACATTTGTTCAAAGGTATCAGATATAAAGCTTTCACCCTCAAGTGCTTTTGATTAATCATAAAAGGGCTAAGGCCTCTAATATGCCTTTGTATTCAAGTGATAATGAGTGTAAAAATAATGTAATAGGACCTTTTATGCATGATTAAGTCTTTGGAAATGGATTTGTGTATAATAGCTTTGATTTCTATTCATTTCAAAGCACGGCATAAAGGTAAGGCAGCAATCAGCACATAAGAGACAAGGTGTAGGATAATAAGAGGCAGGATGAAGAGGAGGAGTAACTGTCTGGTATTCATCTTCAGGCACTGAGACGAGCTGCCTGACAGTGCCGACATTCGATCCCCAGCGCACCTGATAGGGCAAAAACCATCAAGCAGAGCGAGTGTACCGAACCCGAACTGTATCGAGCAAGGAACGAAGGTAGTTGGGGGATTAGAAACAGGAGACAAGGAGGTAAAATTGATTGTGCATTTGCTGAGACGAGGCAGGGCCAAAGCTCGGCAAATGCCAAGAAATCTCAAAGCTGCGCTGGGGGTTAGTGTATCACTGCATTTGAGCACTGTTTAGTTGATGGAGGAAAATGGCATGTCAGTGAATGGAGTTGTGATTACAGGACTACAGACTGTGGCAGGAGAAGTTCTTCATTACACAAATTGCCTGTAGTTATCCAACATTTGGATCAATACTGCAACACAGCCTCATTCTCGTGAAATATCTCTGTTCTCTGGATCAAGCACTGAGGCTTGCGTCTTAGGAATTTGCACCAACATAGATAAGACATAAATAATGCAGTGTCCTCTGACTTTTTAGTATATGAGCCGGACTGCGTCCACACTGTGCTCAAATCTAATTACACGTTATGTGTATTTGCAAACATGGGGCCAGTGCGTGAGAAGTCGAAAAACCATTGGTTCTTCAGGGAAATGCAGTTTTATGTGAAAACTAGCGCAGCCTAACACGCGCTCACAGTTCTTATGGAGCTGCAACGGCCTTTTTGGCATCATGCATATTATATATGTTGCTTTTATGTTCCCATCAATACATTCATGCCTGGAAGCACATTTAGGCGTTTCTTGTGCTGAACATGTCTGGGTACAGCACTTAGTATTTCATGCATGCTTTAAGTTGCCCAAAGAGATTACAAGTCCAATCCACAAGGTGCTCTTTGCAACCAACCTAATACAGAGCACACTGGCTACCCAATACTGGCTTTTCCATGAAAAAGTCATTCATATGAAAAATATTAAAGCTGTAACTAATCTGCTTTAATAAAATGTCAATTTCAAACTTGCCCTACACTTGTTACAGTTCATACTTGCATGTGTCCAGCAATAAATCTCCGGTAAGTTTGTCATGTTTATTTGCTTTAATTAATGTCACATATCTCTGTAGCCCTTGGAGGAATTGTTATGGAATAAAATCATTGGCTGTCTGAGCTTCAATAATTTAACCTGTGCCAAAAGCTCACGGTATGTAGTACTTTCTGGATTTACTGTAGGCAGAGAAATAATGAAGTCCTATGTTGATTCATTACTTCATTAAACCTTCGAGAAGCAAAATGGATGACTGCTAACTATGCATTTACAATTCAGCAGGCTGACACTGAAGTGTAATTGGAAAATGCATGCGCTGTATTAAATGCCTTCAGAATGAATGCAATGATATACTGAGAAAACTCGACATGATTCTCACCGTGTATAGTCTGATCCATGATGTAATTTTGTGAAACGTCTGTTCGCTAAAACAGAATTTTCTGTTTCAAGGAGAATTCTTGACTGTATTGATCACAAAGCTCTTACACGACACGGCTGAAAGATCCACAGAGGACTGACACTCTGAAGAGTTAGCACAACGTTTGATCTCGAAGATTTCCAAAATGTCTACGTACAGTGGTAACTACTGCAGAAATCCTCCATGCATTTATCCTCAGCCGTCCCTGCATTCCTAATGCAGATTATGATGAAACTGCCTCTCAGCTGACAAGTTACTGGCAGTCTATTGTAATTTTAGGGACACCTGAAAGAGACTGCAGTGATACTTGAGCCAACAAAGGATGGAGAGCAGCACTTGGTGGGTCAATGGGTTGGTATTATCCTGAAATGATGCGTGAGCACTCATGTTTGCTCGATTTGTGCATTTCCACTTCAAATCCATATGAGCCTTTGTTCAAATGCTGCTATCATCTATTTCAAGCTTCCCAGCTTTCAAGCTGTATGGATTCTGCAGATAGTACAATTGTGCTGCTGTGGAACATTAAAGGGGCCTCGTGGGTTGAATCTATCCATGAGGCGAAAATACAGAATGCATTTCCCTCCTCAATATTTGCAAAGTTCTTTTTGTAAAAAATCTGCATTCGCTGAGTTTTCTTTTCTCCTGACTTTTGCTGGTAGAAGTAAATTTCTTGGCACGCTACTGCCATCGACTTTCAGACTCTACTCAGCCCACAATCCTTTATTTGGTGGGACTCCTGAACACTACTATGACAGAGTACTGTGAGAGGACTGTGGGAGAAAAGTCCAACAGTGTGTCCAAGGGTGGCTGCATGTTATTTTAAAGTGTCTGATTTTTAAAACAACATTTCATATCTCATTTTCAGGTCATAGCCACAACATTAATCAGGCCACCTCTAAAAACTGCCTTCTTATCTAAAAAAATAAATAAAAGTAGAGATCTTTAAGTTACCAATAGCTTTAGTTACTTAGAAATGTTAAATGCTAAACCTCTGGATAGATTTGGGTTCAGTAAGGTCAACAGGTTACCTTTAAGCTGTCTGTGACAATGAGTGTAATCCATATTCCAATTGATTTGAAAGTGAGCAGATCTTAGCACCTGACATAACAACCGATGACACTAATCACTCTCCTGTCAAGCCCTCAAAGACAGTTTAAAGTTTGATTTCACGATCATGTGTTTACTGCATCAACATCCCTGAGGGGGTACTCAGGGTAGATGAATATGTTTGACAATTTTTTCAAAATGTTGCTTTTACAGATTAGCGATCATTGGATGCATGCTTAAGTGTGACTCTTGCAGTATACCTGGTGTTTGCTGTTGGATTTTGCTCTACAAAATATCATTTAACAACATGCAGAAGATGAATTCTTTCATTCCAACAGATCGATGGTTTTACAGATGGACAGACTCACACTGTTTGATTCCTGACGTTAGCATTTATCATCATAGGATAGTATTGGAGTTATGGCCAAATCATGTAGAGAGCCTAGAGGGTGATCCTCTATAAGCCAAGCAGTCGATACAGAGGATCAGGGCTGCCGTTTGGCCTTTTTTTTTTCTATTTGGCCTTTTGACGGCACTTGATTGATCAGCCCCGTCTTGCCATTTGCCAAAATGGATGATGAGCAAAAAGAGCTGCAGTCAGGGGTATCAGTTGCCTTTGAGAAGTTGACCTTCAAGGCTGCGAGGATGCCAAGGGCCAGACAGCTTCGACTCCGGAGGATTGCCACGACATTTCACCTCGAGCAAGTGCGCACCTGCCTTCGCTTGATAGAAATTAGTGTTTGTTTGCCATCTGTCCATGTGGGGGAAAGTAAAATTCAAGGAATGAGCCAGAATTTGCGGTCTATAAAAATTGTTTTTCAAAATTTGGTGAAGGACCCTGAGGTATTTTTAATCTTTCAATATTTGTATCAAATAGAAATGAAAGCTTTTTTTGTGAATTCTCATTGTGTTTGTCATGTCATATTGTCCAAATACACTGAGATGGACCGATGCATTTCAGTCTTTTCACGATTTTTGTTGACAATGAGAAAAACATAGAATTTCTCCTGCTCTCTTTTAAACAGATAGTGTTTGATCTATTTACTATATTCTAATTTTTTTTTTTTTTTCATCCGAGTGCGTGTTTGCACCAAACAAACAATACTGCTCCTCAATGGCTTGGCCTACAGGCTGATGGAACTGTGAGGCCATCAATAGTGTGAACCATATTTTCTACCTCACCTGATATTTTATTCAAACATTCTATGTGTTTAATGGTGAGACTTTAGGGCAAACATACAGAATAATTGGTCCTCCAGGGACAGGCGATAGTGCTCTTGGCAGTAAGTAACTCACGCCTTTCTCGCAGGTCCAAGGTGCATCAGCGCTGGGGAATATCTCCCACAATGCATCAGCGGTGTTGTGCTCGCAGCTGTGTGATGTAACTGCCCTTTTTCTATAAGCGGCATCAGAGAAAGAAGTGGAAAGATCAATTCCAGTCCTATGGTCTCTCTTTTTCTGCTGTATACATTAAGATCTTAGCTGCCGCGTGACAAAAATACAAGGACACACAAGCCAAAGAGGAAGAATCACTCCACGATGAACAGTGTCAGCGAAAACTACACAAAAGAAAACATGGGAGTATTGATATTTAAATGTTAAATCCACTATTGGGGAAAATAATCTAAGATGCTGTTCTTCATTTCTTCTTAAAATTCAGCATTGAATGCTCAATAAGCCTTAAACAGATTTTGATATTTAATCATTTCAAGGATAAGATATTGAATTTGTTTTGCTCCATGGTTTTGCCTCTATAATTGCTTCAGTAAGGTTTTTTTTTAAACTTGGTCGAAATTTCCTTTCAGGGTGCATCCATGCCTGGAGGTTTAAGGGCGATTGTCTGCTCAATTCTCCAGTAACTGAATCCCAGATTGGCCACATTTTTATCAAGGACCTCTTTCTTTTTTAGTGGGGGGAAAATAGACCTTAATTGATTCCTCTGTAATTAAATACAAAGACAGTGGTTGTTGCGTAATTGAACCATTAAGTACAACTCAGCCCAGTAATAATGGCGGCTCCGATACAGAACGAAGGGTTCAGCCAACAACAGGGTGCACGTTTTTTTTTTTTTTTTTTTTAATCAAAAGCAGCACTGTACCTGTTTGTACTGCCCAGCAAGACAAGCTGGCAAGCCTCTGAATGCTTCGCAACAGTGCTGTAATTTCAATGAATTATCTCTGTGACAGCAAAACAATAATTAAACTGGCAGTGATGCCTCCAGGCAGGCAGAGCTGCTGGTAGCGTTTGTTGTAATGTCTTTCCGCTTCCTATTGACAACCGCACCTGTTGGGTTTCAATTTTTTCAAAGTCGTACAGTACCGCCGCTCGGTGAATGTCAAGCCAACGCCCATGGTTTGTCTACAAGTGAGTTATTGATCGCTGTGATGGAACACTATGGAGGAATTTGTTTTGTTCCACGGCCTAATGTCAGACCGCGCCGCGCCCCGACTCTGCGAGCTTTAACCAACATTCACCTGCAACCTCTGTCACATATTTGTCAGAGCAGTGGGATAAACTGCTCTGCCCGGCCCCCTGCTGAGAGCGGCGGAGCGAAGGTGTCTGACAGCTGCAGCTGCCCTTTTCCCTACCACCAGGCCTTTTTTTAAATTTTTTTTTTTTTTTTTTCCCGTGAGCATGCGATCAGACAGAAGGGATGCAATCTTTGGAGCATGCTGTGGTGGATGTTTCTACCTCGCTCATCCTTCAGGATTAGTGTTTAAACCATGACCCAGTGGCTCAGGGATGATGAGAACACTGTTCCAATCTCCTCCTCCTCCTCTGAAGACTCGGCAATCCTCGGCGTGGACACGGAAAATTGTGTCCATCAGCGGCGACCGTGCCCCCACCCCACCCCGTCTCCTCCATCCACTGCCACCACCTCAAAATTAAAGTTGGATTTTTCAGACCTCTAAAGCCAGGCGTTGGTCTGATGCCCGGATCCAGCAATAATCTTTATCTGAAAAATGAACTGAAAATGTCCCGACGCTGACGCAGAGCATTGTAATTCAATAAACGTGACAAAGAGCATAATGAAGATTTAAATCTACTTTACACAGACACACTCAGGCTTTGACTCCAACTCTTGGGTTTCTCACTTGGATATATACACCGCAATTAGCATAACAAGCGCCAGCCTTGTTATGGGGAGAAGCTCTGCTGTCAGCGGCAGCTAAGCGGGTTATAACTCACTACACATTCCCCTCATTCTTTTCATGTAAGTATCACAGCTTCTGCCTGTTATTCTGGAGTTTGTCTCATTAAATGTGTAATTATGGTTTCAGGTGCAGATTCCTCTATAGTGTCATATAGTTTGCCGTGTATGTCAGTGAAAGTGGTGCCATTGACTTAAACATGACATCATATAGAGGAAGTTTCTCAGTTATATGAAATCATGGATCTGTGTTATCTTTTTGCCCACAGCAACATTGTACTTATCATAGTGAAAATTGTCTGCCTACCCATCAGTGGGCTTAATGTACTCAAATGTTTATCTACCTCTTAAACTGAACATGGTTTTATAGCTTGTTGTTTTTGCTCAGTAGCACCTAAAGGTATTCTCTTTGTTGGCCATCAAGCATTTGCATCTGAACCAGCATTTCATTCTGCAATCCTTATAACACACCATCAGATTTGCAGTTACAAATGCTGGTAAGTCATTAATAAAGGGTAATGTGATAAACTTTTTAATAAGTCTACCCTTAAAAATGTTAATTATTAATAAGCGGATTTTGGTCCAGGTGCTCCACAAAATGGTTATAACTTATGAAGCATTAGTAAACAATTAAGCATTTATAAAATTGTTAAGTATTTATATTATTTTTATTATGGGCACCTTATGAGAGCGGTTCCCTTAATTTAATCATCTGCAGCCAAATTTCAGTTTAGCGTCTATTATAACCTGCCAGTGCAACACTTTCTCCTAAAAAATATGTTACTGATTTGCAATGGTAAACAGGAAATACTTGGGTGCGGTTCAGGAAACATTATGGTCTTGGTTTAGTATGGATTAAATGACTTGATGCATGAGATGTTTACTGTATTCACACACACCGTGATTTTTCCCCCCCACCCTCAACCGAAGTGCTTTTGATGCCTAAACCTGATTAGCATGTGGCACATATTAGCACTCCCCCTCACTTGCAAAAACATTCGGTCTGAACATAATCCAGGCAGCAATTGCATTTTCCATCACTACTTAAAATGGAAAACAAATTAGCAGTATATACTCGAAATCTAAAGAAGGCAAGGTTGTGCAGTGGATGATCGTTTAGTTAACAATTTCAAAACCACAGACTTTGAAGCCAAATTTAGCACAAGACACTTTTAGCAACACACACATTAGGAACTTCCTAAATAAGCTTTTTGACTTATGGAAATCCATCATTTTCATAAAAATAACTGAAACAGATCAGAGATAGAACGGGGAGTGTTACATTGCAAAGGTTTTTTTTTTTCTTGTTAATAAAAGATATCAGGCAACATTTTTTCTCTCAGGGTTTTTTTTTCTATTTAAGTTCTCATGACCCTGACTACTTTTCATCGGAGACTATTTGTTTTGGTGTTGCTGAAGACCTTGTGAGAGGAAATGAATTCTCAAACAGAGGTGTCTGAGGATAATAAGGACAGCTATCTTCAGTACTTACAGCGCTTGCTCAGTGATTTTAAAAATATATTTCCGGAGTCAACGGGCCGAGAACAGTATTTTCCGCTTATCTACCATTTCTTGTTCTTGTGGCTTGTGTTCTCTGAATGCTCCCACACCAAGGTTCAGTTTCACTGCATTGCTTTCCGAAGGCACTTGAGCGTGTTTGTGCTTCACTTGCTTAACCTAAAAGCATAACATTTTAGTCTTATTTGCTCAGAACTCGCTTCAGAGCACAAGCAAATAGCCTTTTCAAACACTACTTACAAGCACAAATGATGTTTCTTGATGTTGTTTAACACTAGTCTGCCTATTGCTGCCAGTCCCACCGAGCTCTATTAACAAAGACTGTTCAGTATGTGACCTTTCATATATGGGATGTTAGACGTGTGGGAGGTTAGTCTCACTTTCCGTGGCCTTGTCTAATAAATAATGCGTCCATGTGATTGACTTTATTCTTGACAATAAAAAGGCTTCTGGAGGCTTCATGTTTAGTTTCTATTAGACAACTTTTCATTCATTACACAAAGTTATGTATTGAGAATTTGATGCTTGCTGTTGCTTTATGACAGAGGACATGCTCTTCAGTTTGTAAAAACCTTGAATCTAGACCCCAGTCTTTGCAGCTCCTCGCCTGCCCTTTGTATAACCTTAGCTGGATGGCCTGTTCAGCCCAGCTGGTGATGGTTCAGAGGCACACACAGCTGTGCGGGAGTCGGCCTAGAAGGCACTTGTTCAGGGACCTGAATACGATTAGTCCATCACCCAGTGCTTCCTGCTTCAAGGCTGCTGTCCAGGGTCCCTGAAATGGGGTGCCAAGGCCACAGAGCTTCCTGTCTAAGCCGCTGCTTCTCTCCACGGCCGTGCAGGCGAATAGGCAAGCTACTGTGTTTATTTTAAACAAGGAGAGAACACTTCAAAGGACCACTGATCCCCTCAGCCCCATTTCCACCACTTGTTTACTGTCTTGACAACTAAAAAGAGTTTAGTCCCTGGGAGCGGTGTTCTGTGTGAGTAATTACTTTTATCTGTTGAAAATGGTTTCTTCTTGCTCGCTCAATGAACATGCCCTATTGAAAAGATTGCATTTTGATCACCTTCCTTCTCTCTGAGGTTTAAATTCATGCATTGGAAATGAACTATTTGGGTCTTAAGGGGGGCTCGGATTACTATGTGCTGTTTGGGGAAAATAACACTTCGTTAAGCAACTGCTTAATATGTATAAATGTAGCATGATCTAAAAAGAAAAAAAAAATCCGGATGCTACAATATAACCCAAACTTTTCTCATGTGGAGGTGGGGTTGCTTTGAATCCAGTGTCTTACTGAGTGTTGTAATCTGCTAAACTCTTTGACACCACTCATTAAACATCCTCACTGTTTTCCTTCTTAATGACCCACATCAGACAATTTTTAAAGTTTAAGAATGAACAATTGACATCACACTTTTAAAAAAAAAGAGAAGAAAAGAAAAGCACAAGACTCCAAGGAAGTGATTCTTCCACAGAACAAAAATGTCTTAATAGCTCTCCTTTGAAACAGGAAATGCTGTCACCTCAGGCAGATTTCAAAAAAACTTTAATTGAATGCTATCAAAAGTGCTGTCAATACTGCTCAGTGTACATTCTGCAAAGTGGGGGAGAAAAAAAAATACTGTCAGTGTCCAAGAGCCCAGAAAAAAGACTATTCCTCTCATCTCATCCCATCTGAAGAGCACACAGTCGGAGGAGGGGAGGGAGAGCTGGGGGGGGTCGGTCTTGTGAGCAGAAGGAGGGGAGGGGAAGAGGCAGAGATTCTCTTCTAATGAGTATCTGGTGGGTGTTCTCCAGGAGTCGTGACTTGTTTGTTCTTCTATTATTCCCCGAGTCCTCTATCCCTCCATCCCTGGGCGAGCGAGGACCCCGGCTCAGAGAATAAGATGTCGCTGTAGCGTTAGGCTTGTCATGGCCTCCTGTCAAGAGGCAGCTAATTGGATCCAGTCGGATTGACCCCAGATCCTTTCCCTACCTCAACTGTGACCTAATCCTTCTGAGTGGCCCCTTTGACATATATTTAAATGCTATGCTTCCATATCACACTGAAAAAAAATGACTTATTAAAGTTCTGGGGACCAGTTCCAAATCAGCCGGTGTGACGTTGGGCGAGGACGTCCCCGCAGTTAAGTGTCCACAAAAAAGATGTCAAGTGAAAGATCAAAGATACTCAAGCATTGTTCGATATTAATATATTCACCATAAAGCCAAATTATTAAAATGCTGCTATCAGCTTTCCCTTGGATGTTCCGGCAGCTGCCAACTTTCCATAGGAGCTGCAGTTAAAAATATTCCCTCTATCTTCGATATACAGCGAGCTTATTGTTTTTCCTCTTGCGGCTCCTCCATTG
Organism: Holacanthus passer; assembly: GCA_025331565.1. Classification (NCBI taxonomy): domain Eukaryota; kingdom Metazoa; phylum Chordata; class Actinopteri; family Pomacanthidae; genus Holacanthus; species Holacanthus passer. The sequence goes on along the minus strand of JAFREQ010000009.1, from coordinate 7,229,110 downwards.
CATGGCTTTAAACATCACTCTTTTGAACTCCAAGATAATTCTTCCTGACCCATTTCTCTCCCCACTTATCCATTTCACCAGAATAGGCTGGATTCAGGTATCGGGGAGAACAAAAAAAAAAAAAAAAAAAAAAAAAAAAAGGAATGTGGTGTGGGCCTATAGCATCATCTCACCTAATTAGCAGGCAGGAGATAAAAGGCTGTCATTCATAATTGAAGCTGGCGGAGGAACCCTGTCATCCCTGAATTTGCAAGTGAGAATGTTGAAGCAGCGTGATTCCTGCCCTGCTTTCATCTGCAACAGCACAGAGAAGAAAATCTAAAGGGCTAGATGTGTCAGTTTTTCAGGCTACGAGTGAAGGGAAATTAAGCCATTGTGCCTCATTTAAAATAAATCCTCACACATGCACCATCTCCCCCGTTTCTTCTCCAACGCTGCTTTTTTTTTCTTTTTTTTTTTTCTGTCTCATTGTTTTGTTTGCCGAGGGGCAGTAAACATGAAGAGTCTCCGATGATTTGGTTTGGTGCAGAGCAGGTGAACCCGCTCTGTGGAGTTACGCGGTGTGTCAACACTTTGCAGGAAAGATGATCAATATACTGCTCGAGCACGGCCGCTTTCCCGCTTCCCACAGCTCTACAGTGTTGTAGCTTCTTTTTTTTTTATATTCTGAGTCACGACAAGACTCCTGAGATCCTCTCTCTGCAGCAAAATTAGCGCGGTCCAAAACGGTGCATAATAATTAGTTAATGAGAGCGTAACGTGGTAAATAAAGGGGAAAACACCAAAAATACACTTCATTTAACTGATTTGATTATAAAAAATTAGCTGGAAAAAAACATCAAATGTGGATGACAGCAAAGTCAGTAGTGTAAGTGAGTGGATGTGTGGGAAGGATGAAACCAAACTCAGTACATGGAGAGAGTCTCTCAGAGAGACAGCAGCTTTCATAGTGACTGGGAGCCAGGTGATCCCAGTCCGCCCAGGAGGACGACCACACCTGCCATGAACCTGCCAGAGAAGCACAAACAAGGCACGACCAAACAAGCCAGAGTGACCAACCAGGTTCACTCTCTGTGTTTCCATCCCACTCACCTGCACCTGCATTTTAAAGATCGCTTGATAGTTGATTCATTGTGTGGGGACGTTTTCAGCTCATTGCGCCCCTCCAGGGAGAGCAGATCACCTACAGCAGGTCACCTACAGGAAATTGGCCCCAAAGGACGCAGATAGATAGATATATAGACAAGGCTCATACAAACTCATACTATTTACTGCTAGTTTCTCCTCATGTTAGCAATTTACTTTGTATGATGTAATGATATGCATTTCCCATGGATATATTATGACCCAATGTTGCAGCAGGCTTTTAATATTTCTATTTCTTCTTGCTGCAGGAGGTACTTAAAAATACATTAAATAACTGCAGCTCTTTGTTTTGAAGTCTTCCGTGATGATTTGTGAGGAGGAAGCAGTGGATATTCATTTGAAACAGAGGGGTGTGGGCCTCATAAATCAACAGCCAGTAACGCTATAGCCATCACAATACAGGATTGTTCACAATGTGTTACTTTTTTTTTTTTTTAAAGAAATGGATTTAATACTTCAATTTTTCATGACAGGAGGAAGGTAGAAAGAATCCCCATAGTGCTGAAATGTTAAAGATATGGTTCAACCTAAATTATATCCTTAATTTGTCAAACCTGAGTTTGTCTGTCATCACCAATATATGGTTTGAAGTTTGACCTAAAATAACCGAGCAAGAGGGGATATTGCACATTCATATTCTAATCAAAGGTGATTGCTACCATCTAACCACCAATCACTAGATGCTCCATGAAATAAAACAGTATAAACACAAATCCAGTGGTGTGAAACCTTACAGATGTCGGCACAGATTGTTAAAATGGTTTGCTAGACGCTCTGTTCTGTTGCTCCATCCCTAAAGGAATTATCTCAGAGATTCTTGTGATGCTCTCTTTATCCCTTGCTCGAAACACTCAGAAAGTAGGTGGATGAGTTTTATGTTACAGTATAATAGTGTGATACTACTGTTTCACAGAGTTTCTTGTGTAGTGAAGAACAAATGTAGGATGGCTGAGTAAAAACATGCAGGGGAATCACTCTCTTCTGCTGTATCCTGATGTTCGCACTCACAAATTTGATTTTAGCCTCCACACACACACACACACACACACACACACACACACACACACAGATTTAGATCTTTAATTATGTCCAGTATTTGGATGAAAACCCCAGATCAGAAGTATAAAGAACAGAATATTTCACTCAGTAACACCCTTTACATAAGCCGTCATTTTGGCTATCAGAGACCATAAAAACAGTGTTATGACTTTGTAAAAAAGTTGGGATGCTGAGCAGTCATTTGTAAATTCTTTTTGACCCATGTCGATTGAACGCAGTCCAAGATATGTAATGCTCAAACTGAAACTTTATCGTTTTTTGTAAATATACACACCTTCTGAATTTCATGTCTGCAGCACATTCAAAAAGAAGTTGGGACAGGAGCATATTTACCACTGTGTTACATCACCTTTTCTTTTAACAACACTCAGTAAGTGTTTGGGAACTGAGGACAATAATTGTTGAAGTTTTGAAAGTGAGGTTCTTTACCATGCTTGCTTTATATACAGCTTGGCACATGCACCCCTCATTTTCAATGGGAGACAGGTCTGGACTGCAGGCGGGCCAGTCGAGTACCACTCTTTAACAACGAAGCCACGTCGTTGTAACATCTGCAGAATGTGGCTTGACATTGTCTTGCTAGAATAAGCAGAGACGTCCCTGAAAAAGACGGCGTCTGGATGGCAGCATATGTTGCTCCGAAGCCTGTGTGTACCTTTCAGCATTAACGTTGCCTTCACAGATGTGCAAGTTACTGATGCCACGGGCACTAACACACATCATCATCACAGATGCCTGCTATTGAACTTTGTGCTGTAACAATCTGGATGGTCCTCTTCATATTTAGCCTGGAGGACATGCTGTCCATAATTTCTGAAAACAATTTGAAACATGGCTTTCACTTTGCGTGGTCTTAACTTACATTTGCAGATACAGCAACAAACTGTTTTTAGTGGTTTTCTAAAGTGTTCCTGAGCCCTTGTACTAATCTCCTTTATACAATCATGTGTTTGACAAAGTGGTGAACCTTGCTCCATCCTTGCTTGTGGATGACTGAGTCTTTCCAGGATGAACCTTTCATACCCAATCATGAAACTGAGTTGATGAGGTCAAACATTTAATATATTGTTTCTGGACTATTTTCATTTGAGTATATGTTAAAAAAAAAAAAAAAAAAAAAGGCAACTGCAGCATCCCAACTTTATTTGGAGACCTGGGTTGAACTTCAACAAAAGGTATGGAGGAAATACTTGAGTCTTAATGATTGAGCTGTTGGCTGGCTGCTGCTTTGAAATCAGCTTTACAGAGAAGTTCCTCCTTTAGTTTCCTCCCTCAGCTCTTTCTGTCTCACCCTCCGTTACCTCTCTTTTTAGTATGCTCTGTGACTGGAACAAAAACTGCACCAGCCAGAATGAAGCTTCATTTAAAAAGCCACATTAACCTTAGCCAGCCACAGTCAACAATTAGCACTGTATTAAGCAACCACAAGTGCCAACATGTCTAACACGATCTAATCAAATCAGTGATAGTTTCCATAACAGAGGCATGAATACTTCCGAACAGATTACATAAGCTCTGTAAATTTCCAAATTGTCAATGTTAATACACATTACAAGAAAAACGGGTAATAATAAATGAACTCAACGTCATATTACTTTACTAACACACAACCAACCAAACACCATGCGCTGAACTCTACGCTAATTAACTGATTAATGAGAATCATTTTAGAGATGAAATCGTCACATAAAATTAGTTTCAGACAAACCAACCAAAGAAGAACTTTCATCATGTTGATTTGTGCACAAAGTGGGAAAGAAAAAGTGTAGAAGGGTAAAGTGACTAAAGAGAGTGTTGCATCACTGGTTGAAAGGAGATAGCTGGCATTATTCTATATTTGTGTTTTTGTCAAACAAATTCCCATGGAAATACCAAAAAACTGGCAATGCGTCAGTCTGACATTTAATGCTTTGTGACTCCCCCTGTTTGTCTGTTGAACTCAGCCCTGAGCTCAATTGTTCCTATTTATGACATAAATCTTTGAAAACGTGTTTCAAATATGACATTTAAATTCATTCTATTTAAATAATTTCCAACTGCGGACATACTTAGTATTAGTAGGGCCCTGTGGGTCACTGCTCTGTTTTTAGCCGTTTTTGGAGGTCTGTGACAGCGAGGAATAATCTATATCAGGCTTTAGCACCAGACAATACTTCCTAGTATTTGTCATGAAAGTCACTTTAGCCAAAGAGGATGAAGGGTCAGAGGTTTGAACCACTATAGCCACTGTCCTCTGCATAAAAGCAACCAAAACCCTGTTACTTACCAGAGAGCTTTTAAAAAGCCCTTCACTGCAGCTCATCCTCACACTGAACCCACTCTGTCTCCAGACCTGCTTGCTTTTAACTCGTTGTTACCTATCCAGGACGAGCCATTCCCATCTAAGTAGTCAACCAGACGAGTCTTTTTGCTTTGATTGCCCTTGAATGGTCCCCGTGGCCAGCTGTGGTGTAATGGCTGCCTCCCTGTGGGACAAACAGCCTCTCAGGAAAGCGAAGGAAGGACAATTACTAATCAATGTGTACAGCTCCCCGATGACACCCAAAGGAGCTGTGTGGAGGCTGCGTCGCATTTCACCCTGAAGGCTTCTCTGAAGGTAGTGGTCTTCTCTGAGAGCCCGAGTAAACGTTTGCCTCTGGATGTATTGGCTGTGACTGACCACAACCAGCATTACCTGTGAGTGATGTTTTTTTTTTTTTTTGTTTGATTGATTTATCACGACTCTTCAAAGAAACTATGCACATCAAATGGTTCATTTTCAACTAGCTCCAATTATTGAGAAAAGGAAAACATGCAATACACACACTTTTGAAGCTAATAATAGACTTTGAGAAGCAGATAAGTAGAAGTTACACAAACAGAATTTTTGGCCTGGGACTGAAAGGATTAAAACATTTCAAATGAAAAATTTAAATTCAAAACCTCTCACCTACATTGAATTTCAAAGGCCTTGAAATTCAGACTTTCGTGCACAGTAGGCAATATGAGGAGGGATGACACCCCAGACACTGCTGCCTGTAGTATTGTAATACTTCCGTGATCATTCAGTAGGGTCTGTGTGTGTGTGTGTGTGTTTGTGTGATGTGAAGGCAGGGGTGTTGCCATTGGACACAGGGGGCATGCCCCCTATTAAAAGCTAACAAATCACCGACTGCTTGTGCTCTCCTGAGAGATGTTATATCGCCCAACAACACTTCCTGCAAATGTGTTTCACAATAAGATACAATCACATGTATCCCACTGTTTCACTTTGACCTGCTGTGCATGAAGAACAACACAGCACATTCCTCCTGGAGACAGTGCGGATGTGCAATCTGTCTACTCTCGCTTTCTGTCAACTCTTTCATTTCAGCTGTATTACGCCCTCTTGTCAAAAACACAGGGAATGAACAAATATATTATTGGGGTTATCTGCCTCGGTGGGTGAGTGAAGCGTATCGTCTACAGCTGATTACATCACTCTGTTAGTGCACCTGTGTCTGACAGGAGGGGCTCCACCTCCTGCGACGACAAGACAAAGTGCTGGAACAATCCGATGTGATTCACTTACAGGAGGCACGCCGCCGTCACAATCTAGTGACAACTGCTTTCACTCGAGCTCGTCGCAGATTGACAGCAACTAAGAAAAACACACAAGTAACGGTCAGGATGTCTTTCTGTCTGTCACTGCTTTTGTCCGTCTTCTGAAGTGCCGTCAAGGACAAGATGTTTGTTTTTAGGACGCGCAGACTTCAGCGTTGGACCCATCTCAGAAATCTCAGCGTTATCTTTTGATTGTGGGTTAAAATTTGATAAACAAATCAACTCGGTTGTCAGCGCCGGCTCCTTCCATCTTCGATCACTTGCAAAATTAAAATCATTCCCGCCTGTTAAAAGATTTGGAGACTACAGTTCGCACTTATTTCATCTCGCCTCGACTGCTGCGGCTCTCTCTGTGTAGGGATCAGTCAGTGCTATCTTGCCTGCAGCTGGTTCAGAACACAGCAGCGAGGTTCCTCACTTTGTTTTGAAGGCACTGTGTGGACTGGCACCAGGTTTCATCTCAGATCTACTCATCCCATATTCCACCTCCAGACCCTTCAGATCTGCTGGCCCCAAATTGTTGAATAGTTTGCCACTAACAATTATGATCTTCCCCCTTCATTGACTCTTTTCTTTAGCCTCTTAATTGTCATAATGAAGAATTGCTCGACCACACTCTGGTTTTTATTTTGTCTGTTGTTAGTGCAATGTTGTTTGTTTCATTCATTTACTTATATCTGTTACAAGGAGTGGGACAGGACTCAATAGCAACACACTAAAACAGACAGCGTTGGTAAGTCCTTTATTTTCAAAAAAGTAAATCTTCGTTACTTAAACACAAACCGAAGGAAGGGTATTACAGTTTTTCTCCATTGGTTTGACTCATTTCTTGAAACAGAAATTACATTCTCAAAATAACATGGACAAACCTCCAAACCACTTGGCAATTGTTCACAACATAATCGAACTTCTCATTCATTTCATCAAATTGCAAATGTCTTGGTACGTGTCTCAATGTCTCAGTACATCTTTGCAAATGATTAAGTACAGGTAGCCTACAGTTAGCACAATTTCCAAGTGAATAGATGTGAAACTCCAGCTTTATTTACAGCACTGTCGGCTACATATCATTTTCCTTGTTTTTTGTTATGTGTTTTTATTACAGTATATTATGCTGTATATGTTTTCTTTTTACTCTGTTGTATGAAAGTTACTTTATGTGTGTGAATAATAATGGTTCCACTTTCCTTAGCAGTATGAGTGCAATGTGTGATGTCAAACCTTGGAGGCTACTCTTACCATAACATCCTATTTTTCAGTTTTATACACAATTGTATTGTTAGCTAGACAAAAAAACTAGTACAGTGACCATTGTCAATGAAGGACTGAGCTAACACTGAGAGGTGGACATGAGGGATATTTCAACAGTCCTCTGCCATAGTGACAAAACATCTGAACATTTTGACTCGCAGTGTTTACACAAGGCCAAAGGGACTGCATTTTGGGACTGACTATTTATATGGGAAAGGAATTTAGTTTTGAAGCATGAATGAACAGTTTTGAGAGAGATATGAGCTTTTGCATGTGAGCTATGGTGTTGTGCTGAACTGTAAGACTATTTTGCCAAATGATCTTAGAGTTTTGAGAATGTAATTTCTGTTTCAAGAAATGAGCCAAACCAATGGAGAAAAACTGTAACACGGAGGCAGTAATGGCTCACCATGTGGGGTAGTGTCTGGGGAATGCCATATCAGCCATAGTGACAAGCAAACAGAAATGGAAATGTGGATGCAGAACAGGAACGGAAGGCTTAGGCCAATACAGAGTTCCTCAAGGCAGGAAAATCAAGAAGCAAGCAAGGTTGGCAACAGTGAAATAATTCCCAGGGGATGGCTCAAGAGACAGACATCAAATATGAAAAGACAATTTGGCAGTGGGTGAATGTACTAGGGTGGCTTAGAGTCCTGATAGAAAACAGGTGAGTAGATGAGGTGGGAGTGTCGGCAGGTGAGGTGAGGCAGAGGCGGGGTCTGTGGAAAAATACTGGGATTGTGTAGAACTATGGCAGACTGAACTAAGACAACTATAACTGACAGAACTATGACAAGACTGACAGACTTAAAACAGAGACTGAAACTAAGGCAGAGAGACTGAGACTAAGGCAGAGATGGACTGAACAGAGGACAGAGACGGACTAACACAGGACAGAACTGAGGCAGGTAGGAAAGTGATATGGCAGGACTGTGACAATATCCTCTTATTCGTGCCTGTGTTTTCATTTGATAACTATTGTATTTATATTTGATCATTCATGCATCTTTGGTCATCAATTGAATAATGTCATGATATAATATCTTTGTAAAAGACTTATTGTTTTTAAAAGTGCTCTATAAATAACTTGGCACCACTAAAGTCACCTATAATGACTTTAGGCCCAGTCACTGTCTAAGATGAAATTAATAATCGTGAGAGAAATGTGGTAAAACCTTTGCTCATCGGTCCCATATGGTGGTCCTGGATCGCACCATCAGACACGTCCACCAACAGCTGATTTGGAGCTTCGCCGACTAAAGACAGCCTGAGGCAAAATTCTGATGTGGGGACCAAATTCTCACAATGTGACTCCTGCTACAATCCACCAAGCACAAACCAAGTAATCCGTGTATGACATGAAATGACGCAGAGTTTACTGGCTGGTGCAACATTTTGTAAGGGCCACTTTTTGAGAAAAAAGTTTAGGGAAGAAAAACAGACACACACAAACTTTTTTTTTCCTTTTAAAAACACATCATTCAAAATACAAAATAGGTGAGATGTGCTGACCCCCCGACTTTGCTCTCATGTCCTTTTTTTCTATTTAGTGCTACATTTCACCACACATTCATTCCACTATCTGACATGCCTCAAATTGATACTGTACTGTCTGACACAGATTGCTGCCAAGAAATTATTAGAAGCATATCTGTCAGTGTGACATGCTGTAGTCTTATATGATTGTTGTTGGACACTCTAAAGGCACATTTATTATGTTGTACGACTACGTACTAAAGGGGTTGCAATAAAACAACAGCACAGCCCATCATGTCCCATGACATCCGGCCCCACACGTACGCAACACTAAATCCTTCCCCTGACATAACTGAGACAAAAGTAAAAGCAGAAAACGAGCAGAAGAATATAATGGAAGAATATATCTGAAGTGTTAAAGCGACACTAATTGCCCTGACTCTGAATGCAACACTGACATATTATCACCTCAGAGAGTTGTTTTGGCCGAGAAAACAGTTGCTGATTTACACAGCCAACTCACACAAACATTATTCATTTGGAGTCATGTTTCTTCCCAGTGAATTTAAGTCTATTAGCCATTCTGCTTTTAGCTCCAGATTGGTCTCCACCAACTCCTGAGGGAAATATCTGGCAATTTAGCTGCTAAATGCTCCATTTTGGCTGGGAACTTTGAGAACAGTGAGTTTATCAGAGCTGGAAACGAGGTTGAGTGAACTAAAACATGCGGGCCATAAAGGTAAATCATTGAGCTGAAAGAGGCTAAAAGAGTTTGACACTGATTAGTGTAGCTGTAAATTACTTCATAATTAGGTAAGCTACACAAATAAAATTCAAAAATGAAAAGAAGTGATAGAGACGTAACTGTGAAAATATATAAAATATATTAATAGTTCCAGAATAACTCGGAATTAAAGAGTTTGTATGTAAGTGGCTCATTGAAAAGTTTCACTCAATTTGAAAAAAAGTTCCAAATCTTTGTTACCACATATAAAACACCTCCTCAACAAAACAGTCAAAAATCAAACCACAGCATATAAATCATTTTCTTCCAGTCGGCACTGTTGGTCAACAGGACACAAACGCTACCGGTCCACTGTACCTTTCAGCTCCTGTCAGCCGGGCTGTAGCTGCCAGGCAGCCGGGCAGGCCGCTCGCCAAGTCACACCGGCTGCTAAACCCGAGCACCTTAAACACTAGCTGGGAAGCAGCACTATCAGCAGCAGCCTGAAGCCGTGTCTCTTCTTCAGCTGTGGTCTCCTGCTCACACGAGTCTGAAAACATTTTAGGAAATGCAAAGTATCCGTGTCCATGTGTGTATAAGTTTGTCTGACAGCAAAGGTGAAACCGGCTGCCACAGTGCAACAAACACGGAGGATGGAAATACATACAAATGGAAATACAGTGAGGATCCTCATCGCACTCTTGAATCTAAACTGTCATTATTTGCTCAATTGCTCTTGAACCTGCAAGTTTGCATTTTGAAACAATGTGCCTGATTAAATAATGACTTTGAGTGCACATTAGCTCCTGAGAGTTCCCGATAATAACAATAATAATAATAATAATAATAGAGCTATAGAGAAAAAATAACTACAAATTTAAAACTGCATTATCCTGCACAAATATACAGTATAAATAAATTGTAGTTCAGAAACTAAAGCTGCTAATACGGTCCCTTGTTGCCTTAAACACGTGGCCACTTTAAAGCATGTATTGTTTTTTTTTTTATCTGACTATGTGGTTCCATGGAGGTAACACAGTTCTCCTCAGGTGCTCATTGGATGGGGCGCTGGTTGTCGAGCACCATCTGCACAGCTCATTCTAGTTTGGGGTTAATTTTTAAACACTGACGTTGAGCGATAGAACACTTAATGAGGCATAAATACCACATTTTATGACTTGAGGGTAATCATGGCAATGGACTTGAGCGTGAGTGTGTGTTGGAGGCCACGTGGCTCTTTCTCCTTTATTTTTCTCTCTCCTTCAGTAAAAATAAATAGGCCTAATGGCACTCCAATCCTACATGCCACTTTCCAGCAGATGGCGGCTCCATGTGAGGCTTAACTAATCATAAACATGTAAATAATGCAAGGCACTCTGGCTGAGAGGGCTTGTTGTAGCGAGGGAGACAGAGAGAGAGAGAGAGAGAGAGAGAGAGACAGAGACAGAGGGGACTGAAAGGCTTCGCCAAACAGAATCACCCCATCTGCAAGCCAGGGCGTCGCAAGAGTCCCGATACCACTCCATGGCAAATTCTCCCATTTAAATGATTTACATATTGATAGAGGTCATTCTCATGTTGGAGTAATCAAGACCTTATGTTTGCTCACGCTGTCATGAATATTTACTGATGAATTGTGATTAAGATTTGGTCCTGAGGCTGCGATGACATAGAGCAGGAGGCATCAAGTGGTATTAATGTGATTCTTCACAGATGAGAGATGTGAGCACGGGCTGTAAAGCACTTTTGTTCTTTTATCAGTTTGTGTCTGCCTACCTGATGAGTGAAGTAATTTCCAAGACTGCAGTGAAACAATATGTTCCCCTTGACACAAATCATTATCTTCAGGTGGTCCTTCAAGCTCGTTGACTTTTATCTTCACATTTTTTCAAGTAATTTGCTCCCCTTCAAGTGAAAACCCACCGATAGAGAGAGAGAAAGACATCCAATGATTGAAGAGATATTAGCTCATTTACCAGCAAAGGCTCTTGGTAGAAAAGGATAAGGTTAATAATAGGCCTAGACTGAGTGTGTCTGTCTGTCTATTTTATCCATTTATTTATCTCAGGCCACCTGTTTGTTTATTGGTTTTCTTGTTGATCATGAACAAACAGTGTTGGAATCACAAAAAGGTGTGAAAACACCAAAAAAAAAAAAAAATGTGTTGGCAGCTCCAAATATTGGAACATATCAACAAAGACGCCCTGATCATTCTGTGTCTCTAATTCATCCAGATGTCAAATATTTGGGATTTCTGAGATGCGCTTAAAACAGGGCCTGAGCAACATGTTTGTATTTGTTAGAGCAAAATCTGGTTGTAAAGGTCAATGAAACACAGGGAGATATGAGAAAGAAGGTAATGACCCACGTAGGTAAACGGCTTGTGAGGGATGATGTTTTGGTTCATGGACAACACACGAACAGAGGGCAAATAACTACTTCTTTGAAATTGAAGCGCTCTCCTTCCCCTTGAAGAAAATAGGATGTCGCCTTCCTTGACATGGACCTGTGGCTGAGGTTGATTGGATTGGACTCTATATATGAAGAGGCGGATTGGAGAGGGGGGGGTCCTTTAAATCAACAAAACAGGAAAGATTAACTGTGGTGGAGCTATTCTACGGATGAGGCGTCAGCGTTTTTGTGGATTTGCAAATGAATGCACAAAGCCAAGGTATCGAATCAAAGAGCAGGGTTTTTTTTAGGTCAAATAACAAGGAAATGCAATTTTTGAAAAGATGTAAAATCTCATGACAAATACCCAAAATTGAAGAACGTGTTATGGAAGAAACACTGCAGAGCATCCTTAAAATCTATGTAATAATTAATAACATAGCAAACTCCAGACGGAGTGTGCTGTCTAGACCTTTTGCGCCCAGGGGCCTTGCTTAGGAAAATAGAGCATGAATGTTTAATAAGACAAAGCTGCATGATGACAGTCATAGGTGGTTGCAATGACCTGTACAGCAAACTAAGGAAACTGGGTCATGTGATCTGTTTTGCTTCAAGGCTTGAAATTGTGACACTTTCGTCAACTTGTAAACAAATGGGGTGCTGATGCAGAAAATTTCAGTGAATCACACTTCGTGCAGTCATGAGAGACGCTGGCAGGGCAGTGAGGTGGGCCACCTTTTTAAAAACGATGAGTTTTTGGCTTCAGATCCATGGTTCCAACTGTGCCCACCGCTTCCAAATATGCCTCTGATCAAGGGCATCTCGCTGAATTTTTTATGTGTCTAAGCCAGGTCCAAGGATTTTGTGAACTAGCTCGACAAGAACAACATGCATTCAGTAACTGTTAACAAAATGGAGCCAAAAGTTTCTCTGGCACAGACACATTAATAATGCATGAATGTGTAAAATTGCATGAAACCTGTCTAAATCCTGAGTCCAGAAGCAGCCTCCCTGTTCCTCAGATGTCTGTAGTTGCTGACTGCTGCACTATATCACAGCAAACACGCTCAGTTTAGCAAAACAGAAAGTCTGGAATGTGGACAGAATATAGGGGATGTTGATTTTTTTGTCAAAAAGTGTTGAATTTTTGGGCAAAAATCAACACTGCACCAGACAGTGTATGGGAGTGCAGCCCTGCACATTTAATGGACAGCAATCGGCTTCAGACATTCCCCACATCAAGGCTTTATTAGATGATGGGACTCTCCAGCGTGAATCCCACATGAATGTTAAGAATCTGCATATCTGCGGTGCATGAGAAGCCCCCTGCTGTGAGAGGTAGGCGCGAGCCCATTAAATTTCCCTCTCTCGCTCCTGACCTTGTCTGGGACATGTCAATCACTATCAGACACTCTGTATATTGTCGTTAGTTCTCTTTGTGTGCCACGTTGACTCATCTTCAGGTGTGCACACCTCAAGACCAAATCTACAGTCAGGAAACATGTCTTCAGCTACAACCGGGGCCAGTGGACCTCTGGCCTGAGGCATGACTTTATTTAAAAATGCATATGTCTTATCAGCCTCAAGCAAACAAGCCCGCGGCTGCAGAATCTCCTCCCTCCATTTTGAGACACAATAGAGTCACTTTATTTGCTGAATTGAAATTCCGATGTCGTACAGCACATCTCTGTGTACCAGGAAAAACACAGTGATTCTTGTGATTTAAAAAGCTAACTTTCTTTTAAGCAGCATTTAGGAAAGCTGGTATTAGACATTAGAGCTTTCTGTCTTCTTAAAGCCCTCTGGTGTCCTTTGGTGTAAAGCAAGATCTCACATCAGCCACATTGCTAAAGTGTGTGTGCTGTGCCATACAGACTACTGACATTACCTTAAAGGATTTCTGGATATTGAAGTTAAGGCAGTTTTTAGATAGTTTTCTCTCATTGTCATTTTGGGGCAGCCAGCAGTAATAAGAGCAAAGGAACGAGAAGCCACAGTTGCGCTGGTCGATATCATCTCCAGAGTAAAGAGAGTGGTGCAGAAACTCAGATCAAAACAATCTGACTGTGTGTCACTTCACTGATGCTATGAAGCCAGAGTCAAGACTTTAGTTTTAAAATAGAGACGACTGTCACTTACAGTACTCACACCGGGATGTAAAATGAGAATACGTATACACTAGTAAACGAATTTTACTATATCAAAAAATGATTTAATGCATAAGTAATAACCTTTCAAAAGCATGCAAGCTGGCTGAGATATAACGTAAATAATAAATGTTAGGTTTATGTTTTTTTGACTTTTCGATATTTCCTACAGCTATTTACAGTAATTGTACACTAATGCTATCTTAGGTGCCTCACCACTGTAAACTTTAAAAAGTTATTACAGCCATATGATTATTGTAGCTCAGTTTGATTACAAATGCCGCCACTTATAGAAAGAAAATAAGATATGGGATAGACTCATGGTGGCGGCCGGAATATAATATTCTTCAAACAGACATTTCAACTGACTTTAGTGAACATAGCGATAAGTGAATGAGGCTCTTGCCACGAGGCCAATCAAACGGTGTGTAATAATGAAGATAGGTGAGACCGACAAGAGGTGAACTGAGGAGTTAAATTCCGAAATGAGAAATGCAGCACTTGAAAACCCTGACACCTGTTCCCACTAAATAATTGCTTCCATGAAAGTAAAGATATCTGGAGCTTCGACTGATGCTCTGAGTCATCTTCAGACCTACAAACAGATAAATGTGTGTGCGTGGATAAGCGTGTCTGTCTTTCTGTATTGTTTCCTTGTGAAACTAAGAAAACACTTTCTAAATTGATAGGGCATTTTGGTACACAACTCTCAAGTCAATCTGTTGGGTAAGATCATTTCATAATTGATTATCTCTACAACAACAAAACAAAAAGACAACACAACTGAGCATTTGCTAAATCCCTCCCCCAAACAGTGATTGTCCAATCATAACTAGGCACAACGTCTCGAGCTTTGGATTTCTCCACATGTAATGGGGCTGTATTAATACATAAGTGTTTAGAGGTTGATGTCTGTTTTTGTTGTCTTTCCAAGGGAAGGAAGGAATGGTCAGGAATGGATTAAATATCTGTGTAGCTGTAGTCGTTGCATGTCCAGGTAACTGGCTTACAAAAGTAGCAACCTAGCGTTATGTCTAATGGCCAATGAGCACATATTCAATTAAACACATTAGTTTGTGGGGGATAAACATTAAAAACTGTCATACTTGTGCAGGCAGGGTGGCAAGAGCACAAGGGATTGGACCGAATGCAGACATGCGAGGCAGGACTGGAGCAGTTCAGTGATTTATGGCACAAATCCAGAGGTTGAAAGGATTACAGGATGGTCAGGAAGGCGAGGGTCAAAACCAGAGAGAGCAGCGCAAACAGGCAAACAAATCAAAGAGGAGCAGGCAAGAATCAAAAGTCCCAAAAAAAACAAAAACAAAAAAAAAAGGCAAGATCCAGGAAAACATAGTAGAGGTACAAAAACACACTAAAAAACACAAGGAAATGGGCTGAAACACTTGACACATGGTACAAAATTAAGCAAGACTATTTCAAAATAAAACAGGAAACAGTGACTGAATGACATGAAACTGAGAAAAAAAAATGTGACAAAAATATTCATGGCTAGAACATCTACTGTGCAGTATCCCCCATGTTGATCCTGATAATACTATATTAAAGTTTAGGCTCATGCTGGAAGCTCTGTTTCTCTTTATTGAATTTGAGGTCGTTTATAGTTCAACAAACCGACCCAACATCTCTCAAGAAAGCGCTACATTTCACAAAACATCTTATTCCAGCACCTTTATTCTTGTAACGTTAAAAGCAACAACATAGTAATTAAAAATATAAACAAGTGTGTAAACAGCCAAACAGGGTCACGTTAGAATAAAATAACTGCCCACCATGTTTCCTTGTAGAATGGTCTTTCAGTGTGAGATCATGTTCCCTTTTTGCAATAGTCTCGTTTTAAAAAGACTCACCTTGAAACATGAAATAAATCAGCTGGAATCAAGCAGCTTACATTAGCGTAATTAACTTACAACAACAGATAATTGTCTTTCCAGCCAGCAAATCAACAGCCAAGACTAAAGCTTGCTTATGTCTCCCTTCGTATGAAATTAATGATCCGTTATTTCATAATTATTAAGAATCTTGAGTCAATTATAGAGTCACTGCACTCATTGCTCCAACTCCTCTCACACTTTTCTCATCTCTCATCTCACCACCTCTATCCACCCTGATTAATCGTGCAGTTGTGTAAAATCAATTAATTGCACAATGTCTGTCTTTTAAAATCCCTGTATAGAGTGACTCATGTTGGACAAACTAAGCATTCAATTTAATTAATGGTCAAAGCTCAAGAACAGTGAAACTGTGGTAAATCATCTCCCATTGTGCACAGAAATGTAGACAGATGTAGGTGAAAAAAAACAAACAAAGATAGATGAGGAAAAAAAAATCAGGAATTAAATAACAAGGAGGAGGAAGATGATTTATTGTGTTTTGAATATACTGTGTAAGTAAGGTCAAGGTATTTAACGTACTGGAATGTCTTGCTTGGTTCTCAGAATAATATGATTTTTTTTTTTTTTTTAATCAAATTACAGTACAGGAGAGCTGTCATGGCCATGATCTATAAAAGATCCCCCTCCCACTCTCTACAGCCTAAATTCTTGCTTTATGGGCCAGAGAGACTTGTTCGCTCTTGAACCAATGAATAATATTTAAACTCTGCCTTGCTTCGCTGCCTTCTTTAGACAGCTTTCATCAGCTGACGTGTCCTCAGCTGAGAAAAAGGTGATCCGTCGATCAAATAGATTGTCATCATTTCGAGCTATTTTACAGTAAAAACATTACTTAACGTTCTAATGTAGCAAAACACTAGTAACAAACCTTAAATATTACCTGAAACAAGATTGAGGCGTCTCACTATTCACCCGCCTCCCGCTGAACATGCAGCTGTTCACAACAGGTGATTTCAAGGCTTTCTCTTTGAATTTCCCCTCCCACGAGCCGAGGGAAGGAAGCAGCGTGGCGGCATCGAGGGTGCAGCAGCAGCAGCAGCAGCAGCGGGTCAGAAGCGCCGTGTACCCCATGGCCATTCGATGCGCTCATTTGCATGCTGACCATGTTGGACCCTGCCCCGGTCACATTTGCATTTCACAGGTGGAAATTGCAACAACCTCAACTATGACACATCAATACGTCTTTTGTTGGTAAGTGAATAAACCGCCATTTCTGGCCTGGTTCTGTAACAGGTGGTCTTCGCTGCCTAGAAAGACACCAATGGAACGGTATTAGAGGCGTGTAATTAGCTTGACTGTGCAAACAGGAGCGGCGTGAAAACAACAAAGGAGGCTGGACACTCTGGAATAACATCAAGGATAATGGTACAAACTGAACTGAAATGCGCAACAATTATCTTCAGTAAATCCTCCTTTTCCGTCTAATCCATAGTGGAATTTACAACCTATTTGATTAAGCAATTAGCAGAGGTCACAGATACACTTTGATTAATAAAGAATGCAATCAAACCAACAATTGCTACAATAATGTTGGGACGTTTGGTGTTAATGGGTCTTAAATGGAGTAATTGCACAGAGGAGCACAACACAGTTCCATACTGTGCTGTAGCTCCAAGATAATTATCTCAGTCTCATTACCCAACCTGTTTATGATTCTCCTCAGTCCTTTTGTGTTTTGGGCCCTTGATGCAACGACGCGTGCTGGAAAACAGTCAGGGCGTCGATGAACTGTCGTGTAATAACCGAGAGAAATCTGATGCTGCTGTGATGTTCAATGCCATTGTTCAACTTAATGTCAACTAGCTGAGACCCATCAAAAGAAAATCCCAAATCCTATTTCAAACCTCTCTTCGATTTCTATGTGATGGAAAATGAATCTGAGCCTCAGTAATATAAACACGGGGCAAGATGACTCAAAGACACCCTGGCAAGGTGTTTCATACATTACCATATTAAGAGGATTATCAGCACTGAGGAGATAGGCTAGAGGAATGTGGTGATCTTATCTGCAGCATTGTGAAATGTATTCAATCCGTCTACTTTAGCACCTGTCATTTGAAAGCATATTTTCACCTTGATTATGAAACTGTCTCGTCATTTTTAATTGAAATGCATGGGCTAACCTCTAAAAGGGCTAATGTGCCGGGTAAGCCAGATCGTCCTGGACGGAAAATTTAATCCCCTCAATTCTTTTCATCTATGGAGGGAACCTGCCCTTTCTTTTTGATTGTGCACTCTAATAATGCACCTAAAGACTCTCCCCACACCCACCCGTGTACGGCGTATAGATTTTTGAGGCTCACAACTTAACTTGTGTGCTAAGTCAGGAAGATGCGGTCAGCGAGCGCTGTGGGAGATTATCGCCCTCGCAGTCCATTTTGAGCGACCTCCTCTTGTACACGCGAATCTCAGGGCACAGATTCAGTTTCTGCAGCGGTGCAGGTTTCCCCCATGTCAGCACATCAGATCATCAGATCATCTTTAAATTCACACCACGTACTCTGTGAGCTTCACTGAGGATTTCCACTCCAGAGAGGCGTCTCTGTGGAGACAACGCAGGATGTACTGGAATCATCCAGCTCTTTTGACCCCGTTTGAAGCCTGCGGCTCTTTTTTATTTCCAGAGAGCAATTGCTTGAACTTTTGTTCAGGAAGGTCAGTGTTTGTGCATGATGACAGAACATCAGGACTCACTGAAAATAGTGATGTATGCTCAGCGATGGATTTTTCCATGTTGCTTTGAAAACACTGAGAAGACAACCATGTCCTTGACTTCATATGATACAGGTGCAATCAGAAATGAGGTTCATAATTGAAACATAATGAAAAAAATGTGAAGGTTGATCATTAAAATGGTACTAGCAGGCAAAACTTGAAAAGATTGAAATTTTGACCTTTTTATTAGAGTGATTTTATCAGACTAATTAGTAAAATGTACATTAATGGCCTCCTTATTAATTTCAATGAGCACTGGCATATCGGGGTTCTGACATCAAGGGTGCAGGAGTTGAGCCTGGCAACCCAACTACATCATTTAGCATCAAATATAGGGTAGAGAAGGTACTCTACCCTTGATAACATGTATGACATTTTTACCCCTTTATCATCCAGACAGAAATTAAAGTGAATGTGACAACTTTGCCGAGTTGTAAAATTCTGTTTCACAGTGGTATTTTTTGCTGCATTTTTGCATCTGATAAGTCTTCAAACTCTTGGAGTTAATCAAAGTGGACTTCCTGAATTGTATTTGGCCACATTAATACATGTACATGTTTTTCATCTCCTTGACGGTAACTGTGGTAGCAGGCATGTCAGCCTTTGTTACATAGGAAACAATAGAGAGCTGAAAAGAAATGAGGATGGAAATATGGTGGATAACATTTTACATTGTTGGCATTTAAACCCCTACGCCTCCAGGACTAGCGATTCTGAATGCCACGCTCTCATGAAAGCAAAAAGTATTAGGTTTGTTCTGTTTGTGCAGATTCAACATTATTGAATATGTTATATTGTTGTTTTAAAGGACGTGGTGCCAAAATGCATCATCCACCCTTGTTTGGTCAAAATCAGAATGGTGTTGCATAAGGTATTACGTCTGCTAAATATCATGTATGACAGACAGATTAACAGATTACCTCAGTCTACCCCTCTGCTTTCATTGCGTGGACGACAACTAGAGATGCAAATGGGATAAACAAAGTTTATTGTTCAATCTCTCTGGACAATCCAAGTCAATCCTATTTGTGAATCTATGACACTATAAACCTGTTGTCAGTACAGTATCTTAATATAATCAGTTTCACAGCCCACTGGTTCAGTCAAACCTTCTTCTTCTCCTTCCTCTCCCTGTGGAATTGATTGATATCCAAAGTTAAACAGCAGGGTAAAGTGCACAGCCAATAATCGCAGCATGCACAACCTTTCTCACCTTTCTGCCTCTTTTGGATGCTCCGCGACAGCCATAAAGAACTCTGTAAAACAACTGCCAGTCTCCGTGACCTCCTGCCGGAGACAGTTCACGGGGCTGACTCTCTCACCTAGTGGGCAGGGCCGTTTTATCTCCACAGGCAACCTTGAGAAATGAATACCAAAACTGAAAGACTGACGATGAGAAGGGAGTTGGTGGACGGGAAAGAGCGAGAGGCAGAGACGGACACAGAGAGAGTGAAATGGGGAGTGAGAGAGCATCGGAAAGAAAATGACTTGGCAGTCACCCAGCTGGATCATTACCTTCTGCTCCACAAATGTGATGTAGTGGAGAAGGTGAAACTGATAGTTTGGAAATGAGAGGAGGGTGCTGGACTGATACTTAATCATTACCACCACTGCACCATGGCAGATAGCAGCTCCGGGCTTCAAGGTGTTCTCCCCTGATGTTCACTGGAACAGATCGACAAGCTTGTTCTCCACCTCCAAAGGGATGACTGTGGCATGAAGCGATTAAAAACACACTGCCCACTTTGTAACTGTCCGCTAGGCGCTTGGGCCCAGCAAGAAAATGTTTGCTCTGTTTCTCAGCGTTGGTTTGATTTATTGGCGCCGCAGTGTAAACACCACATGTGGACGTGTCGCTGATCTTTTCACGTCTGCGTCCAGTTTCCGCTCTGCTAAATTTAGACCTTGAATTCTGGGGACTTTATTAGTTGCATGTTTATATTTGGCAAAGTCAATGCATAGCCACAATGGGCTTAATGTGGCACTCTTTGGACAGTCAGCAACAGTATAATGATGCCTGCAACACACACTGGATGTGCATAAAGACAGAAAAAAGTAGTTACAGTTTCCTGGCTGTGCTGCTTTTACACACAATGACGCACACAATGGAAATAGGACAGCGGTGACACATTGATATACGTCAGCCTCAGTTAAGAATAGCTATAAAAATGATACTCATAAAACAATGTCAAACAATATCATCACTGTAATCTAAATGTTATTTAAGTATGAAAGTTATGAAAAGACAAATGTAACTTTTATACTATAACTTTTTTCCAAGGACTAATAGCTGGACCTTGAGTTGGGATTGTTTTGCCAAATGATTTTATTTTTTTGGAAGTCTGGACAGAATGTCGATGATCAATAGTGTGAGTCAATTGTGATCAAAGTAGATAAATGTATATGTGTAGTTTAAATCTGTACTTTTGAGGGAAAACAAAAATGTTAGTGATCTGTTTTGAACACTAGGGAGTATTTTTATGTTTATCTTGATCTTTGATCTTTAACAACCTTTCATGACCAGAAACAGACATAATAATTTTCTTCCAGTCAAAATTGTGCTAAATTTGGAATCCAGCAAGTTTTACTCACGAGGCTGCTTCACTTTTTCTGCAACTTATCGGCTGAAAAAAGCATCCGACGAGATGTTTTTGTGCACAACATTCTTGGATTACCTCCCTGAGAAGATGTCAATGATAGAATGGGAGTAGACACCAGCGCTGGTCCCAGTGTGGAGAAACAGATACCACTGGACTGCACCGTAATGGGTTTCTCAAAGAGGGTCTCAGAGCAAGGTTGGTTCAATGTGAATAATAGTCAAATAGCAGCATTAGACTCACTCATCCTGCTGGACACTTTGAAACTGGAGCTCAGGTCAATGAAGGGATCAGACCCATTGAAACAAATTTAGACTTCGGAGAAATGGTTTGTGTAATTCTTTAATACCAAGGCCTATTGTCGCTTCTACAAATACAACTTGTCTTTTTTTTTTTTTTTAGATCCAGGCAACAACAAAAAATGATAGAAACTTCTATAAACAGCATTTAGCAGTTTTCATGTGTATGTGCTTTTCATTGAACAGTTTGGCTGTTCGTGTTGTGTGTGCACTATCCATCATGTCTGACGGGTGCAGTGGTTAAAATACTTCCTTAAAATACTAAAGGAATGTCCCTGAAGTAACGACAATTTAAGACATTTAAAAATGCATTTAAGATATTCATAATCATTCATGTCACACACTGATTCATCACATACAGAGCAGAATATCAACAATACATTCAGAGTGTGATAATATAGTTTTAAATACTGTATGTGAATGTGTCAGCAACAGGAGCTTTGTCGGGTTCACACTGATTAATAATGTGTGCATAGGACTTACAGGTTAATCTTTAATCACGAGAGTCTTATTTTTTATCATATATAATATATTAATCCAATTAGTTGCAAAACATGTAGAAAAGAATAAAAACACCTGAGACGTAATGATTTTTGATAACAATGGTGTAAAATCTCGCAAGGTAACTGTGATATTCACAAGATCAGCCTGAAGTGAAAATGTCACTCTTGAATAGTTTATTGCATTCTTTTCTTATTGTAGTTTTATGTACCTCTATTATTTATTTCTTTTACTTTCTACGCTCATCTGCACTAACGTCTGTCATTGTGCTGCTGCAACAACCGAGTTCCCTATTGTGCATCAGTAAAGGTTCATCTTATCTTAAATAGTCATCAGACCCCATTTTTACACATCAGCACTGTCAAAGGTAGTAGAGAGTTACCTTTGATTTCTCATAATTTCTAGAAATATCAATTCACTCTTAGAGGGAATAACAGAGTAAAAAATTTCATCATCACCACTTGCAGAAACTGAGCTGGTGATGTAATCTGCGCCGTACTGTATCTGCAAACTTAAAGGTTTAGCAGCTGTGGCCACGCAAGTACAAACACATCGCAGAGCTCAGTTTTTGCATTCGACTTCAAAGCTGTACCGTATCGCTATATACAGGGTAATTCAAATAATTGAGTGCAAGTGATGGTGCTTTATGCTGCACAGTGCAGATGAATGAATGCACCACTGAGAGAACAGAGTGTCTGGATAGACTGTTTCCTGAGTCCTGGGCCTTTGATTCTCAGAGAGGATGGTGGCTATCAATTTCTGTGCCAACTCCTTTCATCTAACCTAATCAATGGCATTACTATAATGATGAAAAGAATGATGACTTAAAGTGCACCCAGGCTGTATTAATGGATGCACGGGCGCCCTCGCAAACACTGATCAATACACTACAGACACGTCAGAAAATGACTTTGGCTACCCAGGGTGTTGTCACTTCTCCCACTTTACTTGCCTTTAGCTATGTGTTTAAGTGATTCTTGCCACAGAAGTTGGAGAATTTTATGTGGCTCCTTGAGTTTGACTGTGAACTGGAGTCAAACAGCACAAAACAACAATATGGCTTCTTTAAAAGGTGACTTCTGCTGACAGTCAGCTGAAATAATTTTGCGTGGAATCATGAACCTCGGTACACAGCAGCTTGAGAAATGACAGGATTTAAAAAAAACAAAGGCACGACGATGACACGGGTTGTTATAATCTGCCAGCACTTTACTGCCGCTTGCAAAAATGCAAGAGACGGAAAGGGCACTTTGCACTTTGGATACACTCACCCACTGTATTTTGACTGCACTCAGTGCCATCTCTTCACCACCTATTTTCCTTTTACATGTCCATGTCCACAGTTTCAAATGCTGTTTGAAAACAAAATGGCACGAGGCAGTCTGAGTCGGTGCTAAACCACCGGCCATCCAGGCAGTCGTATGTGACATCTCCATTAGGCTGTCGCGCAGGAACGGGGGAAATTACAAACTGACATCTCCTGAATATAAATTGATTTTAAAAAGAGTGATTGTGTCCCGTGTAGATTTGCATTCCAGTGTTTTTACTGTAAGTTGTCATCCAAAACTTTTTTTTTTTTTTTTTTTGTATCGAACACCATCTTGTTGTGATGTGTCACACCATAAAACTGTCAGTGGCAGACTGAGCTCAATCAATCATCAGTGTTCTGGATAGTTGGATGATTACTTTCTACATGTATGGAAGAAAAACTTTTAAATGTAGTATTACAAAAAATAATAGAGCCAGTTTTAGTAGCCTATGTCTTTCTTATAAAGCAACACCAAATGTAACTTAGGACAAACTGACACTATGATTACTATGATTGTGTTCCCTTTAAAAGCCTCTTCAAGAGAAGGAAATGTATTGTGTAGTGCTTTGTGTAAGAGGTAGAAATATATTAGAACTATATTTTAAAACATAATATAAAGGAGAGTAAAATCAACTAAAACAGAATACATGTGTGATAAAACTTTAATCCTGCACTTAAAAGCCCTGAACTCGATGTTCATGCGTTGCTATTTCATGAGTATTGCTTGTCGCTCCATCAGTAGCCCCGGTGGCGCTGATCGCTCCCACTGTCCAACAGTTGATGGATACTTCTGACAACATGATATGAAAGTAGCCGTAAGTGGGGAAAAAAAACAAACTCTTAGCTGTTTCTGCACTTCACAAACTTTTTCTCAACATGACAAAAGTTTTCCTCCATCTTTACTTCGCTCTTGTGACTTTTGTCAAAGTGAGCACACTCGGTAGGATGATGCCATGATGAAGCAACACCAAAGAATACGAAGACAGTGTAAAGCTCTCAGGCGATTAAGGCGCTTTAGTCACTTTAGTTTCACACATATAGAAATCCATTTGAAGCACTAAGCTGATTCTCACCTGATATGTCTGGTCACCCAAAATATAGTTTTTCAACAGCAGAAGTGATTTTATGGTAGAAACAATATGCTCAAGCTTCCTGCACACATTTGGAAGGACACTAAACCTCAGACAGGAAATACTTTGGTCTCGTCACCTTGATCAGCTGCAAAAAAAAATCTGTGTATATGGAAAGTGAATAATGTTTCCTGACTACCACAAAATGGCTTGGTGCAGCTGTTCACTCCCCTTTGGAGTCAAGCAATTAATATCGCAGGCAACTGCTTTGAGTAGGAATCTGGTTTTTGTTTGCACGGCTGATTTAATAGTCCGATGAAATAAGGCAAGACTGAATAAACACCTGCAGCCAGTCTGCTCGGAAAAGAGGGGAAAAAAAACACGTCAGCCAGAGACTGACAGCTGATGGAGTCGACCCCGGACGATTTCCTTACATCCTTGTCAGTGAAGACAAGGAAACAATCCCCAGGTAATAGTTTCTTTACCTGTTATTCATGTAAACTTCTGGGCCGACAAAATCCAATTTAAGACAAACAATGAAAGACGTATAAAGCGGCTTTGTGTCTGATAGTCCTGCAGGGAGGGGGGACGACTATATTGGGTTCATGTTCTGAATCTGCCCTCAGCATCAGTCTTTATATTAAAATCTGACTTGTGCTGGAGGTAACACAATGCTTTTGTCACTTTGAATACACGTTCACTCTGCGTCTGTTTGATGCTGGCGTGCACTCTGATGCTATTTTAAAGTTGAGTCTCCTACAATTCAATTTGTAAAGCAGTATTACTTTTCAGACTTCATTTAAGCAGCAAGACCCTGAAATGTAACATTCAATCATTCTTTTGATTCATTGTATGTCTATGGATGCAGACCACTGTACACTCAGTTCTCCTCGCCCCAATTTTATTTAGTATTTCACCCGTTCATAATTGAATAAGAATTTGTGCAGCAAATGCGACTTGAAGATGTAATAAAATTCAGTATCAAATTAGAAATCCAGAGCGTGAAGTTTTTCTCTTCCCCTGAAATGAGGTAAAATTGGCTCAATTAATCTCCACGGTCGCACACGCATGAAGACATCTGATGAGGCGCATGAAGGTACTGAGAGATAAGATTGACAGATAAGATGGATGGATATGAGGCTCTCTAATGAAACAGATGTGTACTTTAATTGGTTCAGCGATATTTGTCAGGCATTTTGAGAATCTGGCAGTTTGGGGGGAAAAAAAAAATTCGATTTTGAAACCAATTTGCCTCTCCAGACTCCATCTTGCTCATCAGATTGAAGTGGTATGCCATGTCAAAGTGAGAGCAATGCGTGGTGACGTCCCCACCTACCGCAGCACTTTTAATCAAGACATATTATTACACCTGGAAAAATTTCATCACGGCACAGTGCTGTAAAATAGAGGAGAATATTATATCAGTCCTCAAAGTTGTAATAGCTTAGTCCAGGTTTTTGAATGGAGTACAGTCAAATGTTAAGTGCAGTGGCTGGGCATGGGAGTGGATATCGATTCACGTCAGGCTTGAAATATATCATTTACATGTCCTAAAGTTTTGTACAGTAGCACATCAAGACAGACGTTTGACTATTTTCTTTTAACCACACACAAGAATGCCTAAATGCATGTATACAAAAGTAGCCACACAATTCTAAACACGACATTTAATACTTATTATTTTGTAAAATGTTAAAAATAAAAAACTGTAACTATATTGTTCTCTATTGAGGTTAGTGTGTAGGACTTCATCCACAAGAAGAAACAGATTTTAATATAAACTATTTCTCTCTGTATTAATCATAATTGCCAGATATCACAGTGCAATCTATAATTGATTCACTTACAAATCATATTCAACCTTTAAACAATTGCAGTTTATGTTGCATTTTATTCTAAGCTTTGTTTTAGGAGGAGGTTGTAACAATATGAGGTTGTCTAGTGACTGATGTTTGCAGTGTGCAAGGTGACTTTAGGCCACAGGTGCAAACTACAAAACACTCTTCATTCTATTCAAGTAGTCGTGGACTCTGATGTTTATTTCTGCAGATTTGTTTGCATGCCGGATATATTTTGGGCTGACCGGAGATATCGGGTTAGAGTGCCAGCTTGCTGCATCACAGATGATAAATCTAAAAGAGAAAATTACTTGAGTGGTTTTTTTTTTTACTTACCAGGGGCACGCTGCCCAAATGTCATTGGCATATGAGGGATGAGGCCTCAAAACGGTGAGACAGTGACTGAACAATGGAGGTGCTTTTTATTCACTATGTGCACCGCTTACCATTTAACCATTTAATAGACATGCTCATATACATATCATGGTTTATAAGGACATACACAGTGGTTTTAGTAAATCTAATTTCCAAATTGAAGTAAGAGTCTGTCTAATCTGATCAAATTCTCATTAGTTGTATATTTGCTGATTGACACTTCAGAACAAAAATAAGTACAAAGGCTTCAGGCAGTGCCTTCCTGTGCAGGCTCAATGATTTTCATGGTCCAGCCTCTTTTAAAGAGGATCAGGTGCAAACAAGTAAAACAGATCGATCACTGTCTTAGAAATATGGCACATGAAGTAGATTTCAAAGTAAAGCTTGTGGCAAAAAATGAAAATGATTTGTTGAGTTTAAACTGTATGTTTAAAAGGGAATACACTGCCTAAAACTGAACAAAGCACAACTCTAAGGTCTAAGATTATTAACATGGGATTAAGTAATAATAGTAAAAATAGACACAATACAATACTATTATCACTGTATTCACTCAATATGTTAAATTACATGACAATAACACAGAAAACAACTTCAAAATTAGCAAATGTTACTCATCACATTTGTCTAATCATCAGTGTTTTAAGTGTTTTTCACAAGAAGAGGAATTTATCACACATCACAACTGACAATAACTATCTGGAGTATTAAAAAAAATGTTCCCCATTTGCATAAATCATCTTGCCAGCTTGCCAAATGAACTCCCAGCCTGCAGGTTATTTGGCCCCAGGTGGAGACAGAGACGTACTATAAACGACTGTATTATTCAAATTATCTTTTCAACATTTATCGCCCAATTTTATGCCACAACTTTGCTGTGATTATGAAAAGTTGTTGCACGGCATCACAGCGAGGAGTCAAGAAGTGACGTCAGACGGTCAAAGGAGAATTAACCTTCAGGCGTGGATGTGAAATCGTGTTGACATTTTTGCTGCTTAATATCACGTGGAAAGGGTGGGGGGGCAGAAGCTGAGTGTGTGTCCCTGGAGGCCTCTGTAGCATGCTGTTCATCTCCTGAAGGCAGCGCCGAAAAGTGTGACAGAAAGGCAGCGTTGTAAATAAATAATTGACTTGTTCTGAACACACTATGTCGCAGTGTCTGTACAGCAGAGTGGAAAACAGGGAGTATTTGGGCGTCACGCTGAGAGGTCACCAGCTCTGAAGGGCATCTCAGGTTGAAGGTTACATAGTGTGGTGGAAGAGTTATCTGTAAAACAAAATAGAATGCATGATGGGATATTTGTGTTCATAAGATGCAGTGCAGTTTTGATAAAGTTTGGCTATGTTTTTTGTAAGTATCGCCAGTGTGGTGTTGTGTTTGTGTGCGGTTTTCTTCCACCTCTTTCAGCTGTGCTTCACATGAAACCACACCTGTCTGTCACCTTCCTACTTTTGTGTCCCCTCTGTGATAATGCAGTCACCTTGTGTGCTTGTTAGATTCCCTTTGTCTCCTCTGGGAGTTGATCCTTAATTTCCATTGCTGCAGTGTGCTTCAACTACCAGACTATCTCCACCGCTGATGAACGTGAACACCCAGAGAGAGAACAGAACGGCAGATAAAATAATCTGCGGAAAAATTCACCTTAATGAATCTGTTGAAAGAAAAAAAAAAAAAATTTCCCCAGCTGCACGGACAGAAATTAGAAGTTGAAGAAATGAAGTAAAGTTAATAATGGATTCCTGCGGATAATTGATCTTGATGAACATTTTGATCCAACTGAACTCAATAATTATTCCCTGTGTGAGAGCTGATGTAGCTCAGAGAGTCGACACATAAGAATCGCATTAACAATCAGGTGCAGTAGCCGCTCTGTTTATACGACATAAATTATTTGCATCTGTTTTTTTTCTGTCATAACTTTTGGGTTGTGCATGGATGTCTGCACAGTGTCCAACTGAATCTTTGCCGACACAGGCACATGACAAACCCCATTAAACTGAATTTAACCTCAAGGTAACACAAGAAATCCTAATGTTCTTGTCTGATTCTGGAGGCGGTGTTTCATCTTGCTCCACTAGATGCAGATTTATAACAACATAATAAATAATTTAAATATCAAACTACAGGTAACAACATCAGTTTACATATTGATACTGTATTTCCTGTCATGACCTGTATTTATAGGATATAAACTGTAAACTCACCGGTGTATGAGAGCTTAACTTTACACATTGGCACACCAGTCATTGTCACTCTTGTCTTCAGAGGATTCAGTTCTACAATCTGCTGTTGTTGTCACTTAATGTTAAATAATGCAATACAGAGTTTGAGGACTGTTTTTAACTTCAAAACACTTTTACAGCATTCGGTTTCTAGTTAGTTGTGAGACATCAGAAAGCAGCATAATATTCGAGAAACACATACTTTTTTAAAGTAATTGCATTTAATTAATTTTTATTTTTAATCTATATTTCATGCATGACACGATCATTTATCATATTTGTTGAGATAAGCGAGGCTGTATAATCGGAACTACAGTACTTAGGCTCATAGCTTATTCTCCCACTGTGGAATAATGGTGTTATTGCCCTCCACATATGAGCTTGAGATCAGTATAACATTAATTTCCTCAACACTTGCCTATTCAACGCATGCTTGTTTACATACTGTGATTAAACCTAGTTATAATTGATTAACTCATTATCATGTTTGGGCCGTCTTATCTCTAATTTTGCAGCAGTCTTCCTGCATCGCCTTGTTTCTAATGGCTCTGTTGCATTTGCATTGTTCCGCTGCTGTCTGAACAACATTAGGAGTCTTGGGACGAAGCGCCAATGGACAGCATGCCATGGTTTCTCTCCGCATGCGGCTTGAATAATTGATGCCTTGATTGCCTGGGTATTCATGGACACAAAAAGGCTTTTCCTATTCTCTGTCTAACACACTGCTCGAATCTTAAATAGTCTTCCCCAGTGGCACAATGCGCAGGGAAGCAAGTTATGTGGCTCAGAGACAATACAGTACAGCCAGTGTCCTTCATCATCTGATTACCTCAAGCTCAGACATAACAATGAGACAAATTTATTTTATTCATTGGAGCTACTTTGGGCTGTATTACTTCTCATCACTACTCTAAAAATAACCTTGGCTGCATCATATACAGAATATGCAATAGGTGGGTTGTTAATTTTTAACAGGGACAATGGGAGCATCTGACCTTAACCTTATAGCAACATCTGTAGTTATGTCTCCCCTTAAATATTCTGTTACAGAGATGGTCTGGGGGTTTATCTTCAGCAGCACAGATGCTACAGAATGATCTTAGAAATATTATCAGAATACAGCAGGCAGCAGTGTGTCTCTATGATCCTCTCCTCTTACCTTGACTACACGTTGCTATTTGTTAGTGAAGGTGACTCGACTATGAGAGTACATGGGCTACAATACAGTTTAGAAAGAAGCAAAAAGCCCCAAGAGGCCGTGGTTTACAGTGATTTCAGGACAGCTGAGGGGCATTGTTAGGCGTGATGCAGAGCAGAAACAACAGCAGACCTTATGCTGGAATAATGAATGCAGAGGAAAAGTTGCGTGTTGTGCTGCAGTGTGTGATTAAATTTCTTTAAAGTCTCCCATCATGAACTGACTGAACCTGAAATTACAGCTTTAAATGAAAAACAAATTTGTATGGGGTTGGTCTGTTAAGTGTTCTCAAACACAAGCAAGTTCACCGGAACCAGATGGAGGCCTGTGATTATTATTATTATTTTTTTTAAGTCTCATTGAGCTTGTTTAGTTTCACCAGAATTCTTCAATCTTACCAGCCTAAATGAACCAACACCATAATCGCATTTGACTGCAGCAAACTGGACGGCCTCGGTCTGTCTCCACCACTGATGTCTCCATTAGGTTGGAGTTTTGTTTGCTTCGCATTTACCACACTTACTACACCATATTTCTCATTCACATATGCCCCCTCTTACACCGCTCGTGGTAATGATTTGCATACTGTATATAAAGGAACTTATGTCAGGCCAGATGCTCATATATATCTGCATTACCGTGGACCGTTTCTCACTGATGAAGGGTTATCAACTCTACTCAAATGTGGAGTGAGTGTGAAGGTGTGTTTAGATGATGACACGATTTACTGCTTCTCAAAACACTTAAAATAATGAACTAATTAGAATAACATTATGAGTCGAAGTGACCTAAGGGCTTCAGATCTTTTTGATTACAAATGTAAAGGCAGATAACTGTAGAGAGCAAGTAATGTTATTTCAAGTTGAAGTTCTACATAAACTAATTCCAAATTCATGGTCTAACTCCAGTGTGTTATCGTAGAAAAATGCCTATTATTGGTCAGGAGAAAGATAATAATAAGAAAAACATGGAAACCAGAAAAAATATGATAAAAACAAATGCAACAGAACAGCAACAACATTAATAACAAATGCTTGTCATGCTGTCTTTAGCATTTTTGAATAATATGTTTGATATTGTGACGCTTATATATATTCATGAAAATGTCTGAATTGAATAATAAAAATGTGAAAATTTTTAAAACACATTTCATACATTTAATGCAAAACAGAACACAAGACAAGGTACAACAAATGGGTAAGAAGTATGAGTAGGGTTTTGGGGTACGATGAGGGTTAGGGTTGGGGGTGGGGAGAAGGTTGGGAGTCAGGGGGAGGACGGTTGACAGAATTAAAACAGATATTTTAAGTTTATTACACTCCAGAAACTGACTGATTGTGATGGGCTTGACTTATGACGTTACTCTGACATATTAGGAGGAATCGTGCAAAATAATGGAAATGATGCCACAAGGTTCGCTGGCCAGCTTAGTAAGTTTTGATCTAGTTGGGGGTGAGGTCCACCCACGCTCCACCTCTTTAATCACATTTGAATCCCCATATGTTTGTCTTTGTCTCTTTTGCCAGCACCTTTGTGGTTATTTGTACACTTTGACCGTTCCCATGTCTGATTCAGTACATCAGATATGAGATATGATATCTGATTCAGTTGCCCTCTTTAGCTCTGCATCCCATATGCAGCTGCACATCAAACTCGACTTTGTTGACAAGACCCTGAAGTGTATTTGGATTCAGTGCCCGAGAGAGCTTGATTTTCTGAAAGTCTGCCTCCTCAGCGAAGTCTTGTGTTACTCCAACGAAAATGTTGTTGCTGGTGATAAACTCGGGATCTTTCAGCAGACACCAGGATCGACTGATTAGCCGGTCATTCATGAGTTCATCTTTCCTGTATTTCACAGTGTCATGTGACTGATGGAGAACCTGCTTTAGCTCCACTTTGGTGATGTGGGTGTTTTAAAATCTTTAGCCAGATCTTTCCTGGCACACCACGCTTTGTTTCTTGACTTTTCCAGCTCTTCAGTTTCTCTCTCAATAAGTTCAGCGTGTCTCCTTTCTTTTTAACCTCCCTCCTCTAGTATATCCATCTCTTTTCCTTCCACCCAGTAAACCAGAATTCACAACAAAATTTGACATATTGAGCAATTTGTTCGGCACAGTAATAATGATGTAATGCAGCCACAGGTGTGTGTTTATTTTACAACAGCTTTGAACACGACTCAGCCAATCGTAATCAAGGACCAGATCCACCTGTTTTATATTTGAGTATTTACAGTTGATAGTTTAGAGAATATTATAGATCCAAGACGAAACTGACAGAAGGATGGGACTGGGAGAATCAGACGCAATTATAAATCCATCTGCTACTTCAGCACCACGTACAGAGCCATGGATTTATCAATAAACAGCACCGTTAGGCTCCTGATATTTCAGAGCCGTGGTCGGGAGCATGGATTCCAACTTGCACAAACCTCAGTCAGATAAAGGATCAATGAGTCAGCCAGACTGGACTAATATATTCATCTAAACAACCCGTCTACCCCTCTGCAGTCTCTCTGCTACTAGGGGATGGATGGAGGAGGGGGGGGGGGGCAGCTTAACAAGGGGGATGCATTTTGGTCATTTTGCTAACACAGGGGTTGTCATCTCCCCTCAAATTGCCTACTGAGGATATGTATGTTTTTTTAATCACAATAGCAATTTTGCTGCTGTATCTCTTTTCCCAGCGTAGGATACTCTATACACTTAACTGCCTCTCGGGAGGAAATATTTGGCTCTACTTGAGATGCATGTCATAAACTGTGCACCTTATCTGTGGTGACCTTGCAGAATCTCATGCTTCATGGAAGCATTAACTGGCTGTGTTTGCCTCGGCTGCTCTATAGTTATTTATTCATGTTCGCACTCTGCTGGTGTATAAATCCTATAATTAAAGGGGATTTGTGTACAAAGAGCAGCAATGTGCTGGAGGCTCTTAATGGAGAGAATTAGTGGCGAGGAGTGCCTTGCTGCATGAGGCCCTTTACAGCACACAGACACAGCAAATACTTTATGTGACCAACAGCTCCAGCGTGATGGCAATCTCGCCGCCAGTGTCATGGCGCAGTAGACTGAATAGTCACCGTGAGATACGAACATGTTCAAGGCCTCATTGGCTGACCATTAAACAATTAAACCATCAATCCTCTGTCCTTAAAGGCCAATTACCTAGCCAGACATTACATAGTCCATTGACATGTAATGGCTTGCCTTTCAGCCTCCTCCAGGGTTCACACAATCCAGTGCCAGTGAGTCGACAACTCTGGCACCTTTGCGACCTAATATATTTTATCACTGCTCTTAAATAGGAAAAGTATTAGACGTACAACACGTGTTTCACATGATTTTCAGCTTTTACAGATGGAGATTCTCTGGGCTTGATTTCTGAGCCCCTCTCTCTCTCCCTGAGATACTGAAGCTGATTTTCTCTATTTTTTTTTTGCACTTTTAAATTTTGTTTTTCTCTTTTGCTTGTATCTACTCCTACCTGCTTGCTGAAAATAGTGAAAAACAGTGTTTCTCCTCTCAAAAACTACTGACAGGTGCCCCCAGATTTGACAGTTTGAATTATAAAGGAAAGTTGGAAAGTTGTCGTGCGCCTTCATTAGAAGTGAATCTAGAATCCATGCTCAAATGTTAACTTGCAATCTTGTGAATTATATCATATTAAAGGATCTGCTGTTGGCAAAGCTCGTATCATGTTTGGTCCATGTTGTCTTGTCCTTGTAAAACCATCCTTTAAATAAATAATCCTAAGAATAAGTGTTCAAGTTGTACGACTATACAAGACCAACCTGTTTCTATTTTACTGTTCAAGATTTTTCCAGAGACGTTCAAGACTGAAGTCAAATCTTTACAGAGCCAAGTGTCAAGTGAGTCAACCTGTCAAAGTTCAGTATCAAGTAGTTTTTGTGACTTGAATCTGATTTGGGTCCAAACATAATAAGTCTCAAGTCCACAGCTGTGGGTGAAGACACCATGCAGACATGTCAAACAACCCTTGGGCTTGTTTCTGGGAAATGCAGGAAATCACAAAGTATCATAGAAAATGCATAATAACAAGGTACATTTAAATATTTTAACACAACACAACTCTGATGGTTTTTTTTTTTTTTTTTAAACATCAAAGTTGATGTATAACAGTGCAGGAGTACCTGAGACTTCAAGCATCCTGAAAAGGAAAAGGAAATTTCAGCTGTCTTCTCAGGCTCTGGAAAAAAAAACCCAGAAAGTTGTAAAGGTATCTTTGCATGATCTAACCATATAAACAATCCTCTGCTGCAGACGCCCAATCAGCATCTCCCGTGAAAGCTAGACAGAGATATGACCACACACAGGGAGCTGGTACTCATCTGGGAAGGGAAAGAGGGAGAAAAGTGTGTCTTTGCTCATCAAGCCTTGTTTTGGCCTGGGGGCAACGGTGCCACTGTGACTCTCAAGTCAGCCAGTCAAGGCTGGAAAACCAGGCACACAAACAGATAACTGGTATACAGAGAGAGAGAGAGAGAGAGAGAGAGAGAGAGAAAGGAAGAAAGTGGGAGGGATGAGAGGAGAGGCTTCATACCAGGATGAGTCACGTCTCCTCCTCACATTGTGTGCTGTATGGAATGAAGGCTGCGGGGAATACAGAGCTGGTGAGATGGGAGTTTCCCAAAGCTTGCTGCATGGCTGAGGGCAAAGGTAGAAAAATACACACAGACAGGCCGGCACACATGCACAGATCCATAGTAATGATTCCAAATGTGTGTGCATTTTGAGAGCATCACCCACAGATGCTCAGGTTTTATCCTCACAGCCGACACATACGTAAATATATCAGTTAAAGCACCTTAAGATGTTGATTTTTGCTCAGATTAGACTCGAAGCCCAATCTGCGGTCCCTGTTGGGAGCAGGTTTCTGGAGGTTGAGGAAGAAGTACCAAGGAAACAATTTCTCTTTTGTGCTATTTGGGTGTCCCTTCCCTTCCTGTGCCCACTCGTCCCCAAGATGAGTCTCATAGCAGAAGGTCTGTCTTGGCTCTCTCAGCGATATTATTTTCAGCATCCCGAACCAAACTATGCAAGCAAATCACTTCCAAACTTAGAGCAGATGTCTTTGGCGTCCACAATTATCTTGTTGACGCTAAATGAAGCAACAATCAGAATTTGTCCAAGTTAGCCAGAAGTAACTGGCATTCGCGAAAGCTTTCTGGGCGGTTTCCAAAGCTCATCAGCTCACACACACGCTTTGCTCTTCATCCCACCACTTGACTACTGCAAAAGTGTGTAAGCAAAGAGAGCTACAATGACTGCAGGGGGTGATGTGGCCACTGCATACAGATTCGGGCTCGGTGTTTAAAAGTTGCACTGCAGGTGTCTGACTTGAAGCAGGATAACATTATCTGCAGGCCGGGCAGCCGATTGGCTCGTAAATGTTTCCTCTTCTTTTAAATTCCACAAACAATAAGACCCTCTAAAACACTAAACTCTTTTTCCACATGCCAGGCACTGTTTATGGCCCCTTTAATGGGCCCCATTACATGCACATTAGGTGAGGCCATCCAATATTGGACTTTGCGTTAGAGAGCTTTTTACAGTGGTTCTTACACGGAAGTCCAGAG
Organism: Holacanthus passer; assembly: GCA_025331565.1. Classification (NCBI taxonomy): domain Eukaryota; kingdom Metazoa; phylum Chordata; class Actinopteri; family Pomacanthidae; genus Holacanthus; species Holacanthus passer. The sequence continues at coordinate 7,193,697 of JAFREQ010000009.1, read as the reverse complement.
GAAAGTTGGGTGTGTGGCTACACCTCAGTAACCTAACATCTATGTTCATACATGGGCTCTGTCCCCACAGGCACATTTACAGCGGCATGCACATTTGTGGATTACTCTAGTAGTAGTAGTACTATGTGCGTGTAACTGCTTGCTTAAGTGCCTGAGTGTGGAGTGTGTATATTTGTCTTTGTGGTAGAAAAGCCGGCAACATCTGCTGGGAGTTGTGCAACTGCAGATAGCTGAGCTGCCTGGCTGCATGTGAGAGGGAGCTCTTGTGTGGTTAGACTAATGAGGCTCTGCATAGAGGATTGTTGTTGAGTGACAGAGATGATTTACGCCAGCAGGATGGACAGTCAACGGGGAGGAAACATCCGTCTTACCACTGAGCCGCTGTCAGACACGCAGGCGGAGAGCAGAGATTTTCTTTTTCCGGTGCTCTGGGGTTTGCTCGATTTTTCAGCAAGGGTGCTCAGAAATTTAGGGTTTCCCATTAATGTGCCGGTCGTCACAGATTAATTTCCACTGCAACATCCCCGACACGCAAACGCGCACATTGGCAATAACCGCTGCACGACAGTAATGATGTCGTTCTGTGTTAAACACAAGGCAAGATATTCGGCTCAGGGGACGTACAGTACACAAACCACTTATGTAAACACACCTCTGAATGTAAAATTTCATGCCATTATGCAGCACATAGGGTTTGCACACAAGTAACAAGCAACAGACAGATCTTATTTCAGCATCAGTTTCAGAGACATACTTGTGCTGCCAGTTACCAACACCTCGACTAATGAATCAACAGTTATCTTCTATAGACCTAATGTTATATGAATGAGCACCGCGTAGACTTAACTATAAGGAGTCAGAATTTGTGCCACCAAACGCATTAAATGTATCAAAGGCAACAGAGTAAAAAAATATGCACTAACCATTGGGCATCTTCACAACAAAACTGTTGTCGAGCGCAAAGACGTCAGTGATTGTGTCGCTGTCCTGGGCCTTTGTTCACTCAGTGTTTATAGCCAACAGTGCCAGGTTACTGGTTCAACAGTCCCCACTGCTGCTCTTCAAGTAGTTTTTCAAAGGACACAGAGAAGAAAAACTGCACTCGCAGCTTATTGATGTGATGCAAAGTGTCGGAGATATGTATATCAGTTTGTACAGGTCTATAAATGCATCATGAGGGAGAGGAACTCCTGAGTGTTGGTGATAGTATGACCCTGTTTTCTTTGCAGCAGCCAGTGAGCCTGGGAGAGCTCTGCGAGTATTAGTCCTGGTCAGTGACTACCAGCATTGTGTTTACACTTTAATGAGCCCTATTAACGTCCTCTGTATTATTGTGTATGTGTACTGTATCCACTGGGTTCACAATCACTCTTGTTTCCAGGTTTTGATTGAGTCTCCGCATGTGAATTTTTAAAAAGACAATCCATTTTAATACATCCACTTCTCTAATGCAAAGGTATTATAAAATTGTGCTCTGGCTAACAGGAAGTGGAAGTAAGGTCAAAAGGCCAATGCCCATTGGCTGAACCAGATCACCTGTGCTGGTTTCTTTTTTTTTAGTATTAAATTGCTTTGTTTTATTGATGTATTTATTCATTTTTGAAATTATATATTATACTATTTACACACAAAAAAATGTATTAAATTATATATAAGCCACATAAGCTTCTTGGGAGTGTTGTGGGGGTGTTATCCTCTAGGCCCCTTCCTGGCGCTGCCTGTGGTACATAGAGTGGTGGACACACATGCACAGCCCCTGTCTCCCAAGTAACAGTCCTAAGCTATTACCAGAGAGTCTGAAAGCAGACTGACCACTGTTCAGTGGTTGGTTAAGCGTTAAAAGGGGTTTTAGCATAAACGATGGTCTCTCCTGCATTATCAATGTGGCTTAAACGACTCCAAGTCTTTAGAGCTGGCTGCATTTATATGTCAGAGACCTTTCAAACTCAAAGGGAAATTCTAGCGTCATGCAACATGGGTATTATATTTGTAGTCTGGACATAATTCCTGTTGATAATAAAACATGCAGTCAGACAATTTTGGGTTGCACAGGAAAACAAACAAACTTTGGGACGTTTGACTTTTGGTTTACCTTTAAGCCCGTATTTATTTATTTATTTGCAACTGGGGGGCAGTGCAACAAACTGAAATCACATTATAAAGTTGTAGTTTTAAACATTAGTATAAGGAACTGTTGCCTATTTACATATGTAGCAGAAATGGTGCACCATTAGTCATAATCTGGGCTCATGCTTCTGTCCACCTGACAAATTAAAGTCCAACATTTACCCTTCTTTTACCTCACATTTGGTCCTCACAGTCTCCTGAGGAAAATATCTGGCACTGGAGCAGCTAAATGCCCCACTTTGTAAACCAGAAATAGCTGACTGCTATGGCTGAAGACGAGGTTAATGAGAGTGTTCTGGTCAGAGTGAACCAAAACAATGAGCTGAAAGATGCTAAAATGCTCCATAGAGCTGATTGTCTGACTTATGTGATTCGCCCCATTGGGCTGTACTGTAGCGATGGTGCTGTTTCCAGATTTCATGAGTATAATTCCAAAAACAGAGAAAAAAATCATCCCCAAAAGTACAAAAATAAGACCCAAGCATTGAGAACCAGCATTTTCCTTTATTCTGTCTTCATCAGCTGTACTCCATGTGTCTGTTTCCTTCTTGCTCTTGCTTTTTCCATCTTTGCCCTCCACAGCATACCCCCCCTCTCTCCACTTCATCACTATATTCTCTCTCCACTCGCCTCTCGCTCACTGCCTTTGTCTGTCTCTCCCTCTCTCCGGGACAGATGAGGTGAACAGGACGACTCTTCTTTCAGCCCAAGACGGCTCCTTATCCACCAAGGGCATAGTTGTGTGTGAATAATGTCTGAACTGAGGAGTAAATATCTTTCCATGACAAGTTGTTTGGATTGGTGCTCATGTGCAATCTGATTCTTCATGTATCACGGCCTAGACTGCCTGGCCGCTAGCCTTGCCGGAGAAGGGTTGCCCTGTCAAGTGCCCCTGAAACACTGAGAACGGAAAGAGCCTTTCAGGGCTGGCCCAGAAATGCAATGCTACCCAAAATGTCACTTTGACTCTGAGTTGTTCTGATGAAGTGCCTCACTGAGGTAATACATCTGATATGCTGCAGATTTTTAAAAACTGTCCATTTAGGCCGGTGGATCAATTTTGGGTTTAAATTACTGGGAGATTAAAGGCAGGAGATCGGTATCATGTTAATCCTGCAAAATTACATGGTACGAATAACCCGTCAGCTGAGGTCAAACTTTACGCAGAACCGACTTGAGATTAGCTTCAATTAATGTCATGCGCTGACCTTGCAGGGTACTGCCCCAAAAGTTGTTCGAGAGCTCATCAGGATAAAATCAGCCTCCTGGTTCATTCTTACCGTCATAATCCATGCATTGTTTGCCTTGATACGGTGCAGGGTCCGTATGTATTTATCATTCCATTCAGAAGTCTCCTATATTTATCTAACACTAAACCAATCACACCGATCAGCAGAGGTAATCAACAGTGAAATCGCATCACTTACCTCGCTGGAATATGGATAAGCGTTCATCCATAAAACTATTTGCCGAAAAGGTTTCAGCTAAGGGCATCTGAGAGGGCGCAGCGCGACAAGCTCCTCGTATCCTTCCTCAATCTCCCATTGTCATAAACATTCAAACACGGGGCTGAGTTTATAGGAGTTCTGTTTAATGGGAGTCATCCGCCGTTGTGCCTTTTATAAAACAGCATGCATTTAAGGTGTTAGTGGCAGCCACCAGCCATGGCACTTAATTCCTTCCTCTGGGTGCAGTCTATTGCTGGTTTAACTGCAGTGGGCTGTGCAGGAAAACACCCACATACACAAAACTTTTTCGAGTGCCCAGACTGATTATCTAGCGTACATTCGTGGGTCCTTATAAAGGGGGATTTCACTCGGGGCCTGGAAAAATGTGATTCCTGCCGAGTCAGTGGGTTTGGGGTGGGGGTGGGTGTGAGGCGGCACCATCCACTCTGCTCACGTGTTTTATAAAATGAGCCACTTATATAACTTAAAGACACAAATGCAAGTATATTTCACCAGGAACAAAACCTTGATATGAAGAATACGCTTCAATGTGCCCAAATAATCCTCGAACAGGGTGAATAAATCACAAGATCAAACAACTTCTTCTTCTCCAGTATTTCTTACATCAACTTTTCTCTTTTATGTCTGAATTCAAAGCTTTGCAAGAACTCCCACGTACGTCTGATTCTTAATGTCACCGTCCGCCCTCATGAATAGATGTTCACATCCTGCATCCTCAACAGTAAATCTAACACCTTCAGCTTTGGGATCTTTAATGTCGTTTGCTATTGATCACAAATCAAACCCTCGTTTAGGGCAACATTTCACTCCCCTTTTTTTTTTTTTTTTCCTGTTTTATGTCAAGCTGACACCAGACTAGTCAAGAATTTTTAATTATTCAAAAGTGCAATTACCTAAGATTTTTGTAACATTGACACAAGGCTCTCTCCAATGAGGCGTTTGTTTAGCTGATGAATGACATGAGGTTTGTGTGTTTGATGAGTCGAAGCTTCAGACAAGTCTGGGAAGGGTGGGTGGAGATATAGGTGGAGGTTATATAGATCCACCGAAGATGTAGAGTTACATCTAAGCCAATGTGATGCATAAAGAGATTTTATGGATGAAAAAAATTCTGAATAAAGTAATTTTGATAAACAGAGTTGAGTTTTTATTTATTATCATTTCATATTTGATTTATTTATCAGTTGACAAATAAGGATTTTTTTTTGCAAAAAGCATAGTTTTTTACACTTTGATGTCTTACTAAATCTCTGAAGATCTTAGGCAGAAAAAAAACTATATCAAAATTTTTTCGTAGTTCAGTGACATGAACAAAAATTCAAGGTGTTCTTAATCTCATTCCTTTGAGACTATCTCCATATGTATTGCCATGTGCTGTTCAAACTAATGATCCACATCATATCGACTGCACTACTTGTTAACAAATTCTTACAGGAGGCTGCTTCCGACCTCTCAGAAACCAAATCACTGAAGTGAAACCTTTTAAAGATTTCAGCTTAGTGATGGATAACAGAGGACTCTTAAAAGTCCCAGAACCTTCCCGTCAGTGTTGCGCCCTGCCAAGAAAAATCATATTTCCATTCAAGGTTCAGTTTAAGAGCGGGCAAGGGTTGAGATGGTAATCACCTTAGTAGTGTAGCCTGTCTCCGATCCTCCATCTAATATGCAACGTTGATGACTGATAATACATTATTGATGCTCCATCCTGGCTGATCCTGAAAGGCCAGGTTCGACCATGACTATCCATCTCATGGATATTTTAGTACAATTTCTTCCAGAATATGACCACTGCGCTTCCTCAGGTCCGAATGATGAACAAATAAATAAAGTGCATCTGGCAGTGGTGAGGCGTTTGTGAAATGTAACCTGAAACAAAGAGGAGGAATACTGACTTTAGTTTGAACCTAATGGTGCCGCAGATTTCTAACAGTAATTTATTGAGAACAAAAGAGCTTGATCTTGCGTGGGAATTTAAAGTCCTACTGACTGACTGACAACCTTTCCAGTGGGCAGAAAAGTAATGTAAGCTTCACTGAACACAGCATCACGATACAACCTGCTGCCAACAAAAGCTCCGTGACCCCAGCACCACTCACTACATAGAATAAATAATTTCTCACCGAGAGAAATGCTTCACTGATATATATGTGTCAAACAAAATATGTGTGGCTTGTAACTCAAAAATACAGCATATGCCGTTTGAAAAGAAACTCACTCTGCTCAAATTGTGACTTTTTCCTCAAATCATTCAACTGATGTGAAAACTCTTTTGAAGAAGAATCTGAGGTAACCTTTTCAACTGAATTGTAAGAAAATAGATTATCAGTATGTTTAATAGTCATAATGACTGTGACAATAAAAAAATACTTATATAATGTTTTTTCTACCCTGAACCCTTTCAGATGTCAAATTTGCCAAAGTGGCTTTTTTTATATACCAAATAAATTGATTCTCTCACTCCCTTACTCCAATATCACTAACTTTTTCAGTCTTAATCTCTATGCATTTCCTTAGTGGATGGTCGGTTTCCATTCACGAGACAATAAAAATGAATCCTTTCCATATGTGGTTTTAAAGATCTGATACCAGTTTGGATAATTTCTCATCTGCCGGACACAAGATCCAGTCTGCGTGTCTTCAAACGTGTCCTCAACGTGTCCTGTAAATATCTAATGTCAAAAGTTGCTTTTGAAACATGAAGCCCCCGTCTCGCTTCTGGCAAGAGAATTGTGAATACTTGTTTTAACACAGCCTCAACAGTTTGAGAGTGCCACACTAAAATATTTCGTGGCTGCAAAATCACTTGTAATCCCATTGAAGCACATTACAGTTCTGGTGGATCTGAAAAAAAAAAAAAAATTCAGACTCTAGACATGCTGCTGGGAATACTCTCACTGTTCTTCTCTGCATATAAATTTTCAACAACGCTGGAGTTTCGAGCATTGAGATCTACCCACCAGATGCAGTGCATTCAAGATAATCAGGTCAGGGAATGCTGATAGGCCCCAATCCTTAAAGTTTCATTACACCAACCATTTTATGAGCACCATTCTTCTCTGTGGCTTTGATCTATTTCATTGTCATGTGGGATGGCTGACTAGCTTTTTGTTTCACCACCAGACTCGTGTCCTTGTGTGCTGTTGATTCATTGCATAGAAAATAGCTGATTTTACAGCACGTGATGCTGAAAAGAAGTCTGATGTCTGGAGGCTCTATCCAAGTTTGTGTCTGCCCCAGACAGAATAAAACAACAGTTGCGGCCACGTGAGTGTTTTTGGCAAGTCGACACGGTGCAGCGGCTCTGCCGTCGATAACCAAAACTCCCAGACAGATGAGGGCAGCGCATTGAGGACACGAGGGCTTTTGATGTAAGAGATGAGAACATCGTTTTTCCTAGAAGGAAACTGGAGCAGCCACATTGTACATACAGCATATATTGATGTTGTCTGCCAATATGAATATATAATAGGTATGACAGGTATAATGTACTGTCACAGATCACAAGTATGAACACGATGTAGAGGCTACAGACACAACAGAACGGTACAAAGAAAAAGCTACAGTCAGCTGTAAAGATGTGGCAATTAAATGGGATTAGTGTGGTTCATGGACTTGCTGAAGAGGTTGATTGTTGTTGTTCCAGGCAGAAATGACCTAACATGGTGTTTCGCGGAGCAGCACAGCTGTATCAGTCTGTAAATGAGCTCAATCGTTTATCCAGGGCAGATCCTGCAAAACTGTCTGGAGACCCTGAAGAACAAGCCAATACCACCACCACCGGCAGCTCGCTCCCCCTTCGGTCTCGTCCTTTGTTTGTCGCATGCATAACCCTCAATCTGTCATTGAGGTGCAGACGCAGCCGGTACACTAAGCCGGGACGCACGACTCGAATTTGTTTTTGTTCTGGAGGCAAAATCCAATAAAAGAGGATTCAGTCATGAAGGCGAGGGAGTTTATTTCACCCAATTGAGTGCTAAAACGCCTCTTCACTTGTACAATTGAGATTTTTCACTTTCAAGTAAGGGATGCCACAAGGCCTAACATGTAATAAGTTTTGGGAAACAGGGGGAGGAAATATTTGATTTCCTCCAGTAAACAACGTTCATTGATAATTTAACCATTTTATGCCGCCAATCTAAGACAAACACCACATCCTGTATTCTCACTCTCAAAAGCTTCGGAAGCAAACTTCCGTCGGCATCAATCTCCCTCTGCCATTTACCGTCACTGTCTCCATAACATCCTCCTCTTATCAACTTCCTTGTCTGCTCACTGACCCAGTCATTTCCTGTTCTTATCTTTGGCATGCTAATTGTCTGTATAATATATAATGAATAAGGCAGACAAAGTGAAATCCATCAAGTAAGTAGGCTTCCGTACTTTATCAAATCCATCTTCGACGTCACCCCATAAGAGAAGCTGTTTACATTTTCCATGTCAAGCAGGGCCCATGCAGCTCATCTATGACAAAGCACTGTCTGTGCTTAAATGAGTGATTGCACTTGTGTCTCTTTTTTTTACTTCCTCTCTCCATCCAGAGCTGATTAAATCTAACTCTACCCCCTCCTGTGATGCATCATGCCTCAGCTTTTGCAACTGATGTTGATCTCTTTTTTTGTTTTTGTTGTTTTTACTCCAAGACCTAATCATGTTATAATTTTTCTGCAGCTTGACTTGGCTAGCTCTGATTTTAATGACGGCCCCTACCTGTTTCATTTGTGCATAATAGATTTGATAAGGTTCCTAGAGCCACCCCTTTGGCTCAGACCATCAGAGTGCTCATCAGGATAATTTATGAGCGGCGGTGAAAGATTCCTTAAACTGCGGTCGACCTTTGAGGACTGCAGATGTGTTGCGGCGCTGCTCCTTGAGTGCAGACACACTCATAAAGCAGTGTCACCACATCTTCGTTTCTGATTAATCCCTGTGTATAAAAGACCTATTATGCCCGCATCGTCTCCTGACCTGAGCTCTCCATTGACCTTGTAGTTGATTATGTGTCGCATGCTCCAAAGCCTGCAAAGGAAGGGTGAGTAATTGCATGGGGTTAGTGTTATTAATCTTGCATAACATTAGGTCTTTATTAATCAGATATTTACATTGTTTACCCCGAATATAGTCATGTATCCACACAAATTAGTATTTAAATTATGATGCTGTTGTATTCAGAACCCATTATCGAGCTTAATGGTCCCCTTTGCCTCCAGTTTCTCTTTTATGCCCAATCACATCTGTGTGCAATACTGAAGTGTCACTTAATTCTCATCTAAACTAAAGGAGTAGCGCTTATTTGCTTTCTTGCTGAGAGTTAAATGAGAAGATTGATACCACTCTGATATTTGTCAGTTGTATGAAGCTATAGCCAGAAGATGGTTATCTCCTGGCTCTGTCCAAATGTGACACAATCTGCCTCCCAGCACCTCTACTCTTTAGGCCACTCATTAACACATTATATCTTGTTTATTTAATCTGTCTAAAAACTGAAGTGTAAAAACGTCAATTTGTTATTTTAGAGGGAAAAAGGGATGTTGGAACTATTTTCTGGGAGGGGGGCATGGACTACTTTACCTGTCGCACCATTATCCCTTCTTTCAACACAGCAGTGCTGACTGACAAGTAGCCCACGGCTTTAATTCCAAGTCATTTGAGAATTACAGAGTTATTAAGAAAAATAGAAAGTAAGATTTAGATGTTCACGAAGCATCTTTATTATTATGACAATAAAAAAATAATTAATCTCATAGGTGCTCATGCACTCATGCACATAAAAATCATGAAACCTTGATAAAATCCTTTAACATAAAATGCAAAATGAAAAATCATTGGGCAAATCATACAACCTTGAAGGTACAAATATTTGTAGCATACTTGAGCGAAGCACGTCTGAATGAAGGCTGGACATTCCCTACAGTCTTGAAGTATATATCTGCTGTCATAACTACCTACTTTCAAGGTTTCTGCCTGTAAAACACTTCTGCACAGATTAGAGAAACCACATATGTGTTCATTAGTGAGCTTTACAGGTGCTGGTAGGCAGATATTGATAACAAAGATATTGAAATATAACAAGCTATAATGTGTTAATTAGTGAGCTATAGAGTCACTGGGAGGTAGATTGTGTTACTGGTAGACAGAGTCAGGCCTGTTTGCATCCTTTAATCTAAACTAAGCTAAGTAGATATACTATACTATATTTAGTAGAAAGATACTCTATAACATTGTTATATCAAACTCTCAGTAAGAAAGCAAATAAGCATGTTTCCCAAAATGCATAATTATTCTTTTAATGTTGGATTTGATTTGTTAAAAATGTTGATAAAAGGGTGTGGCTGAAAAAAATGATCCACTGGATACAATCTTGCAATATCTCTCATTGTCCTCTTGAAAAGGATCTCATAAATGATTATAGTCCCCCACAGTCCAGCTGTAATTGCATCTTCAAAAACCTACATTGGCTGAGACAGGGCAGCCTATACGGACACTGCAACTCACTTTACTGGGCCCTCGTGACATAAGTCTCAAACTGACAGCAGCTGTTGTTTCAGGGCTCCTGCTTGGAGACATTGTATTGATTTCTTCCCTCTGCTCCTTCCACAAGTAATATACAGCTTTAATCTAATTGGCGTGCAGCAACTTTGGGGGAGTGATGTCTTCTGAGACATGTGTTATGTATTATTGCTACCTTCATACTCTGATTCCCACTGACCTGGTGTCAGCTGTCGACACTGCTGACAAAGCACCTTTGATCACGGGGGAATAATGTCACGGAGACGCAGTGCAAAATATAAAGGGGAAAAAGCATCATCAGATCATTGAAATAAGGGAATGAGGATAAATTTGCACTCGCAGATCTTTTTTTGCTGTATGTGTAAAGTGTGTTATCATTTTTCTTTGCATCAGCAAATATATGAATTGATGCATTAACGTGGTAAAATATCAGGATTATTATGTAAAATTTCTTCCAAATGAAACCTTTTCAGTGTGATGGCCTTCAATCTGTTCAAGATTTTTTTTTCTTTTTGCATGTTGTTATGTTGGGGCAAAAGGGTATGTTGAACCCTGTAAAGTTCAACCTGCAGATGGAGCAAGTTAATGGACTTTAAAGATAAAAACTCTTCTGCAGCCCGATGTAAAAAAAAGAAAATGTCTAACAGCATTTTACAAGAGTTCATATGGTCCTTGCCGAACCACAGACTGTGCACTAAAGAAAAGCTTTCACAACTAGTTTCACTAATGTTCTTAAGACTCTTCATTCATCTTGGGATGCATTAAAACCCAAATGAAATTCTTCAATGTAAAGATACAATACTTTCCGGAGAAAACCAATATATACAAAAAGAATGAAACTCTGACACTCTGATGGAGCGCTGACCAAGAAACAGGCCGCCTTTATTGTGTATTCAGCCCTGGGACCAGACAAATTGCATCAAATGCCAGGTTCACCCAGGGGCCACTGTCTGCCAGACAGATATTCTTCATCCAAGGGCAGTGTGACAGCAACTATGTCTGCTTGGCTATTTACATCTTCTTTGCCGTGGGTTTTTTAAAAACTATATAAATGTGGCTCCTTCAAAGGGCAGCATAACTTCCTATGGTGCGATGCCAGACAAGTTCAGTGCACATTTCCCCTAAGAATAGAGGCATTTTGATGTGGTCGCCTCCCTGTGGCATTGGTAAAAAGTCAACTTTGATAAAAGGCAAACATCATCCAGATTTACTCGGGCCTTGCCTCCAGACACCTTCACTGGGTATCCGTACCATTTTCAATCTCACGCTCTTGTACCCCTTGAATCCGGAGTGGTGTTCCTCAATGTGAGTGGGAGACGTATCGAGAGATGCTGAGATTTCCATTCTGTGGGGCTTAATATACTTCACAACGCAGCCAAGCCTGTAATCATCCCCCAGCGAAACAGTGGCCTTGCTATATAGAAACATTTCTTTAAGTGACCATTGAAGCTCTCGTCAATTGCCTTAAGATGTTCAACTCAATCAGACCATGATCGGCTGTTTTTCCTACTGACGCCGTGAGTCAGCTCCTTACTGTCCATTCAGCTCTGTTGGCTTGTCTGGTTGTGAAATGTTATCACTAGGCCCGGGTCATCATCAGACTGAATAAGACCGGGAGGATCAATGCACTTATACTGGATCACTTTACCCTGTCATGTGCATAATGGGTTGATAGGTGGTTTCATGGAGCTCTCAAGCTGTGTGAGTGTGTGTTTGTGTTTGGGCCAAGGAGGCTCATGGACGTGAGTATATGAATGTTTGCATGCATGTGATGATCCCTAGCACTTATAATCAATACCATAAAAAGTCAAGGTTAATGATCTGTAATGGCTATTAGCATCCTGAAATATGGCCCGGGCATCGCTGCATTAAAATCCTCATTAAAGTCTGTTTGGCCACTTAAACTAGAAGACATAAATCCAAATTTGCTCCTTGTGTTTTGATCATATCCTAATACTTATTAAGTCATCTAAGCAGCAGACCTCTTCGGTTCAATTAAAATGCAGACTAATCCTTTAAACCAACATATAGATTCACGTCATGGATCCAGAGACACAAAACGAATGGAAGGCGGACCCCTCTCAGAGAGGACGCTATTGATGGTGGCGCCTGTGCCATATCCCTCTTTAATTAACACCAGGAAGCGGTGCGGAGAGGTGGCAGGTATAGGTGGGTGGCTGTTTTTCGGCAGCCGGCTGATAACACTCCTTTGCACAGGGGTCTGCACAGTCAACAAAGAAACACACCGAGGGTCTCTCCACGGCCTCTCTTTCACCCCCCTGGGCCGCCACCTGTCCGTGCAGGGCGGCGGGAGCGGGATCGAGAGCTTGTCAGCAAAGTTAGGAGCCGCAGCGTTGAGCCTTTTTCTCCACCACCCAACATGAGCCAGGGACACGTGAGAGAGAAAGCTCTGTGTTTCTGTAAGGGAGGGAGGGAGGCTAGATGGAGAGGGAGATAGGGAGATAAGTGGCGTAGATAAAAAGGAAGAGAAAAAAAAAAGTGTTTGCAAAGGAAAGCTCTTAGAGGAGCGGTGCACCTTTAAGGGAATGTGCAGAGGCGTCTTTACAGTAGCAGCTGCTTTTCTTCCTATGCAGCACTCTGTAAACTTGACTGGAAATTCAACAGCAATATTAGACCGCCTTTGTCTCACTGTCTGTCTCTTAAAAAGGGATCTGAAACACCCAGGATTTGCCCCTTTTTGTGTTCTTGAAAAAGGGTCTGCAGTCACAAGAGGATGCCCACCACTGCCTCGTTTCCACCATCTTAGCTCTGCCACCCCCTGCTTGTTAGTGTGATCACTGTCCCTTTGGCGGCTCCGCGCGTAATATATCTTCTCGCTGCAATTAACTGCTGCAGGGCCTGTGCAGGAACTTAGGGGGATGTCCCCTCAGCAGAGCCGGTACCCTGGGGAGTTGATGCAGGAGAGAGATGGAAGGAAAATAAGAATGCATAAGGAGAGAGTGAGTAAGTAGATGGAAAGAGAGAGAGAGACAGAGAGAGAAAGAGAGGAGAGAGAGAAAGCGGGAATGCAGCTTGCCAAAGCTTCCCACCCACCGCTTGTGTCTGTAATCTCTTGGGGAAGGGCTATATCAGGGAAAGAGTTGTTGTGTTGTGAGAAGTGCTGACAGCTTCGTCTCTTCTGCCCCCTACTGCAGAGGAAGTGTTGATGGAAGAAGATTTCAAAGAGAAGGGGAAAAAAGACTGGTGTGGATGTCTAAATTTCTGGCCCATTTCTCGGAGGTAATAAAAGTGTCTGGGCTTCACACTTTACAATTGCTGTATTAAAGTGTATTAATCTGTGGAGCAAAAGGGCAACTTTACTGCTCCATTGCACAGATTGACCGAAATATATCATCTACGAGGGCTTGTTAGGTTGTTGATCAATACCAATGACTCAGTGATTACACTGTCGGCTTTTAAGGGTTTTCTTTTTTAGATTTTCAAACGGTCATTGATGAAAGTGTCTGGAATATGTTGTTTTGCTGCTCACTCGTTTATTGCAAAGGCTATAGTCAAGCCACTCGAGTCAATAACAATCAGCTGTTATTATTATTACGATGGTATTTTACACGTTTTAAAGAGATTTGTGTTGGATCTTTCAGCTAATTTCGCTGCCTTATTCGTCTCTTCTGTGAATTGTAACTTGATTGTTCATGTCTCTTTGTTTCTTTGGCTCGTTTACTTTATTTGTTTCTCACTCGCGGCATCGCAAAGCACGCTGGATTAACTGTGTTGTGTTTAAGGGCCCTGAAAACTTTAATTTAATCAGATCTTACAGGATGGGATTTGCATCAACACAGTATTTTCTGCCAAACAGTTTCATTCTGTCTTGGTGTTTTCGCTTGTGCTCTTGAGACTGGATTGAAGTAGGCAGAGCTGATTTTAACATTTGAATCAGAGTCTTGATAACATTTGGTAATTTGGTTAATCAATGTGATCAAACCACACCAACATAGTCCTGCTAAAGCTTTTAATGTCGATGATTTGAAGCCACTTTTTCAGGGGCTGCATTATCCTGACATTTTGTCTCTAGCACAGGTCAAGCTCCAAAAACGCTGGATGAAATAAATCCTGAAATGCAACCAACAGCATCTTTTTTGTTGTAAATGCAAACATCCCCAGTTTGTAATACAGGCTTTGTGTAATAAATCTAATCCCACATAACCCCAATGACATCATCAGGGGTCATTTTCTCAGACTTGACAAAGCTGCTTCAGAGCCACAGAAAACATGGTACAACTGTTTTCTCAGGCAACACAACAAAAATGAAACTCAAGATTTACTTGCACAGCTCACAGCAGAAACTTTTGTAGTAAACCAATCTTCATGTCTAAGATTGTCGGAGTTGCCCTTTAAAGTGCTATATAAACAAGAGTCTCTCACAATCTTCAGCACACTTACTAACTCCAGTCTGTGTGACAGAGTTTTGGTTAGGAATAAACAGTGAAGTTTATAGAGGTAATAGAATATGTAATAACCTTTTTGACACTTTTAGAACATAGTACTAAGTAAATAATATCACTACACTGAGGTTTAAGGAAATTGACCTCATTCATGATGCATTTGCGAGACTCTAAATACGAAGCAGCCAATAACGATTATCGCCATTTCCTTGTGTTTGCCTGTGCTGGTGTTTATTGGCACATACTAAGTGGATTTTCACAAACCAATAACAGACAATTCTGAGTTTTACTCCCGGAGTTAATATACCTCTTAATAAATTCAAATAAAGCCATCGTAGAGAAGGTTACTTTTCATTTTGCACTTGTGCTAAAAGAATCAGACTCCCGACTTCCACAGTTGAGAAAACTAATAAAGGTAAATAAGATCAGGAGTATTTGCTAACAAAGCGCCGATGTGTTCCAGCAGGGGCTGGTTTGATTAGGGGATTAACAAATGTGTTGACAATACTAAAAGCTTAATATACATTCTGTCCTCAAACTCACACCTCGAAAGGTATTCTTATCTTATGCTTCTCACAGCTGTCGTCTCCATCTCATGGGCCGCATGTTCTGAAAATCAAACTCCCAGTTGTCTCCTAATTGCTGGGACAAAATCATTTGTTTTAATATCTCCATTTAACCTCCATATTCCTTTGTACTCCATAGCCTCTCTTAGCTATACAGTCATACATAATGTATGCACAACCATCCGTTACAGGAAGTCACTGCGGAATATATGTTTGCAAATTAGAACAATGGAGCAGCGCTGTGCTAATCCACATGGGGTGATTTAACAATAATTCAGCTCGACTTTGTGAAGGTTAAAATACAAACCCCTCTTGCTCCCTCCCGTGCTTCGGCAGTCAATGGTGAACATCCATGAGGGTGGAGGTGGGGAGGGGAGCACCAATCCCGCCTTGCAGTCCTGCAGAATATTGGCTGTCAAAAAACAGACATGCAATCAATCATGAGCAAAGTCACAGCCAATGTGAAGGATACCAGTCCTCCTCAGGCCTCGAGGTTGTGACAAGGCAGCGGTTGCATAACGTTTGACACCGCCGTGCTGTAGGTTCAGATTAATGGATGCCGAGTATATGTACTTTAAAGGGCATCAGATAAAAAGTGCCTGACCTCCTATGGGGGGAAACAGATTTCAGTGCGTATGTGTGCAGAAAGAAAGGGGCTGTGATCGGCCGTACCTCTGCAGAGGAGATTAACGGCGGAGATACTGTAGCACAAAATCAAGTGCTGAGACAGGACAGTTGCTGAGTTCTGCTTAATGGGCTCTGCTTCTTGGCGTGTTTTCAGGATCATGCCTCACATTTTATCTCTCCTTCTCTGTTCCCTCTTGAGAATTTGGCATTGTCCAAAGTATAACATGAAAAATAGCGTCTGCTGCTGGCGGATCCCTTTGTGTATGTTTGTTCTTTGCGCTGGACTCCACATACAAAGTCTTGTGCGGATTCCTTTGGAGTCTTTTTCTTTCGCTAGTAACTTTGACAAACCAATTCCCTTATTTGAAATTCTCTTAAAGTCAGAGAAAAGGATCTGAGGCCTTGATGTTTAAGTCTTTGCAGCAAGTCTCAGTTCTCTGGCTGAGGCAGTCACTTGATGCTGTGTTGCTTTGGGACATTTCAGCTACGAAATAACGGCTCAGACACAGTAGTTCAGGAACTCATTGTGGCAAGAAACACCCAACTGTGTCACCATCTCAGAACACAACCATTTATGTCAGTGGGCCTGCTCTTTAATCTCCCACTCATGTCCATTTAAATGTCCAGCCAAAAAACATTTAAATGCATCACGCCTCCCATTTCAAATCCCATCCAGACTATGTGTGGTGTGTGTCTCCTCATGCTTTTTGCTGTTTCAAGGGGTTCCAGGACGCCCACGTATTTCGCTTTGATCCTTGCTGGGACTAGCAATAGATTGCTCTGGATTTAGATGTGATCGGATACTTATAGGATTTATCAAGCTTTCGCAAGCTGCTCTCTACAAACACAGCCATGGTTCAAATCATCGCTGTGTGTATGCAGCCCTGACAAAGAACATCATGTAATGCACATCTTTGCCAAATCCATGGACATTGTCAGTTGGCACATCTTGCGCACTGAACTCTAATCCCCGCCAAAAGCCAGTCTGTATTTTGAGAGGCAACACAGGAAAGTTGTTGCCCAAAAACATTGTGATTACAGTTTAAGACTGAAGAGTGTAAAAGGATCAGACAGGCTAAAAAGTGATGAATCGGTTTATTATAAGCATGTGGACATCTGATTTACTTTAAAAACAACTACATGCGCTATATATATCTCATTTTTACTTGTGAACACATTTTTTACATGATACTTTCAGTCTTTGTCTTGACTACAAAATAATTCAATGTAATATTATTATTTATTTATTTTTATTATTGTCAGTACTTTCCAAAATGACCAGATGGCCATTCCAAAAATTGTTCATGCAAATTTTAACTGTACTGCTGCTTCTTTGGTTAAGTTAAGGCAACCAAAAAAGATTGCCTTCATAGCTAAAACACACCAACACTGACTCTTGGAAGGAGATGGGACACAATTCGCAATTTCTGGTATCAAAGTTATCTTTTGCTTTTTTTGTTTTTTTTCCCCCAAATATCTACCATTAAGTCCTCCCTAAATCTGCAGCAGGACAATGTCACACTACTTCTGTCTGTCCTTTTGACACAGCAAAGTCATTATTTGCACAATCTCTACAACCCCACGTATTTCCACTATTCACTGATATCAAACGCCAAATGAGGACAACAGGGCAGTGGCATTCCCCTCTGCCCCTGTTAATTAGCAGCCCAAACATGTAGCTAATAAACAGAGCTCCCCCTAATTCAACCGCTAGCTGCATTGTTCCTGGTTGTTTGTTGGGAATGGATGCCATGTTGGCACCGCGCTGTGTAATTACCAGTGTCGGCCCCACTGGGAGAAGGGATCAATCTTGGGTGACACCAGTGGTGGATACCTCCTCTTGTATCCTTGGGTATTGGTTCTCCGTGGCAGGGAAAGTTTATCATCACGGATAGAGAGCCTCCTCCATGACTACAGGCCGTACCGCGGCTCGCCTCGTCCATTTGTAACACAACAGCGGCTTCTCTGGATCACAGTCATTACTTCTGCCACTCAGATTGAAAAGAAAACAGAGTGAATTCCAAATTTATGAACACCGCCCTCTAAACACTATGTCATTTGATGGACTCCTAAACGGTTGAGGGAATTCAATTAGGAAAGGAATAGAGTTTTGAAAATGTGGCACCGCGCCTGCCAGTTACTCATGGGACGTGATTGATGTCTGTGAGTGGCATTTAGCACAGCTGACCCTCATTCAGATTACCATCTCATTAGCATCAATAGTCTGAGACACACAAAAGAGAGCACCGCCGTCGCCTGAAAGCCATTGCGAGGGACCAGCCTGAGGGAATTTCGAGCTACAAAATACTTTAATTCCATAGTTTTAGTGTGACATTAGGGGAGTGGGTGTGCAGCTGCATACAAATCAGATAGAAAAACCCTGCAATGTCAAGAGTTGCGCCCTGAGCCCCAGCTAATTTGAAATATGCTTTCGATAGTGGGGCTGCCATGAACGTATTTGTTGTTCTAATTATGACAGCGAGTCCCTTCTGGGAGGTGGAGGTTGTCTTTGTGGAACATAAGGCCTTTAAACGAAAGTATTAATCTACATAATGTATGAAAGCAAGTTATTTGTGCATCAATAACTGCGTAATATGCCTGAAATGTTGTTTACATGTTCTCCTTAATGCATTACAGTAACTAATGCGATCCCGACTGCAACTTGTCAGAGCGGTGCGTCAGCTCTTTGAGGCCGCCTGAAGAGGAAACTTGTTGCAATTGGCAGAGCAGCGGCAAAGACTGTAGATCTCATTTAATCAATACCAGCCTTTGTTAAAACAAACACGTTTTGTGATTTTGAGGCAATTCACGACTGAGCGGGCAAAGATAAGAGGGCCAGTCTCTGTACCTTCTTCTTACAACATTGATGTGTTTTTGTCGAGACAGCATGTTATATGAAAACAGAGTATCTTTCTTGTTTCATTTGAGAAGCTGCTGCAGGCCCATATATGGCCTACTTTTACCTTTTCCTCTTCCCCCTAGTGGCGCAGATGTTATAAGACAAGGTTTAAATATAGTCTGTACAGTTTGTGTGCGATGGCGTGCGACGTAGGTGTGGATTTTGAATCATCTGTGATTCAATCAAGGTGGTAAAATAAATATGGGGAGTGAAACTTGCAAGAAAAAAAAAAGGAGAGTGTGCAGGAGAGAGAAGATGAAGAGAGGAGGTAGACGCAAGGCGAGAAACAAGAGAGGCAGTAAAGAGACAAATGGAGAGTGTGTGCGTATGAATGTCATTTTTTACAGGGGAATGTGTGTGAAAGAGAATATTAGTAAAGAGTGAAAACCTTGAATAGAAGAGGAAACTAAAAGAGTGTGGGTGGTGTAGTAGAAAAGAGGGAATGAACCAACACAGGGTCTGTCTTCATTGTATTCAGTACCATCTCCTGTCTGTCTCTGATCAATAGCTGCTGTCGCTCAGTGCTGGCTCAAACCCCTCCCGCTCTCAACCACAAATGTAACCCCAGCCAGCCTTGCCAGGAGCTTTATTATTCATGTGGACCAAATACAAGACCAGAAAACGGGATGAGCACACTGCAAGCTGGACTCGCTGTCATGCCCGCCCTGACTGTGCAAGCCACAGGAAGCTGCTGCTGGGACAAATACCCTACAGTGTCTGCATTGTCAAAACCCCCCACTGTTCCCCGTGTCAAAATGCTACGGCAGGATAGAGAAAGAATCGTATTTTAAGACTACAGAAACAGTGGTATTTTGAGCCCTCCTGGCTTTAGGTGGCAGTTATTTTGCACCATCGCAGGGAAAGTACCTCCTCCTAAATCTTCAAAAATCCAGTCTTCAGTCAATCTTGCACCGAGAATACACATGAAATAGTATTCACAGACGGTGCAAATCTGTACAGCCCCGGTGCATTTTCATGAGCCTCACCAGAACAAACAAAAGTGGGAGCAGTGAGTTGAATGTAAGTTGCAGAGTGTAACATTAATCAAGCTCAGAGCCGGTGTCAGCCTGGAGATTTGTTTGTTATTGTGACTGCAGGAATGGGTAGAAAGTCACTGTATCACAGCGTGAAAATGTTCAGCATATAAAGCCACAATCTTTCAAGACTATAAGCTATCAGCTGGTTCCTAAGTATGATGTTGGACTGTGGTTTATTTCTAAGGGGTAAGGAACAGCATCTAGATATGATAGTAACAAAAAAAGATGACCAGAGGAAAATTAATCTCATTACATATTTTAATAACACAGCAGAAACAAATGTAATTGTTGTCCTCCATCTTCATCGAATGAGAAACACTTCGCGCAAATAAATGTTTGATTTTCACCCAAATGCTTGAAAACCCTTATTACCGTTAATCAATTTGATGTGTGACGCTGCATAACCATTTTTACAAGGAGACAAAGTTATTTGCAAAAGGGAAATGAAGTCAAATCAGTATTGACTATCTGAGCAGGAAAGTACACTTTGCCGTGCATCTGTTTGTTCTTGTTTATTCCTTGGGAGGTAAAGGTTACCCAGCGAACCGTCGACCGCAGCGATATAGCTTCTCTCCCGGCATGTGGACTGCTAATTCACTTTAAACCTCCTCCAACCTTTATTTGAAGCACGGGTTCATCTGCGGGCAGATAAGGGGAGGTCATGTGTGCATCGCTGCTACTGTAGCAGAGCGGGCAGGCGCATCCTGGCACACTCCTTATTCCTTTTGGCTGCTCGTATAATTGCCCTCCTGCATGCACTTCCTATTAAACATGTGAACGGTGCATTGCTCAACGAAAGCCACAGGCCAACTTGTGCATGTACCGTTAAATGAGTGTCATGCCTTGTTGTTTGTTGGCCGAGATAGCTCTGTCGCTGGTCTAGCGTTTATCGTGTTCTTCGAATGCCTGTTTGGAATCATGAAAATGTCTCTTTTATTACTCTGCCACGCTGCCAAAAGTTACTGAGCAGGCAATTCACAAACTGTCAGTTTCATCTCTAACTGCCACAATCAAAATGGTTTTCAAATAGTCATCCGTATCCTCACGGGGGGGGGTTTATGTATGAGATCTTGGATTTCTAGTAGTGGGCTTCTCTGAGGATTGACTCCCCCTCTTCCCAGGGGGAGACAGGAAATGACAAAAGAGCACGGCAGTCAGGGGGAGACAGGAAGGAAACAGCTGTCCAGGGACTCTGAATCCTATCTATAATTCAGAGGAGGTATAGTAAAATAAGTTTTCCCTTTTGTCATTCGCTGTAAGTATGATGAAACCCGGCCCGAACGAAGAGGCTGGCTCCAGCGCAATAATAATGAAGACAAATTTTTCCCTCATCAGTAGAGAAAAGCGGAGCCCTTGATTAAATATTGACTCGCGATTGTCTGTGTTCTCGTCTCGGTCTAATCAATAATTCATACAAGGTAAAAGAGATTGTTGGAACCATCTCAGATGCTATATATTTCTCCGAACATATGCTTTGTTTGTTGTCGCGCACCAAATTGAACGGAGCGGCTTCTCACCGCAAATGATCACCTCCTCAGCGGGTTAGCGGCGGTGACACTCTATCAACAGTTTTAACATCATTTTGCCATCACGTCAGGTAAATTTGTTTTGCATTGTTTGCAGCGAGTGGAATATTTTCTTTAGCTCAGCTTGAGCACCTCCATTGTTCACCATTGGAAGCCTGTCATGTCATCATTAAATTAACACGACAATTTAATATTCCCAACCTGCAGTCATTTCCCATTAAATTCATAGTCAATACTGAATCAATGCTGACTGTAATAACTGATAAATCACTGTCGAGCCAATTTACGTGAACAACATGCAGGTCTGAAGCTTCAGGTTATCAAGTTAAAGCAACTGTGGACGAATGCTTGTTGTGTATAAGAGAGGGGGATAAATTGACTGTTACCTACTCAATTGTAGACCAATATAAATGCACAGCTTTCCTGCATCCAAGGTAATCCTACTTCATTATTTAACAATGGAAAGCAACCACGGTATTTGTATTATTCAGGCCACCGTTTGCCTCTCAGTGGTAGCTCACCTGCAGCTCTGACTCCTGTTGCGTTGCCACAGCAAAACAAGAAGCGCCATGAATCTTTTATAAGAGTGTGAAAAGGTTGATGATGAGTACGGTCCCCGAAGCCTGTTTCGTAATGTGGTCTCCATAGATTGGGAATAACATCTATAGCATGCCAAACTGCAAAAAAAAAAAAAAAAAAAAAAAACAAAAAACATTGTCAGTGATCACTCATGGGAAAAGGGGCGTGTATACTGAACGCACGCATGGCGAACTGTCATGTACTCGCTCATGTAGTGGAGGAATAGACAAACACAAGCAGCATCTGTAAAAACAAATGTGTTTGATAGAAGTTTAAAGGTAGGTGAAGAAAGAAATAGAGCTATTTTAAAGCCTCTGGACCTCCCACAACGGTATTCATCCGGGGGATACACTATTTTCACCCTTTACTAGCATATGTCAAACGCATACCGCCGAAGAGCATCCAGGAGGCTTCTGCACAACAGGGTTCCCGCACACCGACCGACTATCTTGAACAGAGATACTGACAGCTCGGCTTATTCTCCACTTTCCCCTGATGTCAGGACTTATTTCTTGCTGGCCTCTGACACGCACATATTGGATTTTACAACCATGAAAGATGTTGGGTTTTTTTTATTGGCACATGGCCGAGTTACACCCTGACCTAAAGGGATGAAGTTATGGGGATAAATTTAGGTGCCTTTTAATTAAAAGCTCATCAGACATCAGACAACAGCAGCAGTTTGATATAAATACAGTTTTAACACTGTTTCGGAAAAAATAAATAAATTACACACACACACACACACATACACACACACACACACATATATATATATATAATGGTCTAAAAATAGATATCACAGAGTGGGTAGACTGCAGAGATTAATGAGTGCATGGGTAGAAGAATCACTGTGAATTAGTGGCCTATTGTTTTCTGTTACTTTTAATTATAATTATGTTTGAGTCTGTAATTTTGCTAATGTTTTGACTAGATTGTCGTACATCACCATATTTTAATGGAGTCCATTAGTCTGACTTTGTCCATTAAGAAATAGCATCTGCAATTGAATTAGGTTATTTGATTCAATGTTGATGACAAAAATGTTGCTTAATATTGTTAAATAGATGTCTTAATTTATTACTACATTTTAGTGATGGACTTCTTTTTGTAAAAATAGTCATCAGTATAAAGAAAACACTTGATATGGTTTCATCAAAAGGTACTATATGCCTCATGCGACTACAGTCTCTGTTGTACCATAGCACACTAAGATTGTGCCGACGGCAACGCTTTTGGACTGATGTAGTAAAAGACTGAGTGGGATGATGCGAGAGGAAGAATTAATGGGTTTGCAGAGATGGGTAAGGGATGGATGGTGCGGGAGGGAAATAATTAATAGGTTAGAGAAGGTCAGTGAATGTCATCAGATCTACGCAGCCCGTCTATTGTCTTTCCCTCTCAGATTAGTAAATCTAAAATCATTGAGTGTGATGCAGCCGAGAAGAGGCATGAACAGAAAGCATCAATAACACATCATGAATCGCAGGGCTAAGTCGTGATTTGTTTGTTTAATGTCTTTTCGAGTAGAAAAGCTTTGTTATACGCAGCATCAGCATTTTTGTTCATTTTGATTCTTTTTGTGAATTTCGACCTTTAGAAACTTATGTTGTGGCCTCAAGCTTTGTTAAAACCCACATAACCTGATTTTAAATTATAATTGAGAGCACAAAGTTCTGAAAAAGTGTTTGAAACAATGCACATTATATGTATAATAGAATAATAAAATCCTGGTATCTTGGGTTTAAATATTTAAGATCAGCATATAGCTTCAATAAACCATTGGAACAAACAGATTTGTATTTTAAACAGCCCTAAAATATGTTTGGGAAAAATAAACAATCTTAGATTTTACTCTAAGATATTTTAAATTAAGTTGTTCTACTTGAGTGTTTTCAAAGTAACAGAGGTAACAACCTCAACTAGTACCACATTTTTTCAACCCTGAAATGAGTCTTTTATGCTGATGATGCTTTGCTTTCCATCAAAGACACTGAATTGTCCCGCGAACGCAGGAGGATAATGGAAGCTGTGGAGATAGGGAGGCTTTAGTTTTGCAATGACAAAGTCAAACAACAGCTCTCACTTATCACACTAAGCAAGATGTCCTCAGTGCCTGGAAATCATTAAGCCCCACCATTCATGCTTGAAGTTAATTCTCTCTCTATTTTGCTAAATTTGCCAAGCTACGGGGATTTGCTACTCTTTTCAAAAGCCTACCCCCGGGACCCCCATCTGATGCATCTCTAGTCCGCGGTCACAGCTTCATGCTCATACTACTTTCATGCTGCTGTGATCAAACATTTGCCTCACTAATAATGGCAAAAAAAACAAAAAAAAAACAGGAGCATCTCAAAACTTTCACAGCCGCATGAATGACTGTTTGTAATAATGAGATATTTAACAAAAGCAGGCTTATCATATTATTCCGACCTCGGAGGAAGCTGGTCAGCCACAACGCTGCGGTCCGCCCTAATGGTCTCTCAGCAGCAGTCTGCGGGAGGGAACCAGGAAATGGATGTGCTGTTTCCCAGGAGCATCACAGCTGTGCACTAATTAGGGAGCGTGGCTCAGAATGGTATAAACCTGCCCGGCTCTGTTACCTGCTGCGCCCCGGCCTCCCCCTCTGAGAAGAATATAACCTTCACCTGGAGGAGACAGAGTGGCTCACAGGCTGCAGTCTGAGCGGCAAACGTCCAATAAACTGTCACTTTCATTTAGCAATGTTTGACAACTCACGATAACTTCTACTGAGGTGTTGGGAGGTGACTGCAAGGATCTGCTAAAGCGTCGCCCCTGTTTGTAGCGCTTCTGAATGAGTGCGAAACAAACCGGTAAACAACGAGAAAGGTCACACTCAGCAACTGGTATTTACTCGTAAGCAATTAGTGTTTTTTTATGCTTTTAGCGGGTGGTGGCTGTCTGATACAGCTCAGCCACAATTTTCCACTAATCTGCCTCCTGAAAGCCGTTTGGAGTTGTACACACAGTTGATTTCTCAGTATATCACAATTCACACTGCAAAGGCAATAATGCGCAAATAAAAAATACTGCTGACCGGTTTCACTTATCTATAGGATCTAATGCTCTTGAATTATTGTGGCGTTTGGAACAACTGGCCCGTGTGCGAGTCCATTCACTGGAAATGTCAGGGCACACAAAACATTTCACAAAGACTTCTTGCATTGCTCTCTGGTCTCATCTTGTTTTCATTTGAGGCGCCAGCAGTGAAAGTGGATGAAGGTCTTTGCCTCTGAAATGGGAAATAGGACTTTGCCAGATGAATAACTGCATCTTCTGTCATGTGAAGCAACAAGGTTACTAGTAGTCAACCCACCCAGAAATGACACAGGCGTTGAATACGTTCCCCTGTGCTATCTGAAGAAAGTAGAAGCGATACTCCACCAAAAATCTATCTTTTTGAGTATCAAACACTCAACCTCTGTTGACTTGAAAAGTGGCTGTAAGTTTGTGGTTTTGTCCTTCGTGAAGTACAGCAGCTGTTATCGGCTTGAATTCATTTCGATTACAGTGGGTTTTAATGGGCACCAGTTTTCATGGTGAAAAAGGAAAATCAAAACTTCCATTGAAGCTTATGAAGACACTTGACTAAATCCATGGAGGTCAGTAATTCAACACAGTGAATTTGCCAACTTTCAATATAAGTCAGACTTTTTAAGATTTTGGGTGAGGTATTGCATTCTGTGGTTCACAAATCGGGGCTCAGAAACCTTCAAGGGGTCAAAAGATGCTGAAATAAACAGGTTTTATTTTCCATTTTTCACTTTTCCCCAGTCATTTTCGCTGCAGCGCTACAAGACGATAACGTGTCGAAATAACAAGCATAATGTTATATGAACTAAACATATTGTGCGACACAATATCGGAGGAAACTTAATCACCAGCTTGACTCCATTGAAATCATAACAACAGACCCACTGCACAAACACCATACAACTCCTCCTTAATCTGAAAGCAAATCAGGGAGTATGTGATTATGCTGGAGGTCTGGCTTTGCATTTCAATCGTAGGAGCGCGAGTGACGAGAGCGAGCACAGAAGTGACGCCCGTTGCCAAAAGCTGACTTGCGAAGCGAGGATATGGATGTGGACAAGCAACACAGTATATAAATAGGCATGAATATTATCTGCTCCTTTGAGCTAACCACTGTTCCATTTCATCAGATTCATTTGGAATTCTATTTAACAGAGCCGCTCGGGTTGTGTGTAAATGGGTCAACTGGTGCCAAAGATTCCCCAAAGTGTTACAGTATGAGCATCAACATCTTTTGCACATTTCTTTTCATGCTTTTCTTTTTTTTTTTCTGTTTTCATGTTCGGTTAGTGCTAGTGTTGGGCCTGTGTTTACCCAAAAATAAAAATAAAATAAAAAGCGAGCAGTGGTGGTTTGTGACATGAAAATAAATCGAAACAAATCAAAGGCAAAAATAAAACTGCATATTTCTGCAAGACGAACAGCATGTGGGCAACAATACAGAAGACACTGTATATATGTTCTCTCAAACTTGCAAAAAAAAAAAAATCTATGCTTTTCTGCTCATAGATGTTGACAAACCATAATATAAGTGAAGCAGATTTCATTTAACAGAGAGATCGAACCGTCTCCTTTGAAGCAACCATTTCCAAACATGCTGCGTGTAGTTTACATGATTACTGGGTACTGACCTTAAAATTTTTCAATTAATTGCTCCTTATCTTCTGCCACAAAGCTGTCATAGTGTGAAATTACATCCTGTTGCTTCAAATTCATTCACAAGATCAGTCAGTGTGGAGTTACTGTAATTTCTTTTGGGCAGAAGGCCTCAGGTCCTCACTGGAGCCCCTGCAGTCTGCATATTACCCATACTGCATCGGTGCACATGGTTCAAAATTTTACTGAAATCTGAATATAAACAAACACTTGGATGTTTAACAAGTGTTTCATTTCATGATGCATCCATGAAGCGTTCATGTTTCTGTTTTGAGACCTCTCTTTTTCCCAACATAGGTCTGTCGCTAAGGTTGTTAGTAACACCTGAGCGTTTCCTATTGTGACAAGTCAAAATGGCTGCTCTTAAAAAGGTTTATTTCAGGGAGAGTTAGTGACTGGCAAACTGACAAAAGGCAAAATTAAGCAAGTAGTGTTAAGAACTGGTTGTAGCAGCTGCACGCATTGAAATATAGGAAACAACCCGGTGTTAATTCTGTTATTGAGAACTATGACTAAATATGTCTGTCAACATGTTTTTTCCATGACTAAGACGAGACGATGATGAGACGGCACTGAATGACTGACATTTTCATTGACAGATAAAGAGGAGGCCGATGCATTATGCATTATTTCAGTTACTTGTCCCGTGCTACGTGCGCCGCATGAGGACAAGCAGCGCGCAATGAGCACGGTCAGGACTCGGAGTGACTCACATCAACTGTTAGAAAGCAAGTTAAAGTTAACAATGACAACAACAGGGCTTGGCAGAAAGAAACAAGGAGATATTTGGGCACTTTTTTTTTTTTTTTACCATGAGGCTGAGAAACAAAACTGAATGCATTACTTTATGAGAAGGGAAGCGATGTGGCCATAAAATAGCTGTTAAGAATAACCTAAAGAGACGCATTAAGGCTCACCACAAAGAAACTGATGCAGGTTAACGAAACATTAGCTTGTGTTTTTTTTTAAGCTATATTGGTTTCACAGCATTTTATTGTCGTCTCTCATTGTTTTCTAATAGTTCTATAGAGGGTACTGGGCCCGAGGCCAGTTGTTGAATCGTGTTGGTTCAAAATAAATATGCAAATCAGAACATGTTGCATATCTGGATGTATTCCTTACATTCATCATCAGATCAGACCATTAGACCACACTCTTTCTGCAAACCTGTACTGTTAATCATTCAACCCATGTTTTTCATTAGATAACGACGAGATAAAAATGTATTATATTGTATTTTGGCTAAATTAGGCTGAAGTGTTCAATATAATCTGATCTGCTAAATCTATCTAGATTAAATATATCTACTAAAAAGTTTTAAATGCCCAGACTTTTAGCCAACTGAAAACTAAACTAAAAATATAATGAGGTTGACAATTTGAAACAGGACTAAAGCAAAAAAAACTAGATGACAGAACAGCGATAGCATCACCCTTTTTCACAACATCTGTGTTTACTTGCAGAGTGCATTGAGGTTTTGTGGGCACATTAAGAGCTGAGTCTGATATATAAAATGCCAGTAAAAGCATCGAAATGTTTACAGCTGGATGACCTCAGATTGCATTTCTCAAGTGTTTGCCGACTAATGTGACTTGGAACAGGCTGTCTGAGATGACAGAAATGTATTCATCAGTATGAAAAAATATAGCACGCCTAAGTAAATGCTCACTAATAATACAAAGTAAATGGTAAAAACGCCACTATGCTCCTTTAACTCTGCAAGTGTTAAAATAGACGTAGCCTGTGTTTATGCGAGTCCAATCAAACACTTAACACCCAGACTCACACCAGCCATATCTTAAAAAGTGCATTAATGTGAAGAAGACACATTGTCGTTACACCATCTTTGCATAAGTAAGTGTATGAATTAATCTTGCAAATTCCACCCACGGCACTAAGCTGCTGAAGCCATATTGTCAAGACCAAGGCTGCAGAAGTAATAGCGGCTCTTTGCTGAGAAATGGAAATTTGAATTTCGGCGTTATCAAATATGTTGGGGTTTTTTTTCTCTCTTGTGGCAGCATCATTTCTTAAACATATAAACTTGCAATAAACAAAGAGAAATCAAGAAGACATACAACGAACACGCCTTGCATAATGGCCCTCTGATGCATTTCAACAGGCGTACGGTAATAATATCTGTTACACTAAGCCTCATATGTTTTACAAACACACATGCTCATAGGCTGCCAGAAAATCCCTCTATATGAAAAGATGATGCTGATGACTTGTGGGACCGGGCCACTGGCTTGTTAATGGCTCCGAAGAGCAGCCATGTCGTGAGCCCGGTATCTTTGACATAAATCAGACAAACTTCTTATCATCTTGTATGGATTTTTTACTGCATATTACTCAATACCTCTGAGGACGTTATGCAAGAAATATCATAATCTGCGGTAATACCGTGCATCAATCAGATCAAGATTCATGCACTGGCTTTTCCGCGGCCTCAGCTCCGGTTTGCTCTGCCATCAGTCTGTCTCTCCGGTCGTACAAGCCAACGCTGGGACTTTCCAGGAGAATAGGACCAGCTTATAAACCCATGCATCCATCTCTCCGTGGGAATCCAACTCAGACCTGTCACCGGAGAATGCATTATGAATCGGGATTCATAAATAATTGGCGAGAAAACACTGCGAGGCAATCCGCAGGAGGATTGAGAAGGAAAGTGCCAGAAAACCAGCGCAGAAAAATTTCACTACATTTCTAAACATTTGAGGTGAAACATCTTTTCAAGAATGTAACTAATTCAGTTCCAGCGGGCTGATACCAGTCAGTCGCTCTCATTTGGAGTAATTGTTTGTTGGTGACAACAGATTCTTGCACGTGGAAGCTGCAAACGGCTGCACATAAATTAACAGCTAATCCTGGCACACTCCAGATTGCAGATGTCTAACACCACCGGCATCACCCAGCAACCTTCTTGTAAACAACGCCGTGATGCGTACCGGCGCCGTGTCTGGCAGAGTTGACGGCTGAACCAGTATGGGAAACCGTAATGGATGTGTCAGACGGAGGTGGAGCAGAGATTCAGGTCAGGGTGTCTGTGCAGAGGCACATCAGGGCCGGCTCCTCGCAGCATCTCTCCTCGCAGACGTGGTGGAATATATTAGCTTAATGAAACAGGAAGGCATACACTGGCACTGACTGTAAATTTGCCAGCAGTGCCCACCAGCCCCGCGCGTGCTGCTCGGTGATAAAGTGGCGTCTCGCCGGCTATACGAGGGTCACATAAAAGGGTCTCAGTTTGTGTAATCGACGTCATATATCCAATCTCACACTTCTAGGACACAAGCCTTAAATTACTCAGGAGCTTTTCTTTTCCTTCTTTTTCTTGCTCCCACAAGAGATAATCATGACAGGGTAGAGCACTTATCCACCACAGTTGATTCCCTTATTCTAAAGCATTTTGTGCTAATGGTGGGACATACTGAAAGAGCCTTGGGTAAATGGTTATAAAATGTTTAGTAAGTGGTTTAAACTGTCTGCAATTTGGCTTTGCAAGGAATCCAGAGGAAAAAAAAAAGCCAGTTACACTTTCCTTGAACTCGCTATCATTGACTCTTACTTATATCAGATGGCTGCCAAAATAGGCAGCTATAGGCTGTCTTCACATTTTTTACAACCTAGATATAATGTACATAAAGAGTAATGAAAGTTTAAACAATACCATAAAACAGAAACAATATTTACGGCCATGTTGCACAATGCACCTTTAATAGAGTCTATTTTTTTAGTGTCCAGAGAAACGATTAAGTGTCATTGGTGTCTGAAAACATCCATTTCTTCCACAGTAATCCTTTCAGAGAAAAGTGTGTGACATTTATATATTTCAAACTCACGGCTTTGAGGGAAAGCGACAGTATAATGCATTGCTTGGCCAATACAGCTTGACATTGCAATCCCCTTGCCGTTGAGTCCTAAATTCACCCAGCAAAGTTCCCAAACCGAAAAGTAGAGCGCTTTTTTTTTTTTTTTTTTTTTATTAGACAGCACGTCTGCACTTTGATCCTCAAAACTTACAGGGTTGAAAAGCTGCATTAAAGGGGGTTGCATCCCCTTTGAAGTGGCATCTATTTTTAGGTAACATTTGACATCTCACAGCACATACCCACTGTCCACTTTCAGTTTTGTTTTTCATTGTTGACAATCAGGTTAGTGTGCGTTTAAGAGCGTGCCGCATTCTCGAGGTTTACTCATCTGGGAGCGTGACAAAAAATAGCCACGGAGAGAAAGAGATATTTTAATTTAAGGCGTCACAAAAATGTCATGTTTTGTCAATGAAGAGCTGCTTGTAAATTAATGTTCCCGTCCATGTGACTAAGCTTTGCAGAACATATCAAATAAATCTAATCTCTCACCCAACACAGGAAGCTGGGCAACTTCTGTCATAAATCCCTAAGTGTCCCAAGTAAGTGTGTTTAATTTTCTTGCTGACGTTGCCATTGAATACTGCAATGTCTGCCACAAAGACGAGAAGGCTAGGGATCAATAGCCCTGCAGCTTCGTGCCATGTAGTGAACGCTTGCTTTAGTGCCGGTTAATTTTCTTAATGAGCGTCAGAATTAGTCATTCTGATGCTCATTAAAAAAAGCATCCTCACAATTAACCCTTAAATCCCATAAGGGTCCTGAAGAGAAACATTAAATCCTCTGCATATTGTTACTGTGTTTGTTAAGTAGACAAAATGGCTCGGTTTGATAAGAACTAAGAGCCTTTGTCACTCCCCTGAAATGCCATATAAATCACATTAGGGTGGAGAGGGAGGCTTCAAGCTGAATGCTAAAATCTATTTAGAGCTTTCGACTAATATGTGCCTTTGCAAAGGGCCTCGTAAAACAGCCAAGCTGCGAACGAATGCAAATAAAAATCATATCTGTGCTACATTGCGCTGAACTGCTATTATGTACAAAAGAAAAGCTGGGGGGAGCGAAAACTAGGACATTTAAGGCAGCTGTCAGCCCAACAACATATTGCTGCTGTCATGTGCCATAAGACCTTTCAAAATGATGGATGTACTCAAACAGAAAAGTGAGATGGTCAAGATACTGTAAAAACAAGACTATATCGCAGATCCTGATAAATCGGCAGTGAAGATACAGGGTTTTCACGCAACAGCCGGTCGTTATCAGTTTGAGCTTTGTCTTTAGCAGGTAATTGTCACTCGTGTTCGTCTGATGCGGAAATGATAAATTAAGATGGCTGCCGTGATTGGTGGCGCGACAGCTGTTCTTATGCAGAGCTGATGTTATTCCTTTGGTTATCCCCCTGGTTTGAACAGGGATTTCTCTTATTCAGCAGGGAGCGTGTCCTTCACCAAGCAGCAAGTCTCTAATGATCTCTCAGTGGAGCCCGCAGTCACACTTCTCATTATGAAATAGCAGCAGCGCCGACTCACTAGTACTTCACTTCTGCTCTTTAAAGGCATGCGATAGTGAAGACTTTTCTTGGAAGTCTTATCTTATAAGAGCTGAACTCAGGAAGGGTAAACACAATCCTGAAGGATGTGCTGTAGCGTACGGTGGGAATTAACATGTTGGAATTAAAGACACAATTGTGTTTTTAATTGTAGCATTTTTAACAGTAACAGTAATGGGGAACAATAATAACTGCTTGGTTAATGTTGAGGAAGCACCACTGTTAAAAGAAACCAACATTTCTCATCAGTTGGAAATAGATAAATATTAAAGTCTGACCTTCACCCTGTCTTTTGTCTTGAAGGTAATGGCAGCCAAATTCTACTTCAAGAATTATTTATTGCCTCGAAACACGTGTTAGTTTCAATGCAATAAACATGAATTAGTGTTTCATGTGTTTCCCCCTTAATTTCTTGCTTATGCTCCTTTAAACTCAAGGTCATTGCCTGTGAACAGCGACAATACTTGTATGCATGTAATAACCAAGTATACTGTACTATATTCCTCTCTTTCTTTCCACATGTTCTCTGGCTGCATTGCATTCTGGTTATTTTACGATACTGCAGAGTGTAAATGCAAGCGTGCAACATGATAGAATATCAGAGGTAGAAGTACCTACTTCTAATTTACTGATGTTACAGTCTGCACATTTATGTTAAAAGCCTAAAACATTGTGTATGAGTACATTAAAATACAGATAATATTAATTACTGATATTCAATACAATGTATTGAAAGATATTACATGTGGATCAGCATGTAAAACCATGTTTAGACCATTCACCTTATGCCAGATCTGCGTAATTCCTCACTGCATATGTTTGAAAAACTGTTTATCTGAGTAAACAAAACTACCCAGTTCCCACTGTTAGACACAGGACAAACAGAAATGCCAGATAGTGAGACCTTTATACATCAAACACCCGAACAGAGCTGCGGCACATTTGTTAGTTGTGAAAAGTGTATTTGTGATGGAAAACTGTTTGCAGCAGGATGTTGTCTCCCCATTTTTAACTGTATTCATTGAGGCCAGTTAGCCTTGACATGCATTTGAAACACTAGAAGAGAGCGGAGCTTCAGGTTTCGTGTGGACACAGCATCCCTGAGCAAAACAACTTAATGGTCTATTCACAAGCTGATGCGTGACCTTGTCTTCTATGTCCTCAGAAGTTCCAAAATACAGCTGGAGTCGCCCCTAAAAGCCAAAGGGATTGCTTTTCCATTAACAGCGGAGTGACACTGGTTTTATGTTTTTTCTCTCGCCTTTGTTACAACCTCTGCAAGGGCACAGTGTATTTCTAGAGTTGTTCATGAATGTTACAAGTGGATTTAAAAAAAAATCTTTTTGTGAGCACTTCCCACATACAGTGTCTGTGTGAGTCATGTTATTCGACACTGGAACTGGTTTATGATTTCAGTCCTGCAACATGGGTTGATTCATGGATCTGGTTTATAAAAAAACAAAAAAAAAACTCCTTGACTCTTCTTTGCTGTGATTCGTGATGTGCGTTTCTATTGTCGTGACACTTTGTGATCCTGCAGTCTTACGGATCTCCCAGCAGGCTCTGCATCTCGATAAAATCTCCAACATTTTGTTTGCTGTTTTTTTTTGTCTCTCGTGTGTGCACGAGTAATTGGTGTGTAATGCAATTTCTGCCCACACACTAATCTTATTGCAACATGTTGCATTAATGTGGGACAATAAAGAAAAGATGCTATGCCGAGCCTACCTCCCTTTATTTCCTTCCCCACTAATGTGTGACAAACCTTATCTATCTCCACATTCACACACACACACTAGCTTTCTGTTTTAGGGCGTTCCATGCGGGTATTTGTTGCAGTAAAGTGCCTGCCAGCAGAAATGCCAGGGCTCATTATAATGTACAAAAATACCTGGGGAAAGAGATGCAGATGTTCTATAAGAAGCAGCAGCAGCAGGCACAGGTAAAGGGCTGGTACAGCATTTGATGTGTTCAAAGACGCAGAAATAAATAAATAAGCAGACTGAGGAGGATACGGGTCTGTGCGTTATGCGAGGTGGATGAAACGATATAAAAACCCTGTAACTTCAGACTGCGTCTGGACAACGGAACTTGTATTTCCTTGGAATACCTTCTGGATTTGAGGGAAAAAGCTATCAGACACAGCAGGGTTACACTTCATCCATCTCTGTTGTGCAGCACATTTCACAAGATATATTGTGATTAAGTGTTGTAATTTACTTCCTGGTATGGTCACTTTCTTTCCTCCTCATTTCCTACAATTCCCACAGTGACTTTTGACAATCTGGAGGGAGCAGAACTTGAACTTGTTGCATTAAGCTGTGGGTTTCACAAATACTGTAAGTGAGGTGAGCAGGATGAAAGAAAAAAGTGAGTCTGTAGTTTTCTTGTTGAGACGAAGTGAGTTGTCTCCTTAACACAACATGTTCAGCGGCTGCGTTGCATTCTGGTCTACTGAGGCCTCTGTGAGGAGAGAAATGAGTGTCTCTGACTCTTCTACAAAGGATTTCTCCTGATTGTTGAACATCATAAAAACAAAATATATACATGTCTTTGAAATGGTTTCCGCTATGAAACGGCATTGTAGCTTCACTGCAGTTACACCGACACAATATATATTATCTTATAAATTTGGCCAGTGATCCACAGTAATTTGAAAAATACACCACAAACAACAAAATAGGCCCAAAAAATTGAGGCATACTGCCAAAATAGGTCTTAGAGGCATTTGAGTCTCTCAAGCCCAGGTTTCTTTCAACTGACTGAACAAAAAAAGACAGAGAGAAAAGAGTCAGTTTATTTTTATGATATGAGAGATTTGAAGAATTATTCATGTGAAAATGAATTTGTAGCACTTTAACTCATTAAATGAAGCCACGACATCGCATAAGAAGTTGAAAATGAATTGTGCACTGAGCATTGTACCTTTGCGATATTAACAATTACAGTACGTCCACAAAAATATGGATTTATTGACAGAACAACAGGAAGCTTTCAGTGTTTTTTTCAACAACTCTTACAGGCCGTTATAACCAATCTCATTACATTTCAGTCTATGACACTGGGAACTGCGCTGCCAAGTCACTGTAGCATAGAAAGCAATAAATGAACCAATAAACAAAAGTAAACAGCTGATAAATACACACTTTGTGCTAAGTTACAGGGAAAAAATAGGAACAAAAAAAAAGGTTTTCGAATGAATTCACCACAGAACTGCTTCATGAGGGTTTCAGCTATAAGTGCGTCCTTTATTTTCATTGTGTATTTTCATTGTGACAACAGTGTCCATTAACACTGCACCCGGAAAGACTTCACTTTATTGCCAGTGGCAGTTCGAAGTAAAATATACTGTACCTGCAATGCCGAATGAGGTTAAGACTCAGGGATGAATTATTTAACAGCTACTTAATGGCACAGAGAAACTTGTCTAAATATGTGTATGACAGCATTTTAAGATTCTACGTTAAAACAGAAATAATAGAAACTTTTGTAGTAGTAACGAGTGCTCTTTCCCTTAAGATATTTTTAAACTAAGGTAAAGTGTGTACTACTGCTCATATCCCACCTGCTACAAACTTCTGTTCAGACAAAAGAGGACAGATGTCGTATTATCATTTTATTACAACCAACATGAGTTTCATGCCTCTGACCAACTGTCAAATTGTTGTTTCATTGTACTTTTGTGTGCCTGATGCAAACTAATCAGCATTAAGTCCTCAACTGGATCAGGATCAGGTGTAAAAAAAAGCAGAACTGTCACCTGGAGGTCTGGACTTTATAATACAAGGAGTTGTATTGTTCAGGTCAATGTCAACAAAATCTGACTTGACCTCTTTCTTCTTTAGGTTATATTGACTGAACGACTCTTCAACTGTCCACAATGTTTAAAAAAATGAATCTTCTTGTGTGAGAATTTCTGAATATTAGTTTTTCATTTTAATGTGAGCTCTGACTGATAGTAATAGCCAGAGGAGACAGGAGCAGGTAGAGAAGTCGATGGAGGTTATTTTGTCAGGAACCTAATTGTAACAGATAATGAAAGGTAAAAAAAAGTCATTGGAGGAAGAGTAACCAGGTTTCTAATGCCATGTTAACCGCTGCTATCTGTGAAAATTGTTTAAATTACCCACTTAACTTAAGTGTGAACCCAGTCATGAGGGAACACACCCCTACCATTAGCCTCCATTTAACAAATTACAGCTTTGGCTCTTTGCACCAATATTTTAATTTGAGTCTCAGTGCCGAGGCAGGGATTTGTTTGAAACGCGAGTGAAAATGACAGCGAGCCAACAAGTACCACAAGACATATGCAACCAAACTGAAGTCATTAATAATAGAGAATATCTGTCAGGCTGAGGTGGACTGAAACTCTCCACAACAGTTCACTGGCTGTTGCATTTCACATCCCATTTTGCCGCCTCACAGCAAGATTTTGCCGCCACATTCAATTCTACCTCCAAGTGCATTAAACCAATTAAGGCGGTCCAATTAAAACCCAATTCCAGCTGAGACCAGCATGCCTTGTGCCTAATGGTTATGTTGTAATTAGCTTCAGAGAGATAGGCCTCAGGGATACACTTCTCTGGATTTCTACACGCGCATACACACACACACACACACATTTCATAATTTATTCTGTGCAATATGCTATTACACCTCGAAGGGTATTGATCTGGATAAAAAAAAAAAGTTTGCAGCAAACAGGGGCTTTCTTGCAATGTCATGGTGGAAAAGCTGTCATGTTGTCAGAGCTGTAAGACTGTAACCGGCTCTCTCATATACACCCACATGCTTTAAAGACATGAGAATGTCTGTCTACACCGCACACACACACACACACACACAAATGGAGAAAGGCGATAGAGATCTAAAGCAAACCAAGCTTCATATTCACACCATTCGCAAAGGGCCGTGGCTCTTTATGAGGATAGATGGCTTTAATGGCCACACTATATGCGTTCTGGCCACAATCAAGGCTGTTAGGCGGCAGCAGCCAAATGGAGGCGAAAATTACATTTTCACCTTCCACATATGTGTTCCACTAAATGATGAGTATTGATTTGACGGTTTATGTAACACTGCCTGCACAGTGTCAATAAATTCCCCCGGGGCCATCACCGTGATATTACTCTCATATTTGCCCGTGACCTCGCTCAGGGGTCGGGTTTGAACGAGCCAGGGTAATAATTGAGATAATTACAGCCAAATACGGGCAAAAAAACCACACAACTCATGCATCACGCCGCTTAGGTGGGGAGTTATTGTGAGAATTCATTGTGCTGCAGTGTGCACCACATGATCAGCTATGATTTATTGATCGCCCTCCTTGTAATGCGTAATGCAATTGCTTTTTATTGCTTTACATAGAGCGGGGCTAATAAAACACCCTGACAGTCAACACGACGTGACACACGAAAGCGCTGCCAGATAAAGAACTAAGAAAGAGTTTGTGAGAGCTCAGACAGACAGAAGAAACTATTGTTTGGATTCTACGTGATTGAAGCTATGGCTCTTATGTTTTATTTATATTTGAATATTATGTTCGTAATTATGTGGTTCAAGTAGGTATGTGTTATTGAGTTTAATCCAGGCAGAGACATTCTTCTCTGCCAATAGGGTTGAACCTCTTCAAGCAACATATCTCCAAAAATAAAAAAAGGTGCTTTGATAAACAATCCAAACTTCTGTTTCTTTAGTGTTTCTGAGAAGTTCAAAATACAAAACACATTTTGAAGATCTGAAATTTTCTGTAATCCTCTGTCTGTTCTACCGCTCTGACTTTATATATGATTACACAAATCCAATTTCTATCTCATACTATGATTTCTAGCCACAGAGCCCTTTACTTTGTGTTGGAACAATAGCCAAAAATTCACTTTGTATATATTTGTTATTTGATGCGGACTACAAAGTTACAAATTATGCAAACAGGGATTTGTAAATCAAAAGTGACACTGACTCACATCCTTGGTCTGTGGACAAGGTTTTGGCAAGTTATTGCACAAACTCACCGAGATCTTCTACCAGAAGTGACGTAGGCAGCAACAAAATCTGAATACAAGTGGTCAACTGGACATATTAGAGATGCATTATAGACACAGTCAATATGTCTCAGCTGTCCACTTGTGTTTGCATCACAGAAACATATTGTTAAACCAAGTGAATTAAACAGTCAAGACTCAAACAGTTTCGATTCCAGCTGCAGCACAATCAGCTTTTTTGTTGCTTGTTTACTACAAGTCTGAATTTCACCTCTTCTGTACTCAAAGTGGTTCATTATTGAGACTGAGTTACAATGAGGAACTGTCCTAAGTCACATTGTTTCCTACAGTTGGTTCTTCTAACAGACCACAAAGTACTTTTTTGACACAAGGCTGAGACCTGCAAGTTTATGTGGTGTCTCTGTGGTTACTTGATGCAAACCCAGGCTGAATGAAACTCGTTTTCAGCTGCTCAAAGAATTACAATTAAAATTCTCCAAACAAGATTGTTATGAGCACACTATGGGAGATTCAACAGAGAGAATAGAAAGGCAGGTTTGTTGGTTTTGGCTCACTCATAGACACCCTAGTCTCCCTTTTCATTCCTTAAAAAATGCTAATGCATCTGTGTCTGTCTGTATGGAAGATCAAGAGGAGGAGGAGGAGGAGGAGGAGAGGAGCGAGGAATTCGTCAGCATAGGCTCCTTTTATTTCTCAGGGAGACGACGCAGGAGACACACAGCCGTCAGGCTTGGGAAGTTGAGCTTGGGAAAGCCTTGACAGCAGAGCCCTGGGCAACTGAGAGGAGTGTATCCTCAGCCACGGCACCATGAGAGAGACGGAGGAGTGTTAGTACAGAGAGGGGAGTTAGAAGAGAAAGAAAAGAGAGATGGAAAAGTGTTGGTCGGGGGCTTAAAAAGAACAGTGCTACGAGTGGTGGAGGGAAGGAGGGAGGAGTGAAGGGAGAGAGAGGGGACTGTGTTCTGCAGCCATCTGGCCCGTTCACTGATCCAGAACGTTGACACTGGCAGCTGAAGAAGAGGAGAGGAAGGGGAGCAGGGGAGCGGAGGAGTCCTCAGTTCTGCGTCTGAAGAGAGAAGTCTGTTTGTATTACTTTAATCTTATTCACAGCGGCACACCCTCTCACACACAAACTTGTGTGTAGTGCACTGTAATAATGCGCTGTAATAATATTAGGTGGCTTTTTTAATCTTATCCAAAGACGTACGAGCACATCCAGGGAAGCACTTTGCCAGACAGACGAGTGACACCTCCTTCACCGTAATGACAGCGAGCTGATCTGCTCTCACTGCTTGCACAAACGTTCAGCTAACCATACAGGTGAAGATAACGCCGCCGGCTCAGGCATAAACTCATCTTTTGTGGGAGGTTGAATTAATGCGGAGAATGAGCCGCAGTGCGAGGTTGAATTGCAAAGATATCTTAACCAGAGTCAATTCTAACTTGCACATGTATATCAAACAGCACAGGAGGTGAATTTCCTGTTGAAAAGGAGCGACAGTTTTGTAATAAGAGAGAGCCTCTGTGAGAGAGAGAAAGCAAAACATTATCCTTTCATTTCACATTTTGGCCAATCGGAGCAATAACTCGAGTTACGGTGATTTGTTTCCGCCTGGTGACAGGTTGAATATTCATGATTCACTGTTTATAATTCCATAATGGCAAATTAGGATTTATCCTCTGCTTGACTTTTTAAAATGAGATAAGGCTGGTAATTAGGATGGTGTTTGGTTAGATACCCCGGTCGTCCACATCACTCGGCGCTTAGCCGGGGCTGGATTCAGCGCTAAGGGTTGTTCACACACAGGATCGATAAAAGGTGGCATATCTGGCCCAAACAGATGGCGTGTGTGCACCTGCACGAATGAACGCACACAAGCACATGCAGCTACCAAACACACACACACACACACACACACACACACACGTAGAGACAGTGCAAGGAGATAAACAAGGCTTAGTATCCAAAACCAATCTAAGACTATATGCAGCCAAATGTGAACAGAAATATGGGGGGAAAAGCAAAAATTATGTTGAACAAATGTAAAATGTTCACACGGGATTTAGTGTAAGAACAGGATGTCACAAGACACTGAGATTATTAAACAGAATATAAGCAGTGAAAAATAATGACAGTCGTAAAGAGAGAGCTCAGCAGTGAATGAAATCATCACTACAGTCGACCTCTAATTGGAAAGTCTGGCACGGCTAATTGTTGATTTTTTTTCCTCATACACCATGAGCGGATGTATGGATGGTTGCTAATCTGATGGCACCTGTTTTTTGTTATTTGGGTTTTTAAAAAAATCTGATTTCACAGATGAGCTCAAATGCAAAACACGTCTTTCACTCTCTTCCTTCTATCTGGATTCATCCAGTATGACCGGGAAGATTAATCCACTTCCATCTAGATCACGATGATGCCAAATCTAATGGCTCCTGTGATTTAAAATCTTGAATAATATCTTCATAAATGTCAGGGGAGCAATTAACAGCTGCAAGAAATGCATTGTGCTGGTGGCCTAAACTCAAAGAAAACTCTAATAAGTTTAATGGACTGTTACGAAAGCCTTTAATGCAAATCGAGCTAAAATGCAAAAACCATTACTGAAGGTCTCGTTGGTGGTTATAAAGTTAAAAATCTGAAGCGTTGCAAAACATTTAATTGACTATTCTCATTCATTAATTAGCTGCAGTGTCCTTCAACTTCCCTTAAAAAAATGCATGATTATAATTCTCATAACTTTCTGCTTACAAG
The DNA here is from genome assembly GCA_025331565.1 of Holacanthus passer. Classification (NCBI taxonomy): domain Eukaryota; kingdom Metazoa; phylum Chordata; class Actinopteri; family Pomacanthidae; genus Holacanthus; species Holacanthus passer. The sequence continues at coordinate 7,153,069 of JAFREQ010000009.1, read as the reverse complement.
TTAACAGCTCGCACTTATAAGGTCTCTGCATCAAACAATCACGCTCAATGTCCAGCTGAGAAATAGCCAGTATGTTGCGGCCGTGTCTGTGTTCTCATTAACAGCCTTTGGATAAGTAACAACTCATGGGACCCTGAGAAAAATGTATTTTTTTTTCTTGGAAAAAAATCTCATAATAATAAGCACAAGTTCAGAAGTCAATGCAGCAACTGTGATTGAAGATTTGTCAAAGTTTTGTCCCTGAGCTCAAAGTGTAATCTTTGATAAGTGGAAGGAGTCGACGTTAATTAAGCTTTTACATTTTAATGATTACATTTAGCTGCTCCCATTCTCTATACAGTGTCCTATTTTGAAGACACATCTGTTATGACTGCACGACCAGACCTGCGCTGCTCCTGTGACCTTTCAGCTCCGACATGGTGCTGTACTACACTGTCACTGTCGCTGCTCTGCTTTGCTTTTCCTCCCATTTTGGTCTCTTCTGCTCATGTGGGATCAGTGTGTCTTTGTGCATGCAGGCTGGCAGCTCTCAGCCATGTTCACCACCCCTGAAGGAGAAGCGAGCCTGTCCCAAAGTCGCTGAGGCGGATTAGTCCGTCCTCTCTCCCTCTCTCTCTCCTCCTCACTCCCTATTTAAACATTTTGGATGGGCCGGGGCTGTGGAACAACAACAAGCTTATAGGGTTGCCAAAAGTTTATGCATTTGTTGAGGTGACTCTGTGTCTTTCAGAACACATTAGGAAGTGGGAATATTTGCATAGATTTGGATCCCTGATATTTTCTCTTATTGTACTAATACGACACAGTTGTTTGTGTATCTGAATGAAGCAGTAATTGGCTCTGATTGCTGGCCTGACAATATTGTGGGAGTAAACCAAACACAGCCATCACTTCCAAACAGCAATCTACAGATGCAAAGAATAGCATTTATTGTAGCTCTTTTACCCTTAATGACTATTATCATTTTGTACATCAGTAATGAGTAATGAAAGTTATTTTACCACGAGGGAACCAAAGCTATGAAATCATTACGAAGAAGATGTTATAATATGTCTTCATCTTTAAAAAAAAAAAAAAAAAAAGTGCTGTGTTCATAGAACTACGGTTACAATATGCTATGTTTCATCCTTTAAGCCATGGGTCAGCAACATCTCACTCCAGACACACGCCTGAGTGACTGACACACCTTATCCATCCTAGCTGACATACAGAGGGTGGTGTTGGACAGAGGACTAATGCAAGGTTGGTCTAAGTGCATCACACCGGAAGATATAATGAAAAGGTGGCAAACACATGTGGGTCTTATCCGCCCACCACTGCCACCTGGTATCACCCGTGCACCTGGAGAATGACCTGAAAACATGACACTGACTATCAAAGGCATGTGAGACTCCCCGACTCATTCTTGATGCTGAGCAACGGTGGAGGATGGTTTAAGTCGCACAAGGCAGGTCTCAGTGAACACTTACGACACGAGCAATCCAAAGAGAGATAAAAATCATGTCAGGCAGTGGCTTCGACGCCCCTCTTAACCGCCGGTGATCAATAACAAAAGGCTTAAAGTTGCAGCCGGGATTTAAGTCTGTTTCTTTATTGGATCTTCCTGCTAGTGAGGGCGACAGAAAAATCACCAAAAAAGTGAGGTGACTCTAATCTGGTCAGGCTGAAAATAAAAAAAGAGGGGGGACTCCCTTACCTGCCTGTCCTGCACCACCATCACCGGAGCCAGTGTTCGACAGCAAGCCGAGCAGAAACCACGCTCAAGAATTTAATTCTTTTTGAGGGAGCCATCATCGTGGAAGATGAAATCAGAGGGCAGGGGGACAGAGATTTTGCCGTTTTTGAAAGAACTTTTATGACAGGCTGCCACCGCCGTCCCGTCGTCCCAGAGGACGAGGGCTGATGACTGGCCTTTGGAAGGAACTTTGCTCTTTAGTCCCAGGGAAGCCAGGGGAACCATCTCTTACCCTGCTGTCTCAGGAGACACGTGCAGACAGCCAGCAGCGGACCTAACACTCTATGCTACCTCTGGGTCTTGACTCTCTGACAAGAAGGGTGGGACTGTGGAAGCTGAATGGATGACAACGCCTCCTAATCGCCACCGAGCAGCAAGCCTTCCATGTTGTCATCCTTATGGTGTTGGAGTGGTTGAGCAGGTTTCAGCGTTAATGGCAGTGGCCATCAAGTAATGTGGCAAGCTTGGTGGACGAAGACTGTTTTTTTTCTTAGGATGAGAAGATTTGATTAATTAATTGAGCATGTCCACATAGTCGTGCAGAAGCTGAAGGTAAATGAAGAAGCCTGCATGAAATAAAACTGCACACCAAAGGAATAGATAGAACAAAAACACATCAAAACTAATTAATTTTCTTTGCCAGAAAAATTAATATTCTCCGTGTCAGCTCTAGGAACTAGTCAGAAAACAACTCAGTCTGCTACAATGTGCTAAATGTGTCGACACAGTTTGCATCTAGGGTCACGCTAATTACGTTTTCTCCATTAGCTGGCACGGCGAGACACAGTCGGACTGAGTCATCATCCACTTTGTATTTCACATCGCAGATAGCACTTACCTTAGCCGCTCCATGGCCAAACCAGATTAATCAACATTCAACGCCCAAGCACAACTTGGAAGAGATTACTTTTGAATATCAATAATCAAGTGTCTGCCAACTAATGTTCAGTACAAGTGGATTACTTGGGCTGTGTCAAATAAAGCAAAAGCAGGTGTACATCTCAACCGAAACCTTTGCCTGTGAGACTTTTCAAACTTTTAATCCAAGGCCAAATGAAAGAGCACGTCGGATTGCAAAGTTTCAGAGGTAGAGGTCTGCCTCAGCTTAGCACTCTGCGGAAATTGCTGGAAGGTTCAGATGAATTGAGGTCTTCTGAATGCCTCCTTTCATATATTTGTCCGACAGGATAAAGATTGCTTTTTGGTCACACATTCTGCATTTTTATTTCAGTCCATTATTTCCCCTTTTTCAGCCAATGCAAACAAGTGTAATTAAAAAAAAAAAAGCTCAAAGATAAAATAACATACATGCTGAGCTGTTACAAATCCTTGCACAAACAGAGACATATGACCCTGCCGTACACACACACACCAGTTGCTGGATAAATATTACACTGCTCTATACATCTATTAGTCTAGCCTTATGCCTGTGAGCCTGGCCTCGAGTTAGTGACCAGAATACAAATGTGGACAGGTAGAGCTTGATGTTTTGACCTCACTTGTCATTATCTCAGCTCTGGTCAGTCTGACATGGTGTGGCATCACTGGCAAGTGTATCCATAATTAATGATGGGGCCACTATGCAAGAGCACACAGCGCCAATCTGTGGTGTTTTTCAGACAGCCCATCTAATGAAGATACTAAGTCGAGTTGTCTGTGTACATGGCCTCCCAAAGTGGCAGTCGGTTATTCCTATGCATGTCCTCAATTTGATTTAATTCACAAGTCTCATTTGAAGAGATGAGCGGTGCCTCGATACCCCATCTCTCCTCTAACACATCATTTGGACCGCCACCAATCATATAAATTGGTCAGCAAAAAGTTTCATTTTGTCCTTGTGAAGTTAATCAACTCATTGGAGCACCCATAACCTGGGAAGCAGCCCATTCATTGTCTCCGAAAGGGATATTTTTCTTTCCCTGGCCTCCATGGCAAATAGGCGGAATCGCACATTAGTTTTCTCCCTGGGTGGACTGCCTGTTTTGTTGTGAGCTGGAGCCTGGAGTGATTGAATAGCTCCCCGAGGAAGAGGCAATTTCACAAGGCGCGCATCTCACCACCGAGAAAACCACAGTGCCAGGAAGGCTGGGAGCAGAAGTCGGGGGGGGGGGGTGACAAGTGCTGTACGATTGTGGGTGTTTAGTTATGGTGGTGGCGCTGTGCCTTCCTTTCTGCCCTAAATTTCCTGAAAACCTATTTTCTCAATTAGCTTCTCACTATGAACACACACACTTTTTTTTTTGTTTTGTTAAAGAGTTAAAACAATTTTGGTTATTTCACAAGAGATATTTCTGTATTTTGTTCTTGTCTTTTGCTTTTGTCATTGGTTTGAAGTTGGAAGAGCTCTGTGACGATTTAGGTAATTTCTTAATTGGACCCAGGAGCGAAAACACAGATGAGGGTGAAGGGGTAGAAGGGATTTATTAAACAAAAGAAACTCCAGGACTTAGAAGAAAAACAAAAAGGTGACTAAACACAGGAAGTCCAGGTGGGGTGGAGAAGCTTCAGTGGTTGAAGGCTTGGCAGTGGAAACACTGAAGACACTAGAGAAATGGAAACACAAAGCACTGGAAGACAGGGGACAGGGGACATGGAAAGGGGAAACACTAGAAGCACTGAAACCACACAGCACTGGAAAACAGGGAACGATCTGGCAGCTTGCAGGAGAATGAGATGAGTATATAAGCTGGCAGTCGTTAGGTCAGATGGGAAGCAGCTGTGGGCCCCAGCACCTGAAGACCACGCCCCCCAACACCTGAAGCAGTTTCTGAACAAAAGACAAAGAAACAATCCTACCAAAAACTCAATGCACTGAAAATAGTTAAAACATAAAAATAAACTAAGAGACTGAAATCATGACAAGCTTAGCTGAAAAAAAGGTAATGTCATGTATTTCCATGCGTCAGTAAGATGAGAGGTTTAACATCAATTGAATCAAAAGATAATAACAGTTTGGGGGCAGTTTGTTTCTGTCACTGTTAAAATTTGTTCAAATTGCATCTTCACAGACCCGAAGAAACAGATCAGATGAGTTTTTGAGCCTTAAAGTCTAAAGAATGTTTTTTTTTGTTTTTTTTTCCCCTGAACATTTGATTGTTACTTATTGAGTCATGAATGTTTTAATGTTAGAGAAGATTTGAAACCAGAAAGCTTTCAGGAACTTTGACTAATAGGTGCAGACAGAAAGGAGTGCACCAGAAGTCTGGACATCTCAGAAAAACAAAGTGACTATGGGAGTCATCCTGTATAAGTGGCAACCGGGCAAGACGCCGCAACAACAGCAGCCAGGTGACGCTGGAGGCACTGAAGTGGACACTCGAAGCCTACGCCAACAGCTGCAATGCTGATGGAGTGCTGCAGCCAGTACCTGAGATTGTAGATGGGTGACTGCACATTTCCATTTCGCTTGGTTTGCTTTGATATTGTCTCACTCATTTCGTGGTGACAACAGTTCACACCCAGCGTTCTTTAAATGTGCTGTTCCAGCTGCGACCGCTGGAGCTTGAATAATTGCTTTGTAGGACTATTGCGGATGTACTTGGTGTTTTTACACTACCAATATTGACTGTTCCTTCTGTAACTCCCAGTGGGACCCACCTTACATCAATGTTGTCATCCGAACCACCCAATGTATCAATTTATTTTTATTGTGTCATTAAAAAAAGTACGATCTTCCAATTTTTTTGTTTGTTTGTTTGTTTGTTGGTGAAAATGTTTTTTTTTTCCCAGAATGCTACCAAACAGTAAGTCTTTCACTTCTGTTCAAGGCCTTGCACACTTACACAGGTGTTTTCAATTACCCTGCCTGACCTCTAGTTGGGCAGAGATATACTGGAAATTTTACAATGTCACCAAAGCCTTTGTGTTGATCAAAAATAATAAAGGTTATAAGTTATCCTGCCCTAACAAGTCCAACAAAACCAACAGAAAGGTGAAGGAGGTGTCAATCAAGTGCTGTTTTTACACTCCCACAATTTCTGAGAAAAGGTCTGATCATGCAACATAAGTTTAAAAAATGAAATAGTACATGATGTTTGGACCGGAATGCTTCCCAATACAAAGTGTTTCTGATCCTTTAAAACTACACTTCACACCTTAGCTTTGGTATGACACCTTGAAACAGGGTAAAAAAAAAAGAAAGAAAGAAACCCCAATTTTAAAGCAGGCTGTTGATAAATTGCAGACTACCTCTGATGTTTGCTGCGGTGTTAACCCTGTTATAGGGTTATCGCTGCATTCCTGCATAAAAGGGAAAAATGAAAGGAAGATTTTATTTCCTCCTGACCCTTTCTACAACTCTGATGCCTTTCGACTTCAGAATATCGGGCCTTTTATATGAGATATACCTTCTAGTTTGAAAAGAATGAATGGTGAGAGATGCAAGCAAGTATCACCTCCGTTTCCTTTGAGACGAATGGAAACATGGTGCACTGTGCTTGTCTCCTTTGTCCTTTGCTCACACACCTGTTTCCTTTCATAAATCAACATGCGACATTTTACCAAGTACACAAAATGAAGAGTTCTTTTTATTAAATATTAAACAGCTCTCACAATAATAATCAGATGCGAGGGTTTATTTATCTTTGGTATTACTGAGATAAATGTCTTTGTGATTAATTAAAAAAATAAAGAGCACAATCAGGTTGCATTATGCATGTGCAGAGCTGGAGCTCACCTCTGCAGGATCTGAAGATATCTTCAAGTGCTTTTTACCCAGCGTCAAGACACATCTTTAATTCAGTCTAAGTAAACTCCTCGGGGTATGTAGTGCCAGCGTGCTCTGCCTCTATTTTGAAACAAACTCATCTTGACCTTTTTGTTTGCTAACCTCCGACTTTTGTTCTCCCTTCCACCTCACCCCGTCGCTCAGTGACAGTTGTGCAGATGTGGGTGGACAGCTCTTTTTGCGTTGTAGTTTTTATTCCCCGGAGGAGCAGAGGCAAACACAGCTCCCAACAACGCTCATGAGTAAGATTTGGTGGCCTTTTAAATGGCCTCTGTGACACTGTAAAGTGCTCTGCGCAGAAGAAGTCACGTTGCTAAATGGGAAATATTTAGGCTGTGGGACAGCATTGGATCCACAGGGCTTTAAACTAAAATAACTTTCAAAGCATAAAAACTTTCTGAGGAGAAAATAAATTCCTGGCCAGTTCTGCCACTGTCAGGATTTTTAGTGGTAAGCTAAAGGGGCATTATGTAATTTATTACCTTAATGGGCCTCTGTTGGTGACTCACGACAGCTCCAACAGAACTGATCGCTTCTTGAGTTACGGCTTCCCGTAATGACACAAACATTAAAGTCACATTTCCTCAACAGATATGACTAAGCAACTGTGACAAATAAGCGAGCTAATTAGAGCGGAAACCCAACAAAAATGCCTAATCAATGAAGAGTGTATCTCAAAAATATTCCATAAGAAAGCCGCTTTGCTCTTTGCTGTTTCAGCTTTAAATTATTATTGGTGCTGCGTAGGAGGGTTTGGGCTTTATGAAAATATTTCAGAAAGGAAGTTGTGTTTCGGAGCCAAAAAAATGTCAGCAAAGTAAACATTAACTCATGGTCAATGATCAATAACCCCATCAAACCCCTGCAGATATAATGTTGTCATTTTGTGCTATGAGGCAGTAAAAATCACCAAAAAAACCCCTGCTTTTGGATGACAAACAGAACTTTTCATTCCGTCACGGTCACGGGGAGATAAGCAAAGGGTCAACACAGGACATTTTATTGCCCTGCGTGCACCTCAATGGCGTGCAAATGTCACCCTCCATGCTTGGGGGGATTGTTTACGAAGCTCACAGTTCAAATATGAAACTGAAAGCTGTTACTGTTCCCCTCACCTCTTTTTACCTCTGCTCCCCTGCTGAGAGCAGCAGTAGTTTCAGAGAATGGTTCAATGACAAGTAAAAGCTCACTTCATGCCGCCACTGTGCTTTAACACTAACTCAGCCTCTGTGGAATCTGAAGGGCTCAGGCAGAGAATACAAAGCTGCACCTGAGCTGCTCTGACAACAGACAATGATGCAATTGATCATAACTTTTTTTTCAGATGTGTGCAGAGATTTGCATTGGAATAACACTAAACCAGAGAAGTATGAATTTTGGGGGTGGATATTTATTGAGTACACACAATGTCTGTTTGCCTTCCTGACAAAGAATGTGAGATAAATGAAGACAAAAGAAATGTTTGAACACAGTAATGACAAAGGCAGATACGATACGTGTGTAATCCGAAACTGAATTTTCCTCCAAGCGGGGAGAGGAGATATTTGCAGTAGGTTTTCTTTTTAATTTTGTCTCATGAAAGTACAAACCGGCGCTACCCATACCAGAATCTTTTCCTGTTTAAAGGGAGAGTCTGGAAAGCCTCTTTGATGTCACTGACAACTTAGGAGTAATGAGGAGATTGCTTTTCTCAGTGAAGCATGGCAAATCAAGTGATCAGGGGTCAGTTTCTATCCTCAATCAGCAGTCACTTCTCTGAGTGTTTGAAATGGACAGCCGCTGCCAGCAGCTGAATTCAAATGATTTGCAGGCCAATTAATCATCCTTCAAAAGGATAATGAACAGCAAAACAAAAGATCACAACCCTCCGCAGCTTATACTTGGCTCCACGGTACATTTCTCTAGCATGAAGGGAATACATAACGGACTCAGTGCATGAACTGATTTTGACTTGAATGAGTGAATTTAAGCAAACTGTGGTCCCATAAATGTGTTATTAAAGGGGGCAGTGGAACAACAACATTTGCATAATATCACCTTATAAAGTTATAAAGGCAAATATATGAGCAAACTTTGCCATTTGGAGCTGGCCAGGCAGACAGAGGGTTTATCCAGGCTTTTTCACTTCATATAGCTGCCTACTGCTGCACGTGGAAACAAGACTGTTAGGAATTTTAAACCTCTTAATTTTGAGTCAGGACCAGAAAACCAGCACAATGACTAAAAAAAAAAAAATAGGTTGAAATTCTCCTGCAGAGCTGAGTCGTGCGATAATTCTCTGTGGGCTTGTCACTGTGGGTGACTCCTTTCACAATGCACAGACTCATCTGAGCCATTGTTAATATGAAAACATTAATGAGTTCAGCTTCAAGAAACTTTGGGACGCTTTAAAGTCTGAATTGAAACTTCACAAATCTGACAAAGCAGCGTTTGAGCAAATTAAACTTTCGACTGTGTAATTCAGCATCCCATTAGGATTAATACTCAGCCCATATATTTTTAAAGCAAATCAGACTTCGTAAAAATGGATTCATTGAGTTCCATATCCTAAATGGTTGACCAAATGGGACTTTAAAATACGTTGTCTCAAACAAAATCTTTCTAAATGCCAATCAGCAAGACTATTTGCCGATGAAAATTGCAAATTTAGCTGAATTACCCCCTTAGATCAAGTAGGATACGATGACAGCCGCCTGTGAGAGCCTCCGGCTTGACACATGACATGCATTTTTTACAGCTGTATAATGGCGGATTATTCTCAGCGAGAGAGTACAGCAAAAGAGGGCACAAGAGGACGCTTGCCATTTACTTGAGGTTAGTTAACACAACAACATTCTGGTTAGTCAACAGAGCAGAAAAACCCAAGCACCCCTCATGCAGCCGAGCTTCTTTATCACTACCCCCCAGCAGCATGTGGAGGAAACTTAGCAGAGCGTTGGCATCCAGCACCGAGCATGAGTCAATACAAAGTGTAAAGACTGAGAGAGTGGAATTAGCAGGCTGGAGAACAAGTCATTTACATTCTGACATGCCAAAAAACAAGCCTACTGTGTTCTGTGCTTTTTCTCTTCCTGCTGCATTATTTCAACCATAATACTTCAGTGAAGCTTTGACCACTTCCTTGCACAGCCTCCGTGTTACTAATAATATAAAAGTTGAACAATAATGAGGTCATTATTAACTGTATCACATTACCCTCTGACTTTGTGCCTTTGCATTCATCCTCCGGCGCTACAGTGCGGTAAAACACAAATGCCATTCAGTCACACTTTGATTCATAGTTTCAATTAGCTGCTGCTCTCATACTTCCCAAGATCATGTTATTCTGTTGCCTTTGTAAACACAACAGTCTTTTCAAAAAATTGGTTTTAAAAGGCTTATGATAGGAGTTAATTTACATTTAAATTGAAACAACAGTGCCAGCGTGGAGTGAGCCCTCGAACACCGTGAATGCAAGGAAATACAAAACAAAGTGCCAACCATGCTCAAATTTTCTTAATGTGCCAAATAAATGTTAGAATTGTCTTTTTTTTTTTTTTTTTTGGCAGAGTGGAAAGAAAACGGTCACGTCAATACAGAGCTGTAAAGTTAACAATAGCATTCACATGTCATTGTCCAGAGTAAAAGCAAGCCAACTGGCAGCTGCTAATAAATACTTTTATTATCATTGCATCAAATGACTACAAGTATGTGAAAGGGGTTCCACATGGTGACAAACCTACTGATTATTATCATGCAAGTCTCTACAGACCTTTATAGAGTCTATCAGTTCAGTGCTTTCGCTTCATTCACTCCAACCTTACTCACCGTGTCAGTCAGTGCCATCAAAATTAAGAGCTTTAAAAACAGATATCAACTAGCTGGTGAACATAATGGAGCATTGAGCAGCTAGAAGATGTTTCAGAGTAAACACAGGGCGACCATTCATCAAGTGGCCAGATACACAACAGACATCACAAATGATAGTATTGCTCCGTATCTGCTGGATGTGCACATAAGCAACTTCCATATCAACTTTGTTTTTGCGTTTACAACTTTTTAATGCTGCCCCCATGTTGCCCCAAAATCAGAAATGCAGGCTTAAATTACAACAAGAAACATGCAAAGTGTGAAAGTTTTTGTAAGTCACCTTGACACTCATGAGCAGGAAGTCACCCCAAAGTGCATTGTATTGTCAAAGAATCTGATCCCGAACCTGTTGCCGAATGGTGAATATGTAGAGAAATTTGTAAGCAGCAGATTTTTTATGAATAAATCTTGGCGTCCCTGTGCCAACTTGTATTTTTCTACCTCTGTGAGTTGTTATGTCTTGCCCGAGAGTCATTGAGAGAAACCCCTTCACATTCGCTGCATTTGGTGAATGATTTGACTGTGATTCAGAATTCTAAGCAGTTTGAATCTGGGTCAGGCTTTACTGATACATTTTTTTCCACACGTTTCCTGTGCCTCCTATTTCTTTTTAAATAGACTGAACTGACCTGTCAGGTAGCAATTTATCAGTCAGTTCCTGTGGACAATCCACATTTGTTAATAATGTCAAGAACTCAATCCCTTCTTTCTCTGGGCGCTAAATACTGCACGTACTCCAAGAGGAAATCGATGCTCTGTGGTTTAATAACTCACGCAGACGGATCAGTTCGAAAGACTAAAATCTCTGAGTCCCAATCTCTTCTATACGTTTGACTCACAAAATGCTTGTAAGCCAGGTGATAAATGGTTCCAGGTTTATGTAGACAGGGGTGCCCAAACTTTTTCCATCAGAGGGTCAAAACTGAAACTTAATGTTGGGCCACAGGCCAGAGCCAAACACCTATTTCATTATGTAGATACAAAAAGGATCAAACATATCATCAAACATATTCAAAGAGCATTTTTACACTGCAAAAACAGTATAAACAAGGATTTATTATGATTTAATTGCTTATTAATTTTTCATTGTTTTAGCTAGAAACATTGTGGAGGTTTTTAGAATCGAAACTTATGAAGGGCCAAAATTGGCCTGTGGTCCCCTCTTTGACCTGATTTAGACAACGATGTAGGATAAAAATATCCCAGGTGATAACTGCAACTGATCCAATTTAGATTAAATCTAGGAGCTGTGCATCTTGCCGCTGCAACAACAACAAAAAGATATAACGTAAGCAACAACTTTTATCGACTCACAAAAATAAGAAAGCACTGCAGACCAGGTCAAGCGGTGGCACTGGTGATATTGCCGACTATTTGATGTAGTTATTCAGGCTTCATTCATGTTCAAAGAGTGGATTGACTTCATCAGTGTTGTTTTAACTACGCTGCAAATGTCCCCAATACTCTAATAAGCCTGTGGAGTGTGTGTTTTTCCCAAATGCAGATGCTCAGCATCAGAAAAGGTTGTTGATCCAGCCTAGTTTGGAGTATGACATCTGTATGGTGTTAACGTTGTACAAACCATGAACATGCATTAGATGTGATATTGATGATTTGCATTGCACTGCCTGCAGACAGTTAGCTATGCTTAAATGACACCTTTAATAAATATCAGCTCTAATGTATCTTAGTCTTGGTCATGCGACTTTAATTCAGCTTTTGATGGAGTCTCGAACAGCGTCTCTCAAACTGGAAAGATGTGGCTGCTGGAAGAGACTGTCCTGACCAGAAGACCCTGGCCACTTGTTCAAACTAACTAATAACATACACTGAACAAAAATATAAACACAACACTTTTGTTTTTGCTCCCATTTTTCATGAGCTGAACTCAAAGATCTAAGACTTTTTCTATGTACACAAAAGGCCTATTTCTCTCAAATATTGTTTGCAAATCTGTCTGAATCTGTGTTAGTGAGCTCTTCTCCTTTGCCGAGACAATCCATCCACCTCACAGGTGTGGCATATCAAGATGCTGATAAGACAGCATGATTATTGCACAGGTGTGCCTTAGGCTGGCCACAATAAAAGGCCACTCTAAAATGTGCAGTTTTATCACAGCACAATGCCACAGATGTCGCAAGTTTTGAGGGAGCAGGCAATTGGCATGCTGACTGCAGGAATGTCCACCAGAGCTGTTGCCCGTGAACTGAATGTTCATTTCTCTACCATACCCAGTTTTCACTGTTCAGGGCAGATGGCAGACAACGTGTATGGCGTCGTGTGGGTGAGCGGTTTGCTGATGTCAACATTGTGGCTTGAGTGGCCCATGGTGGCGGTGGGGTTATGGTATGGGCAGGCGTATGTTATGGACAACGAACACAGGTGCATTTTATTGATGGCATTTTGAATGCACAGAGGTACCGTGACGAGATCCTGAGGCCCATTGTTGTGCCATTCATCCACGACCATCACCTCATGTTGCAGCATGATAATGTACGGCCCCATGTTGTAAGGATCTGTACCCCCCCCCCAATACAGTAAAACTGTACGTTTTAGAGTGGCCTTTTATTGTGGCCAGCCTAAGGCACACCTGTGCAGTGATCATGCTGTCTAATCAGCATCTTGATATGCCACACCTGTGAGGTGGATGGATTGTCTCAGCAAAGGAGAAGTGCTCACTAACACAGATTTAGACAGATTTGTGAACAATATTTGAGAGAAATAGGCCTTTTGTGTACATAGAAAACGTTTTAGATCTTTGAGTTCAGCTCATGAAAAATGGGAGCAAAAACAAAAGTGTTTATATTTTTGTTCAGTGTATATTTGCATCTTCTTGACAAGTGACCTTTTGCAGATTTCCCTCTGTCTTTAGCAAAGGCATATTGTTGCTATGGTTCCACAGAAAGTCTGATGGAGGCAGTTGGGGTTGATGGTTGGTGTCAATTTGACACTGGAGACCGTGGTTCCTGTCTTGTCACCTACCAGCAGCCTGTGTTAGAGTAGTGTAAGTAGTTTTACTCACCTAAACTGAACCATGTCGACAGTAGATCAGGCACTCACAAATTTTCCGGCTACTGCACAAAGTGATATAGAGAAAACATGGAGGATGTGTGTGGGTGATGGCTTGTTTACTTGATACTATGTGAAACAACTTTCCAGAGAAAGACTGCGACTCCTTCTTATTCAGTTTCAAGGGGCCATAATTTCTCCAGTGTTCTGAGCTCAGTGATCTTTAGATGGTGGCACAAAGTGACTCCCTTCAGCTGGTGGCAGCTCAGCTCTCTTCAGGAGTTTTGTAACAACTTCTCATAATAGGGAAAAAGTGGTTTGAGAGGAGGGAGAAATGAACTGGAAAGTGAAGAACACAGTTAATGAGAGGATACAGAGAGGAGTCAACGATGCCTGAAGTCTTAGATGACATTTATTTAACCAACTGTGGGCACTCAATTACACTTGATCAACAGCATGCTCCAAACCCAAACACTCCCACCACTTTAGACTGCCAAGTGTCATCAAATCTGCGCTTGCAAAGAAAGGAGCGGCAGACTTTTTTTTTTTTTTTTGATGGAATGACCCCTGTCGGTGTCTCTGCGGCGATCTGAGGTGAACCTGCTGAATGCGAGTCTGGAGGCCGGTGGAAGAGAGAGTGCGGCGACGTATAAAAGGTGGAAGAAGGTGATACTTTCCTGATAATAAAGAATGTGACTCATGACACCTCCATTCATTTATGAGCTTGACGTTTGATGGGCTTTGATTTGATGTGACTCATCTCGCTGGAGCTGGAGACAGCAGGGTGGGAATGAAAAGTCGATATGGCACGCTATTAGAACCGGAGAGGGGATTCGGCGGGAGATTAGCTGTGATTGTGTCTCTGTTGGTGGGAAGACAATTTGTATTTTTTTAAATAATAATTTGTGGCAGCTGAGTTCTAGACTTGAGACTTGTTGTGCAGCATCAAGCGTAACAGTGCAGCATTTTGTATTTTTGATGACTTACATGGACGATTGACTTTTGTTTTTCATATCTCCGTATGTGGGTCCATCAAAACAGCAGAAGAAAAAACAACAGAGGTGCAGATGGCAGTTTCATTAAAATGCTTTGATGACTAAACGTTTTGGATGTTGGGTTGCTTTCTCTAAATAGATTTTTTTTTGTCCGGAAACTGGTCAAATTAGCGACAGTCTCAGTGGTATTTGAAAGCAAGTTCTCAGTTGCTCACCTCATTCACCTTTTCACTTTCATAGTGAAGCACAAACACGGCTTCAAAGAACAAGATATACGTCATAGAACAAAAAGCCACACATTCAATCCTTTCAAAACAGCTACACAATTCAAACATGACCAGACTGCAATGACAAGCAACAAATAATAATGGACAATTCTAATGTTGGTCTGTCCGCTGGTCTGTGTGTCATTGCACTTATATAATTTTAATAAAATATCTCAACTACTGGATGGATTGCCATGAGATTTGTTGCACATATCCATGGTGCTCAGTCAATGGATCCTAATGACCGGTGATCCTCTGAGTTTTCCACTGTAGCACCAAGTCAGTTTTTACTTATGTAGTGAAATGTCTCAACTAGGGGTGCTAACAGTGCACAAAAGTCAGGGTTCGGTTTTGTTGTGAAATATTTTTTCACTTCCTCTCACATTCTTGTCTCATCACCCTGAACGTAGCCTTTTTATCTGACCTTGACTCATGTTGACACAAGCTGTTTCTATTCCCCTCACATCCACCTGTTTTGTAAGCAACCTTGACACCTTATGACTCTCTCATTGTTCCAATGTGCTTCTTTCCATGTCAAGTTTTATGTAAGTTTTTTTTTGTTCCTGACTATATTCCTATGTGCTTCATTAAACTTCAGAACATTGTTGAACTGAATTCTGCTTCACGTCACTTTGTGAGGTGTCAGAAGTTTGATCCTGGACTGAGTTATGTCACAGTTTCTTTTCTTTCTCTCTCCAGGCTTTCCAGAATTTTTGATGTTGTGAAAATCCCAACTTATTGTCTGTTGAAGAAAAAGGTGATTCCCTTGTCCATTAGAAAGAGAAACGTGACTTTTTGGTTTTCCGGCAACAGTGGTGTGGTTTCTGGCTTGATTTCTTAAAGAGTTTGATTTCTGTTGGAGACAGGAATGAGCAAGAACACAGAGCAAACGTAAGGCATCTGCAAAGCCTGTAGATAAAGAGAATGATGAAGAAGATTGTCATGTGCTGCTCTTCGTCTTTATCCAGATCTAGAGACAGAAACCAGGTACAAGTGCATCCACACGCACACACATATAATACAAAACAGAATAAGAATGTGGAAATGTGGAAAAACTTTGCAGCGCTAAATGAAAACAAGAAAAAGGTTGAAGAATTTCACAGAAAAATGCATTGAAGAAAAATAGGATAAATAGAGAAACAAGAAAAAAGGAGAAGGTAGAAGAAGGAAGGAAGGAAGGGCAGACACAGAGTGCACATCCCTCTATGATTGTGGTGAGAATGTTGTGACCAAGCCACCGTGCTTGACTGATTCGTTGGCTGTTTGTAAGGATGCACCAAATCCTCATGGAAATCCTGCAGCTTTTGTCTTACACATACGTCAAGCAGACCACTAAATATCACCAGTACAATGGCAAAGACTACAGGTTCAGTATCCTCTAAATGCTCCCTGAATGGACTGAATTTGATTGAAAATGTCACACTGTTACATCTTGAGTAAGATCAGGCAGACAAAGTGAAAAAGCTCCCCTAGGCCAAACTCAGAGATCATTCAGTTTGGGAAAAAATTGGTGCTGATTTCTTGGCCAGTATGAACAAATCTAAACAAGACATCACATGACGCATGTCTCATGTCTGTAAGCAAAGATGAGGAAAATCCACAGGAGCCTTTGTGAAGAGGTTTAAGAAAACATTGATCACATGTATCCCATGTATGTCAGTGACTGATGAACTATCTTGAAAGTTTATTTCAATATTTTTGGCAAATATGAATCCACCTAATGCACAAGTGTGTAGAATGTTAGATCAGGAATTGAATAGAATTGCAAGTTTGTAAGAAAGAAAGAGGCTGCTGATGTGTTTCTGTAAAAAAAAAAAATAATCATATGATGTTTGCTAAAGTTTCCCACGCTGACTGGCACCCGCAAGGAAGTGCACATCAGGGTGGGTGGAAAGGAGGAGCCAGCCAGCGTTTTAGAGGAGGCAACCAGAAGGATGGCGTCAGAGGCAGATATCATGAGCAGCAGAGGAGAAGAGGATTAGATGGAATAATTCTGGGTAACACAGAGACTCTGGATCCACGCAGGACACGAGGTAAAGGTCAGAAAGGCAAAGTCTTTACTGAAACAACAGGGATACACAGGAAGTCAGTCCGATTACAGCAAATAAATCCAAGGAGGGAGTAGGCAAAAATCCAAAATCCACTAAACAAAGCCAAGTCAAACCCCAAAGAAACCAACACCAGGAAATGCTGGAATGGGAGGAACACACTGAGATGAACAAAGACCGTCTGGCAGAACAGCAGGGAAAACAAAGAAGTGCATATACAGAGTTGACTACAGGCAAATTGACTCATTGACTCCCCAGCGGCATGTTCTGCTGTACTTACATCAACATTGGCTCATTTTTGCACCATCACCAGGTTGTAATCTGATTCAGTATGTAGATGACCCGTTACTCACTGCTGAGACTCAGGAACTGTGTTAAAAAGCCTCAGGAATGCTTTTACAACACCTGGCTCATTGTGGACACAAAGTGAAAACTACAACGATGCAAACAGGAAGAACAGTACTTGTCTGCTGAATAAATGCCTCCACCTGAAGGTTTAAAGGCCATGATGAGTTTTCTTGGTCTCATCAATTACTGCAGACTGAATGAATGGATCCCAGACTGCTCTGATCATGACAAGCACATCTTGAGGACTTTGATCCACAGAAGTGATGCAGTCTTTCACAGCATTAAAAGCGTCTCTGCGTAATGCTCCTACTCGATTACAATCTCCCTTCTCATCTCCGAGGATGGACATGTCGCTGCTGCTGTGTTAGCACGAGAACATGGCGGAGGGTGTAGACCTAGACTGACAGAGGGCTGTGGTTGGTTGTGCAATAATGGTTCAGGATGCTGAAAAACATGCCTTAATTTTGCATACAACACTTCAGGTTACCACCATCTTGACTCATTTCTCAGCACATGATTGCTCAAAGACGTTGGCAGTTATGAGAACACGTTGACTGCTACCCCTGGCCTGACCATCTGTACCTCCTCAACATCCAATCCAGCACAGTTGTTACATAAATCATTACACATAAACTTAGAAAAACACAAACACGTTGTGCTTCTTGAGTGTATGAGTGGAACTGTCTGGTGTTTTGTCTGCTGCTCTTTCTGTAGATGGCAGAGTGATTTTGTTGATGGCTCTAGCTCTAGTTTATCAGTGTGAACCACCTTTAAGAAGCTCATTCACTTCCTCACAATTTAGCTCAAGCCACTGAATTAATAGCTCTCACTAGAACATGTTCAATAATAGCTGGTCAAATTGTAACTACTACTCAGGCTGTGCATTTGGCATAGGTCATGATTTCAGTAAACTATGCAACTTAGAGGTTTTGTATCTGCTGATGGTAAACCCATATCTCATTAGTCCCTGGTGACTGACTTGGGCTTTCGCTGACCTTTTTCGCTAACCTTACCAGTTAAATTGGCTGTTGTTAAAACTAAAGGATATTTCAGTTCTGTTACGAGAGGCAATGCATCTGCAGACAGATGCTCTCATCCTCCTTTTCTGGCTGAACAACAGGTGTCAACCTTTTCAATGTTGCAGGCAGTGCACTGAGAACATAATATTGATCTCAGTCTCAGGTAAATCCGTCAGATATTACTTACTGTTGTTCTAAAGGTGTTGTTAACCCCTCAGGAGATGGTTTATTTTGTTGACCAGACAGCAAATTAGCCTTTGATGCTTTTCATGCTGTTTCTCATGTCGGACAAAGGATTATGAAACAGTACAACAACACGGGCCTCAAAGAGATCCGTTGAAATTATTGTTCATCATAGTGGATCAATTATCCAGATAGGTCGAAGCTTTTCCATGCTTAAGAGAGAACCATGATGATGGAGTCACTGGACAATGGTTTGACACTGAGTACTATCGACATATAATGTACTTAAGGTTGTAGAGCTTGGTCTGTTTAAGGTTCTGTATTCAATCAGAAACAATGAGGGAGGAAATGTTTTGGGTAACATCATGACTTGTAAATACGACACTTTGCCATGTTTGCGAATCATGATCTTTTATTTTCTGTATTACATTTTCAAAGGCAAAATATGTCTTTTTGGTAGTTTTCATAATAAAAGAGGGCAACTCTTTTCTTGTCTCCCTCTTACCTTCTTTTCTCATCACCCTGAACCCTGAACAAAGCCTCTTCATCTGACCTTGACTCATGTTGACACAAGCTGTTTCTATTCCCCTCACATCCCACCTGTTTTGTAACCAACCTTGACATCTCATAACTACCTCCTTGTTTCAGTGTCCTCCTTTTTTTCATCTCAAGCTTTATGTACGTTTTTTCCTGACTATATTTCTGCGTGCTTCATTAAGCTTCAGAAAATTGTTGAACTGAAGTCTGCTTTGTGTCACTTTGTAATCCGAGCTGCTGGAATCAACTCTCAACTGATGAAATAAGATATCACAACAGGTTTATGTCGTGGTTTCGGAGTCATGGTTCACAGCAAGATTGTTACATCTGGGAAAAAATGCGTAAGGAGATGTTTATGTTCATTTATTTTGAACGGACAGTTACCCACAGGCAACTTCGGTATACTATTATTATAAAAATAAGGAACATTTCAAACATTTTTATATAACTGTACAAACTGTGACGATTTCAGCTCATTCTTAATTGGACCCAGGAGCGAGACACAGCCGAGGGTGAAGGGGTAAAAGGGATTTATTAAATAAAGAAACTCCAGGATACAAGAAAAACAAAAAGGCGATTAAACACAGGAAGTCCAGGTGGAGCAGAGTTGCCTCAGTGGATGGAGGCTGGTGTGTGTTGATTCTGCTGGCTGGAAACACACAGGTGAAACAGGGAGCACTGGAAAAGCAGAAAAAACACCAGAAACACGAGGCACTAGAAGTCAAAGAAACACTGGAGAACAGGGGCAAAGACAGGGATGCACAGGAAAACAGAGGACACGGAAAGGGACGATCTGGCAGCTTGCAGGTGAAATCAAAAGTCAGTGATGAGGGCAGATGAGATACAGGTGTGAGACAGGAGAGCACCCCAGCCACTGAAGCAATGCCTGAACAAAAGACCAAACAATCCTAAACCAAAAACACTGGAGTATAAAACTCAAAATACACTGTAAACTAGTAAAAACACAAGAGTCCAAAACCATGACACAAACACTGAACAAACTTTCCTACTTGGTTTTATTCAAACATTTAAAGCTCCTAAATATGTGTGTATTAAGCAATAAAATGACTATGTTTCATGTGTTTCCATTGACACACCATCCTTGTCATATCCACTACTGTCTCTCCACTGCTTTTGTACCAAGAAACCACACTGTTCCCAAACACCTGATTTAAAAGACACAGGCAGGTCTTCCGGCTTTTCATTTTCGCTCACCATAGTGTGACTGACTCGCATGCCTATCAGCTTGTTGTGCTAAACCAAAGGCATACAGTTAAAATGTTCCAGACACAGGAGGGACCCAAATGCGGGACACAGACAGGATGGTAAGAAAAAAAGTTATTGTAAATGAGGATCTGGAGGAGGGGCCGATGGCGGGATTGGAATCCATTGGCAGCAGGGGTGAAGAAGGATGACGGAGGAGCGTGGCTGGGCGTGAGCGTGGAGGAAATGAGGGGAGGCATGGCTGGCAGGGGAAAGCTCGGAGGCTAGGCGGTCGCTGGCAGGCAGACAGACAAGCAGGAAGACAGATGGGTGATGAGCCACCGCGGTCGAAACAACAATCTGGCGAAGAGGGTTGAAGAGGAGGGTGGATATACTGCAAGCTGATGAAGCGACGAGAGGCAGGTGATCAGGGTGGGAGGGGTGATAAGATGATTGCAGACAGGTATGTATGATGAGCAGAGCAGGGAGCCAGGTGCTTGGGAACCTTGGTTCCAGCACTGATCTTCACATCTACAAGATCACATGGCATACAGTTTTACACGTGATGAACCCTAATGAACCTCTGACTTTTCCAGTAGCGCCATCATGAGGTTTCGGTTTTGAGTGAAATCAAGGTCAAGGTCAAAGCGTTTATTGTCATAGGCACAGTTAAAAGAAACAAGGTCCCCTGTACAAAGAATTTCGTCCTTACAAAGAACACTTAAAAATAGAAATTACAAAAATTTGAGAATAAATCAAATCAAATCAAATCATAATCAAAATTAAAAAGACATATACAGGATATTTACAGTAAGATGAATGAATAAATGAACAGAAATGTCGTGACTACTATTGCCATGAAATTTCATAGATGTCATGTTCCTCTTGGTATAAAGTTTAATCTCACTGGTGATCTCTTAACATCAGGTCAGAATTTCATTTTCCACTTTGGTTTACGACCAAATGAAAAATGAAAAACTTTTCTATCAACCTAAGCTGTATTTTGTTCAGTGCTAATTATCAAATGTTAGCATTGCTCTCAAATTGTCACAGTTCTGTTTCTGTTCAGCCTTAGTTTCTGTTGAGCCTTGCCTCAGTTCTCTGTCTCACTTCAGTTCTGCCAGTCTTGTCTCAGTTCTGTCTGCCGTGTCTGTCTGAGTCCTGCCATGTCTGTCTGTCTGTCTCAGGTCTTTCTGCCATAGTCCTGCACCCATGTCACATTACTTTCCCACTCACCCCACCTCTGCCTCCCCGCACTTGTCGGCCACTCCCACCTCATCAGCTCACCTGTGTTCCCAGCTGTAACCAATTACATCTACCCACTATATAAGCCACTTTCTCTCACTGCCAGATCGTCTCTTCATCTCTTGGAATCAACTAAGACTTTCTAGTATTACTTTCTTGGACGAACTCTCTGTTGCTGTTCCTGCCTTCTTCAGTTTGGACCCTGCCTGCTCCTACTCAACCTTTCTCGCCACTACTTTGGATTTTTGCCTCAGCCTTCTGTTTCCATTCCCCTTCTGTGTTTCCTGGATTTTGTCTGCCTGTCCCCGTGGCTGTTGGCATTCTGTTTGGACGACACCAGCAGTGTCTTCATCAGTCTACTTACCTGTACTTCCTGTTGCACAGACTCTCCATGTTGTCTTACCTGTCTCTCCCTGATTTTGAGTTATACCCCTGACTGTTTTGACCTTCTGAAATTAAACTATCTCTGGTTCGTGTGTGTGTTGCACTTGAGTCGACCACTACAAACATAACACAAATATTCCATTAAAAATATTGATCAACTAATGTCCTATGAAATCCGGTATGCTATTCTGGAGACACACAGCCAGAGAGGTTACAGTAATATATTAGAGCCTCGCAGTGGACACAGATACAGCATTTCTGGCCAGTTTAAAACTAATGCAGGCATTTGTTGCATGCACAAAATCACCAGACCTGCCAGTGACGGCACAGTTCATACTAATATACTGTAATGTTCAAATTGAGTGGTTGTTTCTAAATGTCGCTTTTAGTGTCAGTAGTTCAGTTATAATATGGATTATGGCCTCTGAACATTTCTTTGAGGTTTTATTTTTTTGTATATTCAGGTGATGTGTTTGTGCATAAAGCCAGCTTTGTGCCCGTCCGCCTCGTCTGAAACCCTTTGACACAACAAAACTGCGGTTGTTGATTGCATAAGTTAAGCCAGGTTCTATTTTTCTGTGTCTTTAGAAAATTGCTTGTGATGACAGGACTAATATTTAATAAATGAACTTGAACTTGAACTTAAATGACAGATGGCTCAATACGCAGCTCTTCAAGGTATAAGTATGGATTTTTTTTAACTCTAGCTGTTGACGTTTTCCACTTCACTGGCAACAGGTCCCTGCTTTATTAAAACTGATCATTGAAGATAAGCAGGTGAAACACTCGACTGGCGCTAGACATAAACAGCAAGAGGCTCTATTATATAAAATCTAATATACCACACGTATATTGTTAAAGATGTTTCATGCTGACTTTTTAAAATCAAATTATGCTTGACTGCGTCTGAAATGATTGTGTTTTCTGTTGAAAAGACCTCCATCAAGCAGTTAAAAAAACACAAACAATTGCTCATGCATCCAAAAGCCAATCTCGCAGCATTTGAACTGACACTCTACTTTCCTTCACTCAGCAGGTTTGCCTCATTTGAATGAGACAAGCCGGTGTTTTGTGCCAGTCAGGGTCCATTATTGTGACAGCGCAGCCTGCGAAGACTTCAAATTCTTTCAGGAGACACACTTTTAACTAAACAACAGTTATTTGCAAAGCATCATGCAGAGGATGTGGGGGTGGACGTAACATCATGACCACCTGTCCAGTCTAATGCAACCCAACACAACATCTCTGTGACGAATGGGGCCTTTTATGAATTTTGTAATGTTCAATTTTTGTAGCGACAATGCTGATTTGACTCCTGTTGTGTTTGAGGCCAGGGTTTCTAGTGCTGCTTTTGTGGATTCTGTAAATGTGTAAATGTGACACACCTCTTGTGAAGGGAAGAAAACAGTTGATATGTGTTGCTGTCAGTTGGAAAATGTAACCAATTACTCATTATCAAGACTGAGAGTCTCCAGCCATGCCACCGGCTCTGTGAGGCTGTACTGCATTCACGTCTTACTGTCCAGACTGTAATTACCAGCAACCAAGCCGGAAAAACCATCACACGACAGCCTCCAGCTGTAATTTCTGAGTTGGTGATATTGGTCATTTCTGACAGCGACAGTATCTCCCACTTGGTGTGAAGTGTCAACAAGACCATTATTGGCAGTTACATCTAAATAAACTTTAATAATAACACCTTGATTCCAACAGGCATGACTCTATCTGCCTGTCGTCCACACGGCTTCATACCTCACCGGCAGTGTTTCGCCTGCTCGCCTCACTTGCTCATTTTTCCTTGATTTTTGTGCTTCTGTAATGGGTTTCTGTTTCTGTCTGTTTTTACGACCAGGAGTCTGCACAGGGTGTTTTATTCAGAAAATTGACCAGATGCTCTGGGCCACTCTTGTGTCAGACGTCCTGCCCCGGCTTGATCTCTCTTCTGCTTTAAACAGAGCAGAGTAGAGAGATGCTTCTGAAATGTGGCGCATCTGGTGGAATCATAAGCGTCGCCACAATCAGCTCCGGCGGCCGCGTCACAGCTGGAACTCAACGTGGCCGTGCTCCAGTGAAATCAAGCCATAATACAATAGATTCTTGCTAATTGAAAAACCTGCTACATAGTTTTTTGAATCTGGTTCTACCTGCTAATGAAAGGACATAACCAGAGTTTTCCTGATATTCCTATTCTGCTAGTATTGCATGAATGCGGAAATTGGCCCAGCTATGCTTTGAGCTGAATGCTGTCAGCATTCTAACATCCTCATAATGGCAATGCTGACATAATTCATCCAATCATTTTAGAGATATTTCAGCCTGGACCAAAGTAGAGGACCAACCAATCAACCCAACAGGAGAACCAACGTTTAGCTTCCACACCAAACTGACAGAACCCTGATTGCATGGAGACATCATTCGCTAAAATGTTTGATTAATGAAAGTAACTTTAATATAAGCATAACTGTAAGGACAATTTAACTGACATTAAAATCACTGTGCTGCAAACTGGAGCTGGCTTTAGAAGAGTCAAGTAATGCAAGTAGACCTAGCGAACCATAAGGTAGCGTCTCGGAAGGGATAAGGCCAGTGATTTATTTCCCACTTTCCCTCCAGAGATGTACATGTGGCCTGTGTAGGTACGCTGAGGTGTCACTATTGCCCTCATTAGCATACTCCTGGAGACTGCCGCTGACACTTGCACTGCCCAAAGAAAAAGTCTCTCAGTGAATGAATTACATTTGACTCTTTGACCAACAAAGGTTCAGAAGCCCCCTGAAGGAATTAAGGTGATTTCCTGAACCTCTTTACTTTATATTCAGTCTCTTGTTTCCGAAGACCGAGCGCTCCTTCAGCAGCCCGATGAAGCAAGCCCTGTATAATTGAAATGTCAGTACCTGTCTGAAGTATTGTCAAAGTTTGATTATGTAAAGCAAACTTATCTGTTCATTTCCTAGGCTGCAGCTGTTTTCCGTGCTTTGACACGTCTGAGAAAATGCTGCATGGTTCCCTTGAGAATCAGATCTTTACAATCACACACTTTATGTTTCTTTAATTTTTTTCTTTACACTATCATCCACCTGTCTCTGGGGACTTTAGCTGTTTATGTGACATCATGACTACATTGCCTTAGAACTGTGACTCATCAGTGTCCCAATGTTCAATGAAACAGGGACCTAATTAGTGCCTGAAATCCAATTCGCCATAGACTGATTCATGACCTACTGAACTAAGGACCGATTTAAGACACACACTTGTGGTTTTGTTTACCTTAGCATCACGTCTTCGGTGCAATTCTAAACGCCTACTCACACTCAATAGTCACTCTCCTCCAACACCAACAGCTCAAATCGACCCAAAGTTACACATAATTTTTGTTCTTTTATCACAAAATTGAACGGAACAAATATTTCAAGTAGCTTGATACTGTAATAAATCCAAGAAATCTTGGCTTCATTCCAACAGTCACCATGCACACACATATGTGCACACAGCCCCTTGCACAAATTTCACACAGTGAATAACCAATTACTACATTGGTGTTAAATGAAAAATTTGCTTAATCTGTGTCCTTTGTAATTAGCTCACACAGAATTTTCTTCTCGGTTAATTTCAGTTGTGGTGGAAGGACTCAATCAGGACATTCTCCTTCTGATGCCCCGGGGATCACAGTGACCAAACAATGACAACAATAGTTTTATTGTCATTTGCTAATGGATTAGTTCACCTAATTTACAGGACATATTTTCTCCCATCTAGCAGTGTCTGGAAATGCAGGTAGTTTTAATTGCTCAAGTTTTTATATATTTGTCTCTAGAATAATTCTTTCTCAACTCCAATATGGTGTGATGAAGGAGAATGGAAGTTTCTCACTGGGCAAGAGCACTGATATTGGACGAGAATACAAAACTCCTGATTACGTTCAATTAGAACAGTTTCTAATGCTCAATTCCAGTTTTAAAATTCCTTCTTTCTACAATATCTGCACATGCAGAATGGTTAACAGTGGGGACAGATTTTCATTATGGCAAATTAACTATGGCCAAGGTAGAGAGAGTAAAACACTTTGTTAAGGTTTGGTAATGACTCTGGTCTCCCACATGAAAGCCAGCTGTCCTTGCTTACTTTCTGCCTCACTACAAGGCAGACTACTGCATTTCTGAATGTCGGCATTAGGGTTAGGGTTATTGTCAAGGGAAATTGCCAAATATGAACAATTCTTCAGGATAATGGGCTGAGGATGCAGATAGTTTGGGGGTTTCTTTTTGCCAATATAATACAATGTAGGTAAATTGAATTTTAAAAAATCTGCAGAAATCCAGAAAATGTTTCCCTGAAAATTTCACAAAACACACAATTAACAGTTTAAAGGCTATTAATTGGTAGCAAAGCTGTCAAATTTGTTCTCAAAGCCTGTGTAAATAAGATTATTTTGGTTAACAGAACCTTAAATATGTTCATACTGGCCAAGTCGCTGTGTGACATGGATGCACAAGCATTAAAACTCAAGGCAGACAAGTCGACTCGGCTGGCCGTCGGCTGAGGTCGGACTGTGCTGCAAAGCCCACGAGGGTTTCACCGTGTCGAGGTGTGTGTGTGCAGTTGTACCTGGGGGCACAGAGGAGCAGTGACAGCTGTGCTCTACAGTACATCTGTGGTGGCTGCCAGGTTCTGCGGGGTCACAGTGAAAACAACAATCAATACTCCAACTATCATGTGTCACCGGTGGGACGCATGCACGCACACGTATGAATGCACATATTTTTTCCCACCATACATCATGCATGGCCTGGTATCATCTTCCTCTTTCTGTTTCTCTCCCCTCTCCCTGTCTCTCTTTCCCCTTTCTCTCACACAACACGTTATTTCCCCTCACATGACTATCCTGCTCTGAGCCCTCATTACTACCTTATTGATCGCCCCCAGTGCTTTTCTTCCTCGTCCTCTCCTGCCTGCTCTGTCGCAGCGGTGTCTGCGTACGATAGCGCCTGTCAATACCATCGCTTTTCATTTAGAAACAGAAATGATGTGCAGGTGCTTCTATCTCCTTAGCGATCAAAAAAACACATAAAATAGCTACAACGAAAAGAGAATGAAGGTAGGACGTGGTGTGTGTGTGTGTGTGTGTGTCGATGGAGGGGATGCGTCGAGGAAACAGTCGGCGTCACCGCAGATAAGCGAGTGAAATACAAACATAAACAATATTCATCCATCAAAAAACAAAGAAGAGAGGCTGTCAAGTCTCATCGCGCCTCGCTCTGTGCGTGCGCTTGTTTGCTCACGACCAAACCTCAAATCGTTGTCACTCCGCCGCCGTTTCCCCCACATCACTAAAACTCAGGTGTGTATCCAGCTGACTTACCTCTGCCACAAGAATGCACACATTGCGGGGGGGGATTTAAAGGGAGGCTCAAAACCCTGTCCCCCTTTCCCCCCTCCAAGTTTATTCCAACCACCCACGGCTGAAGTGGGAGGCGGTGTCGTCACAAAATGTGACAGGGATAGTGATCCACAAAGGACCTAAGCCTCTCATTCCATCCATGACAGAGTGTGCTGGAGAGGTGGGCGTCAGAGAGGGGCTTTGTGAATACCTGATGAGTTCAACCAAGGAGGTTCAATCAGGCCTGGGAGAGGAGAAGGAGAGGAGGCAGTGGTGGAAGGTGGAGGAGCGGGGGGGGCAAGGCCGTCTCATCCTGAAACGCTTTTCTCCCTCCTGTCGCTCCTGTTTTTCTCTCTGAATATCTCTTTTTTTTCCCTCAATCCTCCGTTCCCTTTCACTCATTTATCCATCTTTCTCTATCTCTTTACAACCTCACGCTCCTCTCGCTCGGCTTCCCTCCGTCGCTCCATCACTTTCTGTCTCCTCATCCCTCGCCTGCCGCAGTCCCGAGAGGGCCACTTTAGCTAAACAAGGGATTTGAAGATCAAAGGCCAATCTGCCGCCAGAGGTAAACACAGGAGACTTTAGCCGCCCCGCGAATAGATGCAATGACTTAGCAACGAAGGTATCAGCTGGGCATATTCAGTCAATTGCATGTTAAAGGGATTACTGCTGATATGAGTCATTGACAGCTCTTAATTGAAAACCAGCATGAAGGAAAATGACAGGGCAATGGCAGCATGTGAATTCACAGCTCTGTGCTCTTGCTGAATGTTTTTTTTTTTCTTTAGTCATTCAAGTCATGAAACTCAAGAAAATGTAATTGAAGTCCAGTATGAAAGAGGAGGATAAAACCACAAGGCTGTCAAGCCTCAGGAATGAAACTACACACTATTGTAAGATGTACAACAGACACTGATTATGACGCCTTAAATATATATTCAATTACAATTTAATAGTGCAAAAAACAATTAGTGGATTAATCGAGATGATTGGCTAAAAATTAATCGATTAAGCATGAATTTCTTTCTTGACCTTGGAAACAGTAGCTTAACAAAGCTTTTAACCTCATCTATCAACAGCTGGAGTTTACTCTGTCAGAGCCCATTTACACTTCATGCATCTTTGCCTCTTTGGATAAATATCAGATATGAAAAACGGCATGGATGTACTGAAGTCTCTAGCCAAATGTTGCAAAGGCGTAAATGCCCCCGTCTTTCCAAGATGCGTGGTTTCAGTCCTCGAAACGGAAATCATCCATGGAAATAATGCAGGGTCTGTTCTTTGTGGTCGCGGCAGCTGAGGTCACAGAAAAATGATGATTGAATTAGCCGTCATTCTTCCTTTAGTTTATTACAGTGACAGGAAAAAGCAGCTCTGGCAATTATCATAAAAAAACATAACGTGTGTTTATCTGATCCCCGATCAGTTCAGCCACTAAATGATCTGAGTGAGTGAGTGAGAGAGCATGAGCCTGTATGGGTTAGTGTCAAAAAGAGCCGGTGAGGGATGATAAAATGCTTCCTCTGTGTGGGATCAATAAAGCGTATCTCATCTTATCTAAGCTAGCTGAACTATTATTTTTGTAACTACATTGCTGAATTGCAGTTTGTTCTTCTTGTATTTTGCCAGTAACAAAGCAGCTTCAGGAGCATAACGCCTGTCCTCTGAGCCGGAGTAGAGCCAACACTTACATGTATGTAGCTCCGTACCTGTGACCTGGCTAACAGAGGTGCATGTGGCAATTTAATGTATTAAATCTCATTAGGATTTTACCCAGATACAAAACACTCATAATCACACATGTAGATTTCCAGGGACATTTCCAGGGACAGGGAACATGTGTCTCAATGTGCAGAAACTCCAACAAAAACATGAAGGTAGAAGAGACTTTTATTTTGACTGACTGTTTCCCTTTTATTTAATTATAATTTCATAGTGCCAAAACAATGAGTGCATTGATCTAGATGATGTACAGAAAATGAATCAATATGCTGAAAATTAATCAATTCCCTGAGCGTCTTACCACATTATATTCCATTATATTTTGAATTGTGACCTGGTGCCTGAAAAAAGATATTTCCCCCATGAATTGATGCAGAAAAGATAAAAAAAATTGGTTTGTAAACAATCACTAGAATTAGGACATTAAGTGTTTGATGCTTCAAATTTCTTGAATTTCTTGAACCCCCTGCTTAATATGTGTCCCAGTGTTGGAACAAAACCGACGCCCTTGCTTGAAATGAAGTGCACAGCTTCAGAAAAAGCTAGTGAGCAGACCTTGCACACATTGCACTACATTGTTTCAGCAAACGAATTGATTAAACCTTTTAAAGTTATTCATCGAGGAAAATATCAGCATCTCAAATGTGAGGACTTGCTGTGTTTCTCTTTTTTTCTGTCATTAGGGAATTAGGTGGACATTTTTTGCTATTTCCTGACATTTGATGGCTAAAAGATTAATTGAGCAATTGAAAAGATAATGGACAGATTAATCATTAATGTAAATAATCCTTAGTTCCATGTCTCATACAAAATGACCTTGACACTGGTCACATTAAATATTGAAATTCTACCTGTCACATAACTGATATTCACTAACCAAGTCCTTTCCATCAACTTCGAAATAAGTGTTACATAC
Source organism: Holacanthus passer (assembly GCA_025331565.1). Taxonomy (NCBI): domain Eukaryota; kingdom Metazoa; phylum Chordata; class Actinopteri; family Pomacanthidae; genus Holacanthus; species Holacanthus passer. The sequence continues at coordinate 7,123,504 of JAFREQ010000009.1, read as the reverse complement.
CAAACAGATGTGAATTGCCTCTGAGTCAGTTGAATGCAGATTAAAAAAGGCCAACAAAACCACATTTTCCGCGACTTTATTAAGAAAATCTGCCTTGACATTCTCAGTGATCCAAGATAACAACAAAAGGAGCACAAAGCCCTTTTGTTGCAGTTGCGCAAGGCTGTTCTACTGTAAAAGGTTTGCTGTTTGTAAAGGAACCACAAGCACCAATGTGCCAATGCCACTGCGTCGTAAAGGAGCACATGAGAGGCAACGTGATGCAAACAACGCCTGATGTAGATGCAGAAAGTCGTCTGTTCACCTGATGCTCATTCAGTGAGGAAAACGCTGTCTGTCAGTTTGATGTGAAACAACTGTGGTGGCTAAAAGATCTGCAGTGAAGGTAAAACTCCTTTTCATGAAGTCGCACTGATGAGGTGACTCCAGCAAAAAACACTGTCCATTATTGATTTCTCTTATTGAAGGAGGTTGATGTAAAGGGAAGCTGACAATATCGAGAAAGATGCTTTATCTATAAGAATTCTCTGGTTATAAAGCAAATCAGAAAGACGCTGCTCGCTAAGTATGTTACACCACAACTGCATTTGTGAGCTATTATAATTAACTAAGTAGGTAGCTAATATGTTAGTTAGAAAAATAATCAAAGTTTCTACCTGCAAAATGGGGTGACAGGAAATCACATGACCTCTTTTTTTTTCCCCTGTAAAGTATTACACCTAAATTTTAGTCTTTAGAAATATGTTTTAAAAATCAGCTCACACTCCAAAAGGCTCATTTATTTATTTACTTTCAATATTTACATTGAGATGTTTGCAGTTAGTACAGATGGACCAATGTAATGTCAGTAAAAAGCTGCCAGTTCTTTTAAATATTTTATGAAATGTTTAAACCAAACGTATTTATTGCCCAATTTATTATAAACAATTTATTAAACAATGTCAACACAGGATGCCAAACTGGAAGAGTTGGGATTTACAGATGAAAGACAGTGACCCTGAATACGTTCATTGCATTGTCATCAATATTAAAATTAAATATTTATGTTAGTTATTATGTGAAAATAAAGATTTTTGCATTTCAGCATTCAAAATATTACAGTTTGACAGACAGTATTGAATGACACCTTAGAAAAGCCAACAAACTTTTAAAAGATCCTCAATGGACTTATCTTACCGCTGTAAAGTCCTTCTACCGTCTCACCTTTTCTGCCACAAGTGGACTACACCTATGTGCAATGCAGATGTTCACACAAAAACAATATGAAGAAGATCAACTTCCGCTGCTGAGGTCACATGATTTCCTGTCATTGTCCTGCCATTTAGTCTGCATCCTCAGAAAAACTTGCTAATCAAAGAAGATTACTGAAACCCACTGAGGAGACCCCACCCTGCAAAGGCCTCTGTTCCCCTTCTGTGCGAATTCCTAAGCTTATGTGAGCCCATGATGCACTGCGGCACACTTTCCTCCCACGCTCACCCCAAATCCGCCGAGGGATCGTAACTCTTCGGCTGAGGGTCAGCAAAAATAGGAGAGGTGTTGGCAAGTTGCAGATGGGGCTCAGAGATGGAATATGCAAACGGGAGATGTGAGAGCGTGACGGAGATAACGGCGGCGAGCCATCGGAGCAGGTGTTAATTGGATACATCTGTGTACTGCTTTTCCACCCTCTTGAGTGTTGGAGCAGGGGAGCCACAGCCGCGGGAGGAGCAGCGGCGATGCGACGGCCGTGGACCTCAGCGGGGCATTGATTATGCATCGTGTGATCCTGGGGGAGAGAGCGGCTGCAGCAGGAAGAGGCTGTGTTTAAAGAAATGCTTCTAAATGCTGTCCCGACCTGTTTGATGTGGGTGTGTGTGTTTGTGTGTGCACAATTTTCGTCTAACCCTGAGGGATCAGCCTCGGGACCGAAAGGCAGTTTTGGGAAAGAGTCATTCCGATCGTGCCCTGTGAAGTGCTTTCTCCACGTCTCCATTCACGCCTGCTACTAGTCCTCCAGCAACTAATTTTTATCAGTTACCTGTCCAAATCTCCATCCCCTGTGCTGAGCGTGTAAACACGGCAGCAGCCTGTAATGACATACACCGGCAGTCATAACATCTCTCCCATAGCAACCGCTCTTTCAGTTTAACAACAGCGCTCCCTTCCTGGATAGTTATGGCATTGTCTGCCGCACTGTAAGCGGAAATAATCAAAGTCACGACGACTGTAAGGATGAAATCAATACTATTCGCTCCTTTGCGTGCAGGGGATGTGGATGCAAGCATTCATTGTGCCTCTGTTAATCAGTGGGAGTTTGTGCGACAGGCAAGGCAACAACCAAACCCCATCAGAGGCCCCAGATGCCACATGTCATCGCTCAGGCAGCAGGAAATGGATGTGCTTCATTTTCGTCGCCAATAATATCTGCAGGGGTAACCACTCGACTCCCCAGAGGGCTCGTGCTGTTGTATTAAAACTGTCCATCGTCTTGGCGGCCATGTCTCTCGCCTTTTTGGGCGACCTACCAGGGGCCTTGAGAGTCGAGGGACTTGAGCGTTCGCGCTGAAGGCTCTCAGCTCAAATATTGCGCACCTGCACGGCAACAGCGGCCGTTTGAGTCAGTTGGCCACTGGATAAAATCGAACTCGAAGGTGGTGAAATGGCAATGATGATGGCAAAGGATTGAAGTCAAAATATGTCGTAATAAGATGCGAGAATTAGTTGCTTTCCTTTGAGAGGAATGGTGCTTTTTCTTCTCTCCCACTGGGATTTGGACTTTATTGAAGTTCGTGTTTGAGCATGAATATTACACTGATGTCACTGTTATGAATCCCTGTATTGGTGACAGATGAATTTGCAGCAAACAAACTGAGAACATGAAAATGTTGGAGCAGCCGAGGTCTGAGGAACAGAAAACATTAATCTGCATAAACTCACATGTGCCACAACATTTTGGCAAAAAAGTTTAGTTTGCAAAATATCCAGCGATCATGACAACCAGGAGCAGGTCAGTCCTCAACGCACATTAAAAAGTAAAACTAGGTCTCATATCCCCGAGTTACAAAATAATAACACAGCCCAAAGCACATTATCAGTTTACATGTTACGCAGAGGCGAGAGCAGCGAAGGAGGTTATGCACCGAAGAGTTTGGAGGGTGAAAGAGCACGCGGCACATAAATAAGACAGCCCGCCTGGCTCCACATTCATTTTCAGCCGTTAACAGCAGGGTGCAACGAAAATGTTTGCTCGTTCACCTCTATTGTTTATTCATGCAAGAGAGCATCCCTCACCAATATTCAGGGGGCCATAAAAACAACAAGACAGTAAAAGAAAAAAACATCCTGCAGTGTCTTAACATTTAGTGGCGACTGTGTACTTAAAAAAAAAAAAACGTCTCTTGTTTTATTAACCAACGCATTTTGATTAGAATCACAAACAGCATTGCAGATCAACCTCGACCACACCCTCACAAACAGTAGTCACCATAAGAGCCAGCTGTTTGTACTCAATATTTTTGCTATGATCCAAGATTAAATATGTCCTTTGATTTTTTTTTTTTTTTGATTTTTTTTTCCCTCTTATTTCTACATTGCCCTTTGTTGTTGTGCTTTTTTGTTTCATCAATTTTTCCCTGGGTGTAATGGATAACATCTGATACTCATCTATAACTCTCACAGCTGCCCTAAAAATGTCATGGCGGCACCACCATATCTCCCTCGAGGGCCAGTATCCTTCCCCACGCTGCACCAGTGAGAGCCTCGTCTTCTCTGCGCCTCCTCTCTCTCTCTCTCTCTCTCTCTCTCTCTCTCTCTAGTCTCTTCCTCGCCTTCCCCACCCTTTCAACTTGCGCTGGGAGCTGAGGCCCTCTAACGCTTTTCTTTTTTCTTTTATCCCAGCGAAAAAGCGCAGCGCACATGATCAGACCGGTTTTTAAACAAAGGCTTCAAAATGATGTAACTTAGTTCTTTGACTCGATGTCGCCTTTGTTGTTGATGCGGACGCCGCAGCTCTGTGTTTCTTGTTAGTGATGTATCACACCACGAGAAAAGGAGGGTAGAAGTTGCCATCGTGGTTTCAACAGCGGCAGCGAGGCAACTTCGGGGCACGCCCACATAGACATAGAGGCTGCCATCCGAACTGAGATTTATCATACAAACGTTGACCTGAACACATCAGTCAAGATCGCGAACCCTTTGCTAACCGTGCCTTCCATCTTTCTGTGAGCTTGCAGCCTCCCTGTTCCTGCGACGTCGGCTTCTGATAACTGACAACTGCAGCACATCATCCTCTGCAGAGGGAGAGGACGCCTCGGAGTGAACCATCTAATTCCTCTTGCGGTGGCATCAGGATAAAGTGGCAGAAGTTTACCTTTCATCAGCTTCAATGCTCAGACGCGTTTGCGCCCTTGTTTAATTCTATGAAGTAAAAGCAGCACATACGCGGTTCCCTGATGTGATAACGTGTATTTTTAGCGGCAACTAAGCCCAACTATTGTTCCCAGAATAGGTCCGTGATGGACATACCCTAACGAGATACTGGCCTAGTTGTGAGGTTGTGTGTTTTTCTCCGAACAGTGTGTGAGCCGGTATCCAGCGTGGACCCAGTAGGATTCCAATTTATCCAGCGCAGCTTGATGTCATTGTTCGATCAGCTCCGTGAGGAATGCGCCAAGGCTGACTGATTCTGCCCTTCATCAAGATATGCAGGAATAAAGTTGCAGCATACCCGGGGTTCTAGGTATGTCATGAATAGTGATAAATAAACAGGCGAGTTCGGCTAATTCCAGTCGCAACTGGTGTAGCTGGAATATAGCACGTTAGACGTCCGTGGCTGGAGGAGAAGGGAAGGAGTGCAGCTGCAAAATCACCTCTGTGGCCCTGATTTGTCTTCCAACCTATCTCTGTGGCTCCCTCAGGAGAAGCTTGTGCTGCAGTCTCTACCCCGGTGTTTGCTCTTGCTTTGTTCCCTTTCTCCTTTTCCCTGGCTCTTTTCTTCCTTAGCTCCTTTGTACATTTTTTTTCCTCTGCCTGTCTTCCTCTAAAGGTTCATTTCCATCTCATCTTGTACCCTATGTGATTCATACAGCGTTGAAAATTTAAGCTTTTGGAGGCGAGCGTGCTTCTTAATCATGCATATACCATCGCCTGCAGAAGCCCGTATTGCTTCTCTCTGATCATTCCCAGTGTCGGCCTCCGAGGTCAGAGAAGACAGCGTGTTGCAAAGACCAGCCCCAGAGAGTGAGAGCTGTTGTTTCAGGCAAACATACTTGTTCAATCACTGAAATGAAAGCTTTGCTAATTAGATTTCGAGAAAGAGGCAAGAGAAAGTACTGATTTTCAATTACTTCCAATATGAATCATTAGTCATCTAATTTGCTAATATTGGATTAGGTGGTAGCATAATGCCGGTGTGAAAAATGAATACCTCCAGAGGTTTCTTAGAGAAGAGGCTTCGCATCGAGCTACGCGGTGCTGAGCTTTCGCCTCCATATGGTGAATTTCAGGGGTGAGTGGAGACTTGAAGAGAGCATCCATTTCTTTGAAAATGAAAAAGATAAACGAGATGTTCAGCGGGTTATTTATTTCTTTGTTTTGCTGTTTGCTTATTTCAACAAGAGGCTGCATAAGGGCTGCGAGAGGCATCGCGTCCTGTTGTCGGCTGTGTACATGACAAAGTTTCACTTACCCCGTCTGAGATGTACAGAGAGCAGATTGAGCTTATCAGCCTGACCCAGATAGATGGAGGACAAGTGATGCAGAGGTCGGTCTTGTTTAATTCCATTGATTCGTGGCTGCTAAAGGAAAAATACGCAGACATTATAAAGAGATAGATCAGGCTCACAAGACTTCCTGCTCCCCTGAGACTTCACAAAGAGTTCAGGAGAATCCTGTTAAGATCCTGGCAAATTATAGTTTCGGCCGGCCTTGAGGAACACTCTGGCCCAAAATAAGAAACGCCTTTCTTAGCACTCATCGAGGATGCATGATTCAGCGGCGATTCAGCATAATGACTCTCACTCCAGGGGACTGAAAAATGCTTTGACTATGATGCTAACCTGTCCTAATAGATCTCGTTGCAAGGGGCCTCTTCAAGCATGTAGCTGAGATGAATGGGGTTTAGTGCAAACTTTGCTTAAGGGTAGTAACACTCCGGCAGTCGGGTGTGTTGTGCTGTCGTCTTAGTTTGCTGTTGCGTGAAGTGAAGAGAGCGTTCGTTTGGGGAAAGAGTGTTCCTTTGTTTGACTCAGGGGCAAATAACCTCTGACACTAATGATGATATTACTGAGACACAACAAAAGAAACGATGCAAGCCCAGACTCCTCATGTGTGTGCCCAGAGTCCCACTATTTGATCATAACCCTGACTCGTACTATAGACCAGCTACTGAACCGCTGACTGATCTACAACCGTGATTGGAAAATAGCTGGGACACTGTGTAAAACATAAAGCAGAATGTGATCATTTGCTTTCATCCTTTTTGACATAGACTCAATTGAAAACAGTACAAAGACAATATATTCAATGTCATCTTCACTGATTTTTGTAAATATCTTCTTATTCTGAATTTGATGGCAGCAACATGTTTCAAACAAGTTGGGACAGGAGCAACAAAAGACTGTGAAAGTTGTGGACTGATCCAAAAACATCTGTTTGGATCATTCCACAGGTAAACAGGTTCATTGGTAACAGGTGATTGATAACATCCTGGAAAGACTCAGTCGTTCACAAGCAAGGATGGAGCGAGCATGCACACATATACATGAGTGCGCAAACCTAAGTGCAAAAATATACTATCAATACATTTCAGTTCATAGAGAGAATATTTAGCCTGAGACAACAAAGAAATAGAAAAATGTTTCACTGTGGTTTTTTTTCCTCTCTCTCCTCTGAGAAAAACAATAAAAAATGTGAACGCCCAGTGGACAGGCAATGATTTGCGTTTGCTTTGTTGAACAGACCATACAGAGGTTGTAACTGATGACAACTGTGAACATGACCGCAGCCTCAAATGTTGGCCTTATAGAAAGCAAAGCCAACATCTGCTCTGAACACAACACCCAACAGTGTTGACACAGTTTGATGAGACAACGTACAGTGTTTGACAAGCATTGAGTGTGTCCCCACGCATGGATGGATGGGAATAGACAGCACTGTGTTTATTAGATGCTAATTATTGGGCTCATGTCTCGTTCAGGGGAGCTGAGTGCCCCCATCATTCCAACCCTGTACCTAAGTACATTTTTGGGTGTTTCCATTTACATGCTACAGTGCAAGTGCATGTCACACATGACCATTTACATAATAAGATAACACTCTGAAAGGAGCCAATTTGCACACTTATTATTTTATATTTACTTAGTTTCATACTTATACATACTACATACTGTAGATCTGTTAGCAACCAATCTACACATCCAGCAGTTAAATTCATTGAGTCATATTATTGGCCACCTGAGCAATAAGCACACTCCTTTTTTGCTTCTGTTTTGGTGTCCACCAACTCTGATGAAACTGATGAAAATTTTCTACATTTCCTATGTTCACCTGCCGGTCACTAACTTTGTCTGTCTGCCATTTGGTCTTGGGTCTGTACAGTAAATGATTTTATCAAAGCCTTTTTACTGAAAACAGCAGATTTCTGTTTCAGATTTCAGTATAAGCATTTTTATTAGTACACAAAGTAGATTTTCTTGATAAAAAATAACATTTTGAATGCAGACATTTTAGTACTTCTGACATTCTGGTATCACTACTTTTACAGTATTCTACTTTTTCCACCACTGGTCAACACAACATCAAATTTTCAGTCTGATAAATCTACAACATCCTCGCTCCCAAAACCAGTCAACAGCCAAAGAGAGTGATCTATATAGCTAAAGACCCCCACAGGAGAAATGACAGACGATGCACAGTGCATTACACTCTCTGATTAGGTTAGACCGCAGACTACAGGAGGCAGTTAATTTTCAGCAGAGCTGCAGCATCATCGGCCTCAGCTGCACATTTATTTGAATAAGCCAACACCACTGAGCGGCACACAACGCTCACTAGCAAACACCAGCGATGGAGGTGTGATAATGAAAGTAAAACAGTGGCGGATTATTCCTGTAAATTGTGCCTGATCCGACCGGTGTTTCCTCTGCCGAAGCTCCCCACTCCCCCGCTCATCAAGACTAATATAATGTACCGAGCAGGGAGGAACACAACCTGTCTCTGGATTGTTAGCGCCGCTCTCTGCAGCATGGATAAATACCTCCTGCTACTTCTCAGGAAACCAGATTTGAGCTGCACTGTTCTGGTGACGTTAGGTGCAACAAGAGAGGCGCAATGTTCCACCTCTGTGTCACCAGATGTTCGAGAACAAAGAAGTCGCTATTTAAAGCTCCATTAACTTTCCACGCTGACTATATGAAAGTGTTTATGGATAATAAGTGTTTTATATTATTCATTGTAAACTCATTCTTGTTTCATGTTTAATGTGTGCTGAATGTGAAATAAAAGTTAAAGGTGTGTTCACCTACAACATTATAAGACATTTCACAGTCTGTATAAATAAACTTGGATAATCTTGCCAGGTGTGCACTGAAAAGAAAAGGAAGTGGTAACATTAAAGGGCAGTGCCACTCATTTTCAGCTGCAAAATACAGTATATATTTCTCCCCTGCGTTTATTGCAGTGCAATGTCAGTGTGAGCAGTGATCTAAGATTTGCAAATTGAAAGAAAGCTGAGTGTTTGTTCAAGCATCTCTTTTATCTATTTTTGGGTAATTTGTGTTGAACAAGTGACATTTGAACTGATAAACCAGCAGATAGTATTTTTTCTTGATTTTGGTGACAACTGTGCTGCAAAACAGTCATTTCTGTTTTTGCATTTCTCCTCTCACTTTGCAAACAGTTTGATAGCTTGTACATTTTAGAATTGAGTACAAGTTTGACTTTCTGTATAGTTGATACTTTTTGTCTGTTCTTTTCATGGTATCACAACTTAGTGCTGCGAATGAACTCTTGTTGCTGCTGCAGGAAACACAACATGCATCATTTCTGGTGCACAGGAGAAAGAACTATATTGTGTTATAGCAACTGTGGATGAATAGGACAAACGTGTATTATTATTCAGTTGAAAATATTGTGTATTGTTGCTGTGAATTGTTCAAATTGCAATAAATTGGCCAAAGTTACAAACAGAGATACCACATAAAGCAAAGTGCTGAATTTACCTCTGTGAGTTTCTAGCTTAGCACTATTAGTTTCCTGCTACCTTACAAAAGTCATGTTGCCAGTCTGACAGCAATTATCAGACGTGGCGGTGTTGCATCTGAAAGTTGCACTGGCTCAGCACCCAGGGGTGTCCTAGTTGGAGAGTTGGGCTTTCCAGTTTTTAGGTTTCACACCAGTTCTGTCACATCAAGGTAGACATAATTGAGAACATGACGAATCGCTGTGGAAACACTAGTTTGTTCTTAATGTTTTTATCCATAATAAGCTTTAGTTTTCAGAATACATTGATCTGTGGTGAAAGAGAAGTGTCACCTTTACCGTGAATCTGTGGATGACAGCTGTGTGAGAGTGTGAGCGTGTGAGTGTGTGACAGAGAGAAAAATCACAGGTGTGGACGCAGGGAAATGAAAGGGATCCGGTCTGATAATGGGTTGAGAATGACACCTCAACTCCCCTGAGAGCCTGTCACAATGGCCGTTTTATACCCAGACCTCCCCGCACACACACACACACACACACACACACGCCGCTACCCTCGCTCACTGCCAATATATTGAGCACTGGAAGGAAGTCATTAAAACGGCAATCAGCGTTGCTTAATTACTAGGCATTGCAGAAAGATATTTGGTCTTGGGGGGCCAAGGGACAATTCTTAAACGTTCAGCTCCTCTCCAGTCAATTATGTGGGCCGAGTGTTAAAGACTTGCTCCTCCATTTCCATTCTGTTCAAAAACAGACTTAATGAAAATGCCCGGTTATCCGAAAGCCTGCGCCTTGTTAGAAGTCAAAATACTATCAACAATAGACTCTAACTTTAATTTGTGTCAGGCTTTGCTTTAATCGCCTCCCACAAAATTACCATCAACAATAGTCAAGCGCTCTAAACAAGTCTGAGCGCTACTCTGGGCCAGCTTTGAAATGAGCCAGCTGTGAATGCAGGTAAATACTTTTTTTTATGCTTCATATGGTGGAGATGCTCCCGCTCGACGCACGATGTAAGCATCGCATTTTTGCAGAGGAAGAGGAATAAGCTTTGACTTCACTTGCAATTCAATGAGCCAATTTGATGGAATATGGCCTGAGGGATAGCTGCATAATTAGCAGACACGTCTTAAAAATGGAGAGTCGGTCTCTGTTTCGCTTCCTATAACTACTGATAAACAGAAACTTTCTTTTCACATGGCCACAAAGAAGCATATACAGTATGTGCTCACAGGGACACTGTGCATAGCCAGTCAAGGACACGTTCGCATGGAAACTGTGTCCGTGTCTCTATATCACATTCTCACACTGCATCAACAGGCACAGCGGGAAGTGTGTCTATCCGCACAGTGCTCATATCCTGATTAGTGGTGGCAGTTTCTGTGAGTGCCAGAGAAGACAGCTTGGAGGGCTTGTTTGGAATAAATGCTCCTCTCCAGGAGCAGAGGTTAAAAACCCATTCAGATAGTCACGAATGTGCTCAGAGCGAGTGTATTATTCCCTGACAGAGGAGATTTAGAGCACGGCTAGGTTGGGCCTCAAGGACGGGAGGCAAGGGTGGTGCAAGAAGCAACATTTTAGGAGCCAATCAGGCAAATCAAGAGCAGCTATTACTGTATTCATCTTATCTTATATATCAATAACCCTTACAGCAGCGGTTCAGTGGTGTGTGTTCAGTTAAATGAATTTTTAAACTGGGCTTGATTTAACACTATTAATAATATAAAAGTGGACATTGTGCAATTGAATTGTCAGCGTTTTGGTAAGGTCTGCACTCTCACTTGGAGTAACAGAAGCTTTATTTTAAGCTTTCTGTTCCACTGCAACTAGCTTGTTCACCATTTTCCCATTTCTTTTATCTATTTCAACCATTTATCCATTTAAGCTTTTAATCTCATTTTGGACCTCTCTGTTCGCTTGATAACTAGTTTTCACGCACTTTCAATCACATGCAAAATGTGGATATATATATATTTTAGTCATATTGTAATTGCAGTTTTGTCATATTACTTGAGCTGCTCTACACTCTTTCCAAGTGCCCTGTTGCAGCTGTAGACGTACCCCAGTGGTACAGCTACCCATGTTAAGAATTACTGCTACGGCTGTAGTTTAAAGATTTGATTCGCTGCTGCAAAAAGTCACACTTTCAGAAGAGAAACTTGACCGAAGGAGACCTCAGAACAGCTGCGAGCCTCTCGGTTCGCCCTCTCGGTTTCGACTTTGGTGCCTGTTGTGTTTTGAGTGGTGTTGTTAGAAGCAGCCCTTTTCTCATCGGGCTTTTTTCTGTTAGCTTGTTTACTCTCTCTTTAGTTGCTTCGGATTAGAATGAGCACCAGCCGGCCCCTGTCTGTTCGCGGCATGAAGTCATTTTCACAGAAACCCCAGCATCTCAGCATCTGAACTCCTCTGGAGATGAATACATGAATGTCCAAGCATCCTGCTCTGAAAATGCTGGGAGTCAGCTCTGCTTTTTCTTGCACATTAGGCAAGGTCAAGGTGTGGTCTCATGGGGGGGATGAATCCCAAAACTTTATGAAACTCAACAATAACACTAATAAGGCTGGAGCTCACTCAAGGAGACTGGGGGCTTCTTGAAAAAACTGATAAACGCCTATCAAGAAGTTGCTGAATTATTTATCACCTCTGCTCTGCAGTCAATTTGTTCCTGCCATTTGGTTTTGCTGTAAATGAAATACGTTTGAGCCACGGATGGAATTCAGACAAACGGCCCGTGATATAAGAAGAGAGGGATTATGCGTTTCTTTTGTTTGACTGGGAGTTTTGTGCAACATTACCAAAGCCCCTCAGCAAATAGAATCATCTCCCAATGAGCAATTGGCAAACAGCATAGGCTTTACGAGATTTAATTACGCCTAATTGTATCTGTTTCAGTGTGGTCCCATCAATCAGCCTGAGCCGTTTTCAGTCTCTTATGCATATTTAAATAGACGGAATCCTGATTCTTTGATAATGATGAGAGGATGGGAGGAGAAAGAAAAGAATTGAGGCTTATATAAGATGTTGCCGCTTCTATACTCAACATATCAAGGCAGTCCTAGCTGGTGAGTGCACTATTGATGTTGTTGTGTTTGATCACTCGCTGCCATCACGAGGATTCTGTATGATGCAACCGGCGAGAAAGCAGATGACGTTCCAGCCCGTGGCTCACGGAGTGGCACACCACCAACAACAAATGTCACGGCATCTGCCCTCCAGACTGTTATCTGCAAACCTGTCTCATAGCCTCTGCTCCCCACGCGCTTCAGTGTCCTCTGTGTCCGCCTGTAAATGAAGTCCCCTTAGATTGAGCTCCCCTCTGACCACAGGATTAGTTCCACCTCCTCTCACCCCCTGAAGTGTTCGTCTAAAGGGCTTGAGCTGCTTTATCTCCCCAGTATATATTTTTGATAGTTTGGGCTCTGTTGACCCATCAGCGTTTGCTATTAAATCCTGCAGGAATCTCCAGCATATTAACATCCTCAATGATGAACCAATAACAAATGGCTGCCCTTAATAAATGTAAGACCCATGACAAATAAGACTTTTATTCTACATAATTTTACAGTCTCTCAGAAGCTGGACATGCTGTTTTTAACTGAGACTGACACTCTGAACTTGGCTCAAGCTTGGTCAGAGCAGACAGCTGGCTGAACTGTGGGGAAAAAAAACTGTGACCCCACTTCCAACAATAACTGGAGGGGGGCCTAGTTTTTTTAGCTCCATGGGTCAGGAGCCATCATGTGATCCTTGCTGATGCTTTCACTAGCAGGGCTGCAACCAATGATTCATTGCAGATAAAACAATATACATCCATCGTAAGTTCCCAGAGACCTAGATGTTGTCTTTCAATTGATTGTTTCGTCTGAACCACAGTTTAATGAGACTCAGAGTCCGCAGCCATGTTGGGAGCTCTGTAAGCTACAGCGATGCTTTGAGATAAATGCTGAGACAATGTTAACATGCTAATATTTAGCAGGGATAGTGTTTACCATGTAATCCATTTTAATTTTGCATGATGGTTAATACTACGTGCTAATATTTAATAATTAGCCCTGAACACAAAGTACAGCTGAAGCTTGTTAGCAGTGTCATCCATTTGCAGGTATTTCATCATAAACCTACACCTAAAAAGTATTGGACAAATTCAAAATTTGACCTGTTACAATTTATCCTCAGAGGCCATGAACGTTGCAAATTTCATGGCTTTCCATCCCATTTGAGACATTTCGCTCAAAACCACAAATGTGAATCTGATGGTGGTGCCTGAAAAAAAAGTCAGGGGATCAGCAAAGTCTTTAGGATACATCACCTGGTAACCATGAATATCTGTCACGATATTGACAAGATATCGTCTGTCAATATCTATATCTGTTCATGGATGCCTGAACCAAACTTTATAGTAATCTGTGCAATTGTTTTTGAGCTGTTTCACTTAAAACCAAAAATAAGAGATAGATAAGATGAGATAAACCTTTATTCGTCCCACAGTGGGGAAATTTGCAAATGTCAACATTGGAAAAGTCAGAGCATCATCAAAGTAATATTTATCTTCTAGGGACAATGAATGTAAAATATGTTACTCTTGGATTCTACTTTTTGATTTTTTATTCGGTTTTTTTTTTTTTTTGCTTTCTTGTTTTTGTACCTGTTACATCGCGTCCCCTTTGATATTTTTGTGCTTAGTCGGTTCAATTATGCGATGTTTCTGTTTATGACTCTTGTGTTAAACCTTTACTTCCTCTCCTGTTTGTCTGTCAATGGAAGCATAAGCTAATGGCAAGATGTTCTCCTATGGTTTGTTTTGCCCCCTGTGAATATGTTTCAGTTTATTACGCCCTCTGTAAACCAACAAACAATTACAGACACGCTGGCAGCTCAGCTCCCCATCAACCCCATGTAACTGTACACAACAGTGTGTATGAAAATGAATTGAGTTGTCATTTTTTTTCTGGGCCTCTAAGTGAAATGTGCTTTTCCACAGTTCAATCTTCTACATATTAAACATTCTGCTGTCACACGTCACGTGGAGGTAACATATGAAATGTACTTTTTTTTTTTTTTACCACAGCTGCAGTACTTGTCATCGGACCCCCGAGCGGCTCCCACTGTACTAATGGCACTGGCATACTTATCCTGTCATATTTCCAGTTAGTGACATTACAAAAAGAGTGTATTTTCTAAGACGTCTTATGTGGCTTCATGTGTTGGAGGGGGGGGATGATCTGCTATGGAAACTGATGGCCAGCATGATATTTCAAAAGGTTACGCTGCATCTTGCTCAGCGATTGTTTTCCACAGATTTATATTTGTTTAAAGGGGGGTTGCGGTTGTCAGCAATAATAAATGCACTGACAAATAACTGGGCAGTGTGCCATTTGGAATTCATTTAGCAAGACAAGGTAGAGATAAGGCGCCACCCCGACTGTCCGCGAGCGACACTTCGTAAATCAGAGAACAGCGTGGATGAATTACAGCGGTGAGAAAGTCTCTCTTGTGAAGGACAACAGCAGCGTGTCTATTTACAAGCAACTGGCCTGCAGAATAGGTCAGCGCTCGCTCCTTTCTCTCTCTGTCCTTTTGAAAATGTTACACCAGGCCAAGATGCAGCGAGCGATGGGAAGACAGAATACCAATTCAGAGTGTCACTTCAGCTGCTTTAAGACCATTTTAAAGGCAGTATTTTAGTGGCTTTTCTCTGTTTTTTATCACTCATTACTGTCCTGTGATCAGCGTGCCAGATCTCTTAAATTAGACAGGCAATAAACTAGCAGAGGGTCGCTTAACAGTATATCTCTTAGTGATGGATACCTGCTAGGAATCAAATCAAGATTTATTATGCGCAACCGGGGAGTTATGTGACACCTTGTGATAAAAATGAATTGCAGTATTAAGATTTAACTAACGCATTGTGGTATTGTTTTACAACAGAGATGTGGATGAGTGATTAAGAATCTGCATAAATGAATCTACCCCAAATCCACTGGAGGAGTCATATGACGTGATGAGACAGTGATATTGAAATGTATTATCTGTAATGGTGAATTTGTTTTTGAGAAGAGAGAGAATGGAAAGATAGAAGTCTGGGTTTTTTTTCCCCCATTAATATACACAAGGAAAATAAACAGCTTGTTTTGACATCAAGCTCAATTTTTCATAAATCACACCACAGCTTTGATTTTCTGGTGAATACAAAATGTGTTTAAAAGCCTGTTATAAAATAATTTCCCATGAATAATACAAGCCACTATATGCAAATTGAAATATATCAGGGGCCAAGCAAAAGCTCATCAAGCCCGAGTACATTGCACACAGATACAATGAGGATTCTTGTGCCCACTGAGCAATTTCGATCCTGATTGGAAAGAGCCTTGCGGAGATGTAGAAAACTTTCTTCTTGTGTGCTCGGGCCAACTTTGTCCGAGCCAAATGATCTGTACTAAATGATGTGATTTCGACCTCGACTGGAAATGGTGGTCGACCTTATTGCCTGAAATTGACCGGACATCATTTGATTAAAATTATCTTGACTTAAAGAACTCAGTGGAAAACTGTCAGTCCCTTAAAGGTCAAAACTGACTTCAGCTCTATGGCTCTCAACCTCATTGGCTCGTACAGTTAGTGTCCTGTGCGCCTGCCAACTTTACTTCAATACACTCATACTGCTTTTTCATGTGGTCATCAAACCTCCATCCATCATCCATTTTCTTCCACTGATCTGGTGTTGGGACGTGGTGACAGCAGGGCATGATAGCTACTCCAGACATCGCTTTCCCGGCAATGTTTTCCAGCTCCTTCTGGGGAACCCTGAGACATTGTCAGGCCAGATGAGATATATAATCCCTCCTGCAAGTTCTGAGTCTACCTTTGTTCCAGATGGACGTGCCCTGAAACCTCTACAGGAAGGCACCAGGGAGGCATCCTGATCAGATGAACGAACCACCTGTGCTGGCTTCGTTCAGCATGAAGGAACAGCGCAGTCACCTTATGGAGGAAACTCATTTCGGCCGCTTGTATCCACCATCTCATTCTTTTGGTCACTACCCACAGCTCATGACCACAGATGAGGATTGGAACGTAGATCAACGAGTAAATCGAAAGCTTTGACTTGAGCTCCATCTTCATGACAATGACCGCCCCTCATCTATCTGTCCATCTCCATTTCATTGTTATTCATGAACAAATTTGCAGGATACTTAAACTCTGTTGCTTGAAGCTGCAACTTACTCCCAACCCGAAGGGAGCAATCCACCATTTAGCTGCAAACGGCTGTCGCTGAAACAAAAACCCAGGTGTGGGAGGAGTTTGGGAAGTTTATGGAAAAAGACCTTCAGTTGGCCTCAAGGATGTTCAACATGTCTATGAGGGAAAAACCGTTATGAAATATATAAATGCAATATTTAAATTATATTTATAAGTCACACTTTTGTTTGTAGATAAATGAGACAGTCCTGGCGGAAGGTGTACCAAGTGTACACGTTTTCTTTTTTGATTCTACCAGTAGGGGGCGGTAGTGTAAGGTTGTGTATTCGAGGGATTTGTTTTGTTTTGCTCTTGACAGGAAAGCTGTGTTCGCAGTTAGTCGAGGCAGTTACTAAGAGTTTTTCACAATGATTAAAGAAATATGCCAAAGATAACTTAGAACAATTTGTTCCGCTGCATCAATCTCCTCCACGCGTTCCCCCTTTTCTCTGTCAGCATTTTTCATGGATGCGACTGAGAAGCTCTCGGAAGATGACATCCCTATTCTTAATCCTCTCTACTGATCTCTGAGTGTTTCTCCCATCATCGGAAACAACTGTCTATTTGAGTAACTGAACAGATTTGAGGTACATTATGGGCAGCGATTCAGAGTTAACCCAAAGTGGCTTTCAAAGAATCTAGATTCACCAAATTGCGAATTTGTTGAGCTTCCACAGCCCAATATTTGTATTAAGTTTTACTAAAATCTGATTAAAGATGCAGTATAAGAATTAGTCTACCTGTGCTTTTAATTCATTTCAAAGAGGATTTGTTGTACAAGGTAGATCATGTGTCTATCTCCACCAGATTTATGTCACTTTAAACAGAAGAAAAGCTCAGAGAGTCTGAACACACATTATTCCTTTAAATCCTTTGGAAATGAATGAATAAACATTGATTATATACGTAAAATCGAAATATACAATGTTTATATTCCAATTATGATTCATACAAATTTCACACGATGAAAATGTTAATTCTAACATAAACAAGTCACATGACAGAAAATGTTTCACTCGCACATTTCGGTCCTGCTGGTAGTGAAATGTAGCCAGACATATTTACTACTGCAGCACTGATAGCTGGCATCGATTGAGACTGCCTGTTTGGAAAATATAACTTGAGATGATGCTGGCTCAGATAAAATATGTGCATTATCGTTCTGAGAAGTATTCAGTTCCATAGGCAGACCATCTGTCAGCTACAAAGCAGCGAAGGACTGAATACAGACAGACATGACTGATCCATATTCTCTCTCCGCTGTGTGTCTATATTATGCATGCAGAGTCCAGTATTTAACCAGAAATGTGCTGAGATATGCAAAAACTGCAGTGCAGCCTGTAATATTTGTGGCATGATTTATTTCAACAGATATCTTTTAGAGGAGAGACATGATAAAAGGAAAAAAAAACCTGCAATTTTTATACAAAGAATAGTCACAGCGTGGTGGAGATTTTCTTATCTTTTATCGTTTTGTCAGCACTTCATACCCATCCGGAGTTGTTAGTGGATGGAGCATGTTGTAATGTATTATTCAAAGTCACCGTACCCTTCGCTGTTTACAGAAGCTGATTCAGTTTGACACAGTTGCGCTGTCAATAACGCAACTTTGTCAGGACATCATTGTAAAGTTGGTGCCAATGATTTAGTCTCAAGAGTTGTTTCCTGGTCCTTTCTGTGTCTTTGATAATTGCTGGCAAGGTCCCAGACATGAAGTGTTCAATTTGCTCAGTAAACCTTGTAATTTGTGTTAGAAGGGGAAGTGAAATCTAATTTTATCCAATAAAAGAATCGATCGGGGTCAGCAAGTACTTGGCATCGACCGCCAACTGAAAAAAAATAAAACATTTATTTGGCAGTGAGCTCCCAAAGCATTGGACTGGTAGCTATTTTTCATATTGTTTTACATATGATGAAATAACATCTTCACCATCTCTCAGTACCTTTTGACTTCTCTACCCTGTCTAATTCCTACTGAAGAAAGTTAATAATTATATATCTGCTCCTTTTAAAAGGGCAGGTAGTTGGGGACTATTTTCAGACATGGATTAATACACATTTGGTGTCATGGTCAGTATTTGGGAGTATGTGAGATTGACTCCAAATGAACTGCAGTACCTATGTTCATCTTAATAAAGGTCACGGTGCAACAGTATGGCTCACTGATGTGTTGTTAGTAGGTACAATAATGGAGGTCTATAGGTCAAAGGTATAAAATAGACAATTCTTGTTAGTGAGATCAAGTCACTGTCGGTTCTGGTCTTTTTAATTGTGGACATTAAGAAAAATACAGAATGTCACCAGACTCTTAAGAAATGCACTGCAGCTGAACAAGACATGATCTGTCATTGAGGGACCTTCCTCAAACATATAAAAACAAAGCCCTGAAACAGGAAATAGCCCTAAATATATTTGAACAGATATTCATGACAAATATATAGTGCACATGAACATAACAAAATCTTTTACAATCAGGTCAGTCATGAAGTCAGTTTATAACAACAGACTCTTTGAAGGTTACCCTGAGTATTTCATGTAGGGCAGAGAAAGTGCCCGGCTTTATTTCCTGAGCTGAGTGGCAGATACAGTACAACGCTTCATTGCGCTCAGAGCACTTTACTCTGGGCCCAAGCATGTGGCCTTGATTTAGGTGAATGAGCACATCCCATTTATATTCAAGCAATCAGCAATCGCTCACAGAGACACATGCGCGCACACAATCGCATTGACTCGCTCTCTCACTCTTTCTCTCTCGTCTGCTCTCTCAGCCCGGCAGTGTTCATTACGCAGCTGAGACAAGTGAGAGAAAGGAAAGCAGACACAGAGAGACCCCAGACACAGGGGAGATCTACTCCCACACCGGGCTGTTCACTCCACGCCGACAGTCAGAGAGTCAGTGATCCTGGCACCAGCTGCGTGCTGCTTGCTCGACCTGCTCCTTCCCCTTCCTGCCAGGGAGGTCTGGAGTGACAGGCCCCCAGACTCCAAACCCTCCGAGTCCCCCGGGCGCCCGGCACATACCAGACCAGGTGCTGAGTGTTCCTGCGAGGGGCTTCAAAGGAGCAGGATCAAGAAAGGTGGGGTGCACAGTTAGGTCTCGTAAAGACAGGCCAAAACTGACGAGGGATGCTTCATCTTGCTTTGAGGTATTTTCCTGATTCAGATTGTGCATGTTGACACAGAAACTTAAACACACGACATGTAAAAACAGTGAAAGTATATTATAATAGAGGCATGTACTAATTATAACACCTGGATGGAAATATACCTGTATAACATACAGGAGGATGTAAGGCAAACTAATACCATAGTCCTGCTGCAAATATCATGAAGCTTCATCAATTCTATGATCATTTTTACAACTTTAAAGCATCAATGTTTTGATATTAACAATGGATCACATTGACAACTTAGTTGCGATTTTGTTGTCCCCCGCAGGTAGCTGTTTTCAACAAAACCTGCCAAGCGCCAAATAACAACTAGCTGGTAAACACAGTTAAGCAGGTGTCCAAAAATCAGTTATTCTAGATTTCAATCAGCTTTAATGGTTTGTCCGGCTACTTGGCAACAAAAGCACTCCACAACAACCTGAAAAACACAGACTATTGCACACACTGAGCAACGTAAGCACCAGGTGTAGAAGTTCAGCTCAGGGTTCAGAAACAGTACCTGGAGAACAGCAAGATCTTAGCAGGGCTTCGTGCTTTTGTTGAGCTCTCGAGCTCTCAAGCTCATTACTGTGTTTTACTCGCACCACAAAGGTGCACTTTACCTTTATGCAATTTTTATTTAATGTTACTATATTTGTGCAGGTTGTGCAACAACCTGACTATGTTGCAGTTTATTCATTTTATCACTACCATACACCAGTCTACCACAGTATTATGTTTTACATTATCATTATTATTATCATTATTAGTAGTAGTAGTATAAGAAATTTTAACTTCTGCACTTTTTTATGTCTAATGTCATAGATTTTCCTTTTCTTGTTTACCTGAATGGTTCTTTTTACATACATATTGTATTGAGCATTGTTGAAGGGACCCTGAGAACATTTCATTGCCAGTGACTCTGTAATTGTTGTGCACTTGACAAATAAGTATACTTGGATACTACTAATAAGACTTGGATTTTGAGATCTTATGACTTTTTTTCCAAACATTAACATTAATTTGGAATTATATTTCTGGCCACCATTTTTTGCTCTGTTTTGGTCTTTAGGCAGTGTCTGGCTGCTTATCTGCTCAATGTTCGACTTTAGTTACACGCTAGTCGTTGCTTCTTTCTGCCATTTGGTAAAGTGCGTTTACAAGAGCTTTTGCTGCTGGAATTGTGGTTGAAAAGAATCAAATCTGTGATTCATAAAAATCAAAAACAATTAGCTAAAAAAAAGGCTTAAAAAGCTCATTAGGGAGAGAGTAGTAATTTGATCCATTGAAAAGAGATAACTACTAGTGGAGATTAAATACAGAAACAATGCAGATATAATGGTGTTGGTTTGTCCCCTGCATACATATACAGGCAGAAAAAGAACAACATCACAACTCCAACACCTGAACAACAGCTAACAGTCTCAACAAAGCCACTAGAAGCTTCACAGAGCTTCTGTTTAGTGCAGTGCTGCTGTAGTGAATTACATTACACTGTGCAGATGTTCATGACCAAGATGGTTTGTAGGGCCAGATGTTAAAGTTGTGTGGTTTACATTACAGATGGTGCAAAACAGGATTGTGATGCAGCTTTTAAACAAGTGTAAGTGCCACTCGGGTGGCATTTTAACAAGAGTAAGGAAGGCAGACACGATGTCAGAGCGGCTCTGTTGGAAAACCACAGGAATTAAAAGCTTCTGTGCTTCTGCAGAGTCATTGCTGTAATTATTTTTTGGGTAAAATTTGATAGCAGCAGGATTAGAACCCATTTTTTGTTTCTTTTTTTTTTCCCTTTGACAAAACTTGCTCCAATTCCTGCAGCTGTCTTTCAAGATACGCACTTCACTCACATACACAGGATTATAACAGGGAGCTGTCAGCGTGGATTATGTTAACAGCTTAATTAGACTATTGCTTTGCTTGCAGTGTTGATAATAGTCATTATTGTGTGTATGTAATTGTAGCCAATGATCAATTAAATTATCTTTAATGCTGTTAAATTCAATTACACTGAAGCATCCTGTATGTATTAGAAATTATTCTTCTTCCAATCATAGGTGTGTTACTCTCATATCATTTAAATCACATCAGAGATAATGAGTGTAAATGATGCACTACTTTGCCATCAATTATACATATTGAAGCAATAAGGATGATGGAGAGTTGGTGGACAGGTGGGGATGGAGGGATGGTTCTGAGATGACAAACCCATCACCCAGGCTCACCAGTGAGGCTCCATCTCGCCTCGGGGTCTTATTTAACCGTCAATATGTGCTTGTCCACAGTGGCCAACAAAAAACACAGCGGCACAATACCTGACATCAGTGCAGTTAATAATAAATGACAAACTAAATGAGCAATGATTCGATGTGCGATGTGATTTTCTCCGCGAGCAACCAATTTAGAGTTCTCTTTGTATTAGAAATTGCGTGATTCTTCCACTAATAATACTGCTGTAATATCACGCTCCATTCAAGCCGCGTGAGAAAAAGGAAAGAGAACAGGATGACATCTTGTTGCTACAGCTGCAGAAAGGTTCAGCCATCTCGTCTGACCACTCGATGTGAAGACGGCAAGATTATTTGCTGTCAACAAACTAGATTACAATCAGCTGCGACAGACAGCAGTCGAATTCAGTAAGTGGACTTTATTGTATTATTTTTCGATTTCAATTGTCTTGAATGGTTGTCGTCAATGAGATTGTTTATGTGTACATATGAAGGATAAAGACAGGCTTCTTTATTCATCTCAACTCTATTGCACAATCGTGTTAAATCCACCATTCTGGGAGGAAAAAGCAGCAAACACATATAGGAAACATATATCTTCCACACATTTTGGTCCCCGCAGTGTTCCCGCTGTGGCTCATATAGGCATGCTGGAGATGCCTGGACCCCCACAGAGGATAGATGGGAGCAAATGACATTTCCTGTCAACACTGCAACACATGTCACAGTGTCAGTAAAGGATGTCAGCAGCAATACTGCAGTCTCAGGGTACACTGATGAGTGTCAGAGGAATTGCAGAATATTGTCAAGGGTTTTCTCCCTCTCTGTGTGCCTTTACAACCCGGCAGTGCCGCTACTTTGCACACACAGATAACGACGCTGTAAAGAGTCGGGTTTTCGCTCCCGTGCCGGAGCCTTCTTAAATGGAAATAAGACTCATTTTGAGAATTCATGTGTGTTATTCTTTTGGCCCTGGAAAGTTCATGCAGGGTTTTGGAAAAACTTTCCTCCAAAGCTTCAAAATCAGAGTGCTGAAACTCTAATCTGCATTGTCACATCGATGTACAGCCCGGAGCTGCTCCATTAACTATGATAACAGGGAGGAACAAACTCTTTTCTCTTGTTTCTGTCTGTGGCAGACAGCACTCACTGTTCACTAATACGGGCTGAACTCTCCTTGGGCAATGAGATGACACATTTCAAACCTCAATACAGTGGTTCTCCTCTTTGTATTTTCCACCACCTCCGAGGCTTTAACACTTTCACCGTGGAATTTTGTTATTTTAAGCACAAGGCTGAGATTTCCAGGGCAAGAGATTCTAGTAAATGCTTGAATTTTTTTGAGCGTGATTTTTTAATGAGCGTGATTCAAAGTAAACGCTCCTACCCAGAAAGCCTCGCTGGGAGCTTCCGCAGTAAGATCTTGCATCTAATCTTCATTGAAATACTCTGTCCCGATGGCTCCTAGGAGAGAGTGACTCAGCAATGCAACCTCTTTCTCAACTCTTTCCTAATATCTTTGGTCTACTGTCATTCCATAGGCACGAGGCATTCCAAGTGTTTATTCATTTTCCGTTTTGATACTAACTGCAAGGGAACGTGGTGCGATCTTATTAATCGGGTGTTAAAATCTCATTTTAAACATGAGATATTAATGCATGTCAGTCTACACATACATTCTGACTTTAAAAAGACATGAATTATTTTGATGAATGTCAAATCAAAACATGTTATAAAACAGCCAGTCCTGCATCTGTGTGTGAGACTTGCTATTACGTGAGAATAACAGCAGATATGAATGTATGAGAATCATGTCTTTCACCACAATCCCCTGCGTCTTCCCACAGAGCGGCCGGCTTACACATCCTCTATGTGTCTGGCTTTTTCCTCTGCTCTTTCTAACTCTGCCTCTTTCTCCATCCCAACAGTCCCATCCCTCTGCTTTATCTCCTCTTTCCCTTAAATCTATTTCTTCCAGCTTGTTTTGCTGTTTCCTCCTGCTCAAGCCAGCTCCCTCTCTCTCTCCCTCCGTCTCTCTCTCTTCCCTTATCTCCCTCCGTCTCCTCCCCCCTTTTTCCTTTACTTCTGCCTCTCCAGTCCATCTCTCCCTCGATCCCTCCCTCTTTTAGTCTTAAGCAAAAAAAAAAAAAAAAAAAAAAAAATCCTGGCTCCCATCTTATCTCCAGCCTCCATGTAGCAACGCCAACCATGACCAAAAAACAGTGAGGACTTACATTTCCTTGGCTGGTTGCCATCTTTCGCTGCCTCTCTCCTTCCCCACGGCTTCAGCCGGGTCATGTATCTGCCTGCCAGCAAGCAGAGAGTTGCAGGAGGGATAGAAAAATTTTTAAAAAGCAGGCAACGGGTCTGCTACCTCGCCTTGAGTTGGCAGATTAGCACCTTCAACACCTTATCTCTTCAGAAGTTTAAGCAGTGGACTCAGCTATCATGCATGTGTACGTGTCTGTATACAGTGTTTGAAGATTTGCATAGAGTGGGACAACTCAGTTTCTGAGTGACCTGAGGACAGATTCAGAAGAAAGTATTTTATGTTACCCTCAACGACAAAATAACACTGAAACTTTAGAAGACAGAGGTTTTTCTTATTTGTAGCATTGCTGAGAGCGATTTTTACCTCGGAATATGTCGAAATCCAAATCTAAGAGCACAGGCAGGGTTGACCTTGCTGCTATGAATGACATTGTGCTTGTAATATGCAATATGCCCGGAGTAAGTGGTTGACAGGGGGATCAGTCTGTATCAGTCGGGCAAACACAATAGCAGAAATATGTATTTCTATATAGATTAAAAAGAATCTCCAGCCATGATCATGACTTTCTCAGGCTGTGTTTAAGGCAGGGAAAAGCTCAAAAGGACGTCGCTGCAAAGTTGTTCAACCACGTTTGAAGGCAAGAGTATTTATGGCTGTTGTGAAAAATGAAAAAGGAGAAGTTCAGAGAGATCATGTCACCATAAGAATTGCTAGTTAGGTATTGGGGGAAAATATCATCTGGCATAATTCAGGTGTAAACCAAAGGGCAGATGGGTAAAGGAGACAGACCAGGTTTTTATGGAAGCATTAAAGTCCACCATTGTAATGAGAGACCTTGTTTGTCTCAGGTGGATAAATCATCTTTGCTGGGGAGGTTATCAATTCCACGGGAAAGAGAAGATAAATCAGTCAGTAATCAATACCAGCATAACGTAAAATTTGAAACCCTTTCCCAGCAGAAGTCACGTTTGAGACTGAGTCTGAGCTTCGATCTCAGTGATTCAGAAGTCTTTTTTTTTTCTTTCCCCTCACTTTTCGCAGATTAACAAACTAGATGTTGAATTAGTTTCATACCAAAAACTTAGGAGTCTTAATATTAGTACTGACTGATTTACTTTTAAATCGACCAGTTAGAAGCTACTGTAAGCCTTTAAGAATTTTACCTTAAAAATAAGATTAAATCCTTGCTAGACTAAAAGCTAACACAAAGCCTCTTAGCTCTGACGATGGCTCCAAAGGTGGAAAACTTGTTAAGAGTAGGGAGGAGGTTTCCTATGTTGGAGCTTTAGAAGAAGCCGAGTCGGGAGGAAAGTACTCCAAAACTCTGAACAAGCACGTGTTAGAGATGTCAGTAGAGATGTATTTGGGTTCCTTAGTCACTGTAGTAATCCTGTCTTGTCATGAATGTTCAGCCTCAGTTTCACTTGATGTTTGCGAGCGAACAAATTAGTATTAATGGATCCGTGGTACATCCCTGCTGTTGTGCTGTGGGGGTCACCAATGGGACACATTTGCATCATTGCAGGCCTGCTTTTGTCGAGCAACCCTGTTTATGTTGCCTTTTCACTATGGTGGAGAGCCGCGTTCGCTGACTTTCAAATATTTAATCATTCTAAATATTTGATGAGTAAGGATTTTCATTTGTGAGGGAATCACAAAACCACAATTCAGCTCAGACTAAGTTGTGTTATAATGGACTCATGTGAGCAGTCATTAATGACTGAAGGAGATGTGTGCTGAGATTTCTTGATCAACCACAGACTGAAAAACACTTGTTCCGAGTCACTGTGAAAAGTGACTACATCGCCTCCTGCGCTGAGACTCCTTGCTCGTGTTTTTTTTAGGCGAGGTTGCTCTGTGCAAGTTTTCTCATAATGTTCATGAATATTGCTCCAAAATATTCCTAATCCTATTCAGAGAGAAGCACGTCGTGTTTGGAAAGCATCATAAATCGCTGCATGTGCCCTGAAGATCCACGGAGGGCTGCGATGATCGATAAATGTATTTACCACCAGCGCTGAGCGACTCATGAATTTAACATAGATAAAAACATGAATGGAGAAAGCAAAATTAATCGTTACCACCGTGGACTGTGGGAACGCGTTGGATGATATATTGACAGATATCCATTCCAGGCCAGAGACAGATATAGTATTTGAAAATCATGTCTGTCGGTTACTGGTGAAATAATGCAGTCTGCAGACGCTGGCTATCAGTGCCAAGACACAAGGCAAACAAATGTGTCTGACTCGGCAGCACTGGGTACTGCAACACACGGCCAATACCTTTTCCTGTGTGTTTGTAGCAGAACATAATTATGACACCCACGCAGTGACATTATTGCTACCCGGCTTTCTATTCTACCCAAACATTGTGAGCCTCAGCATAATAAATAATAAACAAAACTGGGGGGGAAAAAAAAAGAAGAGACATAGAAAAGCCAAACCATATTTGCACTGGAAATGATGAATAATTGAATCTGGGAGGCATACACACAGATGCAGACACAGACGTGCTTGCATGCACACACTTTCACATGCACACATGCTCCACACACACACACACACACACACACACACACACACACACACACACACACAAGGGGGAATAGTCCACTGGGTCTCCAGTGCCATCTAGAGTTGATTTGCAGAAATGTGCATAAAATGCTAATATTGGGATTGTGATTTTAGGTGTTTTTTGTAGTCGTGGTGGCTCAAAGCAAGAAAGGAGTTTGGGGTTTTGCATGTTTTCACCAAGTTCATGTGTTTTTTTTCTTCTAACAGCTATTAAGCAACAATCACTCACATTATAAATACGAGCAATTGTCAGTTCCACTCAATGAAGCTGCAGTCCATCATGACCCTGAAAAGAAGTAATCGAATATCTCTTTTGGACTGGATGTGATTAAAGGTCATTATTGGGGAATTAAGACTTCTTCGTTGTGCTCATGCTTCTTGTTCGCCCTCATCTGTGGCCCGGCGAACAGCAGAGGGCAGGCCGAGGGCCACCATGCGCCGCTCCCTGTGTCTGGCAGCTGTGTGCTCTCCCATATGCTCTCAGTAATAATGAGTAGATATGTCATTCTTCCGGCTGGCCGCTCCTGACAAAGCGAGAAGCCATGCATGAAGTTTTATCAGCTTGTCAACACCAGCAGAGTGATTATCCCTCAGTACATCAGTGTTGTTACATGACTTGACTTTTTCTTCTTTTTTTTTTTTCCAGGGTGGAAACAGCTCCTGCTTCCATCAGTTGGCACGACTGGTGTTCTCCTGACTCGCCCTCCCACTCTCACTTCTCTGTGCAACCTTTCTCTTTCTCCTCAAGGTGTTTGTCTTATCAAAAGGGGTTTTGTCTGGTGCTGACATGTCCTATTTCCATCAAACTCTCTCTCTTACTTAAAACATTATATTATTGTAATTTACAGGTTACACATTCTTCACATTCACATTTTTTCAATTGTCTATGAACTATTTAATTCCTTGTTCCTGTTAAATTTTAAAAATATTTTGGATTGTAAGTGAAAGTAGAAATGTGAGGTACTTGTCCTTGAGTGTTTCTCTTCTATGCTTCTAAATCCATTACATTTCTCAGAGAAATATTATACATTTTACTCCAATACATTTATGTAACAGCTACAGTTACTGGTTGCTCAAGATTTTAAATATAAGAAACATATTATCAGTCTATATAATAAGATGCATTAATACAGGTTAAAAAAAACAGTTGAAAACAGAAATGCTGCTTTCATTTGCAATGTTTTATAGTAACCATCCAATGATGTGATATAATGCTATATATATATATATCTATATATATTGAAGGGACTTTTCTGCATGACCACTTTTTCTTGCAAATAATATGCACTTTTATTCAAACGCATTTTTGAATGCAGCACTTTTATTTATAGTGGAGTTTTCTTACAGAACATTGTGGCACCGAACTACCTCTGCTGATTTTACTTCTTGCAACCAGTTGTCAATAGATATATGCAGGAGCGCACACAAACACATAAATTCCAGCAACTTTCAGAAACACACATCATATCTGACAACCTTTTTCCCTATGGGCGCTGGCATGGGAACACACAATGTAAGCAGCTGTTGTTCTTTCCGCCGCTATAGACGTTAATGTCGAGTTTCCCATTGGCAGCACTTCAGATGCCATTGGCAGAACCTGTGCTCTGAACATGGCACCACTCCAGAGGCTTTCCATCCCTTGCCATTTACTGTCTCTGCCTGCACTCCCAGGTCAGGGTCATTTTTTTCCCCTCATCGGAGACTCACTGCGCTGGGTAGGAGTAGAAAAAGGTGCAGCAAGGCAATTTGAGTTAGTTAAAAAAAAAAACACTGATGCTGTGCTTTGGACGCCCTCCTTTATCTTTTGATCCTTTTTCTCGCACAGTAGAGTTGAAACTGAAAATGAACAACCAATACTGTGAGGCGAAGAGGTGGAAGGAAAACTTTTAATTGGCTACACAGTGCACAGCTGTGTTTTGTTGTTCCCCCCCAAATTCCATTTGTCAGAAGTGCAGAGCGCTGTAATAGGGAGGCAGCACCTGAAACTAATACTTACTGTAAACACTGGTGACAGGATTTACAGAGGGGGCGGTCACCTTCCAGAGTCATCCATCCGTTTTTCAGCGTATGCTAACAGAACAGTACAACAGTAGAGCAGTTATTCAAATTGTAAACTCTAATATTTTCTGAAAATGACGGGGGGATATGTAACTGCTGAATGTTTGAAGGAGGCTGCGTCTGTCCCAAAATATCTGCACAGGCAGCGTTCCGGTGTAACACTTACTTTGATATGTTTTATTCATTCTCCTTGACTCCAGAGAGGGGAGGAGGGGAGGCAATGTTGGGAATCAGACCATGTTTCCAATCAGCGACAGCGTTGCCTCATTTTGCTAATCATTATTCAAATGCTATTGATTTGCTTCCCCACCCCTGCACCTAGTTTGAGTGTAAAGCGGTTTACAGCAGAGCCGACTGCCTCCATGAGGGATTTGTATCGTACCCCCTCCCCGACCCGACCGCCGGCTGAATTGCAGTTCAATGGTCCCCAAGTTCCTAACAATGAGCTCATGAATACTGAAGTAGTATTTTATTTTTCTCTGCCTGCCTCAATTCTATTCACTGTCATAAAAGAAATGAAATCCACTTGAAAAGGAGGCCTTTTTGGATCATTTGCATGCAAGCTCGGCCTAGTAATGGAATGAAATATGACACACCAATTTAATTACTGCTTCAGAATTGTCTCGCCTCACAGTATAAATATTGATTCAGGCTTCTCTCTCCTCAGATTCCCTTCCACAATCCTTTTCGCTTCTTCTCCTTCTTCTGCCTCTTCCACCTCTCTCATCTAGTATTCCAATCTCTTCTCTTTCTAAGACACTCTCCCTCTCTCTCTCTCTCTCTTTCTCTCTATGACACACACTCAGAGCCGCTGCCTCCTCCTCAATTTTCCCTCTCAGTCCACCCACCTCTCATCTCCCTTCCCCAGCTGCCCACTCCGCAGTCTGTCCATTCCTTATTCTGCTAGCATCAGGTGATGCATGTCATGTTGTAGGGGCAAAGACTGGCAAAGGAGCAACGAATATGAGATTCCGCCCTGGGTGCTCTTCTGCTCCAGTGTGATGATAGTAGCGCTCTATATGCATGCCTGCACTCTCACAGTTAACGGGCCCTGAAATTACACACAATTTCCATAGCAATAGGCTTTATAGAAGGCAAATGTGTCCCTGAGGGAGCCCCGGCCACGCCTTTACAGTGCAGGACGGAGCGAGGAAAGAGAAGATAGGAAGCGTGTACAAAGGCACAGAGGAGGGGGAGGAGGGGTTTTTTCTCCCTGCAGCCATCATCCCATGTGGACTTCTATAAACTCTTTGACCACGCCACTTCTCTTCCAGTGTGTGATGGGTCAGTCTCATGACAGACCTCAGCTCTTAGTGGGAGGGATCCCAGCCCAGAGATGTGACCCTGACTGCGAATTCATTGGCTGTGTTGTGTCTGTCTCGCCGACGCCACGAGGCAGCAGGAAGAAAGAGGGAGAAGGTGCTGGTAAACGTAAAAGGGAGGTTGTGATGAATTAAACACATTGAGCTAAAGATGCCCTTTTAAGCATTTAAATGGAAAAAGATCAGAGAGCAGCGCTCTTAGCTCCTTGGACCTTCTTTTTCCCAAAAGCTTTTTCTGAGTCGAAGGGAAGGAAAAAACGTGCAGCATCCGTAAAAGCCGAGGCGTTTTGTAAACAACGGATCCTTCCTCTCAAGGACTAAGTGTTCCTCATGTTTTCACAGAGCTCTTAACAGGCTGAATGCCTAACAGGGCTGTCCAAACAAGAGATGGAGAATTGAATCCTTGTCGGAGGGTTTATCCATGAAAAGTGAAGCATCAACATGCTCCTCACAGCTCTTCCAGTCCTATTTATATTAAATGGATGACATTTTTACAAGTCGCACCAACGACGTGAACTTTTTAATGAGTTTTAATGAAGCCTAAAGACAATTAAGAAGATGGATCTGTAAAAATGTTTGTGCACAATATCTGCCTTACACACACACACACACACACACACACAGAGAGAGAGAGAGAGAGAGAGAGAGAGAGAGGTGTATGGGCTATTAGGGCGCCTGTCTTCCAGAAAGCCTGCACTTTCAACCCACTCGCTCTCCTCCTCACAGGGTCATGAAAACATCCATTTCCTAATGGCTCGCTCGTGTGAATCATCGCAACACAGCCTAAAGAAACAGGGACAGTGTTGCCCGAGCTGACGCATCGTTAACACAGTGTAGCCGGAGCAAAAGGGAAGGCAGAGACATGACCTGCCGGCAGATTAATCTACCAAACAATGAATTTAAGGTCAGCGGCTGCAGCCACGGACACCAGCGCAGTACAGCCGCAATCACTGATCCTGAGAGGCAAGCTGAATTAATGTGGCTAAACTTTTTTGCTTATGCGAAATAAAACAGGAATTTAAGAGGTGTGGAAGCAGAGAGAAGAATGCAGAGGGAAAGCAGATGTTTTGTGTCTGTGATTAAACATCTCAGTCTGCAGGGATCTCACCAGCAGTGATTATGCGACAACTGCGGCCTCTGATTTGTGTCTTCATGTCAGCCTACAAGCTCTCATGTTGAAATGGCGCGTTTGATCTTTCAATTAGCTTTGGCAGATCTGTTTGTGTAATTTGCGCATAAAAAGAAAAGGGAAGGATCGCTTTAGGGAGAGGTCGGAAAATTTTAGGAGGCAAATCCGATCAAGATCATCCTCGCAGCACCATTAAAATGCACTTTTATCAGTTAATGCCGTAAGAATCAGCTCTTGCTGTCAGCGCTGGTACAGTTCAGCTGAAAAACATGTGCGCTTCAGCCAGTGACATTGAGATTTTTGGGTGGACAGAAAAGACTTCCAGCTCGTGATAAAACAGACCGACTCATTAGAGACTCCAACTATCCCTTTAAGGGGGCAATAAGTATGGTTTTTACTGCCCCATAGCACAAAACGACCATAATATATCTGCAGAGGGTTGATAGGGTTATGCTTTAAAAACTCATTTGCTGCCTCATACTCTGTTTTAAAGCAAAAACTTTAAATTCCCAGAAGTCCACTGGCATTTCAAGGCAGCGATATCCTGAGGTTTATTCTTCCCAAAGCAAAAACCGACAGTGACAAAACGCTATTTATATTACTTATTAATGTAATTGTCAGTGGGATAATTATTCCATCTTCACGTGATGTTTCTGTGGGATCTCTGCTTTAATTACCTGACTCTCGTGTCTCTGATGGGAAAATATGACTTAATTGTTTGTCTATTCTGCTCAGAGAGATGTGTTTCGGGTGCAGAGATTTGTCAGCGATGCTCTGCTGTTGGTCTGCAGAGGTGGATTTCAGTCACCAAGGACTTTGTACATTGTAGACACGCCTTTAACAGCTTTTGGGGTCTGATGAAATTCATGCTTGGGACATAAGAAGGAAGCCAATCAAAGCTCTATCAACACACAGCTGTGCCAGTAACACCAGTTTTACATGTGCAAGCACAGATGGAAATAGTTTGTTGCAGATATCTCATCAATCTGTGTGTGTGTGGAAATGTTAAAATTTAATAGTGCCAGTAGATTGTGTATCAAACCTCTCGTGACTCCACTCTTAAAAACATCCACGTGAGCAGGAGTCTTGTAAATCCGCTGGCCAGCCATTAGTCAGGCCATTAGAAATGTTTGGGTCCCTGTGCTTCTGCTTCACTCTATTAGGATAGTTGTTACTGAATGTAAAACCTAAATAAAGGCAATTATGTGGTTTAAGTGAACATGTGGAATTGTGCAATAAAATTGAGGGTCTCTGCCCATTTGTGGTGGGAAAATGCTAATTCATGTCCTTTCCGTACATGTGAAAGTCCATTTGGATGAAATCAATAAAGATATATTTAATCATTTAAATTTTAATAGAGTGTAGGTGGGGAGCGTACGTCATGTTGAGCACAGTCCCAGATGAGCTGAAAGAGCAGAGAGCAAACATTTTGAGTCCACAAACTGAAACAAATTTAATTCTCTCGCATTCTCACATTGAGACATAGGGCCCCTTAACCTTGATGAATATTTAATTTTTCTATTCAGATATACTGGCAAACTTGGTGCCCTACTTGCCCTTGCATGGCCACAAAATATAGAAAATAAGTAGATGTGTTAGGGGTTGGAAAAAGAGAAGAGAGAGGGAGGATGATCAGGATCTTCATATGCATACTTCAACCTGGACGACTTGCAGGTGCAATGAATAGCTTACTTGGGCATTTGTAGTCTCAGACATCGGAAAAAAATCCTGCAGTATGTGGAGTATCGGGTCATTTCATTCCTTATCATAAAACCTGCTCGGCTTATTTTCCAGAGCAGGGACTCTCGGTGCTGGAATGAATAAAGACAGACCTGTCGATCCACTTGGACAGCAAATCCTCATCCTGATAGAGAGTGCATGTCAGTCATACCCTTAACATAAAGCATAGCCCTGAGACCTGCCAACAAGTATTAAATAGTTGATTAAACGTCACCCTGGTGGCTTTGTAGCTTATTTCTCACTTGGGTAACACATTGTATGTATTATTCATTTCCAGATTTTGACGAGGCACCCCGACATCGCTCTTTGGCACTGGAGGAAAAGTTTTCGCACAAGTTCCCGAAGCTTCGATTTATAGGAATTCTTGTTTGTTATTCCTGCCGCTAAGATGGCCACTGGTCAACCCAGGTAGTCAAAGTCTGCAGGTCTATCATGTTTTCACACCTGGACAAACCGACCCTCTATCTCCATCCCTTAGAATATGCGTGGGCAGTGGGCAGAAAATATACTTTGGCCAGCAAGTCAGAAAGCTTGTCTGGGACATAATGAAGCAGGCAACATCCTTAAGCCTCCCAGTTACCAGTGCAGAGCATTTCTCTCTATCAGAACAGCATGTTGTCCCACGCAGGCTAATGTCAACTCAGCTGTTACATCTGCCCAGGCTCTCCAAATCTCCTCCTTAATTCTTCCAGCAGGCAGCTGGATTCAGTGGAGGGGACATGCCAGAGATGGAGAAGCAGGTGGCAGCCTTGCAGCCATTCAGAGCTCTGTGTATTTTCAACAAGTCTCAGAATAAAACCTTTTTTTTTTTGCAATTCCCTTTTTATAAAGTGTTCTCTGTTCAGAGCAGTAATATAAAAACAGGGCACTATCTGTGTTCTTAATGGCTATTGCATATCTATGCAAAGAATGTGCGAATGATATGCTTGCTAGAGCACTTGCATTTGCCGTGCCAGGGGACTAACCAGTGTTAAAGTACATCAGCGAGTGGAACATTTTAGAGATTTCAGGGAGGGCTGTGAAGATAAGTAGAATGGCTGTAATAGTACACTAATCCAATTACGGCTATTCCATTACAGTAAATTACAAAATTTCGCTTTAATAAGGTATTACCATGGGAGGGGTCACGGTGCGGCTAGGTTTCCATGGCTGCAGTCAGAAACCCACAGTTAAATGAAATATAGAGTGGAATAAAACGCCCACACACACTACACAGCTTCAAGACTTCAAAATATTCCCCCTATCAACTGGCAAGTACTTGTCGGGCAGAGAAAACAGACGGGAGTCACACTAAGTCAAACCCGCGCTATGAGTTCACATAATCGATGGAAAGGCAGAAGATGATGTTTGTCGGCTGTAAATGAACAGGTGAGATAAAAAGAAATGAGTATTTTGCTGAGATGTTGAGGGAGGGCTGCAGGAAGAGGAGAGAGATGGAGACAGATCCATACTGAGGTGGGAAACTCTGATCAGCCAGATGAGACTGTCTGCTGGGGGAAAATATATATATATTTCCGCGACCTACGCTGTCAGAAATGCTACTAAAATCTCACATAGGACCCGGAGGAAACACACTGACAAACAAGTCAGACAGAGCTGGCTACAGTATTTGTTAACGATCAGCTTTATTTTCCTTCATTTTTTTTTTGCAACTTGACTTCCATTCAACAGTATGTGGGTGTCCGGGTTCAAAACAACCCTGCCACATTACTCTTTGAGACCAATTATATTAGACAGTTTGCAAACATTGAGGATATTACATTATTAATTTTGACAAGTGGCCGAAAGCGGGGTTGGGTTTTTTTTATTATTTATATGTTTTTATTTTGGAAGGGAGTTGTGAGTCAGGTAGGCTGGTGGCCAACAATTTTTTTTAGAATTCTGAATACCAATTAAATGCAGTAACGATGGCAATTTTTCATCCTGACATATGGTTGAATTAAAATAATAACACCAGTGATTCTCAAATTAAGATTCCAATGTTTCCCACTAATAGATTCAATTGTGTGGAAGATAACAGTCATTAATTTCCATTTAGCTTAGTGAAAAGGTGTTTTGTGGAAATCTGTGCAAAAGACAATACCCAGGAAAGCAGGACTGCATTCTGGGCTGTCAAATGAAAAAGAATAAGATATCCTAAGCGTGTTGTTTACCTCACAGGCAAAAAAAACCCCTCAGAGGCCTTGAAGTAAACATCAAGTTTGTCCAAAAAAAAACAAATCAAGGGGAGGTGGCAATATGTGGGATGACACCTGCTGAATGAGCTTTTTCTGTCGCGGCTTTGACAAAATACCACGATGTCTTCTCATCGTGGCTGAAATCTTTTGGATGCGTGAACTTTGCTAGCTCGAGATGTGTCAAGAGTTTTGCTTGAGCGGCACAACTGGAGCTGATCTGACGACGCGGTGAGCGGGCGCAGGCAAACAATCCTCAGAGCTGCTCCGTAACTAGCCTGAAATCGTCTGCAGCTTCCTGACAACGCAGCGCACACAGCAGACATCCACACTGATGCAGACAACGCGCCTCGGAAGACCCGTCTGCACTCAAACAACGATTCCTATATTTCATCACATTTAACAATATGCCATTATCTATATTGTCTTTTTTTAAGCATAAGAGTGAGGGCCAGGGAAATACAGCATACAAGCATCATCAATCTGTCACTGTCTGTGAACTCCTGCTCTCCTGGCAGAGATTCAGGCAGTGAATTAATCAAAGGAACCGTTATTGCCAAATTAGTGACATGGGTTCAAAGATAAATGTCTCCTGGCTGACGCCGACTGACAGCCCAGGGAGTGATTAATTTCACTCCACTCCCATGATTGGCAAGAGACTCGAACTGAGGCTGGTGCATCATCGTCGCGCCGCGCATCATCACATGTTGCTTTATGTTTCAATCTGGATTAGAGCAGCAATCCTATTACTTTGCAAGCAGGGGCAGTGGTGGAGGTGGACAACGTATTCTTGGGTGTTTTTTTTTTGTTTTTTTTACCTGAACAGACCCTAAGTGAAGCCAAAAGGTCACTGGCTTTCTCACAGGCCTCAATTTGAGCTGGTGACAGGATTGAGCTATGTGGTCACTGTCCTGTCAGATGCAATAAGGAAAGCAAGGGAGGAAAAAAAAACAATGTTTTCTTCTTTGCAACCGGAGCTTCATATAACACTGAGATCCTGCTGCAGGCAATAATGCAGCTGTTTTCATATCATGGAAGACAGGTCTGCATCTTTTCCTCAGAGAGAGATGGATATTAGTACGTGGTTGAATATGTGTACAGCATGTGACCTCCCTGCAAAGTGGTGTAATGCACATTCAATACGACAGTTTAAGAAATCCAGTCATAATCCGAACGCTCTGTTCAGAAATATTCAACTGCGGCAAAACCTGTAAGTGGAGCAAAAAAAAAAAAAACATTATCACCTTTTGATCTTTGCCTGTTAGCCTAAACACTACTATCAGTCTTGATATCAGTCCCGTGGAGAGAAGGAAGATCAATCAAATCCATTTTCTGGCTTTTGTGTTTATCACGCTTCAAAGTTGCAGCAGAGGCTCGCGTTGTCATAGAAACAGCTGCAGTAAGAAAAAGGTTAGATTGTTGTTGAACTTAGTAGGATGCATGGAGTAATGAGAGTCATCATTATGGGAGATATCAGCAGCACAAGCGGATAGGGGACTGTTGCTTCTTTTGTTTGCCTGAAAAGCAAGGCCTTACAAATTAATGTGCGCTGGTGGCTGCAGATTCTCTCCTCCCTGTGCGAGAACGCAGGAGAACATGGTGAGACTTATGGACCGTATTGAGTCGAGGCAATATACTGGCACAGGTGCACGGGTTTGGCTGAATTCCTGCATAGTAATAAAACTCAATGATAGAATTTTGTTTTCAGAGCTCACAATTGGTTTGCGCCGGCACCACAATGCAATCATCTCGTCTTGCCTTCCCTCAGAAATGAATCCTGTCTGGCCCACCTGCAGTAAAGCTGAGGCATGGTGCGATGTCTCTTTACTTGAGGATTGCGCATTAGCATTCACACCAACTGGCGAGCTTACCGAGCAGCCCCGACACTGCTTACAATCTCTAAGACGTTAGGCTGTTTGTAACCAGTGTTTGTGCTTCAGTTCAATTTGACAAAGACCTGACAGTGAGCGAGCTGTGATGTGAAGAGCCATTTTCACACATGGAAACCACATTATTGCCTGGTGCGTTTATCCAGACGAGGGAGGACGTTTTGTATTTGAAATTAAAAATCATCTCCAGGTCTTGTTTCCACACGAATTCCAACTGACAGTTTGACAGTTTTTTGGGGGGTTAAAGCTGCTATAATCAATATTTTGATCATAGTAACAAATCAAACAATTATGGGTTTGTGCAATGGGACATTAATAATGACCAACCGGCAGGGAATTATCACATTATTCTGTGGTTTCATTCAGCTCTACAGGGGGTTTTAGTGTCTTTCAGCTCATTGTTTTTGCTTTACAGTCTGCAATGTCACTGTTTTGTTTCAATCTCCCCGCTCTTATAATCGCCATTTTGAGCCAAAGCAGGCAGCTGATTTCAGTGAAAAAGCCTTAAAAACCCAATGGATGACAACTGTCCCAGCACCAAACAGCAGACAGATAAAGTCAGCCTCTACCTGGTGAACATTTCACTGCTAAGGTCATCACCAATATTACATTTACAAGGTGATAATATGTCAGTGGTGTATTTACATCTTTTTGCACTGCCCCCAGGAGGCCGAAAAAATCAATTAATGCTGCTAAGCTTCGTGCAGCCAAGTGGCTCAATTGAGACAGTCTGCTAATCCATTTCAATCAGTCTTTAATCGTAAAGCACCTTTCATAGAGGTTAGTGCAGGTCACAGTGCTTTACAAGTGACTGACAGTCTAATTAAGCTAAGACGGTAGAAATAATGGCATTAAAACGAGGGCAGAATAATGCACCAGCAAATTAAAAATGCTAAAAGACGTAATGAAATGCAATAAAAATATTTTTTAAAAAGCAGTGTCAGCAACATTATGCATAAACAGAAGTCAATATAATCATAAAACATGACATTTTTGTACAATATATGGGCAGCATAGCAAGAAGTACCTCTCTGTTTCTTCTGTCCGAGCCTGAGTTTGCACTTGGTCTTGATGGCTATATTATTACTCAGGCAGACAGGAAGATGCACTAAGAAGTGCAGGGAGTGCAAAAGTTTTTCCTTCAAACCACGTGAGAGCCACGACCTCAGAGTGGAATCCTGTGTTTCAAAGCTGTGCGAGGCATTCAGATGAGACGAGAAACAAACAGGCCTCATCTGAACCGCGGACAATGTGATTGCTGTGAGATAGGCAGTGGGGAGTATCTGCAGCATGGCGGAGGAGATAAGGTGAGGAGAGCAGACTCACCAGAGGCGAGTGGTTTGCACTCAACTCAGCTGAAAGTGAATGGCTGATCTGTGTTTCCACACGCATACACCTTGTTTAAAACCCCCGGTTCTTCGCCTTCAAAGGCTTTCCAAACTCAAGAACCACAAAGGAGCCTTTTGAAGCAATATCTCCTGGTGTTTCAATGGGACAGCAGAGCACCACAAAAAAAAGAATTTCCTCTAAACTTGCAGATCCACCTGCAGCCTGCTGCTTCACAGATGTTTAATTAAAACCGGACCCCTCTTTTTCCTTGAGGATTATACTTCTCAGAACTGTTGTCAACATTTCAGATATTTAGAGCCCAAGCACAGACTAGTGCCTAATTATTAGTCTTTGTCCAAATGAATTGGGTTCTTGAGGGGATAAAGGTGCTTGAAATCTCATGAAACTGTTCACATGTCACAAGTGGCGAATACTGATATCTGATATCAGTCCTGAGCTTGGGTTTGGCCCCTAAAGAGCAACCCTTGTGGCACATTTCATCTACATGTACAAAAACTGGTAGGCATGTGTATCATATCTAGATCTACAAATAAGGCCTCTTGGTGCCACAACCTAAACCAAACAGGAGGTCAGCCATTTTGTATTTAGTGTTTCGTATTTCGTGTACTTTAATGAACTCCTTCAAGAGAGTTAACCACATCAGCTTCGTGTATTTACCATTTGATTTGTAGAACATATGGGGGTATTTTTTGCATAGCCACACATCCTGATGAAAGTGCTGCAGCTATAAAAATATGAAATATGAAGACCTTGTTCAGTTTGAAATATGTTTCCTTGACAAGCACTGAAATAGAAAGTTGGATTTGTCTGGACACATTTCAATCCTTGAAAAGTCAGTACAGAGAGTTAGTCAGTTAGTTAGGAGTTACATTACTGACCCCATTATTAGAAGTGTATGCCATAGAATAATATGTTGACATCTACAAGAAATATAGGCTTTTGGGCAGGCAGAACCATACCTGGATCATGAATCTACTATGCACTTTTGAAATGTGATTGATTTTAATAATGAAAAAAAGACACAAAAAAACTGCTATCTTCAGTAATTCTACAATATGTATCGTGATGTGGGCTGGAGGATATGATTGCTACTACAGCAAATGTATTTGATTGGTGCAGTGTACCAGATCAAATCCAATATCATTTGGGGGAATAGATATGACAAGAGGTTCAGGGAAGGCAATTGATAAGGGGATTATTTGACAACTGCTTTTGGTGGGCCAATTACCCATTTTGAGAAGTCAAAAGGATTTGAAGATATGGCAGCTCTAGACTGCACAAACACATGCAACCATGTGCACAAACACACTTACATGTTGTGTCTAAATGCACATGTACCCTGTGCATCGTACTGCCGAGGAGAGGAGAGATCCTCCTAAGAAATCTCTCAGCTGGGCCCATATCAAAAGCTTAGAGGAGCATCTCGCCTGCTGCAGTGAGGCTCACACCTCTGGGAATTATCCCCACAAACATGTAGCCAAGAAGAAAGGCTGTTATGGTCAAAGTGTGTTTTGATTTGACTGAGAATTACATTCAATGAGGGGGGAAAAAAACCATAGCAATCTGGAGTGCTTGAGATATCACATGCATAGTTTTAATGAAGTTGACTTTAAGATGTTAATAATATGCAGAAAATGGAGACAATAAAGGCGAAATAGTGGTATTTGTTTTGTGCTGCCAGCTTCTATATTCAAACACATTCACTGTATATGACATTGGCAGATATATGGGACATGCCAGGTGTTATGTTATTGTCGCTATCACTGTGTTCTTGATCTTTTCCTGTGTAAAAGAACGTCTACACGGTGTCACCAAGTTATATGAGTGGGTTCAGACCGAAAACAAAAATAAGAAGAGTCTAAAAATTCAGAGATCACATTCGTAGAGTATCATAATAATAGTTGTCTGTAATAGTATGTAATAGTATCTTCAATCTTTGCTATTCGTCCATGCTTGTTCATATAATCCCCGACCAGAGGAGTGTCTGGCTTTATCAGGTATGGAGTCACTAATATTTCTTCTGGTCCTCAGTGTATAAGATGTGGACTTAGCAATATTTCTTTTGGCCCTCAGCATAGCACTGGTTTGGAGCTATTCCCTGGGCTTCGGTCAGCCTTCGTGCTAGTAGTGTGATTAGCTTCCCTGAGTTCAACATGGTCGGTATTATCACAGCTTTTTGTTCAGAGTCAGTGGGTCATGCTTC
The DNA here is from genome assembly GCA_025331565.1 of Holacanthus passer. Classification (NCBI taxonomy): domain Eukaryota; kingdom Metazoa; phylum Chordata; class Actinopteri; family Pomacanthidae; genus Holacanthus; species Holacanthus passer. Next base: position 7,082,992 of record JAFREQ010000009.1, on the reverse strand, counting down.
AAGGTTTGGTTGTTGGAGTGAGCGTTGGTGTCTCTTACTGGTGCTCTGCCAGTAAGAAGAGTCAATAGGGAAGACTGGTTCGAGAGCCTCAACACCTAAATCCAGTGGTGTTAGGACTCATCCTGGGAAGACTGTCGGCCAAATCAGTGATGGACATTTGACGTAACCCCACGTGTAAATGTCTGTCTGCTTCCAACGCCTTGTACAGTAGCTGCTACAGAATCAATCAATTGCTCATTCTCATGTATATCATGCAGCACTTCAACCTTCTTTTCAAGATGTGATATCCTCTCAGTCATTCACACTCTGTGCAACTCACAGATTTTGCCATCTTTGCCCCATCCCAATCCCAGGTGTCCAGTCACAGATACAGCAAAAGGGCTTGTGGTGTGTGGAAGTCATGCTTGTACAGTACTGAAGAAGTAACAAAAGTGATTTAAAAAACATGATGGTAGCCTTCTGTGTCTTTCATAAATTAAAGTCAGTGGCAGAAAAAACAAGGATATCAGTAAAAGAACGTAAGGGAAGTGCAGGGGAAGCAGAAAAGGAAGAATGGGCTATAGTTCAGGAGCTTTATGGGGAGGCAAAGACACGGCTTGGTAAAGACATGAGGCAAACAACATAAAAACATGGATTAAGGGGCGGGAAGAAAGCCTAATAGTGGCAGATTATAATGGCATTACTACCTGGCGAGACACGAGCACACACTGCAGGCTTGAGGTGTCTGTGGGATGATGGGACTGACACTCGATGCCTGAGTCACACAGCAGCTGAGCGGAGGGGCGAGGATCATCAAGACTGCCGCTCGGCTCCAGTGAGTCATCCTCTGCTGCATTAGACCTTTGTCAATCAGACCTTTCATCGCCTACTGTTTGTGTCCACAGTTGAAGTTTGTGTATACTGTGTTCGTACTCTGTCATTATAAGCCAAATAGTCTATAATTTTACCGTTAGATTTCTGTCAAGGGTGCTGCAATCATGTAGTAGTGGCCAACCAACATTTCAGTCTTAATGTGATTAAAAGAACATTATGATTAATACATGGGTCACAAAAACACATTAATCTTATTATGTTATTTATGTTAAGGCCATATGGAGATGATTAATACTGCAATTCTGACATGCGCTATTAATCACGTTGTTGGGGGCTCGTTTCGACACCTTAATCCAGGTACAATTGCTCTCCAGTGATATTTCAAGTTGTAACATTTGCCCCAATATGCCTTGAATAATTTGACTTGTTGCAGGTCTCAATTTGGGTTGCAATAACATCTATAATACAAAGGCAGGATTCTTGATATGTAGCTTCATATTGAACAGACAGATATGAGTGGTATCAATCTTCTCATCTAACTCTCAACAAGAAATAAGCTTATCTCATAAAATGTCCAACTACTGAAGTGCTAACATGACTAAGAGGAATTCCATTTACTGGGTCATGCAGACTTGTTCAGAATAGTTGAATTAGCTCAATGAACCATGACCAGTAAATCTAAGTAAACACTCCAACAGCAGCAGTAAATTGTGCATCGTGCCTGTGATGTTGACCTGACTCACTCCAGAGGCTGCACGGTGGTCCCACGTATGGAGCCCGTGTACAGACGTACCTAGTTCATTTTGCCAAGCTTTCCCATCCAACTCAATTTCACAGCCCGCCTGTGGTGAGTTTTTTCCCTTTCGTCTCTTTCAAACTCAATTTCAAAGAGTTCTGGGAGACAGCAGTGGCCTCAGTGTTGGTCGATCACATTTTCTCATTAATTTAAAGGCGCTGTATGCCTTCCGATTACGACATGAATAATAAATAGGCCTGTTAGTCTCCTTGTGGTGGGAGAAGCCCTGTTTAATTCACTGTCTATCCATGTGTATTAAGGAAACTGCTTCCCCAAAGTGAAAAAACCAAACAGCTTCAGACACATGACATTGTTGTTCCAGCCTTAATAAACAACCAGTCAGGACGTGTTACACTGGGATGTTCCAGTGGGCTGTGGGGCGCAGAGAAACAGTGTCAGTGTAGAACCACAAATACACTCAAAATGATTTAGGTTGTTATGCTAGTGTGTCTCACATAGCATTCTTCATATGATATGTGATACCATGGTTCACTTTCTGCCATCAGATTAAGCAACTCCCCCCCATATTTCAGTGTGATTACACCTGTATCAGTGTCTCGGATCAAAAGCCTTGATGTGACTGGAGCTCCAATTTGCAAAGCAATTACAAATTATGACAATTCTTCTCTAAGGTGTTGAAAAAAATGAAAAATGAAACGCAGGGAAATGGATGAATTTACATTCTGATGCACCTATCAATGTGCTGCAGGCATAGGTGTACAGGGTCAATGTACATCAATTTATGAGCTAGATATTACACAGATCACAGATCTTTGGCTCATCAAGTAATCATCATTCAGTGGGGCTTTCCTGATTATCATAGCATTAATGCTACATATGAAGCCACCATAAATAATTCAATAGGCTGTCTACCCCAATAAAGGACTTTCTTCTGGTCTCATATCCAGTTTGAACAACATGTACTGCTCTTCTGCATGACGATTGTCAAGGTGTTATGTCTCCACCTAAAGGTAACCCAAGGAATTGAATGAGAGCCCTGTGTCTTCTGTTTGAGTCCCACATGACAAATGCTGAACTGATAGGCAGGATAATCATATAAACACTCCGAGCAGCATTTTAATCAGACCCTATTATAGATCTCTGTCAAATTTAATGAAGCATTAGGTACAAGTGGATATGATTACACTTGTGGAATTAGTGGAATTCAAGGGGGATACTGTATGCATCCAATTACACCCTGATATCTATACAGCTTTTAATCAAAAACAAAAGATTAAGAACAAATCACCATTCATTCAGTTGTGTATTATGCATTACAAGTAAAGTTTCATTATTCAGCTTGAACAACAAATTTACATAATCCCAAGACAAATGTACAATAATTTGTGTGCTTATGTACAAAACTTTTTAAAGGTAGATAAAAAATATAAAATAAAGTGACAATAAATAGGAGATGAAATTACATGAATTCATTAAGTTTTTCCTTCACTTTCTCCTCAATGTTTGCATAGTATTTCATTTGGACAAGCAGTGCTTTGGCAGCTTGAAGCTCTCCTGATAAAAAAAAAAAAAGAGAGAGAGAGAGAGAAAGAGAGTGCAAAAGGAAGTTCAATCAATGTCTCACACAGTGACTTTAAGGGAATGTTTCAGCATATATCACACAACAAACAAAGGAGCGAGTGGGAGGAACAGAAAATGGTTCAGTGCAACGTCTGAATACCTTTAAGCAGGGCACCGTCTATTGCCTTTGTCAAGTCTGCCAGCTTCCCTGTAAGAGAGGAGGAGACAACTTCCAGTTCAACAAGCCACATTAGAAATACAAACATACTCTGCTAACACACGACGTCGCATCATCCAGCACATGGATACAATGAATAATTTCCATTTACAAAAAGATCAGATCATATACACAGAGATAAAACTGTCATTGCATATCAACAGGAGGTAACTACATCCATTTTGAAAGGTAGTAGTTTTAAACCATAAGATTTTCATGAAATCAGATCCCATTTCGGATACTATTTATAGCCATATTTTTTTCTGCATTAGCCAGTCAATGTATTTAAACTCTGTAATTATCTTTCTATACAGTAGTTTTCGTTGTTAGTGGCGGAGTCCGCCATTCCCTCGCTGTTTTTAAATTGCCTACATATGCTTGCCTACAATGTGAGTTTGTTTGGCTGTACTGTAAACAGATAAACCAGTTGTTCCTCTGTTGTATTTATGACGAAGTGGCTGCTCAATAAGTATTGGCTGTCGCATTAAACATTACTTGCTGTTACAATGGTAAACACAGGTGTCGCCAAATCAACCAGAACTGTAATCTAAGGATTACCTCCCTTAAAACAAAGCATGTCTCAGCCAGTGAGCAGTTCAGCCAAGTGATTTTTCTTTCTTATATTGTTTCATTTTAAGATTTTTTTAGGCCTGGAGAGATAATACCACTGAAAAAGCTACATATCTGATGTGTCAGCACTAATTAACCGGGTACATGCGCTCATCCTCCTGTGCTTATTTATGATTAACAAACAGCTCAAATCACTCAACCAGACTTTCACTCGATAAATTGAACAGACATATTAGTTTACCTTTTGTTTCTTGGCCGATCTTATTGGCTTCTTCTGGAGTCTGTGCTTCATCAAGGGCTTCATTGATCTCCATCAGCTCCATTAGAAACTCAGAATCAGCCCCAGAGTCTGTGCCCTCTTCTAGACGCATCCCCTCCAGCTCCAGCTGAAACGCAAAATGGCAGATCATTAAACTCAACTGCTCCTTTAAATGCATGTCACTACTTTGGACTGTCAGCTGGTGAAGATGTTTGCCTAGAAAAAGCTGTCAGACAGACAGAGCTCGCAGTTATGAAAGTAAACTACTCATTAGAAGTTAAGTCAGGGATTTCAAACTCACCATATAAAGACCACGACTCAAAGGCTTAAGCAGAGTCTTGTATGCTTTGTTCACAAGAGCCGACTGGATTTCTGAATACTCCTGTTCTTTCTGCAAAAGAGGGTTCTGTTAAGTTTGCTTTTAATGATGGAAAGCTCTGCTCCATATGCATCCATTAAAAGACAGAGAGATAATCTGTATTTTTGTGATTTAACGAACATACTGTGCATTCGGAACAACAAATATTCACATTATTCAGAGTTACATATCAAACTGTCACAAAAGGGAATAACATCTGAGCTATTTCACACTGTGCCATCCCAATCTATACCACTGTCACTGTTTTTTTTTTTAAACACCAAATCCTCGGTGATACTAACAATTAGGTGTATGACATACAGCTACTCTTTTGTAGTTGTGCAGTTTGGGACCCTTCAAGGGATGCAGGTGTAAGTTTGACATGACAGATGTGTGGAAACAAGCCGGGGAGGGAAATATCTTGGAAATGGTTGGCAGATCCGAGTACATTTTGCAGCTATCAGGTCTGTCAGCTCTTGTGAAAATCAATAGTCTCAAGCTCTGGCCCATGGGCCCATCGTGTGGAGCTGTTTCTGTAATAACACCCAGTGCAGTAGGTGGCTGCCTTGTAGCCTTGTATAAGTAATGAGTTTTCTATATATGATAAGACCCCTGAGGTTGGAAGATGTCTAATTAAGAAAAAATGGCCAGAGGTGCTGATAAATAAAACAGAGTCTGTACAATATTGGACAGGTTATGTGTGAAGAAACCATTTAGGCTACCCCTCCTCTCTCACAGTCTGCTGAATATGAGTTTAGCTTTCATATCATATCGTGACAACATTGTGCTTTTCCACCTGAGTGTACAGAATAAATTACGTGCGAAGCAACACACCTCCGCGCCTCCTTGTGCTCATAATGCTTATTCTTCTTAACTGCCATGCAATTTTTTTTAATGATCCACGAGGGGAAACTGGATAATGTGGAAATTGTGTCAACGGTTTACCACTTGGTAAAATAACCTATAAACACATTCCACTTTAAACTGCTCTGAAGCATTAGGGCAAGTCTTATTTCTTTCGGTGATGTTTTTAAAGTCGCACTACACGAGGTTTTTATGTAAAATATAGGCTTACCTGTCTCATCAGCCTAACTGCGCTTTGGGCTGAATGTGATTTACCAAGTACATCAAACCTATTTTTCCATGTGCAATTCTGGTGGCAGAAAAGAGCACTTGTCTGCCTGTAAGAAGTGACGAATCAAAAGTGAAAAGGGAGAGAAGACTAAATTTTTTTCCTAAACGGCGGTGAGTGAGTGCTCCATCCAAAGACAAGTGGACAAACCAAAATGATATCTATTTCCTGTATTTTCCCTTTAGTGTTGTTCAGTATAAACCATCACCATGAGTTTATTGATGCCATTCGATATAATTTCTTAAAAGGGTACTCAAAGCAGCAGAGGCTGAAATATCCTGACTCTTAGTCCCCATTACGGGTCAAGCTCCCAAAACACTACATCTTACATTTTCTCATAATGCAACTTGAAAACACCTTTCATTAGATCCTAACACAGGCCTTTAATGTAGGCTTTCTCTTATAGATTTGTAGTCTTGCAGCCTGAGCTGAAATAATACTGATGGCATCACTATGTCATAATAGTGAATATTTTCTCTGACTTGACAAAGCTTATAACTGACCTTTGTGTAAAAATCAATGGCGTGCCCCCTTAAAATTATAGTTCAGTGAACAGGTGCCTTTGTCTGTCAACTGCAGTCACTAACATTTTATTTTAGCAAATGATCACAATCTGTTTTATTTATGTTTTACCCAGCATCCCAACTGTTTTGGAATCAGGGTCGTAATTTGTAATGTCTGTAACCATACTTTTGGCCATTGATGCTTGTGTTGTTTTAACTAATATTTTTAATAATACTTTATTCTTTCTACTAAAAACAGAGGAGATTTGCCCATGTTTGTTTTTCTTCTTTTTAGACGTTTAATGTGGAAAACTTTCTTTGCAACTTTTCCACTTGTCCTTCGTCCTTTTTCTCCCTAAGCAACATTCTATCATCTTCTCAGTTGTTTAGCCTTTGAGTCCTTGAACTTGCTTTGCCTTGTTTGCTTGGTAGCTTAATATATGCAGAGCTGCCTTACAAGGGCCTAAATTTGTCAGTGTCTTTTAGTGAACCCATCTTTCAACTTTGCCCAGAGTTATTCCCTTGGCCAAATCACAACGAATCAGACTAGCAAAACAAAAAGCCACAGTCAAGTGGCATAATAGGGACACAGGGTCAAACCTAATTTCCTGCATCACACTTGCACTAATAGATAGGACTGCCTCAGTTGACTCATAACCATGTTACTCAACTGATCTCTATTCAGACGCCCCTTTCCACCCCCCCTCCCTACCACAGATTTCTGGCTGAAGTTGTCTGGATGGAGAGACCGCTGGAGCTGCAAGTATCTTTTCTGCAGCTTTTGTGTGTCCACTGTGAATTTGGAGTCACTGAAAAGAGGCAACACACGATTGTATGAAATGTTTTGCTCACAGACTGACTTCATAAATAAAATGTCTGTGAGTGAGAGAGTGGGTGATGATAAACAAGATACTTACCAATCCATCAGTTTAAAGTAGGATGTCCCTTCTTCAGGAGGTTGCACTACTTTGCAGGACATGCAGAAGAATGCAGGTGTTTGGTCAAGAGGCTGGTGGCAGTTCCAGCAGTTCAGTCTGACTTGACCTGTACAGAAACTCCTGGGTGAACTGGCTGGATTAGTGAAGTGAATTAGCCCCGATGCTTTAAAGTGCCATGTGTCCTTCAGGGGGAAGCTGGTGGACAAAACCTGAGCTGAACATGTAACAGTTTTATAAACAGTCTGTCGATTCTTCATCAGCCTGTTTGGGAGCAGTGAAGCTCGGGATGAGCTCACAATCCGCAAAGAGTTCAATGACAACATGTCCGAAAATTAAAATACACAACTTGATGCTGGAATCATTCAAAAACATAAAATCTTCTCCTCACTGTCAAAACATGAACACATCTCCTCCAGGAAGAGAGAGGAAGAGCGTTCTTCTTCTACGTTTGTTCAAAGCGCCACACTGCCATCTCTCGGCCTGGCGGAGGGAGACACTGTTCCGGTGGTGCTGGAAAAACAACAGCTAGCAAGATGAGCTGCTAGCAACAATGAACGCGATTTGTTAGCAACTCCTGTTATTAAAATAGAGTTGGATTTGATCGCAGCACAGCAAACGTAGTAAGTTGGACACCATAGTGGTTTTAATACATGCTAGCAACGTATCACTGTCATTAGTAACTATAGAGTTTGAGAGGATGTAAACTTCCGATGACAGAGAGCCGGTGGTCAGTATGTTATTAGCTAGGTTAGCTCACAAGCTAATAGCAGCCTAGCTTAGTTTGCTAACGTGTTTCAACAGCAAAAAATGTACTTCTTTGTGGTCGGTGCTGATAAGTGGCTTTCTATCAGATATCAGTGTATTTTCTCAAATGTAGGGTGTCACATTATTTAATGATATTAAGATAAAAACACGCAGCTTTAACTTTGTGTGGAGAAGCGCTTGCTCAGCTACCAGCTAGCCGGATGACAAAGACATCCCATGCTAACGTTATGAGCGGTGACTGATGGTACATTCAGCTAGATGAACACATGTATCTGACCGCACAAATCATATCTGCGGTATACCACACCCTATAAAAAGAGCCACATTATGTAAAGACAAAAATCGTTTGTTAAAATGTGAATATAACTTAGTAATGCGCTTGCAGGTAACTTTCTTGTCGCTTTTGGTAAAGTATGTCACCCCTGAGTATGTTAGAAAAAAAAGCTGAAACCACACTTTCATCTTTCTATATGTTTGTCAGGTTTTCAATTCAACCCCATGGCGATGAGAGAGGCAATGGTCCATGAAGAGTTTTGGATACACACAGAGTGGCTTGTCCACCAGAGACATCATAAGGCACTGGAGCACAGATAACACCTCCAAACTGGTGAGTGTTTTATTTACTGTGTCCTTGTTGCTGCTACATCATCTACCCAATCCAGGCCACTACACTGGAATAGTTGTTATGTGTGCAAAAGTTTCTCTGAACTGGGGCCAGTCTAAATATGCTTATTTGGCCGAGGATCAGACTAGGCGTCTTGACTCCTCGCCTTTACTGTTTCCTAACAAAGTACAAGCTCTGATGAATGCCAACTCCCGACTCTTGTTGTGTGTGTGTAGGTGTGTGTTTTTGGGGGCGGTGGGGGTGCAAAAGGTGACGGTAGAGTATTCCAGAGAGACACTGGTTGGAGACAGCGGCTTCTATAAAGTAAACAGGATCTCCTCCTGAAGGTCAAGGGAGGTGCTTCTCAAGGCCCCCACAGACAATACTCTGGGTATTATTAACGGAAATGGCTAAGAATAGAGAGCAGCGGAGCAAGGTGGCTCCTCTGGCGGTCGTGTTGTTTGGGTTAAACTAGCCAAAACGGAACATCATCTTTAGAAGAGTGACTTCTCAAGCTTACATGCTGGGTGTGTCACACTCACACAAGGCTAGAGGTTGATTTGGATGGCTTTATCTGGCTCTGATGTACGGCAGCGGCAAAGGAGTAGCTGTGGATCGCTCCTGACTGCTTATATATGGAGTTATTGTGCTTTACAGTTCAGATTTGTAAGTAGAACCATTTTTCAAGTGTGTTACGAGCGTTTTTATCTATCCTTATACACAAATTATGTTGTTAATGTGCGCTTTTTTAAAAAAGGTTGGTTATAATTCATACCAACAACTTGGAGTAATAACTTAGGTGAGTCTTGCTGCCTGTGTGCCGGATATAGATGTGGAATTGCATGGATACATAAAAGATTTACTTGGTGGATGATATAGATAAAATCACAGTATGTGTAATTTTATTTCACAGTATTAATATTATGATATAACACATTTCCTGGAACATAAATTCATTGTTAATGGATAAAATAGCCATACAGAAATGTGTGGTGTGGGCAAATCAAGCAAATTTAATACCTGGCAAGGCAGGTATTGCATAATCTTTGATGGTTGTGTACGTATAATGTCTCATGGTGTGTATCATTAAATCGCCCTCCTCAAGCACTAGTTAGTAGTTAGACGACTGTACAATACTCTGGATCAGTACCATTACTGACACACAGGGTATTGACCAATAATCACTGATCTATTTCACTGATTCTCTGTCACTGTTTTTGAGTAGTGCAGTTTTACGAGCAGTGCAATTTTACGGACTTCCATAAATACTTTAAAAGTGTAATAGCACTTCATACAGTTTGCTTCAGTGTCACAATCAGCATCAGAAGAGAAAAATTGGGATCAGTGCTTCTCTGGTAATTACGGCACCCTCCCCAGTGAAAATCAAGCACATAGATTTTTTTCTTGATTAAGTGAATCTGAAATGATTGTTCTCTGAATTTACTCATTTATTGTGGTTTTAGCCTGCATACACATTCAAGGCAGCTGTCTGATTGCATGTGTGATATTTGTATTTTTCTCCAACAACACATTAATTCTTCGCCTAAATCTTGTAGGGACTAAATTAAATGCAGAGAAAATAACTAATAAATAATATTTTATTGATGGCTGGTTTGCCATTTGGCCAAAACATTGGAAATGCTATGTCCAGTGTGACACCCCCTTTCAAAGCAAGGTTAATTATGTCTGTTTAACAATAGTGAAATCAATAACATGGTAGCCCACTCAGTGAAGTCAATCAGGCAATTCTTTGTCATAACAAGCAGGAATCTCTATTTCATTACTTCTAGCAGCCTTCAAATTAACCATCTGCAAAGTACTGATGCATGACCTTTTAGTTAGCATTCAAGTATTGATTTGTCATCTTGGTATTATGTTGTGGTTCAGGCAAAGGCTGTTCGGGCATTAGGGAGAAGAAGCTTTTTTGTTTTGATTTTGTTTTTTAAGTATTTTAATGTTTGACAAAACCCAAAGACTCTCCATTTACTATCATAAAGCGAAGAACAGCAAATCCTTACATTGTAGAAGCTGGAACCAGCGAACGATTAATTTATTGTCAAAATAGTTGGCGATTAATTTTTTTTCAATCAACTCATTGATGAATTGACAAATAGTTGCAGCTGTAATCACTGTACTCACTTCTGATGATGTCCTAAACTCTTTTTTCCCCACAGATAAACCATGATCCCCATCACTGAGCTGCGGTACTTTGTGGACACACAACCAGCATACCGCATCCTGAAACCATGGTGGGATGTGTTCACCGATTACATCTCCATTGTTATGCTTATGATTTCTGTGTTTGGGGGGACACTGCAGGTCACCCAGGACAAGATGATCTGCCTGCCCTGCAAATGGGTGGTCAATCAGACCTGCAAAAAGAACTTCAACTCTACCCTCGCCACATCATTATTCTTCGAGCCCAAAGGGATCCAGTATGATCTGGACCGCCATCAGTACAACTATGTGGATGCTGTGTGCTATGAGAATAGATTGCACTGGTTTGCCAAGTATTTTCCTTATCTCGTATTACTTCACACCCTTATTTTCCTAGCTTGCAGCAACTTTTGGTTTAAATTCCCACGGACCAGTTCCAAACTAGAGCACTTTGTATCCATCTTGCTGAAATGCTTTGATTCCCCATGGACAACTAGGGCACTCTCAGAGACAGTGGTTGAAGAGAGCGACCCAAAACCAATGAAAATGAATGGCTCAATGGACCACAAGGAGTCTGTTATCAGTGAGGACGTGGAAGCAAGTGTTCCTATGCTCCAAAGAACAAAGACACGCTTTGAGCAGGGCATTGTAGATAGAACAGAAACGGGGGTTTTGGACAAGAAAGAGGGCGAACAGGCAAAAGCCCTGTTTGAAAAAGTGAAGAAGTTCCGTATACACGTTGAAGAAGGAGACATTGTGTACAGACTGTACATCCGTCAGACTATTATTAAAGTTATCAAGTTTATTTTGATAATCTGCTATACAGGGTATTACGTGCATGATATTAAATTCAGCGTTGACTGTTCAGTAAACATAGAGAGCCTGACAGGTTACAGCGTTTACCGTTGTGCCCACCCTCTGGCTACACTTTTTAAAATCTTAGCCTGTTTTTACATTAGCTTAGTGGTTGTGTATGGTTTGATATGCATGTACACGCTTTGCTGGATGCTTCGGCGCTCTCTAAAGAAGTATTCCTTTGAGTCCATACGGGAAGAGAGCAGCTACAGCGACATACCCGATGTGAAAAATGACTTTGCATTCATGATGCACATGATCGATCAATATGACCCTCTGTACTCGAAACGTTTCGCTGTGTTCCTCTCAGAAGTGAGTGAAAATAAACTGAGGCAGCTCAACCTCAACAACGAGTGGACACTGGACAAGCTCAGGCAGAGGATTACCAAGAACTCTCAGGAGAAGTTGGAGTTGCACCTTTTCATGCTGAGTGGCATTCCAGACACAGTATTTGACCTGATGGAGCTGGAGGTTCTTAAACTGGAGCTTATCCCCGATGTCACCATCCCCCCGATCATCGCCCAGCTGGTCAACCTGCGAGAAATGTGGCTTTACCACACACCAGCCAAAATTGAAGCTCCTGCACTGGCTTTTTTGCGTGAGAACTTGAAGTCTCTGCACATCAAGTTCACTGATATCAAAGAGATTCCCTTATGGATCTACAGTTTGAAGAATCTGAGTGAACTTCATCTGACAGGGAATCTCAGCGCAGAGAACAACCGTTACATTGTCATTGATGGGCTCCGGGAGCTCAAGAGGCTCAAAGTTCTTCGTCTGAAGAGCAATCTCACCAAGCTACCTCAGGTGGTGACTGATGTGGGCATGCACCTCCAGAAGCTTTCCATCAATAATGAAGGCACCAAGCTGATGGTGCTCAACAGCCTGAAGAAGATGGTGAACCTGACAGAACTGGAGCTCATCCGCTGTGATCTAGAGCGCATACCGCACTCAATCTTCAGCTTGCACAACTTGCAGGAGATTGATCTGAAGGACAACAACCTGAAGACCATCGAGGAGATCATCAGCTTCCAGCACCTTCATCGGCTGGTCTGCCTTAAGCTCTGGTACAACCAGATCGCCTATATTCCCATCCAGATTGGCACACTGACCAACCTGGAGAAGCTGTACCTGAACAGAAACAAGATTGAGAAGATCCCCAGCCAATTGTTTTATTGCCGCAAGTTGCGCTTCCTGGACCTGAGCCATAACAACCTAACCTACATCCCTACAGACATTGGCTTCCTCCAGAATCTCCAGTACCTGGCAGTGACAGCCAACAGGGTGAGTACTAGAATAATCACTCTTTTCCGGCCATTTTAATATTTTTTGGTTATGCATTGCAATTTTTTATCCTTTTTATCCTTTATGGTTTGCAACAATTTGTCTGCTGCTGAAGACATTTTAAAGTTCCACATTCTAATGTCTCTCTGTTTCTCTCCCCTCACATCATCCTCCCCCACATTGAAATAAAGATTGAGAGCCTGCCTAATGAGCTGTTCCAGTGCAAAAAGCTTCGCACTTTGAACTTGGGGAATAATTGCCTACAGTCCCTGCCATCACGGTTTGGAGAGCTGACCGGGCTGACACAGCTAGAGCTGAGAGGAAACCGTCTGGAGTGTCTGCCTGTAGAGCTGGGCGAGTGCCGACAGCTAAAGAGAACCGGTCTCGTGGTGGAGGAGGACCTTTTCAACACCCTGCCCACGGAGGTCAAGGAACAGTTATGGAAAGTTGACAAAGAACAGGCTTGAACAGGTCTGTGGCTGTTAGTGAAAATAGATACTGACCAACTGGCCCTGACATAGGAGGGGAATGCCTGTACTGTCCTGGAGGGCTTGTTAAAGCAGGCAGTCGTCCTGCTGCAGTGTACTGCCAGTAAGGTTGGGTATCCAGAGCCAGTGCCAGTTTGGCTGAACCGAAATGCTTTTAGTTTCAGGTTGTTCTCTTAATTCTTAACTTCTCCTTCCTTTACAGTCACCTTCTCAGGCCTTCCCATCATAACCCAGTAGTGATGCTTTTTAGCAATAATGTAGCAGTGCCATTGTGATCAGCGTGTGTGATCAGTGTGTTTACATTTTATGCTTCTTGGTTTTGATGGAGAAGTTAAAGTATGCAAAACTTAACTACAGACAAAAAAGAACTTGAACAAAGCTTCCACTGTTCACAATATATTAAGGTCTTAGAAATGAGATAGCAAGGTGGTAAGACTTCCCCCTTTTTCATTTCTTTGTCTAGATTGTCAAAGTGCAACCATAATTTGTTCCTCTTATTTTAAGTGTATCAAACTCCCCAATCCCATCCTAACGTTCATCATGACATCATGACAGTCAAAAGGTTGTAACTCACTCCTGATGTAGGAAAAATGATGCAGATGTTCACTCACAATATTTGACAAGTCATCTGATTATATCACCAAATGTTACAGTGTATTTGGATACATACATTCGGATATTTAATTTTGAGTGAGAAAAGTAGCTGTTCATGGTTCTTAACTCTCCATCTGTTGTCCAGCACTGACCTGACATAAATTGTATTATTTTTCTGCTTTGGAGGGATGACCATGGTGGAAATACCCTCATATGTGCTTGGTTTGAAATTGATCGGAAAATTATGAAAGTGGGACATGATATCGCAAATAAGGGGAAACTAGTGATGGATCATGTCAAGAAAGTTTATGGATTCTTAGATCCCTGTATCTGAGGGGGTCATCAAGGAGACTGTTAGCAGTGCAGATGAGTTGTCTTTGGTTGGCACTGAGTCCTGGTAGCAATACAGCATGTGGCATTAAACTGGAGAGTGTGATCCTTACATGGAGCCAGTTTGCCAGAGCAGTCCTCTTTCTGGGGGAAAGATGTGCAGTGTGTTTGACCCACAGTAGCATTTGAGGAAAAGCAATTATTTTACTGAATGCTTCTCAGTGAAGACATCGCCCCCATACAATTACATTGGTGGAGCATCTTATCAGCACGCAGATACCCAACCCTTACTGCTAGTATACTATTCAGTGGGAATTCTAATCTATTTCATGGTCATGCTGCATCTGCATCGTTTATAATTGCACAAAACAAAATGACCATATCTGGGGAAATTGCTGAAAAGGTTTTGAATGAGATGAGTCATGTCTGCATCAAAAGAATTAAAGGTTCACACAAGATAACACAGACCTGAAACACTAGATTGATTTATTACCCTTTCTGTGGTGGATATGAAGTAAACAGAACAAAACATGTCTTCAGGTATGTTTTCAAGCACCTGGCCTTGTGTTGATTTCAGTTTGTTATTTTAACAACGGCCGATTAATATGATTTCTACCTTGGTTGGGTATTGTGGGATAACAGCCATCTTTAAATATATTTTAATTGCTATATTAGGTTCTTCAAGGTGAGGTGAATAAGGAATTTAATTTTTTTTATGTGAAAGAACGATGCAATTATGACCAAAATGCCCATTTCTGAAACATCATCATAGTGAAATTTGAAATTTCAGCTTTTACTTCGAAAAGCTTGAAAAATGTTCCAGTTGATGAAAAGATTTTTTTGTAATTCCTCCAAATTTATTTATCATTGGCAAGAAAGATTTAGAGCTGTTTTCAGATAAGAGCCATGGCTTTCAGTTCATTTGCCTTAACTTTAATTCACTCCTTTTGTGTTATGTGCCGTTTCCATTATGTTTGTTCTGATGTGGAGTTTAGAGCAAATGGTCGCACTCAAGACCACGTTTTGATGTAGATAAATGTTGCTCTAAAAGCTGCACTACCACCCCACCCCAAATGCTAATAGGAATAACATGACATGATGTTTGTTTTATATTTTGCCCGGGTGTTTAATGTCATCACTTCCTGTGGACTTTTCAGAAGTGACCATATTGACACCAGTAATCAGTTTAAGCCAATAAAAGATGCATATGGTGTCTCAAATGTGATTAATGAGACATTCTTTTCTGTGGTAGCCTCACTGTGACTCTGACTTTTGAAAAGTCCCTACCCTAGTGCAACTTTAACTCCTTCACCAGTGCTGCTGTGCACTGCTGACAACTTGTATAGGGTGTTAAAGTCAGAAGGGCATGAATATTAGGATTTAAATTACTCAGTAAAATTTCTGCCAGTCTTTTTGTAAAAGTGATCTTGAAATGTAGCAGTTTGGTTTAAATTTACATTATTGAAGTGACATATGCTCATTTTGGGAATGAAAGTTTTTTTAATTATTGTGTGATGGATTTTTTTGTTTGTGTGGGGGGGGGTTTTTTGTGCCAGATATGCTCATCTCTTATGGAAACCCATCCCTGCTAGGGAAATAAAAAAAGACAAAAAGCAAGAAAAAAAAAATCTTATTACTAAGTCATGTCAAATTCCAATCAGATTAATGAGGTAGTTCAACCTCACAGCATGTAGGTCCTGTGTTTGCACCCACCAGGCAGTAAAAAAAAGTTGTCTTAGTTTCTCATAATTGTTGGAGGTGTGAGAATTTTTTATCGTTCTTAATTTTTAATTATTTTGCAGTTCATACTTTTCAGGTCAAGTCATAGAACTGTCATTTATTCCTCTGATTTTAAAGTGTGTTCATTTGTAGAGAAATGTTGAATACTTTCTGCCTGAGAGTGACTTTTCTGCACTTGTGTTTTTACCACAGTAAGCAGCACGATGCTAAAAATGTGGAATTCAAGATCAATGCACAGCTCTGACACAGCACAACACACAACAGGGGTTCTTGTGTTTGCCCCCGGAAAAAAAGATCAGTTTATGTTTTAATAAACCTAACTGCAGCGAAAACTTGGACAGTAGCAATATACAGTAGAGTAACTGGGTTGAAAAGCATAGGAATAGTTTAAGCTATGTACATTTATTTCAGTAACATGTTTAACTATGCTATATTGTGCAATATTGCCTTTATTTAAACTATGTAAAGGTTAGTAGTGGTGTAGTTTTCTAGTGTGCATGGGCATTCTTTTTGTCACACTCATTTTACTAAGGTGATGGTGACAATTTCAAATAGATTAGAGGTGATTCTTTGGTCCTAGATAATGCTTTTGCACTACATCACCTCTCCCACAAGTTACATTTAGGTAAATGCAAGTAATGGTATACAACTTAATGTGTACAACACATGTTTTCTGGTATGGGAAGGTGTAACTGAATGACTGCCAGCCACGAGATTAAAATTGTCTTAGTTTTTTAGTTATTTTAAACTGACTCAAAGGCAAATTAATTACTTTGGTCCTTACCTTTAAGTCCCAACTGGAGCATTATAGGTGACATCCAGAGCACCTCAGCAATACACAGCCGATTAAGACAATCAACTATTCTAATTAAGAGTGACAGAAAACCTTATGTTTAACATTGCGAGTGAAATGGTCAGTATATTAAAACATACATTGTCGAGGTTACTAGTAAAGTTGTATCAGTAACTAGATTAGCTTTTGGTCTCGGTTATTTTTAATCATTTTGTTCTCTGTATTTTCCCTCATTTTTATCATTTTGACTGACATTATTTTTTCATTTTGACAGCTATTAGTATTATTATAATATAACTAAATTTCTCAGGAAACCAGCTAGTACTCACTTCTTTTTTGAGTTAATTGCCTATTTTTTAATTACGCCTGGTATTTTTATTAATTTAAACAGTTGTTTTATACAGTCACAGTTTTATATGCATTTCTATACATTCTTTTCTAGTTTGGTGTATTTAATATTGACTGCTGGTTTAAAACAAAACGTGTTTGTGTTTTTAAAGAAACCACTTGTTTTAACCTTGATTCTGCATTTTTCCGTCAGTGACCATGTATAAACTGAGCTGTGTTGTTTCAGAATTGTTGTGATTAGCACAGATGACGTGTGTGTGCGAGTGTTAGCTGTGTGGCATGGTGAGACCTTCTCACCACTTGATGTTCATCTTTGCTCTTTCTCCACTTAAATTCATTATGTTTGGGTACAAAATTGTTGTTTTTTTGTTTTTTGTTTTTTTCAAACATTTCCCCAACTCCAATCCATTAAGTGCAGTGTTTGGTTGCCAAAAGTTTTTCATTCATAAGGAAATCATCAGTGCATCAGTATTGACAGGAATGATGTGACAGTGAGTATTCTGTGTGTTTGAACATGTGTCCCATCCTCTCCTGCACACCATCCACATGAGGTTAAATAAAATAAACTTGGTCCACCAAATTTGTCTTAGTTTCTGTTTGCGAAGTGTTTGATATAGTGAACAACTCAGTTCTCTGAGATATTTTGGTGATGGGTTGAGAACCTAACGGCCTAGGTACCGTATTAAATATTAGTCATTGTTAAAGTCATAATATTATTCAGAAGTTATTAAGAAGTAACAGAACACTTGTACAGGGCATATACAACCCTGATCCTGCTCAAAAAAGTTGGGACATAGCGTAAAACATTCAACAGAATGTGATCATTTGCTAATCCTTTCTGACATATACTCAAGTGAAAACAGTACAAGGACAACAATCAGCTTCACTGATCTTTCTAAATATATTTGGTTGGGACTGGGAAAGTTGTCTCAGGACAGTCTCTGAACATAAGATAAACCTTTATTCGTCCCACAGTGGGGAAATTCACAACATAAACATGAGGCCAGCTACAGTTAAACTACCATTTTCAATGCCTGTTGCTTGGGATTATGCATCGCTAAAGCATAGTATCAGCTGACATGATGAGGGCCTTAATGTACATCCTGCTTTCCTACCTGATACTGAGGCCCTGTCCTCATTGTCTCATTTGTGCCTATACTGTATTTATTTACTGTAATTACCCAATCCTAAATGGTAATATAGAGAAACTTTAACAGCTCCGTGCTGAAGCCATACATTGATAATATTTGCAAAAATCCAATGATTGCCAGAAAATAATAGCAACAAATATAGCCAATGTCACACTAATTTTGCCATGTATGTACCATGAACTCCTTGCGGAACCATTCAGCGCTGGGCTGCTGCACCTAGACGGACATGTTTCTCCGACGCACTTGTTCACAGACGCGGCGTTTACGATGGTAAATTTGATTGTAAAAAGTTCCATTAGGCAGCTGTCAGCATGAAAATAATAAAACAGTTTAATAACTATTAACTAATAAGGTGGTTTAACACTGATAAGGTTTTTGGTAGCAAGCCCTGAAACGTTCCTTCTGTAACGAGAACTAGCTTATGTTTGCAGTCTGGCTAACAAGCTAAGCTAGGTAGCAAACTAATGAACGAGCATTTCTGTGCCTCTTAAAAGTTTAAGGTTTGATTACTTCCTTCTGTTTGTCGATTTCACAGGCTGTTACCCTTCACACAGATCTAGGAGAAATTAAAATCGAGTTGTTTTGTGAGCGCACACCGAGAACATGTGAGGTGAGTAAACTACACTGAGTTATCTGATTTACATGATGCTGGTTTCCGCTCATTTCACAAAAGCTTTTTACTTTTTGCAGAACTTTCTTGCTCTGTGTGCAAGTGGTTTTTACAGCGGCTGCGTCTTCCACCGAAACATTAAAGGTTTCATGGTTCAGACTGGAGATCCTACAGGTACAGAGTTGTTGATCCACCTGCTACATTTCAATACTGAAGTGTCAGAATTCACATCCTCACTTCCTGTTCATTGTATTTTGATGAAACCGTGTAGGCACAGGTAAAGGTGGGACAAGTATATGGGGCCGCAAATTTGAAGATGAGTTCAGTGAACACCTAAAAGTGAGTACCTACTTATGCTAACTTGCACAAGAAGTGTCACCTAATGTATCATCAGGGATCAGTATTTAACTCTTTTGCTTTCTTTATTTCAGCATAATGTAAGAGGAGTGGTCTCAATGGCAAACAATGGCCCCAACACAAATGGCTCTCAGTTTTTCTTCACATATGCCAAACAGCCTCATCTGGACATGAAGTACACAGTGTTTGGAAAGTATGAATCCTTTATACCAAAGAATGGGTGTTGTGTGAAATGGAAATAATGATAGGGATATAAGTGAGAGAGAGAGAGAGAGTGAGTGGAATGAGCAGTGAAAATTGTTTTAGCTGTATGGACAGCTGGTTAGAGCATGCTTGACAGTAATTGACTGATTAAAATCTAATTAAGAATTGCAGCTGACATCTCTCTCTCTTCAACATGAAGGATTATTGATGGTCTGGAAACACTGGATGAACTGGAGAAACTGCCTGTCAATGAAAAGACTTTCCGACCGCTGACAGAAACCCGGATAAAGGATGTGACCATTCATGCCAATCCTTTCGCTGGATAGACGGCTATCACTTAAACTCTACAGATGGGCCTTTCACACAGACATGGACTCTGATATTTCCATTGAGTCTGTTTCACGGTGTTTAGTACGTTGCAAAAGTTAAAGTGGATAACTTGTCAGAGGCTAGATCAAGAAAGAATAGGACACTGACTCTGAAAGTGCTGAGTTTTCTTAACAAAAATATGCTTTTTCAAATTGGTCTGACCCAGAATTTAAATGCCATTTGTCACCTAATCACTGTCCATGAAGTCAAAAGGCGAAATTCAGCTTTCTCTAGTTTCTAGCTCTGTACGATTATGAATTTTCACAAATGCTTTAATGTGTTGGAGTCTGAATGTAGAGGTATCTTCAAATGTTCACAAACTGGTCAAAAAAGCAAAACACCTGACTTCATACAGCCCTGCTACACAGGTTGTGATCTTTTTTCTTGATGTTCATAAATTGCCATTGTTTTGTACTAAATAAAACTTTTTATAATTAATATATTGTGTTTTGAGCATGATTGCAAAATATATGTGTAGTTATATGTAAGACGTTCACTTTTGAATAAAAGGCTTCTGTGTGAGGTTGGAAAATAAAGATCCTGTGTGCACAAGTACAATAAAGTTTTTGTAACTTCAAAATATTAACTTCTCATTTCTGAATATTTCCAGATATAAAGTTAACCCAGATGTTGTTATTGGTTAAGCTGGAGTTGGTTTTTGAAGCTAAACAGTAACATACAATTTGACGGTCCATGAACTCAAATGTTTTTATTTATATTTATATTATTGCTAAAACAGAAAATTTAACTTTATTACACTGCAGAAACTGACTGATTGTGATGCTGGAGGCTGAAATGTTGACATATAACATTACACTGGCTTATTAAAGCATGGCAACCGGTGCTGAAGCCGGCCGGTACCACCTGGTTAGCCAGCTAGCTCGGTGAGCTTCGTTTAGCTCCGCCCTCGCTCCACCTCTTTGTCCATATTTGGATTAACTGGAGTTAGGTGACGTCACGACTGTCAAGATGGCTGCGTGCTACGATTAGCTTCATTTTTGCGCTTCATCTAAGGGTGATGTCACGGAGACTACGTCCATGTTTCATACAGTCTATGTTCATGAAGCTGAAGGTGTGGCTGGAGGTCTAGAGAGGGGGCAGTGTTGTAGTCATGTGTGAACTACAAATCAGCACCTGATGCGTCAAACTACGTCACAACTAGTGGACGAAGCACACTGACTTCAGCAGTTTCATACTAACTACATGCAAACTCCTCACAGAAAATATGGCCTCAGACGATGCATTTAAAGTAAGTGAACTTTGCAGTTGTTGAACTAAATGATAGTTCACGTATTGGTGAAGTACTGTGTGACGGACTTAGTGTGTATGTGTGTGTTTTAGGTGTCTTCACTGAAGGGCAAAGTGGCCCTGATAACAGGAGCCAGCTCGGGTATCGGGGCAGGTACCAGCGTCCTGTTCGCCAGACTAGGAGCTCTGCTGGCTCTGAACGGCCGCGACGCCGAAAACCTCAGCAAAGTCGCCAAACAGTGCACCGAGTGTGGAGCCGCCGAGGTACCTCTGTTACTGACACCAACACTATGGGGCTTACATAACTGTCATACAGACATGTTGACAATGTGCCACAGTTTCATGTAAATGTAGTTTTGTGTGCACCAAGAGACGTCTGAATACGAAGAGAACGTTAAGATGCTGCACTTTAAATCGGCAGTATTTTTGAATGGGGTTTGGCGTGACAGCATCCAGGGGCATGAATGTTAGAATCATTAGAGTCTGACACATTGAGATAACTGGGAATGTAAGTCTACAAAGATGATATATAAATGTAGGCCTACAATCACAATATGGAGCCCTGATGCATTGTGGGATGCACACCAAAATTATTTTAAACATATTTTTGTGTAACTTAGGGAAAAAGGAACTGAAATTTGTTTTAAGTCAAATGGGAATATTCATCATGGATATAAATAGGTGTAAGTAACATGTTACTTAAATGGACATACATGTCAACACATACAGTTGCATTTAAAGACATGCAGTGAATTGGTCAGTTTTTGTAACCTGTAAGCAGAACATCATGAAACAGTGAGTGTGTGTGTGTGTGTGTGTGTTCAGCCTTTGCTCGTTCCTGGAGACCTCACCGATGAGGAGACGGTGAAGAAGACAGTGGAGCAAACCATTGCTCACTTCGGCCGGCTGGACGTCCTGGTTAACAGTGCCGGGATCCTGGCCATGGGCAGCATTGAGACAACAGATCTGGCTCAGTATGACAAGGTCATGAACATCAATGTCAGGTAGGAGTGAGTCCTACCAGTTAGTCAGTTACAGTAGCTGGGATGTGGCAGGTGGCTTTTTAAATATAGCATTCAATTGGAAGTTGGCTAAACTAATGTATGGATGGAAGATGTATCATAGAGGACTAGATAGATAAATATGGTTAATGTTTGTTTGTATGGATCTCACCATATACACAGTATGAGTATACATGCTGGACTAAATCTAGGTGTGACTGTTTTAGCACTGTATGGATACACTATATGTGTATGCATGAATGTGTAGGGGTATGTCTCATGTAGGACATTTATCATTGCATTAAATTTGATGTGTTGCATTCAGTTGTGCTGCAAACACATGTGAACATCAATAGAGAATTCCAATCAGAAGTGAGGTCGATCTCAGCTGCAGATTTCCCTTTGGAGGACATCAGTTCATACTGTCATTAATCCACAGGAACGCTAGATCAGTGACACTATTCATCAGCCAACCAATCTAAATGTGTGGATGTTGGTGTTATCTTGCTGGTGAATCCCATCACAGATGTTCAGATGAAGAAGACACAAGACTAATAGCACTTACTCCCCATTTTGATAGTGTTCAAGTGTATTTTAGTTAGTATGTCCCCTAACTTTTGTTCCATATTCCAGATCTGTATACCACCTGACTCAACTCTGTGTGCCCCACCTGATCAAGACCAAAGGCTCCATCGTCAATGTGTCCAGTGTCAATGGACAGAGATCAGTGGGTATTAAAGCAGCTGGCCACATATTTTCCACTACATGTCTGTGCTGAATTTAAGAATCGTGACTGTGCTGTTTTCTCTCTGTAGTTCCCTGGCGTGCTGGCCTATTGCATGTCAAAGTCTGCCATTGATCAGTTCACACGTTGCATAGCACTTGGTGAGTGAGACATTTTTTTCCCCTCATACTTTTACAAGTTCAAGATTGTAAAAGTTAAAATAACATGATTCTTTTGTTTCAGAACTGGCATGCAAGCAAGTCAGAGTGAACTCTGTATGGTGAGTGTTTTCATGAAAAATGTATGTGTTTTTATTGCGTTCAGTAGTTGATTGATTCATATTTGGGATACATAGTTCGTTAACGCAGAGTCCTTTGAAATTCTGGTTTAAAATGCATTGATGTAAGTTGTCTCTGTTGAAAATACATTTGTCATGTACCATATTTTGTATCCTTTCTCCCGCTGCATCTCTTCAGCCCTGGTGTGATCATCACAGATGTCCACAAGAGAGCAGGACTAGATGAGGAGCAGTATGCCCAGGTAACATATCATGTCAATATTGTATGTTGCCGCTTAAACTGATTTCTTTGTTAAGAGGTTCTGTTGGGTGTTAGGCTCTATGTTTACAACTGTTTTTTTGTTCTCAATCCTGGCCTGCATGTCATCCCAAACATCCCTCATCTATGATTTTCCTGTTTACCACTGAGTACAGACAACATCTTTTAAGCACATTCTGTTCATCTGTTCCATCACCAGTTTCTTGTAAAGTGTAAGCAGACCCATGCCCTCGGTCGACCAGGGGAGGTGGAGGAAGTGGCTCACAGCATCGCCTTCCTGGCGTCCGACGCTGCCAGCTTCATCACTGGAGTCAACCTGCCCATTGACGGGGTCGCCATGCCATGTGCCCGAGATAAGATCATGTATGCAAAGACACAGCTAATATAGTGTTTGCAACATCCAAGTCTGCCTGTGTTTTTCTGCCCAGGGGCAGGGGGGATGTTCGGAAAAAACAAACAAGGCATTACTTCAAGGACACAATTTTTCTCCATGTTTACAATGGTAGTAGCTGTCAGGATTCAGCAGTTCCAGGTGTAAAATTAATAGAAGGAAGCTAAAACTCACTACTGCAAGCAGGCAGTTTAAATGCATTTTATATTTTCACTTTGCCGTGAAGTTTGCTTTGATGGGAAAAAAATATTGAAAGCTGCTTATCAACAAAGGTTTCAGACATTTATTGAATTACCTGTCGAGTCATTAGACTTCATTCACGCAGCATAAAACGTCTGCACAGACCAAACACTGTAAGCTCATGTACCATGTGTAGTTTAGTGTTGTGTATTGTAAGAAATCCTCTGAGTTTATAGATTGGCAGAACCAACCATCATTGCTGCACCTTTGAGTGACAAATGCATGAACAGTAAAATTAAAAAAAAGTAATGGTAATATCCTAAAATACAGTTGATTGTCTAGGACAGCTTAATTAGAAAAACACATACAGACCTTAGAATCCTTAAAGCTCCAAATGACAAAAAAAAGTGATTAAAACGTGACAGTTGATGCTGGTTTTGAACTGGAAAGCTAGTCAGAATTTAAATAAATTTTAAATAGAATCCACTGTAGATAATAAACGTTGAATATTTAGACATTTACATTTCGAGAGATAAAAAAAACACTTATCGTGTCAGACTCAGTCTCAGATAGTACAAAGAGTATTGAAAACGTTAAAATACTACCTTGAAAATATAAGTTAATGAATTTGGCCTGTGTGTATATTTTACAATCTTCCCTTTTTTTTTCATAAAGACATAGCTTTGCTGAGAGCTGACAAGAGTTTATCATATGCGTGTCAACTGTTGCAGCACCAGGTGTCACCTCTGTGTCATCTCCGATTAGATCAGGTAACGTCTTGTTTGCTGTGAGATGAGAGGTGCGGTACGAGGTAGCATCTTGACACACTTTTCTCAGTTCACACCGTGGAGAGCTTCGATCCACTTCAACACGAAAAAGTACCACACAGCAGTTGTTTGTGTGAAGATATCTGTATAAAGGCGGGGTCTCTCAGCACTGGACAGTTATTAGAGGCTCAAAAAGACTTACCTGGAGACAGTACGCCTGTGTGTCTGAGGCACACTGTATACCTGAATGAGTGATATGATGGTGATACTGTATATGCCTAAAGGCTGTGGAACAATAACTATTGCACTTTATATTACAATATACAGTACAAATACATGTATAAATAATACTTAAACATTAAAAGAGGAATTATTGCATTTGCAGATCTAACTGTTCCACCTTTCTGTACAGATGTCTTTTGAAAAAAAAAAAATTGTTTTAGGTATTTGCAAAATCTGGTATCAGACCGTGAAGAAAATATGATACAACATGGTCCGAGAGATGACAAAATGAGACGTTCATATTACTTCCTTCCAAAAAAGGGGCCTTCAGGTCTTGTGTCACACAAACAAGTCTCTGAAAAAAGAAGCTTATTATTGTTTTCCATAGGCTGAGTAGTGCTAGAAGTCTTATCTCTGCATTTTCACTGGGCCTTCTTTCTCTGGTGCCCGCTCTCGTTTCTGCAGTCCAAGCATATTTTGTGGAGAGAAAACGGGGGGGTCTTTTGTTCTTGAAACCACAGAGGCATTAGTCTCCCTCCTCCCGTCCATCCACAGTCACTCCTTTGAGGAGCATTCCCCTTCACAGAGCCCTATAAGAAGCACACTGGTCCGACCTCGAGGTGATAGCGTGCGCCAGGTTCTGTGGCAGGTAGGCTGTACATGTCCACTATAGGGAGTAAGTTTGGGTCCTGGGTCTGGAAAATGAAGTGGGTCTGGTGCCAGCGGCCATCTTTGATCTGAAAGGGAAGGTTGCATTATGTCACATGACGTGAGGATGTGGAAGGCAAAATGACAAGGGTCAGGGGTTGGAGGCAGAATTATAAGAAACAGATGTCTCAAATCCTGGACAACCTGTGTCCAGTTACCACAAGAGGTAGGTGAGGATTCTTTTTTTGTTGCGCAGAGAAAACAGGTAGCCTGGTTCACACCAAAGTTTAAAATGCGCCTATTAATGCATGATTAACATGTTGTATCTCCTTTTGTTTAAACAGTGCACAAACAGAAATGTGAAAATGACTCAAAGACTCCACAATGTCTCTATGCTTAGCAAAAAAATAGAGCATGTAAGTCCCTGTAAAACCACAGCTTGTTTTTTACATTTTACATTTCTTGCTATTTATGAATTAAACAACATACAACATGTTAATTAGCTAATTCACAAGTGGCACATGAGGATATGCCGCAATGCGCCAGCAAAAGCAGAAAAGTGAATATGGATATAAACAATGCTGAATTTAAAATATTTTTTTTAAAAATCGGCCTTGCAAATGTTTTGTGAAGAAGGAAATGTCTTCTAAACCTCAACAATATGAGAATGTGTTTTGGTGAGTAACAGT